>CM017769.1:35091572-37491572 GCA_008009225.1 Acer yangbiense | reverse complement strand
CCAGTTCCACACAGCAATTATGGGCATAAAAAAAAAAAAAAAAAAAAAAAAAAGCTTAAAGAAATTACAGCAAAAAAGATGATTGAAATGGCCCTCTTAGAAAGCAAGAATGGAGAACCACATTTTGAATTTTTGACAGAGTACCTGCCTGTCATGACTCATGAGAAAGACAATCGAAAAAAGGTTGATCTATATCTGTCATGAGAATGACATTACAAAAAGTGTCATCAGTATGCTTCCAATACAGAATTGAAACGAGTTTTGAGACAAGGTGGTGTAGTGTAGAATTTCAGATCATGTCAAGCACTTTCTCAAAACGTGCTTTTATGCTTATAATTAACCCTATTTGGGAGGATTTGGATTCCTCTAATGGCTTTTCAAAATGTTGATTGTCAGATAAAGTTCAACTATGTGCATGGATGAAGCCTGAAGATGATTTCGAATAAGTTTCAGCTGCTGGGTCATTTCCAATTTAACAAATGATCAACCACAACAGTCACTTATATGTTTTTATTCTGAAATTTTATTATTATTATTATTATTATTATTATTACACCAAACTAATAGACCAAATACAGTCTGGATAGATATTCTCAATGCATATGCCATATGGGAATCTCCTGCACTAGCCTTTTTTTAAGGTGTTTGAAAGTATATGACAATGGCAATATATCTGTATCACTAGCTAATAGGAAAAAACTATTTCTTAGTTTTTGTGACTAGTAAATTGCAAACTTGATTTTGAAAATTTGTAAATGTTAACTGAGGTAGACGAGATAAGGTTGGTCCGGTAGTAAACCCCGTATACCTACACCACGAGGTTGCGGGTTCGAGTCCTCATTCTTCCCAAAAAAATCCCGGATTTATGTAACAGTGTAATACTTCAAAAAATATATATATGTTAAAGTGAGGTAGAAATTTCACAAAAGCTCCAAAAATTTAATTTGAGGTATTACATGCTATTGTATTGCCTCAATAGGTTCATATAAATGCTGGATTAAGGAAAGGAAGTCTTGCTGGAGAAACATTTTGCCATTTAAAGTTGATTTTTGTGTATGCTGTTCGGGCTTCATAAACTGATGGCTGGTATCTTGGTTAAAATTTGTATATATGAAAAAAGTTTGGAAGTAGTTACAGTTTGATTTAAGTTTCATTATTTGCTAAATTATGTTTATTAAAATTTTAATCATGAACCTCAGTTGCATTTAAATAAGATGATTGATTTATGTTTTACTTTATATTTCTGTTCTGATGATCTAGAATTTTATATAGAATAGGCTTGATATATATATATATATATACTCTTTAGTTTCACATTAGTTTTTCTTAAACTGCACTTAAGAGACAACAATTACAGGTTTCTTCTCTAGACCTAAAAAATAAAGAACCAAGAAAATTCAAGCTGAACAAAAGTGATTTATACGTTCATGATCCAAAAATGAAGAAAAGCTAAATGACTAGTACCATCAACGTCTATCTGCTTAGTGTTGAAGACAGTCAAAAACAATGCAAATAACAATTTCCAAACATATAAATACAAATACTACAATGCCAAGGAGCCAAATACTTGTTCTTCATTTACTAAAAAAATTTGAGATGCTTCATATCACTTCCTATTGCAATGGAATATCTACAATCTTTCAAGAACCATAAAACACTCTGGAGTTTGTTTAAAGAACACCTAGGCTGTGTTCCACGATTACAATGATAAAAATTTCACTGCAAAGAGAAATAACAGAAGAGCATTTATTATCTAATCACATAACTAACCATTTCACTAATCAATTCCATTCAACAGTCTCACACAAAGATCAATAATCATCTTCCCCTCTGAAATATTCAACTTAAGGACATTAAATCAAAATACGTTATCGAATTCAATCCTCATCTGAGCGCCAAAACTAACATATAAACATTGATTACATAATACAAATGTCAAATGATGCAAGCATGGGTGAACAATGTTGCTCTTGAACAATTAGAGAGTCAACCACAGAATTTTATCATTTAGCAATAATAGAAAAAGAACATTCAAGAGAAGAAACATCAAGAATGAACAGAGAAGATTAACTAAACGCAGGGAAACTTAAATTCCAATAGAAAAATATTATCTTTCAAACATACGATTTAACCACTAAATTTGAAACATGAAGTTAAAACCAATGTCAAACCTTAAAAAGTTCTACCAAAATTAATACATTAAGACCAAGACAAAAAAGAGGAAGATGAATTCTTGTGACATCGAGTAACACTCAGTCTCCCTTTCTCCTGAAAGAGCATCCCTCAGTGAGTCTAGCACGACCACCAGTAGGCTGGCACAGGACTGTCTGGCAGTTTCCGCAAACCACAACAGTTTGAGAGTGGCTAAAAACAGTGGTTCTGCATTTCACATTCAAACCAGAAAGATAAATTAAAACTCGTTCAGAATCCAAACGAAGAAATCTAAATAATATACTAATAAATTGAGGTCTTACATGTTGAAGCAACCCTGACATTTCACATCCTTCATCAAGGGCAAGAATAAGAAACAAAACATAACAACAATTAGTCGAATTCATGATAAAAGATTGTACAGAATACATACAAAGCAAAAATAATGAAATATGATGACATCAATTAAGCACTACCAAGTTACTTTTTAAAAATTGAAAAATATATAACCTGATTCGATAGTGTATATAGCATGACAATGATAACTATAGCTAGGCAATTAAAAACAAAAAGAACATAAGCAAACAGGTTATAATACCATGAAGAAGGAATTGGGTGACTGAACAAGACGTTTGAGCTTGTGCTTTTTCTTCTCAAGCTCTGCCGGTGGATTCAACAAATCAACATCGTTCTGGAGAACCTATTATCACATAAATTAAACAAAATCAGCTAATTAGCAGCTAAAAAAACACTAGTAACATAGACCTCAAACAACAGATTCAACAAATCAATATCCATTTGAAGAACCAACTATCTCAAATAAATTAAACAAAAACAAATAATTAGCAGCTAAAAAACAATAAGAACATAAAAAAACATAATTGCCGCTTCCAGTAGCTCATCAAAAAATTTAGAAACAGTATAATAAATATAATGGCACCTCCGTTTTCTAGCATCAAAGAAACAAAACAGACAAAAGATCAGCAGCCAAAAGAACCGCTGACAAACTACAGCTGAATTTATCAATTCCTTGAACCTCATCAACGACAATCCACAATTCAACATAAGAACATAACAACCACTAATGGTTTTAGAGCATCAAAACAACCGAGAAGACAAAAAATAATAGCACTACAAAGGAGCCACAAGCTATCTATCTACGAAAGTTTAAAGCAACCAAACAGAACACGAAATCTCCTAACTACTAAGTCACACAAGTGTAAGAATATCGTACAGATAACATGTAAAACCAGACACAGATTCATTTTTTGTATAATCAAAAGAGCAAGAATATAAAGATCTAAACAGTGAACAAAAAAAAAAAAAAAAACAAAGATCTGAAAACATATAACGTAGAAGAGCTTCTTGCGTAAGAGAGTTAGAAGGCACTCACCATTTTTGCAATGCTATAGGAGAACCAGGAAACCCTAGAAAACCCTAGCAGTAGTAGCAGAATGTATATCTCAGCGGACGGAGAGAAAAACCCTTATTTTAACACACTTATATATAAAGACCAGGCGCGGCGCTCTCCACCGTTAGATGTTTCAATCTTAGATCTTGACCCTTAGATCGGTTGCCAATTATTCTGGGCTTTTTCGGTCATATTTGGGCTTCGACAGCCCGGAGTTTGGGCCAGTGAAGAATGTTACTAAACGCACCGTTTCTATTTCCAAGTCTTTTTTTTTTTCGTTTTCGGATTAGAAATTTAGAACTATTGTGTTAAGTATTAACAACTTTGTTCAATAAATTTGCCAAAAATAAGATTCTAGAAAAGAAAAAAAAACTATATATTTATCAATATAAACCATTTAAATGTGAAATCTCTAGCATATGGTTCGACTACACGTATTATTTTTTAATTTTAAAAATAATATAAATATATTCTCAGATTTCAAAAACTAGCTATCACTAACCTGTATGAACTTAGGGGGTATATTCAATTAGGATTGTTGAGGACATTTAAAGACATTATAAATCCTGGTGTATTCAATTCGAACATTTAAAGACTTTAAAAGAGTCTATATTAATCCAGTGGTATTCAATTCAGATTTCTATGAACATTTAAAGAATCCTTCCAAATCCGGGTGTATTCAATTGAGACTTTAAAAATGTGTACAAGAATCAAGGTGTATTCAATTAGGACTAGATTTTAAAGGATTTTCTTATGTCATGGATTTTGGTGGATTTGATGGCGAGAGATATAAATATCAAATGCCATAACATGTCCAACCTTCTCCCCAAAGATTTTGGTGGACTTTGCTCTCTCTCTCTCAAAACAGAAACATATATACAATTCGCTATCGTGACTTATTTTACTTTTATTAAGCTGAAAAAAAAATAGAAAAATATTTTTTTTTTATAAAAAAAATCTGACATGAATTTTTTTTTTTTTTTTTGGTGTGTTTTTTTAAGGACATGCAAAATTAGTTCGTCAATAAGTAAAGTAATTATTTATATAATTTATTTTTGACTTGAAGACGGTTTCTGCAACTAATAATATATTTTGTATGCCCCATTAATATGTATTTTTAGGAATAAATTATACACATCAAATATATATAAAAAAGATATAAAAGATATTTAAAAAAAAAAAAAAAAAAAGAAGAGGAAATTAGTTATGTTTCTGAAAGCAAAAAATAAAAATATGAACACTGTGAAAAAACGAATAGCCAAATTGATATCCATTCTCTTTTCATTTCACTTTTATTTTGACCATCTGAAAAGTATCTTCAATGGTACATTGGTACACAATGGTTGTGTATCATTCGATGGTACACTATGGTTCTTAAGATTATTCTTCAAGACGATTGTCCTTCCGTAAATACCAGTGTGATTGAAGAAAATCCATATTCATGATATATTTATTAAACCATGGTAATAAATGTTTACCTTTAAAATTTTATTTATATTGAACTTTATATCATTTAGAAATACACCTCAAATATTTATTTAATATTCATGTTTTTTTTTTTGTAAAATTATATCATAATCATCGAAAATCAAAGAGAATAAATTTAAATTACAAAGACAAACAATGAAATTATTTAAGTATTTTATTAATTATGAAATAGAAGGGCAAGTACAATAGACTAGAAGGATACGTGTTTGCAACAACAAATGAATTTATCAGTGCAAAAGCCAACAGTAGTTGGACCGTGATCTCTGATGCAAAGTTGAGTACATATAAATAAAGAAGAGAGATAAGGAAGAGTGAGAGAAAGACGAGAGAGAGAGAGAGAACAACTTCTATATTGATATCAAGTCATTAACGTTTTACAAAGAAATGATCACACACATATATATATATATATATATATATATATATATAGGCTTCAAACACTATAGCCACTTGCATCAATACATCATCAGTTGCATCATTGGCTATATATCAGTTGCCTCATTGACAACCACCTGGCCGTATTACATATACTAATTATATTGAACGAGTATATTGATGACATGATACATGCTAAGCTCGTCATATATATTCAAACATTTAAAAAAAAATGTCTAATAATCAATCAACATTTATTTGATGCGTTTGTTTTATTGAAACATAATACATGAAAAAAAAAAAAAAAAAAAAAAAAAAAAAACTAACTATAAGGAAGCCATAAGCAAAGTCCAAATGGAGAACTGGAAAGGGAAATAGCTGAGTAAGGAGGTGAAAAGTAATAGAAGAGAAAATGAAGAAAGTAGAGATTTTTGTTATTACTGCAAATTGTATTAATAAATCATATTGGTTGAGTGTATAGATTGTGTTATTGGGCCATATAGTGGTATAATTCTCCATCTATAATAGAAGTCAAAAATAACAAATCCATGAAAGTTCATGGATGTCTAAACAAATCTATAAAAGTCTAAGATAGATGTCTAAATAAATCCATAAAAGTCTGAGATAGATATCTAAACAAATCCATAAAAGTCCATGTGGATTTATAAAAGTCCGTAGAAATCCATAAAAATCTGTCACTTAAAAAATGTCTTTAAATGTCCACAAGAATCCTAATTGAATACACCCCCCTTAATTTTGATTAATTGACCACCTATTATTCTTTTATTTTATAAAAAATCTATCAAGTGCTTTATGCTTAAAATGATTTTTCTCGCCAACAGGAGCTTATCTCAGCTGGTAGATGGACGAGCTTGGGGTTTAGGCAAATGACTCCCAAGTCAACAATTCGAATCCTACCGATGGCAAAAGTTTTCAAAAAAAATATCTGGTCCCAAATTAATAGATATTGTAAAAAAAAAAAAAAAAAAAAAAAGATTTTTCTCAAATGGAAACACTTCCAAGCCCACCCTTTAATAACCAACAACCTCCCTTCTTTCACTCCAGGCTCTGTCAATAGAACTGGAGAACAATTTCATCACCATTGTCAATGTTAACCACAGCATCCACTGGGCGAGACTACGACTATCCTATCGGTGTCAAACCCGGATTTAGACTAGCCTAGACGGAATTTACAGCTCGATTTGAGCTGCATTTCCAAACAAACAAACTTGCATACAACACCTACATGGTGCAACAAGGGCTGGTAATTACTGGACACACACACACTCTCTCTAGTGCTCCTTTTCGGGGAACTTGGGTCTGTTTAGCCGTTTAGGATGAGTCTCCAAACTACAATTCCAACATTGGAGAGGTCCGGTTAGCCTGCTATCACTAGGGGAATATCAATTACAGTGATATACATCTCATCCTTCAATGCCAATACTGCTCTATGATACAAACAAGCAAATATACAAAACATCCTATAAAACGGTACAATAGAATAGTCATAAGAGACTTTACATAACATTTGGGAAAACAACAATCTACAACATCATGTTTTATATCACAAATACAAGAAATATATTTGAAGACCTTGAGACAGAATTGAGGCTGTTTGATTCCCAATAACAGTACAGAATGAAATTAACCTAGTCAGGTTTGACATAGCATTAGAGATAAGGAAGTAGTAACATTGTGGATTCTGATAAAAACTGCCACTAAAAGAATTACATAATCGAGTTTTTAAGTGAATTTTGCCCTGTATGTTCGTGCATCTTACAAACAATATGTGCAAATGAATATGCTATTGAAAGAAGCTTCAGCCACCACCAGTTATGGAGAAGCCAATTTTTCCTACTTCAATGCATTTGATGCTTCAATCAGCATCTCTTATATTAACTGAAACTAGAAAACCTTATTCTTTTCATCAATGTTGGCATCGTGAGCATCCCCAATGATTTGTCAACAGAACAGTCAGCTCTGTCAATCACAATAGCAATCAACTACAGCAGCAGCGTATTTGTCTTTACAGATCCAGGCTCTTTTTCATGGCCTCATAAACCATATAAGAAATGCTCGAAGATGGAACAACTTTGAGCAAATTAGGAAATAACCCTTTGTAGAATCCCCTAACCCCTTCGTGTTGAAAGGTTCTCCTAAACACGTCTGACATTCCCTTATAAGCAGTGTCTGTGTTACCGCGCTGAGCTTGCATTCTGAAACCAGAAGCAAATTTATGCACAATGCAATTGGGTAAATATTCGTGAAAGCTGCTAGATGCCAGAATAAGCAGTGCAAGCACAATTTACCTTGTTCTAACAACCTGCAATGGGTAGACACATGTTGCGCCTAAAGCTCCAGAAACTGTCCCGCATCCCAGTTGTGAGAGAGGACCAGGTTCTAGAAACAAAAAAGGGGAAAATAAATCAACATTCAAAATGAAGGCAAATCTGAAATACAACATGATGAAGACCAAAACAAAGATGAAAGGGAAAAGTTACTAAATTGGAAGTAAGAGAGACCTTACCACTGTCATGAAGAATGTACTTCCTCGACATATCTTTAATGGTTTCATATGCAGCAAGATCAATCCCCGCATAAGGAATGATTCCAATAAGTGATGGAACAAGGCCTCTAAAGAATGCACGGGGTCCCTCATGAACCCATATATCCCTTGACATTGTTCCAAGATTCGGAACTTTTCCACCTTCACAAGCATGAGTTTGTAACCGAGTTTTCACAAGATCCATTGGGTAAACGACAGTCTGTGCTACAGCACCTGCCAACCCACCAGCAAAAAGTCGCACTGTGACACCTACATTATTCTTATCTTCTTCCCCTGAAGCTTTCATGATTAAAGTTTTCAATACCTCATACATGTGAAACCTGATAGCACTTTCAGGTGCCACTTTCAGGACATTTAATCCATTCCCTCGGAAAAATCCCAAGAGACCTCCTTCCTTCCATATTTGTCTTAGTGCTGGCATGATCTCAGCTCTTGTTGTTTGCACTTGCAAAATAACCTTCAGTCTATCGAGAGGAGCAGTTACAGTTCGAGATGCTATTCCAGCAATTCCTCCGGCAATCAAATATCGGCTTGCATGGAAATGTTTACTGATGCCCTCAGGGATAACCGCTTGTTCACCAATATCAACAAGGCACACCCTTTCTAAATAATGATAGATGTTCTCAAAAGTCGCCTCGTGAGGGTACAGCAGAAGAAAGTCTCTCCATTCTTCAAATGTTATAACTCCATTGTTATCCTTATCCACACGCTCAACAAAACGAGTAAGCTCCGCATCATCAATTTCAATCCCTACAAAAGAGAGACTAGTGTGGCTTATAGACTGAATGCAACCCGCTAAATGCGAAACCAATTTCTTACTGTAATTCCATTCAACTCATAAAACAAAACACATGTACCAAGCCCAGAAACAAAATTACAGAAAAAATTGCAATCTTGAACTAGTACAAACATAATGTTAAATCTAAATAGTACATACATCTTAGAGGAACAAAATTCAAAACAATGTCTAGTGTCCTAAACACCCATTACAAAATACAATTCAAGAATCCATTCATCAGACAATTTTAAAATAATAATAATCAAAAGTAAAAGAACATATATGTTTATAAGATTAAAAGTTAAAAAGGCAAAAACAGACCTGCACTTACAAGCGCATGATAAAGTTCTTCAGGTAAAATGCTACCATTGTGTTTAACATCAATGGCTTGAAAAATCCGGTAAAGCTCCAGCTCCTTATTGTCCATATACCGGCGAAATTCCTGATAATCGACACGTCCATCCTTGTTAGCGTCACAAACATTCAACAAATCCTTCCCGCATTTGTACTCAGATGGTATGTTCAACGAAGAGAGACCAGCCTCAATCTGGGCATAGTCTATATATCCTGAATTCTTCGAATCAAAAAAATTAAAAAGACTTCGAATTCTCAGCTCTCTCTCCTCTTTGGTCTCTTGTAAAGCCAACAGAACATGCTCCATCGTCGCCGGCCCCGGCTTCCTCGTCGGATTGGATCCGTTTCGTCCCTTTGGCTCCATTTTTGAACAATTTGCCCAGAGAGAAGAAGAAGAAGAAGGTTAATATAAACTGAAAAACCGGGAAACCCACGTAGGTGGCAGTCAAAAGGTAGAAGGAAATGCAAGTCTAAGTCATCGGCGATGACGTTTTTTGGCCGTGTTAGACGGGTATCACCGGCCGTATCTGCCGTCAAGAACCTGCCCAATATCGAATTAAAAAAAATCCAGATATGTGTTTTTTATTTTATTTGATTTTGTTGTTGTAATAAAGTGTGATTGTAATTTAAGGAACAGTGTGAGGCACAACACAAGGAGAAGGTAAGGCTGTGGAGAGAGAAGAGTATTGATGTGTTAGTTAATAATACATTTAACATTTTTATTTTCTATTTTTTTTATAAAAAAAATTATTTCGAGTTTTAGCAGGAGACGCATATTCTTTTAGTGTGCGTTGTAGCGTGAGTTTTGTGCGTCCAACCAGCTTCAAGATTCGAGGAAAATAACAAGCATACCGAACCGGAGTTTCAACTCTTGAACCGGTTCACTTCCGGTTTAAAAGATGTACCATGTCCATGTCGATGTAGAATTTGGATCCTCTACTGATCTGATCTTTTTCTTGATCTCATATAATCTCATGATACGTAAGCATTGCAATGAATTAATGGTTAATATGTGATTGGTTTTTACAACAACCAATCACATGCTTCAAAAAGGTCAAAAAAAAGATCAAACTAATAGAGGATCTAAATCCGTCCATGTGATACCTAAACTTGATTTCACAATCGACACATGACAATAAACTCACACCGAATCCGGATGTCACGTTGGTTGGGGCCGTTGGGGGATTATTTGTGCCATGTGCCCATGTCCTACCTACATTAATTTTTCACTTTGGTACTCTGATTATTGTTTTTCTCACTAAACAAAATATATGTGAACACAAATATAAAGTTTTGCGCTCGGATGTCGATTCTCGATGGGTCCCAGTTGTTGTTGTAATCATGTAATCATGTAATCATGTAATCATGTCATCATGTCCTGAATCTGTATTCCGGTTGTTGTAATCATGTTGTTGTATTCCAATAAAAAAAAAATAGAAAGTTGAAGCACAGTTAATTTAGAAAGAGGCATTTTAAAGTCAATCTTCAACTTGATATCAAATTAAGAGGATTAACATATTACATATCAACACTAGATAAGAGTCATTAAATGAAACTCCACCTATTAAAATTTTTTAAAAAAAATTGAAGCTCCACCACTACAGGATTCAACCATGGCATTGTATATATTATTCCACATTTGCACATAAAACCGTAAAATGTGGGGTAGTATATTATAGATGACTCCAAATTATAGAAATAAATATCTGGACCTCGCTTGCGGTTCTTATTTCTTAATATGGGAATAGATGCCTCCCAATTATGAAAGTAAAGATTTGAGTCGGCACATAGTGTGGAGAGACCCCTCCCATCTAGTGCGAGTAGATACTGAATACTCTCGATTATGGAAGTAAATATCTTAGACGTGAATATAGTGTGTGTGATCGATAAGTCCCGACAGACCCTGCGTCAAATTAAAACAAAAATATATCAGCATCAGGTTCTCAATCTTCTAATAAGCATGGGGCAAGAGAACAATTCAAAGTTGAGATTCTTCAGAGCAATAATAAATAGTGAGAATAAAACTACAGAGTTGCCCTGCCTTGCAAAATGGGAGAGCATTTCCCTTTAATGGGCTCTTGATTCTCTAGTAACATAAACAAGAAGCATCTGCAGGGTCCCAGTAACTTCATACCAGTCACCACTCTCTAACCTTTTATGCACACAGAATACTTATATATAGATAGACAACTTCACCGGATTATACATATATAAACATGAAATACATGATTGTTGCTAAGTCAGCTAGACAGTACTTAATTTAGATAAAGATAAAGTTCTCCTACTAGATATACTAGATTATTCACAGTTGCACAGATAGAGATACAAACATCACTGGTTATTGCTGAAGTTTGCTATTATTCTCTGATGCTACACTTGGATGCAAACTCCTGCTCTTCTTTCCGCTACAAATCGTACATTCAAACCTTCTGTCCCTTCTTGAGATGAAACCCTCCTACTCTTTTCATACTCCAACATATCTACAAGCAAAATATCTTTATCAGATCATATGCTGAGTGGCATAAGTCAGATTAGGAATCAAGAGAGATAAAATGCATCACTGTTGAAGTTGAATTCTCGCCTGCTCCAATGCTGCCTTCGCTGCACATCGCTCTTCTTCCCTCTGCTCACGAAGTTTCAGCATTTCTTTAGCTTCTTCCATGCATTTTTTCGACTCCAACTTGACTTTAGAAATCGCATCCACACGAATCTTGCGCTCTGAAGTCTCAGCCTCACAACAGGATGATTGGCTCTCAATTAGAAGAAGCATATCCCTTAAACGTGAAGCCTCTTCCTGAAGTGATTGATGGCGCTGAATAGAATTTGCAAAAGCAGCAACAGCTTCGTCATGAGCCTTGGATATATCATCAAACCATACCTTTTTACCATTGTAGATCTCAGTGAGCTCTTCCAAGGAGCAGTCCTTGCAGATTGACTTCTCAATTCCAGCAAGTCTTGAGGCAGACTCAATGAATTCCCTCACACGCCTAGAAAATGGTTCGTAGTCAATTGGCAGTTGCACTTGATCTAAGTTAGAAAAAAATTTGTTTGCTTCCTTCGTCATGGTATCAGGGTCAGATGGATCGATTTTGTTCAGAATTGTCACAAACTCATTCTGAAAATCCAATGCTGCTTGCTCGAGTCTTTTCTGGAACTGAACTGCTGCCTGCTCAAGTGACTGAATAGGAGTTGCTGTACACTCAGGTGATTTTGAAACAGAACTTATTAGAATATCACTCTGTATGGTAGCAAATGAACGTTTGAGTCCTGAAGGCTTCCAAAGAACACCATTCCAAAGCTGACGATCTGCCCCAGGAGTTGGTGATGATAATTTGTCACGCTCAGCATTGAGCACGTTCCCATCTTCAGGGACAAAGATAGGATCAAAACTAGGGAAGATGCCTGTAAATAATTTTGTGACAGTTAGAACCAAAGCTGAGACTAGGAAAAATAGAAACTAATCCAACAAATGCGTGAAACCATACCACAAAAGAAAGGTTTGGGGGGATGATCTTTTAAAGATCGAGGAGGAGGAAAAACAAGTCTACCCAACCATCCCAACACATGGAGCCCTAAACTTTGATAAATAATATCTGTCACCCAGAAAAAATATAGATATATAGACATAAATTAAATCCTCTCGACATAGTAACAAGATATAAAAAGATTATGCATATAGTAATTATAGAAGAAGAAGACAGCTGCAAAAAAGCTGCCTTTGCACAAACTAATTGTCAAGAAAATAAATTAAGGAACACAAATAGCACACAAGAAAAATTCACCACCAGTTGAGATGTCCTCAACAGCAGCAATCTGCATCCAGAACTCTATCTGTCGGCGATGAACCTCATTCCGGGACATTACAAAAATTCCTCGGCTTGATTTCTTCTTCGTCATGGAATTCAATGATTCAGCTTCCCCCATGACTAGATCCCCTATAGTAGACTCGAAGGTGGGACTTCCATTCTCAGGGGCCACACATGGTGATGGATCACGATGGTTTGGAGATGATATATCTGACGTTTGGTCATAAATGCACCCCTCCATCAACCTCATGTCATCTTCTGCTGAAGATATAGGCATGGACACCAAGCTTGGGAAACCTTGAGGGTTTTCCACCTCTGGTACCTCGAATTCCATCGTCTCAGACCGCTCCAAACTTGGATGGCTATCACATGTAGATTGAGGAGAGCCATAGCCTTTGCTTTCATCTACGTGCTCAACAACTCTGGTATTTTCTGGAGTATTCTCCCACTGGAAGAATCGACAAGCTCCATGTCCCTAGGCCATAATCACAATACTTTGATGAGGATCAACCCCAACCATATAAAAGAAATAACTTTAAATTGCTTGATGAGTATAAAACTAAAAATAACCAAATAAAGAGCCTGGGCACATTACTTGTCTGCTGTCATTGGTCAATCTGCTTCAAATTCTATATAAATAGTTGGAAAAGAAGTTTTAAAACCTGTGTATTATGAATTTAAATTTACCCACTTCCACATGAAAGAAATGACTTTTAGTATCAACATCACTAACCAATTAAAAAGAGAGTTGTGCCAAAATAATTTATGTACTCACAACTGGCAATAGTACAAAAAAATGCTACTAAAAAAACATAAATAAAGCAAGAAGATCCTTTAGAGACCCCAAGATTTTTCATGTAAATAAAGATCCCATGGTGTTTCTAAAATTAAAAAAAATTAAAAAAAGATCCTGAGAACACAAAAGCAAGGAGGACAGATGTATGCAGCCGGTAAACTGTTTGATCTCATGCATGGTTAAAGTTAGAAAACTCACTCAGGTGCTTTTAAGTGTTCAAAGAATAGCATTACAAAGCTGACGTTCAAATTGGATTAACAAAATCAAGTTACTACTTACTACCAAATAGTATATATACATCATCAAGCGAGCACAAAAAGTCCAGAAAAACCAAAATCATTACAAGCTAAAAATCATTTATAAGACTGAAAAGTTGTACAAGTAACAACAGATTAGTTAAAAGAGACAAAAAAAAAATGATATCAACTACTAATTATTGAAGGACAAATATTAAAGGCTATTTATATATATACCGTTTTGATCCGGCAAACAAAGTAGCTACGACCACTACTGTCCTTCAGTTTCCTACAAATGCCAGCACCACAAGCACACTTTGGAAACTTGGACTGAGGACACGACTTGATATCACCGTCTTTCACTTCGTCACACCATTTAAAGAAGCCACAATCACTGGTCCCCTAAACAAGTAGTCAAAATAAACCAAGATCACACAACAAACAAACAAAAAAAAATAAATAAATAAATAAATTGTACATTTTATAAAAACCAAGAAACTCACAGGTACTGGGCAAGCGTAAAACTTCCTGTCGGGGTTCTTTTTAGTTCTGGAGACGCGAATGGCACAAGCTCCGCGTCCACAAGGGCATTGAATGGTGGGATTTAGACCGTCGACGGCTGCGCCGGTAGCCGTGGGCTGTGATTTATTGGGGCAGTCCCTAGCCCAGTGACCTTGCTGATCGCATTTGAAGCAATTGTTGTTTTTGATTCCAGGCGCCTGAGTTTGAGGTGTTGTTGGTGGTGGTGGTGACGGTGGTGTTGATTTCGCGACCTCCATTTCACGTTGGGCGGATTTCGAGGCCTCTTCTGAGTGAATCAATAATGAAAATGACAGAGCCAAAAAACAGTGTGACTGTGACTGAGTGGTAAAGTTTGACTGTCTTCTCAATCTGTGATGGCAAAGCTTCTCTTGAAAGCTTTTACTTGATTGGTTGTTTTTTTTACTGGATGACCCGCCGGTAAAGGTGGCCACGGTTATGGTTCGGTTTCGGTTTCGGTTTCGGTTCCGTGGCCACCAAAACTGAAACCGTAACCGAAAAACCAGTTTGGTGCATGGTTTGTAACCGCCAGTTAGGCGGTTTCGTTTAATAAACCGTCGGTTTTGGTCACGGTTTCGGATGGTTTTTCAAAAAAATAAAATAAAAAAAATGTGTCACGTGGCAGCTTCTAATTCATCTATTTTTTTTTAGAAAACCGATGGTTCCGGTTTTAGGTGGTTTTTTTGAACCCCAAACCATAACTGAACCGTGGGTTAACCAGTTTTCAAACCGCTGGTTTTGGTCACTGCTTCGGTTACGGTTTTATCCGTATGGTTTGGATTAAACCGTCGACGAAACCGTGGCCACCTCTACCTGCTGGTGACAATTAAAACATTCTCTAGATTCTTTGCTTAGCTCAGCTCAGCTTAGTTTCGTAGGATCAGATGATATATAGCTTTAAAAAAAAAAAGAGTGGTTCAGATTTAATTTATATATAAAAAATTCCGTTTAAACCAGTTTTAACCGGTAACTTCTGGGCCCTCTCTTTCTATTTCACCTTCATTTTCATTTTCGAAAATGAAAATGAAAATGAAGCTCTAATTTCATTTTCGAAAACTGAAACTCCTTTCATTTTTAAAAACTAAAGCTCTAATTTCCTCTGTTTTAAAAAAAAAAAGGCTCTAATTTCCTCGTTTGGTAGACACCAAGGTGCTTAACCCACAAACTTGCTACAAGAAACTTGAAAGAAGTTCATTACCGTAACTCAAATAACGCTAATCGTGAGTTGTGACTAACCTTTTATGGTATTCGGGACGTTACATGGTGATTTAGATTGAGACATTCAATTTAATGTAAAAAGTATTAAATTAATTGTAACATTTTATTTAAAATTTATTCCTCTTACTGTATTTTTCAAGATGCAAAAATTTTGATTAAGGTTACATATTATAATTTTTCTAAACATTTTTTATTTCAATAGTATTATAGCTAGTCAATTTAATTATTTATTGTGATATTATTGATTTTAAGTAAAATATTAATTTCATTGTCGATCAAATAGTACAAAGAAAAGTTTTGAAAGAGTTTGATCAAACAATTAAACATATTGTTGAATGTTAATCAAAAAGTACGTTATAAATAAGGGAGTTTGAGAAGATGTAAAATTAATAAAAATTGTAACCTGAATATGTTAATAAATTAGTTTTAGCCTTTGAAAGAATAACGGTGGAGGGAATTAAAAAAAAAAAAAAAAAATTATAGTTAATTTAGCACCCTAATGTTTATATGAAAAATAAATAAAAGATAGTTAAGGTTCCCTCTCCGTGTAGTATTGCATAATCGAAGGAATGTTATTGCAATTAATCCAAATAAAATTAATCAAAGAGTTTAATCTGAAACACTCATTTTTAATAACGCTAGATGTAATCAGATCGTAGAGATGACCACGTGTCAAAAGATCCTCCAAGAGCTCAGAAAAGCTCAGGTACACAAGATCATGACCCCATCAAGACTTCAAAACCCTAAGATCACGTTTGGTTAAATGGCGGAATGGTAATCGGAATGGGAATGGGAATCGGAATGGGAATGAGAATGGAATGGAAAGATGATTTCTTTGTTTGGTTGGGACTCTAGAATTAGCATCTGAATCAGTATTATTTTGTTTAGTTAAAAACTGAATGGAATGGAATTAACTGTATTTTGACCAAAATGCCCTTAATTACATAACAGTTATAATAATGATATATTATGATAATAATAATAAAATACAAAAGTATATTTATATATATAAATTAATCTAATTAATAATAATAATAATAAATTATATGTATGTATATTTATTGTCTCTGTTCTCCACTTCTCCTTAAAAAAAAAAAAAAAAAAAAAAAAAAGACAGCTCCAGCCGACGACAGCTCCAGCGTCGACGATAGCTCCAGCGCCGACGGAACTGGAGAAACCGTCGATTGGGACGCGATCGTGCGAGGCGGACACGGAACAGTTGCCGTGCGCGTCCCAGTGGCACTCCTGGCAGAGCACCAGTTGATCGTCGCGCACCGCACAGCCACCGGAGATTCCACATCAGTCATCGCAGATCTTCTGTCACGCACCGCACGGCCACCGACTCACCACATCAATTGTCGATCTGCGACCACACGTGCTTCTTCGACAGGAGATTCAACAAAAGTTTCGATTTTTTTTCTCCTTCAACAAAAGTATCCGTTTTTTCTCCTTCTTCAACAGGAGATTCGACGAGATTCAACAAGATTCGACAGCTCCTTCTTCGATTTTTTTCTCCTTCGAATTTTTTTTCTCAAAGTTTCGATCTGTTTTCCAGTTGTTAGCAGAGGGTTATTTTTGGAATTGAAAATTTTGTTAGGAATTGGAATGGCCTTTCCATTGGATTGTTGATGGAAAGCCAATTCCACCATTTTGGTGGAATTCCAATTCCGTTGGAAAGCCCTTTCCAGTGGATTTTTGTAAACCAAACATATGGAATGGAATTGTTTCCATTCCTTTCCATTCCATTCCGGTGAACCAAACACAGCCTAAGTTATAAAGAAGTTGGCATTGGCGGCCGAAATGAGACCCAAGCGTTTTCTGATTATAAAGGTACTTCAAAAACTTGTCTTGCTTTCATTGATTTTTAAGCTTTTCCATTTCTCTCTTGGTTACAAATCAGCAAAGATGTCGTTTTTATTTCTTATAGATAGCTTTCGTATTTGGGGTTTGTTTCTTCTTAGTCATATCAACCTGAAATCATGATTTTTTTCATAGTTATAACTTATAATGGGTAGATCTCATTCACATATTTAGATCACTTTGATTCAATCTTGGGTATTAAGATTCGTGTTCTTCTTCCAGTTCAGTAATTGAATGTTTGGTTTTTTGTTCAAAAAAGTGTACAAGAGATTCAAACCAGACTGTTTAGTCAGGTTCCTGCCTTGTTCATAATGGTAGTGGACTGTTACATGTCTGGAAAAGAAAGCAAAGGAAGCAAATCTGATGTCTGGGGTTTCCCTTCTATCTATTTGTCCTTCCTTTGAAGGTGTTCATCGTTGCCCAGTAATTATTTTAATTTTTATTTAAGCTACATCTGGATACTACATTTCTATCTCTCTAACCTCTTATGCACACATAATATTTATATATAGATTGACAACTTCATCAGATTATATATATATTATACTACATCTGTAAACTCCAGCTTTTCTTTCCTCCATAAATCGTATTTTCAAACCTTCTGTCGTTTCTTGAGATGAAACCCACATACTCTTTTCATACTCCAACGTATCTACAATATCACATGAGCAAAATATCTTTATCAGATCATATACTGAGTGGCGTAAGTCAGATTAGGAATCAAGAAAAAATGCATCACTGTTGAAGTTGAATTCTCGCCTGCTCCAATGCTGCCTTCGCTGCACATCGCTCTTCTTCCCTCTGCTCACGAAATTTCAGCATTTCTTTAGCTTCTTCCATTCGTTTTTTCGACTCCAACTTGACTTTACAAATCGCATCCACACGAATCTTGAGCTCTGAAGTCTCAGCCTCACAACAGGATGATTGGCTCTCAATTAGAAGAAGCATATCCCTTAAACGTGAAGCCTCTTCCTGAAGTGATTGATGGCGCTGACTAGAATTTGCAAAAGCAGCAACAGCTTCGTCATGAGCATTGGATATATCATCAAACCGTACTTTTTTACCATTGTAGATCTCAGTGAGCTCTTCCAAGGAGCAGTCCTCGCAGATTGACTTCTCAATTCCAGCAAGTCTCAAGGCAGACTCAATGAATTCCCTCACACGCCTAGAAAATGGTTTATAGTCAATTGGCAGTTGCACACGATCTAAGTAAGAAAAAAAATTATCCGCTTCCTTCGTCATGGTATCTGGGTCAGATGGATCGATTCTGTTCAGATTTGCCACAAACTCATTCTGAAAATGCAATGCTGCCTGCTCAAGTGTTTTCTGGAACTGAACTGCTGCCTGCTCAAGTGACTGAATAGGAGTTGCTACTGTACACTCAAGTGATTTCTGTGTGGTAGCAAATGAGCCTTCGAGTCCTGAAGGCTTCGAAAGAACACCATTCCAAAACTGACGACCTGCCCCGGGAGTTGGTGATGATAATTTGTCACTCTCAGCATTGAGCATGTTCCCATCTTCAGGGACAAAGATGGGATCATAATTAGGGAAGATGCCTGTAAATAATTTTGTGACAGTTAGAACTGATCAAGATGACACTTGGAAAAATAGAAACTAATCCAACAAATGCATGAAACCATACCACAAAAGAAAGGTTTGGGAGGATGATCTTTTAAGGATCGAGGAGGATGAAAAACAAGTCTGCCCAACCATCCCAGCTCATGGAGCCCTAAATTTTGATAAATAATGTCTGTCACCCAGAAAAAATATAGATATATAGACATAAATTAAATCCTCTCAACATAGTAGCAAGATATAAAATGATAATAGTACGCATGTAGTAATTATAGAACAAGAAAAATTCACCACCAGTTGAGATGTCCTTGGCAGCAGAAATCTGCCTCCAGAACTCTATCTGCCGGCAATGAACCTTATTCTGGGACGTTAGAGAAATTCCTCGGCTCGTCTTCTTCGTCTTCTTCGTCTTGGAATTCAACGATTCAGCTTCCTGCATGACTATATCCCCTATAGTAGACTCCAGGGTGGGACTTCCATTCTCAGGGGCCACATATGGTGATGGATCATGATGGTTTGGAGATGATATATCTGACGTTTGGTCATAAATGCGCCCCTCCATTTGCTGTGTGTCATCTTCTGCAGAGGGTATAGGCATGGACACCATGCTTGGGAAACCTTGAGGGTTTTCCACCTCGATTTCCATCATCTCAGACCTCTCCAAACTTGGATGGCTATCACATGTAGATTGAGAAGAGCCATAGTCTTTGCTTTCATCTACATGCTCACCAACTCCGGTATTTTCTGAAGTATTCTCCGGCTGGAAGAATCGACAAGCTCCATGTCCCTGCTAGTTCATAATCATAATCACTTTGTTACCAGCAACGCTTAATACTCCTCCATCATTGAGGCCTAATGCAAACCATTCATAAGCATATCTTTGGGTACCAAATTCATTGTCATGTCATGGACATATATTCTGTAAATAATAATTTGCAGTGTAAACCGGCACATAAAATTTAAATCAACATTTCAGCCACCATAAAGAAACCTTCAACAAGACTCTGTAGAGGCCCCAAGATTTTTCATGAAAATAATGAAATATATATATATATATATATCCTGAGAACACAAAAGCGAGGTCTTATGTATGCAAACTGTTAGATCTCATGCATGGTTAAAAAAACTCAAATCGGCAGTAATTTTTAAAGTTGACAAACTCACTTAATGGCTCAAAACTTCAATTTGGTGCTTTAAGTGTTCAAAGAATCAAGATTACAAAGCTGCGGTTCAAATAGATTAACTAAATTAAGTTTCTACCAAATATTATATATATATATATACATACATAATCATGTGAGCACAAAAACTCCAGAAAAACCAAAATCATTTATAAGACTGAAAAGTTGGACTAAGTAACATCAGATTAGTGAAAAGAGACAAAAAAATGATATCAACTACTAATTATTGAAGGACGACAAATATTAAAGGCTATTTATATATATATATACCGTTTTGATCCGGCAAACAAAGTAGCTACGACCACTACTGCCCTTCAGTTTTCTACACATTCCAGCACCACAAGCACACTTTGGAAACTTGGACTGAGGACACGACTTGATATCATCGTCTTTCACTTTGTCACACCATTTAAAGAAGTTACAATCACTGGTTCCCTAAACAAGTTGTCAAAATAAACCAATATCACACAACAAACAAACAAAATGAAATTGTACATTTTATAAAAGCCAAGAAACTCACAGGTACAGGGCAAGCGTAAAACTTCCTGCCGGGGTTCTTTTCAGTTCTGGAGATGCGAATGGCGCAAGCTCCGCCTCCACAAGGGCATTGAATGATGGGTTTTTGGAGGCCGTCAACGGCTGCGCCGGTAGCCTTGGGCTGTGATTTATTGGGGCAGTCCCTAGCCCAGTGACCTTGCTGATCGCATATGAAGCATTTATTGTTTTTGATTCCAGGCGCATGAGTTTGAGGTGGTGGTGGTGGTGGTGGTGATGCTGGTGTTGATTTCGCGACCTCCATTTCACGCTGAGCGGATTTCAAGGCCTCTTTTGAGTGAAGCAATAATGAAAATGACGACTGGTTAGTGGTAACTGGTAAGAAAGACGAGTTTATAGTTTCAGTGGCAAAGCTTCTCTTGTAAGCTGTGAGCAGCTTTCACTTACAGGATCCGGTATCGTAAGAAACTTCTCTTGTAAGCTGTGAGCAGCTTTCACCTACAGGATCGGGTATTGTAAGAAATTTTCGGGATCCCATCATGGTCGTCAGATACAATTAATCCAATGGACAAAAAAAACGAGTGATGGCCCCACGACTAACAATGGAGAAAAACTTACCTCCACAGGTAGCCAATTAAATTTTGACACCTCATCTAACTTAATCCAACAACTCATCCAACTCAGCTGAGATCCAAGATCGGCGTCAGCGTGCAGCGACGACGGCGACGGTGACGCCGGCTGTGCATCAACGTCGGCGACGCAAAGAGCCGCCGAGCGTTTCCACTGTCCTCCTCCGCTCTCACCACCACCACACCCTCTAGCTTCTCGGCGACACGGAGAGCCGCCGAGAAGCTAGAGGGTGTGGTGGTGGTGAGAGCGGAGGAGGACGGCGGAAACCCTCGGCGGCTCTTTATGTTGCCGTCGTTGATGCATAGCCGCCGTCGTCGCTGCACATCCGTCGATGCTACCACCGTCGTCGCTGCAAGCTACCACCGATCTTGGATCTCAACTAAGTTGGATAGTTGAGTTGGATGAGTTGCTGAGTTGGATAAGGTGTCAAGATTTAATTGGCTCGGTGCAACACTCAGCATGTGCTGAGTGTTGCATCCGGTGCAGGTAAGTTTTTCTCCTGACAATGATAGAGGGAAGAGAGAGTGCAATTTTGCTCACCCCTTTAACTAGAGGTAAGCATTACCCCCCACCTCAGGTGTTGCCACGTGTCCCAAATGGGACACGTGGCAACACCTGAGGTGGGGGGTAATGCTTACCTCTAGTTAATGTGGGTGAGCAAAATTGCACTCGGGAAGAGATGGGAAGGGGTTGATTGGTGGGCCCACAACCGATAAAAAGTGAAGAAATTGGTTGAATGGTAGGCCCACATCCGATGAAAAGAAAGTTGATTGACCTGTGGAAGTCCATATTTATTTTGTTTCAATGGTCAAGATGGGATCTCGGATTGTAAGAGCATCTCCAAAAGACTCTTCAAATAAGATATTTCTAAAAATCAAATGAGCCACGTCAGCATATTTGGCTCCAACAGGCTCTTCAAATGAGATTCTTCAAATAAGAATTTGCTTCTCACTCTTCAATATTGAAGAGCAACTTCTCCCTCTTCAATTATTATTATATTATTTTTTATATCACATCATCATTAATATTTAACATCTATAACCTTTATCTTTTTAATTAATTTCAATTAATATATAATAAGTTTTAATTTATAAATTTTATCATTATAAAAATTATACCACTAGAAAGGTGTTTTCATTAAAATAATATAAACATATTTCTAATTGAAAAGTCTTTTGGAGGGGCTCTTCTTTTTTCACTCCTCAAATTGCCACATAGGTAAGCAAATAGACATTTGAAGAGTGAAAATAGAAGAGTCTTTTGGGGATGCTCTAAGCTACTCAATAAGTCATTTACCTGATTGGTTGTATTTTTACTGGATGACCTATTGGTGACAATAAAACAATATCCAGATTATCTACTCAGCTCTCCTCTCTGCTGAAAATGTATCAGCTCCGTAGGATCTGATGACATCTAGCTTTAAAAATAAAAAAAATGAGCGGTTCAGATTTAATAAACATGAAGCTCAAATCTCATCATTTAACACTAATGTGCAAACCATTGAAAAAATTCTGTAATTCAAATTACATTGATCTTGACTTGCCTTTTATCACCACCAATTAAACAAAGTCTTTAAAAGTTTTAAAAGAAAGGACAATTTTTTTTTTTAAAAGTCGTAAAGGAAATAAAAAAGATGGGTCATCAAAAGCGTTCTATTATTAAAAGTAAAAGGAAGAGTAAAAACAAACCAAATTCTATTATTTAGATTGTGAGAAATAAATGAATTGGGTGAAGATAAAAAAGATTTGATAATGAGTAATCAAATGATTCACGAATCGTCCATTCAAATTCGATCTATGTATTGGACAAATTTAGCATTGTTCGAAATGTATTAAAAGAAGTCATTCAATATTTAACGTAAAAAGTATTAAAGTAATAGTAACAACATTTTATTTAAAACTTATTCTTCTTGTTTTTCAATATGCAAAAATGTTGATTAACTTCTCATATTCTAATTTTTATAACATTTCTATTCCATCAGTAATATAGCTAATATATTTAATCATTTATTGTGATATTATTGATTTTAAATAATATTTTATTGATTTCATTGTTGATCAAATAGTACAAACAGAAGTCTTGAAAGAGTTTGATCATGTTGATAGATTTTTTTTCTCTGAAAGAAAAACGGTGAAGATAAATAAAAATAAAAAATAAAAAAAAATAAAAACGCACACACACCTTTGATAGTTAACTTAGCACCCTATTATGAATTTTAAAGATGCTTATTTGAAAAATAAACAAAAGATTGATATATTTTTTTTGGGATATTATCATTTTCCCCCCTACTGTTCACTATATTAGAAAGGTGAGGACAGGGTTTCTCGACTTTAGAAAGGTGACCCCCCAAAAACAAACTTATTTAACAAACACCCCCCTCTGTCAGAAAAATCATCAACAGTGAGGGTTGACCGTTACTATTGGGGGGCAATTTCGTAAACTCCAATTTGTACTGAGGGTTATTAAAGTCATTTGATATTTATAATTAATAATATCTAAACAAATTAAAATTTTTAAAAACCACCATTAAAAAATAACAATAATAATAATAATAATATCATCTTCATCATCTTCTTCAATTCTTCTTGTCCACGACCAAACACCAACACCAGTCCATCAACCACCATCTTCATCTTCATCGCTGTTATCAAACCAAACCAAATTCAAACCATATGCCAAAATCAATTTAAATCGACACCATTATCATCAATTCATCATCATCATCATCATCACAAAACTCCAAACCCATAATCCAGATCTGTTTAAAAAAAAAAAAAAAAAAAAATTCAAAGCCAACGCCAATTAATCAAATTCAAACCATATGCCAAAATCAATTTAAAACGAAACCATTATCATCGATTCTTCATCATCATCATCATCATCATCACAAAACTCCTAACCCATAATCCATATCAGTTTAAAAAAAAATAAAAATAAAATAAAAACCTTCCCAGCCACCGCCACTTAATATTCCTCCTCCTCGTCAACCAACATCAACCACTGACCCAAACCACATCCATTCACCAGACAAAAACCCCATCACCACTCAAATCCCACGGCCACCATAAAGACTTTCCATTTTCGCGACGAAGGAGACGGGCGAGATCGAGAGGCATATTTTTTTTTTTGTAGATCGAGAGAGGGATTCAAACGGGAGAATAGATGGGCGATCGAGATGGAGATCGCCGTCTAATGGATGAGAAAGACGAAAGAGAGAAGTCGCCGGCGGCCAAGGGAAGTTGAACTGTTGAAGAAGAAGAAAACTGGGTTGGTGATGGTGACAAGTCGCCGGCGGCCAAGAGAAAGAGAGATGTTGAAGATGATGTGGTGGTTGATGGTGTGTTTGTGATTTGGGTTAAAAGAGATGAATAATGAATTTAGGTTGAAGTGATTTGGGAATGATTTTCAGATTTGGGATTTGTGGAAGTCCAGATTGGATCTCCACCGTCCATCTCATGAGATGGACGGTGGAGATCCAATCTGGACTTCCACAAAATCCACAAATTTTTTTTTTTTAAATTCTTTTCAATTAATTTTGTTTTTAATTTCTTTTATTATTATTATTATTATTGTTATTAATTTTTTTTAATTTTTTTGTTTTTAATTTTTTTTTTAATTTTAATTTTAAATAAAAAAATATCTCCACCGTTCATCTTTGAGACGGACGGTGGAGATCGATCTTTTTTTTTAATATTTTAATTTTTTTCTTTTTTTAATATTTTATTATTATTATTATTATTTTTAAAAAAATTGTTTTTAATTTTTTTAAATTTAAATAAAAAAATCTCCACCATTCATCTTTGAGATGGACGGTGGAGATCAATCTTTTTTTTTTTTGAATTTTTTAATATATTATTATTATTATTATTATTAGGGAAAGATTGTTTTTTAATTATGATTTTTTATTTTCTTTTTTATTTTCTTTTTCTTTAAGGTAATGGAGGGTAAAATCGTCTTTTAACCCACTGTACTAGCTTTTGCTTTTAAAAAGTTAACAGAAGGGGGTGTTTGAATATTATTTTCGTTACAGGGGGTAGACCGGCAATTTTTGAGAAACCATGTCCTCACTTTAATAATATGGTGAACAATAGGGGGGAAACCGATCTTTTCCCTTCTTTTTTTTTCCCAAAAGTTGTCTTGAAGTATACAATATTTAATAGAAAAACTGATTTATTAAAAAATAATCAATTTATTATAAATAAATTACATTGTTGATAAATTTTTGAGGCCTTAATTTTATATGAACCTTAAGAAACCGTCTAAGTTGTCTAAGACATCAATCGGCAATAGTCCCCCACATGGGCCACACTGGCCATCTTCTCAACCTCAAGCAACCAACTTTTTTAGGTTTTTAGTTTAAAATAAAGTTAGATATGAGGTTGAAAGATGAAATTCGTCATGGGTTTTTTAATTAGATTGATTATCTCTAAAATTTAATTTGTTGAAAATGTAAATATTATCATCTCTTTATGGAGTTTCATTTTTGCTAAAAGAGCGGAATGATAAAGGGAATAAGAAAAACTTCATTGAAAGCTCCGTTGATACAAGGAATGAGTTGCACTAACTCTCTTAGGGCTCATTTGGTATGCTGTATTGTATTGTATTGGATTGGATTGGATTAGACTGTATTATTTTTATACAATCCTGTGTTTGGTGATATTTTGTATTAGATTGTATTATGTTGTATTAACTAATACAACATCTCTACTCTGTATTAGCTAATACAATATCCATCGTATTAGACCAATTAAAATGTATTAGCTAATACAATACAGTGAATAGTGCAACCCAAACCAAACATTGTATTGTATTATTCTAATATATTTTAAACTTCTAATACAATACAATGCGGCGTACCAAACGAGCCCTTAAGGTAAAACAACATTGCACGCAGTGACAAATTTTCCTTAATCACATTGAGTTACCATTGATTAACTTTAAGATAGGAAAATAATAAATTACCTCTAAATACCCTTTTGACTAACTCGTTTATTCTTACAATAGTATTATTGTTAATTAATTAATTAAAATTTAAAAAGAAAGAAAAAACACAATTGAATAGATCATGCGATATTCTCCATTTGATATCTAGATTAGAGGAGACTTCGAGCATGTTTGGTAAGGCTTTAGAGAAACTTATATTCGTGGTAGATCTATTAGAAATAGAGCTTTTGAAAAAATAAAAATTGATATTTGTTTGGTAAATCTATTAGAAATAGACTTTTTATTTGTTACAAAGTCTATTTAGAAAAGCTCATCCCTATAAACTTTGGCATAGTAGAAGCTAAAATTCTATTACCATCTAATGAATTTAAAATAGATATTCTCAAAAATTCAACAAAACAACTCTAAAAAAAACCGAGTAGATGTTTGTATAGCTTTTGATACAGCTGAAAACTCAACTAAACAAGCACTTCATCTTATTTGATTTGGAATTGCGGATCTCCTCCATGTGGGAGATTTGCAGATCTCTTTCCATTTTTGTTTTTCTGAAAAATAAACCTTCCATTTTTTTTTCTTAATTTTATTCTTTTGAAACATTTAAAATATATGACTACTTTTTATAATTTTTTTAAAATATATTTTGTAGTTATTAAAATGTTTAGGTTAGTAATTTTTATTTTTTTATTTTTGAAATGGTTTAGGGTAGTTTCTTATTGTTATTGTTTAAATTATGTATTGTTGCCCTTAAATTATCAAGTTAATAGTTAGTCAAATTGTTAGTCAACGCGATTAAGGGGAAATTCGTGTAATTATGACAAAGGCTACCTCTTCGTGGAATATTGTTTAACTGCAGGGATGTTAGTGCAATTAATAAACGTTTAATCTGAACCACTAATTTCTATTATCGCCGGATGTAACCAGATCGTAGAGCTCAGCAAAGGATCCGACCACGTGTCAAGAGATCCTCCAAGAGCTCAGCAATGCTCAGCTACACAGGATCATGACCCCGTCAGGACTTCAAAACCCTAAATCACCACCAAGTTATAAAGAAGGTGGCGTTGGCGGCCGCAACGAGACCTAATAAGCGTTTTCTGATTATAAAGGTACTTCAAAAACTTATCTTGCTTTCATTGATTTTTAAGCTTTTGCATTTCTCTCTTGGTTACAAATCAGCAAAGATGTTGTTTTTATTTCTTATAGATAGCTTTCGTATTTGGGGTTTGTTTCTTCTTAGTCATATCAACCTGAAATCATGATTTTTTTTCATAGTTATAACTTATAATGGGTAGATCTCATTAACATATTTAGATCATTTTGATTCAATCTTGGGTATTTGAAAGATTCGTGTTCTTCTTCCAGTTCAGTAATTGAATGTTTGGTTTTTTGTTCAAAAAAAGTGTACAAGAGATTCAAACCAGACTGTTTAGTCAGGTTCCTGCCTTGTTCATAATGGTAGTGGACTGTTACATGTCTGGAAAAGAAAGCAAAGGAAGCAAATCTGATGTCTGGGGTTTCCCTTCTATCTATTTGTCCTTCCTTTGAAGGTGTTCATCGTTGCCCAGTAATTATTTTAATTTTTATTTGAGCTACATCTGGATACTACATCTCTATCTCTCTTATACTGTACACAGTTTTTGACACTGTAAATTTGTTCAATATATGTACATGGGTCTTGCATTCTTTAATAAAATTTCAAATTATATTGTAAGTAGTACTAACCAGACGTGAATCAAATTTGTACCCTGGAAATGATGGATGATAGGGGGCTGTAAAATGTCTGGCAAAGAAAAGAAAGGTGTTCATCGTTGCCCGATAATCAATTCATAATGATTATGCGAGCTACATCTGGATTCTATATTCAATATCCATTTTGTAAATGTAAATGCAATTTGCTTGGAATCCATTTTGGTCTATTTTAAGTTTTTAACATGTATTTTAGGTTAGCCTGTGTAAAATCGGCTTGCAACAATTTGCTCTCCGAGCACATTCAATATTGTGTTCAAGACGACTTTCTTGATTGCAATCGTGATTCTGTATGTGTCTGCCTCAACATTTTGTTACCTTGTTTTGCAGATCCAGTTTGTGTCTTTGTTGTGTGGTTTGATTCAATATATTGTAAAAAAACAGAGGTTAGGCAACTAAAAACTTCCTTGGAATTGTGAATCATCAAGAATTACACTAACATAAGTAATACTGTAATAGTATGTCAGAACATTTCTGAATTTATTCTAACCATATATGTTCATTTATTCAAGACCGCACAACATGATAAATTGTAGGGTAGAGTTCTTTCAGTTTATACCATCACCACCGAGCTGGTGATGCGCGGCCGGAGGTGGTGGTGGTGGTGGCGTCACAGTAACCGGGATATCTTCTTTGAAGCAGGCAGCTACACACTTTTCGTTGGTTTCGCCACAAGCACCAATGCATTCTAATATATCTCCCTTGGATGAGCACTTTTCAACACAGGTGACCCCAGTTTCCCCACATTTGGATAGGCAATCTAGCAGTGATTTCTGCTGACCTTGTATAGGCACTGCCACTACACATATTAGCAGGACCACCGCGAGAACATGTGCCGTAGAGATGGAATACCTTTTACCCATTTACTATACTTAATCTGCAGAATCTAATCGACAAGTATTTGTATGTGTGTGCTCACGGGCGTGTTTAATATAGAAAAAAAAAAGACCCTATAGGGGTTGAGTCTTGCGTTTGGAATAGCTTAATGTTTATCATGTAAGAGACATGACTGGGTTTAAACATTGGCAAAACGGCACTGCTTCATGCAATGAAATTTGGACGATACCCCAAGCTTTTAGTGATCATAACAAAAGATGCTGTTAAACACTTGAGAAAAAAAGAGGTTTTATGACGTTTAAAAAGTCATTAATCTCAGCGTCAAGAATAGTTTCTTGACGGTTTTAAAAATGTCATAATTTTATGACAGGAATTTGATATCATAAATAAATTAACGATGGTTTTAAAAAATCATAAAAAAGCATCACTATATCCTGATAGTGGTAAACCTGTTTTCTTATATATATATATATATTTTCTATTATCAGTTCGTCCTGACAATAAATATATCAGGACGAAGAATATGGACCATTAGATTTACATACTTTAACTTAAAGTGTATACACTTGTCAAAACTTCTCCATAATTTGTGGTCCACATTACGAACTGACAATAGAAAGACTGTACGTATATATATAATCAATAGTATAATTAAAACTCAATAAAAATATGAAAAAATAATAATAGGTAATAACCAATATTATTAAAACTCGGCAAAAATTCCATTACATATACTTTTGAACAACATAAATTATGCTACATCATCTTTGTAGGTGGTAGATCGACTTGGTACGTCAAGTGGGTCGGATTTTATCAGGCCCAAAGCAACTAGGCTGAAGTTCGTCGGTCGACGTCGACTGATATCTGTGTATGGTCGTCTGATCCTAGTCGAACCTGCAAAAGAACTATGAGCAGAAATAATATAGAGAAAAGAGAAAGATGGGGGGTTGGATTATAGCCTTAGGTGTGCTTGGGCTGAGCAATGTAGTCAGGTGATGATAGATTTCCAGTGATCGGAATATGCTTCGAATCAGAGTTTCAGTACGCTTCTTAGTGAGCTTTAGTTGAGAGAATTCAGAGAGCGTTTCAGTGTGTGAGCCACTTTATTTATAGTGAACAATAAGGTCCCAACGTCTATGGAGAGTCTGCCCTTGTCTATGGTGGGATTTGAGAGCGATTTCCTCTTCCATTATCTATCCACTGTGAGCAACTGTCAGTTTGACTTGGTCTTTCAGAGACCAAGTCAGATTTGTTGCTGATGCATATGCTGGATCAACCAATCTGACGGGCCTGGGTAGGATTTCGTATTGCGAAGATTGGGCCTTTAGCATATTGGGCCATTGGGCCATTTTTGGCTACCACAATCTTCTACTAACATAAATTAATGATTTGATTTGTGCATTTCCCTCCAAGGTCAATAAGCTCATGAGAATATGTTTCAGATCTTTTTTACTCCTGCTTATATTCACTTGTATCCAAGCAACTAATTTGCAAAGATGACTTTAATTTTTCAATTTAAATATATTTACTAAAATGAATATTTATTTTGTTAATAAAAATTTTAGCAGTACTTTTATGCAACAGACTTGCTATTAAAAACCAAAAACCGAACATTAAAAACCCACAAAAGATAGTTCAAAGACAAAATATATTTAAATTTCTAAACTTATTAATTTAAAATTGCAAGAAGAATGATATTACAAACCCAAAAATAAACTTTTCAAGATAGTTGTTTGTTTTTTTTTCCTTCCATATATTCATGTTATAGTCTTGAATAAAAAAAATAATAATAACATGTTTGTTAAAAAAAAAACTCACTCAAAAGTTAAATACATCGTCTTGAAGGACTGTGTGATGACGATGTGGGTAGTGCGGTGACGAAGTTCTATGGCTTCATAGGGGTGGTAATGAAATCTGAAAACTTTAGACGACGTGTTGACAAATCTAGGGCCTGTCATGCAGCTATTTTTCAGCCCATTTTTGTTTTTATTTTCCAAAAACGATTTTGAATTTGCGTTATTTAGGATGGTATATTCAATTAGGATTCTTGAGGACATTTAAAAACATTTTTTAAATGACAGATTTTCATGGATTTCTACGGACATTTATAAATACACATAGACTTTCATTGATTTGCTTAGACATTTATCTTAGATTTTTATAGATTTGTTTAGACATCTATTTCAGACTTTTATGGATTTATTTAGACATCCATGGACTTTCATGAATTTGTTAACTTTGACTTTTATTATAGACGGAGAATTATACCAATATATGACCCAATAACACAATCTATACACTCAACCAATATGATCCATTAATACAATTTGTAGCATTAACAACAATCTCTGCTTTCTTCTTTTTCTCTTCTATTATTTTTCATCTCCTTAATCAGCTATTTTCCTTTCCAGTTCTCTATTTGGACTTTGCTTATAGCTTCCTTATAGGTTTTTTTTTTTTTTTTTTTGTCATGTATTATGTTTCAATAAGACAAACGTATCACGTTATCATATATATATATATATATATAATAATAATAATAATAATAGAGTTTCACAGCGCCACATGTCGTATGAGAGCTTTGGAATTAAATGTAATCAAATTAAATATTTAATTTTTCATATATAATAATAATAATATAACAATCATATATTCATGTGTTAATCATAAATGGAGTTATTTATTCATTTATTTTTTTGGTAAGCTTAAAATAAATAAATTAATTATGAAGAATAAATCAGAATTAAATATTAGGGTGCTGATATTGACACCCATAAATATGATAAGTACACCCAGATTTTAATAAAAAAATTAATTACAAAAATATCCCAATAAGGATTTACCAAAAAGGATAAATTAATTTAATTAAAAATAAACTAAATACTATGTACACCTATTAATAACACCAATATCTTCAACTATATGGGTGTAATTAATGGATGTACATATTATTTTGATATTGTTTGTTTATTACATAATGCTGATGCTTTACATGAGCAGGGTTTGCAACAGTCAGACAAAGAAGCTGCTCTTCCCAATAGAGAGACTGCTCTTCCTGTCCAGAAGACTAAACAAGCACTTCCTCCTCCAAGTATGGCTGATTTATAAGTTGATTTTAGTTTTGCAGTGGGAAGAAATGTTAATATTGAAATGACACTTTGTGATGAAGTCTTAAGATTACACTACTGTAAGAAGTAGCACAAAACCGAATTTGAATGCTGCAAGAGGCAAATTAAACACAATTTTGAAATGATATGTAGATATAAATGAATTATTTTGATAGGGAATCTAGTAGGACTTGAACGATCTATCTCATTTTTCCCTTCGTGCTTAGATACCACTTCTCTGTTTTTTTTGCTGTCAAATATTTTGCTTCTTTGATGGGAATGTGGGATATGATCGTTCACTAATTGTGCAATTACTGCATGCTAACTGTATTATGTGATGAAAACTCTTTTACTTATTCAGAATCATAGTTTTATAATAAAATTCGATGACCAAGAGTCCAACTAGGGCATATTTTGTTACTCTAATATTCATTTTCTATTGGTTTCCTTTTGGAATTAATATTTAGTGTCTGTCGTGTGCTATGTGAATCACATCTTCAGTTTTCACTCTACATTTTTTTTCTAAAAATTCACTTGTGGTAAATAGGCCTTCCCATTTTGTCGGAGGGAAGGCTTCCCTTGGATGAAGTTGAATCCTATGACAATTCAGTTCTTGAGAGAAAAAAAAAAAAAAAAAAAAAAAAAGTAAAACAATGGGAGGCTAATTAAGGTTTTCTGGGAGTTCTAGTGGCTTGTGCTATTCATGTATTTGAAGTTGCAAGTGTTGAAATTTAAGAATTTAAGAATTCTCCTGACTGTTTTTTTGAGCCGGAAGAACATTAAGAATTTATCATTTGTGAAATTGGGTGTGTTAATAACTTAAGAGGGTTTATAAATAAATTGTATTCAAATGAAAACATTCATTTAAATAAGGATACTATTGGTATTAAGATGGATGTTTATAGTAATGTTTTAATTTTAAATTTTAGACATTGGTGTACTTATAAATATGGGTGTGCTTATCATATTTATGGGTGTCAATATCCATACCCTAAATATTATATATAGTACATGCACCCAATTCACACTTAAATATTTTTAAGAATATTAATATTTGGTAAGCTCAAAAGACATTGATTAATCAATAAGAATTAATTAATTAATTATTCATAATAAAATTTTACTTGCATTCTATTCACACTTAAATATATTTAAAAATATTAATATTTGGTAAGCTCAAAAGATATTAATTAATTAATAAGAATTAATCAATTAATTATTCATAATTAAATTCTTATTAATTTTTTTTTATATAATTAGAGCCATGATTAAAGATAAGTTGAACATTTCTTTCAATCCAATAGATATTAATATGAAATTTGAATCAATTAAAGAAACTCTTAGTTGTCCAATGTCATTAATAACAAGACTCTTTATTTCCACCATTAATACCAACAGTTTCAATGAATCTTCTTAATTAGACAAATCAACTTCTATGTATATAGCCACAAAACAATTTCGAGAGATATATACCGTAAAAAGAAAAATAAATTATGTTGCAAGTTTACAAGCATGCAACTTTTGGATGACTATAATATTGGGCTTACAGGTGTGATGATTCAAAACACTAGAGTTTAAGGTGGATGATCGAAAACGGATATATGAGGCTAGATTACTTTAGGATTCCTGAAATTCAAAAAAGTTGATTCTCTACTTATATCTTAAAATAGGAATATGTAAGTTTTTTTTTTTTTTTTTTTTTTTTAATTTATTTATTACAATTTTAGTTTAGCATCATCTGTTTTCAGTTTTTTCTCCTATTTAAGTACTTGAATCACAGACTTATTTTTATATAAGAATATATATATATTAAATTGTTGATTTGCAATTCATGAACGTTAATTCTTATATTTTTAGTCATTTTGTAGATAAATGATTTAACACCCGTTTTTATGTTGTTTATGAATCATGTGGTTTATGAGATTTAGAAGATCCTGTTTTTATGATTTATACTGATCATTGGAAGTGATTTGCAAAAAAAAAAAAAAATTGTAACTAATTATATGATAATAATAGGTGACTAATTATAGTTTCTTAAAAAATAATTATATATATATATATATATATATATATATATATATATATATATATATATATATATATATATATATATATATTTAACAAAGACCGTGCATCGCACGGTTGTCACGCTAGTTTATATAATAATTTAATAATATACGTCTATGCATCCATTTATGAATTTAATTAAAAACCATCATTTTTAAGCAAATAAATGTTGATTGATTATTAGACATTTTTTTCAAAAATGTTTGAATATATAGGATGAGCTTATCATGTATCATGTCATCAATATAAAGCGAATTGCCACATCTGCAAGGGAAGATCATCCAAAATTTAATTAAAAATAATTTATGTGCAATAAGTCTTGATCATCTTTATGTGCAATAATTTATTGTTCGGTCCAATTTTAGCATCATTCCTAACATTCTCAAGAAAGCAAACAACTTTGAATTGGTTGGCAATTCGTTTGTATACTGATGTTGCAGTTGTTGTCTTACCTATACCACTAGCGTATATTCGTTTGAATTTATTGGCATTTTTATTCAGAAATGTTGATTGGTTGGCAGTCGAAAAATCAACAAGGGAAGATCGTTGATCAGTATTATTTGAGCAGAGGAGAAGTGAGAAGAAGCAACACGTTTCTATTTTGAGAGAGAGAGAGAGAGACTGATGTTGCAGTTGTTGTCTTACCTATACCACTAGCGTATATTCGTTTGAATTGATTGGCATTTTTATTCAGAAATGTTGATTGGTTGGCAGTCGAAAAATCAACAAGGGAAGATCATCGATCATGATTATTTGAGCAGAGGAGAAGTGAGAAGAAGCAACACGTTTCTGTTTTGAGAGAGAGAGAGAGAGAGAGAGAGAGAGAGAGAGAGTAAAGTCCACCAAAATCTTTGGGGAGAAGACCCGGCATGTTATGATATTTGATATTTATATCTCTCACCATCATGTCCACCAAAATCCATGACCTAAGAAAATCCTTTAAAATCTAGTCCTAATTGAATACACCTTGATTCTTGTAGACATTTTTAAAGTCTCAATTCAATACACCTGGATTTGGAATGATTCTTTAAAAGTCCATAGAAATCTGAATTGAATACCACTCGATTAATATAGATTCTTTTAAAGTCTTTAAATATCCGAATTGAATACACTTGGATTTATAATGTCTTTAAATGTCTTCAAATGTCTTCAAGAATCCTAATTGAATACACCCCCCTTAACCATTATTCATTTTGTTCTCGAAAAACAAAAACAAAATGGAAAACAAAACCAATGTTAAAATTAAAAAAACATGGAAAACACATTATACATGTTTTCTTTGTATTTGTTTTTGTTTTTCAAAAAAAAAAAAAAAAACAATAAATTTTATTTTTCTTTTTTCTTTTTTGTCCTGATTGTTCTTCGTCTTCATCAATTCTTGTCTTCGTCTTCTTCTTTCTTCATTTTCATCTTCATCTTCTTATTCTTTATTCTTCTCCTCTTCCTCCTCCTTCTTCCTATTCTCCATGAATTTATCTCCCAATTCGTACAATTACAATTTACACAGATGCCAACTCTTTGTACCCATCTGATTCTATTTCCATTTTTTTTGTGGGTTGTTTTTTGTTGAATTGGGTGCTCGTTTTCCGCCGATCCAGATTGGTTTCTGCAACAAGCGTTTTGTGGGGTTCTTTGATTTTCAAGCAAGTTCTTATGTACTCGTTTATAGATCTTTCTTCGTTTTGTGGGTAATTGTTTTGTTTTATTGTGACAGCTTGTTTGGTTGCTGGGATAATGATGGAAAAGAAAAGAAAATCATGTGACGTTGAATCAGTTGTTTTATGTTGTTAATGGAGAGATCACTCTGTTTATAATAATAATAATAATAAATCTTCTTCGATCTGTTCGATTTGTAGTACAGAGAGCTAAGGTATCATGTAGATCTTCTTTGACCTGCTCTTATTCCCAGCTCTCCTTCTTCATTCAATTTTCCAGAAATCTCAAACACCTAAAACAGAGCTAATTAGTTGTTGTACAACAAAACCCAACAAACTGATGATTGTCTAATTATCATCATGGCTCCGTACCCATCAAAGCAAACCACCTGGTTTTATGATTGTTAATGGCTTCTAAGATAAATTAGATAATAATTTGTTTGAATGCAATAGTTGTATGACACTTAGTGGAGTTCAAAGGGGGATTTTACAGATTTAAAATTTAGAATTTGAACTATTTTCCTTCATTTTCTGAGTAACCAAACGGGTCATTGCTGTAGTTTCCACAAAAGCCCATCTTGAAATCAATTGTTTTTTCTTGGAATCTCTTTGATAGGCTTTGATTTTCGCTCACTTCGAAGTTTTGAAAGCTTTACGGTAAAACATCAATAAATAAATGTTCGATAAATTAATAACCCCACTTAAATAATAAAATCTTTCGGTCCCGACTCGGACCTGTATAATAAATTAATAAACTTGCTAAATACATAAGATAATATTTTTTTTGAAGTCCTTTAGATCCCAACGAATATATAAATTAATAATTGATTAAATACATAATATATATATATACAGTCTTTCTATTATCAGTTCGAACTGACAAAAGTTATATCAGTTCCTTGTATGTGAGCCACTGGATTTAAATACTTTGACTGACAAGTGCATACAGCTAAGTCAAAGTATTTAAATCCAGTAGCCCACATACAAGGACTTGATATAACTTTTGTCAGTTCGAACTGATAATAGAATTTCTGTATATATATATATAACACATCAAAATTCATAATACATATCAATAGCTTTTAACTTAACAACTTTCTTTCAAAAAAAAAAAAAAAACTTAACAACTTTTATTTTCTCATTCAAATCTTTCTTAAAATATGCCTCTAAAGTCGTTTGCCTTTTCTTTGTACTGAAACCGAATTCAATCTGATCCTTAATTTTTTGCAAATCATACACCATATTTGGTATATATTTATATATATATATATTTTTCATTTTGTAGCAAGAAGTTATTTAATGTTACTACTGCTTGAAAGATCTTTTTTGGAGAAACATTTGGTAAAACATTGTTGTCATCTTGATCATGATCATTGGTAGACGTATTCATTACCCCTTGAATAATTTCTTCATAAGTAGGTGATTTCATCACTATATCATTTTCACTAGGATAATTCAAAGTGGAATTGGTGAGAAATGTCACCTTTTTAAACTGATTTGGTGACAATGTCACTGCTTTAATAAGTTAAGTTTAAAAGGCACCTATTATGGTGAACGGACAAAAATACCCTTACTTTACACATTCTTTTCTTACTTTGAAGTTTTCTGAGATTTAAAACAGACCTCCAATGGATAATTAGTTTAGCTCGCGGTGGTCGAGCTGCTCGGTCAGCTCGTGGGGGTGTGGGGGCAACGCCCCCAGAGATTTTTTTTGGTTTTGAATCTTCCATTGAAAAGGCTCGAAATTGAAAAGGCTCGAAATGAAGTGTTCGAGCCTTTTCATACACCAATCGTGCCTTTTCATTAGTGTATGAATTTTCATTAGTGTATGAAAAGGCTCGAACACTTAATGAAAAGGCACGATTACTGTACAATCGTGCCTTTTCATACACCAATCGTGCATTTTCATGTACAAAAAGGCACGATTACTGTACAAAAAGGCTGAAAACTTTGTTCAAAAAGGCTCGAAATATTTTTTAATTTTTTAATCGAGCCTTTTTGAAAAGTTATCGAGCCTTTTGGAAAAGTTATCGAGCCTTTTAGAAAGGTTATCGAGCCTTTTGGAAAAGTTATCGAGACTTTTCCAAAAAGGCTCGATAACCTTTCTAAAAGGCTCGATAACTTTTCCAAAAGGCTCGATAACAACTTCAAAAGGCTCGATAACCTTTCTCATCGTGCCTTTTGGAAAATTTATCGAGCCTTTTCCAAAAAGGCTCGATAACCTTTCTAAAAGGCTCGATAACCTTTCTAAAAGGCTCGATAACTTTTCCAAAAAGCTCGATAACAACTTCAAAAGGCACGATGACAGTGTAAAAAGGCACGAAAATATTTCAAAAAGGCACGAAATCATTTCGAGCCTTTTTCGAACTTTTTTCGAACCTTTTTCGAGCCTTTTCAAACCTTTTTCGAGCCTTTTTCGAACCTTTTTAAACATTTTCGAGCCTTTTTAACTATCAATATATTATGGTGAAGAAGGTTACTGTGGGGGGCAATTTTGTCCGTTCACCATAAATGGTGCCTTTTAAACTTAAGTTAGTAAGTTGGTGCCTGTTCCCAAAAAAGAGCCTCAAATAGTGCTATTTAATTTTTTAACCCTAATTCAAAAGATGATCAATATCCATCACATTTCTATAGTGTAGATCAGAAATGGCTTCACGTAATCCATCGATGCTTTCATCTTCACCAACTTGTGGTTCGGAAGCCATATCTTGATCTGAACGGATCTTGCAATGTCGAAAACAATATGCAATGGTTGTTGTCTTCACATCAATGTTCCAAGCCACATTAATAAATTTCATAGCATTCGATATGTTAATTTTTTCAGGATTTGTTGCTCTTACCTCAAAGCCCTCCAAGATACTAGAGTAGAAATGACAATGAATTTTTAGTGCTTGAATAATCCCAGCATCGCATGGTTGAATCTTTGATGTTGTATTAGGAGGCAAGAAAAATAGTTCAACATTTGTCAAACCTTCGATAACCTTTATTATGTAAATACTTATTAACTTTTATGTACATATGTATCTTGATCGAAAATATGTATAATACATGTACAAGTAAAAACATATATTTAAAAAAAAAAAAAAAAAGTGGTAAACACATAAAACTCTTTTTAAATTAATAAATATTTATTTATCGATAAATTAATAAATTATTCATTTATCGATAAATAAATAACCCCTCTAAAATAATAATTTTCCATGGTCCCAACAATATTATTTTATAGGGGTTTTACTGTAATTTTTTTTAATGTAATTTATATCTAGTAAAGAATTAAATTTTATTTTTAAAGTATGAGTTAGTTGAAAATTATTTGTGAAGAATTTTTGACCCACCTTTTATTTAAATTTAAAAAATTACAATAGAAAAATTACAATTTTTGATATTTTTCAGTTAATCAACCAGATGCGTTTTTCTCGTTTTCATTTTTAGAATACAGCTTTCAGTATACATTATCAGACACGTTTTCAGATTTCAAAATTGAAACAAAAAACACTGTTTTCATTTTCGTTTTTCTTTTCGAAAAATAGCAAATGAAAAAGAAGTACATGATGCACTCCTAAAGTCTTTGGATATCGTGGTGTCAAAATTGGCGGCATCGACAACTTGATAGTGAAACATAAAAAATGAATGGTAAAATTTCAAAGTAGAGTAAATGTAAAGTAGAAGGATGAAAAGCAAAAACGAAATTGAATTGGAAGAAAATAGGTGTGGCTGTGCAAAGTTAGAATGATTAGGGTTGTGATCTTATAATGAAATAATTGTGTGCACTCATGAGTATGGTAGACATCATAACAACTAGTAAGAATATGACACGCGTCACTTGGAGCCATTACTTAACTTATATACCAATTTATGATTAAAATAAATAATATTAATTACATAATCTTTTCAAAATAAAAATAAAAATTACATAATCTAAATTCTCAACTGAAATTAGAATATAAAAACATTAACATTTGAAGTTTTTTTTTCATCAAGAATATTTTTTTTTTATAAATTTAGATATAAATACTAAATTTTATTTTTCTTTTTTATTAACAATTCATTCATTTTAAATTTCAACCCTTCTTGACGGGTTTTAAATATCAATATTTCTTAATGGTTTTTAAATATCAACCCTTCTTAACGGTTTTTGAATGTCAACAATACTTGATGGTTTTTAAAAACCATCAACATTTAATGATATTTTTTAAAAACCATCATATAGGTTTGACGGTTGAAAAAAAACATTATAAATAAGTATCATAAATCATCTTTTTTTCTAATAGTGAAAGAGCACCCATTCAGTCTGATAATGACTCAGGTTCGAGTCGTCATACCCACAAATGGTATATATATATAAATTATATAATGAAAATATGTCAACCAAACATAGACATATATTTATATTTAATTATTAAGATATTTTATAAACAAACTTTTATTATTTTTAAAAATTAAAATAGTTTTTGGATGTTAAAAAAAAAAACAATAATGCTACACATCCTACCTAAAATCCCATATTTTTCATCCCACTACATGTGGCATGTGAGGTGTCAAATTGTGATTGGATACATAGGGTAGATGTCATTAATGTGTATCCACTCACAATTTGACACCTCACATGCCACATGTAGTGGGATGAAAAATGTGGGATTTTAGGTGGGATGTTTAGCATTATTATAAAAAAAAAAGAGTAATGCTAAACATTCCACCTACAATCCCATATTTTTTATCCCAACACATGTGGCAGCTGAGTTGTCATTTGATGAGTAGATACATTTACAATTAATGTGTATCCACTCATCAAGTGACACTTCAGCTGCCACATGTGTTGGGATGGAAATGGTAGGATTATAGGTGGGATGTGTAACATTACTCTGAACAAATACTAGGACTAAGATTTAAATTTTAATTAGTTTTAATTTTTAATTTTTAAACACTATTATTGAATCATGAATTAAGGTTTCTATATTATTTTTAGAGTAATTTTAGATATTCCGACCCTATATCTCAATTTGTATTTCAAATACGTACTAATGTCTTAATCAAGGAATAAAATATCGGTATCGGTATCCATATCGGGCTTCTAAATTTATGGATATATCGGGGATATTATCGATATCGGTGGATATTCGGTAAAAAAATTAAAAAAATGATGGATATTTACATCTAAAGTTTAAAAAATTTTTGTGAAACTTTAGGACAAGCTTAAACAAATAATTATACATCAAATGAATCATATTTCAACGATAAATTAGCCTAGTTATGAGTTTATTATAAATTATAACATAGATAGAGTCTGTATATAATTTTTAAAATTGAGTATTTAATAGAATAATATTTTGTTTCACTTTTACAATATTATATACAATATAAAAAGATTAAATATTTAATAAACAAAATTATCATTAAAATATATATCTAGCTCCATACTTTCAAGATTCTATCATAAATCATAATTCATACATAATAATACATTGCATATCTGAAATTTAAAACCAAAATGAATTCCTTACTGGTTCAAATACATAAGATACATTTTTATCTTGATTCGAACAATAATTTTCCTAGGAAAATGTGCTAGCATAGTTTTCAAGGTAGTTATTATTATGCCACAAGTATGTTGCTTGATCTCTTCCAACCGATCCATGAATTGGGTAGTTTGGATTTATCCAACTTGGTGGATATTGTTGATCTGCATGCATAGGTATTGCATATGACATTTGTGGAGAAGGATTATCAAGTATACTGCAGCCACCATAACTACCATAATATGGTACATGAGAACCTGACCTTGTCTGCGAATCACTCAAAGAACTATTTTCTGTGTCTATACTCATTGAGGAGAGAGATATATTCAAAGAATCTTCATCAATTTGACTTGTTCCTCCATGTTGTCTACCACGATTTTGATCAAAATAACCTGCATGAGCATCCCAACCTGTTACACCAACATCCCAACCTTCGGCACCAACCTCCCAACTTGTTGCACCAAAATCCCAACCTCCTCCATCATCTCCATCATATTTTCCTCCATTATTTCCATCAGAGGTATGTTAGTCATCGGAAGAGCTGCTAACAGCTCCACGATTTACACCTACTTCTTCTCTAATCACTTGTTCAACATTTATTCTCATGTCTTGAGCATAAGAAGCAATTTGTGGATCATGATTTCCCTTATCATCATCCAAATAGGTAGGTCTAACCCAGTCAAAAAAAGGATTCTCATTGTCGTCCCCTGCTTCAATAGCTACTTGAAGTAGATCCATAAAATCAGTTTCATCTACTTTATCTTTTTCAGCTGCTATATCCCTAATTTTCAACTTCATATTATAATAACAATAAACAAGTTGTTCAAGCTTAAAATAGGCAAGACGGTTTCTTTGTTTTGTGTGGATTAAAGCAAATGTAGACCAATTTCTTTCGCATGCAGATGATGATGCTGTCTGTAACAATACGCGAACTGTTATTGCACACAATGATGGAGCACAATCTCCATACATTACCCACCAATCAGCTGCAATAAAAATTATTAAGTATTATAAGTATGAATACCATTTCAATGATATTATTATTTATTATTATTACATTGATTTTTGTAATAAAACTTATATACCTAGTTGCATTTTGCTTCTAGCTGCTATGGCTGCTCGTTCACTAAAACTTTTCTTTCCATCCTTAAAGTATATGAGCTACATTCATGACTCATGAGATCAGTATGTAAATAATATATATATATATATATATATATATATATATATATATATATATATATATATATATATATATGAGTATATGACATAATACTCTCATGCAAAGAAGTTATAATATTGGAATTATAAAATTGATTGTAAGTTGTAACTTATAATATTGGAATTATAAAATTGATTGCCAAATTCTACTTCAGTAATTATACTATTGACTATTATGTTTAAAATTTTTATAAATTTGTTAATGCTTTTTTAAAAATAATTTTCAATATAGATTATTTGAACAATAATTTAAGTGTTTAAGATTAATTTAAAAAAAAAATTTTTTTTTGCAAAATATCCCTGGATTTCGGGATGAAATTCACAATATTTCGGGAATATCGGGAGATTTTTATAGATATTTCGAAATCGACCGGATATTTGCTAGACATTGGATATAACCCCTGTTTCGATATCGGTCCCTTCAAAATATAGATATATCGGTGGATATGTCGATTTTACAAACCCTGGTCTTAATAGAAATGGATACACGTTAACGGTATTTTTTTATTAATATACCATCTATATTTGTTAATATAACTCATTATTTTATGATGTCCCCGCTGAAAACAATTCGTAGCTCTGTCCTTATTCCCATGGAAATTAAATTAGAGAAATATTCTCTATGTATTATCTAATGCGAGCACCCTCTGGCTTCTTCGTAGGGAGTAGGGTACGTCCTCTGGCTTCTCTGTAGGGTACGTCTAATATTTTTCGTAACATGCATCTCTATGTATTTTAACAATGTATTATCTAATGCAAACTATAATCTTTTGTTAGTTTGTGACTGAAATTCATTACATGTGATAGATTCAATTGAAGGAAACAAAGTAGGCCATTACTACTATGTATTGGTTAGATTCCACAATTTCCCAGAGCAAATCAGAGTTAGCATCTGTTAAATTCATCTTCTGTTTTGGTTGTATATGGATGTAAATCATGTAATGTAGCCTTGGCAGCCACAATCATGCAATTTGTTATCTTCAATGAATATGAAATATATAATCAAATACAGATCCAGTTTGTGTCTTTGTTGTGTGGTTTGATTCAATTTATTGTAAAAAAGAGAGGTTAGGCAACTAAAAACTTCCTTGTACTTGTGAATAATCAAGAATTACGCTAACATAAATAATACTGTAATAGTATATTAGAACATTTCTGAATTTATTCTAACCATGTTCATTTATTCAAGACCACACAATATGATAAATTGTAGGGTAGAGTTCTTTCAATTTATACCACCACCACCCAGCTAGTGATGCGCGGCTGGAGGTGGTGGTGGTGGCGACACAGTAACCGGGATATCATCTTTGAAGCAGGCACCTACACACTTTTCGTTGGGTTCGCTACAAGCACCAATGCATTCTAATAGATCTCTCTTGGATGAGCACTTTTTAACACAGGTGATCCCAAGTTCCCCACATTTGGATAGGCAATCTAGCAGTGATTTCTGCTGACCTTGTATCGGCACTGCAACCACACATATTAGCAGGACCACCGCGAGAACATGTGCCATAGAGATGGAATACCTTTTACCCATTACTATACTTAACCTGCAGAATCTAATCGACAAGTATTTGTGTGTCTGTGCTCACTGCCGGGCGTGTTTAATATACAAAAGATGGAGCCTATAGGGGCTGAGTCTTGCGTTTGGAATAGCTCCACGTTTATCATGTAAGAGACATGACTGGTTTTAAACATTGGCAAAACGGCACAGCTACATGCAATGAAATTTTGACGATAACTCAAGCTTTTAGTGATCATAACAAAAGATGGTGTTAAAGAGCACCCATTCAGTTTAACAATGACTCGGGTTTGAGTCGTCATATATACCCACAAATGGTATATATATAAAAATATACCATTTAATGAAAATATGTCAACCAAATATAGGGCCAGTTTGGTATTGCTTTTAAAAAGTTAAAATCAGATTATTTTATAATTTTGATATAAAATGATGTTCGATAAAATTTCAAAAAGTGATTAGTTAATAATCTGTCAAGTTTTGATAGTGATTTTGAGAAGTAGGTGGTTTTACTTTTTGAAAATGATTATAAAATAATCTATTTCAGCATTTAATGCATTTTATTTTTTATTTTTTGATAAAACAAGAAAATTGGCAAAGCCAGCAACACAACAGCAAACAGCAAGGCAAACAAACCAAAGCAAAAGGAAAAAACGGAACACAAACGAAAAGGGGGAATAATCCCCCCAACAACACTACCCAGGCCTATCATCTTCAACAATGCTTCTATTACAAGCCGGATAATCTTCCATCCAAAAGGTGTCTTCCGCAATTCGAAACGCAAACTTCGCGAGATTAATGGCAGCTCTATTAGCTTGAGAAGTAATATAGCTGAAAGACACACCACTATTAGCAGTTCGCATAAAATAGTACCAAACTCCGAGTCCCGAAAACTCCCTTGATTAATCCATTTAACAACCAATGTCTCATCCTACTCTACCAAGCTAGGGTTAAGACCACAATCGATGCCAAATTGAACTCCCCTATGAATGGCCATAGCATTAGCAGTCTCAACACTTATGTAGGTGTTCAATTTCTGGGAACAACAAGCCATTACCTCCCCGGCCTCATTTCTCACAAAAATACCCAAACCAACAAGCCCCTTCCTTCTGTCCAGCGCCACCCCACAATTAGTTTTGTATTCATCAGTATCAGGCAAAGACCAGGAAGTCATCAAATCTCTATTCACATGTTCCCAGTCAATCCTACTGAGCAGATTCCCATTGTTGAGACACAGGTAGTCTTCAAGATACTTCTCGCTCCACCCAATTGCATCTGCCATGTCAATAATAGGGGTATTATGAGCTAAAGAGTTGTGAATGAACCAGATCCTCCACAAAACAATGCAAAATAACTCCTTATAGTTAAAAACAAAATCAAAGAAATTATATGAAACCATACCTGCAACCAGATTACTATCAAACCATTCATTGCGAATGTACTTCAACCTGTTATAATTTGTTGGAATCCAGTCATGGCAGACTCTCCACAAGAAAATCTTTATCTTTATCGGGATTCTCATATGCCAAAAAAATTTCCACCAGTGGATCATAGCCCCCGGAGTAGACATACCGAGCCTCACCTCCAAACCCCTGCCAACCCAGTAGACACTATTGACAGTATAATTACCACTCTTATCATAATGCCATATAGGGGAGTCCACTTGATTTCCCAGATCCGACAGGAATTTGTAAGATACCATTTAATGCATCTTTTAAAATATCATTATTATCTTTATAAAATCAAGTTAAAACCATTTATATACCTTATTTCATCTTAAAATTAAATATTATATTTAAATATTGATTTGATTTATAAAATCTTTTAAAAATATTATTATTGTTCTTATGGATTTTTTTTTTCCAATTTAAATGTTCTACTTAAATATTGATTTAATATATATAATTAATGGAATTTTTTTTTTAAAAATAGGGTCCTAAACTTATGTATATTTTAGTCATCGTAACTAATCTCAGCACTTTTGCAATAAAATTACCAAATATATATATATTGTTTTTGATCTATATAGCAATTTTTAAAATACAATTAACCATTCCTTTAGCACCGCTAACAGTAATTATTATAAAAGTTACAGTAATACCAAACTAGCCCATAGACATATATTTATATTTAATTATTAAGATATTTTATAAACAAACTTTTATTATTTTTAAATATTAAAATAGTATTTGGATGCTAAAAAAATATTAGGACTAAGATTTAAATTTTAATTAGCTTTAATTTCTAATTTTTAAACACTATTATCGATTCATGAATTAAGGTTTTTTATATTATTCCGACCCTATATCACAATTTGTATTCCAAATACGTACTAATGTCTTAATAGAAATGAATACACGTTAACGGTATTTTTTTTTTTTAACATACCCTTTATACTTGTTGATATAACTCATTATTTTATGATGTCCCCGCAGGAAACAATTCCTAGCTTCATCCCTATTCCCATGGAAATTAAATTAGAGAAATATTTTGTATGTATTATCTAAAGCGCACCCTCTGCCTCTGGCTTCTTTGTAGAGAGTAGGCCCAGTAGGGTACGTCCTCTGGCTTCTCTGTAGTGTAAGTCTAATATTTTTCGTAACCTGCATCTCTATGTATTTTAACAATGTATTATCTAATGCAAACTATAATCTTTTGTTATTTTGTGACTGAAATTCATTACATGTGATAGATTGAAGGAAACAAAGTAGGCCATTACTACAATGTATTGGTTAGATTCCACAATTTCCCAGCGCAAATCAGAGTTTGCATCTGTTAAATTCATCTTCTGTTTTGGTTGTATATGGATGTAAATCATGTAAGCCTTTGACAGCCACAATCATGCAATTTGTTATCTTCAATGAATATGAATACATAATCAAACACACAAGTGCTTGAGATCCAGATCCAGTTTGTGTCTTTGATTCAATTTATTGTAAAAAACAGAGGTCAGGCAACTACAAACTTCCTTGTACTAGTGAATTCTCAAGAATTACACTTACATTAGTAATACTGTAATAGTATATCAGAACATTTCTGAATTTACTCTAACCATGTTCATTTATTCAAGACCACACAACATGATAAATTGTAGGGTAGAGTTCTTTCAGTTTATACCACCACCACCCAGCTGGCGATGCGCAGCTGAGGTTGTGGTGGTGGCGGCGTCACAGTAACCGGGTTAGCTTCTTTGGCGCAGGCAACTACACACTTAATGTTTTCTTCACCACAAGCACCAAAGCAGACTAATGGATTATCCTGTGCTGGTTTGGATGAGCAGGCTGTAGCACAGGTGACCACAAGTTCCCCACATTTGGTTAGGCATTGTTGCAGTGATTTCTGCTGGCCTTGTATCGGCACTGCCACCAAACATATTAGCAGGACCACCGTGAGAACATGTGCTGTAGAGATGGAATCAAATTTACCCGCCATTACTATACTTAATCTGCAAATTCTAATCGACGAGTATGAGTTTGTGTCAGTGTGTGTTTAATATACAAAGGATGGTGGAGCCTAGAGGGTTGTGAGTCTTGCGTTTGGAATAGCTCAACGTTTATCATGTAAGAGACATGACTGGGTTTAAACATTGGCAAAACGGCACTGCTACATGCAATGAAATTTTGACGATCCCTCAAGCTTTTAGTGATCATAATTCATAACAAGTAACGTGTTTTCTTTAAACTTTTCAATTTTGGTTAATTCAGAATTCTTGTTTAAAGTAGTTACTATTAAAGTTATTTTAATGGGTATCTCACTACACAGAAATTCTATTATCAGTTCGAACTGACAAAAGTTATATCAGTTCCTTGCATGTGGGCCACTGAATTTAAATACTTTGACTTGGCTGTATGCACTTGTCAGTCAAAGTATTTAAATCCAGTGACCCACATACAAGGAACTGATATAACTTTTATCAATTCGAACCGATAATAAAAAGACTATCTCATTACATATCTAAAATTTAAAGAATATTTGGAAGGACAGTTTCACATATTACTTGGTCATTCAACTATTCAAACCCTTGTAGACTGTAGAGTATCTTGAATGGGAAAATGTGAAAACATGTCATGCATTAAATAATAATAATAATAACAACATCCTCTTTTTTTTTTTTTTTTTTTTTAAGGGATAACAACATCCTCTTAACTGCTCTGTAGATTTGTAATTGATACAAATCCAATCAATTTTTCTGTTATAGGTACACAATATAAGCATATTTATAGTATATCCTACACACGGGAACTAAAGTCATAACTCCACCATGTGATAGTTGTTTGTTGATATACCTACCTATATTTATGTAACTCAATGAGACTCCTCTTGTGTATTATTGCATCAAAAGGCAACAAAAAGGTGGCGATGGCATTGCATGTGGACCCAACCCAACTCTTGAGTTAGGTTTCAGAATTTGGTAGGAATGTTACTATTAATGAGAATGATACTATCATAGTATTTTATTTTTCGTCAATTGTAGGTTTTGAAAAATTATATTTAAATATGCCTTCAAATTTCAAGAACAATTAATATATATTTCAATAATAATAGTAATAATTACACAACACAAATCATGTGCATGTAGTAGGTTGCATCTAGCTACCACTAAATGCTGCCTGGAAAGTTTGTTGAGTAATGAGAATACATAGATTCAGTCCATATTATTTTAATACGAGGTCAATTTTAGGTATTTTGACTTAATAATAATACTTTTATAATGGGGATTTACAATATACTCCATAGCAAATTGGGAAACTTCGGTTATTTACTTATCTTTGTATTTTTCGTCAAAATGGCCCTTAAATCTGTAAAAATGGCTTTTTTCGTTTGGAGGAGACCACACCTCCTTCCTATGATCTCCATCACGCAAAATGGAGATCCACTAATGGCAGTGAAGATCCAATGTTTTTTTTTTTTTTTAAATTATTTTTTAAATTTCATTTCCTTTTTAATATGGTTTAATTTTGTTTTTTTGTTTTTTTGTTTTTTTAATTTGATCGAGATGGACGGTGGAGATCCATCCATCTATTTTTTTTAAAAAAAAAAATTTCTCCACATTATCAATTATGTTATTCCAATTTGTCAGAAGTGTTGAAAAAAAAAATATCGGTATGTGACAAGATCATAGTAGGAGATGTATCTAACCGTATTTTAGTTTTTGGATAGTCAAGATAATTAATATCCAAACTTAAAATTAAGTCATCTTCGAATTTTACTACATGAAATTAATGTTAATTAGGATTAAGAAAAGACATCACGCCTACTTGAAGACGAATTTCAAAGTTGGTTGATGAGAGAAAGTTGATGGGATTTTAATTAAAAGACTACAAATGGTTTATCATAATGTCGATTGATCATACCAACTATATTATATTGAATCATACATTCTTTAGTTTTTCTAAAACAGAGCTAGTTATTTTGGTAATTAGAAAAATAAAGACAATTAAAAGAATCTTGTAATTGCTGTAGAAATAATTGGAGTATCAAATTTAGTATGTCATTTTTCATAAAACAAGACAAATCATGTTATTCCGATAATACTCCTGACTGTTACTAATTAACTAATTGAAAAAAAGTTGACACTTCTTTTAGTTTTTTAGTTTTTGATACTTGCTTAGAAGTTTTGTACGAGCATTACATCCAAATGTTTTGTTCATTTGACCTTAATAAAATTATATATGCAATGAAATTATATATAATGGCTATCAAAGAAGTCTACAAATTAAAGTCATCAACTAATGCACAGTCACTTTGTTCAAAGAAACCTAATGTACAAGTCGCATTTACTCCATCTTTTTGTTGACATACATGCAATGCATTCAAATACTCACTTGAAATTCACTTTTCTTGCTTTTTGAGATGCAAAATCATTTATCAAATTTTTTATATTCAAGTTTTGACACCAAATCTCACTTAAAATGCAAGTTCTCACTTAAAATTCTACTCTTTTCTTTTCTTTCATTTGTCATAACCAGATTCGAATTTTCTAGTAGACATTTTTACCAAAATAAAATGATGAAAGACAATAAAAAAATATAATTTTAATTAAATAAAATGAAAAAATGGCACCTAGTTTTTAGAAGAAGCAAGTTCCGAGAATATTGAAGATTTGAAGTAACACTCAATCTTCCACAATAGCTACAAGAAAACAAACCCAATCAATTACTTGATATAGTTAAAACCCTAAAAAAATCAAACTAATAAAATATAAATAAACATTAAATTAAAAAAATAAATTAAAACTTACCTTTTTTTTTTTTTTTCCCTTAATGAAACACAAGAGATTGATTGCAATTGAAGAAGAATATTGATTGAGATTGATGAAAAAGAAATCTTGATGTAGTGGGAGGTTTTGCAATGTAAAAAAAAAAAAAAAATGATGTTGTAATTATAAAATGAAAATAGAGTTCATATATATATATAAATTACAGTCTTTCTATTATCAGTTCGAACTGACAAAAGTTATATCAGTTCCTTGTATGTGGGCCACTGGATTTAAATACTTTGATTGACAAGTGCATACATCTAAGTCAAAGTATTTAAATTCAGTGGCCCACATACAAGGAACTGATAATAGAATTTCTGTATAAATTAACTCCAAATTACCTAATTAATGATAAATAATGAAACAATTCCATTGGGTGAAGCTTTCAAAGGAAATTAATGTTTTTGAAAATTATTTTTTTTTCTTTTTCAATAACTTTTTTATTTGAGACCCCCTAAAAAGATGAGGACTCAAATTAATGCTTTGAAAATATATATTTTTTCCAATAATTTTTACCCTCAAGATATTTATTAAATTATTTATAAAAAATTATAAATTAAAATTATTACATAAAAAAAAATTGAATATTGTTTTAAAAAAAAAAATTAAAGCACTTGAAAAAAAAATCCAGACCATAAAACTTTCATCCCCACATCCAGACTAGAAACAAATCATCCCAAACACCAAAATTCCATCCCCAGATCATCATCATTATATATTACCAATTTACCATCATCAATCTAAACACCACTAAAAAAAACTCTCACCAGCTCCAAAGCAAAACTGAAAAGAAAAAAAAGGAAAAAAAAAAAAAAAAAAACCCATAATAATCATATTCAAGCACAAACAGATTCATTCAGAAACCGAAACACCCCCACTAGATCGATATATGAAAAATATGGAAAATTAGGGGATTTCACCATTAATGAGAATGGACGGGAGTACTGGACTATCTAAAACATAGATGGGAATATGGCAAACTACAAAGGGGTTTTGATAATATCTCATGAAATTATATATATATACAGAAATTCTATTATCAGTTCGAACTGACAAAAGTTATATCAGTTCCTTACATGTGGGCCACTGGATTTAAATACTTTGACTTGGCTGTATGCACTTGTCAGTCAAAGTATTTAAATCCAGTGGCCTACATACAAGGAACTGATATAACTTTTGTTAGTTCGAACTGATAATAGAAAGACTATATATATATATATACACATTTTACCTAAGAAATCCACAAATTAAAGTCAACTACAGCACAACCAATGCCCAATGTGGTTTTGTGGTAATTGGCTCTTATTCAGCCTAATAATGTAAATGGTTTGAGTCCCATATTAATACTACGCAACCAAAAACAAAATAGCACCTCAGTGAATTAGATTTGGAAAATGATTTGTTTTTACCATATAAATCATAGGATTTATAGTGATTTAGATTTAGTATGTGATTTGTCATCATCATATAAATCATATGGCGATACGGTACTAAATGACATTATTACGATACTTTTATTGGTATTTATATGTGGGATCGATTTTGTAACGTAATATAATGGGTTATGTAACATTTCAGGGGTCCACACACTCTCCTACAAATGATCATATATCTATATAATGTTATCGAGCAGACTCTAACTTTACATAGTTGATCGGTCTTAGAAAAACATGCAAGAATCATGTAACTGAAACCTCCTAATTATAATTAATTAGTCTCTGTCATATGTACCTATAAAACACAAACGACGTGATCATGATATCATAAAACACAATCAAGATTATATATGGACATTAGAACTAAGAGACAACAAGATGTGTCCAAAATGAGAAGGGTAATTCAAAATTAAAATTGGTTTGAAAAAGCTTTAGCGAACATTAATTAAGGTAGGAAGATGAAGAATATGGGTTAATGTGGAAGTAAAAAAAGAGAGAGATATGTGGCATCACAACCACCACAGTTTGAGAAGCCTAACCCCGTGCCCACGTGGTAGCGAACTGCCCATTGATCCAACCTACCACTCTCCTCCTTGTATAAAACCCACACCATCAGATCCCAATACATCACTCAACACTCTAAACCCCTCTAAGCAGAACCCAAACCACCTCCTACTACCACTGGTTCACTTACCTCAAATGGCATCAATTGAGCAAATCAGGAAGGCCCAGAGAGCCGAGGGCCCTGCCACCGTCCTCGCCATTGGCACCGCCACTCCTTCCAACTGTGTCACTCAGGCTGATTACCCTGACTATTACTTCCGTATCACCAAGAGCGAGCACATGACCGAGCTCAAAGAGAAATTCAAGCGCATGTGTACGTTTCATCCCATCATATCATTTTTTTTTTCTTTTAACGGATTAAAATTCTCTAATGAACCGATCTTTATCTTGACCTCATCAAATTTACTGGTTTTTTCGCGATAAAGATTAGTACTGAATTATTTTTTAATAACTTTATTTAGCATTTGCATGCACGAGTTCTTGTATTGAGAAATCAGAAAACTGATAGTTGATATTTTTTTTGCATATATGGCAGGTGATAAATCGATGATAAACAAGCGTTACATGCATCTAACGGAAGAGATTCTGACGGAGAATCCAAACATGTGTGCCTACATGGCGCCGTCTCTTGACGCCCGTCAAGACATTGTGGTGGTGGAGGTACCAAAGCTAGGCAAAGAAGCAGCACAAAAGGCGATCAAAGAGTGGGGCCAATCAAAATCCAAAATCACCCATCTCGTATTCTGTACAACCTCAGGTGTAGATATGCCTGGTGCGGACTACCAGCTCACCAAGCTCCTCGGCCTACGACCATCCGTCAAGCGTTTCATGATGTACCAGCAAGGTTGCTTTGCTGGTGGGACGGTCCTACGTCTCGCTAAAGATTTGGCTGAAAATAACAAGGGTGCACGTGTTCTTGTTGTCTGTTCTGAAATCACAGCCGTTACTTTCCGCGGTCCCGTTGATACCCACCTCGATTCTCTAGTTGGGCAGGCACTGTTCGGTGACGGTGCAGCAGCGGTCATCGTCGGTGCCGATCCCGACACTTCAATTGAACGTCCGTTGTTCCAAATAGTCTCCGCCGGTCAAACCATCCTTCCTGATTCCGATGGAGCCATTGACGGACACTTGCGTGAAGTGGGTCTCACATTTCACTTGCTCAAAGACGTTCCTGGGTTGATATCCAAGAACATCGAGAAAAGCTTGGTAGAAGCTTTTTCTCCGATCGGTATCAACGACTGGAACTCTATCTTCTGGATCGCTCACCCGGGTGGTCCGGCGATTCTCGACCAGGTGGAGGCCAAGTTGGGTCTCAAAGAAGAGAAACTGAGAGCGACCCGACAAGTTTTGAGCGAATACGGTAACATGTCGAGTGCATGCGTGTTGTTCATTTTGGATGAGATGAGGAGGAAGTGTGTCGAAGAAGGAAAGGCCACCACCGGTGAAGGTCTGGACTGGGGTGTTCTTTTCGGGTTCGGGCCGGGTCTGACCGTCGAGACTGTGGTTTTGCACAGTGTCCCTATTCAGGCAGCTCAGTAAGTTATGGTCAAGAATGAAAAGACTGATTTGCCCCTGGTGGTGGCGGTGGTGTTGTTGGTTTTATTATATAATTCCTAGCTTTTGGTTTCCGCAATTGCATGCATTATAGATTGTTTGGTGAGGCGTGAGCACGTGATTGGGTTGGTTTATTACGTGTTGTTTTCCTACCCTTTTCTCATGGCCTCTCCCTTTTGTTATTTTGTGTGAAAATCATTGAAAAAAAAATCTCAAGAAATAAATTACTGGATACTCTTCTTTTATTTTTCTTCTTTCCCTTTTTTATTTTTATTTTTATTTTTATTGTGCTTGATTTGTCTGTTTGTGGAAAATTTGCAGCTGTTTGATTTAAGTTTTACGATGAAAAGAATTAACTTTAATTGGAAAAATAATCGAAATTAATTCCTTAAATGGAGCATAAATTAAGTTCAATTTATGAGAGGAAATTAATTAATGATTTGTGTGGAGTGTTGTTTATGTAACTTTTTTTACTTTTTGAAAATTGCACCGATTCCCTTAACTGTCATCCATCCATTTGTCAACAATCCAATGGTGAAAAAGAAGGTAAATGACAACTCAAGATTTACACTTAACAAATGGATGGATTTAGATTATGGATATGTCAAAATTTTAAATTCATATAATTTGACCCATTATATTACAAGAGTAATACTAGACAATCTAAAAATTAAGTCCAAATTTCAACCTAAATGATGTGGTAAGTGAGTTATCATCACCACACACAACATGAGATGATGTGGTTAATGAAAAAATCATTGACTTTTTGACTAAAATAAACAATCACTCCACTTGATTACAAGAAAATAAGAACTTAATATTTAACTATTTTATTAAAGTGGAAACTTTTTTTTTTTTTTTAAAAGAAGGAAACAATCATTGCTGTATCATTTGTGATTGTTGTCGAGAATGAATCAAACGACCAGAAATGAATACTGACGTTCTTCTAAATCTAAGCAGTGATAGAAAGAGTCGGTGCAAATAATTTCAGTAATTCAATGCAGATTTTTGGGACATCACAATAAAATTTATGTAATTATAAGAGAGTAATTAGCCAATTAACCATAATTATAATAAATATTCATAAATCATAAATCATAATTCTAATCTGATTTCTCTATTCGTCACTCACCCTCTTTTCTGCTGCTTTCATCGTCCATTGTTGTTGTTTTTTCGTATCTCTGCTCAGACTACTGTACGTTTTCTGAATCATAGGTACCATGAAGCTCCTCAAATCTCTCCCTCCTTTTTCTTTTTTTAACACTTAATCAATGGACTTTCGTTGTTGATTAATTTTCCTTTTAAGTTTTCATTATTTGCAAAAATGGATCTTGGTCTGTGTTTTATGGATTCTACTTCTCATCGGAGCTCTAGCTTTGATCATTCATGTATAAGTGTAAAACATATCCCAAAACTGTTTTTTTTTGTTTTTTGTTTTTTCCTTTTAAATTGACATGTACATGTGTTTTTTTTGTTTTATTTTTTTTTTCTAAAAAAATAAATTTGTTTTGTGTGCTTTTTCAGTTTTGGCACATCTTGAAGGTTGATCCATAGACTATTGAATATCGTTTGAAGGACGAGGGTTTTTTGTTTTTACGCGGCTCCCTACACCAAAGTGAGTTTTCTTTTTCTTAATATATTTACATTTTTTTTTCTTAATATTGTTAATGTATTCCGATTTGTGATGTGTCAATTTGTGAATAGATACACTGATTTAACTCACTTATCATATGAATATACTCGCACATTGCCACATCATTAGTTGAGATGTCTAGAATTACCTTCTTTTTTTTTCTTTTTCTTTTTTTGATTTGGGGAAAATTTGCAAAATTATCAACAACAAAAAATCTTTATTTTATTTATTTTTTTAATTTAAAAAAAATATATTATAATAATTCAGGATTTTGTGAAAAATGGGAGAGACTTGAACCCGGCCACAATCTTATGATATTGGTGTGAGGAACTTTACACCGGACCAACCTCATCTTGTCTTTATTTTTTATTTTTTTCGAAATTGAAAATAGATTTTAGTCTCAAAATCCGTAGTAATTAAATTACATCTTAAAGTGGCCAATAAAAATTGTTCGGTATATCTTCAACATACATGCATTCTTTAAAATGGTTATATAGAGAGTAAATATGAAATACAAGAAACTATATTTAAGTTCAAAAATTTAATGTAACAATTAAACATAGACTAGTAAAGACGTGACAGAACTATATATTTAAGAAAACTAGGCCAACAACGTTCTATTGTATTCGAAAATAGACGAGATAAAGTTGGTCCGGTGGTAAAATACTATGAGGTTGGGTGTTTGAATCCTCCCCCTCCCTAAAATAACCCGAATTTATGCAATAGTGCTCGTCGGGGAATGGTTAATTAAACTTTATTTTTTATGTGCTTTGAAATAGTCAAATACAAAAGACAAATAGACCCTTCCAATAATTAATATTTTTGTTCAAATGTAACAATGAAAGTATGTAACATCACAGAAAAGCGAAAATAAATGTAAACAAAACGACAACGGCAAAGTGAGGATCAGCCAGTTTCGCACTAAAAGCAAAAACGACAGCATTTTATTGTTTGATGTGAACACCAGTAGCAGTAGGCTATACCATAAACGGGTCCACAGAGAAACAAAAGGATCTAAAAAAGGGTGCATTGACCCTGACCGGCCTCAACCCGACCCTTGACCCTTTAGCAATGCTGACTCTCCGTCCTGGGCTTCAAAGCCCACTACGAACAAATTTGTATCGGGACTGTTATTTGGGCTTTTAGTGGCCCAAGCTCATTAAGGCCTAGCAACCTCCGACCAAAATACACCTAAATGTTAAGAATTCATCCAAATAAACATGATTTCTTTTTATTCTTGAAGTATTAAATAAATTTAGGATTTTTTATTGAGCGGAGGACTCGAACCCATAACCTCGTGATGTAGGTGTGAAAGGTATACCATTGGACCAACCTCATCTCGTCTAATAAACATGACTCCCGTGTAGGTGAAAACATATGGTAAACTTTCTTACTCTAATAGATGTCAATAACCACCGGTCAAAAAACTATAATATTTAAGATATAAGTTGATGAGATTCTCTAATATAATGTTACATAGTACAAATAGACATTGTGTTCAAATATGTCTCTCTAATGTGGTTATTGCTACTTAATGTCAAGATGATGTAGAAAACAAAATTATAGACATTGTCTCCTTTTAGAGGCCCTGTTAGGCAGCTATTTTGTATGCCAACTTTAGTATTGGAGATAAATAAAAAAAATTGTTAAGAAATTTGTTTGATTAAAAATGACTCCCAATAGTGTAGCTCTGTTAGTAGATGGACGAGCTTGTCAGCGGCTTGAATCCAACCAAGACAAAAAGTTTCAATAAAAATATCTGGTATAGATAGATGGATAGATAGATATCGTAAAAAAAATAAAATAATCAGACATGTCATTAATAAGTTAATATTTTAAATAAAAGTATTGGAGACGGATTTTTTATTTGGCTATTTATCAAGTATACTTCTATGCACTATAGGAATCAAATCTCTCAATATTATTGATATGTTAATAATTATTGAAATGCAAATCACTTTTACATCGAAGAAACTCTTATACTTTTAGTGCTTAATACTTTATCTTCCATAGTTTTAATACTTTAAAGGCTTATTGGAATTAATAAAATAAATAAACTATTATTTTTATTTTGAAAATAAATAAATGTATTTAACCGAAAATGAAGATAGTACTTTGAAAACCATCATATAAGTATTTTAACTTTTAAGACGTAAAATACAAACATCGCTAGAGAAAAAGTTCGTAGAATACTAGAATAAATGCCATGTAAAGACATCTTTTAAATATTCATACAAAAAAAAAAATGTTGTACCTAAATGCCTATTCATGTTATTGTTAAGATAAAGACACTTGTTTGAATTAATTTATACTTCGATAGAAAGAACTAAATTAATTTTAGCTTTCCTTTCACATCAACTTACAATCTACATGATAATCAAACTTTTTAATTTTAGTGCAATTCATGACATCGATCGATATTTTTAATGTATTATAAATTCTAACAATACATCTTTGCTTATAATTTATGCATTTGAGAGTGGAAGTTCATATTGGCAAGTAGTGTTAGTGCCCGTTTGGAAGAGCTTGTTTACTGGCTAATTGGTTATCACTTAGTATAGTTTTTGGATGATTAAAAAAACTGTTTTACGTCTACTTGGAGAAGCTCAAATTTTAAACTTTTCCAAGTAGATTTTTAAATTTTTTTTTTAAATAACACTAAAATGTCTAATATAACTCTATCATTTAAAATAGTTTTTGAATATTTTGATAATCCTACCATTTAAAAAAGCTTTTTTTAATTGACAACCAAACGACCAACATCTTTCCATTAAAAGCTTTATTTGTAGAAGGTCTACTTTAAAAGATCTAATTATAAAAGATCTACTTGAAGAAACTCTTCCAAACGGAGCCTTACACTATTACCTTAAGGCTTAAACCGGTTCAAATATGAAAAGTTAATTATTTTATGTGTTTTTTTTTTCACTATTCAAATTAAAATTTAAATCAATAAAGAGGTTAAATTCAGTGATTCCAAATAATTAAACAGATCATTTCTCATGATTACTTGGTTGGATAGTCATGATGATGCCATGATATATGATAGGAATTTAATATTACTCAAATCGGCCGTTCAAAAATAGTGTCACAATCTGAGTCTAATCAACCAAATTAGGATATGTGTCTATATATATATATATATATTTTTCAACTTTTTCCATAAATATAGACACATGTATCAATTTAGTTGGTTAGAAATAAATTGGGACACCATTTTTGAATAGCTAATTTGAGTCCAATTTAATATAAAAAAAGTGGCCCAACTCGACAGCTTAGTAGTTTATACTTCAAGGATATTTTTGATATCCATGGTTTTTTTTTTTTGGTTGTTGAAGATTTTGATATCCATTCTTTCAAAATATAAAAAAGTATTTAGATTTACTTCATTGATTACTACATTAAACACAATATGAATTATGAAGACAGTAAGTAAAAGGTTGAAATGAAAATCATTGATTGAACCACAATAATTCTTGGACGTTGACATTGATAATATTCATTTATTTATGTACATACATAAGCATAAAGCAATGGTGGTTGCTACATTATTATTATTGTTGTTGTTAATGGTTATTATCAGCTCAGTATTATTGGTTCTACATTTTCAAGTCTCTTTAAATCTCTGAGAAACCCAATCATGGCTTGGCATCTGGTCTATATGTTGATACAGAAGACATGTCTCATTGGGTGTAAGTTTAGTAACCCATCGGCTGCAACACCTTTTTATTTTTATTTCCAGTTCTCTTTATAAAAAAATTAAAAATAAATAAAATCATCATTGATATACGCTAAGAATGACAAGAATCCAAAGCGTTTTCATGTGAAAAAAATTGGATTAAAAAACTCCAAAAAGTTGCAGAGCTGTTATAGATCGAGGAGGTAGCCGTTGTGTATATATCTCTTTTGCTTTTATAGTTTCTATGCAGACTGATTTATATTATATTATTTTAAATAATTTATTATTATTATTATAGGAATCAGTAGGAGCAATGTCAACATAGCTGGCTGGTGGGGATGACTGCCCCACACAGCACAGCTTTGAATCTCTCTCTCTCTCTCTCACTCCTTCTCTTTCTCTCTCTATTATTCTGCCATTGATTTTATCACATCAGAAGTATATGAGAATGAATTTATGTGAATTTTATGAATATATATGTGTATATATATATATATATATATATATATATATATATAATTAAGTTTGCTTGGTTGTACTGTTGTGTGTGAATCGGTATCTGATACAGCCAAGATGGTCTGTACAAGACAGAAAATAAAAACTTCCTTTCAACTTGCAGTACCAGACAAGTATATATGATACTGCTTTACAGCCCACAAATAAAACTATATTAAAATTCAATTAATTGTGAGAGAGAAAAAAAAAAAAAAAAAAAAAAACCTTTTCTTTTCTTGCTTTCATTCGTTTTCTTGTTCATAATAATCTTTGAATTCGTGCTCTGCTTGTAAATGGGTTGTCTTTTTTTTGGGCATGGAAATAATAGATTTGTTGGATTTTATTCGTTTTAAACTTTTTATTGTTGTTTTTTTTCCTTCTTTTCTTGTGGGGTTTTGAGTGTTTGATTGTTGTTTATAGTTATATATAATTTTTTGTAGGTGGTTTGGTAGAGCCGTAGAGGAGAGCAATAAACCCTGTTTATGAGATAGATAGAGAGAGAGAGAGTGTGTGTGAGTGTGCGTTTTGTGTTGTCGGCGCAAGGTCGCTTTCTGTCGGCATTGTCTGTATCCAACGATGATACACACTAGACTAGAGAGAGAGAGAGAGAGATTTATTTACTTTAATGTTTATTCAAAAGTACAAGCAAGATATACATACATAGATTGATTTATGTATAGATAGATACATAGATAGATAGATTGATAGATAGATACATAGATGCTTCTGGGGATTCTTAATTCATTCGTCTCTGTGTTGCTTCTCTGTTTTTTGGACCTGGCGAGAGGAATTGGTTCTGGTCTGGATTTTTCATTCCTTTTCATGACCAGACCGTTTCTTGTTTGATTCGCTGTATTTATTATCTGGGTAGGGTTGGTTTGTTTGATTGATACAAGGGATTGTTCATTTTCAATGCCAGAAAGTAGCTGAATTTTGATTTTGAGGATACTCATATTGGAAAATTGATTCTGGTTTGTCCTTGGCAAATGAAGTTGAGGTTTCTGGGGATTCAGTTGAATTATATATTTGGGAATACAGGTTTGAACTTTCTCTATTTCAATTTCAATACTTAATCTGCATTTCTACAGTTAAGGTTGCATACTTGCATTGCTGAACTGGGCTATGTTACAGTCTTTTTGTGTTTAAATGTTTTAACATTTATGTATTGTTAGTTTTGATAGCATTAGTCAGAAGTTTGGATTGTTGAGTATATATTCAAGTCAATGCATGCATGTCTTGTACAATCTGGTTATGGTTTCTTGCATCTTTAGTCTACCAGGATTGAACTTAATTCGAAGCGAAATCTACTTGTTTCAATTATTGCTTTGTTCCCAGGAATAGCCATAAATTATTTCGATTCTCAAAGAAATAATGTTAATCAATATATGTTATATGAAATCTTATGAATGCATGAATTTGACTTGATTTTTTCATGTTCATAATGTTTTGTGTGTTCTCCCTTGATTAAGATTCATCAACTTGTGGTTTTCTTGATATTTCAGGTTCAATGTACAGTATTACATTGCATTGTAGTTATACTTTACCTCATAGTTGAAGTGGTTCCCATACCAAATGTCAACGTCTCATGCGGCAATAATTGGAGGTGCTGCAGGAGCTGTGGCATTGGTGGGGATAGTTATCTTCCTTATTTGGTTCTGCCTATTTCACAATCAGAGTGCTTCAAGAACTTCTGAGACCGGGTCCTCCGATCCATCTGTTCAGGGTAACTTTTATACATTTATGTTTTGAAGAGGCTTTTAAAGGTTACAAGTTCAATTTAAATAAACATTGATTCATGGTTTGTTGTGATGACCTGCAGTGGAAAGAAATGTTGGGATTGAGTTATCAATACGAGAAGCTAGGAGTTTTGAGATGGAAGAGTTGTCTCAGGCCACAAAAAATTTTAGTGATAAAAACTTGATCGGGGTAGGAAAATTCGGAGAGGTATATAAGGGTTTGCTCCAGGAGGGAATGTTGGTTGCCATCAAAAAGCGACCTGGATTACCTAGTCAGGAATTTATTGATGAGGTAATATGCTCCTTGCCTATAGCTAAAGTTGTCTCAATGAGATGATTAATAACAAATAGTTCAGGATCATTTCCAGTAACCCTTCTCACTCTGTTAAACAAAAAAAAATTACGAAATTGACGAGGAGAGCCATAAATAGCCTTATGTCAGATGCAGACATGTTTCTTTGAATCCTTGGCAATATCCAAACTTTACTTTCAAATGTTAAAACTTGCTGTGAAGTGTGATAGTTACCTTTCCTGTTTTTCTTTAAAAAATAATTATATTTCAATACAACTAAATTGTAAACCTGACCGCCCTAAACCTTGTAGTGAATGCGTTCGGTTTGAAGACCTCTTACATGTCACCCACTAAACTAGCTGGTACCAATAATGATATAGCTATGCTGCTGGCTTAAAAATGTTATAAAAGCACTAGCAAATTTGAGTACCTGATTCATATCAATTATAGTTTGGGTCAACTTGCGGCATGATAAACCATGTTTTGGGACTTCTCTTCTATTTTTCTTTTTAATCTAAAACTTTTATGAGGGTGACTTGTAGCTTTAGAAATTGGCAACGAAATTAATACGATTCAATCTCAAGAAGTGTCCTCTCACTTTTTTAGCAGTTAGAATGTGAATTAGAACATTTTTGTGTAGTTCTCTTTGTTTTTCAAACATTCTAGGCTATCGTGTCCTTTCTCCCTTGTTATAAACTGTATGTTAAAATGCAGGATTAGCTTATGGGTTTGGAATATTTTATCTGTGTTTCTGCTACCGCAGTACATTTCTCGTTGCATTTGTCATGGTTTGGTCTTATGTGACGGCTTTTAACTCTCAGGTACACTTCCTCTCATCTATTCAGCATCGGAATCTTGTGACTCTTCTGGGCTACTGTCAGGAAAATAATCTACAGTTTCTTATATACGAGTATATACCAAACGGAAGTGTTTCCATTCACTTGTATGGTAACTCTCTATCCAGTCTCTAATTTTGCTTTTATGATCTTATTTTGGGTATACAAGTGAAGTTATCTTTTTCTATTCACTCTGTGTATCCGGCATAATCTTATCTTTCCTTCAAAATTAAATGAATAAATGTGTCTCGTTGGTATTCTAGCAAAATGTAAGAGCATGATATATATGATAAATTTTGCCTTAACATTCATAGTACAGTATTTAACTCCGAGATGTTTCATCATATTTATCTCCTTCCTCCTTCAGGAGCTGGTCAGGATTCCCGTCAGAAGCTAGAGTTCAAGCATAGACTTCCAATAGCTCTAGGGGCAGCTAAAGGTGATCTTCTGCAAAATCAGTGAGCATTTGTGGCTTTCCTGGTATCGGTTTTTCTTTTCTTTAGATAAACTATCAATAGCAGTCCCACAAAATCTTTCGTAAGCTTCCCTGTTACTTCGAGTCATTTACTTGTGAAAGGTCTTGAAGCCATCTGTGAATTATCTTGTAGCTCTGTTCTTTAATTCATGCAATCTCTTATAACTTTCCTATATTCAGGTCTCGCTCATCTTCACTCTCTGAGTCCCCGTTTGATACATAAGGATTTTAAAACAGCAAACGTTCTTGTAGATGAAAATTTTATAGCTAAGGTTGCAGATGCGGGACTCCTTAACTTTCTTGGGAGAATTGATGTTGCAGGCCCATCTTCACAAGTGACAGCCGATGAGATATTCCTTTCTCCAGAGTGTGTAACTCCTTTGACTCCCCACTTTTGTGTGCCCATTCCGGTGATATATTGTTTTATCACTTTGCTTATTTGTTTTTTCACTTATGCAGGGTGAAAGAATTCAGAAGATTTTCTGAAAAAAGCGATGTGTATAGTTTTGGGGTTTTCCTTTTGGAGTTAGTAAGCGGGCGGGAAGCATCAGAGTCACCATCGTTAGATTCCAGTCAGAATATGGTTGAATTGGTAAATAGTGATTGCCATTCATTTTATGCCATTGGAGAATTGATTGCATCACTTTTCACTCAAGCTGTGTGTGTATATTCTTGTGCCTGTCCTTTTATATCCTTCTCGTCACATTTTTCAAGTAAATTTTCATGTAATGCAACAGATTTACAAGCACTTTTCTGGAGCTAAAAACTTGTATTATTGTTTTCCCTTATGATTTATGAAGGTGCAAAATAGTCCAGATCTTAGCAATCTCTCGAACATCATTGACCAGAGACTAGGGAATAGCTTCACGCCCGAAGGTATGGAAGAGTTCATTCGTTTGATAGCCCGATGTCTGGACCTTTCAAGTGAGAGACGACCTTCTATGGGCTACGTAGTTATGGAACTTGATCGTACACTCGACAAAGAGATGAGCTTGACAACAGGTATGAGTGAAGGAACCCCTACGGTGACTCTCGGAAGCCAGCTATTTCGATCTACAAAATAAAGAAAAAAATAAAATTGTTTTTTTTGTCCCAATTATTGAGCGTGATTTTTGTCAAGTACATTCTTTTCCCTCCTCCCTCTTTTCAATATTTTTTTTTCTGGAAGCCATGAGAGAAGAAGTTCAGCTGTTTGATAAGTGTATAAAGAACAGCTGCATTATTTTCTTTTTCATTTTTTTCCATTATAAGAATGTATGAAAAAAACCATAATTTGTTGTTAATATAAAATTTAAGGTTGGAGTTTGTGTGATTTTTTTATACAATTTTGGTAGTGTTTTTGATGCCCTTCCTTGTGTTGTGCCATTCACTGTAAAAAGAATGTTGTTTGCTCCATTGTTGAAAATGATGGAACACCACAAGCAGACTTGTTTGATTAGATTGGATTGAGTTATATTCTTTGTATGGTACCTCTTCTTCTGATGCCTTAGCAAAGCCTGCCTGCATCATCAGATTTCAATTTTCAGTACTTGATGTGTTACAAAGTGGAATCGGTGGAAAATGTCACATTTTTCAATTGATTTGATGGTAAAGTGAGTGCTTTAATAAATTAAGTTTAAAATGCATTAAAGTAAGTGATTTTCAAAAATGTTTTACTTTACACATTCTCTTACTTTGAAGTTTCTGAGATTTTATTCTTTCATTTTCTTCATAGAGATCTGTTTAACGGACATCCAATGGAGGTCGAACACCATAACATTATCAATGATCTTCATTGGATAATTAGTTTAGTGGCACTACGTAGACGCATTCAGGTGTAGTGTTAAAAGGCTCGGAGACTATTTACAAAGTCTCGGAAATACAAAATTAACAAAAAAAGCTGATGGTTAAAAAGGCTTGGAAACTATTTACAAAGTCTCGGATTACTGTTGAAAAGGCTCAAACAGTGTTTGAAAAAGGCTCGGAGATAGTGTTAAAAGGCTCGGAAACAGTGTTAAAAGGTTTGGAGATTCAAAATTGGCAAACCTATTTATAAAAAAAATTAAAAAGCTCGGATTACTGTTGAAAAGGCTCGGACAGTGTTTGAAAAGGCTCAGAGACAGTGTTAAAAGGCTCGGAGATTCAAAATTGATAAACATATTTATATTCTTTAAAAAAGCTCGGATTACAATTTAAAAAGCTCGGAGAATGTTTCAAAAGGCTCGAAAAAAGTGTTAAAAGGATTGTAGTGCCACCGCTGGTGAGTTCAGGACTGTAGCACCACCGCCGATGAGTTCAGAACTGTAGCACTACCGCCGATGAGTTTGCCATGAGATTTTTAGGCGTATGTTCTTGCAACCGATTCTTTCTCTCTCTACTGTTTTCTCTCTAGGTTTGAAAACGACACAAAGTGACAAAAAATGAATATTTTTGTCTGGTCACCTAAATATGTGTTTTTTAAACTTGAATTAGTAATGTGGTGCCTTTCTTACAAAACTCAGCCCAAATAGTGACAAAAAAAATTTGAGCCCTAAGGTACATACACTTAATGTCCTTTTGAAATTTATTAAAGAATTAGGAAATCTTATAGCCAATTAAGTCTGGTTATGTTATTTCAATTATTGTCCTTTATATCTACGTATTGTATTGTAGTCAAGTTGATACTATTAGGTAAGTCAGTAACTTGTCACTTATGACATGATAAATGGATAATTGATTTGATAATATCAACTTAACGGTTACACATCATTTGAGATAAAAATATGAATGATTGGTAAAGGTTTCGTTTTCCAAGTATCTTTTAGGATAGAGGAGAAATTTACCCTATCAAATAAGGAGTGTGAAAAAAATGTATATTGCATAAATCTCAATTATTATCCATTTTATTTTCATATTGTAGTTAAGTCGACGATAGTACGTAATTTGTCACTTATGACATGATAATTAATGTAACAATACCAACTCAAATGTTACACATTATTTGTGATGAAAATAATAATAATCGGTATAATTTTCGTATTCCAAGTATTTTTACGAGAGAAGAAATTTACATTATCTAATAAGAAAACCCACTCAAATCACGCCGTGTGACATGAATAACCAATTACATGAGAGATGCATATCACGTGACATAATACAAGTAGATTGGATTATTGGACGTATAAGTCTAGAGTCTAGGCGTACCGAAGCATTTTACCTAGTAAGGAATGTAAAAAAAAAAAGTTTATTGCATTCAATAGTTAATAGCTAATCCATGGCCAATTTTGGGCCAAGGCCAACGTAGTTTATTAGAATCGGGTTTTGGATACGGTACGGGTGCCCGATTATGATCCTCGTTTTTTTTTTTTTCTTACACGAATCACTGGTTGAGAAAGGAGATGACCTTTCGGGTTGACTACAGAAGAGCTAAAATCCTCCATCTCCTTGTGTTAATGTCTTCCATTGCAATCTACTTGTAATAAGCAAGTTAATATTAAAGGCTATTCGCCCGAAGATACGTGTTTGGACTATTCGTATCTACCAGAGTGGATATAGCTCTCAATTTAACCCTAGAACATCGTTGTTTCTGGAGAATTCTTATCCATATTCGAAATTTTTGACTTGGGAAAACCAGGTTAAAGACACCACCTACCCGGCGACTCCGTCTCACAATGCTACAGTGTCTCTCCATCAAATCATCATCAGCAACCTCATCGATTCCAGCTTCACCGGCGACAATCAATAATCATGCTTGCCCTCCAGGTAATAACTTGTTTTCTGAAGGCTTTTACAATGCACGTCGTGTGTTTGAATAATTGCGTAAATGAAGATCTTACCTAATTAAATTGTTCAAGTTCAAGTAGCTAGTTATGTGCAGTTAAGAATTGACTACTTTGTCTCTATTTTTATATTCATGAAGCTTGTTTTGTAATTTTTGTGAGGATGAAATAGTATAGATCACATGATATTCATGATTCCGTGACAGATGTTAGAGCTGAGCAATAACTGGGGGCATCGGTTTAATATTAATAAGTCATTGATCATCTTTATTGTAAGCTTGTAACATCAGTTTCCACTGTTGTTGTCTGCCTTTTGATTCTGATAAATCTTGTTTTGATTGGTTAGTAGTCGTTTTTTTGGTTTATTCTTGCTACCTTTTCTAGTTTTCTCTGGTAAATTTGTTAGTAGGGCTGTTCCTGTTTCTGTGTGTACTTTGTGGATGATTTAATGAAGTTCATTTTGATTAAAGCAAATGTGAATGGTGCCAGCAGGGAATTCTACAGAGGGTTCTCCTGCGACAAGCACTCAGCCCTCACCCACTGTTAACCTTACATGGCGATACGCTCAAACAGTTCACACCAATTCCTTCAAGGACATGTGGACCATGATTCACGTACCCAACGATGACCAGAACCAAGACCAAGTGCAGATTGAACATATAAATGGAGACGAGGATCCACACCAGCTACATTTGTCACAGGTCCTCCAACCCAATAGAGAATGTGTACAAGAGGCTCTTCAGCATGCCAAGTTCAACACCCTCACCCGCCTTGTCTCTGATTACTTTGACCACAGTGAGAGCACCACCAAACTTTGCCTCCTCCTCCATCAAAGCATTTGTCATGCCCGTGTTCTCTATGCTCCTCTCCAGGAGCTCCTTGAGATTTCCCCCCTCGATAATCACTCCATCACTCAATCACAACGCAATACAGCTTTTGAAGTCCTCCTCCAATTTGATAATGTCGACAACCCATTTCCCTGTTCCAACACTCACAATTTCCAAATAATACGGGGATCCTTTTCCGAACTTGACTGTAATCTCCGTAAATCCCGCTCCAGAGTTCATCTTTTTCGTCATGCCACGTCAGGCGCAGCCCTTTGTGTTATTGGCACAGCTGTGGCAGTCACTATAGCTGCTGCTGCTGTTGCTACTCATGCGCTTATTGCCATTGTTGCTGCTCCCTTCAGTACAGCTTTTCTTCCTCGTGTTCTTACTAAAAAACAGCATGCTCATGTGGAACAACTTGATGCTGCTGCTATAGGTACTTTTGTGTTAAACAATGAACTAGAAACTATTGATCGTCTTGTTGCTGGATTATATACTGACATTGAGGCAGACAAGCAGCTTGTAAAGTTGGCACTAGAGCGGGTTGAGGACACGTATTGCATTAACGAGGTGTTGAATCGGTTGAGAAAGAACCAACAGAAATTCACAGACAAGCTTAAGGATCTCGATGAGCATATATGCCTTTGCTTTAACAGTGTCAATAAGATGAGGTCTTTGCTTCTCCAAAAAATCGATCTTCACCGAACTTCAAATTCCTAACCAGTATATTCTCTTTTCTCTTCATATATTTACATCAACATTGCATCTCATTCTCAATATGTATGATTACAAAACACATTTTAACATGACCAAAAAAAAAAAAAAAAAAAAAAAAAAACTTATTTTGATATAGAGATTTATGTATTTTGTATACAGAACAAGTAAGAATACGTGCATGGTTCATACTCTTATTATCCTTTCTTCTTCTCCCAAATTTTGTAAAAGTTATTTGTTGTACAAGGCTGAGTTAATAACAGTGAAATTTGGATGATATCTATTTACATTTGATGATTCTTGTGGTACTTAGATAGGTGATGTAGCGATTTAGGATAAACTTAATCCAAATTCCAAAAGCTATTTTTGGCTGTGTTTGGTTGACAAAGGAAAATAACTTTTGAATTTTAAAAGCACTTCTAGGAGAAGCTAGATTCTCTAGGAAGAGCTTCCGAGCAAAAAAAAAAAAAAACAAGGGAATCTGTTTTCCTTTTATTAAACTTTCGCCAATTTCAACCTTATTTTAATGAATAACAAAACACAATTTTTGCACATCACCTCTTAGTATTGTGCATCTCCCTTCCACACCTAGTTGTTAGGGGTTTAAGTCCCACAATCCGTATTTTACAAGCATGTGTGGGGAGTTTTCTCCCGGTTTGTGGGAGCAGTCATCTCTTCGGTTGTGAGAGTTGTAGTCCGTATGTAATCTCTCCCCGATAGTGGGAGTAGTATTCCGGGCTGTATTTGTAGAGTCTAATTAATCCCACTAGGTTCCGGTAGTAGTTGTATTTCATTAAAAATAAAAAAATAAAAAAAAATAAAATAAAATAAACGAAAGACAATTTTCTCTCATATCCCACATTTTTTTTTTACTTTCTAACTATAATCACTTTATTATTTTAATTGATTTTGTATCAAATTAATTTTATTACTTTATTATTTGATTTAAAAAAAAAAAACAAATTAATTTTCTTTGTTTTATTATTTTAATGGATTTTTTTTTAAAATTTTATATTACTTTTTATCTCTTTATTATTTTAATATAATATTTTCTTTCAGATTAATTTAATTACTTTATTATTTTAATAAATTTGGTTATTTCAGATTAATTTATATCACTTTATTTTAATAGGATTTTTTTATCCAGGTTCCAATTAAATGTACCTGCAACAAAAAATCGAAAGAGAGTCAAAAATAGAGATGACAATTGGGGATGAATATTGGTTTCCTCTTCCCCATTCCTAAACCACTTTCCACATCCCTCCCTGTTTCCCTATTTAGGGAAAATGGGGATGGGGTTTTTGGGAGGTGTCCCCATTCCCCCGTTTCTCTCGATCGCCAATTTTTTCCTATTTTTTTCCCCCTTTTTCCCCTAATTTACTCATATGGTGGTTATAAATACTTATAATTTATAAACCTGTCAAAAAAATTATTATTATTATTATATATATAAAAATAAAGATTATTATTATTTTAATTGCAGTTATTAAACTAAATCTGTACTAAATTAATGTAATGTCTTAAAATTGAATCCTAAATCATTAAAAGAATCACGTGTTCTCATACTCATAAAAAAAATATTATTCATTATAACAATTAGAATTTATATCTAATGCAAACAAGAACTATCAAAATTGAATTCTCATTCATTTCAAAAAAAAAAAAAAAAATAACAATCAATACAAAGAAATAACAAGTTATAAATTTGTTGTCAGAGTAGAAGAGAAAAACTTTTATCATATTAACATATAATCGCTCATCACATCTCTAGAATTTTTAAATAATTTTCATATTTCAATTAGCTTGCATTTCAATCATTTATTTTTTTTAAACAAAAGTATAATTTGAAATTATTTGTATGCCATCACCACACACCGTCAAACATTTGTGAACTAAAATAATAGATAACATTTGTAAACAAAAGAGTGTTATTTCGAGTTTTTCTCTGGTAGGTATATAACTGTGAGCATACTAATAGTACACTTATCTACCTCATCAGGGACGTAACTAGGATTAAATACTAGGGTAGGCTAGAATAATTTTTTTTTATTTTTTTTTTATCGTTCATTAACAATATGATTTTTTTTTTAATTAAAAATAAAGATACACCTACTCTAGAAGACATTGTGAGGCTTCCTTTGTAAATGTATATTATAAATAAATACGTTAACAAAATTAATAAAAAAAAATAAAGTCAAAACAAATTATAAAATAAACATGAAATGCAAATATAATCATATATTAATTAAACCGTATCATATAAGTTTTCAAAAAATCAAACTTGTCAATTATGTAATCAAGATCAATAGCACTAGTACATTATTACTTTAAAAAAAAAAAATCTAATTTATTTGATTATTATATTAGCTTAGTTATTATGGGGTATTCACATCAGAAAAATAAATATACACTTATATTACTATTTACAAGGGTGGAATTGGGTCTGGATAGGGTGGGCTACAGCCCACCCTAGTTTATATATATATATATATTTTTAAAAAGTTTTTTCAATTGTTCTATATACATCTCATTCAGTTCTAAGTATACTCCAGTGCAATTCCAATTCTAACTTAACTTACTATATTTTTCCTTATCTTAATAACAACCCAATAACTTAAAATTTATGCATCAAACCCATTCAAGACCATTGGATTTCCTTAACAAAGTGAAAAATAAAATTGGAAATTTTAACCCTTTAATAACTCAAAAATCAAATGGGAAATTTTAGGGTATGTAATAGAATATGTATTTGAGGGTAATGTTCATTATGTCCCATGACTAGGTGTATTTTTTTTAATTATTTTTAATTAATGAAACTTATCTCGTATCGTCAAGATTCACAATAAAAATGATTTTTTTTTTTATATAGTATAAATTTTTATCTATATGAAATTGTCCATAGGCCACATATAAAAAAATTTATAGTTTCGCCCCTAGCTATTTACCAACAAATCTAAAAACAAAAGACTATTTTTAAAAACCCTAAAAATAATAATAATAATAACTTAACATGTATACATCTAAATTTCAACTAAAACAAAGAGAAATTTAATAAACAATATTGTTAGTTTATAAATTTAAAATTAGAATAACTGATAATCAGATTACTCCTAAAATTTTATAAACTAAGAATTATAGTAATCCTAAAATTTCAATACAAAACAAAATATTTAAATTCATAATATTTATAACAACATGTCTAATTGAAAAATCAATTCTTAATGTTGACAAGGAGATTGTTCAAATTTGCAATAATTATAAAAATAAATAAATAAATAAATGACTCATACCTCATGAGTCGTGAAAGCTGAAAAAAGTTTACCACAGAGTACAAATACATGCAGCCCTAAAATCCTAGTATCCCACTCATACACGTTATATTTAGATTAGAAAAAATATTAATTATTTAATTATTATTTTTATTAACTTATCAATTCTTTTGGAAAGGCTAGGGTGGGCTCAAGCCCACCCTAGCCCAGCCCAAGGTCCATCCCTGCTCCTCATCACTTTTTACCAGAAAAAAAAGGGTTGGGTTAGCTGTAACATGTAAGATTATTTGTTGACTATTTGGTTACATTTATAAGAGAAAATGTAGACTAAACTCTACATGTTCTTATATACACATCCTCATCGGGCACACATTGATTTACAAAAGGGACTTCTAAGTTCTAACCATTGCACATGCATTTAGTCAACCACTTTATATTCAAACTTTTATCATCCACAACTTTTAGACATTCCAAAGTCATAAAATATTGATATAAAGCATAATTAGAAATAAATTAACAATAAAATAAAAAATCTAAGCCTAACCCCACACACCCACATGCATCCATAGAAGCACACATCATAAATTACAAAAACCTTGAGAAAAAGTTAATCAAAAACTCAAATTATAATCCCCACAAGCCATTAAAATATGGAAAATGCTTAGGTACTGACCAATCAGTATCTAAGATACTAATCCATCAATGAGGTGTTAGCATGTGGTATTTTTTCTTTCACTTTTTACATTTATCTTATTGCATTCTTTTAAAATGAGCCATGTGCCAACACCCTATTGGTGGGGTCAGTACCTTGGGTACTAACCAGTCAGTACCCAAATATTGTCCTTAAAATATAGGGTACCACAGAAAAAAGAACCCGAAAATTACTGTAGTCAAATACTTTTGGAATTTAGATGTCTTAAAAAAATTGAAAGTGAAATTGGATTGGACTAAAATAATATTATCTCTTATTTTGTATAACATGAGATTGGATAAAAAATAATTGAAAATAGTTGTCTTTTGGGAGAGGTCAATATAAAATTAAATTTTAAATAAATAAATCATTTAAAATCAATTCAAAGAAAAGAAAAAATACAATTATTTTAAATTAAATCTGGTTAAAAATTTATTTTTTAAAAATTAATAAAATCAATTTGTAATAAAATAACATTTATTTTTAATTGATATAAAAAAATATTTTTAATGATAGAATAAAAAAAAATATCAATACTAAAAAAGAATAAATATATAAAATTACTTTTTAAAATAAATTAAATACATATAATATTATATATAATTTAATTTAAAAAAATGGAAAACAACTGGGATAAAAGTTGTCCCGGCTGTTGTGGTGGGAATAAATAGTCCTGCCATAGTTGGATAATTGGTCTACACGGGATTGGAGATAGTCTAATAATTCCAATCCCAATCCAATCTCATGTAACAAACGCACCTTTAAGGATTATTGGTATTATTAAAAAGTTGATTTTGTTATTTCGATAGAATAAAAATAGAGCGGTGCTATTGACACCCATCTAATGATCTAATAATACCCTGTCTTTACAAATCCTTATATTTATAAAATTTAACTCATTAATTTCCAAAATTATTCTTTTTATTTCTTTTTCAAACCTCACGTCTGCTACTCTCAGTATATTTTTTTTTTGAAAGTCTTGTACCTTATATTTTACAAATCTGACATCTTCATATCTATTTTCTTTTTAACTTCATTTCTTTTACTCACATGCAGCGTACCCTCCTACTGGCTTCAAAGTTCTTTTTTATTTGGGTTAATTGCACAAACATAACCTATATTTATCTAATAAAGCAAAATTTCAAACAAATACCCTATTCAAACACAAACATCCCATATTTGGTTGGAAACAAATGCTTTATTCAAACACAAACATCCTAAATATGGGATGTTTGTGTTTGAATAGGACATTTGTTTGAAATTTTGCTTTATTAGATAAATAGAGGGTATGTTTGTGCAATTAACCCTTTTTTTTTTTACCAAAAAATATTTTAATCAGGTCTTCAACAAAACTCACAAGCATTCTCGTACATTATATATCAATATAAGTCTAAAGAGCACTTTCCTATTCGGCTATTCCACATAAATTGTACTAGTTAACGACATCAAAAACTTGAAAGCTAAAATAGATGAAGAAAAATGAACAATTCCTAGAGTCTAGAGATCTGAAATAATTCACCGCTCACTCATCGGTGGTCATCGGGCATGCTCTTAAGTCTTAATGATATCCGAGTCACAGGCAGCAAACTTTGTAATATTTTCCACAAGCAGTCCCCAAATCCACATCGTAGTGGTGAACTCCAACCTTTGCCAACATGGCATATATAGTACTTGCCATATCTCAGACTTACGAAGAGGAGGGCAGTTGTTGGCTATGATGACTAATTTCCCTATAGAGTTTCTTAGGGATTTAAGGACAATTTTGTAACCCAAAGTGTACGTACTTGCCACTTTTCCTCACAAGGGCCAATCTGTTGTTGATGCTCTCATGAGTCTTCTTGGTCTTTTTGGTAGCCACCATTGTTGCTGGTTGCGTTGATTGTTGATACAACTTTTACAAGAAGCCAAACAACAGCCTGCGTTGATTATTGATACAGACTTTACAAGATGAGCCAAACAACAGCTAAGAAACCCGTTATATATTCATATTAGCAACCAAAAAAAATAAAAAAAATCTCTTTCCAAATCTCTTGATACCTTCGACTAGAATTTGAATTTTTATAATAAGAGTTGTATACAAGAAATTAAACAAACAATGTTTAGGGTTTAAAGCGTTGAAAACAAAATACATATATTCAAGTAAATAACTTGTTTGTACATGTGGGGTTTTATTAGAATTCATTTTTCTAAAAGAATTATTATTGAATTGTATGTCTATTTAAATAATTTGATAAATGATATATATATATAGTCTTTCTATTATCAGTTCGAACTGACAAAAGATTTATTAGTTCCTTGCATGTGGGTCATTGGATTTAAAAGATGTTTTGACAAGTGCATACAGCCAAGTCAAAGTATTTAAATCCAATGGCCCACATGCAAGGAACTGATATATCTTTTGTTAGTTCGAATTGATAATAGAAAAATTGTATATATATAAATATATATATATCAAATTTAAAATGTGGGGTATTAATAGCTTAACAAAGGGTGCCAATATAACCACTCAAAAAATTATTGTTGATAATAGTTTGAATTGTGTAATTTAATAATGGGATGAAAACAAAATGAAAATTTATTAAGAAATAGACATGAATTTTCGGGAAATATTGCGAATAGTTTAATTTTTATGAAAGAGATTTACTAATATGGAAAACTAAAGGGGGAAAAATGATACTTTCACTTTTTATGCCTTCATACTTCATAGGTTCGCGTTCGCCTCACCCACCTCGAAAGAGACATGAATTTACAATTTTTTTTTTTTTAATGAAAAAGTGAACACATTAATTGTTTTTTAGTGTGATACTTTCCCTTTTTTATGCCTATTCATAGGTTTGCCCAACCCTGTCGAAATAGACATGAATTAACAAAATTTTTAATGGACTCAAATTGTTCGTTAAAAAATAGTATCTCAATTTATGTCTAACCAATTAAATTAAAATATATATGTACATTTAGTTTTTTTTTTTTTTAACAACTTCTTATATAAATGTAGATAAATATCTCAATTTGATTGACGATTTAAGTCATTTTTTAATTATTTATGAAAAAGTGAATGTTCTAAAATATTTTAAATGTCCATTAATAGATTCGCACATTCGCCCAACCTTCCCCTCCCCATCCAATTGATTGAACATTAATAATCCTTAGCCAACCTCATTAATGGATGGGAAATGACAATAAGATGTATATATATGAGGAAATTGTACGAAGTAATCAAAAAATTCATTGGTTTATTGTTTTTAGCCATCAATTTATATTTTATTATACTCATTACCTTTAGCCTTGAACAGATAAGATTGCCCTCCATTTTCCTTCACCCACCAAGTTAGTTGTCATGCGAAGTAAAATTTAGGGGTAATTTTATCCAAAAGTGATCAAAATTGATAAAAACAATAAAATATAAATTGGTGGCTAAAAACAATAAACCAATAATTTTTTTTGGCTCTTTATGAATTCACCCGTATATATATACAGAAATTCTATTATCAGTTCGAACTGACAAAAGTTATATCAGTTCCTTGCATGTGGGCCACTGGATTTAAATACTTTGACTTGGCTGTATGCACTTGTCAGTCAAAGTATTTAAATCCAGTGGCCCACATACAAGGAACTGATATAACTTTTGTCAGTTCGAACTGATAATAGAAAGACTGTATATATATATATATATATATATATATATATATATATATATATATATATAAATAGTTGTAGTGTTTGAAAAATTCAAGACTACCAACCACAACCACATGTTCAAATATGTTTAAATGTTTGTTAAAATAAAAAATCAACATTTTATTTGAACATGTGGCTGTGGTTGGTTGACTTGACTAGAGAAGGACATATATATATATGGAGGTTCTTCCATCAGGTTGTCCTGAAATTATAATTTCAGAACGACCAACCACAACCACATGTTTAAATGTGTTTAAATGTTTGTTAAAAAAAAAATCAGCTTTTTATTTGAACATGTGGCTGTGGTTGGTCGACTTGACTAGAGAAGGACCCATATATATATAATGGTTTTTTAGTAAGGAAGTCCTGAAATTATAAGTTAAGGACGTCCAACCACCCACACATTTATATTGGGTGTGGGTATTTGTTAATGTGGGGCTTTGGGCCCACTGTGAATGTGTGGCTATGATTGGACGTCCTGAAATTATAAAGTCAGGACGGTCCTAATTAGAGAAGTATTATATATATATAGTGAGCTTGGCCACTGGGATTGAGTACTATATTCCTATTTGCTATATTGAAACAAATCCAAAAATGGCAATACTAGTGGGATACTTGGAAGTAGTTGTTGCATTTATGTGTTTCTTCGTCCTTTCTTGTTGGATGAAGAATAAAAACTCATCACCAATTGTCAGAGACTGGCCAATTGTTGGGATGCTGCCAGGGCTTCTTCTCAATGTGAGGCGGGTCCATGAGTATGCCACTGATGCTCTCATATATGGTAGCGGGTTTCACGAGTTTAAGGGTGGTTGGTCTCCGAATTCGGGCTTTGTTATCACCAGTGATCCTATGAATGTCCATCATATCTTTACCAAAAACTTTGCCAACTACTCAAAAGGATCGGATTTCCGGGAAGTTTTGGAACCACTTGGAGATGGAATTTTCAGGTTGTTAAATTTCGATATTTGTATGTTTATGTGTTTATGATAATGAGTATATATATTGGTGGATAGCCTTATAACTCAAGAGACTAGTCTAATGGGTTATGATATCCACCAGTATATATACCTTTCTCTTATTGTATGTGTTTTCAATGTGGGATTCATTTTCATCTTCTTGAGCTTCATATGTTGGTTTTTCTAACACTCCCCCTCATATGTGAGCCAGGGTTTGGCTTTTTTTGATTTGCCACCCATTTTTTTTTTTGAGTTGCCATTTTGGCAGAGCTCGGCCCAGACCCATGATGACGTTAGTCGTGGGCTCTGATACCATGTTAAATTTCGATATTTGTATGTTTATGTGTTTATGAGAGTGGATATATATAGTCTTTCTATTATCAGTTCGAACTGACAAAAGTTATATCAGTTCCTTGTATGTGGGCCACTGGATTTAAATACTTTGACTGACAAGTGCATACAGCCAAGTCAAAGTATTTAAATCCAGTGGCCCACATGCAAGGAACTGATATAACTTTTATCAGTTCGAACTGATAATAGAATTTCTGTATATATATATATATATATATATATATATATATATATATATATATATATTGGTGAATACCCTTACAACTCAAATGACTAGTCTAATGGGTTGTAGCATCCACAAATCCACTAGTATATATATATACCCTTTTCTTATTATATGTGTTTTCAATGTGAGATTCATTCTCATCTTCTTGAATTTCACATGTGGGTTTTTCTAACACAGGTCAGATTCAGTTGTTTGGAAAGCCCAAAGAAAATTTTTGTTGTCCGTAATACATGACAAGAGGTTCGAACTATTTTTGAAGAAATGTACACGGCAGAAGGTGGAAAAAGGCCTCATTCCAGTTCTTGAGCACGTCTCCAAATTGGGAATACAAGTGGACTTGCAAGAATTGTTTCAAAGGTTCACCTTTGATGTTGTTGGCTTACTTGTTTTCGGCTTTGATTCGAATAGTCTTTCAGTGGAATTACCTTTAATTCCTCATGAAAAGGCATTTGATGACATTGAGCAGGCTGTTTTTATGCGACACCTAATGCCAAAATCATTTTGGAAGTTGTTGAAATGGTTACAAATTGGAGAAGAGAAGAAGCTAAAAGAAGCTGGGGAGATATTTGATCGTTTTTTATACCAGAGCATTTCAGCTGCCAGAGAAAAACTAATAAGCAGGAGCAAATCCCCAGTGGAGGAGGAAGAGGAATTCACCTTATTAAGTGCTTTTTTGGCGGACCAAGGAGGACAAACCGATTACACTTGCGAAAGTTCGAACAAGATCCTAAGAGACCATGCCTTTAGTCTCGTGGTTGCCGGAAGAGACACTGTAAGTGCATGTCTTGCTTGGTTTTTCTGGTTTGTTGCAACAAACCCATCAATTGAAACCAAAATTTTAGAAGAAATTAAAGAAAAACTTCAAGAGAATGGAAAGTTGAGAATTTTCAGTACAGAAGAGTTGAATTCATTGGTTTATCTCCATGCAACCTTGTGCGAGACATTAAGGTTGTATCCACCAGTACCTTTTAACCACAAAACTCCATTAGAAGCAGACGTACTTCCAAGTGGTCATCAAGTCCCTCAAAACACAAGGATGTTGATTTCTTTCTACTCAATGGGAAGGATGCAGGAAATATGGGGCCAAGATTGCTTGGAGTTCAAGCCTGAGAGGTGGATTACAAAGCAAGGAAGAATTATGCATGTACCATCTTACAAATTCCCTGCGTTTAATGCAGGGCCTAGAAGTTGCGTAGGCAAAGACGTGTCTTTCATTCAAATGAAAATAATCGCAGTCGCTCTGATTTCGAATTATCGTCTTCAACTGGTAGAGGGTCATCCCATTACTCCCAAAAATTCCATCGTACTTCATATGAAATATGGTTTGAAGGTCAAGATCGCAAAGAGATTTGGTTGAGTGTGCTTGAGATGAGATGTCTTCAAGCGGACAATATAATATTGGTACGTATAGGCGTATAGCCATTATTATGAATGAATTAACATATCTAAAAATGGATAAATAAATTAATAAGATTGTGTATATGATGCATAATTAAGCAAATAAATTGCCTTTATGTGTGTGTGTATTTTTTATTCGTGTATTTATTATCATGAATGTAATATATGATGTGTTATGCAAAGTTTATTCCAATATATGCAATAATTAATATTGTTCAAGTTCTTATGGTATTTTTTATAGATTAATAAAAGTATTTAATATACTTGTTAGTTGTTACACATGTTTGTTTTCTTTTTTTGAAAGGGCTTGTTACGTATGGTTACGTTATTACCTTGGTTTTTTGGCATTTTTAAGGAGATATATCCATCCTTGTTATTATTGTTTTTGGAGAGTACTAGCTAGCACTTTGCTGCATCATAGTGAATATATATATATATAATTTAAATTAATTATGCTGGCAGACTTAAAATATGCCAATTACCACATGCACTTTTGTTGTTGTTGTTGTTGGTATCGTTGAATGGCTGAGTCATGACTCATGGGTCTACCGAAACTTGCAGAAATCAATATAATACATGCGCATTCCAAATATTTACTTCCATAATATGAGTAGCTGAAATTATACTATATATATATATTTATAATACTTCTCTAAATAATTTCAAGACGTCCAACCACAATTACACATTCACAGTTGGCCCACAACCCCACATTAACAAATACCCACACCCAATATGGATGTGTGGCTGTGGTTGGATGTTTTTAACTTATAATTTCATGACGTCTTTACTAAAGAATCACTATATATATATGGAGGTTCTCCCATCAGGTTGTCCTAGAATTATAATTTCAGGACGACCAACCACAACCACATATTTTAAGTTCAAATGTTTGATAAAAAAAAATCAGCATTTTATTAAAACATATGGCTGTGGTTGGTCGTCCTGATGGGAGAGCCTCCATATATATATATATATATATATATATATATATATATATATATTATAAACAAAAAATTGTGAAAATTGTATACGGATGGAACTTGAATTCCAAACACGGAAAGACTTTGTGACTGTATACACAAATGTGGGACTTAAATCCCTATCGTGAAGGTGTGGAGGGATCGATGTATAACCACTTGAGCTATGAATACATGTGTACGCAGGGACATAACCAGGATTGAACACTAGAGTGGGCTATATATATATATATATATATATATTTATTTATTTTATTTATTTATATATACATAGAATAATTCTCTAATCAGTTCTGATCCTTAAATTTTTCGTCAAGTCCTTAGAATTCCAACTGGTTAGACTTAGTGTAAATGTTTTTTGCACTAATTCCAACCGGTTGGAATTCTAAGGACTTGAAGAAAATTTTTAGAACCGACCTGACTAGAGAATGATCACTATATATATATGCTGAACATAAACATTACGAGAAAAAATTATTAATTAAAAATAAAGATATACCTAGTTCGAAGGACATAGCGAGATGTACCCGGTAAAATTAATGTTCTAAATAAATATGTTATTCGAAATATACTAATACAATGTTTTATGAAATCTAAATTATTTAATTATTATATTGGTCTAGTTATGATGGAGCATCACACCACATAAGAAATCATTACTTTGTAAATTTTAAAATTAGATTACCCATAAAAGTCCATGAACTAAAAATTATAATAAACCTAAAATTTCAAAATAAAATAAAATATTTAAATCCATAATATTCACTAAAACATACCTAGTTTGATGTTGATGGTGTCTAAATGGATATACAACAAAAACAATATAAACTTTGCAATTGTGCAAATCGTAAACAATAGCACAGAGGTTAAGTAAGGATCGTTCCCACAAGGAATTGATTACCTACTAAAATAATGAGTGTATATCTATGACTCTTTAGGACTCTAATCTAACTAAAAACAAGAAAACAAAAAACACTCAACACACACACATGAGTGATGGGTTTTGAATTGATTATTAAAACTAAGAAAACTAAAGAAACAATTAACTAAAACACAACAGAAAATTACTGGAAGAAATCAAACAAAGAAACACTAGTTAGGACCTTCTATCCACCACTATAAACAATCATCCAATCCATAGACACTAATGAATTTAAAGATGTCAAACATGATGAAGATATTTACAACAAGACGGTGGGTATTCCATGCAAGTTATATTGATTCTCTCTTAATTAGTATGTAGATTGCACGGTATTTGCATAAATATTTGTATTCCAAATTATAACCTAGCATGAGTATTCACTAGATTTAAAAATTGGAACCCATTAAGAACAAAGAGAATATGACTATCACACAAGTCATAAAACATGGAAGCTATTCATGAATCAATTTATCTTAATTGAGTCTTATTTCAATTAATTGTTGCATGTAAGAATATGTTCGTCAGGTATTCGAACTCAACCCTACAACATAGATCGATTCTATAATAAATTAATTATGCTATAAGGTGATCAATCAAAGAAACATAATAATAGAATAACAATTATTATGGAGAAATTGAAATCATCACATGGAAAATAATGCTTCATTAAACACACTTGTCTATGGAGTTGAATTCATGTTTAGGGCTTCAAGTTAACCATAACTAACAAAGAAATTAGCTAGACATAAAAACTAGAAAAATAAATAAAAACATCTAAACTAAAGAAAGGTAGAAGAAGAGAATGTTGCTTGAGTCTTCAATCTTCAATCTCCAACTCTTGAAGAAACTCTTGGTATTTATAGGTGACTTCTCATTGTGAGCTCCCAATTCTTCTTAGTTTAGGAAATCCACCAAGTAGGAATTATAATAAATCAAAGAATAAGATTTTTTTTTTTCCTAACTTGGATTTTCGCTTTTGATGATTGACTCCCGATCATAATTTGTGTTTGGCAAGTTTCCCAAACATCCCTCGGTTTTCTAGAGTCATTAGAATTTGATTTGAGAAGTTTAAGAGCAATTATGGACTAATAAGGAGTGTATTCTCGCCGACTGGACCGCAAGTCGCATGGAACTCGCCTAAGAAGTCGCCTGACTTACTAGTTTTGATGGCAGTGTGTGAGGCTAGTTGCGGAACTCGCTCAACTTTCTGGTGACATTTTCGATCAGCTTTGATCACCAGTTACCAAAACGACCATATCCCCCTCTAGAAATTTCGGATCGACAAACCGTAAAATTTACTGAAAACTAGACATCTGGAGTTTTCCAAATATATGTGGCTTGCACATACACAAGTCATAAGATGTTAGATGCACACAAGGGCGGAGGTAGAGGTAGGCTAGACCAGGCTATAGCCCAGTCTCGATTTTCAAAAAAAAAATTATATATATATATATTTTTTGTTTTCTTTCACCTTCACTCACTATAGTGGTACTACTCTACTCACTCACCCGACATAACAACCCCTTGCCACTAACTAAAGGAGAGACAAAGCATAAACAAAAGAAAATGTATAGAATAATATTAAGTGGAATTTGTTAGAAATGACCACATCTAACATGGAAATTTTGTTTGTAACCACAAACAAAAATTTAATCGTTAATAACCATGTTTTTGTAAATTTACTTGAATGTCCCCATGTAAAAACAAACCCAAATCAACTCTCTCTCTTTTTCTCTTTTGTCTTTCTCTCTCCTCTACTCTCTCCCCAATCTCTCTCTCGTCGGCGTGCTTTGAGGGTCGCCGAGCGCCGACAAAGGCATCGCTGAGCGCCAGCATGCGTCTTGCGATAGCGCCGTGCGCTGTTGGCTTCATGAACCAAGGGGAAATGCGACAGCGTCATGCGCCATGCGTCGTGTGCCGTGCGCTGTTGGCTCCCCCTTTGCCGGCGATATCATCTGCAGAAAAAAGGGAAACAAAAAAAAAAACCTAATTTGGGAATTTGGGGAGTTTGGGGAAGAAGGGAAATTGGGTATGATTTCAAGTTTCACACTTTACTTTTAGGCATGATTTCACGTTTGGTCCAGATTTTAGTTGTGATTTCAAGTTTGGTCAGATTTTAGTCGTGATTTCAAGTTTGCTACGAGGTTTTAAAAAAAAAAAAAAAACTAATTTCAGGGGTATTCTTGTAATTTATGGACATACACTGAATTTTTTTTTTAAAAATTGGTTATTAACAATTAAATTTTCAAAAGTGATTACTAACGAAAGTTTAATGTTTCCAATGGCTAATTTTGGTTTTCTCTCTTAATATACAAGTGAAGCTGTCAAGTTCCAATCAAAATCACATTTTAGTTAGGCAAGTAATTGGGTTTTAGATTAGATATCACAAGATTGGGGATTAGGGAGCTGCCGAGCTGGGTTTTTAATCTACTCTATAGTCATTGACAATTTAAATAGAAGTCTAGAATTAAATTGTTCTATAAAATATATTTACACATTTCATGTTATTTGGATGATTTTTGATTGAGATTGTGACTTTGCCATATATATATGTGTGTGTGTGTGTGTGTGTGTGTTGACTCTGTTCTGTTTCTAATTGAATGGATACTATTGTAGGTTATTACGTCAAATAATCAAAAATTAAAGTAAAGGAAAAATATTTTGGATTTCTTTCCAAAATTAAATGAAAATTAATCATCAAGTAAAATAGCTTCTCCATCAAGTAAAATAGCTTCTCCATCAAATGTTGATGTTCCAATTATCAAGAACCAGCATATTTCTAAGCCTAATAGAGTTGAGGTTAAAGATGTCGATACTAGTGCTCTTGAACGTGATCCTGGGTTACGTCTTCTAATAACGGCTTATTCTGTTAACTGTCGTGATGATGTTCATAGAGCATATATTTATCATGGGACCATATCAGCCTAAATTAAAAGAATATAAAACTACACAAATTGGGAATCAAAATCGACCGTTTAATTATTCTTGGTTTTCCCAATTTTCTTGGTTCGAATATTCTGTTGAAAAAGATAGAGCATATTGTTTTCCATGCTCTTTTTTTTTACAGTATTCCATCAAAGAATCCTGCATTTATCAGTCAGGGATTCAATAGTTGGAAAAGAGTTCATAATGGAGAAAAATGTGCTTTCGCAAACCATGAAAGGGCATGCTTATTCTCAACATAGTCTTGCTGCACAAAGGTTAATTTTAAGGACCCATCTCGACACATTGACAATATATTGAACTCACAATCATCTGAAAATATTTTACAATATCGATTACGATTCAATATCTCAATAATTCCTCTTAAATGGCCTGGGTCTCCCCTACTACGTGTACTCATTTTGATCATCAAACTTATAAATATTTTAGTTACGTTTTAGTCTAGCCCCCTCAACTCTGAAATCTTGGCTACGCCACTGGTTGCACATACACAAGTCATAGATCCAGTTCATTATACTACCAATTTTTAAAGATTTGTAACTAAGAATTCAGTTACGGATAAACTTGACTATGTTCAACTTAGTTGAGGATTAAAGATTAATTTTGTTGGCGCCCTAACTTCCTTCCACAGTCACACATTTTGGAATCAACATGTATCATTGACAACTATAGTTGGACAATGAATCTTTCTGTGACTAATAGTTTTAGTCGACAGTAGGAAAAAAAAATTGGAGCATTCTTTCCCTCCAAAAATAGATATTTTGGGACATGATATATAAAATTGACAACTATAATTTTAGTCAATAAATGATTATATTTTTTTACTCAAATTAGCCATCCAAAAATGGTATCTCAATTTGTATCTAACCAACTAAATTGAGACATGTGTCTACATTTATTGAAGAAGTTGAAAAAAATAAAATAAATATAGACACATGTCTCAATTTGGTTGGTTAGAGCATCTCCAATGCAAAAGAGGCTTGCATACAAATAATCATTGACTTCTTCAAAAAAAATATAAAAAAAATAATCGTTGACATGGCAACAATGTCAAGAGACTTGCTTCATATGTGACATAAAAATAGACTTGATATACAATCAATTCAAAATTTGGTCTAGAATGCTTTTGTCTAAAACACTTTTTTTTTTTTTAATGACATGTCCATTTTTTTTTCCTATTTTATTTTATATTTTATTTTCTTACCAAAAATAGATGAAAAATTAATGTCAGTTTTAAATACTTGCTGAGTCAATCGAGAAAATAGTTAATTGTGCAACAGACTGTCTAAAAGTAGACAGTGTGACAATGTCTAATATTTTTTTTGCTACATCAACTTGAGGTTGAATATGCACAACTGCATTGGAGAAAGATTTATTAACATAATGTTTATTAATCTTACGTGTCATCTTTTTTTTTTACAAGCCACTCTTGCATTGGAAATATTCTTAGATACAAATTAGGACACCATTTTTGAGTCTTTTTTTTTATTTTTAATGTTTTTACTTTACCCAAATTAAAGTAGAATTAATAAAGACCATTGATTTAAGTGAGAACAATGTGATGACAAAATGAGGTGAGGAGAGGATCGGATCCAAATCCAACCTATTTAGCATCATTCCTTCCCAAAAGTTAGTTTTAAAAATCTTTTTTCGATGACGAGAAATTTACCCCTGTTAGCTCAAGGGGTAGTTGGACAGTGGCATTGAAAGAAATGATATTTGTCTTGGTCGTTGATTGTTGGTTGGCCGGCTTAAAATTTGGTTTTTGAATAACCCTTAGAAGTTTCTTCGGTTGCTATTTTTGACAGGATCAAAGAAGGGATACAAGGATATCTTGCTGGCAATTTGTTATAGCTCTGATACCATACAATGGCAATAGAAAAGTTTATTCAATTGTATCCATCACTCACAGCTGTATAAGGTTTATATATTTGATATAGCAAATATATATGATCACAAGAAAATATTCAAAAGTAAATGTAAAATAATCAGCAACAAAGGCTGATTGAAGATTCACAATCTAAGGCTAAAACCAAGAATTGGTTAATGGTCTGGACTGTTCGATCACTTTCAGCCTAGAATGGTTATTACAATACAAACATTATGATTTTCTCATTAAACAAAACATGTGGTAGCTAGAGAAAGTGACAAGGGAACAAATCATTTCATCTCTATGATCTCTTTCTAATTAATAATACAATGAGTGGTTGCTGGCCTGGTGGGGGGTACGTAGCAAGTAGTTCAGCGTCTCTCCACCCTGTTAACAGCTTAATTAATGGCAAATGTATTAAACATTTAAACCCCATTATTACCTTGGCCAACGCCTAACAGTATTCATGGAGTATGCATGCGCATGAATGGGTCTTCTCATAAGATAATTTCTGTCTATCAAATAAATGGACGGAGGCAGCTTTGGGCGAGCAGGGCCAACTGGCAACCACCCCCCCCTTGAAATTTCATTTTCAACAAAAAATTTTAAGGTTCCTTTAATTGTTTCTCTTTTTGAATGGTTCTTCTGGAACTTCAGTACTTCACACGGTTCCAATCAATTAAAAGTCTATAACAAACTTGCTTCAATTTTTTTTTTTTTTTGAATTATTAATATTATATTTTTTGTTTTGTATGTTGTAGTGTTGTACTGCCTATTTTTTTGGTTTAATTCCAGTTCTTGAGGTTTATTTTATCGGTTTTAGTTTTTTGTATATTTTTTTATTCATATATGTCGTGTTGAACGACAACTAACTTTTTTTTTTTTTTTTTTTTTTATGAAAGATGAACGTTAATTAATTTGAAACTTTTGATTTTGTTTAATTTATTTTTAGAGTTCTTAGATATTATAAAAATATTAAAAGTACAATTTAAATAAGAAGAGTCTGTATATATTATTCTTTTATAAAAATGGTATATATATATACAGTCTTTCTATTATCAGTTCGAACTGATAAAAGTTATATCAGTTCGAACTGATAAAAGTTATATCAGTTCCTTGTATGTGGACCACTGGATTAATAGAAATATATATTCTTATATATATATATATATATATACAGGGGCGAAGCCAGGATTTTGGCTTTGAGGGGGCCGAAACAAAAACTAACATTGTAGGTAAGTAGGAATCATGTACAAGAAAAAATACGGAATCCAACACCTGATACTTTTCAACAAAATATGATACCGTTCGGTGTTAAAAGTAATGATACAAATAAATAAATAAAATAGACATTAACTAATTAAAATGTAACATGTCTATTTTATATCTAGAAAATTATTTATAACCAAATCAATCTAATTTTCTTCTTTATTTCCATTTCAATTACATAATCAAAGAGTGTATGAGAAAACATCTTTTATTTTATTGTAAAATTTATGCCTGTTCTTAACGGTATGCATAACTGAAAAAAATATTTTAATAGTTCCTAGCTTATAAAATATAAATTTCAATAGCTTAATTAAAATATCATTATACCATTGATATATTTAAATCACAATTATTTACATACTTGTAACGTAATTTTATAATATTCAAGTCAAACCAAATTAACTTATAATAATTTTGAAGAAAATTTAAATAATAAACTAATAAAGTAAATTTATCAACATCAGATTAATATTTAACCTAACAAAATAAATAACAAAAGTAGTCTTTATAAGAGTTCAATATTTACTTAGTTTGTTATAGTAAAATCTAAAAAAATATATATTATATATATAATGAGTTTCCAATTTTTTTTCCAAATTCTTTCCCAAATGTTTATAGAACGTGAGGTGTCAACATCACACATCATTTACCACATAATCTCATGATTTATAAGATGTTGACACCTTACGTGCTACATACATTTAGGAAAGAATTTGGGAAAATTTTTGGGAAACCTAACATTACTCATGTATAATACACACTAGATTATATAGTAATGTATGAAATAATAGGAAATTAAAATATTAAAATGGACTGATTTTATCTACTATTTTCATAGTTTTTAGAACTATGAAAACAAAAATTATAAGTTAATTTATATTATTAAAATAATAAAAGGAAAAGAGAATATTACCTATTATATATATATATATATCACATTTTATGTATAATAGTTTTTTTTAATTGGTTAATATTCTAATTTAATTTATAATATAATATATATTTTTTATTGGTTGGGGGGGCCATGGCCCCTATGGGCCCCCCCTACATTCGCCACTGTATATATATATATATATAGTTTTTCTATTGTCAGTTCGTCCTGATATAAAATATATCAGGACGAAGAATGTGGACCATTAGATTTACTCATTTACATACTTTTACTTTTAAAAAATAAATGTGTTGACAATATATTCAGATGTGAGGAAAAAAAAAAAAAAAAAAAAACATGTTATTCAAGTTCAGATTTCAGTCTCTATTCAATCTTCAGACAAAAAAACAAACGACCCCTAAGTATCTATATGGTGACTTAATATTCATATTGTTAATTGTCACTAACACTACAAGAATAATTGTTATTCATGTTAGTTAAAAACCGTTATGAAAGGGTTTAGATGACGGTTTTGTATGTGTTGTTAAAGGCAGTGTAATAAAAAATTTATCACGGGATCACGGTTTTTTAGTTTATGACGGTTTTTAAAGACCGTCATAAATCAATAATGGTTTTTGTCCATGAGTATTCTCGACGATTTACAAACGTTATTATTTTATAATGGCATAAAACCAACATTGACAATTGACTTCCAAATACTTATTAAGAAGAGATTATATATATATATATATACAGTCTTTCTATTGTCAGTTCATCTTGACAATAAATATATCAGGACGAAGAATGCGGACTACAGATTATGGAGAAGTTTTGACAAGTGCATACATTTTGAGTCAAAGTATGTAAATCTAGTGATCCACATTCTTCATCCTGATATATTTATTGTCAGGACGAACTGATAATATAAAATATGTATATATATATATATATATATATATATATATATATATATATATATATATTATGAGGAGATCCAGCTTTATTTTTGATAAATTTATAATAGTAAAGATCTCATTTATTAGGAAAGAAAGTGATATAAGGTACCGCAGAAAAAAAAAACAAACTGAAAATTACTGTAATCAAATACTTTTGGAATTTAGATTTCTTAAAAAAATTAAAAGTGAAATTAGACTAAAATAATACTGTCTCTTATTTTGTATAACATGAGATTGGATAAAAAATAATTTAAAATAGTTGTCTTTTAGGAGAGGTCAATATAAAATTAAAATTTAAATAAATAAATCATTTAAATCAATTCAATTCAAAGAAAAATACAATTATTTTAAATTAAATCTGGTTTAAAAAATTATTTTTTTAAAAAATAAATAAAATTAATTTGTAATAAAATAACATTTCTTTTTAAATGATTTAAAAAAAATATATTTTTAATAATAGAATAAAAAAATATATTAATATTAAAAAAGAACAAATATATTAAATTATTTTTTAAAATAAATTAAATAAATATAATATTATATATATACTTTAATTAAAAAATAATAATAATAAAAAAAAAGGAAACAATTGGGATAAAAGTTGTCCCGACTGTTGCGGTGAAACTAAATAATCCCACTATGGCGCCATAGTTGGATAATTGGTCTACACGAGATTGGTGATAGTCCAATCCCAATCTAATCTCATGTAACAAACGTACCTTCGCTAAAAAAATAAAAAAAATAAAAAGTAGTTTTTACTACACACTGTTTGCCACGGATGTCCATTCTTGGTAAATATTACATAAAAACTAGGGGAAAATATAAATTACTCTTAATATTTGTTGTGGATAAAACAGGTGTGACACATATAACAACACCTGTTTGACACGGTAATTCACCACTTGATATTCCTGTGGTAATAAAAATATTAAAAAATTTAAATAATTCGCTCTTCTTTATTTTTTAGGAAATTATCATTCTCTCTCCTGTAGTTTTTCGTATTCTCCAGTCTTCCCCCCTTTAGTTTTAAAATTCTCTAATTTTCTCTCTCCCATATCTATTTTTATATAGTTAGATTAGTTATATTTGTGTATAGGAGGGGGGAAATTGGAGAATTTTGAACCTAGAGGGGAGAGACCGGAGAATATGGAAAGCTACAGGGGAGAGAATAATAATTTCCCTTTTTTTTTGCCATTTCACTTTGTTCTTAAAGAAAAAAAAAAAACCCTAAATTGCTGCACTTCGATTTGCTGCCGCCGTTGCCGTTGCTTCTCACTTCCGATAAGCTCCACCTCGTCCCGTTAGCTCTCTCCCTCTTTGGACGGTCGCCTTCTCTCACCGTTGGAAGCTCTCTCTCTGAGCAACGGTAACCTCTCGGCGTTGGTAGCTCTCTCTTTCTCTGTAAGTAGCCACTTCCTCTGAAGTTCTCATCCACGGAGTCCATTGTGATTTGAGTTTAATGAAAATCTGAATTAACTTCGTCATTATTAACCTCTTTCAATATGAAATTATTATGTCTCTCTATCTAGGTGTCAATCTTCTCTTCTCGCCTGAATACCATAACGGAGCTCTCTTCGATTGTCGGTGCTAAATTAACTGGTTAGGGATTTCTCTTCTATACTGGACTAATTTAATTGATTTTTCTGATTAATTTCTCTTCTATAAAAACCAATTTGTTTCATTATTGACCATTCTGTTTCATGTTCTGGTAATTTAAATTTTGATTTTTTTTTTAAGTTATCAACCGTATATGATTTTAAATATCATGTTTGTGCAAGAAGACTAAAGATTAATTTGTAATGGTTTTTTTTTTTTTTTACTTTTTCTAATAGCTTGCAATGTTGACTTGGAGCTATGTTATGGTAGTGTTTTGGGACCTCTGTGCCTGAAAATTGGAGGTCAGTAATCCTAGTATGAGGAGAGTCTGGATGCTATAATGCCAAGCAATGCCCATCAAGATAGACGAAGTAATTAGGAGGACGGTGTATTTATCTGACATTGATCAATGGGTAAGGAGTGGTAATTGTCTAACAAGCTTTTGCATTTTTATCCGAGAAGATTTCGTGTCTTAAGATTTTTTTTCCCGGTGTACTGATGTTTTGATAACCGTTGGTGTATTCATGTTACTGAAGAACAGCTTGCAGGGCTCTTTCTTGCTTGTGGACAGGTACTTGATGTTTTATTTTTCTCCCATGTCTTCTTTGTTGCCTGATAATTGTCATTTATGCTTGGAAATTGTTTCCTCTTGTTGGGCCACAGTTGTTGATTGTCGTATAATTGGCGATCCTAACTTCGTTCTCCGCTTTGCCTTCATTGAGTTCACTGGTGAAGGTATTATGACAAGCGTATGCATTTTATTTGCATTGAAAACATGCGATTTTTGTTCTCATTGCCAATATTATGTGATTGCAGAAGGTGCAAGGGCTGCTCTGTCTCTGGGCTGGGACCATGCCCGGATACTATCCAGTTAGAGTTCTGCCTTCCAAAACTGCAATTGCATCTGTTAACCCAACATTTTTGCCAAGGGTAAGATCTTTATTGTTATTGATAGTGTCTATCTCTGTATTTTTAACATTCGTCGTTCATATTTAAGTTATATATTATATAACCTGAACAAGTTTTGGTTGTGCTGCTGTTGAATCTTTTCCCTCACTTGGCTTTCTAATGTTATCATGCGTCCAGTCTGAAGATGAATGTGAGATGTGCTCAAGAACAATTTATTGTACAAATATTGACAAGAAGGTAGTTTTTGACGTTCCATATTATTTTAGAATGTATCAAGGAGCAATAACTGACATTCGGTTGTGACATGTTCATTTATTTGATGTAGGTTACCCAAGCAGATCTCAAACTCTTCTTTGAATCATTTTGTGGTGAGGTTTGTAGTTTATATGAAAAAAATTATAGTGTTGGTTGTTCTTAAATTATTTGACTCTGACCTATATTTCCTTGAGTAGGTTCAACTCTTGAGACTACTTGGAGACTATCAGCATTCAACTCGTATTGCTTTTGTTGAGTTATCAATGGTAATATACTTGGCTGTTTACCTTATACTTGCTTTAGTTGAGTTCTCAATGGTAATCATATGCGGTGTTTGCGCTGAACTTGAAAAATCTTTGTATTGAGAGACGTCTCTAGAATTAGTTCAACCTATAGTTTTACATTTTTCTATATGTTAACTTTTTACTTAATATTTTTTGGAACTCACTTTGCAGGTTTAGATGGATCTGGAAACTGAGAACAAAATAGCTGCAATCCTTTTAAACAAAGCAGCATAATTATTGCGGCAAGCTGAGAATGAATGTGTCCATGCTTACCTTCAGCAGCCGAAAGTGAGGGGTTGACCAAATTCATGGTTCCTTATTGCAATTGTTCTTGATTATATCGTTTAACCATGTTTTGAGTATGATTGATTGTCACACATCCTTGTGTAGATGACTTTTTTAATAGATAAGAGCTTGAAAATGAAGATCTTATTGCTTTCGGCTATCGAAAATAGATTCTTCTGCTGATTTTATTAATGTATGTTTATGTGTACCCAATATGCTTGGGATTTATGTTTTTATACTTATATTTAGTTCAGAAAATATGTCAACGCTTTAATAAACTTAAAATGCAATTATTCTAATTTTGTTGTTGATGGATTTGCAGGATGTTGATACTAAAATTCAAAATTCTTCTGCTGTTCTTTTTCGAGGTGATGATATCTTATGCGAATTTGAAAATGACTAAATGATGTTTCATAGGTTTTTGATCAAATGTCTCATTTGTATGCTTGTATTGTGTTGTTAAATTACCTGATTTCAACTGACTTTTAGGAATAAAGTCATAGTTGAAGATTGAGGAAGAGAGAGGAGACTTATTTATTTATTTAGTCCAGAACAAGAGTAGCGTATGCCCACTGTTACCCGGCTCTAATGCTTTTTATATAATTATTTATGGTGTTATTCTTTTCTATATCAATACATGTTTTTGCTCTTTATGTTTTTGGGTGAGATATTATGACTATTGGTGAACTGTGATTGTATTTGGACACTAATTGAATTTACTTCGTATAAAATCCTACTTTTATTGCCTTTTCATTTCTGTAGATTGCTAGATTGAAGTAGTTGAGAAATAAATGTATTTGGTTTGGGAAAATGAGAGGCCGGAAGCCATTGCATTCGATGTTACCTCCAAGGTTAATTTCCCGATAATTCCTAGTTTTTACGTAATGCTTGTTTTTCAAATTATTTATTTATTATTTTATTAACTATTTTTACAGGTTATGGAGGGTCAAAGAATGATGGCTCTAGATGGTTTAAGAATGAGATCGTTTTCTATATCATTGTATATTATTGTGAGAATATTGTAATTGTGTTCACTACATTAGTAATTTAAGGTTTTTTTATTTTATTTTATTTTATTTTATTTTATTTTTTATGGATATTATTTGTTTGTTTGTTTAATTTAATTGAATTTCGATAAATCCAACATTAGATATTTTTTATGGTTTCTCTCTATTTTATGATATAATTTAATTTTTCTTTTGTTATCTCAAGAATTTCTTTTTTCATTTATTATTTATATTTAAATCTCTAAAAAATAGCATAAAAGGAAAAAAAAAAAAAAGTTGAAATATTTTTTTTGCCGTAGATAGCTACTATGACAAATATCAAAAACTTTGCAACGGGCTGTTACAACGGGTATTTTGCCGCAGCAGTAACACTTTTTGCCACGGTAACATCCGCGGTAAAACTTTTTACAACGGCCGTATTTGCAACACCACAAATCCGTGGAAAAAGGCTTTTTGCCGCTGATTTTGCCACGGATCTGTCCGCGGCAAAAAGCCCTTATTTTTGTATTTTTGTAGTGCTTTAAGGATTATTGGTATTATTAAAAGAGTGGCGATGTTGGCACCCCTTAAAAATTGTATATACAACCCTTTTGTAACTACACCCCTAAAATATTTTAAAAATCTCTAGTTCGTAAATAAACCCCACTTAATGTCAAAAATACCCTTTCTTTAATTTTATTGTATTATATTTTTGTTAGCACACCCCACTATTTTGTTATTTAATTAGATTTATTTAACATTTTATTATTTTATATCTTTTTATTCAAAAAAATAATTTCTCTTAAAAAAAATAATTTCTAACTCCTGTAAAAACATTCGATGTCACTAAAAAATTGTATGAAAAAAATTTCTTTTCATTGCATTAAACTTTTTTTTTTTTTTTTAATTTTTTATATAAAAAGAGGCTCTTGGCACACAACAGTGTATCTCAATTCCTTTGTTTTTAAGAAAGTTTTTTTTTTATTATTTATTTATTTATATTTTTTTAAACAATTGTTCATAAAAAAGTTTATTGTTGGTATTGATTTTTGTTTCACTCAATTATAGCATTAAATTATTTGTCAACTTAATTAATTTGTATTTCATAAAAGAACTTGAGATTAGTGGTTAAAATAGAAGTTAGGGTTTGATAAAATAGAAAGGTTTTTATTATCATATCAAACAATTATTGGGAAACTTCCTTTTTATTTATTTATTTATTTATTTATTTATTTTTTACAAAGGATTGATATAAAATCAATTAATAATTACTGGTGTATACTTACAAACTATTTAGTCCTTTAAGTAATTTTACTTAAGGATAATATGAGATTTTTAAAAATATTCTAAATTGGGGTGTACATACAGTTTGTGAGGGGTATAAATATCGTCACTCTTATTAAAAAGTTGATTTTGTTATTTCGATAGAATAAAAATAGAGCGATGCTATTGACACCCATCTAATGATCTAATAATACCCCGTCATTACAAATCCTTATATTTATAAAATTTAACTCATTAATTTCCAAAATTATTCTTTTTGTTACTTTTTCAAACCACACTCACCCCATGTCTGCTACTCTCAGTATTTTTTTTTTTAAAGTCTTGTACCTTATATTTTTCACATCTGGCATCTTCATTTTTTTTTACCAAAAAATATTTTAATCAGGTCTTCAACAAAACTCACAAGCATTCTCGTACATTATATATCAATATAAGTCTAAAGAGTACTTTCCTATTCGGCTATTCCACATAAATTGTACTAGTTAACGACATCAAAAACTTGAAAGCTAAAATAGATGAAGAAAAATGAACAATTCCTAGAGTCTAGAGATCTGAAATAATTCACCGCTCACTCATCGGTGGTCATCGGGCATGCTCTTAAGTCTTAATGATATCCGAGTCACAGGCAGCAAACTTTGTAATATTTTCCACAAGCAGTCCCCAAATCCACATCGTAGTGGTGAACTCCAACCTTTGCCAACATGGCATATATAGTACTTGCCATATCTCAGACTTACGAAGAGGAGGGCAGTTGTTGGCTATGATGACTAATTTCCCTATAGAGTTTCTTAGGGATTTAAGGACAATTTTGTAACCCAAAGTGTACGTACTTGCCACTTTTCCTCACAAGGGCCAATCTGTTGTTGATGCTCTCATGAGTCTTCTTGGTCTTTTTGGTAGCCACCATTGTTGCTGGTTGCGTTGATTGTTGATACAACTTTTACAAGAAGCCAAACAACAGCCTGCGTTGATTATTGATACAGACTTTACAAGATGAGCCAAACAACAGCTAAGAAACCCGTTATATATTCATATTAGCAACCAAAAAAAATAAAAAAAATCTCTTTCCAAATCTCTTGATACCTTCGACTAGAATTTGAATTTTTATAATAAGAGTTGTATACAAGAAATTAAACAAACAATGTTTTAGGGTTTAAAGCGACGTTGAAAACAAAATACATATATTCAAGTAAATAACTTGTTTGTAGATGTGGGGTTTTATAATTAGAATTCATTTTGTAAAAGAATTATTATTAAATTGTATGTCTATTTAAATAATTAAATAAATGATATATATATATATATTAGTAATTTTCCAATGAAGATTTTTACAATGCACACTTTAAGCACCCTTGATGAAATTGCATGGAATAAATTAAATTTTGATTTGATTTTTTGTATGCATCTTAAGAAAATTAAAATACACATTTGGTAAAAATTTGGAAATTTTTTGGATTTGAGAACTATTTTTTCTTATATTTCCCTATTTTTAAATGTTTTTTCTTCAAAAATATCGGAAAAAAATAGTTCTTGCACCCCGAAATTTTTTTAATTTTTTTCCCATAAATGTATTTCAATGTTTTCACTATCCATATAAAAAATCAAACCAAGATTCAATATATTCCATGCAATTTCATCATAGGTGTTTAAAGTGTGCATTGTAAAAAGTCCTCATTATAAAATTACTATATATATATATATATATAACAAATTTAAAATGTGGGGTATTAATAGCTCAATAAAGGGGTGCCAAACTGCCAATATAATCACTCAAAAAAATATTGTTGATAATAGTTTGAATTGTGTAATTTAATAATGGGATGAAGACAAAATGAAAATTTATTAAGAAATAGACATGAATTTTCGGGAAATATTGCGAATAGTTTCATTTTTATGAAGGAGATTTACTAAGATGGAAAATTAAAAGAGGAAAAATGATACTTTCACTTTTTATGCCTTCATACTTCATAGGTTGGCGTTCGCCTCACCCAACTCGAAAGAGACATGAATTTACAATTTTTTTTCAATGAAAAAGTGAACATGTTAATAGTTTTTTAATGTGATACTTTCCCTTTTTTATGCCTAATTCATATGTTTGCCCAACCACGTCGAAATAGACATGAATTTACAAATTTTTTAATGGACTCAAATCGTCTGTTCAAAAATAGTGTATCAATTTGTGTTTAACTAACTAAATTGGAACATGTGTTTATATTTATTTATTTTTTTCAACTTTTTACATAAATGTAAACAAATATCCCAATTTGGTTGACGATTTTAATCATTTTTTAAAAATATTTATGAAAAACTAAACGTACTACAATATTTTAAATGTCTATTAATGGGTTCGTGCCGTTCACCCAGAGTCCATTTTTACTCACCCCCTTCAAGGAGGTGAGCATTACTCCTCTCCTAAAAACATGACATGTGTCCAACCCTCCCCTCGCCACCCAATTGATTGAACATTAATAATCCTTGGCCAACCTCATTAATGGATGGGAAATGACAATAAGATGGATATATATATATACAGTCTTTCTATTATCAGTTCGAACTGACAATAGTTATATCAGTTCCTTGCATGTGGACCACTGGATTTAAATACTTTGACTGACAAGTGCATACAGCCAAGTCAAAGTATTTAAATCTAGTGGCCCACATGCAAGGAACTGATATAACTTTTGTTAGTTCGAACTGATAATAGAATTTCTGTATATATATATATATATATATATATATATATATATATATATTCTATTATTAGTTCGTTCTGACAATAAATATATCAGGATGAAGAATGTGGACCACTATATTTACATACTTTGACTCAAAATGTATGCACTGATCATAACTTCTCCATAATCTATGGTCCACATTCTTCATCCTGATATATTTATTGTCAGGACGAACTGACAATAGAAATACTATATATATATATAGTCTTTCTACGAAGAATGTGGATCATAGATTATGGAGAAGTTTTGACAAGTGCATACACCTTGAGTCAAAGTATGTAAGTGCTTGTTTGGTTGGGTTTTCTACTGGCTCAAAAGGTCTACGAACCTTTACTTGAGTTTTTTAGAGTTGTTTGGTTGGGCTTTTGAAATTGTCTATTTTAAATTCAGTAGAGGCTAGTAGAGTTTAAACCTCTACCAGGCAAAAGCTCCTCCTTAGGAGCTTTTCAAAATAGACATTTAAAAAAAAGAAGTATATGACCTATATATCCCTAATTTATTATTATTGACATGGAATACCCTTATTAAAATAAAACCCTTGAACCTATTTATATTTTTTATTCTACATGTCAAAAATCTTTTAAGTTCAATTTTTAGTAAAGTATCATGAATTCATTGTTTCATCTTATATTCGGCATAAGTTCAGCTTAATTACTCATCCAGTAATAACTTCCTAATGAAAAGAATGTTGACATTGTCTGCACTTGGATTTTATTTAAAGGAGCTTGTAAAGCAGTCCCCATTGCTTTCCTTTGGTATTAGACATGTTAAAGCTTGATGCATAAATTACTGTCATTCATTGCTTGGTTACGACTTTACCCATGTACTAACTTTAAGTTCTAATAATTCTAGATTCACCTTCCTGGGTTTTGTTAAATGTTTTCAGGTTATTTGCTATCAGAAAGTACCTTATGAAGAACCAATCAAAGATCTTTAGAGAAAGAAGGACTTCAAGGAAGCCATCTCCTTGGTTGAGGAACTTGAGTGTGAAGGTGAAATGTCAAAGGAAATGCTCTCCTTTGCACATGCTCAAGTGGGGTTTCTCTTGCTTTTTGATTTGCATTTTGAGGAAGCAGTAAATCACTTTTTGACATGTAGAATTTTTTTAGAGTGAATAAATAATGTCTTTTTTAGTAATTTAATATCTCAGTAGACTTTTTGAGAGTTTACAACCAAACGGTCTACTGCTATAAAAGTATTTTTTTAATTACCAACCAAATAACTATTTTTTTTTTCAAATTTTTTTTTTTCAAAAGCTCTATTTCAATTAGATCTACTATAAGTAGAGGATTTTCAAAAGCCCAACCAAACAAGCCCTAAATCTAATAGTCCACATTCTTCGTCCTGATATATTTTATATCTGGACGAACTAACAATAGAAAAATTGTATATATATATATACATATATATAGTGGTTCTCTAGTAAGGACGTCATGAAATTATAAGTTAAGGACGTTCAACCACAACCACACATTCATATTGGGTGTGGGAATTTGTTAATGTGAAGCTGTAGGCCCACTGTGAATGTGTGGCTGTGATTGGACGTCCTGAAATTATAAAGTCAGGACGGTCCTGATTAGAAAAGTATTATATATATAGTGAGCTTGGCCACTGGGATTGAGTACTATATTCCTATTTGCTATATTGAAACAAATCCAAAAATGGCAATACTAGTGGGATACTTGGAAGTAGTTGTTGCATTTCTGTGCTTCTTCGTCCTTTCTTATTGGATGAAGAATAAAAACTCATCACCAATTGTCAAAGACTGGCCAATTTTTGGGATGCTGCCAGGGCTTCTTCTCAATGTGGGGCGCGTCCTTGAGCATACCACTGAATCTCTCATATATGGTAGCGGGTTTCACGAGTTTAAGGGTGGTTGGTTTCCGAATTCGGACTTTGTTGTCACCAGTGATCCTATGGATGTCAATCATATCTTGACCAAAAACTTTGCCAACTACCCAAAAGGATCGGATTTCCAGGAAGTTTTCGAACCACTTGGAGATGGAATTTTCAGGTTGTTAAATTTCGATATTTGCATGTTTATATGTTTAGAGAATGGGTATATATATTGGTGAATAGCCTTACAACTCCAAAGACTAGTCTAATGGGTTGTGATATCCACTAGTTTTATTATATATGTTTTCAATATGGGATTCATTCCCATCTTTTTGAGCTTCACATGTGGGTTTTTCTAACACAGGTCAGAATCAGATGTTTGGAAAGCCCAAAGAAAATTTATGTTGTCCGTAATGCATGACAAGAGGTTCGAACTATTTTTGAAGAAATGTACACGGCAGAAGGTGGAAAAAGGCCTCATTCCAGTTCTTGAGCACGTCTCCAAATTGGGAATACAAGTGGACTTGCAAGAATTGTTTCAAAGGTTCACCTTTGATGTTGTTGGCTTACTTGTTTTCGGCGTTGATTCGAATAGTCTTTCAGTGGAATTACCTTTAATTCCTCATGAAAAGGCATTTGATGATATGGAGGAGGCTGTTTTTATCCGATACCTACTGCCAAAATCATTTTGGAAGTTGTTGAAATGGTTACAAATTGGAGAAGAGAAGAAGCTAAAAGAAGCTTGGGATATATTTGATCGTTTTTTATACCAGAGCATTTCAGCTGCCAGAGAAAAACTAATAAGCAGGAGCAAATCCCCAGTGGAGGAGGAAGAGGAATTCACCTTCTTAAGTGCTTTTTTGGCGGACCAAGGAGGACAAACCGACTACACTTGCGAAAATTCGAACAAGATCCTAAGAGACCATGCCTTTAGTCTCATGGCTGCCGGAAGAGACACTTTAAGTGCATGTCTTACTTGGTTTTTCTGGTTTGTTGCAACAAACCCATCAATTGAAACCAAAATTTTAGAAGAAATAAAAGAAAAACTTCAAGAGAATGGAAATTTGAGATTTTTCAGTACAGAAGAGTTGAATTCATTGGTTTATCTCCATGCAACCTTGTGCGAGACATTAAGGTTGTATCCACCAGTTCCTTTTAACCACAAAACTGCATTAGAAGCAGACGTACTTCCAAGTGGTCATCAAGTCCCTCAAAACACAAAGATGTTGATTTCTTTCTACTCAATGGGAAGGATGCACGAAATATGGGGCCAAGATTGCTTGGAGTTCAAGCCTGAGAGGTGGATTACAAAGCAAGGAGGAATTATGCATGTACCATCTTACAAATTCACTGCGTTTAATGCAGGGCCTAGAAGTTGCGTAGGCAAAGACATGTCTTTCATTCAAATGAAAATAATCGCAGTCGCTCTGATTTCGAATTATCGTCTTCAACTGGTAGAGGGTCATCCCGTTACTCCCAAAAATTCCATCATACTTCATATGAAATATGGTTTGAAGGTCAAGGTCACAAAGAGATTTGGTTGAGCTTGCTTGAGATGAGATGTCTTCAAGCGGACAATATAATATTGGTACGTAAAGCCATATTATGAATGAAATTAATAAGATTGTATTATGAAGCCATATTATAATAAGCCATATTATAAGATTGGTACGTATTAAGCAAATAAATTGCCTTTATGTGTGTATTTTTTTTTTATTCGTGTATTTTTTATCATGAATGTAATATATATATGATGTGTTATGCAAAGTTTATTCTAATATATGCAATAATTAATATTGTTCAAGTTCTTATGGTATTTTTCATAGATTAATAAAAGCATTTAATATACTTGTTACGCATGGTTTTTAAGGAGATATATCCATCCTTTTTATTATTGTTTTTGGAGAGTACTAGCTAGCACTTTGCTGCATCATAGTGAATCTATATATTTTTTAAATTAATTATTCTGGCAGACTTAAAAGATGCCAATTGCCACTTGCACTGCTGTTTTTTTTTCTTTTTTTTCTTTTTTAATTTGTATTGTTGAATGGTTGAGTCTTAGGTCTACCGAAACTTGCAGAAATCAATATAATACATAAGCGTTCCAAATATTTACTTTCATAATATGAGTAGTTGAAATTGTACAATATATATAAATTGTTACTTCCAAAGTGACTTTTTCAGCTTTGATCACCGGTTACTAAAACGATCATATCTCCCTCTAGAAATTTCGGATTTACAAACTGTAAAGTTTACCGAAAACTAGACATCTGGAGTTTTCCGAATATATGTGGCTTGCACATACACAAGTCATAAGATGTTAATTGCACATACTGACATACACAAGTTATAGATCCAGTTCATTATACTACCAATTTGATTTGTAACTAAGAATGATCAGTTACGGATAAAATTGACTATGTTCAACTTAGTTGAGGATTAAAGATTAATTTTTTTGGCGCCCTAACTTCCCTCCACAGGCACACGTTTTGGAATCAACATGTATCATTGACAACTATAGTTGGACAATGAATCTTTCGATGACTAATAGTTTTAGTCGACAAAGTGGGAAAAAAAAAAATTTTAGCATTCTTTCCCTCCAAAAATAGATATTTTGGGACAAGATATATAAAATTGACAACTATAATTTTAGTCAATAAATGATTTTTTTTTTTTTTTACTTAAATCAGCCATCCAAAAATGGTGTCTCAATTTGTGTCTAACCAACCAAATTGAGACATGTGTCTACATTTATTGAAAAAGTTGAAAAAAAAAATCATAATTAAATATAGACATATGTCCCAATTTGGTTGGTTAGAGCATCTCCAATGCAAAAGTCGTTTACATACAAATAATCATTGACTTCTTAAAAAAAAAAATCGTTGACATGGTAATAATGTCAAGAGACTTGCTTCATATGTGGCATAAAAATAGATTTGATAGACAATCAATTCAAAATTTGGTCTAAAATGCTTCTATGTAAAACACATTTTTTTTATGATGTGTCCATTTTTTTTCCTGTTTTATTTTATATTTTATTTTCTTATCAAAAATTGATGAAAAATTAATATCGGTTTGAAATACTTGCTGAGTCAACCGAGAATATAGTTGTGCAACAGACCGTCTAAAAGTAAACGGTCATGTTGACAACGTCTAATATTTTTGTTGTCATGTCAGCTTGAGGTTGAATATGCATAGCTGCATTGGAGAAAGATTTATTAATCCTACGTGGCATCTTTTTTTTTTTCACAAGCCATTCTTGCATCGGATAGAATATTTACTAATCCTAAGTAGTCCTTTTTTTTTTCTTGTATGTTTAGTTGCCAAATAAGGATAACATATTTGGATCCGGATCCTCTCCTCACCTTGTCCTCATCTCCATAATCTATTGTCACTCGTGTAGATTATTTATATTAATTTTTATGTTTTTACTTTACCAAAATTAAAGTAGAATTAATAAAGACCATTGATTTAGGTGAAAATAATGTGAGGACAAAATGGGGCGAGGAGAGGATCCAAATCCAACATATTTAGCATCATTGCTTCCCAAAAGTTAGTTTTAAAAATCATTTTTCGAAGTCCCCCCGCCCCCGCGTTAGTTCAAGGGGTAGTTGGACAATGGCATCGAAAGATATGATATTTGTCTTGGACGTTGATTGTTAATTGGTTGGCCGGCTTAAAATTTGGCTTTTGAAGAACCCTTGGAAGTTTCTTCGGTGGCCATTTGATAAGAATTAATTTGGGGAGAAGAAAGAGAGAAGAAGAATAGAGAGATAATTTGGTTTAAACATTTGATAATATTTATTTAATTAGTTCAAACCTATAAATAGGCTTGTGAACAATACAACTGCAATTATGTAAAGATAAGCATCAATTGCATAGCAACCTGATCCAATGTTATCAAGACTCCTACCTAAGACTCCTAACTCATTTATTCCCCCCTAACTAATTCAAACTCAAATTGGTGATCCATTAACCAAGTCCAACTGATCTGATCATGATCAAATCCCTCATTGCATGGCTCATATGATCACCATTTTTGATAGGATCAAAGAAGGGATACAAGGATATCTTGTTGGCAATTCAATTTGTTATAGCTCTGACACCATATAATTAATGACAATAGAAACGTTTATTCAATTGTATCTATCACTCACTGCTGTATATATTTGATATAGCAAATATGATCACAAGAAAATATTCAAAAGTAAATGTTCTTGGTTGATGGTCTGGACTGTTCGATCACTTTCGGCCTAGAATGGTTATTACAATACAAACATTATGATTTTCTCATTAAACAAAACATGTGGTAGCTAGAGAAAGTGACAAGGGAACAAATCATTTCATCTCTATGATCTCTTTCTAATTAATAATACAATGAGTGGTTGCCTGGTGCCCTGGTGGGGAGGTAGCCGAGGTCACTTATTCAAGTGGTTCAGCGTCTCTCCACCCTGTTAACAGCTTAATCAATGGCAAATGTATTAATTACCTCGGCCAACGCCTAACAGTATTCATGGGTATGCATGCGCATGAATGGGTCTTCTTCATAAGATAATTTCTGTCTATCAAATAAATGAGAATACTTTTGGGAGGGGGTAATGCTTACCCCCCTTGAAAGGGGAGTGAGCAAAAATGGACTCCAAATAAATGGACGGAGGCAGCTTTGGGCGAGCAGGGCCAACTGCCCCCCCCCCCCTGAAATTTCAGTTTCAACAAAAAAAATTTAAGGTTCTTTTATTTATTTCTCTTTTGAATGGTTCATCTGGAACTTCAGTACTTCACACGGTTCCAAACAATTTAAAATCTATAACAAACTTGCTTCAAAAAAAAAAAAAAAAAAGTCTATAAAAAAAATAATTGTTATAATGTGGTTTTTACCACATGTGATAACAAGCAAAATATCACCACAAATATCACCACAAAATATCTTCTCTTACACATGCAAAATATCACCACAAATATCTTCTCTTACACATGCAAAATTTCACCACAAATATCACCACAAATATCTTCTCTTACACATGCAAAGTATCACCACAAAATATCACCACAAAATATCTTCCCTTACCTCCACTCCACCGTCTCTCTCTCACCTGATGCCACCCATTTGTTCAACATGCTTTGCCTATATATATGTTTGTATCTCATGTAATTTTTGGTTAGAAAAATTATCCAATATCAATACATGTAATACATTGCTCTCTCTCGCCTCTCTTGTATACATTTTTCTCTCATATCTCTCTCTCAATTATTAATTAATTGTTCTTCATCTATCAATTCTTCTTTTATTAAACAACACGTTATCAGCACGATCGTATGTAAATTAAAATGATCCCTGATGGGTGATTAGATTACATCTCAATATTTTGAATCTGTATATATTCCGTATAAACTGGCTTTTGCCGACAATGGAACATATATATATAGTTTTGAATTTATTCTCTCTAAAATCTCAATATTCTGAATTTGAATATATTCCGTATAAACTGGCTTTTGCCGACAACGGAACATATATATATAGTTCTAAATTTATTCTCTCTAAAATCTCAATATTCTAAATCTGTATATATTCCGTATAAACTGGCTTATGCCGACAATGGATCATCTATTTATTTATGCACATAACAGGTGAGCTCAGCCTCCTGGAATTATTTTTATAAGACATATATACCGTTCTGGAACTGTTTATTTACGGTACATAACAGGTGAGCTCAGCCTCCTGGAATTGTTTATTTACAGAACATATATACCGTTCTGGAATTGTTTATTTACGGTACATAACAGGTGAGCTCAGCCTCTTGGAATTGTTTATTTACAGAACATATATACTGTTCTGGAACTGTTTATTTACGAAACATATGAGATTGGCTAGACCGACGAACCAGAACTTAAAGTTTCTGGAATTATGATATTTAAGTCGGCATGGTTTTGTAAACCGATGAAAACCTGGAGTTCTGGATCCAGTGTTATATTCATGAATGCCATATGGCACAGTATTGAAAACCGATGAGAACCTGGAGTTTTGGATCCAGTGTTATATTCATGAATGCCATACTTCATTATTTGGAACCTGGGGTTTCAAATCCACTCATAATCTGAAGTTTTCTAGATTATAATTATATATGAACTTACAGTTCATGGTCGAACCGGAAGTTCGAAAAATCATTATGATCCATGATTTTATTTTATCTCATATATATAAAGTGATATATTTACATATCATTCATTTGAGAAAAAGGATTTACACATCCAACATGATGTTGTGAGTATCATAAAAATGATTTAAGATCCTAATGTTTAATGAAATTGGAAATAATATTTTATCCATTTCATACACATCCAACAGGATGTTGAGAGTATCATAAAAGAGATTTAAGATCCTAACGTATAATGAAATTGGAAATAATATTTTATCCATTTCATACACATCCAACAGGATGTTGAGAGTATCATAAAAGAGATTTAAGATCCTAACATATAATGAAATTGGAAATAATATTTTATCCATTTCATACACATCCAACAGGATGATGTGAGTATCACATAAAAGGATTTAAGATCCTAACGTATAATGAAACTGGATGTAATATTTTATCCATTTCATTCATGTTTGATGCTCCTAGAGAGCAAAATTTAGAGTTGCTGAAAAAGGGGAATTCTGAGATCAGTTGTCTACTTGACAGTAGATGAACTTGATAAACACGTGAATGTGATGGCTGTTGGATCATCAGATCATCTATTTTGGTATCACCAAACCCCTATATGGGTTTGCTTCTGGGTTTGGTGGGTTTCAACCCAGACCCATCGCCTCCTCGGGTCAACGCCACCTTGTTGGTGGGCTTCGTTTGTTTTCACACCAGCCTAGTGCGTTTTACGGCGACGATTAGAGATCGTCGATCATGACCCATGATCTGGTCCAGATCAGTCACAAAGCTCGTTTTTCTTTTGGGTCACTTTTGGAGAATTCGATAATCTTGATAGACTGTTTTGCAATTATTTTGGGCCATTTTGTAATTTTGACAAAATTTTGGATCAATTTATAATTACCAAAACTTATTGGTCCAGTTTGCAATTTTCAAAGAGTTTTGGGTTGATTTATAATTAATAAAAATTTTGAGGGGTCTTTATTATCATTCCAGATGAGATATAAAATGATATTACAAATAATGTCCATAAAATTCCTAGAAGGAAAAATATATGTCTTGCTGAGAGTGCAACGACTCATATAATTCTGCGGAGTCAGAAATATTTTACAAATTCGACTTTGCTGAGAGCAAATGTTATTGATGTATTAGGTTCAACGGATCTGATAGAAAGCTCTGGAAGAGCCACGATATTGTTATCAAACAATACTAAATTATGTATCAATGATACTTGATATTATTTAAAGAACAACATAAAGAAATATGTTTAGTTCAAAAGCATATAAAGTTAATACCATATCAGATCCGCTGGATCTGATTAAATGCTCTAGACGAGCTACAATCTTATTACCAGACAGTATTAAATTGTGTATCAATGATACTTTATATAATTCAATCAAAATATAAAGAAATATGTTTAGATCAAAGACATATAACTTTATTAATGTCATAGGAGTGTTGAATATCTGTGCATAATTCAGGCCAGAAACTCATTATAGAAAAGTTATATGATTTATCATCTGGATTATATCGCTGATCAGAAAAGGGGATATATGTGGATATATTCATCCACCAAATAAACCATCTCATTCTAAAGTTGGTTTTGAATCCCTATCATTCAAGGGGATGTATGTGGACATATTCACCCACCAAAAGAACCCTTTTATTATTTTATGGTTCTAGTTGATGCATCTACATGATGGTCACATGTTTGTGTATTATCAAACGTCTCCAGTTGAGATCAACGTTCAATATCCAGTTTTCACATGTACTTATAATCAGAATGGATCAGCGGAATCACTTATCAAATGTTTCCAGGTAATTACGAGAACTTTATTATTTCAATACAATTACCGATTTTTATATGGAATATTCTATATTACAAGTTGATGTATTCATCTATGACTCACTACCTATCATCGGTATTTACCATTACAACTTGAAATTGGTCATTGAATTGCTCACATTTTTAAGATATTTGATTGTGTAATATATCTCATTATTTCATCTCTGACATGATCTAAGATAAGAATTCTATATCATTATGAGATTAATTTTGATTTTGATTATTCTCTATTAGATTATTTAAACTTTTGAGAGTTTATATTTTTACGCACAATCTATATATCATTATATTGATTAATTTACAAATGAAAAGTTTCTCCAGAAAGAGTAAATGAAAAGTTACTCTTATATAAAATAGAGATACCAGTTCGGTTCTCTATATATAAATGTGTCTCATTTCAATCTTTGTATCACTCAAATACGAAAGATAATTGATCATTAGATAATTATCAATTTGTTACTTGATATATTAAAGGTAACAAGATTTTATAAGTTGTCATCTCATAAACCCCGGCCGGGTGATTGTTCTTAAGGAATGATCAGAGTAAATGGCAACAAATAAATCATCTGATGCATATCATAAGCTTATGAACCTTTTTGAAATGTATTGTTATCAGGATCCTAATGTAAACAAAACTCGAGTTATAAATAAATCCACTTTCTCTAAATCAACTCTAAAAGAGTTTGATATATCTAATGAGACACAAGTCTATGAAATGACTAAATCCATTGAAAATGGAAGAAATCTCAACAGAGATACAAGTATATTGAAATTGAGAAAATTTCTATACTAGTCTATGAAATGACTAAATCCATTGTAATGGAAGAAATATCAACAGAGATTCAAGTATATTGAAATTAAGAAAATTTCTATAAATCATATGAGAGAAATGTGGAATCATAAGGAAACAATCATTGATGATGTATTTTTATACACAGTAGCGCTACTGAAATTATAAATGATAATTATGATATTCATAATATCAATGATTGTATACAAAAGGCATGATTGGACTTAGTGAAAAGAAGCAATTCAAGAAGAATTGACTTCATATGCCAAACATAAAGTATTTAGACCAATAGTACTCCAGACACCTGGAGATGTCAAATTAGTTGGATATTAATGGGTCTTTATACGGAAACGTAATGAGAAAAACGAGATCGTGAGATATGGGGCACGACTCGTAATACAATGTTTTTTACAGAAACTTGGTATTCACTATTGATGAATACGATTACGTTCCGATTTTTTTTGAAAAAATTGGCTGCCTTTGAAAGGCTTGAAATGTGTCTTCAGACGTAATAATAATTTATCTATATGATTCACTTAATACAGATATTTATAATCCCAGAAGGATTTAAAATGCTAGAAACATGTAAATCGAGATCTCGTAATCTGTAGTTGATTAACATACAAAAATCCTTATATGGATTAAAAACAATCTGGGCGGATGTGGTATAACCGTCTCAGTGAATATCTGATAAAATAAGGGTATAATAATTATATTATATACCCAAGTGTTTTCGCAAAGAAATCAGAATTTGAATTTACTATATTCACAACATATGTTGATAATATGAATTTAATTGGAGCTCCCAGAGAGCCCTTGAAAACTCTTGAATTTTTGGTAAATGAGTTTAAAAATGAAAGACATGGGAAAAGAAATATTGTCTCAACCTGAAGGTTGAGCATGGATCAAATGGAATGTTTGTCCATCAATCAGAATATGTTGAAAAGATTTTGAAAAGATTCCATATGGATATTACTCCATAAAGCAAGTCTTTGCTTATACTCCCCTCCCATCATTTATGATGTTATTTCAGTTCATGAAATAAACATCTGTATACCCCAGTTTAGCAATCTAGAAGATTGTTTTAAAAAGAACTTTTATTAGGGGGAACGTCCCATCAAGGGGAGCATATCAAATGAATTATATTAATTATATTGATTATATTGGGGCATATGTGCATTGTACTCTTTTCCCTTTCAATCAGGTTTTTCGTCCCATGGGGTTTTCCTGATAAGGTTTTTAATGAGGCAATTCTCCAAGCACACCCTAAAATCATTTGATCCACAAAATCATCATAAATATAACATTGATTCAATATGTCATCATATATATGTTATCTTGATCAAAAATATCATTGTAAATATTACTTTGATCTTGCTAATCATCGTATTTATATTACCTTGATCCAAAGGATCATCATGAATATTATTTTGATCCGACAGATCAATGGATATCTTTGCTCAGGTTTTTATCCCACTGGGTTTTTCCTGGCAAAGTATAAATGTAAGAAATGTTTTGAAGAAAACATTAACTATTGTTATATTTGCATTGTACTCTTTTTCCCTTTGATCAGGTTTTGTCCCACTGGGTTTTCTTGACAAGGTTTTTAACGAGACAATCAGGGGGAGCAAAGTTCAGATTGAACATATGTACACTATACTCTTTTTCCCTTCGATCAAGTTTTATCCCATTGGGTTTTCCTGACAAGGTTTTTAACGAGATAGTTTTGAAAACATCTAGCATCACAAGATCTAGGAGATCATTGTATATATTTTACTTAGGTTTTATCCCATTGAGTTTTTCCCTAAAAGATTAATACATGTGGTATAAATCCAAGGGGAAGTGTTATAATATGTGGTTTTTACCACATATTATAACACTCCCATTGAGTTCTTCTCTTACACATGCAAAATATCACCACAAATATCTTCTCTTACGCATGCAAAGTATCACCACAAAATATCTTCCCTTACCTCCACTCCACCGTCTCTCTCTCACCTGATGCCACCCATTTGTTCAACATGCTTTGCCTATATATATGTTTGTATCTCATGTAATTTTTTGTTAGAAAAATTATCCAATATCAATACATGTAATACATTGCTCTCTCTCTCCTCTCTTGTTTACATTTTTCTCTCATATCTCTCTCTCAATTATTAATTAATTGTTCTTCATCTATCAATTCTTCTTTTATTAAACAACAATAATAAAGTTGAACAAAATTGGTCCACGTGCAATTGTTTTTTCATACAAAGGGCCACCCATTAAATAAACTCAAAACTCGTTTAATTTTTAAATTTTTTTTTTGAATTATTAATACTATATTTTTTGTTTTGTATGTTGTAGTGTTTTTTTTTTTTTTTTGAGAGAAATAAACAACTGTATTACATCACCTGGAATACCAGGACAGAAGTACAAGATAACATGAGTACAACAACAGCTGGGACCCATCAACTATGGACATCCAAGTACAGCCCAGACTAGATTCCCCACAGATGGGGATGGAAACCCACTCACAAAAGTGGGACAACAACCCACACACAAAGGTGGGACAACAACCCTCACGAAGAGGGACAACAGCCACACTAGGTGGACTAAACAAAAAAAAAACAACCTCTATTCATGCAGACCCTGGCACGTTGGTGGTGGAGGGTTCCAAAGGAGAGTCCAACCACCCTGGCTAGCTTGGCTAGCGGCCAATATCGGATTGCAGAAAGAAGCAACAGATACAAAACCAAAATAAAACCCTAAATTAAGCGAAAATAAACCCGATCGGAGGAAAGGGAACCTTGACTGCCGGAAAATGGCCAAGACCAATTCGGACGTCACCGGTGAAGATCCGACTGGATCGAAGACGAGCTGGCTGGATCGAAGTGGAACGGCCTAAACCGGAGGGCTGTCGGAGGCAGCTGGAAAAGACTGATCGGCGACGGAGAGGGCGCATGGACGAGCGCCATCCCCGGCGCTGCAACCGAAGGAGAACCCCAGGCTGGATCGGGGAGAAAACCGCCGAAAAAAGGAAAAAACACCGGCAAAGCCGCCGTGAATAAGAGAAAACCGCCGCAGATCTCGCCGGAGAGCGTCGGGCGGCTCTGACTGGACCGCTCGACAGATCGGCCTCGCCGCCGACACCTCCTAGCACAGCAGGGTGCCGGCGACGGACGGGTGAGGCTTTGAAGGTGAAGAAGGGTTTGAGAGAGGGCAAAGAGAAAAGATAGAGAGAGAGTCTAATTTTGACTCCTTCAAGAGTGATTTTGGCTCTCGTATGTTGTAGTGTTGTACTGCCATTTTTTTGGTCTAAGGTAGGTTGGAGTAGGCCGACAATTCAGGAGCTTGGTCTTAGAGTCAGATTTCTGATGCAGAGAGGCTTATGCTGGAATCAGTTTTTTTGCGTTGAGAAGGTTTGGGCGGCATTGTGTGAATGTGATGGAAACAAAACCCCTGGTCCAGATGGGCTTAATCTAAACTTCGTTAAAGCTAACTGGGACGTGATAAAAGGAGACTTTATGGATTTCTTAGACGAATTCTACAAGGATGGTGCCGCTGTTAAGGACTTGAATTGTACCTTTCTTGCTCTCATCCCAAAAGTTGGTAATCCGCAAAACATAAAAGACTATAGGCCGATCAGTTTAGTTGGCTCAATGTATAAAATTCTAGCGAAAATCTTGGCCAATAGGTTGAAGAAAGTCATGGACTCTGTGATCGGGCCTACACAAATGGCTTTTGTGAAAGGTCGTCAAATTGTCGACAGTTTCGTGATAGCGGAGAAGGTCATTCACTCATGGAAAAAGGAGAAAAGAGGTGGGGTGCTTATTAAATTAGACTTTGAGAAGGCATACGACAGCTTTGATCACGCTTTTTGGGTGACATTCTGACTCGTATGGGTTTCGGTGAAAGGTGGTGTAGTTGGATGAAATGGTGCATTTCTTCGCCTCTCATTTTTGTGTTGGTAAATGGTAGTCTGACAGATCAATTTAAGGTGGAGAAGGGTTTACGTCAAGGCAACCCCCTTTCGCCTTTCCTTTTCAACTTAGTGGTGGAAGGTTTGAGTTGTATGCTTTCAAAAGCTATAGAGCTTCAGCTGATTAAAAGGGCAGTTTTTGGGAGAGGTAAGGTTCATATCACCCATTCACTACAACAAATTAGATCTACCGCAACACACACTGACCGCAACACGCAATGTGTGTTGCGAAAGCTTTCCGCAACATGCGCTCGCCTGTTGTTGATACGCATGTTGCCAAAAGATGATATGAATTTTACAATTTACACCGCGTGTTGTCATAGATATAATAACAACGTGAAGCGTGTGTTGTTATAACTAATGGCAACATCTATGCACATTGTCATAGATATTTATAACAACGTACAATGTTCGTTTTTAAAAATATTTATGACAACACGCAATGTACGTTTTTATAAACATCTACAACAACATGCGTTGTGTGTTGTTGTAGATAGGTAGCGAAACAAATGTAGTATGTTGCTATAGATGTTAAACAACAAGCATTACAAGTTGCGGTAGATATACAGCACAACAATATCAGAACGTTGCTAAAGATGTTTAAACATGATATTGCATGTTGCGGTAGATATGTGCGTGTTATGGTAGATATGTTGCACAACAAATATTGTACGTTGCTAAAGATAGATGTTTACACAACATAATTTGAACATTGTCAAAATATATTTTGTAATTTTTAATTTTTTTATATAATAAACTAGCTATTATATTTCGATTTTAAATAAACAAAAAGTAAATTGCAATTATGAGTGCTCAGTTACACAACCTGTCTTGTAAGATTTATATTTCATTCAATTCATTTAAATTACATTTACATTAATTTCATAATGTCATACATATTTTACGATCCAAATTCCTATCAACAACAAAATACTACTAACAAAGAACTCAAAAAGGACTCATTCTTCTGAATCCACATCTTATATGTCAACTATATTTCCTATGTCACCCCCCATCTCCATTAATGTACTCAAAATACTACCTATATTCTTTTTCTACTACTACCACGTTTTTCTCTTCCTAAAACTTTGGCAATAACATATTCCTTTATGCAACTATCATTTAGAGGACATTCTAATGAACGCAGTTCCTCAATTTCAATCTGAATACATGTCAAAATTAATAACCAAGTTTTCAAAAGCACAAAAAAAAAAAAAAAAAAATTACACTTGGTTGAATTTATTTCTTACCAAGACATTTTGCAGAGAATCACTAATATGTTTGCCTTCCTTTCTTTTATGTCCTCTAATCCAAACATCAACTCTTGTTATGGATTCCGAGTATTTTCCTTTATTGTTGGTTTCCTTTTTCTATAATACAAAAATTAAAATCTTAATATTTATTTTGAAAAAAAAATACTTTAAATATCAAAAAATATATATATATATTGAGAAAACAAAATCTAACCATGATATGTTGCAAGCGAGCATACCCTTTTCGTCCTATTGCGAGTCGGATCTGTTGACCTAGTCTTATATCTCGAAACTTCTTGCTCCTCGACTATAATAAACCAAAACAAATATTGTCAAGCTAAAATAATGAACGTAATACAAGAGAATTATAAAAAGAGAAGTTATTTTTAGTTGTATCAAGTATTACTCACTTCAAAGGTTGAAGTATTACTCACTTCAAAGGCTGAAGATGTTTTGCCCTGGATTGATCCAAAGAATCTCCATGCACCTACAACACCATCATCAAGGTGCCATATAATTAATTTATATCCTACTTAGACAACCAACTCAACAAAGATTACTAACATGATAGCCGAGCTGAAGAAATAATCCACTAAATGTCACTACATTTTTTTTTTTTAAAAATTCAGATATAGCTAATTTAACAAAGTATTGATAATTAGCTCAGCCATAGATTAATCAGCTGATACATTACCATACCATATAGTTTCAAATAATCAGAGGACTGATACTCCATATTAGCAATGGTCACCATATTGATCAGCCAACAAAAGTTATAACCAAAAATTCCTAAAATTCTAAAACATCTACCAAAAGTTTCATACAAAAAAAAAAAAAAAATGGCAATAAATTCTCAATTACCAAGATGACCTACCACTAAGCCGAAAGATTCCCAAAATATGTATGCAGGTAAAGAGAAATAGAGGATATACATGAAAGAAAGACACGAAAAAAAAATAATCAAGAAAGAGACAACGCAGCCTGGTTTTTATCATCAGTGTCAATATATGTAGAAGTGTCGTCAGTTTGTTGGTTGTTGTTAGCGATCCCTGACTCTCCCCAGTTCTCAATATGCCCGTTTCCCAATGACAAACCAATCGTTGTCCCTTTCTGGGTTATGAATTGCCCTGTATCCAAACATACCCCAGGTCCTGCTGTAGACACGATCTCTGTTCCACATCCAATTCTAATGTTCTGTTCATAAAAGCAAATATCTATTCAGAAACCAACCAACAAAACGCAATCATGTTAGGTGGGTGTGGATATGAGTACTAAGCTCATGGTGTTGTAGTGCAAGTTATTGGCAACAAAAGTGATATTGTTTGATTTTAAACTGAACATGGAGCCTACAAGGAATGTAAAAAGAAGATATTGATATTGGTTAAAGGAACTGAAAACTCTAGAGAGATATATAAATATATAAATAGAGAGAGAGATGTTGGGGATAATCCTCTATAATGATGAACGCGGAAACGCCGTGCCTAATATACGCCCATAACTCATAGCAAATAATAACGTCAATACGCAGAAAAATAGATGAGAGAGAATAAAACAATCACAACACAAGATATACGTGGAAAACCCAAAACGGGTAAAAAACCACGGGCCGTCAGGACGACAGAGAAAGTTTCATTATATGATAAATTGTTACAACCATATACTCCAGGATTCTCTCTCACACCTAACCCCAAACCACACTCATAAGATCCTCACCAAGAACCCCACAATATCCCCTAAGTCTCCCCTAAATATCACCCACGGATCTCTAACTTGATCCACCAATATTCCCTTGGATCCCTCCTCGGATATTCCCATTAGGTCTCCCCGAATCTCACTCACACTCTCTGATGTTTACATGGTGTTCTTTTTTGCTCCACCCAAAATAACCTAAATACAAGGTCTATTTATACTAGTTACAAGGAGTATAATATAAAAGGAAATCCTACTCCTAAACGTACAAGACTTACTTGTTCCACATAAATACTATTTCCTTTTATGACAAGTCTTCTTGTAAGGAGTAACTCCTTTTCCTTCAAGCACAAGAACTTCCAGAAACAAACTATTTCCTTTTTCGTTGAAGATTTCCCGTTTCACGTATGCTTATTATTGACTACGATTCGGGTCACGGTTGTACACCCGCTTCCTAAACCGTTACAAGTCACCTTAAATTACATCGCTCAGAAAACCGCGATCCATACGATGAAACAAACCACTTATTCAGTTCTTCATGATCTTCAAACCTCCCTAAAACACCGCCTTCAACTTCCAAACATTATCCCACGTCTTCTAGGAAGTACCACATCAGTTGAGTCTTGTTTGGTTCACATCGGGTTCGCTTAGGAATACAAGTCAAAACCTAACAATTCTCCCCTTTAACTTGAATTCTCAAGACCTTTATCCACAGCCACAATTCTCATCACCGAGAATCACCATACCCCACCACAAGGTATAACCACTTAGGAACGAACTATCCTAAGATTTTCCTTCAACACATTTTTTTTTTTTTGTTCGTTGTTCCGGCACCATGTCGAAATAACCTGCTGAAATTGTGGTGCAACTCCTCAAGTCAGATTTCCAAGGAGTTCGTCAACCATCAACATCTTTGTCCACCATACACCTTGCATCACTTTCTGACCAATGCCTTGTGCACAATTATGGACCACTAGCAACAACATATCCTCTTCCATGGTCAGTGGGGAAAACTGCCAAAAGGATAAACATGTCCTTACATCACCCAAACCTGTGAAAGACCTTCCGTCCTTACATCACATACCTGGTGAAAGACTTCTACTAGAAACTGGGAGTGCTTTGCCGGATAAGCCACACACCATACCACATAGATATATATATATATATTTTTTTTTTTTTTTGTAGTCAGGATTTTTTTATTTATTATTATTTTATTTATTTATTATTAATTTTTTTTTTTTATAGTCAATCAGCTCCTTGTGTAATCCAGATTGAATCTCCATGACTTGTACCTGTCACCATAAGCCAAACTTCTCCTCCATAAATATTCTTCCTTTTATCAAACCCTACTGAGTTTGAATACCGCCTTCAAGACGTATCTCTTTTGCTAAACCATATTAGGCAACCATGATCATCATTATCCCAATGCAACCAAGTCCTCCATACGATCTCCCGTAAAGACTTGAAATCGCCATCGCCAAACCATATGGCTCTGATACCAATTGTTGGGGATAATCCTCTATAATGATGAACGCGGAAACGCCGTGCCTAATATACGCCCATAACTCATAGCAAATAATAACGTCAATAAGCAGAAAAATAGATGAGAGAGAATAAAACAATCACAACACAAGATATACGTGGAAAACCCAAAACGGGTAAAAAACCACGGGCCGTCATGACGACAGAGAAAGTTCCACTATATGATAAATTCTTACAACCATATACTCCAGGATTCTCTCTCACACCCAGTGTTTTAAAAAACGTTATGAGGCGCGCCTCACTATGTTTTGGCAAAAAAACGTATTGAGGCGGTAGCCTCATTGGCAGCTATTGAGGCTTACGCCTCACTCTTTTGAGGCGGGCGAATCGGTACGGTGCCTCAGTACGTTTAATTGAGGCAGAAATATAGTTTTTGATGATTTTTGTTGGGTTTTAAAATGTTTTGAGCCTAAATCAGACCCAATTTGATTTTTAAATTGTTTTCAAGGCCCATTAAGACCCAACTAAGTTCTTAAAGTGTTTTGAAGCCCAAAATTGAAAACCCATTAGTAAGTAAAATTGAAAGAACTCATATAAGAGATTAGGGTTTAAACTTGATGATTTTTTGTTGTTTCTTTTTCACTTTGCCGACATTTCCTCTTTGGACATTGAACAGGTATGTTTTCTACTTTTCTTCTTCCAATCTTCAAATCTTCTTCAGTCTTCCTCGTTTTGACTTTCTTTTTTTTTGTTCTTCTAATATTATTTAGTCTCCTTCGTTTTTACTTCTTTTTTTATTTTTTCTTCTTCTAATCTTCAGTCTTCTTCAATTTTACTTCTTCTTTTTTTTTATTTTTTCTTCTTCTTATCTTCTTCGGTCTTCTCGGTTTTGACTTGTTTTTTGAATTTATTCTTCATTTCTTCTTCTAATCTTCTTTTTTGATACACTACAGCAGACAGCAGTACATGTATAATGTATGTACATCAGTACATGTACTGCTGTAGTGCTGTTATAGGAGTGTAAATAGTGTTAAATAATTTTTTTTTTTTTGCATGTTTATGTATCATTGAAATGTCATATTGCCATGTATTGTTTAAATAATTAAATGTTTACTGTTTACATTAATAAATTTACTGTTAGTCTGTTAATAAATGTCTGAAATGCCATATGGAATGTTTTGCATGTTTATAATTATGAATTTATAACTATTAACCAATTAACTATAACTCTATAAGTTTATAAGTTAATGTTTAATGTTTGGAGTATGGAGTATTTTAAAATTTATATATTTTTAGTAATTTAATTATAGTTTTATAGACTATAGTTAATTAGTTACATCATATTCTCATTCATACTGTTTGTATACAGATTTTTAGTGTTAATTATTTTTGCATGTTTATGCTATTTGCCTATTTACTATTTTTATCAATTTATAGGAATGGGATGGACTGTCATTTATTATTTTTTTCATGTTTATATACAGAATTTTAGTGTTTTAATTGATCATAAGCATGTTTTACTGTGTTTTATACTATTCTTATTGAGGCTTACGCCTCATTACGTTTTGAGGCTTACGCCTCACCTCGGAAGAGAAAAACGCCTCAATACTAAAAACGTGTTGACAGGCTCGCTTTTTGTGTCGTTATCAAATTGCGATTATCAAAGATTAGTTATATTTAAAAAGTTCCTACGCAATGTGCTCTAACTAGCAAAAGACTAGTAAAGCGGCAAGCGAGGGTATCGTTCCGCAGGGAGGTGTCATCCGTCAACCGTTTCAAGTTTTAGTGTTTATTGAAAACATGTAAATAGAATGCGGATGTGATAAGAGTGGTGTGTGTGAGGTGTATGCATATTGCGGTGTGGTGTGTGTGAAAATGTAAGGAAAAGAATGCAAATAAAAACAAAAAGAATATGAAATGGTGAGAATGGTGTTTAAAGAGACAAATAATAAAATGGTGGATTGGAGAGATGCATGATAATGATCACACAAGGTACTTATTAGTTCACCAAACACAAGTGCACACCTAGTGGGTTGTTAGACAATTAAGTTCATTCAATTCAAGTTAGGGGCTCGTTCTCACGATTAAGGAGTTCCAAAACCAAATCATCTATTATTACGAATCATTCGTTGATTAAGAAAACCAAAATCTATTCTTGCTCCCCAAAGGCCATGGAAGAGCAATGTGTCTTAAGGCCAAAGACCCATTAAGCACCGGAACATTGAGCCAAAACCTATTCTAGCACGGCCATGCATAAAACAAGTTTCATCCATTCTTTTAGAGCTAAATGGTCAAGACTATACCCGGAAGGCCATCCATGGAGGCACAATCCTAACCCACATACACTCAAACCCATCAAAACAAGGCATTTCGACCTTCCATCAACATACATACACAAATAGGATATTTGATTACAACTACTCCTACATATTAAGTTAATCTACTCCTAATCCTATCCATGAACACATATCAATTTCCAATCTCCATACACATGCATATCAAGACAAGAGATTTTGCAATAATAACAAGAATAAATCAAAACCCAAATGGATTTAAGAACAATCATAACATAAATGAGCACAAATATAGGTTTACAATATTTCCCAAGTGGGGTTACACATTCAAGAAAACATGAAATACAAAGAGAATGAGTTTTAAGGAGACAACCCTTGAAAAAATCCCTCCAAGAGCTCCATGAATCCCTAGCTTGAAATTAGTCATAGACCACTCCTATCTCCCTGCAATCAACTCCCAAATGTGGTGGAGGATGTGTAGAAAATGGTGGTGGTGAGCTTCCCATGGAGGAGAACCTCCATGGGAGCTTTGAAAGCTTCTCTCTCCCTTGGTTTGGGGAAGAAGATGAAGATGGCTGCTGTGTTGTTCTTGGTGTTGGTGGCTGGTTTGTTATGTCAAGAGAGGGCTCAAAATGGTGTATAAATAGGTTGGGAAACTTAGGGCACGATCTGGGCATGAATGGACCGAAATGCCCTTCTGAATTGGCTTGAAAACTAACTTTTCGCTGAGCTGACAACGGAAGGTCGCTGCCAAGTTGGCTGTCAGAGGGCGACCAGCTAGGGGGCGAAGATCTCTGCCCCTGTTGCTGAAAAATATTAGGTCGCTGCCAAAGTCGCTGTCAGGGGGCGAACTTGGCAGCGAACTTCTCGCGCACCGTTACAAAAATGCTCATATCTCCCTCTAGAAAGCCCGGAATTGCGATCCGTAAAAACCGCTGGAAAGTAGACTTCCGGGGCTTTCCGAATATATGTAGAGCTCAACGTGGTTCGATCTGAGGAGGGAGATATGCCCCCCGAAAGTTGGCTATTCTGCACAATTGGCTCTGCCGCGGTCATGTTTCCAGCCTCGCGCACCGTTACGGAAACTGCCATAACTCCCTCTAAAAAACCCGGAATCACGATCCGTAAAAACCGCTAGAAAGTGAACTTCCAGGGCTTTCCGAAAATATATGGCACGAAGCCCAGTTCTCAACGAGGAGGGAGATATAGGCCCCGAAATTTGTATGTTCTGCATGGGCATTTGCAATGTCAGCCCATTAACCTTTTGAAAGCAGAGTTGACCAGTGCCGCGGTCTCAATGTTACGTTCTAGCTCAACGGCGGATCCACCACGGAACACTTGATTTTGCTTGCCGTGGTTGACCATGAATCACGCCACGGTTTGGGTCAACGGCGAGACCGCGACAACTCTGTATGGTTTCCAATTCTTCACTTTTTAGCTCATTTTTGCCTCCCAAACTTGACTTTATGCTCAAACACCAATTGTAGGGAACATGTACCTACACATGGCTCACAAAACACATTATATACAAAAATACGCTCAAAAACGATAACAAAAGCTGGGAAATGGGGACCTCAATTAGGTACAATTATCATCCGATCACGTGTTTTAAAACTTTGCTCACACCTAACCCCAAACCACACTCATAAGATCCTCACCAAGAACCCCACAATATCCCCTAGGTCTCCCTTAAATATCACCACGGATCTCTAACTTGATCCACCGATATTCCCTTGGATCCCTCCTTGGATATTCCCATTGGGTCTCCCCAGATCTCACTCACACTCTCTGATGTTTACATGATGTTCTTTTTTGCTCCACCCAAAATAACCTAAATACAATGTCTATTTATACTAGTTACAGGGAGTATAATATAAAAGGAAATCCTACTCCTAAACGTACAAGACTTACTTGTTCCACATAAATACTATTTCCTTTTATGACAAGTCTTCTTGTAAGGAGTAAATCTTTTTCCTTCAAGTACAAGAACTTCCAGAAACAAACTACTTCCTTTTCCGTTGAAGATTTCCCGTTTCACGTATGCTTATTATTGATTACAATTCGGGTCACGGTTGTACACCTGCTTCCTAAACCGTTATAAGTCACCTTAAATTACATCGCTCAGAAAACCGCGATCCATACGATGAAACAAACCACTTATTCAGTTCTTCATGATCTTCAAACCTCCCTAAAACACCGCCTTCAACTTCCAAACGTTATCCCACGTCTTCTAGGAAGTACCACATCAGTTGAGTCTTGTTTGGTTCACATTGGGTTCGCTTTCGCTTAGGAATACAAGTCAAAACCTAACAAGAGAGAGAGAGGATAGGCTTAAATCAACAGCATCGTTGTGAAAAGGTTGTTCAAGCTCTCCAAGATCCGGGTATCAAAAGTCACAATCCTCAAGCTGCAATAAAGCAAGGAAAGTGCAATACAAGAGTGATTAAGAATACCCAAAACAAGCCTAAGGAACTCCCGATGTAGACAAACACATATCAGAAAGGCTATCCAAATAAAAATAATAAATCAGGCTGTTTAAAATTTAAGGTGGACTAATAAAAACAAATATATAGATGATGGATGTGAAGTAGTAGCAGGCAACACACCAGAAAAAAGATACGGATATGATATTTGTGACTATTTAAACTCATCATTTTTTTAAAATCTGCATGGCAGAGTACTGATCGGCATGTTCGATCACAATTCACGTCCTCCTCCAACTTCGGCATGTTCGACGGTGTTCTTCGACGAATATGGATTCGTCTCCTCTGAATCCCCCACTTTTTCAATTTTGTGAAATTGGAAAAGCTTGAGAGAATTTTGAGCTTAAAAAAAATAGGTTTTAATGATTAAAAAGAAATTTGTTCAAACCTGATTAATAGATCAAACAACAGAGACGGAGTAACAAAGGTGCATAGCTTAAACGCACAGGATCTTCTAATCGGCGACTGTGACGGCAATGACGGCGTCACAGAGCATCTGCGAGAACAAAAATCTGAGATAGAGACCGAGAGGAATTCGAGAAAAAAATGGGAGAATAGAGAAACCTACGTACCTCAAGAAATTGATAAAATTTGTGAAAGGGATAAGGTTGAATGAGTGGTCGTGGAAGAGATAAGGTTGGATTGGGATTTTATGAGGAAAGATATTGGGTGAACAATTGCACAATGAAACTAACTATGCACCTATTTAGGATGTTACACATGTCACTAGGAAAAAAGTATCCATTTAGAATATGACAATATATCATTTTTAATATAAGATTGCATATCAAAATTTTACTATACATATTTTTATAAAATAATAAATTTCAGTATTTTTTTAAATGAATAAATTTAAGTATTAAAACAATAAAGTATTAAACTATTTAAAATAAATTTCTAACATTTGTATTTAACATGGTAATAAAATTACTTTAATATTCATGTAACAATTTTTAAAAATATTACAATAACTGATGATTTGGAGAAGGGGACTATTATTATTATTATTATTATTATTATTATTATTATTATTAAATATGACACCAAATGGTTTAGGAGGTGTGTCGAGATCTATCGAGATCAAGCACTATATGAATGACCCTATTATTTACTCCTATAATCGGATTAATGTGTGTCATTTGTGCACCCAATATTAATAAATTGACTTAAGACATTAAATGGTTACTAATACTAAACACAAACTATTATGCAATATAAAAAATTTACAATTAAAAATAAATGTTTAAATTTAATTACGATTTTTTTATGATAGATATTTTAATTAAGATTTTAAATTTCATTTTTTATTATTATAAATATTCTTGAATCACAAGTTTTATGTTACTTAACATGATCATTTTTATTATTATAAGTGATTAATTATACACGACTTACATGAAGACAACCTACATGTCCTGAACATGTACTCATGAATAAACATTTCCAAACATTGACCTCAGTTGTCATTAGTCACACTTAATCAAAGTTAATTAACACCTTAAATTTGGTCTATTGGTTACAATAATTCGGGATTTTGAGGAGGGGGAACAAGCTCGAACTAGGGTTGCACATTGGGGAAATGGGGATGGATATAGATTGCCCCATCCCATCCCCATCCCCACCCCCACCCCCACCCATTTCCCCATTTGGGGTAAATGGGGATGGGGAATTTTGGAGGGAGGTATCTCCATCCCCAACCCCAGTTTTCTATTTTTCCCGTTTTCTCCATTTTTCCCTATTTCCCCGTTTCCTCATTTCACCATTTAACTAAAAATTACAAATTAAAACAAAAAAAATAATAAGAAATTAAAATATAATATATATATGTTTTGGGAAAATGGGGAAATGGGGATGGGGGACCTCCCTGTCCCCATCCCCATCCCCATCCCCATCCCAATTTCAATATATTTGTGGGGGAAATGGAGGGGATGATTTTCATCCCCATTCCCACCCATTTCCCCATTTTTCCCAAAAAACATTTCCCCAAATGGGGATGAGGTCGTGGGGATTTGAGGATCTAGGGGAAAATGTGCAACTCTAGCTCGAACTCACAATCTCGTGAAATTGTATGTGAATATTCAGATTGGATCTCCATTGTTTTAATTGTACTTAATTTATAACAAGTGAATATTTATTAATTAAGATAAACATAAATTAATATTTATATAAAACTAATTATAAAAACTTGATCATAATTATATGTTTTATGTTCTAAGGTTGCATATAGCTTAATTGAATATACAATATAATAAATACGGTCAGACTATATATATATATGATCAATTTTAAAATTTGATTTCAATTTGTGATATATCATCATTCATCAATTCATTTCTTCTCAATCCAATAGTGGAAAAGCATAAAAGAATTAATGATAGATTTCTATCATTGGATTGAATAAAAATAAATAACTAAATATTTAAATAATAAATTTTAGTCAAAATTTTAAGTTTTTTAATGTAGCTTAACTACCCTAATAATTATGTTATTACTATATATCTGTCTATATTACTACAGTAAACATCCTTTAATAATATAAATAAAATGATCAAATATTAAATTTTAATTTTTATCTATTTAGATTAAATTAATTAGTATAAAAAAATAATGAGCATTAAAAACACCATATTTTGAAAATGAATATTTAGTTATTTTTAACAACATGCATAATCTAGTTGTAAAAACTCATAGTTTTAACAACATTAAAACAAAGTATGTTGTTAAAGATAAGTCTATGACAACAATGAGATTGGTGTGTTGCAGAATATGTTACTTTTAACAACATAAGCAAGTACGTGTTGCGAAAGACACATTTTTAACAACAAGCAAAGTTATGTGTTGCGGAAGACAAACCCTTTTAACAACATGCAAATTACGTGTTGTGAAATGTAGGAAATTTAGCAATATGCAAGTTTGCTTGTTGCGAAACTCAAGACATTTAACAACATGCGAGTTTGTGTGTTGTGAAATGCAAGAAATTTAACAACATGCAGATTTGCATGTTGCGAAAAACTAGTAGTTTAACAACATGAGAACTTGTGTGTTGCGAAAGACAAGTCGTTTAACAACTTGTGTAAAATGTGTGTTGTCATATATTGTAATTTTTAAAAAACTCGCATTGCGTGTTGTAATACGTAACCTTTCGCAACATTCATTAGTTATACGTTGCAATATGTCTCCCATTATTGACAACTTACGTATGTGTGTTGTTGTAAATCACTTCCACAACATGCATTTTTTGCACGTTGCGATATGTGACTTTTGGCAACATTTATCTGATGTATGTTGCTAATTGAATGTTGTCTTAGACTATTTTTCTTGTAGTGATTTATAGTTTGCCAACGACACCATTTTGTTTATTTAACCAAGAATGGACTATCTCCTTAATACGAAGAGAATCTTGAGATGCTTCGAACTAGTCTCAGGGTTAAAGATTAACTTCCACAAGTCATGCTTGGTGAAAATTGGGAGGAAAGGCCCTTTAGATGATCAATGGGTGGAGGCTTTCCGTTGTTCCAAGTTGTCTCTACCAATATCTTATCTCGGTCTGCCTTTAGGAGTCAATTCTTCTAGAGAAGTTTTTTGGAAGCCCGTGATCAATAAGATGGAGAAGTGTCTCTCTCCTTGGAAGAGAGGGTGTATGTCAAAAGGTAGCATACTGGTTTTAATTAAAGTTGTGCTTTCTAGTTTGCCAACATATTTCATGTCGGTTTTTAGCATTCCTGTAGGCGTGGGAAGGAAGATGGAGAAGCTTTAGAGAAATTTCTTTTGGGGTGATAGTGCGGTTAAGAGAAAGATTCATTCGGTGGGTTGGGAAATGGTTTGCAAAGGAAAAAGATTTGGAGGGTTAGGCATTGGTAGAATCTCTGATAAGGGTTTGAGCCTTTTAGCTAAGTGGGTGTGGAGATTTGGGAGGGAAGATTCTTCTTTATGGAAGAAAGTTATTTGTGCTAAGTATGGCCCAAATGTAAAAGATTTGCAATGGGATTGGTAGAGCAATAGGTCAACTTCGCCTTTTGTTAAGGTTGTAGGAAAGCTCTTGGTGGTTGATTCGATATCTCAATAGATTCTTAAAGCTGGGTTGCGTGTGGTGGTAGGTGATGGCAAGAGAGTGCAGTTTTGGAAGGAGCTAATGTGTGATTCAAGCTCCATGAAGGTAGCCTTACCAAGAATATTTGCCTTGGCTTCCAACAAGACAGGGACGATTGATGATTATGGAAGTTGGAGGGAGTCTAGTTGAGTTTGGGACGTAAAGCTTCGGAGACCTCCTTTCAATTGGGAAGAAGACCAGTGGAGATGTTTCCTTTTGGCTTTAGAGTCCATTTCAGTTAGGAGGACGATTTATGATAGTATTGCCTGGTCTTTTTGTCCTAATGGTTCTTTCAATGTTGGTTCTTTTAGGAGATGTTTGGATAAGCAGCCTCTGAATGTTGAGACCATCTCTACGCTTCTTTGGCAAGGTATAAGCCCTCATAAAGTAGAGATTTTTGTTTGGCAGCTCTACAAGGGTCGAGTTCTTGTGAAAGATGTTCTCAGGAAGTTTGGTTGCAACCAGAATTTGAGCTTAGAATGTCCTTTGTGCAAAGAGGAGCCTGAATCTGTGGATCATTTGTTTTTGCTTTGCCCTTAGTCCTGGAAACTATGGTCTTCTTATATGAGCTGGTGGGGTGTTTCCTCAAGGCTGGTCTGGTCTTTGTCTCTCAAAAAATAGGACTAGAGCGTGGAGTACTCTTTTCCTTGCCTTGGTTTGGACTATTTAGGAGGTTCGTAATAAGGTGGTGTTTCAGAAGGAAGAAGTTGACTTCATTTCGGCTATGGATTTGATCAAATTTAGAGTCGCTTGGTGGTTTAAGCACGATGGCAATGGCTCAAAAGATCCAATCATGATCATGCTCATTGATATTCAACAGAGATGTGTGGATACTGCTAAAGTTAAGAAGAAGTTTTTGAACAACTAGAAGCCCCCTCCCGACAAATCTCTGCTCTTCAACGTTGATGGCTCTACTCTAGGTAGTCCTAGTATGGCTGGCATCGGTGGTGTGCCGAAAAATAAGGAAGGAAGGTCTTTGTGTTTATTCTCCTTCTGGGTCGGTATCCAGGATTCTATTACTGCTGAACTCTTAGCCATCCATAAAGCATGCCAGTTGATAGCTTCGAATCAGGCTTTTCTCTACTATAAGGTGTTAATCGTCAGCGATTCCAAAGTTGCAGTGTCTTGGATTCATGATGATCATTTTGGCAGCTTAGCTCATGTGGATTTGGTGTATGAAATTCGAAACTTTCTTCATCTCTTGGATGGTTTACAGATTCAGTTTTTGCCTAGAGATTCAAATTCCTTTGCGGATGGTTTGGCAAAGTTGGGATCAACCTCGGCAGTTGATAGACTTGAGTGGGATGTGTTTTAGTATTTTTAGTGTGGGGTTTTATCTGTTCTCTGATGCTGTTGTTTGTTTGTGAGTTAGGTTTGGTTTTTGTGTTGTTGTGCTGTTGTTTTGTTATTGCTCTGTTTTGCCCCTCTCGCTGTCTTGTGGGTGTTTGGTTTTGTTTCCCTGTGCTGTGTTGTGGTTTTTCTCTGGTTGTTGCTTCTTGTGCCTTGTTTGGCTTGTGCCTTGTTGGCTCTCAATAAAATTCATTGTTTCAAAAAAAATTCCAGTTCTTGTGGTTTATTTTATTGGTTTTAATTTTTTGTATATTTATTTATTCATATGTCGTGTTAAGCGACAACTAACTTTTTTTTCCTGAAAGATGAACGTTAATTAATTTGAAACTTTTGTTTTTATTTAATTCATTTTTAGAGTTCATAGATATTATAAAAATATTAAAAGTACAATTTAAATACGAAGAGGTATATATTATTCTTTTAAAAAAATGGTATAAGAGATCCCTTATTTTAATTTTTATGAATTTTGATTTGAATTTTTTTATGGATGATATGTTCAACGAAATCTATGTGTGAATAAAATTTGAGAATTTTTCAAGCACTACAACTATTTTTCTTGAATTTTTCTATATTTCGCCTATTTTCCAATGCCATAATATTTAACAAAATTAGGATAAATAGTTATAGTACTTGAGAAATTCTTAATTTTTTTTGAAAGGTAGATTTCATTGAAAATCATCCACACAAAAATTATGATCAAAATTCATAGAAATAGATACGATTTCATCAAGGTTCTTACCGAAATTAAATTAAAGAATCTCTTATGAGAGAACCACTAATATATATATATATATATATATATATATATATATATATATATATATATATATACAGATTTTCTATTATCAGTTCGTCCTGATAATAAATATATCATGACGAAGAATGTGGACCACTAGATTTACATACTTTGACTCAAAGTGTGTGCACTTGTCAAAACTTCTCCATAATCTATGGTCCACATTCTTCGTCCTGATATATTTATTGTTAGGACAAACTGACAATAGAAAGACTGTATATATATATAATACTTCTTTAATGAGGACCGTCCTGACTTTATAATTTCAGAATGTCCAACCACAGTCACACATTCACATTGGACCCACAACCACACGTTCACATTGGGCCCACAGCCACACATTCACATTAGGTGTAGGTATTTGTTAATGTATGGCTGTAGTTGGACGTCCTGAAATTATAAAGTTATGACGTCTTGACTAGAGAACCATTGTATAAGACTTCCCATCTACAAATCCCCTGATATCAAATTATATACAAACACACTTTTGATCAAATTCCAAGGGTTGTTGTATAAGGGGTGGGTCATGAGAGAGAATACACAACAATCCTTGGATTTTGATCCGATGGATGAAAAGTGAGTTTGTAAATAATTTTATATCGAGAGGTTTATAAGTGAGAAGTCTTGTGTGTGTGTGTGTGTGTGTGTGTGTATATATATATATATATATATCGATGGATAACATTACAACCAAAAAATTATAGTTTATCGGGTTGTGACTTTTGACATCTTTCATATATGAGTAATGTTAGGTTTTCCAAATTTTTTCCCAAAAAACTTCCAAAATCATGTTGGTATGTAAGTTGTCAACATCATATCTCTCGCCACATAAACTTATGATTTATAAGATGCTGACAACTCACATACCAATATGATTTGTGAAGTTTTTTGGGAAACCTAACATTACTCTTTATATATCAGTGCGTTGAATGTGGATCATTAGATTTACATACTTTGACTCAAAATGTACGTACCTGTCAAAGTTTCTCCATAATCAATGGTCCACATGCATTGATATATATATATATATATATATATATATATATAATTCTCTTCACTTTTATGTTTTCAATGTGAGGTTGAATCTTATCTTTATTGGCCTATATCTACCATTCTCTTAACTTTTATGTTTTCAATGTGAGTTTGAATCTTATCTTTACTATTCTATATATACCCTTCTCTTTCACTTTTATGTTTTCAACGTGGGATTGAGTATTATCTTTACTAGCTGTTACTAATTGTCTAACTTCACATGTGGATTCTCTAATAACTCTTAAACACTATTATTGAATTTGAATTAAGGGCTATAAATTTTAGTACGTATTATTTTCAGAGTAATACAAGACATCCTAACTTTATATCTGAACTTGTATCTTAACTAGTGATGTCTCAATTAACAAATGGATATACATTAATTATGATTTATTTCACTTGTCACATTCATATGAAATAAATTGTCAATTTACAAATTGAGAAATGAGTGGGAATATATAACATTGTCTGATTTTTTTTATGTGTTTGTTGTTATTCAATGATCATCTTAGGTGTTTTTCATACAGTGGAAATGTCACCTTTTTAAAGTGGTGACTTTCTAAGTGGTTTTGTAAGAAAGTCACCACTTTAATAACTTAAGTTTAAAAAGCACCTATTATGGTGAACGGACAATAATGCCCTTACTTTACACATTCTCTTACTTTGAAGTTTTTATTTTTATTTTTATTCTTTCATCTTCTTCATAGAGGTCTATTTAATAGACCTCCAATGGAGGTCGAACATCATTAGATAATTAGTTTAATGGCGCTACGCAAACGTATTTGGGGTGTGGGGGCAGCGCCCCCAGAGATTTTTTTGGTTTTGGTTTGATTTGTCGATGTGAGTATGGTTGTGGGTATGGTTAGGGTTTTAATTTATGAAAATTTGTGTAGGAGACGATGAAGATCTGGGAATTTTGAACTGATTGAAAAGTTTTGGAGCCATAGTTAAAAGGCTCGGAGACTATTTACAAAGTCTCGGAGATACAAAATTAACAAAAAAAATCTAATGGTTAAAAAGGCTCGGAAAAGGCTCGGAGACTATTTACAAAGTCTCAGACAGTGTATGAAAAGTCTCGGAAAAGGCTCGAATACAATGTTAAAAGTCTCGGAGATTCAAAAAGTCTCGAACAAAGACTTTTAACATTGTATTCAAGCCTTTTCCGAGACTTTTCTGAGACTTTTCATACACTGTCCGAGACTTTGTAAATAGTCTCCGAGCCTTTTCAATTAGATTCAAAATTCACACAACCAGTTTAAGGTTGTTGTTTTGATGTGGTTTTTGTTGTTCGCCGTAAAGTTTTCAAACGTATTTCTTGCAACCGATGTTTTCTCTCTCTCTGTCAACTGTTTTCTTTTTAGGTTTGAAAAGACACAAACTGACAAAATAAGAGTATTTTTGTCTGGTCACCTAAATAGGTGTCTTTTAAACTTGAATTAGTAAAGTGGTGATATTCTTACAAGAACTGCCCCAAATAGTGACAAAAATTTTTTGAACCCTTTTCATAAATGCACAAATAAAGATAATTTATCTCCATAAAAAATGATTATTCATTTTCAACAATTAATGAAAAAAAATTAATGTTTTAAAATATATAAACATCATTTTTTTTTTAAAATTATATATTGTTTTCTTTAACATTATCTCTACGATATCAATTTAACTTAGTATTTCACGGTACTCCCTCTGAAAATTAATCCTGGCTCCGTCTCTGTATCAAAAGATGCATTCATAAATCAGTTACATCAAATCTCTTGGGATAATTTATGAGTTGGTTTTCGCTTTTCTTTCTTGTTCTTTCTGTTTGCTCTTTTTCGTTTTTGCTCTGTTTGGTGGCCTTGTCTCTTGGCTGTTTGCCTAGCTCTGTTGTGGCTTTTTGCCTTGCTGAATAAACTTTCTGTCATTCAAAAAAAAAAAAAAATCTCATTATTACCTTGGTCAAGATCATGATTAATGGATATAGAGATCTATACGGATGCATGGGAATTGGGAAATGAGACTAAGACTATAAGATGGATGCATGCAGTGAGCTACGTCAATGGGATTGAGTGTATTCTTATTGCTATTGAAACAAAACAAAAAATGGCAATACTAATTGCAGGCCGGTTCTAACTTTCTCATGGCCAGGGTTGAAAATCTAAAATGCGGCTCTTTGCTTATATTCATTATTTATAGTTTTTTTTTTTTTTTTTTAAATATTTATATCATCTTTACTGATTTTTTTTAGTACAAAAACCTTTTTATCCGACTTTTTTGAAGATATAAACTTAAAGAATAACGAAATATCGGGAAAAATAATTCTTAAATCTGAAAAATTCTCAAATTTTTACTAGGTGTATATTTTAATTTTCTTATGACATATGCAAAAGAACGGGCCCTACACTGGTGAGTGGTGCCGGTAGTGAGACTTGGAGATCGAGATTCGATAGAGAGTATAACGAGCCAACAAAGATGTTGTATGTAGAAATTAAAGAATAAGAAAATTAAGAGAAATAAGGATGTAAAAATAAGATTATGAGAATATGCGGTGTTGAGTCGGAGAAAAAGAGGGGAAAGTTAAAAATATGAAAGTTTGAAACCCTAAATTGTTTGTTTGGTGCACATTTGGGCTTTGACCCAAATTTTATTTGCATGTTTTTTTATATTTTTTTGTCTTTTTTTTAACAAACAATTGGACCGATCTAAAATAAAAGTAATGTGTGCATCAATCCATCATTTAAACTAATAATAAATAATTGTAATTGGACCCTTTTTTAAACATGAGATTGGATATTTGTCTGAAATAAAAATAAATGGGAAACATAAAAAATAAATGGGCCCTAATTGAAGATTCATTTCATGTAAATCAAATCCCCTTTTTTAAAGGGTCCATGGCGACTGACCCTCTAGAAAGGCCCATGGCCGGCCTTGACTAGTTGGATACTTGGAAGTAGTTGTTGCATTTCTATCGTTCTTCATCATTTCATATTGGATGAAGAATAAAAACTCACCACCAATCACAGACTGGCCAATTGTTGAAATGGTTACAAATTGGAGAAGAGAAGGAGATAAAAGAAGCTTGCGAGATATTTGATCGTTTTTTATACCAGAGAATTTCAGCTGCCCGAGAAAAACTAATCCCAGCGGAGGAGGAAGATCGAGGAAGAGGGATTCACATTCACCTTATTAAGATCCTAAGAGACCATGTGTTTAATCTCATATATAGCTGCCGGAAGAGACACTGTAAGTGCAGGTCCTTCTTGGTTTTTTTGGTTTGTTGCAACAAACCCATCAATTGAAAGTTGAAACCAAAATTTTAGAAGAAATCAAAGAAAAGCATCAAGAGAATGTTGGAAAGTTGAGATTTTTCAGTGCAGAAGAGTTAAATTCATTGATTTATCTCCATGTAACCTTGTGCGAGACATTAAGGTTGTATCCACCGGTACCTTTTAACCACAAAACTGCATTAGAAGCAAAACGTTCTTCCAAGTGGTCATCAAATCCCTCAAAACACAAGGATGTTGATTTCCTTCTATTCAGTGCTAGACTCAAGTTTGTATCTGAGCTAGATCTTTTGGGTTCCTTGGCGTTGGCGATGTAGGGGTCTGGAGGTTGTGGGGTGTCTGATGAAGAGTTGGCGGTCATCTGTTTTGTGGTCTTTTTGGTCAGGTGTTTTGTTTTTGTTTGAAGTGTATGCTCTGTTTCTATAGGCTTCAGCTTGTACTGCTGCCTTTTGCCTCCGTGTTTGTGTTGTTGTTGCCTTGCTGACTCTTGAATAAAAATTCGCTGTTAAAAAAAAATAAAAAATGGGAAGGATGCATGAAATATGGGACCAAGATTGCTTAGAGTTCAAGCCTGAGAGATGGATTACAAAGCATGGAGAAATTATGCATGTACCATCTTACAAATTCACGGCATTTAATACGGGGCCTAGAAATTGTTTAGGTAAAGGCATGTCTTCATTCAAATTAAAACAATTACAGTCGCTGTGATTTGGAATTATCGTCTTCAACCGGTAGAAGGTCATCCCGTTACTCCCAAAAATTCTGTCATACTTCATATGAAATATGGTTTGAAGGTCAAGGCCGCAAAGAGATTTGGTTGAGAAATGTCTTCAAGCAGACAATATTGGTATGTGTAATCGTTATTATGAATGAAGATATATAAATTAATAAGATTGTGTGATGCAAAATTAAGCAAATAAATTTCAACCCGATAATATTTGTGTTTTTATATATTTATAAAATACAAAAGCAAGTTTGAATTACTTTTTGTATTTTTCTTCTTTTAATTGCTTGTCAGATTTTTTTTTTTTTTTTTTTTGCTTCTTTTGATGTAAAATTGCAATGAATGGGAATCGAACAAGGTTCTTGGTGAACAGGTTGTTGTGTGACTTAACCATTTCACTACAAGATTAGTTTTGTTTACTTATGCATATATTAATATATAGAGTGACGATATTTACACCCCTCTAAAACTGTTTGTACACCCCAAAGTAATATATTTTTAAAATTCCACTATTACCCTTAATTCAAATAATTTTAAATACATGTCTTATATCATATTAATAAATAATTAATATTTTGAGAATTAAAAAAAATATTATAAACAATTAGAAAAATAAAAACGTTATACTGTTTTATTACAATAAAAACTATTTAATATAAAAAATTTATAACCTAAAACTTAAACCATTAAAAAAAAAAACAATAAACATATTAAGTAACTAAATTAACATAAAATAATTTATTTTTTTCAAAAAAAAAAAAAAAAAAAAAAAACAAATGGTTGAAGTTGAAGGCCGCTTCCAACTGCCACCTGATTTAACAGTAAGTCGGAGGACAATTCCTCCATGGCTCCATACTTTTCATTTCCTTTTTTAAGTTTTTATTTAATTGTTCTAAACTTATTATTTTACAGTATTTTCTCAAAAATTATAATAAATGGCATATTTGGTAACATTTGGGGTGTACTTACGAGTTATAACATTTTAAAAAAATTAATGGGGTTTACATACGGAAAGGGGTGTACATACGGTTTTTTAGGGGTGTAAATATCGCCACTCTAATATATATTGTTTAATAAATTTTTTTTTTTTTTTTTAAGTTGTTTGCAGGCCTATAGGCCTCATTCATGAGGCTTGGCCTGCAGCCTTCTATAGGCCTCGGCCTGGCATGCTTATGGGCCAGGCTCGGCCTGGTTATGGTGAAAGGCCGGTTGGGCTTGGCTATTATAGCCAAACAAATTCTTACAACATTAGTTTCAACGGTGGCTGTGGAACAAGAGTTTAGCATCATTGAAAATATTTTGGACCAAAGACGTTCGATTTTGAGTCTAGAATCAATTCAAGTCTAAGTCTGTGTTGATGATTGGACCAAGACACAAAACAGACAATAAGAAATCGATCAAGAAGCACTCTACGATTTCTTCGATGATGAACATACCACTGGAATTGGTGGTAGCGATTAGTTACGGTCCCAACTTACATCACCAAACCGGCAATAAAAGGTAAGAGAAATGAGTGGTCTTTGATTCTTCTAAACCCCAAGAGGATACGTAGGCAACTTAATTATAGTAAAAATTAAGTGCAAGACCAATTTAAATTTTTTTGTTTTATTTCAATTTGTATTTTTAGTTTTTCATATATTTATTTTATTTTAATTTTGGGTTACCCAATAAACTGCATTTACATGTCTAATAATTTTTTCTATTAGTGTATAATTTAAAATTAAAAAAAAGAAAAAAGAAAAAAAGAAAAGAAGAACAGAACTGCTGGAACTAGGTGAACCGAATCGAACCGAACCGAACCAGAACCGGAACCGGAACCGAACCAAACCGAACCAGGGTCATGTCTACTATAGTGGGATACTTAGAAGTAGTGGTTGCATTAATTTATGTGCTTCTTCGTCCTTTCTTATTGGATGATTCATGAATGGGTCTTTTCAAATTTATCACAAGATCCATCCATAAATCGGTTTCATCAAATCCCATTATTATACTTGTTCAGCCTCATTAACGGATCGAAAATAAGGATGGGAAATGACAGACTATAAAATGGATACACATGTAGTGATCGAGCTAGGTCACTGGGGTTGAGTACTACATTGTTATTGCTATATATCGAAACAAATCCAAAAATGGCAATACTAGTGGGATACATAGAAGTAGTTACGTGCTTCTTCGTCCTTTCTTATTGGATGATTCATGAATGGGTCTTTTCAAATTTATCACAAGATCCATCCATAAATCGGTTTCATCAAATCCCATTATTATACTTGCATGTTCAACCTCATTAACGGATCGAATATATGGATGGGAAATAAAAGACTATAAAATGGATACATGTAGTTAGCTAGGTCACTGGGATTGAGTACTACATTGTTATTGCTATCGAAACAAATCCAAAAATGGCAATACTAGTGGGATACTTGGAAGTAGTTGTTGCATTTCTGTGCTTCTTCGTCCTTATTGGATGAAGAATAAAAACTCATCACCAATTATCAGAGACTGGCCAATTGTTGGGATGCTGCCAGGGCTTCTTCTCAATGTGGGGCGCGTCCATGAGTTTTCCACTGATGCTCTCATATATGGTAGCGGGGTTCACTAGTTTAAGGTTGGTTGGTCTCCGAATTCCGACTTTGTTGTCACCATTGATCCTATGAATGTCAATCATATCTAGATCAAAAACTTTGCCAACTACCCAAAAGGATCGGATTTCCAGGAAGTTTTTGAACCACTTGGAGATGGAATTTTCAGGTTGTTAAATTTTGATATATGTATGTTTATGTGTTTATGAGAATGGGATATATATTGGTGGATAGCTTTACAACTCAAAATATTAGTTTAATGGGTTATGACATCCACTAGTGTATATATACCTTTCTTTTATTATATGTGTTTTCAATATGAGATTCATTCTCATCTTCTTGAGCTTCACATGTGGGTTTTTCTAACACAGGTCAGATTCAGATGATTGGAAAGCCCAAAGAAAATTTATGTTGTCTGTAACGCATGACAAGAGGTTCGAACTATTTTTTAAGAAATGTACATATATGGCAGAAGGTGGAAAAAAGCCTCATTCCAGTTCTTGAGCACGTCTCAAAATTGGGAATACAAGTGGACTTGCAAGAATTGTTTCAAAGGTTCACCTTCGATGTTGTTGGCTTACTTGTTTTCGGCTTTGATTCGAATAGTCTTTCAGTGGAATTACCTTTAATTCCTCATGAAATTAAAGGCATTTGATGATATGGAGGAGGCTGTTTTTATTCGATACCTAATGCCAAAATCATTTTGGAAGTTGTTGAAATGGTTACAAATTGGAGAAGAGAAGAAGCTAAAAGAAGCTTGGGAGATATTTGATCGTTTTTTATACCAGAGCATTTCAGCTGCCAGAGAAAAACTAATAAGCAGGAGCAAATCCCCAGTGGAGGAGGAAGAGGAATTCACCTTCTTAAGTGCTTTTTTGGCGGACCAAGGAGGACAAACCGACTACACTAGCGAAAATTCGAACAAGATCCTAAGAGACCATGCCTTTAGTCTCGTGGCTGCCGGAAGGGACACTGTAAGTGCATGTCTTAATTGGTTTTTCTGGTTTGTTGCAACAAACCCATCAATTGAAACCAAAATTTTAGAAGAAATTAAAGAAAAACTTCAAGAGAAGGGAAAGTTGAGATTTTTCAGTACAGAAGAGTTGAATTCATTGGTTTATCTGCATGCAACCTTGTGCGAGACATTAAGGTTGTATCCACCAGTTCCTAATAACCACAAAACTGCATTAGAAGCAGACGTACTTCCAAGTGGTCATCAAGTCCCTCAAAACACATGGATGTTGATTTCTTTCTACTCAATGGGAAGGATGCACGAAATATGGGGCCAAGATTGCTTGGAGTTCAAGCCTGAGAGGTGGATGTGGATTACAAAGCAAGGAGGAATTATACATGTACCATCTTACAAATTCACTGCGTTTAATGCAGGGCCTAGAAGTTGCGTAGGCAAAGACATGTCTTTCATTCAAATGAAAATAATCGCAGTCGCTCTGATTTCGAATTATCGTCTTCAACTGGTAGAGGGTCATCCCGTTACTCCCAAAAATTCCATCGTACTTCATATGAACTATGGTTTGAAGGTCAAGGTCACAAAGAGATTTGGTTGAGTGTGCTTGAGATGATATGTCTTCAAGCGGACAATATAATATTGGTACGTATAGCCATTATTATGAATGAAATAATATATCTAAAAACTGATATATAAATTAATAAGATTGTATATACGATGCATAATTAAGCAAATAAATTGCGTTTATGTTTGTGTGTGTTTTTTATTCGTGTATTTATTATCATGAATGTAATATATGATATGTTACACAAAGTTTTTTTTTTTTTTTTTTTTTTGATAATATCTATTGAACAACCAATACAATATCTAGATCATGTATGATATGGACGAGATATGTTATTGCAGGACTAGCCAAAAACTTGCATAGAGTTCAAACAGCATGGGATTATAGTCAATAATATTTCCTTGTCTAGTCTTTCGAAAAGAAAAACTGGTTTAATATGCATCAAAGGCCCAACATTCAAGTTCATTTTCTGACAACTCCTAAAATTGATATATAGTAGATTGAAAATATCCAAGATTAACCTTTACTAATTTCTGGCATTTTTTTTTTAACAGCAAACTTTATTGAAAAAAGCCAAGAAGGCCAGGAGAAACAAGGCGGGGCTAAGCACGGCCAAAAGGGGAACCGCACAAAACCACAAAAAACACAAGGAAAAAAAAAACATAAAGGCAATTTATACAAGGAAATAAATTAACACAAGAAATAAATTGCCTCTATACAAGATTATTCAATTTTTTGGGTTGTCAGAAAATGGAATTGAATGTTGGGCCTTTGATGCAAATTAAACCGGTTTTTCTTTTCGAAAGACTAGACAAGGAAATATTATTGACTATAATCACATGTTGTTTGAACTCTATGCAAGTTTTTGGTTAGTCCTGCAATAGCATATCTCGTCCATATCATGCATGATCTAGACGAAGGATGCATAGTGAATCCTTTTTGTCCAAGGTTTTTTTTTAATTAATATCGATCTTAGAATCTAGATCCTCTCAAGTATCAATAGTTCAAGTTTTATTTAAGCTTACAAGGATCTTGAACAATTTGTTGGAAAATCAAGGATAGAATTGAACAACCAATACAAGATTATGAAAACTATTTCGACCGGGGTCTACCAGGAAAATATACATAAGAATAGCAAGATAGTCAAGGATGACTACCAAGAGAAAGATATTTTATGGAAGAAAATTTGGTCTAGTGGCTTTGTTATGTTGTTGTTTCTTTCCTGGTCTAGGAATCTTTCATGAATCCCCCACCTTGAATTCGCTTTTTGGGTCTTTGAGTTTTGTCTTGTTTAAATTTGTTGCCGGCCTTGTGCTTCCCTCTCTCTCACTCTATATATCTATATATCTGTCTATCTTGTGTTTGTGTTTTGCTACTTCATAGTAATGGAGTTCTTGTGCATCTCTTTGCTTCTTATATGGCTGCTTCAGCTTGTTTCTGCACAAATGGTTACCTAACCAGCTGAAGGTTATGTGTTGGTTGGTGGTATTTTAGAATTTTATTACTTCTCTTCATAACTTATACATGTTTCTCATTCAATTTTTGTTGTTCAGTAACTGTCCTCAACAAGATTATAGAGCATTGGAACTTGGGGAGAAAATTGAATACTACAATCAACTCTTGAAAGTCCATATTTATAAAAGTCCAAAAAGTCTTGAAATAAAGTTTAGATAATCCTAATAGTCTCTAAATAAGGTCCAAAAACTCTTTCAGAATCCTAAAAGTCTAGTCCATATAATCATAATAATCCTAAAAGTATAATCCTAATTATCTTAATAATCCTAATAGTCTTGCAAATCTATAAAATCTTTGCACCTCAAAATTGTCTATTAAAATCTCAATCCAATACACCCTATAATTCTTAAATATTTTTCACGTATACATTATTAGTAGGTTACTACAAAATCATGGCACTCTTTTTCAAGTCCATGCATTTTCAATTTAGGAGTCTATATAAATTATTTACAATATGTCACAAAATCATAAAAGAAAATTTAAATGAATTTTTTTCGTAAGATATATCATATATTGTCACTTGGCCTCTTGCCAATGTGGCTGGACGCTCCCTGGGAACATCCACCACCACAGTTCAAAGCCAAGTGTGTGCATATATTTGTATATATATTCTTTGTCCCACCTTGGCCTTTAAATCCCAAGTGTGGGTTGTCCTCTCCCGGTTCTGGGAGCATTCCTCTCTCTCCATTTGTGAGAGAAGCTGTATTCCACCTGTATCATCTCCCGGATAGTGGGAATAGTATTCCAGGCTGTGCTTGTAGAGTCTATTCTCACAGGGTCCTGGTAGTGGTTATACATCAAATATATATATAGTCTTTCTATTATCAGTTCGAACTGATAAAAGATATATCAGTTCTTTGCATGTGGGTCATTGGATTTAAATACTTTGACTTGACTGCATGCACTTGTCAAAGCATCTTTTAAATCCAACGGCCCACATGCAATGATGCAAGGAACTGATATATTTTATATCAGTTCGAACTGATAATAGAAAGACTATATATATATATATATATAATTTATTAATATCACATCTTAATTTATCGATACTCATAAATAATATTGACTGAGAGGTAAACATATATAAAATGTTAGTAACTACGTTCTTTTTTTTCTTATCTTTTTTAACAGCAAAGTAGAATATATTAATACAGCTTGGGAATAGACAACCCAGCCAGAAAAACCAAGCAACCGCAGCAAAGAAAAAACAGAGGTTACAGCTCTCTGCCATAGGCAAGAGAAACACCCTTACAGCGCCACACCTAGAGATGCACATTTTTCCCCGGGGCCCCAATTCCCCGCGTCCCCATCCCCATTTGGGGATTTTTTTTGGGGGAAAAATGGGGAAATGGGGGGGTGGGGGATGGGGATGAAAATCATCCCCAAATTGAAATGGGGATGGGGATGGGGGGGACCCCTATCTCCATTTCCCCTAAACATATATAAATATAATTATAATATATATTTTTAATTTTTTTTGTTTATTCTTTGAAAACCCTAACTCCCTAAGTATATATACACATTTTATATAAAATGCACTAATAAATTTTATTTTGTATTTGTAATGGAATGTTTATTTTTTAGTTTAATTTGTAATTTTTAGTCAAATGGGGGAACGGGGAAACGGGAAAATGCAAAAAAAAAACGGGAAAAAACGGGGAAAATGGGGAATTGGGAATGGGGATGGATATAGGTCCCCCCAAAATTCCCCATCCCCATTTTCCCCAAATGGAGAAATGGGGGGGGGGGGAGAAGGGTATGGGAAGTGGGGATGGGGATGGGGGGCCTATATCCATCCACATTCCCCAAACGTGCATCTCTAGCCACACCCCTCCAAAACTTACAAAAAACAAAGAAAACGTCGAAGAAATAACAACCACCAGAAAACTGAAAACAGAGTAAAAACAGGGCATCACAGCCCACAAAAAAAAAAAAGATTAACAATCTCCCCAAACAAAAAGATCCCTTTCCATAACAGATAGTTATTTCATTCTAATGTACATAACCTTATGATCCATATCCACGATTCCACCCATTATTTAGACAATATGAGGTTCCCTCCCCAGATCTCAAATTATTGTAAATATTTCAAAAACATAGTCCACCCATTATTTTTCCAATATATATTTTTTTTACCTTTTAATAGGGTGCACACATTTTTTCTTAGTAAATCTAAAAAATATCAAGGTTATAAAAGTAATTCACTTGCACAACAAATTCAACTGGGGCTATAATTCTAAGGGTGGCTCTATTGCCACCCACAAAATATCTTCCTACACCCATATTAAAGAATTAAAATTATTAATTTTACTCCCCACACCCTTTAAAATACCAAAACTATCCTTAAAGTATTTTTTTTTTAATTTTAAACATAATTTTTTTTCTCTCATTTGCTTCCACCACTGTAAAAAAAAAAAAAAAAGTATTGTACGTACAGGTTTCTTCTTTAAAAAAATAAAAATAAAAATAAAAATACTATGTATGGTTTCTTCATTCTCTTTAATATATATATATTGTACCTTTTCCATGATTTAAGGGCAATCCTTGAAACTTCTTCTTAGCGGAGGTATGTTGAAGTTAGCCTAGGCTAGCTTTTTCTATTAAAAAAAATATATTAAAGGGTTTTAAGAAAAAAAAGTAAAAATACAAATGAAAGAGAATTATAAAATTAACATTGCATGATAATTCACAAAAATATATATTCTAGTTTACAGTTTAATTTAATTGAGATAATCTTAATAGATTCATTAGGGTAACAAATTCAATATATATTTTATTGACACTCAAACAAATTAAAGTTTCCGTTTCCTTTTCATCCTCCTATCATTCCATAAATAAACAAATTTTGAATTCCTTCTTTATTTGCTAAAGTCCAAACAAGTTTGAAAGGTTTGCTTAACAAAAATTGTGTTGTCACCCGGTGTGGCTTGATAATAAATTATCATCATTGTTTGAGTCACCGCAATGCAATTGTATACCCCCAAAAAAAATTGTCACCGCACTATAATTTTATACCCACAAAAAAAAAAAAAAATTAACCCACCCGAACAATATGTTATGGCTTTGCCCCTAGTTGTAAGATGATTGGTCAAAATTAGATACATATTTGATTTAAAATAAAATATGAGAAAGAGTGAAATAAATGTTTTAAAATGATTAGTAAAAAATGGATACATATTTGATTTAAAATAAAAGAGGAGAGAGAGTGAAATAAATGTTTTAAGATGATTGGTGAAAAATGGATACATATTTGATTTTAGATAAGGGGTGAATTCATAAAGAGCTAAAAAATTTATTGGCTTATTGTTTTTAGGCACCAAATTATATTTTATTGTTTTTTCACTTTTGACCACTTTTTGACAAAATTACCCCTAAATTTTACTTTACCTGACATGTAACTTGGTTACATGCCATTTGATTCCAAGTTATATGAGAGTTGATTTTTCAAGTTACATGCGAGTTGATTTTTCAAGTAACATGTTAGCCAAGTTTTAAATTACATAGCTAAATTATATGTCAAATGATTTTCAACTTACATGTCAATGATTTTCAAGTTACATGCCAGTTGATTTCCAAATTTTTGGATGGTGAAGTAAAGACAAAATGGAGGGCAATCTTGTCTGTTCAAGGCTAAAGTTGATAAGTATAATAAAATATAAATTGATGGAAAAAAAACTATTAACCAGTTAATTTATTGATTACTTATTGCAATTACCTAAAAAAGGCATTGGAGATGAGAATATGCATTTCTTAAATATTTTTGACAAAGTGGATCCATATTCAATATATATGTTGATGTGTCACTAGTTAGAAACCCAAAAATACATTGTATTATAAGTAGTTCTATAAAATAAAATCGCTTTTTACAATGAAATATAAGGAAATTCCCCTTTTAGTCAAACAATAATGCTAAACATCCCACCTAAAATCCCACATTTTTTATCCCACCATATGTGGCATGTGAGGTGTCAAATTGTAAGTGGATACACATTAATGACACCTACCCCATGTATCCACTCACAATTTAACACCTCACATGCCACATGTAGTGGGATGAAAAAAGTGGGATTTTAGGTGGGATGTATAGCATTACTGTTAGTTAAAACATTAAGAAGTTTATTGTTTCAGTAATGCTAAACATCCCACCTAAAATCTCACCTTTTTCATCCCACTACATGTGGCATGTGAGGTGTCAAATTGTGAGTGGATACACATTAATGACACCTACCCCATGTATCCACTCACAATTTGACACCTCACATGCCACATGTAGTGGGATGAAAAAAGTGGGATTTTAGGTGGGATGTGTAACATTACTGTTATTGTTTTTACCAAACATTAGTATTTTTATTGTTTCTACCCATTAGTTGGCTGTGAAAACCTAAATGCCCCTCATTTATTCATTTTTCATTATTTGTTTATTTTTTTTTCTTTTTGTCTTAAAAGAGATTCTCTCTCATTTTCCCATTTTTTTAATTCCTCTCCTCTCTCTCCTCTCATCAGATTCTTTTTCTTCCCTCTCTTTCTCTCCTCCAATGACTCACTCTCATCATTCACTCAAACTCCTCTCTTTCTCTCCTCTATTGCAATCACTCTTTCTCTCATGTCTTCTCTCCGTCTTCTCTTTCTCTCATCTTTTCTCTCCGTCTTCTGGGTTTGTTTGGCTGCCAAAATGGTGGTTTAGATTTGAGTGTTAGCTGTTGATTTTAAGGGTGGTTGTGGTTGTGTTTAAGTTTGGGTTTTATTTGGCCACCGATGGTTGTGGTTGGATTTGAGGGTGGCTGTTGATTTTATGAATGGTGGGAGTTGTGTTTGGGTTTGGGTTTTGTTAAACAAAATTTTCAGATTTTATTTTGTTTAAAAATATTTCAGATTTCGCTTTGTTCTAACAAAATTTCCAAATTTTATTTTGCTTAAAAAAAATTTAGATTTCATTTTGTTCAAACAAAAATTACATATTTTATTTTGTTAAACAAAAATTACTGATTTTGTTTGTTCAAATAAAAATTCCAAATTTGATTTTGTTAAAAGAAAAATTCCAGGTTTTTTTGTTAAATTGTTTTTCCATATTTTGTTCCATTGAAACAAAAATTCCTTCCTAAAAAAAAATAACATTTACTAGAGATCCATTGTTTCAAAGATTTTTTAATTTTAAAATTACTGATTTTGTTTTGTTCAAATAAAAATTCCAGATTTGATTTTGTTTAAAGAAAAATTCCAGGTTTTTTTGTTAATTTTTTTTTTCCAGATTTTGTTCCATTGAAACAAAATTCCTTTCTAAAAAAAATAACATTTACTAGAGATCCATTTGTTTCAAAGTTTTTTTTTTGTTTTTTTTGGTATGAGGAAATCTGGAAAATTTCCAAATCTATTTAAATCTGGAAATTTTTCCAGATTTCTTTAAACACACCAAGCCACCAATTAAACACACCACGACAACCCAATTAAACACACCACAGTAGACCAATTAAACACACCAGGTGTAAACCAATTAAACACACCATGACAACCCAATTAAACACACTAGGGCAAGACCAAATTAAACACACCAAGTCTAACACAATTAAACACATAAGGGCAAAAAAATTGTAGAAGAAGAAGATGGAGGTCTGGGAAGAAGAAGAAGGAAAAAAGAAAAAAGAAAAAAAAAAGAGAAAAAAAGTTTTTTTTTTTTCCAGGAAGAAGAAGAAGAAGAAGAAGAAGATAGAGGTCTGGGAAGAAGAAGAAAAAGAAAAAGAAAAAGAAAATAGAGAATTTTTTATATATAAAGAAAATTAGTCTTTAAAAATAAAAATCAATAAAAAAAGAAGGGCTATTTTATCCAAAAAGTGGATATTTTGATAGAAACAATAAAAATACTAATTTTGAGTAAAAACAATAAACCTACTAATTTTATGGTTACTTTTAAAGTTCTCCCATGAAATATACACATTGTAATTTTTCGCTCAAATTTCTCTTATTAACCTCTATATACAAATTTTATACGTAGGTAAAGTATTTTAAGTAGTTCTATAATTTTTTTTTTTTTTTTTTATAAATCGTATTTTACAATGAAATATGGGTTTGATAATTTTCGCTTAAATTTTCTCTTACTAACCTCTATAAAAATGTATATTTACAGGTGGTGCAAGTGTTAATCGTCATCTATAAATATTGGAGAGAGGGATTTAGATCAATTGTGATGCAGGAAAGTGCTAGCACTCTTCAAAAACAATTTTTTTTTTTAAAATGGATATATCTTCATAAAATGCCAAAAACAAAGGTAACCATGCATAATCTATGAAAAATGCCATAAGCACTTGTTCACTTTATTTTCCATTAATAATCACCTTACTTTCATGATAATTATACAACTAAAAGCAAGTTTTTTACTTTATTTTACACCACACAATCTTATTAATTTATTATATATCAGCTTACAAATATATTATTTCATTAATTATAACTAATAATGAAATCTGTAGTAGGTACCATTATAATTCCCCCCTTGCAGAGCCTCTCAACCAGATCTTTTGGTAACCCTAACCTTCAAACCATATTTCATATGAAGTACAACAGAACTTTTGGGGAGAATTGGATGGCCTTCTACAGGTTGGATGTGATAATTCCATAGCAAAGCTACTGCAATTATTTTCATTTGAATGAAAGACATGTCCTTACCTATGCAGCTTCTAGGTCCTGCATTGAATGCCGTGAATTTATAAGAAGGAACATGCATAATTCCACCACGCTCTGTGATCCACCTCTCAGGTTTGAAATCTAAGCAATCTTCGCCCCATATTTGTTTCATCCTTCCCATTGCGTAAAAAGAAATCAGCACCTTTGTCTTTTGATCGACTCGGTGACCACTCGGAAGAACGTCTGGTTGGACAACACTTTTGTTGTTAAAAGGAACTGATGGATACAACCTTAATGTCTCACAAAAGACTGCTTGGAGATAAACCAATGCATTTAACTCTTTTGTACCCGAAAATCTCAACTCTCCGTTGATTAAAAGTTTTTCTTTGATTTCTTCTAAAATTTTGGTTTCAATTGATGGGTTTATTGCAACTAACCAAACGAACCAAGTAAGACATGAACTTACAGTGTCTCTTCCAGCAGCCATGAGATTAAACGCATGGTCTCTTAGGATCTTGTTTGAATTTTCGCAAGTGTAGTCGGTTTGTCCTCCTCCTTCTTCCACCAAAAAAGCTGTTATTAAGTTGAATTCCTCATCGTTCTCCATTGAGGATTTGCTCCTGCTTAGTTTTTCTCGGCTGGCTGAAATGCTATCGTATAGAAAACGATCAAAGATCTCCCAAGCTTCCTTTAGCTTCTTCTCTTGTCCAACATTTAACCATTTCAACAACTTCCAGTATGCTTTCGGCGTTATGTATCGAGTAAAAACAGCTTTCTCTATATCATCAAATGCCTTTTCATGGGGAATTTCAGGGAATTCCACAGAAAGACTATTGGAATCAAAGCCAAAAACAAGTAAGCAAATAACATCAAAGGTAAACCTTTGAAATAATTCTTGCAAGTCCACTTCCATGCCCAGTTTGTAGACGTGCTCGAGAACTGGAATCAGACCTTTTTCCACCTTCTGCCATGTACATTTCTCTGAAAATATTTCGAACCTCTTGTCATGCATTGCGGTGAGCATCAATTTTCTTTGGGCTTTCCAGACATCTGAATCTGACCTGAAAATTCCATCTCCAAGTGGATCCGTAACTTCTCTGAAATGCGATCCTTTTGGGTAGTTGGCAAAGTTTTTGGACAAGATATGATTGATATTCATAGGATCACTGGTGAGTACACAGCCCACATTCAGAATCCAACTACTCTTAAACTCGACAGTCCCCCTAAAATGTCTTAGGGTTGAAGTGGAACTGTCATGAGGACGCTGCACCGCACTAAGAAGAAACCCTGGAAGCATCCCAACAATTGGCCAGTCTGTGACTGGTTTTGAATTTTTATTCTTCATCCAGTAAGAAAGGACGAAGTAGAAGAAGAAGAAGCAGAGCAATGCTACAACTACCATTTTTGGATTTGTTTCAATAGCAACTGGAATATACTCAATCCTACTGCATGCATGCATCCATCTTATAGTCTTTACTCTTAATTCCCAACCATATCAATTTATTAATGAGGTTGGACATGGGATTTGATATCAATGAAATTAAAGTCATAACATGCATTAAAGTCACTATAGAAATTAAAGAAATATCCAAATGTTGAGATTCACCCATCAACTACCAACTACAAGTTATTGTTAATTAATTATACCATAATATGCTGTACAAAAATGGAACAATGTAAAGTCTTGTCTGTATGGGTCAAGTATAGTTGTTCTCCTGTTTTCCTTCGTTTTTGGCATCTTTTTTTGTTGGCTGTTGTGTTTGCGTGTTTCTCTGTCGTTGTTTGAGTGGCGTCTTTTTCTGGTGATTAGCCTGTTGTTATCTCTATTTTTCGTTTTTGTTGGGTGGCTTCTTTTTGGGGCCTTTGCCTTTGGTGGCTCTTTGTTTGTAGCTCTTTCTCCCTGGTTCTTGGCTTTCTGGTCTGATTCCAGTTTTGTTTTATAATATATTACCTTCACTGTTCAAAAAATATATAGAGAGAAAGAGAGAGAAAGAAATCAGTATCATGGGGTCCAATGGGTGGGTATAGGTTGGTTTTGACTATACAGCCAGATCTAGTGGTGGACATGTTAGAGGGTTGACCCGGGCTACAGGCTGTGTCAGCGTTTTGTAAATATACAAAAAAAATCTTTTAATGAGACACAATTAGCAAACCAATCAAATCTCACCTCACATCACATCAATCATACTACCCCTTCTCTAGTCCTCTCCCCTCTTCTTTAATTTCCGGTCCCACACTTTTTCTTTTTTACAAAACCCACACATCTAGCATCTTCTTTTTTCTTAAATGTTAATTAATAATTAAAATCTCAAATTATAAAATAACAATTAACCATCTTCGATCACAATTGAAGAAAAAAAATGCATCCACTAATCTTGCATCTAGAGAACATTTTCTTAATTTTTAATTTGTTTCTAATTAACAAATTAAGGTTTTGAGCTTGTTATTTCTAATTTTAACTATATATTTTATTACTTTTAATGAAACACTTTGTGAAATGAAATTGGTCTGATGGTAAACCCCTCACACCTGCACCATAAGGTTGTGAGTAGGGATGGCAATTTGACCCGCACCCACGGGCACCCACCCGAACCAAACCCTGTAGGGTCGGGTTTGGGTGGTGAATTTACGACCCACGAACCCGTGAACCCGTATAAAGAAAAACCCAGCAGGTTTGGGTTTGGGTTTGGGTTTGGGTGTGGGTGTGGGTGTGGGTGTGGGTGTGGGTGAACCCGCGAACCCGCATAAATAAAATTTTTATAATATTTAATATTTAAAATATTATAAACTTAAACTCCAATGGAAACTTTTTAACTATATAAAGAATAAAATATAAAAACTCCACTCATTCTAAGTTTGAGAATTACAATTCTCAACTCTCATTTATATATAGCTAATTGTAGAACCATGCACTCTTGTTTTTTCAATGTGGGACTTTCAAAAGTCTCACATTGAAAAAACAAAATTGCAAGGTTTTACCATTAGATATATATATAATGTGTTTTGCCTCTTGTCTCCACTAAGAAAAACACGTGTATTTATAATTCTCCATGATATATTATAAATAAAGGGGAGTTTTGTATTATATAAATAAATTAAATTAAATATTAAATATTTATAAATTAATATTTATTTTTGCGGGTTGGTGGGTGTGACCCGCGAACCAGTATAAAACCCGCGGGTGAAACCCGAACCTAAACCCGTTTATTTTCACGGGTTCGTGGGTGGGCGTGGGTGCTGAAAAATTTTACGGGTGCGAGTTTGGATTTTGCAAAACCCACCCGAACCCGACCCCGACCCGTTGTCATCCCTAGTTGTGAGTTTAAGTCCTCCACCTCAAAAAAATATATATATATTATGTAATACTTAAAAAATTGTAACATTATCCAAATTTTGTAATTTTAGACACCGATTACTCGTCTGGTGGTGAGCTCTGTCCAAAATTTTTTATACTTTTCCATTCAGGAAGATCTTTATTGTGAGGAGTAAATTACTTACGGATACAAATTAACACGAGAAAACACATATTGACACCCCTAGTTTAAATCAGGTTAGTTTGGAAGACATTAGTTGTTAGATACTTAGATTCATGATAGATATTAAAAGATACCCCATACATTTCCAATATTAAAGTGGTTGCCAAGATAACAATGAGATTTGATGTATTGATGTGATACATATGATTTTGACGTGATAAATAAAAGAATTCTTGTTAGATACTTAGATTCATGATAGATATTAAAAGATACCCCATACATTTCCAATATTAAAGTGGTTGCCAAGATAACAATGAGATTTGATGTATTGATGTGATACATATGATTTTGACATGATAAATAAAAGAATTCTTTAAAAAAAAACGATAACAATGAGATTTGAAGTATTGATGTGATATATATATATATATATATATATATATATATATATATATAGTAATTTTCCGATGATACCTTTTAAACTACACACTTTGAGCAGTGATGTACCCAGGATTTTTTTATTGGGGTGGGCTAAAATAAAATTACAATTTTTTACGAGGAAATTCATTATTCGAAAAGCAAAGATACATTTATATAGGGAAACAAAACAAGCTTTATCCCTCAAGATGCATATACTAAATAAATTACATAAACTTTTGATAAAATAACATATACTTTTTTATATAAAAAAAAAAGTATAAAAAATTTTGGACAAAGCTCACTACTAGACGACTAATCAGTGTCTAAAATTACAAAATTTGGGTACTGTTACATTTTTTAAAGTATTATATAAATTTTGGGTTTGTTTTATTTATTTTATTTTATTGAGGTGGAGGACTCAAACTCACAACCTTATGGTGCAGGTGTGAGGGGTTTACCATCAGACCATCTCATTTCATCAAAGTGTTTCATTAGAAGTAATAAAATATGGAGTCAAAATTAGAAATAACAAACTCAAAACCCTAATTTGTTAATTAGAAACAAATTAAAATTTAAGAAAATGTTCTCTAGGTGCAAGAACAGAGGATGCATTTTTTTTTTCTTCAATTGTGATCGAAGATGGTTGATTGTTATTTTAAAATTTGAGATTTTAATTTTTAATTAACATTTAAGAAAAAGAAGATGTTAGATGTGTGGGTTTTGTAAAAAAATAAAAATGTGTGGGATCGGAAATTAAAGAAAAGAGGAGAGGACTATTGGAGGGGTGGTATGATGTGAGGTGAGGTTTGATTGGTTTGCTAATAGTGTCTCATTTTAAAGGATTTTTTTTTTTTTTTTTTCAAAAAGCGGACCTGGGCTTCAGCCCTCTAACATGTCCGTCACTATTAAGCACCTTTTATAAAATTGCATAGAATATAATAAAATTTTGATTTGATTTTTTGTATGCATCCTAAGAGCATCTCTGATGCAAGCATGATTTGTGAAAAAAAAAATGCCACGTAGGATAAAAAGACGTTATGTTAATAATTGTGTCTCCAATGCAACCGTGCATATTCAACCTCAAGCTGACGTGGCAAAAAAAATATTATATATTGTCAACATGACCGTCCACTTTCAGACAGTCAGTTACACAACTATTTTTTAGGTTGACTCAACAAACATTTAAAATTGACATTAATTTTTCATATACTTTTGGTAAGGAAATAAAATATAAAATAAAATATGAAAAAAAGATGGACACGTCATTAAAACAAGTGTGTTTTAGATAGAAGCATTGGAGACCAAATTTTGAGTTGATTGTCTATCATGTCTATTTTTATGCCACATAGGAAGTAAGTCTCTTGACATTATTGTCATGTCAACAATTATTGGTATACAAGCCATTTTTGTATTAAAGATGCTCTAAGAAAATTAAAATACATATTTGGTAAAAATTTGGAAATTTTTTGGATTTGAGAACTATTTTTTTCTTATATTTCCCTATTTTTAAATATTTTATCTTGAAAAAAAATTGGAAAAAATTAGTTCTTGCACCCGAATTTTTTTTAATTTTTTTCTATAAATGTATTTCAATGTTTTCACCATCCATACAAAAAATTAAATCAATATTCAATATATTTCATATAATTTCATCAATGGTGCTTAAAGTGTACATTGTAAAAAGTCTTCATTAGAAAATTACTATATATATATATATATAATTATTTGATTTAATTCTAATTTAAGGGAATGAGACACTGCTTGAATTCATAATCTCAATATTGTAAGTTCAAAGGCTATATCATCAATCCAATATCATCTCGTTGATTTCCTTTTCTTTCCCTTGTCAATACATATCTCTCTAAAAAATCTCAAGTGAACTAAGTATATCGACGTCACTTCCCTTTTATTGTATTTTGATATTTTCTATCCGATTCTCTTTCATCGGCCAAAAGAAAAAGACCGAAACTCTCATTATAGACTTGTTATATCATTATATAATTATAACTATGGGCATTAATCTAATTTTATTTTGTTTTTGTGGTAAAATTGGACTGACCTAGAGGGCATTAATCTGAATATAAACTAAATTGAATTGCTTTTGATTCTTTAAATATTTTTATTGGTAAGCATTTTTTGTAGTAAAAAAAATAATAATAACACTCATTTCCTAAAGATACCTCAATAACATATATTTTTAAATTTCTATGTCCAAAATTACTATTAATCTTCATTTGTATACACCCAAAAAAAAAAAATTAAGGATATACTAAAATTAATAAAAAGAAACGCTTTTGGGATTTTGAATCTTAGGGATAAAAGTAATATTCTCATCATGGTAAATAAACAACAAAAATAGAAGTTAAAATGATATATTTTTATGGTATTGGATCCGGGCTTGTTGCTGGCCATGGGAGTTGATGTATTTAAATTCTCAATCAGAGTAGATGTCAGTTATGGTGTATAACTGTCTATTAACAGTGAGACTGTTGATGTTGACATCAAATATATTTTAAAGGTTGATTACCAAATAGATCCTATACCTTTTTAAAAAAAAAAATTCTAAGTAATTTGAAATCTTTACATAAGTGACCAATTGGTCCCTAATTTTTTTTTTACAAGTATCAAGTTGGTCTATCCATTAACTCCCCGTTAGTCAAACTTAACGGTCAAGGGGTATTTTAGACTTTTTAACTTACGTAAATAAAATCAAAACTAAAATCATTTTATATAACAAAAAATAACTAGAGGTAATTACACCAAACTCCTCTGAGGTAACCTTTTACACCTAGAAACAATTTTATCAAAAATTAACACTCACCTCCCACGTAGTTAGGGTTTGACTGTTAAGTTTAAGGGTTGACTGTTAAACAATGGTAAAAGACGGAAACATCCCTAATACAATAAAATTTAAAAAAGATTAAATAAATAAAATAACCTACAAAATAAGGGTGAAATTCATTTTCATCCCTCTAGTTTGATCTAATAGCCGGTCAAATGACCATGTTGCCTCTTAAAGTGGGTCATATTGCTTAAAGGACATTTTTTGGGTGTAGGTCGATGTGATTTCGGCGGTGGCTAGGGTTTTGGTTGCGGCGACGGCAATGGTTAGGGTTTTGGTGTTTAAGTGGTGGTGGTGGTGGTAGGGTTTGGGTGTTTGAGTTGTGGTGGATTAGGTTAGGGTTTTAGTGTAGAAGATGAGTGGTGATGTTATTTGTTTTTTTTTTAAAGATTATTAAATCTGCTTTTATATATATATATATTATTAAATCAGTTTTTTTTATTTTTTTTTTATGAATAGTTAATTATTTATTTATTTAATCTTTAATTAATAAGTCAATTTACGGTCTTGCCCTTAGTCAAAATGTTTCTAGAAGCAATCATTGTAAGTTTACACTTTTACCCTCTTAACTTCGACGGAATCTTTGAAAACCCTAACAGAATTGGACGACAGAGACCAAAATACAGATTTTTGGTAATTTGGTAACTAGAGGGACTTGTCAACACAATACTAAAAACTAAGGGACCGGTTTAACTATTGGGTCAAACTAGAGGAACGAAAATGAATTTCACCTACAAAATAATGTAAACTATTAATTTTTTTTGAAAAAAAAATAGAAAATTAAATAAAAAACAAGAATTTCTTTTTTAAAAAAAGGTTGGAGATCAAACTAATTCTCCACAATTTTTTAGAAATAGTTAATGATAAATCTTAGATCAAATTAATAACAAAGAAAAAAAAAAGAATTAAAATAAAAAAGAATCTAAAAAAGAATAGATTGGAGCATCAACGATCAACAATGGCCTCCAATGGAGGTTGTCTTCTTCCTCCAGATAGTAGGCGGTAATGCATCACCGACGATTTGGAGGAAGCCGACAAAGTGGGCCCCTGCTTCGCTGGCGCATTTGTTTGGCCTCCTCTCGTTCCTCTCTCAATGATCCAAATCTTCTTCTCTTCTCTCCCCTCTCTTCATTTCTCACTCCCACAAATCATCAAACACCTTGCATGCACCCATACAATCTCTTCATTTCGAACACACCCAAATCATCAAAAACACACATACAAATCCACCAAACACACTAACCAACCAAAACAGATAAAAAAAAAAAAAAACATCAAAGTGATCTGAACCCATCGACGACGATCGATGGAGACCCAGTGACCATCATCGGTGACGATCGATAGAGACTTTGCTCGTTTCTTTTATTTTTCTTTATTTGTTCTTTTTTAAACATATTTGCTAACTTTTTATGTTTGGAAAGATTTTTGTTTTTGGTGTTTTGGAATTCAATTTGTGTTTGTGATTGAAAGAATCTAAAGAATTTGGGTTTGTGAAGTTGACATATTGTTTTGATTGATATATGTTGGGTGTTGGAGTGGAGAATTGATGAAGATGAGTTTGTGAAGAAATGAAGATTAATTATCTGGGTTTGTGAAGAAATGAAGATTGATGACTTGGATTTGTAAAGATCTAACTGAAGATTAATGAACTTGGTTTGTGAAGAATTAAGATTGATGATATGGTTTTGTGAAGATCTGAAGATTGTTGAACTTGGTTTGTAAAGAGATAAGATTGATGATCTGGGTTTGTGAAGAAATGAAGATTGATGAATCTGGGATTGTAAAGATTGATGATCTCCATCGATGTTTTTTTTTTTTATTATTATTATTAGTCTTTTTTTTTTTTTTGGTAATTCAGATCAATCTATATATTTTAAAAAAATGGCTTTTTTTATTTGAATTTTTTTTTTAGTAAATATTTCTTCACCGTCCATCTATGAGATGGATGGTGGAGATTTTAAAGATGTTTTAATTTTTTTTTTAATTTCTTTAAAAAAAAATTATATACGGTTTTATTTTTTCAATTAATCTTCATTTTAAATTTTTATTCAATTTTTTGCATTTCTTTTTCAAAATGCTTCAAATGACTAAAATACCCATAGTTTAGACAGTAAAAATTGGTCAACAATTAAGTTTGACCAATTTTGACTAACGACAAGGTAGGTGGATGTCAATTTTTGATAAAGTTATTTCTATATGTAAAAGGACAAACCTCAGGGAAAGTTGGTGTAATTACCTCAAATAATTATAAAAATATGATAATTATAATAATATTATTAAACAAATAACAAATGCATGATTGAATTATGGAATAGACACTCAAAGCCATGTTCATGAATAGTCCGCCTCATTAAAAAAAAAAAAAAAAAAAAAAAAAAATAGCGAAGAAACTCCTCCAAAACTATGCAACCACGAAGTCCCTCACGAAAGTCAAGCAACTCCATGCAATCATCACTGTCCTAGGCATCCTCTCTGCCCGCCTACACTCAAGCATATATAGCTGCTGCATACGCGAACTGCGGCCATGTTTCGAATGCACGTAAAGTGTTCAACGAAATGTTTGAACGAATGTTGTTCTTGTATAACACGATGATGAGAATGTATACACAAAATGGTTCGTCGTATGATTTTGTTAGATTGTCTGTTTAGATGCTTTGGATGGAAAATTAATGCTATTTTAACCGAAAGTTGTTCTTGGCTTCTGTTTTTTATTTTTGAAGTACTAAAATATTATATAAATTTGGTGTTTTTGGGGAGGAGGGGGACTCGAACTAGCAACCTCGTGGTGCAGGAGTGGGGGGTTTGCCATCGGACCAATCTCCTCTCGTCTTCTTGGCTTCTGTTGAGGCTTGTTAATTTCATCTTTTAATGATACTTTATGATCGAGCCGTTTTAGTATCAGAATTTAGCCCTCATTTTCTCTTCCTTTGGCTTGATCCCAAGTGAAATCGGTTGTTTAATGGCTCATTTTAGTTTATGTAGGCAAAAATAGTGTAGCAGAGACATTTGAGCATGATTCTGAGAATTTTGGGCGAAAAACAATATCAGATTGAAGATTAAAGTAGAAAATAGCAAATTACCCAAAGATGCAAATTGGCTGCCTCATTTTGTGGTTACAGAATGTAGATTCATTCCAGAGGATTTAGCGGTCATGGCGTTCAGCAGTTAGCGACCGCCGATTTAAGTTAGAATTCAGCAGTTGCATCACTCTGCAGTTACAGACCGTCGATTTATATTAGTGGATTCAGCGGTTAAGATGCTCAACGGTTAGTGACCACCGATTATTTCCAGAGATTTCGACGGTTAAGCCATTCGGTGGTTAGTGACCGTCGATTACAACTGCCAATTATTGCCCGTGTCTAGAGGCGAATGTAGGGGGGCCCATCCCCCCAAATAAAATGTGATATATATATATTAGGTGATAATATTCTCTTGTCCTTTTATTATTTTAATAATATAAATTTACTTATAATTTTTGTTTTCATAATTCTATTGACCATGAAAATAGGAGATAAAATCAATCAATTTTAATATTTTAATTTCCTATTATTTCATACATTATTACCTAATCTAATGTGTATTATATATGAGTAATGCTAGACTTTCCAAATTTTTTCCCAAATGTATGTAGCTCATGAGGTGTCAACATCTTGTAAATCATGAGATTATGTGGTGAATGATGTGATGTTGACACCTCACATTCTACAAACATTTGAGAAAGAATTTGGGAAAAAAATTGGAAAGCTTAGCATTACTGATTATATATATAATATTTTTTATTTTTTTTAGATTTTACTAGAACAAACTAAGTAAATATTGTACTCTTATAGATACTACCTTTATTATTTATTTTGTTAGGTTAAATATTAATCTGATTTTGATAAATTTACTTTATTAGTTTATTATTTAAATTTTCTTCAAAATTATTATAAGTTAATTTGGTTTGACATGAATATTATAAATTTAAGTTACAAGTATATAAATAATTGTGATTTAAATATATCAATGGTATAATGATATTTTAATTAAGCTATTGAAATTTATATTTTATAAGCTGAGGACTATTAAAATATATTTTTTCAGTTATGCATACCATTAAGAATAGGTAAAATTTTTACAATAAAATAAAAGATGTTTCACATACACTCTTTGATTATGTAATTGAAATGAAAATTAAGAAGAAAATAAGATTGATTTGATTATAAATAATTTTCTAGATATAAAATAGACATGTTACATTTAATTAGTTAATGTCTATTTTATTTATTTATATGTATCATTACTTTTAACACCAAACGGTATCACATTTTATTAAAAAGTATCAGGTGCAGTATCAGCTGCTCTGAATATTTCGTGATTCTGGAATGTGTTTACTTTGATATAGGAAATTAATTAAAGAATAATCTCCAAAGAGATCTATTCCTAATTAAACACAAATTCTATTTCCTTAGTGATCAAGTAAGAAATCAGAATCCAAAACAATTTCTCATGGAAGAGGGAGAAGAAAATGGGGAAATATGTGTTCGGTATGGAGAGAAAAATGGAAGGAAGGGAAAAATGGGAGGAAAATTTTATGGGAGGGACCCACAAATTTTAATCATCCCAAAAGTGGAAGGAAAATGGAGGGAAAGAGGGAAGACTTTTTGGGTTGACTTAAAATTATAAATTTATTTATTTTTTTAAATATATAAAATATAATGTAAGGGTAAAATAGTAAAATTAATAAAAAAAAATCTTTTCTTTTCTTTCTGTTTACCAAACAGTTCAAGGGAAAATTATTTTTCTTTCCTTCTCTCATTTTTCTATCTCTCCAACCAGAGACGGAACTAGGGGTGGGTTGAGGTGGGCTCAAGCCCACCCTGGCCTTTTAAAAAAGAAAAAAAAAAGAAAAAAAGAAAAAAATTATTAATATCATATAATAGGAAATAGGAATCTATGATTGTAGGCAACAATTATATATAATTTAACTTGTTAGACTCCTATATCACAACTTACCACCCACGTGGCAAAAGAGTCATCGGATATCAATTTTTTTTTGTTTACCTTTTTCTTTAATAATTATTATATCTCCATCATATTTTCCCAAATTTTGTTCCAACTTTTTCTCCAAAAATACAATTGGAGAAAAACCATTCATCCAGTGTCTAGACGAAATCTTTCTGCAGAAGAAGAGCCTCTTTGTGAAGCCAATGGCCACTTTGTTGGTCCCTTTACGGCTAGGAATCAGGATCTTCCAATCAATTTTTATGAATATCGTGAATTTAAATATTTTGTTTCGTAATAAAATTTTATAATTAATCTAATTACTTGTTATTCTAATATTAATTTACTAACTAGCATTATTGTTGAATGAATTTCTTTTTGTTTTGATTGAAATTTAGATAGATCATACATGCTTGTTAATTTTATTTTTATTTTGATTTTTAATTAATGACATGCCTTCAACTAATTAACCTCGATAGATCGATCATATATTAAACAGTAGAATCATGGATTTGTTTAATTTTATTTTTATTTTGGTTTTTAATTATTCTTTTGTTTTAAGATTTGTTGTTATAAATTACTACATTAGAAAAAGCAATACAAACAAGAAAATAGATCCATGATGTTGCTATTAATCAAAATTTCCATAAATTTAGTTACAAACTACCAAAATGAAGACTTGAAGAGTTGCTTGTCTCACTAACATTGTTTTTAATTGGTAAATAGTAATATAAGTTAACAACTTAATTATTATTTGATTGTAAACAACTTAATTATTATTTGATTGTATTTGAATTTCATGTTTATTTTATAATTTATTTTGACTTTATTTGTTTTTATTTTGTTAACGTTTTTATTTAGAAATTACATTTACATAGAAACCCCCGCTATGTCTTCTTAATTAGATGTATCTTTATTTTTAATCAATACAATTTTCTTATATTGTTAATGATCGGAAAAAAAAAAAAAATTCTAGCCCACCTTAATGTTTAATCATGGTTACATCCCTACCTCCAACCTTCTTATTTTCTTTCCTCCCTACCAAACACACCCTAAGTAAAATCACCGGACCAAAAGCTTACGTTTATAGGCAATGACTCATCTATAGTATTTAAGATATAAATCGGTGAGATTTATAATACTATTTGGAGGTAAATTAGCCAATAAAATGAGCCAACGGATGAGGCACACATGGAAAGGGAACTAATTCATGAGTTAACAAGAGTAAATAGCACCATTTGGGGGAGGCAATGGTGGGAATAGTACCAACTTAATAATTTTTGTGGAAATAACAACTATGTGATGGGATAAAAAATGACACCTCCTTTCTCCAAGTTTTGAAACAATTAATGACAACCTAGTTTTTTCATCTCAATTTGAAGGCTGCTATTTGTTTTCTCTATCAACCTTTTTTTTTTTTGGAATTTTAAAGGAGCGTTTTATGATCTTAAGATTTTTTTTTTGTTGTTGCAATTTTATAGGTATTTTTTCGTAATACTTCAAGTCTTTTATATATATATATATATATGGATAACATGGTGAATATAGCTTTCAATTAAATGTAATGGTCTGAAGGACTATTTTGATTGTAAATGAAATAACAAAGACTAAATTGTTTGATTTTAGATTAAATTGATAATTTTTGAACTAACAGATCGAGATGATTTTGATGTTTTCCCTTAATATATACATGGATCATGTAATGCAGCAAAGCTGATAGCATTGCACTTCAAAAACAATATTGGAAAAGATGGATCTTCATTAAAAAAAAAAAAAAAAAAGCTCAAAACCTAAGTAAACCATGCAGAAGTACACAAGTAAATTAAATGTTTTAAAATATGAAAAAATGCCATAATAAAGCACTTGAACGAATATTGTATAGGAATAAGCTACATTACTTCATTGATAATTTATACTATAGATAGAACTGTTGTAGCTAGGTACCAATATGATTTTCCCCTTGAAGAGTCTCTCAACCAAATCTTTTGGTAACCTTAACCTTGAAACCGTTTTTCATATGAAGTACGATAGAATTTTTTGGGGAAATTGGATGGCCTTCTACCGGTTGAACGTGATAGTTCCAAATCAAAGAAACTGCAATGATTTTCATTTGAATGAAAGACATGTCCTTACCTAAGCAACTTCTAGGACCTGCATTGAATGCTGTGAATTTATAAGATGGTACATGTATAATTCCTCCACGATCGGAAATCCACCTCTCAGGTTTGAAATCCAAGCAATCTTCGCCCCATATTTCTTGCATCCTTCCCATTGCGTAAAAACAAATCAACACCTTTGTGTTGCCATTAAGTGAATGACCACTTGGAAGTACATCTGCTTCCACTGCTGTTTTGTGGTTAAAAGGTACCGGTGGATACAATCTCAATGTCTCACACAAGGTTGCATGGAGATAAACCAGTGCATTTATCTCTTCTGCACTGAAAAATCTCAACTTTCCGACGACGTAATTCTCTTGAAGTACTTTTTCTTTGATTTCTTCTAAAATCTTGGTTTCAATTGATGGGTTCGTCGCAACAAACAAACAAAACCAAGTAAGACATGCACTTAAAGTGTCTCTTCCAGCAGCCATTAGATTGAAGGCGTTATCTCTTAGAAACTTGTTGGATTTTTCGAGGGTGTCCATATGTTCTCCTCCCCCTTGTGTTATAAAAGCTTTTACTAAGTTGAATTCCTCTTCCTCCTCCATGTGGGATTTTCTCTTGCTTAGATTCTCTCGCGTCAATGAAATGCTTTGGTATAGAAAACGATCGAAGATATCCCAAGCTTCTTTAAACTTCCTCTCATCTCCAATTTGTAGCCATCTCAACAACTTCCAGTATGTTTTCGGCATTAGGTATCGTTTGAAACCAATTCTCTCCATATCATCAAAAGCCTTTTCGTGTGGAATTATAGGTAACTCCACAGAGAGACTATTTGAATCAAAGCCGAAAACAAGCCGGCAAGTAGTGTCAAAAGTGAACCTTTGAAACAAATCTTGCAAGTCCACCTCCAATCCTAGTTTCGAAATGTGCTCGATAATCGGTATCAGTCCCTCTTCCACCTTCTGCCTTGTACACCTCTCCAAAAAGGGTTGAAACCTCTTGTCATGCAACGCTTCATGCATTAGCTTTCTTTGGAATTTCCACAAATCAGCATCTGTCCTGAAAATCCCATCTCCAAGTGGTTCAAGAATTTCCCCTAGCTCCGGTCCCTTAGGGTAGTTGGCAAAGTTTCTGCTGAAGATGTGGTGCACATTCATGGGATCAGAGACGATTACGAAATCTGTGTTTGGAATCCAACCACCCTTGAAGTGGAAAACGCCGTTACCTAGCTTCAACAGTAGAGTGATGTAATCATGTATATGCCACCCATTGCGGAGAAGATCTGGTAGCATCCCAACGATTGGCCAGCTTGTATATACTTGTGAAGATGATTTCTTTCTATTATTTATCCAGTTTGTATAACAAACAACTAGAAAGCACAAAACTGCAACACCAACACTAAGCAGCATTATTGCCATTGGTTTAGTTGATAAAGTCTTTTGTTGTTGTTGTCTTGGTTCAATTCTAGGTCTTGATGATTCAATTCTAGTGTGGCTAATATATATATAGTTTCACTAGAAAAATCTTAACATGCATGAACTTGGCTCTACGTATCTCTTTATACAAAATTTCAAAACTTGAAACATTAATTTTGTTGCACTCACACTCTACGTGTGAAAATTTGATTAAATTATACACGTTACATCAACTCATGACAATCTTATCCCTTCAATGATTTATGATAATAACTTCTATTAATCAAAATAGGACTTGATATATATTTCTATTAAAATCGGTTGCTGCTCGGTAATGTTTTCTGTTTTTGTTTTCCGTTGTTTTCATTTTTGTTTGAAAATGAGAAATTGATTTCGTATTTTTAGAATTTAAAAACGCATCCGGTAGAAATTATTAAAAACTGTTTTCTAAAAAAAAATAATAATAATAAATAAAAGAAATATGTACTTAAAAAAAAATGGATTAAACAAAAATGAGGTTAATAACAATTTCAAAAAATATTTGCTTTAAAAAGTTTTCAAAAAAAAAAATTCTTTAAAAAAAAAAAGCAATTTCAAAATATTAGTTAAAAAAATAGTATATTAAAAAGTCCATCAAAAAAATCTTAAAATATATTTTAAAAGCTTTACTATTTTAATATTGTAATAAATAAATAATTTTTTTTATCAATTTCATGTGCATTATTTTCTCCCAAAAAAAAGGTTTCATGTGTAAAAAATTATAAATAAAATAAATAAATAAAAAAGTTTCATGCGTGCCATAAGTGAGATAACCAAAACAGTAAAAGCGAAAACATACAAAACATCATAGAGTTGTTTCCGCCGGTATCTGCTTTTATAGTGTAATAATGGAAAAAAGTGTTTTTGTTTTTCCGTGTTTTCCCTCCAAGACGGCCAAACGAACACATTTCCATTATTATTTGATTCGCAAAACACAAAAACGGCTTTAGAAAACAGCACCAAACACACCCTAGTTTTTGGTGGTGATGAAATTGAGTAGACTTGTAATTTCTTCTCGCATGCAATTGTCTCCATAAGTTTCATTTTATAATCTTCTAATAACAATTTCCAAATTGCACCCTGTAAATATAATTAGTAATTTAAGTCACATGTGATTCCTGATCCAATAATACATAAGCAGATTTTCGAATTTAAGTTGGTTTTCGTTTTTGCTTTTTGTTTTTTGTTTTTCATTTTTGTTTTTCTTTTTTTCTTGCTTATAATGATGTTACTCGTTTTAACTAGCCTTATTCCATTATTTGTTTTGGAAATGACCTTTTTAGTTTAAAAAAAAATGGAAAAAAAAAACCAATCAGAAAGAGTTATTACCGTTCAATGTGGTTTGACGGTAAAAAGTGTTTAATCATATGTCTCAAATTTAAGTTGTCACATTGCATATAATCTGTCAACAAAGATGGGATAGAAGTTGGGTGGGGCAAGTCCATGCACCACTTCATAATTCATATATGTTCATTCGTAACCTAACATGTGGTCCAATATCAAATGTGATTGGATCGATGCATTTATTCATACCAACTTGGGTGTGGCAACTACACGTACCACTTCATCTATTCATTAGTAGAAACTCATGTTGATTGACATGTTTATCTGTTTCATCTCTAATTACACAAAATATCCTTGCTTGTCTCTATATTTACATAAACACCACCCAAAAGAGATATTGTACCAATTAAACACTTAAACTTGTCGTGGAAGTAATATCAAATGTGATTGGATGAGAGTGGAAGAGAATGGTGAGTTACTACGAGTCCAAAAGAAATACAAGTGCAAATTAAATCATGCACTTGACATTCTTGTAGTGTAAAATTGTGCATCTAAATTTGTTGTAACCGATCGACTTAAAGACCATTGTAAATCATGCATCTGACATTATTGTAACTAACAAGTTTATGTAGAGACTATTGCAAGCCATGCATATGAAATGTATAATTGATATACCATTCAATTGTTTTAGTCCATCACTCAAATTAAATTTTGTAAATATTATAACATGTTAAGTCTTCTTTCTCTTACGCCTATCTCTATAATGCGAAGCTGATCATTATTACATGATTGGCTTATGATTAAGGATGTCAAAATTATCCATTGGTTTAAGAATCTATTGGAACCCACCCTGTTAGAGACATGTTTAGTGCCTACAATTTATATTATAGTATGGAGTTGGTATTTTTTTTCAATACCCGATTTAATTTCAGGACGATTACGGGATTTTAAGTCCCCGCTTCGAACCATCCCCGTACCCATTATCATATATATATATATATATATATATACAGTCTTTCTATTATCAGTTCGAACTGACAAAAGTTATATCAGTTCCTTGTATGTGGGCCATTGGATTTAAATACTTTGACTGACAAGTGCATACAGCCAAGTCAAAGTATTTAAATCCAGTGGTCCACATGTAAGGAACTGATATAACTTTTGTCAGTTCGAACTGATAATAGAATTTCTGTATATATATATATATATATAGTCTTTCTATTGTCAGTTCGAACTGATATAATATATCAGTTCCTTGCATGTAGCCATGTGGGCCATTGGATTTAAAATATGCTTTGACAAGTGCATACAGCCAAGTTAAAGCATTTAGATCAAATGCCCCACATGCAAGGTACTGATATATTTCGAACTGACAATAGAAAAACTAAATATATATATATATACAGTCCCGTTCTGGTCAGTACGCACTAATGTAACTACATCAGTACTAAAGCATGTGGACCACTGATTATGAAGAAGCTTTGACAAGTGCATACACTTTGAGTCAAAATATGTAAATCTAGTGGTCTACATCTAGCGCACTGATATAATTAACTACCACATCCAACGCACTGACGAAGTTATATCAGTGCACACTGATTTGAACATTTATATATATATATATATTCTCAAATTTTATTCATAGGTAGATTTTGATGAACTTATCATACAAAAAAAAAAAAAATCAGATTAAAATTCATTTAAATCGATGTGATTTCATGGTGGTCCTTAAAAAAAAGATCATTTATGAGAGATCCACTATATATATATAGAATAATTCTTTAATCATGACGTCCTGACTTTATAATTTCAGGACGTCCAACCACCGTCACACATTCTCGTTGGGCCCATAACCTCACATTAACAAATACACACACCCAATGTGAATGTGTGGCTGTGGTTGGACGTTCTAACTTTATAATTTTAGGACGTCCTTACTAGAGAATCACCATATATATATATATTGAAGCCTCCATATAGTTAACGGTTTTTTTTTTTTTTTTTTTGTCAAAATGAGCTAGACTCTTGATCCCTTATATTATTTTCATATTATTCAATAATTTTGATATGATTTCTATCAAAAAGTCATTAAAAAAATATATTAATAGGATGTAAATGGTATAAGGCAAGGAACCGATCCCCTAATGGGGAATCCCCATAGTCTGCACCATTTATTTTACGGTGGGTATTCACTAGGATGTTTTTTCTCATACAAATTAGGATTAGAGATGGTAATGGAAAACTAATCTCCGACCCATACCATTGACATCCTTACTTATGGCTGTCGATCTCCAACAGAGATCAACAATCAATCTTGATTTGAATTACCTACCAGTCGGATATTCAATGTGGCCATTATTTTTTTTTAATTTAATTTTTGTGAATTCATTTTAGTGTATTCATGTCATCGTCTTTTTTTCATTAATAAATAATTTTTCTCCTTACGATCTAATTTTATTAAGAGAGCTTCTTTTGATAATTTAATTTTTTCTTTTTACACTTCTTTTCTAAAGACACTCCATTCTTAAAATTTAAATTTTAAAAAATTCTAAAGACACTTCCTTTTGTTCCAAGATTATCCTTTTATCTTCTAACACCCCTATTCTAAATACACTCCATTTTTAAAAATAAATTTCTAAAGACACTCCATTTTATTTTAATAAAAGTTAGGACGAACCATCATAGCCTATGGATTCATCCGAGGAGTAATCTTTTCTGAATTAAATTATTAAAAATGGAAATTATCTCTCCTAAACCATTAGATTAAATATTACATAATAAACACTCTCTTCTAAATTTTTAATTACCATATTAAACTCTTTCTCTTCCAATACATATCTTTAATTTTCTACCTCCATTCCTTCTCAAGCAGGACTAACGGTTAAAAAAAAAAAAAAAAAAAAAAAAAAACTTATGAATAAGCTTGATTTTTAGGAGCCGTATATATGTATATATATTAAAAAAAAAAAAAAAAAAATTTAAAAAAAAAAAAAAGTACCTTATTTTTATTTCTTTCATTAGTCTTAGAAATTATGAGTTTAATCGAATATAGTTATAACAAATCAAGTTTTCATATATCTATTTTTTTTTTTTTTGAAAATTGACTTTTTAATATATATATATTATTGTTAGTAAAAAACCAAAAATATTCATAAGTTTTTTAAATGGAGATATAGTAATTAGGAGAGAGTGTTTAATATGGTAATAATAGATTTATGAGAGAGAGTTTAATACGTAATATTTAATCTAATTATTTAGAAGAGAGATTTTTTTTTAATAATTTAATTAGTTTAGAGTGTTTTTAGAATTTTTTTTTGTTTTGTTTTGATTAGTAATTTTAGTTCAGGTTAAAATTGTCATTAATAAAAAAAAATTAAATTGGAGTGTAAATATATAATGAGAGCTTCTCCTTACAATCCACAAATTATCTATTTACACTCCAATTTAATTTTTTTTATTAATGACAATTTTAACCTGAATTAAAATTACTAAACAAGATAAAAAAAATCTAAAAACACTCCAAACTAATTAAATTATTAAAAAAAGAAACTCTCTCTCGTAAATCATTAGATTAAATATTACATATTAAACTCTCTTTCTTAAATCTGTTATTACCATATTAAATACTCTCTCCTAATTACTCTCTCTCTCTTCATTTTTCAAAAAAAAAAAATCATATCTCTATATTTTCTCGATCAATCTCTGATTAATAGTTAAAGAACAAAAAAACTTATGAATATTTTGGTTTTTTACTAACAATATATATATATATATATATAAACTTGATTTGTTGCAACTATATTCGATTAAACTAATAATTTCTAAGACTAATGAAAAAATTAAAGTTCTCAAGGCAATCACATATTCACATACCTACAAAAATAACAAAAAGCATTTTTCATATTTCAATTTTTTTTTTTTTTTTTTTTTAAAACAGGGTAATTGTATTTTGAGTTTTTTTTTTTTTCCTTAACTTTTAGCCTGGCTTGAAACAGAATGGAGATAGAAAATTAGAAATATGTATTGGGGGAGATCGAGGGAGTTTAATATGGTAATTAAAAATGTATGAGAGAGTGTTTAATGTGTAATATTTAATCTAATGATTTATGAGATATAATTTCTTTTTTTTTAATAATTTAATTCAAAAATGTTAGATTATAACATAAATGATGCTGATGCACATTAGTAACTATGAGTCCATCTCACCAGAGTATCTCCACAGCCATTTCTAACTAACTTTATCTGTAGAATCTATGAGAGCCATTCAATGTGACACATCAGCTCTAAGGTCTAACAGAACACATTATCTGTATATAAACACACTTTAGTGTAAGGTTCATTAAATCAATAAAGAACAAAGTTATGCAGAATATTTTCTCTCGTTTTCTCCATTAGAGCTTGACTTCAAGCTTTCTCAGTTTTCTTCTTTCAAGTTTCTCTTTTGCTTTTAGTTTCACAAAAAAAAATTACTCATCGGATAAATCCAAAGGCTATAACTTTTATTAAAGTAAAATTGAATGTCTCTAGAAATTTATTTTTTAAAATAGAGTGCCTTTAGAATAAAAGTGTCTTTAGAATAAGAGTGTCAAAAGATAAAAAGGATAATCTTTGAACAACAGGAAGTGTCTTTAGATTTTTTTTTAAAATTTAAATTTTAAGAATGGAGTATCTTTAGAAAAGAAGTGTGAAAAGAAAAAATTGGATTGTCAAAAGAAGTTCTCATATATAATTTGTGGATTGTAATGAGAAACTCTCTTTTATTAATATTGCTGTTGTTGTGTGAAGACATGATTAACCTTGAAACCATATATAAATTTTGACCGAGGGAATTTGTTTTTTTACTTTGAAGTATTAGACTAGGGGAGTTACGGAGCAGTCAATTATATATGTAATTGTGAAAATGTGAAATCATAATAAGGACCAATCAAGCTATATATATTCTAAAAGAAAGTATAGTATAAAGGTGATAGCAAATTTACGATATAAGGTTGGTCCAGTGGTAAATCCCTCACACATACTCCATAAGATCATGGATTCGGGTCCTTCTGTTTCCCCCAAAACCCCCAAATTTATGTAATATTAAAAAAAATAATAATAAAAAATAAAAACCAAAAATAAAAATAAAAATGGGGTGATAGTAAATTGAGTCCCTAAATTGATGATTCTCCAAAATTACACCACGTCAATTTTTTTTAGTTGTTTTACATTGAAAATGGGCTTTTTTTATTTGGTTTAAACTAAAATGGGTCTATTAGATATGGGCCGGGTCGCTTCTTCAACCTTACAACAATATTTCGCCGTCTATACGCTCAACCTTCAATCTTCTCACGCTCTCATCGTCTATACCCTCTCGCCGCCGTCGACCCATCACGTACCTCGCTGCCAGTCGCTTCCGGTCGCCACCAGTCGCTGCCAACGAAGCTTCTCACGGTCAGATATTCGCTTAGAGTCGTGGGTTTTGCATTGCTTCATTTTTGAATTTTAATGGTTTGTCAAAAAAGTCATGAATCAGATTTTGAACTTTCAGGGTGTTTAGTTTTGTTACAACTTGCGTAGAAATTTTTTTATATATACAACAATATACTCTCTACTCCACAATAGCCACTTCCTTGTTCTGTTTAGATGGGTTTTTGAAATTCAAACGGAAATTTGGGAATTGGGTTCTTATATCTTCTGTGGGAATTTTTCAAAATTTAGATGAAGATTTCATTCAAGATAACCCTTTATTTGGATGGTTTTTAATTTTTTCTGGAAACTAGTTGATTATGATTATGATTATATAGCTATATTAATAGATTATGGTGCTAGTGAATCAATTGTATTTCTGGTTGTTGGTTTTGCTAACTAATGTTTTACTTGTTGAGTTGGAGAAAAAACACCTTTGAGGTGTTTGTGGAAAGACCTAAGTGAACTATAGAATGCTGTTAGATTTTGAGGGTGGTCTTAACTGCCATACTAAGTGGGAAGAATTGAATTGTGTTTCTTTTTCTTCTTTTTTTAGCTATATTTAAGAATAAATAATATGATTATGGTGTTAATGTGCTACAATTCAGAATACATTCAATGAAGCTACAGTATTTGTTTTTCTAATTGATATTATTAATTTTTTTTTTTAATGCTTTTAAGGTTATTCTTAATTATAAAGTTAGGTTTTTGAATGTAGTTGCATAGGTGAGCTAAGAGATAATTTTTAGTTAAAACCTCTACTGGAATTTTCTGATAAGTGAAAAGACTCTTTTTTTTTTTTTTTTTTTTTTTTTTAAAAATTAATTTTCCAGAACTTAGAAGGTGAACCAAACCTGAACTCAAGATGAGAGTAAAAAAGCAAAAGCGTCATAGAAAGATTGTGAGATTCTACACAGCATGTTTTGGTTTCAGACAGCCGTACAAGGTGATATGCGATGGGACATTTGTGTATCACCTCATTGCTAATCAGATTACTCCTGCTGACAATGCTCTAGCTACCATGCTTGCTGCCTCTGTTAAGCTCTTTACTACCATGTATGTTTGTATTTGTTTGTTTATTCGTTTGTATATATTTTCTTCGTATCAGTTAAATTGTGACTTTTCACTATGTTTTATGTGATAGGTGTGTTATTGATGAGTTGAAAGGGCTAGGTGAATCCCATTCTGAAGCTCTTCAGGCGACACATAAGCTCACAATCGCAAGGTCAGCTTTGATATCTATTTCAGTTAACAACTCTGTGTAGATCAATTTTAAGACTGTTGTGTCAAGTTTTTTTCTGAGGTTACATGGTTTTGCTTCTTATTATATGTATTTAGGCATATAGTAGAGAATTTGGTAAGTTTAGAGACCATTAAGATATTTGAACCCTAGTAAAAGAAAAGGGTAAATAACGAGTAATTTCTTGGCAATGTAGCTGGTGTTGTCAGGAAATAGTTTAATTGGGTTTTAAGAATTTCACTAACAAAAAAATTGGTATTCAAGTTTAGACCTTCAAGTTTCTATTTTCCTTCTAATTAGAATCAATTTAATCCAATGTCAGATGTGAACATGAGAGAAAGAAGAGTGCTGATGCTTGCATTATGGATGTTATTGGAGAAAAGAATCCAGAGCACTTCTTTGTTGCCACTCAGGACGTTGATCTTCGAAAGAAACTTCAGGAGGTTAGTGTGCTTTATATCAGTCGAGTCTATTTGCATGTTTCAGATATGTCAATTTTTGTGATCATGTTTTCTTAGAACTTGTTTTTATATAGTTATAAATAATCGTGCAGGTACCAGGTGTCCCTCTTATATTTGGCTTGCGGAATGCCCTTTTCCTTGAGCAACCATCCACATTTCAACGCCAATTTGTCAAAGCATCTGAAGAAGGTCGCTCTTGTATGACACAGTCAGAATATAAGATGTTGAAGAAGAGAGCTAAGGACATTTTGGAAACCGAAGAAATAAGGGATTCATCTAATGAAGATGAAGATGTAGGAGATCAGAACTTAGAATTGCAGACAGTAAAAAAGAGTGATAATGCAAGAAAGCAGATGGGAGTGAAGGATAAACCTCAATTTAAGAGAAAGAGAGCTAAGGTAGAAACCTTACTCATCATTTATTTATGTTTTTAATTTGGTCTGATAAATTCATCATTCTGGTTTTAACTATCCGCCATTATCCATGTGTGCTTGACACCATCAGCTTGAGACCATATGTGAGTATGTGACAATATAGAATGTAGGCATATTTATTTACTTTCTCAGGATTTTGACTTCTATATATGGCATGCCCCATCAAGGATTTGGCTTCTATAATGTCATTCTTTTTATTAGAAGAATGTGACTTGCTTGGACAAGGATACAGGTGACTTAGATAGCTTTTTCTTTTTCTTTTTTTAACCTTTTGGATTCATGATAAAAATCTTATGGTAGCTTAAGCTAGGTTTGGTAAAATGTCATTAACATCTATAGTCTTAGAGTGCCTATACAAACCTGTATTGTTGTGGTCCGTAATCAACTCATAGCTACTTTTTGTTTAATCTCAACGTATGTTTATCTATAAAACTTTGGTGTGGGCTTTGTTAAGCTAGTTAATTATGTGACAAGGGGTTAACCAGAGAGGTGGCCGGGCGTGTTCACGGTCAGTTTAACTCTTGCACCTTAACTCTTAGGTAAAGCAACCTGCTTCCCCTCCCTTTTTCACTCTCTCAATCCTGCCCGAGTTTGTGTAGGCAAATATTATCTTATAATAATAATACTGAGAAGCACAGGAGAGGTTGATGTTGCTATGGGTATGGTCCGTATGGATGTTTCAGGTACTACCATATGCATATTTCAGTGTTCCTAGATATGTGAAGTTTAGTCGGTTAGTGATTGTATTTGTCTAACTGTTTAATTTTATAAATTGCGATAGAGGGAGACGATGTTGGGATACAGGTGCTGAAGCAAGAGCATAATGATGTTCATGTGTTTTGTTTAATTTTGGTAATTAAATTTATATATTTCACATCTGTTGTCATGCTCTTAATTCTTATTGCTATCTCTTTCCTTAAGATTGCTGTTGTTACATTTGTTGATTTAATTCGTTATCATGTATTTTGCAGGGTCCAAACCCACTTTCATGTAAGAAGAAAAAGAGCCATGAAAATCCAAGTATGGTATCTGGGAAGGTGAGCTTTCTTGTCCATTGCTTTGGCACTTTTATATTCTAGAATCTAGATTGCATGATCAGTCTCTTTTTGAAGTTATAGTTATACGTCTGGCAATCTAGGTACATGATGGTGACTTGGTGAGCATATAATATTTCTGAGATATATAATAATCGTGCCATCATAGGCTAAAATTTTAGTAATCGGTGCTTGGAAGCCATATAATAACTTGATTGAGCTATCAACACCCTTTGGCTTTCATTCAAGTAGCGATTTGCTTTAGGGATATATTTGCGAGCTGATTGATCATCTTTGGTACTTACTATGTGATTCGTTTTACTGAAACGAATAATAATATATATCTTCAATCATTAATTTGTGGAAGTAACTGCAGGAAAGCAAAGATGGCGATAATTCTGTGAGAAGTAGGACACGAAAGAGGTCACATAAGGGCAAAAACCTTGTTGAGACAGGCAGCTAATATCTTTGGTCAGTTGGTGGAGAGATTCAAATTTTTGTCTGCGTTGTAGCGAACAGTTGAGTGAGAGCATTGACTTGATAGATAAAACAAATTTGTAACTACTATATTATGTTGGCATGGCAGGTGAGATTTAACCATTATAAAAGCGAATTGGAATTTGATGTTTTTTTTTTTCTTTTGCTGTCACTTGACATCTAGATTTCTTAAACAAATTGTTTGTGTTTTCAAACCAAACAGATCTTTTCATAGACTCAATATTGCAGTCATTTATTTATTATACATGTCTAAGGCAATCTATAGTGTTTTCTCCATCTTTCATGTTATTCATGTATGTGCATGCATGAGCCAAATGTGTAGAGGTAAAAGTGAAACGAGCCCGATTTCTTCGGGCTTGTTTCACCGGTTCCAATCTCTTACTGAGATATACTTGGAGGACCTTAAGAGAAGATTTCTTTTTATAATTGTTGCTTTGGGGAAAGTTAAAAGTTCTTAATCATGCATATAATTTTCTTAATTATGTATTTGTTAAGATTTTGTTTAAGTGTAATGTTCTATATGCATGATTGGTTCAGTTTATCAACCTAGTGACATCTAAACATCAGTAATTAGATGTGTTTAGCGGCTGAAAATTCAATATCGGAACTTTGTTAAAATGGGGATATTTTGATCTACGGTGTTGCTAAACTTGAGGAATAGCTGTAGGAATTGTTACACAGTTCCATCAAGTTCCAATGCTTGATCTCAGCTTTACAGTTGATATGTTATCTTCTATTCAAATCTCGTCATGTAAACCGTTGTTTTTCAACAGGGATTTTTCCGCTAGTTCCCTTAAGAGGAGAGCCATTGAAGATGGCATGGATAGAGACTTGCACATACAGTTAACTTGATATTTGCATGGTTTTACAGGAGCCACATCTCTCTCTCACTCTCTTTGTAGTGCTTCTCATGTGTGTGATGAGTCGTGACATCTCTCTTCAGTCTTCTCCCAACCACCATCCCCCTAAATCCCAATCATGTCACTCACTTATGTCACTAATACCAACCAACATTTCATTCCATAAAGCAAAGTAAAATGACTAATGATCAACCATCCTTTTTCTCTCTAGAATTTGAATTTGAATTGTCGATATCTCTATCGAAAATTCAAATAAAATAAAATTCTCAAAAATTATAAAATCTGATTCTTTACATAAAGAATTGGAATTGAATTATCTTTAGAGAAATGAATACACATTGAAGATGATCCCATTAATATAAACAGAGTTTTTTTTTGGTTTTTTTTTTTTGGGTTCACTGAGAAGTGGTCCAGCTCTTTCTTAAAACGTTAGACAGTTGTTAGATCATGTCGTACACCGGTAGTGGAGAGTCTGTTTCTTTTTATTTCTTGTTTACACTCATTTGGATGTGAAGTCAAAAAGTTCACTACCATTTATCTTTTGCAATAATGTCTGACCCCAAAAAGAAAGGACCATTTGGACCATCTCCAACCATTGGTGCCATTTTGTTGCAAAGTTAGCAACAAAATACAGCAACAACCAGACCACCATCTCCAACCATTGCTCTAAATCCTACGCTAAAAAGAATATTCCCCAACTGATTCCTTCTCAGCCAATCAAAAAACAAGAAATAAAAACAAAATAGAGCAAGAAGTGGTGCAGAGAGATTTCTAGCGCTACTTATGGCGCAACCAGACCACCATCTGTAGAATAGCGTAAAAATTGGTGCACCCATTGGAGTGAAAATCTGTTGCAAAATAGAGATTGGCGCAATGGTTGGAGATGGTCTTAGGGTACATGATAAAATAAGGAAAGTCGGACCATATTTATTATCTCGTTTCTACATTTATTGTGATTAAAGACAATAAATACAGTGTGTATATTTCCTTTAACAATGTTTTATCCGATGCCCTAAGAGCATCTACAATGCAAAAGTGGCTTGCATACCAATAATTGTTGACATGGTAACAATGTCAAGATACTTACTTCATATGTGGCATAAAAATAGACTTGATAGACAATCGACTCAAAATTTGGTCTCCAATGCTTCCGTCTAAAACATATTTTTTTAATGACGTGTCCATCTTTTTTTCCTGTTTTATTTTTTATTTTATTTCCTTACCAAAAATATATGAAAAATTAATGTCAGTTTTAAATGTTTACTGAGTCAACCTAAAAAATAGCTGTGCAACAGACCGTCTGAAAGTGGACGGTCATGTTGACAATGTCTAATATTTTTTTTGCCATGTCAGCTTGACGTTGCATATGCACGGTTGCATTGGAGACACAATTATTAACATAACGTCTATTTATCCTACGTGTCATCTTTTTTTTTCACAAGCCACGCTTGCATTGGAGATGCTCTAATACTACCCAAAAAGAAAAAGAAAAATTGTCAAGTGGGCTTTTTGGACTCAAGAGTGAAGACTTGTGTTGTGTGGTTCATTCAACTTCAAAATCAAAGCTATGATGTCTGATCTCCCACTATGACATCTTTGTACCCCTTTTCAACTTAATTTAAGTTTATGATTATTATTTAAAACAATTCAATTATTAATGACACTTTAATATGATCCTTGTTTTTTTGACTTAAGTGAGTTAAATTTTAAAAGGATCCAAATATGTGATATTGTCTTCCTTGCCACAACACAATCAAGATGTTGTCACTTTGAGTTTATGGAAGAATAAGATTATATTAGGAGAATTTGATGGATTTTAATTAAAAGAATAGGTGTTGAAAAATGTTTTTATGAGAAAAATTGTATTTTATGTGGATAACATGCCCATTTCACATATTTGATCCCATTTGGATATTTATTCTTTCTTTCACCAATAACATAATTTACAAAAGAGAGCGAAGAGAAGAAGTCAAATTTGTAAAACAACAATCATGACAAAACTATATATGTATCCAATACTCCAATCACAATAATAACACTATCTATCAAAAATCAAAGGGTCCCTTTTAGATTCCCAAGTTTTTTTTTTTTTTTTCTCTTGTTGGAAAGACATCAAGTTGTTAATATCCACAAACACAAAAACGAAAACAGACAGAACCGAGCATTTGAAGTTTGAACAGTATAAACCCTTTGTTTTTTAATGTGTAGGAATCTTTCAATTTTTTTATTTATTTTTTCAAATTAGTTTACAATAGGGAAAACATAGATTAAATTAAATTAATGAAAACTGACAAACATTCAGCTTGATTGTTGGCTACTGGCTAGTGGTCTCTCGATTTCCCCAATGTTAACTTATATGCTTTCACCTTCACCTCGGGCCCTGCTTATTTCGATTCTTGTAATTTCTAGCTCCTAATTCAATATTTATACATATAATTTAGATATCTATTTGAACCATTTGTTCAAACCCCAAGTTCGTTCATCTATCAACTGAATTACGTTTTTGGAGGTTGGCGGTATATATATGTTTAGCCTTAATTAATGTTAATTTTCATGTTTTGAATTTCTTGAAAAATGACTTTTTACCTTATGACCTGATACGATCCTGCTAATTTTATTTAGATATTTATTGTAATGTTATTTTTATGTTTTATTTTGTTTTAATGAGTAATTTAATTATTAAGTTAGTGGGTTTACTGCTCATTTAATTATGGGTGGTGGGTTAGTTAATTGCTTAAGTTTAGGAGAGAGTGAGAAGAGAGTGAGCATTGATATTTTGTACAAATAGCTTCAATTCATTAATGAAAAGTATCAAGAGAATTATTGTCTGCACATTTGTGTTGTAATTGGGAGGTTATTGGTTCCTCGAAACACTAATATTTGGGAGGTTGAAGGTTTCCTCAAATTAACTTATCTATCCTGTCTTTTATTTTATATTTTATGTAAGTTTTTCATTACAGATATTTGGGTTTGTAACAATTGGTATCAGAGCCTGGCAATGGCAATGAACCTGGAGCAACGGGTAGAGAGGTTGGAGAAAAAAGTAAAGTTTCTTTCAACTCAGCAAAAGGAGATCATCAATCACATAATTGAGTTGTTTAACAAACTCACTGCTCGTATTGATTTTTCATCTAGTCCATCTATTCAGCCTTCTCAAGTTATTGCAATTGAAGATACTGGAAAGACTATTCAACATTCTCAAGTTATTGCAATTAAAGTTTCTACACCAATGTGTTCTTTATCAACTTGAGAAAGATGAATAGATGGACTAGATGACAAATCAATACGAGCAGTGAGTTTGTTAAACAACTCAATTATGTGATTGATGATCTCCTTTTGCTGAGTTGAAAGAAACTCTACTTTTTTCTCCAACCTCTCTACCCGTTGCTCTAGGTTCATTGCCATTGCCAGGCTCTGATACCAATTGTTACAGACCCAAATATCTGTAATGAAAAACTTACATAAAATATAAAATAAAAGACATGATAGATAGGTTATCAAATCAATTGACTTGGAAGCTAATCCTACAAGAGATCAATCATATGAAGAATATGGTGAAATACATGTCTATTAAATTAGAAGAAAGTCTGCGCAAGAATGAAGAAAAATGGAGTATGTCTTCTGCAAAATTGGAATCATCATCAAATGAAAATGCTGCCAAACATTTAAACAGAAATGAAGAAAACTCTACATCTTTGGTTGAAAGTCAAGGTCTCCAACAATGTAACCACATGGCGATTACAATATGCAATGAAGGTGTTCAAAAACACTACAAGGTAAAGTTAATCACTTCTAAAATTAAAAAATTATCTTGCAAACAACAACAAAATAAAATGGTTGAAAAACCATACAACTTGAGAAAAAAAGAGTTTTCTCTAAAATCCAAAGGTGGATGTGTTCCTAAACATTTTCACAACAAAATAAAACATAAAAATAACATTACAATAAATATCTTAATAAAATTAGCAGGATCGTATCATTCCTTCCCCCTTTAAAAACATCTTTGTCCTCAAGGATTTTTAAAATGGGATTAATTTGAAGTTGAATTCTTGGTGCGTTTCGTATGAAGAGGATTGTTGCAACCGGAAAGCTACAAGAAGTCCGCTTAACATTTGATGCAATGAATAACTTGTCGGTACCATCGCCGAGATCGAATTCTGCATCATCTTCACTTGCCTGAATCGAGAAACAATTTTTACTGCAATACTTTGGTCCAATTTCTTTTGTCAACCTTTTTATAGGCATAAAAAAGGAACCTATAGAAGCTGCAATTTTGTTATGTTGAGAAGTTTCTACACCAATGTGTTCTTTATCAACTTGAGAAAGCTGAATAGACTTTGCAGTAACTTGAGAATGTTGAATAGTCTTTCCAGTATCTTCAATTGTAGTAACTTGAGAAGGCTGAATAGACGAACTAGATGACAAATCAATACGAGAACTGAGTTTGTTAAACAACTCAGTTATGTGATTGATGATCTCTTTTTGCTGAGTTGAAAGAAACTCCACTTTTTTCTCCAACCTCACTACCCTTTGCTCCAGGTTCGTTGCCATTGCCAGGCTCTGATACCAATTGATACAGACCCAAATATCTATAATGAAAAACTTACATAAAATATAAAATAAAAGACAGGATAGATAGGTTAATTCGAGGAAACCTTAAACCTCTCAAATATTGGTGTTTCGAGGAACCAATAGCCTCCCAATTACACCACAAATGTGCAGACAATAATTCTTTGGATACTTTTCATTAATGAATTAAAGCTATTTATACAAAATATCAATGCTCACTCTCTCCTCACTCTCTCCTAAACTTAAGCAATTAACTAACACACCACCCATAATTAAATGAGCAGTAAACCCACTAACTTAATAATTTAATTACTCATTAAAACAGGCAAACCAGATTTCTATTTTTGGGTCTATCAAATCGTGCTTGTATCATTTGATATCAGAGCCGGTTATGAAGTACTTCCGCTAGATTTGTGTCGAACTACCATTCCGTTGTTTGGAGCATGAATTCGGTCGGCAATTTATAGGCTAGATTAAGATTTGTTAGTATTATGTATGGGCATAATATTATCACATTGACTACTGATAGTCGGGTGACGGGTCAGTGTCGATATGTTGACCAATGAGGACGTTGGCTCGGAAGCGTGGTGGAATGTTACGATCTTGTTTATTTAAAATTTAAAATGTTTGTTTTTGTTTTAAATTCAAATAGGATGATAATATCTTATTTTAAATAAGATTAGATAGGATTTGTTTAGATAGGATTTCTATTATTTCTTTAGTTTGTAATCTCTATAAATAGAGACTTGTTTTCAATAAAACGTATGAATGAATTTTTAAGTATGATGTGTTAGTCTTTTATCACTTTTGGGAGGTTCTGGTTTCCCTCGAAGCAAACCAGGTTTCTATTTTTGGGTCTATCAAATTGTGCTCGTATCAATTGGTATCAAAGCCTGGCAATGACAATGAACCTGGAGCAACGGGTAGAGAGGTTGGAGAAAAAAGTATAGTTTCTTTTAACTCAACAAAAGGAGATCATCAATCACATAATTGAGTTGTTTAACAAACTCACTACTCGTATTGATTTGTCATCTAGTCCATCTATTCAGCCTTCTCAAGTTATTGCAATTGAAGATATTGGAAAGACTATTCAACATTCTCAAGTTATTGCAATTAAAGTTTCTACACCAATGTGTTCTTTAGAAACTTCTTAACATAACAAAATTGCAGCTTCTAAGGGTTCCTTTTTTATGCCTATAAAAAGGTTGACAAAAGAAATTGGACCAAAGTATTACAGTAAAAATTGTTTCTCGATTCAGGCAGGTGAAGATGATGTAGAATTCGATCTTAGCGATGGTACCGACAAGTTCTTCATTGCATCAAGTGTTAAGCGGACTTCTTGTTGCTTTCCGGTTGCAATAATCCTCTTCATATGAAATGCACCAAGAATTCAACTTCAAATTAATCCCATTTTAAAAGTCCTTGAGGACAAGGATGTTTTTAAAGGGGGAAGGAATGATACGATCCTGCTAATTTTATTTAGATATTTATTGTAATGTTATTTTTATGTTTTATTTTGTTTTAATGAGTAATTTAATTATTAAGTTAGTGGGTTTACTGCTCATTTAATTATGGGAGGTGGGTTAGTTAATTGCTTAAGTTTAGGAGAGAGTGAGAAGAGAGTGAGCATTGATATTTTATATAAATAGCTTCAATTCATTAATAAAAAAGTATCCAAATAATTATTGTCTGCACATTTGTGTTGTAATTGGGAGGTTATTGGTTCCTCGAAACACCAATATTTGGGAGGTTTAAGGTTTCCTCGAATTAACTTATCTATCCTGTCTTTTATTTTATATTTTATGTAAGTTTTTCATTACAGATATTTGGGTCTGTAACATGACCTCTAAATACAAATGTATACTTCTGTCTTCCTTGTATGTATAAAGGGTTTTAAACTGTCTCCCTTGCAAGTTCGAGTCCTCTCCTCTCTTCAAAAAACCCCTGAATTTATGTAATAGTGCAATACTTCAATATATATATATATATATATATATATATATATATATATATATATATATATATATATATATATATATATATATATATATATATATAAATAAGTAATTCACATAAGATCATACAAAAAAAAAATTTCTTTTTGTAGACCTTTATTATATACAAGGTCTTAAAAGAGTTAAATATATTATATAAAAAAAATTACTATAAACATGATGATTATACTTAGAGAAATCTTATTTACAATTTATAACTAAAAAGTTAAAAATTATTGTTTTCTATTGTTTTCTAAACAAACAACAACTTTTCCCTCAAAACAATTATTTTATTCATTTTGAAAAAATAGCAAAAACATTTACATCGTTTTCGTTTTTGAAAAATACTACTAAATACATTAGAGATGACAATATTTCCCACGGGGCCAGGGCCCCGTAGTGCTCCACCCCAAACGGGGCAAGGAGAGGAATAATATTCGGGGATGGGTGACGCAGCGGGGTATGACAAAAATAAGAATGATCACTTTATCGAACCCTGATGCACACTCAAACGAACCTTGACACAGCGACCAGTAGTTACCCAAGCATGGACCGCCATGCATGGGCCATCACTCCCTAATCTTCTTAGAAAATGGTGCTCTCGAATCCTTAAAAAGCATGTCGAATCCACGACAGATAAATGTTCCAAAGGAACGATTTTATTAAAATCAATCAAAGGTTTAAAAGTTACAATAATTGGAAATAACAAGACTATTTATAATAAATTAATCATAATACGACTCGAATACGATATTTCTAAAAGACTAAAACAGGAAAATATCAAAACTAATAAGAATATTTTAAGATTCATGACTCTTAATTTAACTAGAAAACAAAGATCAAATCTTACCCAAAAAGGTAAGTTTGATTTATTTCCAAAACCTAAATTTAATTCATAATCAAATTAAAGTAAATAAACTTGCCAAACAAGAAACAAAGACCCAAATTAATAAAATAAGCAAACACCCAAAACCGTCTGAATCTGAAGTTGGGCACGGTCTGGGCCGCAGGACACGCTGAACACACCGACAGTGGTTTAGATCGCGGTTCCTCCTTCTCTGTCCTCGAAAGTGAAGCGGGGCGGGGACGGGGACGGGGGAAGCACTCCCCACCCCATCCCTACCCCGATATATTATAAATATATATATATAATATCATATTCAAAATTTTAATATCATTTAACATTAATTTTTTTTAACATAAATAGTTTTTTTTTTTTTTAACTACACTTTTGACTTTGGTTTGTTTTATAGAATCTTCGACTCTGAACTAAATATGAATTTCTATTTTTTTCTTTGTTTTAAGTTGTAATTTTTAAATGTATAGTTGCATTAGATGGGGAATGGGACAGGTATGGGGAAGGTCCCTCCAACGGGAAATCCCCGCCCTCGACCCCGCTTCTTTTAATGCTGGGACAGGGATAGGGATGGGGATAGTTTTGGGGGGCAGGGATGGAGATGGAAAAGCATTCCCGACCTTAACCCGGCCGTTGCCATCCTTAAAATACATCACGTTTTTTTAAAACATAATTTTTATTTTTATTTTTATTTTTTTTTTCAAAATCACCATTTTAAAAATGATGCCAACCTATAAAAAGAGTAAGAGAAGACATGATGATTGGATTGAGTGACCTTTATTTGAATGGTCAGAGTTTGCAGAAAGTGGGGAACCTTTTTGTTCTCTTTTTTTAATTATATTTACATATACAATACAAGACCAGAACTTAGAAAGAGGAAGGGACCATAACAGATTCACAGATTGACAGCTCTTTTTATCTAGTTTTATTATGTTATTTGACTTATTCTTATCTTTCTCTCACTCTCATGTGAAGTTTCCAACAAAGACAGACCTGCAACTTGCAACAAATTGAAAAAAAAAAAAATTCTATACAAATCTAGCAAAGCCATACCTCAGCATGACATATCTTGTATTTATTATTAAAATAGATTAATGAATGAACTTAATTAATTATGACATTATATGTAATAAATCTTTTAATTAAAATTAATAAATTACTTTATATATACTTACATATTACAAAAACACCTTCTTTTTTTTTAGCATGTAATCCATGGTAAAAGAGACAAAATCATATTATTTTATATTATATTCACTCTATCTATACCAATACCTTTTTAGATCGATCCAAATAAGTTCTTGCTGGAATAGAAATACTGATTTAATTTTACATGCATTTTTTTTTTTTTAAAGTATAACATCAATCAAGTCAAGGGTTTGCCGGAACTTGACAAGATCCTTACACTTGAACCGCGCTCACTTAGTTCATTTTTATTTTTTACATGTAAATTGATTTTTTTATTTTATGGAGTTATTAAGTTTATGATATTTGATGGTAGATAGACAAGCTTAAGGCTTGGACAAATGACTCCCAAGTCACCGGCTCGAATCCTACCAATGACGAAAGCCTTTCAAAAAAATATCAGGTCCCGAATTAATAGATATTAAAAAAATAAAAACTAAAAAAAAAAGTTCATGATACAGTATTTGAGTAACTACTAATTACACACATGACAGCCAAACAGCTAAAGTTGAAAGGACATAAAAGTAATTACATATTTACACCATCTATATTCAACAGTAACGACATTTTCCAAAGAGTAATGCTACTTTGCCCAAATCTGGTACCCAAATGACTTGACAACACTCTCGTCTATTCATTTAGATTGTATTAGATTTGCTTGATTTAAATGAATGAATGAAAATATTGCCACGTCATTTGGGCACCAGATTTGGGTACCAAATTTGGGTAAAGTAACATTACTCTTTTCCAAATTAAAAAAAATACAGCAATTGCATGTGACTAACGAACAAACGTAATGTACAATTTCCCGTCGCTTACGCCGGCAAGTCGTTGTCTTGTAGTTGTACGTACACATTCCTCTCCTCTCTAGTATCTGTTCGCCGGATCTCTCTTATGACTCCCTCCTCACTCTCTCTGTGCTCATTTTCAGATTTTCTTCACAAACTCTCCTTTATTTTTAAACCAATCACCCAAACAGATCCTTAAACTTACCCGGTTACCGTTACAAAGGAACGTTATCTTTCAAATTCTGTTTCCACTGACAGCATCTCTCATTGCTCATAATAATTGAATTTTTCTTTTTGGATTTTTCGGTTTCTCGCCGGAAGGTTTTTTTTTTTGGTTTTTTGTTTTTATTTCGCGGCGAAAATGGAAAATCTCGTTTGGCTTTTCGTTTTCGGTTTGTCATTCTTCACATTCTCTAGAGCTAACACTGACAATGTTTCTGCTGATTTGGAATCTCTTCTTGGCTTCAAAAGTTCAATTTCTCATGATCCATCGAATCTTCTCTCCGGTTGGAACTTAACGACCGACCACTGCTCTTGGTACGGAGTCACCTGCGATCAGTTCTCTGGCAGAGTAACGACTTTGGAAATCACCGGAAACATGACATCATCCGCCGGCGACAAAGTCTCTGGAACTCTTTCAGTCTCCATCGCGAAACTGTCGGAGCTCCGGACGTTTTCCGTTCCTCACAACGTGTTTTTCGGCGAGATACCGGCGAACATTGGAGAGCTCCGGTTTCTTGAAGTTCTGGAACTGCAAGGAAACAACTTCTCCGGCAAGATTCCTGACCAGATAAGCAACCTCGAGTTTCTTCGGGTGCTTAATTTGTCTTTCAATTCGTTTACCGGCGAAATACCGAGTAAACTGGTTGGTCGTGGAAATTTGAGTGCTATTGATTTGTCGAACAACCAACTCTCAGGTGGTATTGTGATCGATTCTTCAAGAAAATGTGAGTTTTTAACTCATTTGAAGCTCTCTAACAACTATTTGACTGATAATATTCCAAAGGAAATCGGAAAATGCCGAAATTTAAGGAGTCTGTTGCTTGACGGGAACATTCTAGAAGGTCCGATCCCGGCCGAGATAGGACGGTTATCGGAGCTGAGGGTTGTAGATGTTTCGAGAAATAGTCTCACTGATAGAATACCTGTAGAGTTATCGAATTGCAGAAAGTTGTCTGTTGTTGTCTTGACTAACTTGAATGATTTTAGCAACGACGGAGCTGATAGTTCAAGAGGAGAATTCAGTGCATTTGACGGCGGTGTTCCTTACGAGCTGTTTTTGAGTCCGAGTCTGCAGATTTTGTGGGCGCCGAGAGCGAATCTCGGTGGAAGATTGCCCGATAATTGGAATGAGTCCTGCTCGCTTAGAGTGCTTAATTTGGGGCAGAATAGTTTCAATGGTGTGGTGTCAAAAAGTTTGGGGAATTGCAAGAATCTGACCTACTTGGATTTGAGTTTGAATAGTTTAGTTGGATATCTTCCAATGCAGCTGCAAGTTCCGTGTATGGTGTATTTCAATGTTAGCCAGAATAACATTACAGGTGTTCTTCCAGAATTTGAGAGATCTAGTTGTGGTACTAATAGCATGATTGTTTATGGTGACGATGATAGCTTTCTAGATTTGGAAGATATACGGATTGGATATGCTAATATCCCGGTTTGGGGTTTCACTTCAGATGAGAAGTTTGTGATTGTTCATGAATTTAGTTGCAATAGGTTCTATGGTTCTTTACCTCTGTTCTCCATAGAAAACAAAATATTGGCAACTAGTTACAGGCTGATGTTGAACAATAATATGTTCAACGGGTCTCTTCCTGGGGAGCTAATTTCTAACTGCAGTGATCTGCTGAGCCTTTCTGTTAACTTGAGTGAAAACCAGTTGTCGGGGATGATTTTTGAGGCGTTGCTTCTTGACTGTCTACAGCTGATGGAGTTTGAAGCGGCCAACAATCAGATTGGTGGGTCAGTTGGGTCTGGTGTTGGTAACTTGACGAAGCTTCAGCGTCTTGACTTGAGAGGAAATAAAGTATCTGGTTCACTGCCTGATGAGTTGGGGAACTTGAAATCTCTGAAATGGGTTTTGCTTGGATGGAACAACATAACAGGACAAGTTCCATCTCAATTAGGTCAGTTGAGTTCACTTACAGTTTTAGATCTTTCTTATAACGCGCTCACAGGGTCCATTCCTGCAAGCTTGACAAACGCCACGAATCTTGAAACTCTGTTACTTGACCACAATGGGCTTTCTGGAGAGATACCCTCATCATTTTCAAGCCTTTCTAATCTTACTACATTGAATGTTTCTTTCAATGACCTTTCTGGTCATATACCCTCTCTTCAACACCAAAATGATTGTGATAGCTTCAAAGGAAATAAGAATCTACAGTCATGTCCATATACAAACTCTGCTGGGACAGGAATTCTTCCAGCTGGAGTGGAAGATAAGAAATTGCAGAGTCGTAAACAAGTGAAAACATTCATCATTGCTGTGGCAACTTCGGCTTCAGCTGTATTTTGTCTAATCCTAGTGACTGTTATTTTTATTTTCGGAAGGAAAAAGTTTGCTAGACTTGGTAGCCTAAGAGGGAAAGTGGTGGTGACTTTTGCTGATACTCCTAATGAATTGACCTATGATAATGTGGTTAGAGCTACTGGGAATTTTAGTATCGGAAACTTGATCGGTACAGGTGGTTTTGGGTCTACTTACAAAGCAGAATTGTTCCCAGGTTACCTAGTGGCTGTAAAGAGGCTCGCCATTGGAAGATTCCAAGGCATCCAACAATTTGATGCTGAGATTAGAACTCTAGGACACATTCGACATAAGAACCTTGTAACTCTTATCGGGTATTATGGGGGAGAAGCTGAAATGTTTTTAGTTTATAAGTATCTTTCTGGTGGAAACCTGGAGACCTTCATCCACAACAAGTCCAGTAAAAATGTACAATGGCCAGTGATCCACAAGATAGCTATGGACATAGCACAAGCTCTTGCTTACCTCCACTACTCCTGTGTTCCCCGGATAGTTCATCGCGATATCAAGCCTAGCAACATCCTGCTTGACGAAGAGCTCAATGCTTACCTTTCAGACTTTGGGTTGGCTAGGCTTTTAGAAGTTTCTGAGACTCATGCTACAACAGATGTAGCAGGCACATTTGGATATGTAGCGCCAGAATATGCAACCACTTGCAGGGTTTCCGACAAGGCAGATGTTTATAGCTTTGGTGTAGTGCTATTAGAACTCATGTCAGGGAAAAAATCCCTGGATCCTTCATTTTCCGAGTATGGGAATGGGTTCAATATCGTTGCATGGGCGAGATTGCTGATCAAAGAGGGACGTTTTTCTGAACTTTTCTCTCCGGAATTATGGGATACTGGGCCAAAGGACAATCTATTGGGAATGATAAAGCTTGCAGCAAATTGTACCGTAGAGACACTTTCTATTCGGCTATCAGTGAAGCAAGTTCTCGAAAAATTGAAGCAGTTGAAATGATAAAAGCATTTCAATTCCTGGCAATGGACGATGATGCGAGGTGTGAGGCTGCTCATGTCTACATGAGAGTTCGTATTATACGGTGAGGTCATCGTTATGTCAATGTTCTCTTTTTATCCCTATATCATTCCAATTGCTCAGCTTAAATACTAGCTTTGAAAAGGTCATACAACCAAACTTCACTTTCACGAAAGAAAAAAGAGGATGTTATTCCACTTTTTTCCTTTCCAATCTAACACTAGACAACTTTTGAAAGAAATCTAGAAGACACCCGCCTTCTATCTTTGACTGTATTATAGATTTCGAAACTGTGTTTGCGCACTGTTTACTTTTTTATGACGTATTGGCTGATGGCATCAAAAACCTTCAAACATTGCTTTATTTTCCTTCTCGCCAAACAGTTTTATCTCTACTCAATTCTCTGTCTAATATATTTAGATTGGTATTGTATTGGGTTGTTTACAGATGACCTCACAGTGAAACTGTTGCTGCTCGGCATCACAACGCAGTGTTCATCTCCACATCTTAGGTAATTTACAATGTCCAAGACATTAATGCTTAAGTTTTTGGCTGCATTAGAAACCCTTTTTATGTTCACTAGCGATGAACTGACATATTTTTTGTAGAACTAATTTGATGTATAAATATGTTGAGGTGGTAAAGCATATACAATTGTCAACAGAGCACTGAGGGCAAACCATGTTCTAGTTTGATTTTTTAGCATCAAGACAAACAAAATGGCGTGGTTTATCAATCATGCCCTACCTAGGGTATAGCCGTATAGCTCTAGCTTCATTAACAGATTTCCAGAAGTCAATTTTTTTTTTTTTTTGTTGACTATGTACAATAATGTTTTGAGTGTAGAAATCTCTAACCTAATGTTTAATTACTTACTTCAATTACTTCCATTCCATTGCTTAATTACTTCCTCACTGTGTGAAAATGAGTTTAAACCCATACGAAAAATATTGAGCGATAATTAACAAATATTATGCTGAGTTGATCTTGTTTATGTACAGTGCTTGAGCAGGAAAAGTTGCTTTATAATATCATTGTTTGTAAGAAGTAAAACCATGTAAATTATAAGATTCAAGACAAAACACTAGCTGATTTACATTTCAATAGACATAAAAATTCTGGAAACGTAAGAACTGGAGGAAGTCTATGAATAGCATTATGTACATAAGCAGGATAGTGAAGTCGAAAAGTCCCCAAAGGAAACAAGCTAAGGAAAACTTCTTATCTTAATTGTCTGCATAGAAGGCTTGTAAACAGAATAACATTTTGTAGACGAACCCATGGTGTTAGGTTATCGTACTGGTTCAGGAAAGAGAACATTTTTCCATCTTAGATGCGCATCAAGTAGCGCTACTGCTATCGCCCTGTTTAGCCTTGATGACAACCTCTTCTGTTGTGGTTCCAATGATCTCGTTAGCATGCCTCATGTCTACGCAAGCATACCTTCCTAGAGTATCCTGAATTCAGTTACTCCCCTAGTCAGAAAAAGGCACCGGAAAAGCTATACACACACACGCAAAGAAAAGACTTTATAAAGATAAGGGCAGACAAAAATAAAATTTCTAAGTCCTAAATTCATTAAAATATATATATATATATATATCCTATGATGATAATTCACGGAAATGAAAGATTCAAATGATATCAAGATAACGAAAACCATGCATTCAGCTCTGCTCCGGGACAGAAGATTGTTAGCTAAAATAAAAAAGAAGAAAATGATGGTATAACAAGTAGTTTTAAGAATTCTCACACAAGAAACAATCTTCAACTTCTGCAACTTTTGAATTGCATCATCGACATCAAAATTACAGCTTTCACCGAATGCTTGTTTGATAAATTCTTCGCAATGCTGGTCTAATTCCTACTTCAGATCATTACAAACTAATTATTTACCATCCCTATCGGATGGATATACATTTCATCTTGAAATCAGGAAAGTAAAGTAGCATTAAGAAAAGTTGTCTGCACCTGTCTAGTAGCTTTTCCCTTCTGCAACAGCATAAAGAATGAAATGATCACTTCTTTCACCTGCACATTCAAGTTCTCAAGTTCAGTAATTTATTAGGGACTTCTAATGGACTATCATAAAATACAGAATCCAAAACACTGCTAAAATATGAATCAATTAATAAAATTGTTTTTTTTTTTTTTTTAGTTTTAAGGGTACTTGAAACAGGAAAGAATTGGGGCCAAAAATCCAGTAAATTTAAAGATTTTAGGAAAATATTGAAAACCTGAAAGAAAAACCGACGAATCAGAAAAATTTATAAATTATAATCTATGTCAAGTTTGTAGCCTATTACTTCCTGCTGAATCACATCGTCACACAAGTGAAGAAGAGTGCCCCTTCCACTATCAAGTTGTTTGTCGTACACACACTTAGTAATTAAGCTCTGATATGCAACCAAGTTGCTCTGGAACCTGTAAGGCAATTCCGGAAAACATTAGCCTCCTCCACATATTTGTATCTATAGCAATAGACTATGCACATGACTGCAAGAATGTGCTGCTATATGACTGTAATAGTAGATAGGAAGATGAAGAGTACACTTAACGATAAATAGGTTTTAACACAGAACATAACAACCGCACTCAAGATAGCGAAAATAACCCGCAGATCAGCTTTAGGCATGCTTAATGAACTGATAAGAGTACCCTGAAAAATAAGACATTATGCATGTAAACAAGAAGTATGAATTCAGGGAATTGCTATAGCGTAGTCATTAAATTTGATATATCATATATATATATATATATATATGTAATAACTCACCAACCCAATTGCAGCAGAAACAAGAAACTTGGTCCAGTCCATTGGAGTTAAACCTGGACTTTTCTTCTCTGGCTGTTCAAAGAAAAGCAAAAAAGGATAAGGCTAGAATCTAGATCATATATTTATTTCTCGGGGAAGAGAAAGACTGAATAGATAAAGCAATTAAAACTCACAAGTACAATCTCCATATCGGCCATTGGAATGTTTTTGAAGTGCTTCACGTATATATTCCGCTCTGTCTCTTTTTTGGTTTTTGCTCGTCTGCAGATTACATTCGTATAATACGTCAATGATTTACAACCTTTTGATAGTTTATTGAACAGTGTGATCAGAAAACAAAGACTAATGGGGAGAATTTCTGGTAATTTCCATGTAAACAAGAACAAATCTGAAGATATAGTATGCCCTTATATTGTTTGATAATCAAATCTATATGTGTGCTCAGCCCTCTGATAATTAATTAGAACCAACCAAAAAGAGTCAGCAATACCGTCCGTAAACAACAATGATTCTTTCAAAGGTAGGTTCTTGGATCGTGATCTTCTTCAACAGATTAAAAATGCTGGTGACATAGAAGAGAATGTCAAAAAAAAAAAAGGCAAACAAGCAACTCTAACAAAGTGATCCATGTGCTAAAACGGAAATATTAGTATATATCACATCTTGAAAACCTGAGTTTCAGCTTCTCAATACGAATCCGTTCAACTTGTAAGCCATCCTGCTCTGTAGCAATGCTGATTTCAAGAGGTTTTTCTGGTTCTTTCATAGACCTCCTCCCACTTGACCTTCCATAGATAAGCCATTTTATCCTACAAGCAAAAATACCCCAGAGGAGAAACAACTAAGGCGCCAAAAAATAAATTTATGAAATAGACTTCGTTATAGAATTAATTTAAGATTATAACTGTAATACTAAAACGAGAGAATCGGAAATTCTATGCGTGCTCAAAGTACTTACTTACCCAGTCACTGTCAGAAGACATTTCCATATGCGCCAAATGATCGTATCTATTTTTGATTTGATGAAGTAAGCAGTTGTATGATCAATTCCAAAGCCACGCCGGAAAATTATGTACTAAAAGCATATAAATAAATCCAAATTAGTTCACAGAGAGATACATTACAAGCCATCTCCATCACATAACTCTCCTGCCACCTTCCAGTTTAAGCTGGAATGAAGCGGTACCTTGTTAGCAAAGTCTGGAAGATTTTCCTGAGGATGTTTCGCAAAATACCTTGTCAAAAGCCTTTTATCAAGCTACATTCAATCACAAGTAAACATTTTGATCAGAAAAAACATGTGTATAATGTATAATTTTGTGGAAAGAAGAAGCTAATTCATAAATCTAAGGAGTTACAAACCTTGGATTCGTCAACTACAATCGGAAGATTTAAGCGATATTGTGCAGAAAGTGCAATTTCAATTTCGTCAATAGATGTTATCTTAAAATTGCTCTTATCCATCACCTTATAGACAAGGTAAAAATCAGATCAGCAGGAGAGTGTAACAAAAAGTAGACCTCTAATATAGTAACAAATCGAACCATGGAATCGATACCTCGAACAAGTAATTGAGGAAATTCTGTTCTAAACAATCAATATCGTCTGGAGTTAGGTTCTGCTGATTCAATTTTGAAGCTCCATAGACCGGCTCAAATAAGGCGTAAAGTTGCTGCAACCACAATATGCAATATATAATTCATGTTCAACAAGAACGAGTAAGAAAGATGAGACAAATTTTGGATTAACAAGGAAAGTGTGCAAATCAATAATACCATTAGGTCCTCGAATTGAAGAAGATACCAAGCTCGAATTGTGTATTCAACTCTCTGGCAGAGCTTTAGAAATTCAAGGCGATCTGATTTTTGTTCTGCAAAACAAAAGGTAAACAGGAAAAATGAATTGCGATTGATAAAAAGAAAGAAATGAATTGAGATGATAAAAGAAACATACCAAAGAGATCGGCCAAAGTGGAGATCAGTTTATTCTTGAGAATGGGAATAACAGATTCAAGCTCCAATCTTATTACATCTTTCTTCTTCTTTTTCCCCATTCTTTCTATTAACTGAAAATACGACGACGATGACGATGACGATGATGAGGTCCGGAAGAGGAAGATGCAACATGTTAATCATGCATGTTCTGTAATATTGTCCGATCTCCGCGGCGGGAAATTCTTACAAGTGTTTAATTTTGCATACCTCTTTTAACACTTGACATTTGTCAACTATTTATATCTCCTCCGCGCCAACGCCATCCATATCTAATAAATAAGATGAAATTGATTTCAAACGCATGATTCGACTCACTCAACGCCTCCCTCTCGCGAACCATCTCCGCCGTGTCCCACTCGTTGTCCTCCCTCTTGATGTCGTCAACTAATCAGCGGGTAACTGAATCTCAAAATTCCTAACTCACTTTGTTAATTTCGACTAGTTTCAACCCTCAAATTTATGTGATGGGAAGATGTAGAAGATACCGCGCTGAGAGTGCAATGTCAATCTCTTCCTTACTTGTTAATTTGAAGTTGCTCTTTTCCATCACCTACAAACAAACAAGTATATATACATTAGTGTTGTTTAATCACATAAAATAGTGCTTTATTTTCCTTTTCTAAAACTCAGTCTAGTTAAGTTGATCTTGTAAATTAGTGATTTCAGGGGTTGAATTAAAGTGAGTTGTTTTATTCTTTTTCAAAGATAAATTTATAATTTGACTATAAATATAAAGCTTCTAGCATTGGTTCCACAATAGTGATAAAATAATTTTTAAGTAACGGATTCTAATCCAATCTAATCTCGATTAGTTTAATTCAATACTTACAAGATGAGGTTGACTCAATGTGATAAGCCTCTCGAACAAGATCATGGGTTCGAGTTATTTCCGTACCTTAAATAAGCTACGGAGAAAGAGGCGTTCAAGTGCATCAAGATTTTCAGGAGTGAAGCTGCCATACTCGGGTTTATCTGATGGCACAATGTCAGGATTAAAAAAGGTGTATGTTCGCTGCAAACACAACCAATTACAGTATCTTATAAATAAAACCCCAAAAACCAAAAAACAAATATATTTTATATTCATCCAGTAGAACTATAAGGGATTTTACAGTTACTTTACCATCAAACTTTCAAATTCCATATGATACCATGCTCGAACTGTGTAATCAACTCTGGTGCAAAACAGCTTAAACTGTTTCTGCTCCTCTGGATTTTCCTCTGCAAAAGAACCCACTACACTCACTACTTGAGAAAACATATATGTTTGATTGATTGATTGATTGATTATGTGTTTGTTTAAAGTGTAGTAAGTGTGTACCTAAAATGGCATTCAACTTTTTGAGAAGGGCTTCTCTGGGGATGGGGATGACAGATTCACGTTCGAGTCGAATCACTTCGTTTTGCTTGACTTTATTGTCCATGTTTGAATTTTGATATTGGATTTGAATGTTATGATTTTCTATTCATTTGAATGTAACTTCCCTTCCCTCTTCTTTCGGATGGAAACTTTAAACCCCTTTTATCGTTCTTCTTAGCATCTGTCATACTTTCTTTGTTTTCTCACCTTGCCATGCAATTTCTAGCTTTCATATTTTTTTATTTTTTTTATTTTATTTTAAATATCTATTGTAACTATGTGGCGTTACTGTAACTATAACGATTCCGCATGAAAAAAAACGTAGAGAAATCTTACACGGGATAACTTCACATTCCCCTTCTTGGGAGTTTGAACAACTTAAATACATATGGGTTATGACGTTTGATTTGATATTTTATAAATACAGCATTGTTACAATTCCGTGACATATTATAAAGTTTATAGAGTATATTATCAACTACTAAATATTTATGCTAAACTTTATATTCGAACTCACAAAGCTTACATATGGAACCTGTAAATGTTTATATGAAAAACTTGACAGTTTCAATAGTATTGATAAAAATCGGTACTGGGTTATGGCATCTTGGTTTCGGTCCTCCCAACTTTTTTCTTTTTTCTTTTTTCGTCATGCCTCAAAACCCAAGATTCACATTAATCTTTTTTCCGTTTTAGATTGATGAGAGTTTAGCTAAAATGGCAACCTCTCATTCTGGGGGCAAACTGTGGATGATCATCCCAGATTGATCCATCAGCTTGTTTTGTTATTGATGATATGATTCAATAAATTTATTTTGGGTTTTTATGTCTACTGTTTAAAAAAAAAAAAAAAAACGAGAATTCACATTAATTACATTTTTAAGCATTTGAAGCACAAATGTTACATTTACAATAATACTACTTTACTCAAATTTGGTACCCAAATATGGTGCTAAAATAATGTAGCATCATTATAATTCCATTTAAATTGTATTATATTTGTATGATTTAAATGAATGGATTACAGTGATGTCACATCATTTGAACAAGGTAGCATTACTCTTAAATTTATTTTCGTACATCACTTTGACCACACAATTACCATCTATCTTTACATTAAACAATGAACGCGAAAGAGGCAAGATATGAAGCCATAGGGGGTTCTTAAGCCCCAAAATCCTTCATTTTCAACAACTCCTTATTGTGAAAATAAACATAAACTAGATCCAATCCAACAAATAAAATCAACGTTTCCCTATCATCACATTCTAGAAAACAGTGTATCCTGGAGGCACCCTAAACTTACAAGTAGCTAAAAACCAAAGAATGAAGAAAGAAATCAAAAGAAATTGCATATATTAACAATCGAAGAAGAAAATCCCACGAGTAAAATCTCTGAACCAAGTGGAATATCGCCTGAATTTAACCATTAAAGCATCAGATGTGAAAATCACTTTAAATACCGATAAGAGGAAGAAGAAGCTCACCTTCCCAAGACAGCATCAATTTGTACCGCTACCCTGTCTTATCTTAAGGACAAGCTCCTCAGTGGTGGTGCCAATGATCTCATTGGCACGTTTCAGCCCGACACAGTAATACCGGCCAATAGTATCCTAGATTAAAAGATTAGTCTCAAATCAGAAACAATGTCAAACTTAAAACTTGTTGAAATGTGAGAAATGTTGCATAGAGTAAAGAGTAAAGCGTAAAGCAATTTTAGACTTTGGCATCTACAAATAAAATTTGAGACAATTTTTAAGCTACACTAACAATATTATTAAAACTATCTATCTGCCACTATATGACCACAAGCTTTCTGAAAAATAGTCAACAAAATTTATACTGGCCCTTAGTACAAAGAACTAATGCAGTCACTCAATTGGAAGATTTCCATAAATTTTTGTTCTTGGTTGATCTTTTGAAACTGATTAGCATATATGAAGTGGCCAATCATGCAACTAGTTATTATCTGAGTTCTAACAAGATAACACAAGTTGGACTGCTATCCATAACGTCTGAGAAAGAGACAAAAGTGATTCTCACCCGAGCAACAATGCCTAATTTCTCTAACTTTTGAACTGCATCATCAACATCAAAATTACAGCTCTCTCCAAACTCGTCTTTGATTAATTCCTCGCACCTCAGATCCAGATCCTATTTCACATACAAAGTCATAAATCAGATTACAGATATGTTGCAAAAGATTTCCATTACAAGTGGATACCCAACAATGAACAAGAAACAAAAATATAAAAGAAAACAAAACACGAAGATTGCAGGACCTAAGATTGATGCATACCTGCAATGTGGCTTTTCCCTGTTCCATCAGTATGAAAAACGAAATGATCACTTCTTTGACCTGCACAACAATAAGTTGTTGTAAGCATTTGGTAGCGTGTAATTAGATACAATGTGTTCCCATATCCATCCCTATCGTTTTTTAAATTTCCCAAGCAAGTTGTCGATTGCTTAATATGCCCAAGATTATGATATTAACATCCCTGCATAGAATAATTTCAAAAAATAATAATAATAATCCCTGCACATAAGAAATATTAGATTTACACATGCAATGATGCTTCTTCAAAAGAAACTAAAATTTAGATGAGATCTTTTGTAATAAATGTCATTAACTTATCTCATACTCCTATCAAAGTATTGCATTTGTTTAATCTAGTTACTACTTACTATGATATCCAAAGCTACCCATGCACACTCATCAGATGTAAAATCCCTTATTTTTAAAGACTTTAATTACATAAAACAGATAAATGGTTTGAACAAAGTATAACTTGATTTTTATATCAAAATAGTATGAAAAAAAATACCTTAGCAAGGATATTTTAAAAAATATGGTTTTACCAGCTTAGTTGATAGACATTTTGATGGCTTCGTTTGATATTGTCAAATTACTTTTGTCAAATTACTTTTGCCAAAAGTGACAGCAAAGTACATAAAGCCAATGAATGATTTAAGTATTTTTGCGCTAGTTTAGATACAATAGAATTTCACCAATACAAAACCATTAGTGTCTATCAAGGAAGATTAGAAAGAGCAGATGTTATAAGTTTAAAGAATTCATCAAGCCTGAAACTCACTTCTTGCTGAATCACATCATCGCACAAGTGAAGAAGAGTACCCTTTCCACTATCTAGCTGCTTGTCATACATGGACTGCGTGATTAAATTCTGATATACAGCCAAGTTTTGCTGAAACCTGCAGGCAGTTGAAGAAACAATAAATTGATGGTTTGGTTTTAAATCAAGAAATAATTCAACCATAAGACAAACTGAGGTGTCAGCCAATACAGTAGATGAACAAAACTTGTCAACATTTTAAGGGCCCAGGGGAAATCAGTAAATTCAGTCAAGAATTTCATATCAGAATTTTCCGCTACCTTACAATACCCACATATACATTAACAAAGCGGGAATATGAACTTCCATTTTTCAATAAGTTGATCAGGTCAACTTGCCACATATAAATTCAATTATAGTTGCTGCAATATGCATATCAATTAGCTCAAAATAAAAGGAATGGAGGCAACTCACGTAAAGTATGTCTTAGCACAGTAACCAATCACTGTGGAAAGGACTGCAATAATGACCCAAACATCAGCTGTAGGCACACTAACAGAACTAAACACAGCAACCTGTTCAGAAAGACAGTAAGTGATTTTGATAAGAAAAATGCAAGAATGGGGAGAGGAGGGCACAGAAAAGATGGGAACATTAACTGAAAACCAATTGCTAAACTGACCAGCCCAACCACGGCAGAAGCAAGGAACTTGACCCAGTCAGTAGGAGTTAATCCTGGATTTTTCTTCTCCGGCTGTTAAAATACAAAAGCGAAGTTCCTATATCAGGTCACAGGTTATTTACAGGCTTTCAGAAAATAAGATGCAGCAAAATAACTCACAAGAACTATTTCCATATCAGCCATTGGGATATTTTTAAAATGTTTCACATATATTCCTCGCTCTGCTTTTAGTTTAGAACTTGCACGCCTGCAGAGTGATCATTCTTCTAAGATGTCAGGAAGTATTTTCCATAGTTATTTCAAAATAATTTCCTAGGGTATCAAACAGAAACACAGTCTAGGTACTTTTACATAACAAAATAAATAAGAAGTAAAAGTGCAATCCCATTTCTCATGAGTATCATCCATAGAATTTTCATTGTTATACATCATATCATCACGAGTGCCCTCAATTCTTCAAGGAAATGATTGTTCTTTCCACATCAAGCAATGAAGAGATCATATGTATTTAATGTTCAACAGTACCATTAGATATTCCAAATTTGCAGTAACAGTTACCATCAAATTGGTTGCATGCCAATACAATAACATTCCAAAAGTATAATAGAAGAAGAATAAAAAGAAAAAAGAAAAAAATAAGCAGCACCTGTAAACAACAATTATCCTATCAAAGGTGGGCTCTTGGATTGTGACCTTGCTCAGTAAATTGCGGAAACTGGAGACAGAGAATAAGATTGTCATCAACAGGCAATAATGATCAGAAATTTACGACAGGCAACATAATCAATTTCTTGCTTCTCCATGTGCATTAACATTCATGAGGAAATCTTTGGCATCATTGTAAGCCAACAAAGATAAGACATGATTGTGAATCCTTCCTTCACCCCCAAAACCCACCCAAACACACACACATCAAGCACAAGATAGAGGCTCCGCATTTGCTAGTTAATTGATCTTATTAGGATCTTCACCCAAACACACACACCATGTTTATTTAAATGATAAAATTAGGATTAAATTATGCCAAAATTGATTCAGACATTCAGGAATAAGTCGAGGATATTAAATTACTAGAATAAATTCAGATGTTATTGACTTAAAGACAATAGAAAATTTTCTTATTCATTCAAGAATTCCATGTTAAGCAGGGAAGGTATTTTTCAAACTACATGGAATGCATGAAACGAATCAACAGGCATTGTTACATAAACATGGTCCAACACTAATACTGCCCATAGCAACTGAAGTATTTAGGTGAAAATTACAACCTTAGTTCCATATTTTCAAGTCGGTGCCGCTCAACGTATAACTCATCCTGCTCTACTTCAGAGATAATTTCATCATCCTTCTTTGGGTCCTTTTTACAACGTCCACTGGACCTTCTGGACAAAAGTTTATCTAGCCTTCAAGCACCACAACAACAGAAAGGATTAATAAAAAAGGAAAAACATAAAGCAGGTTAAGTTTATAGGTATGAGAGAAGTCAATTTTTTAAGCAATTCTTGTTTACCTAAGTTAACAAACATAAACAATTATTATTGTCCAATGGTTGGGCTATTTTGCCAGACAGCCTATTATACCAATTACAAGACAATGGTAAAAGTGATGTTTCAATTTAATATCAATTCTATTCAAATATCCGGAATGAACAAGGTTCTAATTACTTCATGCTCTTAACTACATAAACTTCGTATTTGAGTTCCCAGAAATTATATCTCTAGCAATATCCAATGAAGAAGAAAGAAATTGAAGCCCACAAAAAATGCCAACCTTGTTTGTCTCAAAAGATATGACCAAAAGCGTGAAATGAGCATATCCACTTTCTCCATGAAAAAGTAATCAGTTGTCTGATCAATTCCAATACCACGTCTGAAGATAATATACTACAAAAAAAAAAAAAAAAAAAAAAAAAGACATACTACAGATTAGAGCTTGAAAAGGACCATACATAAGACCAAAGTTCAAAACCAAGTTACTGTTCATCAAAATCAATTCACACAGGTCAAAGCTGGTACAAATTTAGAAGCACCAAGTGAATTTACATAGAATTGCAGGAACCCTAGCCAAGTAACTTCTTTCAGGTCAACAGGTTGTGTGGCTGTCAAAGAAACATCAGAATATATTCCTATTTTTGATCTTATTTGAATTATATTTCAGTAGACCTAACATATATTCTGTTTATCATCAAAAGGACGCCCTTAGATATTACAGTGAAGCATAATATTGAGCAAATATGCATACAAAAGCAAAATCAGACAATAAAGCACATGCATGAGGAGATAACCCACATATGTTAAGGGATGCATGAAAAATAAACCCTGTATAGCCAAGTTAGAATCTAAAAGGAAGTCACTCCAGCTGAAAGACAACGAATGTCAGACAATAGTCAAGGAAAGAGGGCCTTCCAACAAACATAATAAACCCATGGAGTCAATCATGCCAGGAAGGAATTCCGACAGCTTACAATCTTTAGTGCTAAATTTGGAGTAATACCTTATCACAAAATTCTGGCAGATCGTCACGGTGATGCTCTTCAAAATACCTTTTCAATAGCTTCTTGTCAAGCTACATTCAGAAAGAAATGAACACTGATATCAACAAATCACAAAACATATGCACCTCAAGAGACTTATTAAACTTGCATGGTTATTTACACATCATAACAAAATGAAATCACTTTCTTCATATATGTGATTACAGACCTTAGACTCATCAACACTGATGGGAAGATTTAGAAGGTACTGCCCTGAATGTGCAACTTCAATCTCATCATCAGTTGTTATTTTGAAGTTGCTCTTATCCATCACCTGCATAGAAAGAAGTGGGAATGGGAAAAGGATACATACGTATATTTATTCTAAGTAAATTTCTGGTAACAGGACTTGTCTTAATCTTATAGCCAGCCTCCCCTTAATCAGAATTTAAACCTAAAAATCACCCTTTTTCATAAATGATTTCCCTACTTCTCACGCATTACTCTAACTTACTTTCCCACGTCATACATGATATCCTATATATATAAAGCCTTTCCCCTTTGCTTCCAACAAAACACAAGACCTTATTCCCGCCAGAAATACTAATATCATCTCCATCCCTAGCAGCCCCAAAAAGCTAAGTTTTTTCCTCAACACATAGGCCACCCACAATCAACAGATTTTATCCTATGTGGTTCTTCTACCCACATGCCCCTCACTTCTTGCCCACTTGTTGTGTTTACCGGAGGTGGTGTTTATCTCTCTTTGGGCATGCCCATAACTTTGTTATATCTATTTAATGAAAGCCATCCGTTTCTGTGAACATTTTTTCTAAATTTACAATATGAGCAAGGAGGGAGATCAGCAAAGCCTTTAATTTAAATTTCTTCGATGTTGTGGGGAATATTAATGAGAATGGAACTATCATAAGATGAGTTAATAAATACAAAAGATAATGCTTCAAATTCTATCAAACTCCATACAACAAGGAGCAATCTGATATTGAAGTTATCCCTATCTACAGTCATATACACTAATGGCAGCTATTCAATATCAAATGTGATAATAGCTCTTGTTCTCTTGGTTACGTTTTCCGTACATAATGCAATTCAGAAAATGATAAGTTTGAGATTAAAGCTGTATTACCTGAAATAAGTATGTGAGGAAATTCTGTTCAAGTACATCAATTTCTTGCGGAGATAAGTTCTGTTGTTTCAATTTCCCAGATCCAGTTACAGGGTCAAAGAGAGAATACAGTTGCTGCAAACACAATAAATTGTGTACTTAAATGACAACAAAAGGCTAAAAACATTACCCTAAAGTTACAAATCATATCATATTAAATGAGCAGAATGGAACAAATTCAATCAATTGAGTTATGAAAACAAGGGTACCTACCATCAAATCCTCAAATTGAAGAAGATACCAAGCCCGAATTGTGTACTCGACTCTCTTGCTAAGCTTTAGAAAATCGGCCCGATCAGAACTATGTTCTGCAACCAAAAACATTGAAAAACCCTTATTCGAATTAACAAAAAATTCAAAACTTAATTGCACAATTGCATCACCACAAAATCTAAAAAAAAAAAAAAAAAAAAAGCGATAAAGAATTGTAAAAATCGAGGTACCAATGAGTTTGGCCAAAGTCATGATAAGCTTAGGTTTGAGAATCGGGATGACAGATTCACGCTCCAAGCGGATCACTTCTTTCTTCTTCGCTTTGTCCATCTTTGCTGTTTCAGTGTCTCTGTGACTGTCTATTCTGTCTGAACTCTGAATCAGAAGTTAGAAATTTGAAAGAAGAGAAAGCTACGAAAGAGAAGAATATTCGAGAGACCAAATGAGGGATTTTGGTTGTCGAATCTACTAGGATTTGGTTTTATTAGGCTTGGAAGACAAGGAAACCAGGAGGTTGCCGACGAACAAGTGTATGTAATAATGTAACTGACCCAATCAAACCAGTCAGTTGCATTCACTCTCGATAATATCTTTAATTTCTCATTTAATCCCTGAAACCGTAAAACCACTTCCAGTTGGAGGGAAATATTTAACACTATTCTACGAAAACGTTTCTTTATTATATCACCACATATTTGCGAGGAAGCCAATGGATCACTGACCACACGGTCCACATGCATCCACTTTCACTGTTTACTCTATACTCTATACTCTTGTCTTGTTAGTTAGTTGGGACTTCAATAATTGTGTTAACAATAAACACACATTCAAATTCCATTATCTGTTTGGTTAGGTGATTAGTGTTTTTTTGTATTATTCTGATTATTATTTTAAGAATTTAACAAAATTATTGTAGACCATATAGGAAACTAGAAATTTCACTTGTTTATGGGGTCTGTATACTTGGTTGATTGGCTTAGAGCATCTCTGATCCATGCACCAATCACCAATTTGTTGTAAATTTCCTCTCCAACTAGTACGCTAAATCCGGCGTCAGTTTGGAGCTCCTTCACAAACTGAACTGCGCTTGATCAAGCGCAGATCCTTTCTTGCGCTACTTCTACGTTACTTTATTTTTTTTACTCCCTAAATTTTTACTTATTCACTGATTGACCATTATTCAATAAAATTTATTCTGTTTATATCTCTTATTTAAATGTTTTGTTTAATCACAGTTTTACTCCTATTAAATCAAATTTATTCTAATGTATCCTTTTTTATTATCTAATGCTTTTGTTTAATTTATATTTGTTTTAATTTAATTATTATTTATATTAATATTTATAATAAACTAAAATTAAGTATATAATACGAAAATTACTAAATGTTAATAAAAACACTAAATTGAAAACACTAAATGTAATGTCAAAGTTCAATTAATAATAAATGCTATATTTTAGTTAATTAAATTTAATTTCTTAATTTAATAATTTGTTAATTTCTTAACTTATCATAATATTATGTTAATTAAGGGGAGAAATGTTAATTATTGAGAAATAATAAAAGGGGGATATTTAGGGAATATTCTTTTTAGAGTAACATTTGGTGCAAGGGGTTGGAGATGAAAAAAAAAAAAAAGGTTTAGAAGTTGCTGCAAAGTTGCACCAATTTAGTATTTTGGGTTGGAGATGGCCTTAGCAGTTGATTTATGAGGTGCATGTGGCAAGGAAAAGAACACAATCGAGGATCTAGAACGTTCATTCAGTCTGACATTTGGTGCAATGGGTCGAAGATGGAAAAAATAAATAAAAATTGGTGTGGAAGTTACTGCAAAGTTGTACCAATTTAGTATTTTGGGTTGAAGATGGCCTTAGCAGTTGATTTATGAGGTGCATGTGGCAAGGAAAAGAACACAATCGATGATCTAGAGCATTTATTCAGTCTAACAATGCATAGGATCCAGTTGCTTGGTATATATAAAAAAAAATAAAGCCAATTACCTTCAAATAGCGCGTCTCTTTTCCGCATATGCCAAGTAGAAGAAACAACAAGCAACACTAATGCAGCAGCTAATACAAATGCTCTGATAGAAATCCATGCTCAGTTTTTCTTCCAGTTCCTCCCCGGATTCGACAATGCACTCAAAAGTCTAAAATGCATCGATTCTGAAACTGGAGTCCCTGAAAAACGATTGCAGCTGCTCGAACCTCATACTACAATTACCTGGGCAAAGCTTTCGGCTGAAGAGGCGGTCGAAGTTGAAGTTGAACTGATCATCAGCTAAACCACTCTGCGACATGAAAAGGGATAAATGAAACCAACCCAAGACAGCGTACCACAATATCCATTTTCCTGTAAAAAAATTCAAGGTATCTACAAACGTTATATATACTGAGTCGGTCCCTGTGATTGGCCTTAAAACATCGAGTCGCGATTAAAGTTAAAGGAAGACTTTTGGTGTATTATTAAAGTCCACTAGGCTACGACTGTGATCCAAATCCGAAAAGGAAACCCCCTACGTGAAGTAGCGCGATAAGTATTGTTAACTTTCCTTGAGGTAGACTATATGTCTATACATTATTTTGTAGGGGAATTATCATTTTAATCCCTGTTTTTTTGAATTATTTGTTTGTTAACTATCTTATCCTTTTTAATTTTCGTGGTCCCTATGTTTTCAGTGTATTTTTGTCTTTAAACAATAACATGACACATGTTAAAACATAAATAATTAAAAAAAAAATCTAGGTTTAGCTATAGTACAAGAATTTTTATATTTTTTATTTTGGACGGGAATTATTATTGGATAGTTATATAAGAAATAGTTTATTTTTGTTTTAATTTTTTAAAAATTTTAAATCCTTAATTTTTATGATTGAAATCTAAATACTATAAATTAACTCAACAACTATACAATCATATATCCTCTTAGTATAAATGGTTGTACACCTCCCTCCAACTGTGGTGGTAAGGGATTCGAGTCCCACCATGCATATTTTATAAGTATGTGTGGGGCTGGTGTCTGATCTTGACAAGTCCCAACATTGTAATTTGTAATTTGTAATACTTAAATAAAAATAAATAAATAAACTTAGCAATAGACCTATAGTAGCTGAACCAAATTCAAACATGTGTGCACGCAAGCGCAAAAGAAGACAGGTGGGTCAGTGGGTGCATATCACCACTTAAAACAAGCAGAACACAGGTAAAATAGCACCAAAAAAGACAGGTGGGAGCATATCACCACTTAGCAGAGATGACAGTGCACCTCTCTTTCACACTTGGTGGTCAGGGGTTCATGTCTCACCATGTGCATTTTACAAGTATGCATGTGTTGGAAGTTTTCTCCCAATTGATGGAAGTAATTATTCAGACCGTACATATATTGTCTGATCTTGACAGGTCCCGACCTATCGTAATAATTGTAAATGTAATACTTCAAAAAATATATATATAGACAGAGGAGAGAGAGAGATGTTGGCTATTTCTAGCCTCCGAAAATATTAAAGAAAGTAAAAAACAAAAATCCCCAAGAAATAAAACTAAAATGTGTATCTATTTGGTTGCCCTACCAGTTAGGAGAAGATGGGTTTTCCTTTTCTCCCTCTTTCCACAACTCCCAACTGCCCATCTAACATCATCTATCTCTAAGTTTATATACATGCTGTTGAGTTGGCTCTTGTATGGGTATGTACAAAAACCTTTCTCAGGGTTTGTATACTCTCTACCGCAAATCTGCAGTAACCTCAAAATTCTCTTCCTCCGGATGGTAACAGGTTAAAAACTCCCGTCATGTTCATCTTGTATTCAGAGTTTCTTCATGTGCAGTTTCTCAGCCCAGTTCTTACTGATTCCAAGACCTCAAGTAAGGTTTCCCCATTGGATCATGCAAAGAAGGATTCTGATGTGGCAAGTTCATCCAACTTATGTCATCAGGAATCAAGGAAGCAGCTGGTGCATCGCGCCCACCAAAGTAGTCAAGTGGATGGCCTGTGTGTGGTAAAGCAGGATTGATCCCAGGAGCACCACCAGCCACCAGCCCATAGTTCCTTGGAGAAATGAACTGCTGCTCAGTGGGGCCTATTGAATCATAAGGATTAGCCGAACGTAGCTGGTTACAATTAGATAGAACATTAAACAGGCTCTGATCTGCATTGCTTCCATTCCCAATGTTCTGGCTCGGTATATTAACTCCATTTGGACCAGTCCAGCCACCACGAACTTGCTGCTCACCAGAAAACCAGTTCTGACTTGACAAATTTCCACCATTTAAGTGAGATTGGAGAGGGGGGGCCCAATTTTGCATGTTCGCCAGTTGCATGTTCGCCGGTTGCAAGTTTGTGTGCCTTGGGATTAAGTATCTACCTCTATCAGTGTAAATATTCTCCGAAATGTTTTGGTTAATGAAAACCTCATTCAGCCTCTTCTGCCCCTGCACAAGTGGCAGTGATGTCCCCAGCTGCTCCTGGAAATGCCCAGAAAACTGGCCACCATCTGTCATCAACACATTGTTTGGTGCATGAAAATTTAATCCAGTTGGTTTCTGCTCATGATGATATGCTGAAATCCCCTGGCCCTTGAAAAGAGATTGCAGTAACTCGTTTCGGCCTTGATTTTGATAACTTAAGGAACCCTCATCTGGTTGTCTGTGCAACAAATCTGGTCGGCCTTGATGAGTTTGTCTGTGCAACAAATCTCTCCTCATGTCTTCTTCATGCATGTCTGATTCCAGATCAATCAAGTGTGTCTGTTGATTTTGGTTGACTTGTGGATGTGCAAGTGGCAAATCACTGGTACTGAATTCGTGGTTTGCAGTAGAATCATAATAAGAATAGGGCCTGCTAACAGCTGGCCAGACATTTCTACTGGAAGAAAGTGGAACTTCCTGACAAACAGTATCATTTGCAGTGTTGATTTTCCCCAAGTGCTCAGATACATCTGATGAAACATCTGATTTAGCAGTAACATGATTGTTTTCAGGCTCCATATCTGAGAGGTCGGACTCATGGCTATCATTAGAAGTGATCTGTTGCGGAGACTGATTCTGCGAGGCAGGAAGAGATTCATCTTCATCTGTCACATTAGACTCGTGGTTTGTTGCTGCATTATCATTCTCATCCTGAGAAGCACTATCAGAATTTTCTTTTCCCTCATCTTGAACACCCAGATTCTCTGTCTCCTCATTCTGAACACCCACATTCTCTTTCTCTTCATCCTGAACACCTGGATTCTCTTCCTCCTCATCCTGAACACCCGGATTCTCTTTCTCCTCATCCTGAAAACCATAATATGAACCATCAAGATAATTCAAACACCACTGAGGAAGATTTTTACTGCATGATAGAGAACCAGGTTCAAAGTATTGTCTAAAACCAAAATGCAGATGTTATGCACACCAATGCATGCCAACACATAGAAGCAAAAATGAAACAAGATAGCCTCTGTGTGTGTGAGAGAGAGAGAGAGAGAGGCAAAAAAAAGGGCAGAATAACCAACCTCCATCGAAGATTTTACTTTGCTTTTCATCTCTTGCCCCAAAGACTTTGTCAGTTCCAATAGCTGTGACTTTCTTTCTTTCCAGTTGGCATAAAATGTAGGAAGATCTACATTTGCCAATTGCAACCTATAAAAGAAGAGTTCTCTTAAATTTACTTAAATGAAATGTTTACTTCAAGACAAACCAACCAATGTTTTTTAATTACGGAAATGAAATGTAAACTTCACGACAAACTAACCAATGGTCGTGCAACTTCTTCCTTTCTTCTTCCACAAATACTTCATAAGGTTGCACGTGCAATGTATCAAGGTTGCCCAATACACTGTTCAAAGACCTGGACTGAATGCTTTTACCGGAATGCTTCATACTCTTAACAAGCTCATGCTGCTTCTTGCTAATCTGAAAAATGCCAAAAGCATAAAATCAGCAATAGCCCCCAAAATACATCAGAACTGCAATTGATTTCTGCACCAATATTTGGAATTCCAAATCATGCTAATATAATAATAGAAAGGTATTATACAACTCTATTGCATAACAAGGTAAATTTATTGGTTTGGCAAGTCAGCCAACCATGGAGAACGTGAATTCAGGATAGGTATTAGTTGACAATCAAGCAAACCAAGTTCATAAAATTCTGAGGTGTCCTAAGAAAAAAGTTAAACATGAATTCAAGATAGGTATGAGCTGACAATCATGCAAACTAAGTTTAGAAATTTCTGAGGTGTCCTAAGAAAAGTTAAAGAACCGTAAAAGACTGGAATTAAAAGCATTTGAAACCAGAAAGATTCCCAATTGTAATGAAACTATGAAAAGGCAAGCATAAGGATGCTAGACAGCTCCTGGAAAAGTCTTGTGGGGTTGTAGCAGAAACCTGGGGTCAATTCCTGCCTCCATAACAGTTTGGAATTTATGCTCAAGACTACACCAATTTGTATATATGTAGCCAATTTTCACTTCTAGATTTACAGAAAAATATATTTTTAAAAATAATAATAATAATAAAGAAGGCAAGTGAGAACTGAGAAGAAGATGAAAATAAAAGGAAACTATCTAGTCACCAGAAAGCATAGCAACAAGTGGAAAGTCTCCATCATGAAAGTATGTCCAAAGTCTCCTCTGCAGACATGATATAGTAAAAGAACATGAACGTGAGTGTGTGGGTGTGGGTGTGCAGATAGAGGATGCATGTTTCTGAATTCAGCCATCTCCTAGGTAACCTCACAGTTAACTAATGGAAGACTAGAAAATTGAAATAAAAAATGCATCAGTTGACCACATTGACATGTCCCTGCTCCATAGTGGAACGATTACAACTCTGTGTAGTGTGTAGGCTACACGACAACAAAATTACGTAAAGAAGTTTTGATACTATCATTCATATCTCATCTGGCTGCTAGCAGTAGGGCATCTGCCAAGCTAGAGAGAAGGTACTTCAAGCATCTGCATGTTTGTGATAATTAATTAAACAATTGGAGTAGAATCTTATCTATTCTTCTAATCAGTGAATAAGTTACCAAGCAGTCTCACCAAGGTTTTTATATGATCTATAAAACTTAAAAGGGCCATTTAACCTTGAAGAAAAATTAGGTGACAGCTAACCTTGAAATATGACATGTATTTGGCACCATCATTAGGGTGGATATTGCGCTTGTTTAGCATGTCTCCTTTTTTGGGTTTTGTTCCCACATTTAGCACATCATCTGAAGCAATCAACGGACTTCTGGATTTGTCCTTCATGAAACCTTTATCTTTCATCCTGACACCCATGGCAATTAATAAGATAAGTTCACCACTTAAAAGGGCTAAAAGATATATAATCCTTTAAATCCTCTTAAACAAGAAATAAAATGTAAGGCAAAGATGATGACAAGGAGAAAGTATTTGTCCAGACATAGAAGCAAACAAGTGAGATACAATGGCTAATTACACAAAAGCCATATTTTGAAAAAATAAACAAATAAAAAACAATGGAAAATGTAGTACATTGTCAAATTTGAGTCCCAAATTCCTGAGCAAATGTTATTCCCTTTTATTGGTTTCATTTGCCTCACAAATTGCATGTCATGGAACACCCCCAGCCATAATTAGGGGAATAACATCCTATACCTCTTACAAAAGATTTTACTCGTTTTTTCTCTTTTCTCTTTTCTTTTTTCTTTTCTTGAGATACAAAGATTTTATAGATCAAAAAGATGTACAACAAATATAGATTGTACTCGTTCTAAAGTATGAAAATGTCTCTTATTAATGAAGGATCTTTTTCCTTTTCTTCTTCCACTATGTAATACCCAGCTCATCCTTTTCCACTTACTAAACTCTAGGAATAAGTCAATTACAAGATATGAACAACTAATGCATTCCAAAAATTTCTTTTATGCTATACTATGAACAAGATATCAATATCTAAATCCCACTCTAAAAACCTTGGGGATTTGAGTGATATGCCTTCTAGATAGTTATTTACCTTTTTTTAAGCTTACCATCCCTCATTACTGAAGAGTTCTGATTATCACTACTACATGCTTTCTCATCTGCATCCCAAGAACAAGATTCAGATGTTGCAGTAACATCCTGCTCAAAGTCACGAAGTCCAGATTCATTGGCATTTGAGGAAGATCTTTTATCTGCATCCCTTCTTGACCTAAAACAAATTAAATATATGCACCAAAATGAGATTCAACATCATCATAGAAACAAATCATTTAAAAAATCTAAAAGGCCAACCAGAGAAGAATAGAAATAAAAAACCAAAAACCAAATAATATATAAATAGCCTATTATCAACAATATCCAACTTCAAAAGAAGAAACAATCAAATCAAATCAAGATTACGACATTCACAAAAGTTCATTCACAGAAATTTTTCAATAAATTGAATATATATGGAAGTAATGATCAATATAATAGATGAAAAGATTTGGTATAATCATCTCACAGCAGGTTAGAAGCATTTGAAAACATTATTCTCGAAACATAATTTCTTGTGAAAAAGGAGAATTTATAATGAGAATGACTAGAGCATTGCATATGATTCACCATGCTATCAATCATATGTTCATAATAACAGTCTCATCATTTATGTTTAACACTCTTCAAGTGTATACATACTGAAAATGTAAGTCAAATTTCATCAAACACCAAGCCAATTCCTTTTAAATATTAGAAGAAAAATCATCTCTACTTGAAAAAATTGTCAAATATACCAATATAGCTTCACACATTGAAAACAAGATATATGTCTTCCATTAACTTCCACGTTACAGCAGATCCAACTGTAAATTCATGAGCAATCATTTTTCCTATGATTACACAAAATAATAATGCAAACATGGGAAAAATTGCACTCTCAAGTCTCAAGACATCCTATGTGATATAAGTTGCACTGAATATTATAAATGCAAGATTCTGCCTCCACAAAACAGAAAAATTTATACTTAAAAAGTGGGGGGCATGCTGTACAACCTCCAAATCTTCTGCAAAATTTCCTTTTCAGGATCTTTGCAGATTTCACATTTCTCCTTCAACTTTTGCAAATAGTCTATTATGCTGCCACAAAAAGAAAAAACATAAATACATAATTTAGGGAAAATGTACCAATTCATCCAACAACGGAATAACAGGTAGGAAAAAATGGATACGCTTCACATACCCATTATGATAATTCTGCAACTCCAAGTAGTATGCTTTTTTGGCAGCCTTTAAGCTTCGTTCTTGGCTATGAACCGCATCAGGATGAAGATTACCTGAAAAAAGTGAATCACCCCTGCGAGCATATGTTCCATTTCATGAGATGACTCAAACCTAGGACTGGCATCTTAGATCATAAAAGAGGGATGTTCTTTCAAAAGACAATAAGATACACAATATTCCAATCTTTTCTGTACCATGTTATGCTGAGTTAGAAAAATTGTAACAGTAAAGCCGCAGCTGTAACAATTTAAAAATAAAAAGTGGAAGCAGATCAAGCGATGGCAAGAGATGGTACCAGAAATTTGGAAAACCTAACCTTAAGTATACAGAAGGAAGTAAAGCATTTTCATCAGCACATCACAAACTGGGCAACATTAGAATGAAAATGTTCCCAAGGTTTAAAAAGGCGAAAGGTGAAAGGCGAGGCGGTCATGCCTCGCGAAGTGAGGCGGCCGCCACAACTCGAAAATGATTATAAAAAAAAAAAATGAAATAAAATTAAAAAAAATATATATATATATATATATACACACTAAATATAAAACAATCCATAACATTTAATAAATGAGTCATGATCAACATTACTAACATAAATATCCCAAACAAATGAAACATAACCGGAAAAAAAAAACACATCATACTAATGGTAAATACTATATATCAAATAGGCTATCATTTGTGTCTATTTCTAGGGTTTAGGGAACTAAAGGTTGAAAGTCAGCACTTTCTTTTTGGACAAAAAGTGCCGACTTTCTGCCTTATATATATATACATACATACATACATACATACATATATATTTATATATTTGTAAAAATGGCAGTTTATTTTTAATAAAAAAAATCGCAAATCACCTCACGACCGTAGGCAGCCATGCCTCATTTGAAGGCTGAGGTGGCCGCCTCAGATCGCCTTTTTAAACACTGAACGTTCCTAAAATAAAGTTCAACCAATTGACACTAAGATAATTTTTGTTTTTTCTTACCTTTGTTTAGTTGATTAAATTTACAAGATTGTCCTTATTACTCTACAAAGTCCACAAGCAACAAGCAAAATAGCCTCACATGATCATTAGCATGAAATGAAACATCTATTTCATATATCTTTACACCAAACTTTGAAGCTGAGAGGCAGGATATTTTTCATCTCTGTTTTCTTTTTAATCTGAAAGTTTAAGCAGACGATTTAATCCAATATCAGCAATCCTTCCCTCATCAAAAAGGTTAATAAAACAAGTCAACAATCATCAAACAATTACTACCAGATCATCTAACTTACTCTGTTTGATAACAAACTTCAAACTATTTTTCATATATACTACTAGCATATGGCATATCTGCATCTAAGATATAAGACTAAAGTAAGTTACTGGGAAGGAAAAAATGATTACAAAAATACCTTATGTTGCTTTTTAGAAATATGATGATAAAAAAAAATGTACACAACAAATTCTATGAGTATTGAGCTCTACTTATAGCTGTGTGAGTTTTGCGAATCAATGTCTGAGTACTTCTGTCTGCATATTGTGCTTTATACATGATCTCTGTTTGTGTGCAACAATGCGAGTATAAATAGTTAAATACTTGCCATTTGAGAAAAGGATTTCCAAAGTGAAAATTGTTCCCAGCAACCAATGATTGCACAGCTTGCTCTGCGTTTTGTCCACTAGGTAGAAATTGCATGAGAAAAGTTCTCTCATCTTCTGATAGCTGATTCTGCCAAACCTATAACAGTTTACGCACAAAATGAGTACAAAAAACTTTAGTAAAGAGGGAACATAGTTTGCAGCAAAAGAATGATAACTATGGACTTATTGCTACCTCGTATGAGAGAACCTCAGTTAAATCCTCCAACTCAAAAGTTTCTCGAGGAATAGAAAAAACATCAGCCAAAATGCTGCGGGAATTTGAAACAGAATCTAAAAATGGCCTTAAATTCCTCCGACTTATTCCAATCTGCTCCTTTTTGGCAACAACCTTTTTTTGGTTTCCATCCCACACAAGAGAAATATGTGAATTCGAGCTTAAACCATTTTGTGGTGATTCCAATTTCCTTTTTTTCATTCTATATTGATCCAAAGAACTGCAACCTACAACACTGGAACCATTCAGTCTTCTTCTCCGCTGATCAGCCACCATTGGCACAATATGTCAAACCAATCCCAGGCTAAAATTTATACTGAAGATACCATCTTGACCACATATAATGAACACTTCCTGTCCATATGCAAACTGAAAACCATCAATAAAGAGAACCATATGTAATCACTAATTTGAATTTTTTTTTTTAAAAAAAAAGAGCGCAAATCCATGAATCACCATGAAATAGCTCAAGGTAGCAACTAGGTGAAAAGGCTAAATTAGTTAGCAGGTAGTAAACAATAACAATTGAAGCCAACATTAATTAAACAACTTAACCAACAATTAAATAAGCAGTAAAAAAATAAAAAACAATCTTCATTAACTACCCAATGCAACTCAACATCGTCAAAAGCAAACAAAACCCATTTGAATAGAAACCATTTCAAGAAAACCACTACACAACACATATGCCCAAAACCAATAACCCCAAATAAACAAGCAAACCAACAACCAATCGACGCAATACACAATCAGAAGCAATATCAAAACCCGAACTTGGAAAATAAATAAGAAACACAATATTTCAGAATTCGAAACAACCACCAAAAAAAACCCTAAAATTATCAGCTAGAGAGAGCAAAAACGAATACCTGGAAACCACTCAATGCTGGCCCACTAAATCTGCAGTGAAAACCTAATAATTAAAAACCGTCGAAATTCTTAATTTTATTTTATTATTAATTTATTTTGCTCAACGCACGAGCGAGAGACGAAGATAGCAGAAGAGGGTTTCTGTTATCTGATTGATTTTTTTCTTTTTTCTTTTTTTCTTTTTTCTTTTTGTATGGAGATTGGAGAGTTAGCGAGAGAGAGAAACAAAGAGATACACAAACGGACGAAAAAAAAAAAGAAAAAAAAAAATTGGGATTAATAGAGAAAAATCAGACGAGTGTGGTTCGTCGAAACCGTTATGGTGGACATTGAATCGCTCATTCGCGCGCTTGGGCGCGGCTTGGCTCCAGTCATGGCTCGTCTCTGGTGGGTTCGCTGCTGGGTCTTGGCTCTTTGTTTTGTTCGCGTCGGTGCCTTTTATTATTACTCCTTTTCTTTTCTTTTCTTTTTTACAGATTATTATTATTTATTTATTTATTTTGTGGTTTTTATGATAAACTATCTTGATTGGTCGTTGTTTCGCCTTAAAAGAAATTAAAATGACCGAGACTTTAATTTTTTTATAGTATTACAGTAAATTCTGACACGGAATCTTATGGGAGTATGGGACTAATGCGACTTGGATATTTATTTCCATAACGGGAGAAATTTACTAGAACTAAACAAATCAAATCTATTAGTATTAGACGACTCGAATATCTACTCTTATAACAAAATATATCTAACCCTTAAAACCGAAGAGAAAACTCTTCGCACATACCTATAAAATATACATTGTGGGAGTCGAACCTCCCACCATTAGCTAGACTTGGCAGAATTACACTCAACCCGCTAATGCGACCTAAACCCACTTGCAAAAAAGGGTTGTGGATTTAGTTTTATTGGGTCTAGTCATTAATGGCCCGAGTTATTAAAACCCAAAAAATAATAGTTCGAGTTTGGATTTATCTCTTAAAAACAGTTATGACCCATTAATTTAAAAAATATATATTTTATTATTATTATTTTAGACATTTTTGCCTTTAAATTTATAAAAATAAAAATAAAAAGTTTTGATATATATTTCTTTTCAATTTAATATAATTTTAGACATGAGTTATAATTGCATTATAATATGTTTATTTATATTAATTTGAGTGTTCATATATTTTAATTTTTAAATTAAAAAAAAGAATCTTACTTTTATTATTTTTACAGTTTATTCTTTTTTTCTTCTTTAATCGAATCAAACTATCAATTACTAATAATAATAATAAATATTATTTCAATAATATTAATAATAAATCTAATTTCAAAAAAATAAAAATAAACAACAAGTTAAATGGATCAGTTTCGAAAAAATTAGAATTTCTTTTTATAGAATTAATATGTTTTTCATGGGTTCAAATTTTGTAATAATTTTCAATTGTTTAATATTTAACTCTTATTTTTGGGTTATCATGAAATTCATAGTACACTTAGGGCTAGTTTGGTATTGCTGTAACTTTTATAATAATCACTGTTAGCGGTGCTGAAGAAATAATCAACTGTGAAGTTAATCAGCAGATGTTTGGTTAATTGTATTTTTAAAACTACTGTATAGTACAAAAGCAGTATACATATGTTTGGTAATTTTATTGCAAAAGTGCTGAGATTAGTTACAATTATTAAAATATACATGAATTTAGGACCCTATTTTATTTTATTTTTTCCTTAATTATATATATTAAATTAATATTTAAGTAGAATATTTAAATTGAAAAAAAAAACAAAAACAAAAGTTCCACAAGAACAATAAAAATATTTTTAAAAGATTTTAGAAATCAAATCAATATTTAAATAGAATATTTAAATATAAGTAATGCTAAAGGACCCAAAAAAGTAAGCCAAATTTTGAACCCAAACCTATGTGGCAACATCACATGGGATCTTTGGGAAGAGTGACGTGGGCCCATGTTGTGTGTGATGTTGACACATAGATTTGGGTTCAAAATTTTGGTTACTTTTTTGGGTCCTCTAGCATTACTCTTTAAATATTCTCATGAAATAAGGTATATAAATGATTTTAAACTTGATTTCATAAGGATAATAATTATATTTTAAAAGATGTATTAAATGCTGAAATAGATTATTCCATAATCACTTTAAAAAAGTAACCATCAACCTACTTCTCAAAATCACTATCAAAATGTGTCAAATTATCAATTAATCACTTTTGAAAGTTTTACCAAACATCAATTAATGTCAAAATTATAAAATAATCTGATTTTAACTTTTCAAAAGCAATACCAAACTGGCCCTTAATCTGGTTTCAATAACTTCTATTTTGAAGTTTTACATAAATTTGAGGTTTTTTTAGGAGGGGAGAGACTCGAACACACAACCCCATGATGCAGGTGTGAGGGGTATACCACCGGACCAATCTCATATCGTCGAGTTTCAATAACTTACGGTATGGATTATGTGGCTACTGTAAACATTGATTTGTTAGGTTTTTGAATCCAATAAGTTGTTATATATGTTTGATATGTGCCTTACAAAAAAACCTGTAAAAAATATTTGTTATTTATTATTTCTGAAACATATAAATGTTTATCATTTTTTATAATTCATAGTGTAGCAATATATATTTAATGAGCATCGGTCCATTTTATTTTTAAAAGTATTTGATTCATATATGTTAGGAAAAATACACGTGGATGGACACCAGGGGTGAAGCCAGGATGTTTTATTAGTAGGATGGGCTAAAAAAAATTAAGCGAACCTTAACTATGTATGAAAATTTTATTAATTTATTGTGTTCTTGGTTGGGTATATATATAATTATTTGTCATTGCAACCTACAATAGCAATTGGATTGAATTTTCAAGAAATGAAAAATACATATTTACACGTGAACTAACTGCGCGCTACTTAAATTCAACCAAACTAGCTCCCACTAAGATTTAATAAAACAAAATTATCCACTTGTCAATCGAGATGATTTGTTTACTTTTTTATTATTATTTTTAGCAATCAATAATATAAATTTAACATATTCCATTAAATTGTGCTTTAAAGATTGAAATTGTGTTTCAACATTTCTAATTTGTTTGTATAATATGTTTTAATCTGTGTCCGTAACATTTTGTTTTAGTTAGGATAATTTGGTAAATAAAATTGTAATATAATGTTATTTTAGAACATAAATGGTATGGATATCTCACTGGGCAATTTTACGTTCTATGATTATAAAATCCATGCATATTGTATATATTGGTCATAATATAATAAATAATGATATATAGAGATATCATTATAATTGTATATTGTCGTAATTGGTTTAACTCAATAAACCAAATTGAATATATACTCAAACGTAGTTGAGATAAAATACTACACAACATATAACCAGTCAAGAACATAAAGTATATTTGTTATTTACATTGAAATAATATGTATACCTATACATCGCCTCTTAGTAGAGATGATAGTGCACCTTTCTTCTCCGGTGTTGGTGAGGGGTTTGAGTCCCATCATACACGTTTTACAAGCATGTGTGGGGAGTTTTCTCCCGATTTGTAGAAGTAGTTATCCGACTTTTTTTAATAGGTCCCGACAGTCCTATGAAGCCAAAATAAATATTGTCCTAAGGTCCCCTAGCCTTTTGAGGTTGATATTGAATAATTATTAAATTAAGTATTTGCAAGTGTTTTGGAAACCTTAGCGGACATTTGCTTATAAGATCATGAGATTATATTCAAAAATTACGAATCCCTAATAGAAAAAAGAAGCTTGAACGTGAGATTGCTCAGGAAGGGTGTGCCTATTCCAGTTTGTTTTCTCCTCTGCTATCTATTTCTTTTTACTTCCTTTTTCCCCGTAAGGAAAAGAGAGAATAGAGTTTTTTGGTCTTTGGAGATTCACTTTTTCAATTGCTACAAGCCTACAATACTAAAGATCTTTCGATTAAGTATTCTCTTCTAAAGATTTTTCAATTAAGGAAAAATTTCCACAAAAATTCCACTTGAAAAAATCAATAATCAAAATTCCACTTGAATTTTGGGGGGGAAATATCCCCATCCCCATCCTCATTTTTCTGTTTTCCCTGTTTTTTCATTTTCCCTGTTTTTCCATTTTCCCTGTTCTACTAAAATTACATACTAAAAAAAGAAACAATTTATTATAAATACAAAATAAAATCTATTACAAATTCAAATGAATTATAATATTGTTCTTTAATAATAATAATAATAGTAATATATATTGGTTTGGTGAAAATAGGGAAACGGGGATGGGGGAGACTCCCACATCCCCATTCCCCATTCCTTCTCACTTCCTAAAAAATTTCTTCCTAATGGGGATGAGGAAGTAGGGATTTGGGTATCCGGGGATTAATGTTCATCCTTAACCGATGCATACATATAAGATTAATAATTTTAATGCATATAATGTGCAAATTTAATTTAACAGAAAAAAATAATATATGTTTACATTACAGGTCAAATATAGTAATCAATTTAAATTTTATGCTTTCAAAATCAGTTTCTAATTGTAATCAAGTAGTAACTACTAAGTAGTAAGTAGTAACCGGTAATGTTTTGGCTCATCGGCTGCCGCCAAGCCAAGCGAATTGGTGTGATTGCCAATTGCGAAAGCTGACGGTAACATTGTGAGGTCAATGGAAGGGGTGGACTTTTGGGTCACAAGTAAACGTTTTATTCTTTTCTTAATTTTCTGGTATTCTCTCTATATTTATTTAAGGGCTAATTGAACTAACAACCCTAACATATGGTTTAATTACACTCAGAAGATAAAAACACATTTATTATACAGATTAACCCTGAAAACCGTTGACTAACTATTGGCCACAGCCACAGTCGGTCACTAACACCAAAGGGGCAAAGTAGTATTTTTCTATTCAACATGTATTAAATATTTTAAATAAAAATAATTAAAATCATATATATATATAATGATTAAACTATTTTTATAATTAATTAGTTATTTTATTTAAAACCGTTATTGGTCAAATGCGATTTGATCTTTCCATAACAAAGTATATATATATATATAATGATTAAACTATTGTTATAATTAATTAGTTATTTTATTTAAAACCGTTATTGGTCAAATGCGATTTGATCTTTCCATAACAAAGTATATATATATATATATACTTTGGGAAGTCATAGTTGGCCCATACACTTCGCTAGGAGAAAGCCTTTAACCCGTGAAAAAATCTTCAATGCACCACTAAAAATTTAACATGTGGCAAATTTTCATTAAAAATAACATTTAAAAGATGTTATCTTTCCTTCACTTGAATTTTTTTTAATATTTTTTTAACTCAAGAACCATCACTTGTCATATTTTAAGTGGCATAGTGCACCAATCACCACAACTTATTGGTGTACCAAGTGCACGGAAGTTTTTTTTCTTGCTCCCCATATGGAGGCTAACAGACTCCCTTGGAGACCCCCTTAAATAAGGGTAGATGTTGTTATAAGGGGTTATTAAGACAGTATATGTTCTAACAATACTCCCTTAAATGACTCCCTTAATAATTTATTATTATTATTCTGATGTTTTACTTTGTAATTAATATTGTAAGACAAATTACTTATTGGATAATAAATATTGTTGGGATTTAAAAGTTAAATATCTTGTACTTTAAAAAAAAAAAAATTAAATATGTGGAACCCACTTAAGGGGGCTGAAGCCACCCCTTAATGAGTTCCACCAAAACACATTTATGGGAGCCTTTAAGGGACCTGTTGGAGCTGCAAAAATACAGTTTCTCCCTTAATTAAGCTAAGAGGGGTCTCCAAGGGAAACTGTTGGAGATGTTCTAATGTGTGCCTCCTCCTACATCTATGAGAAAGCTCATGTTGGGTTTTACATTCGCAATGGGGGAAGTTCGTGTGTGCCTCCACTCTTGTTCCTTCACTCTCACCTCTTCTCTTCTATCTTCAAGTCATGGTTTAACAATATTAATTAAATAATATTTTTTATAATTTTTATTTTATTTTTTATTTTTTTACTTTATTAATATATTTAATATTATTTATTTAGGATTAGAAATGAAAAATCCCCTAAACCTTAGCGACTGATGGTGGTCAAAGATTTTGAGGGGTAATTTGTGTAATAAATATATGTCATTTTCTAAGTGAAATTACACCAAATGTTAGGGCATGTTAGCATAATTTTCCCTTTATATAATTATCTACCGTTTACGACTTTACTCATTTTTTATTTTTTATTTTTTAAAATATGGTTCCGAATGGATTATGAGTCTATTAGGACTTATCAAGATTAAGCAATACATACACAGTTTATATGTCTAATTCATGATATGTGCATGGAAGGAAGAGGACTTAGTCATGAGTGTTGGTAGTTATTGTTAGTTGTGTTGACATAAGTAAACGAATTTCTTCCAATTTCTTTCAAATCTTTCCTTCAAATCTTGTTATTGTTATTGTTATTGTTAGTTATATGACCTTTCCTTCAAATCTTCCAATTTAATTTCTTTCTAAATTATACTCTTGTGTATTTGATACACATCATTCCACAACATCGAAGAGAAAACTTTTCACATATGTTTTTAAAATATACATATTGGAACTTGAATCTCTCACAAGAAACGTGGAAGAACGTGGAAGAAGATGTCTACATAAATGACCTAAAATGAGATGTGCTTGGGATAAGACGGAATAAGTTATGAATTTATTTACCTACAATACTTAATATATATATATATATATACAGAAATTTTATTATCAGTTCGAACTTCGAACTGATATATCAGTTCCTTGCATGTGGGCCACTGGATTTAAATACTTTTACTTGGCTGTATGCACTTGTCAGTCAAAGTATTTAAATCTAGTGGCCCACATACAAGGAACTGATATAACTTTTATCAGTTCGAACTGATAATAGAAAGACTATATATATATATATATATATTCAGAAGTTGGGAAGAGAATAGGATTCAAATCCACAATTTCGAAATGTATGTGTGAGGCCGTGAGGGGTAGACCATTAGATTAATCTCATACTGTCACCTATAATACCTGGTCTTTCAATTTTATTCTTTTCATTGTTTTTTCGAACACCGTAAAGATTTTTTTTTTTTTTTTGACAAATAACACTGCAAAGATTTATTTACTTTGTTTTTGACTTTTTGGTAATTAATCATCAATTCCTTCACCGAATCTTAATGTAAATTTTGAATATGTTCATCCACTTACGTGTAACAATTTGCATGCTACAAATGTTGGATAAATCTGATTGTTTTTAACATCTTGTGTAGTTCAAATTGAAGATGTCTGAACCTACAGCTCACCTTTTAAGTGGTGTGGTTGTTTTTTTGGGTTAAGTTATCTTTGAATATCACATCAAAAAAAATTTATTTTTTTGTCAAGTTTATGGAAATCTTCTCATGTGCGGATTTGAAAAGGTTACCGGTTCGGTTCCAGTTTTTTAGGGAGCCGGAATCGGAACCGGAACCGAACCGTAGGGGAACCGGTTATGGTTTCAGTTCACCCGGTTTCGGCTCCCTACGGTTCTGAACCTTTTAAAAAAAATAATAATAATTAAAACTATAAATAAAAAATTAATTATTAGAAAACTTAAAAGACATGTTAAATCAATTTATTGGGTATCCAAGAGATTAAAATAAAATAAATATATAAAATAAAAAAAAAATTAAATTAAATTGGGCTTGTCTTACACTTAATTTATACCACAATTAAGTTGCTTATGTATCCTTTTGGGGTTGGAGAATTGGAGAATCGAAGAATTGAAGTGAGAAGAAATGAAATGGGTGGGGATATTTATACGAAAAAGGATTGAAATAATAATAACAAATTTAAGAATAAAAAAAAAAAAAAAAAAAAAAACTGACTATTGGAGGCTGTTGATCGAAAAAAAAAAGGAACTGGTCTGGAACCGACGGTTCCATACCGGTTCTAAAATAGTTAGAACTGGAACCTTATAGGTCCTGATCATTTCCGGTTTCGGTTCGATTCTTCAGCCCAGGTTCAGGTTCGGGTTCGGGTTCAAACCGGACTGTGGTCACCTCTACTAGAAGCCAGAATGGTGTCGTTTTGATCAATGGTGTAATCGTTTTGTTCGCAAAGAAACGCGTGGCGTGGTTTTAGCTACGAAATACAGTAGAGAATCTGGGCCATTCAAATTGCTGACCATCGTATAACAACTGGACCATAGAAAACAATCACTAAGCTCAACATCTTCAATCCATCTCCTTGAAAAATCGAAAATGGCAACAAAGATATTATCACCAAATCCACACCTCCTCTGTTCCTTACTCAGGACCACCACCAACCAGCAACAACACCACCCATCATGGCCCAGTCGAGATCCGATCCGAACAGCAAGACCCAAGAAGCATCTGGCCGTTGCTGTTCCTGTATCCATGCAAGAACCTCTCTTATCATCAACCTCTGCTCTAGTGGAACATTTCAGCAATGCCCATCAAAACGACGAGTCGTTTTATTTACTAGCAGAGAGTGCGGGCTATTCATTAGCTAGCTACTACACTTCACTGGGTCTATTTGTCATCTCTGTTCCTGGCCTCTGGTCTCTCATCAAACGCTCTGTGAAATCCAAGGTAAACCCTTCTTCTACTTCAGACTATAATAAGATTCAGGAAATGAAGAGATTGAAGATATAAATGGTTGGTTGTTTCAGATAGTGCAAAAGACATTTATAGGAGAAGTGGAAAGCAAGAAGGCACCGAATCAGGTTGCAGGAGAGATTTTGTCATTCTTCACTCGAAATAATTTTGTGGTCACCGATAGAGGAGAGACTGTAACGTGAGCCACTACTACTTTATCCTTTTCTTTTTTCTTTTTTCCTTTTTTATCTGTATTAGTGTTTGCAATTTTGTGGGTTACATGTATTTTTCAAAATTTGACACCGAATGGGTTCGGACGGAATCTATCGAGATCAAATACTGAATACGCAGACGCGCACCGTGAAAATACATACCACCTGCTTTAATGGATGATGTATTTGTGAGTGGTATTTCCATTTATATTAAAGTTATGTAACATATGATGGTTTTTATCTGATTGAAGGTTTGAAGGAACGATGATTCCAAGCCGAGGCCAAGCGGCATTGCTTACATTCTGCACTTGCATCAGCTTAGCAAGTGTTGGTCTGGTGCTTACTATAACCTTTCCAGATGTCGGCAATAATTGGTTCTGGATCACCATTCTCAGTCCATTAGCGTGAGTTGAGGCTCTTTTTTTGTGCCATGCCAGTTTCTATTTATTGCAAGTAATAGCTTGAAAGAAAGTAGTAATGATTTTCTGATGGTATGCAGGGGAGCATATTACTGGAAACGAGCGTCGAGAAAGGAGCAGATAAAGGTTAAATTGATGGTTGATGAAGGTGGAACCCTATCAGAGATCTTAGTTCAAGGGGATGACCAACAAGTAGAGCAAATGAGAAAGGAGCTTCAGCTAAGTGAAAAGGGCATGGTTTATGTTAAAGGCATTTTTGAGAGATGACAAATGTTCATGAAAAGATTATCCCAATTTTGAGAGTATAGCAGATTGAGCAGTTAATTGTTCTGGTTTCACTACCTTCTTAGAATCAGAGGAAGTAACTTGTGTGTTATTGATGTCAGTTGGAAATTTTGATATGTATATCTAAATGCAGATAATGTTCTGGCTCCTATAACATGTAAAAGCTTGCAATCTTATAGACTGGTTCGTACTTCGTATTATCAATGAAATTCTTATGCTTATACAAGTATATTTGCAACCAGAGTGTTCAAACAGCAATAGCGAAGTCATTGATGTCCAAAGCAACATATATGTTCAGATGTTATACATGTCTTTTCACTCGAGAACGAAATAAAACTCGATCAAAAAGAATTGGAGACTACAACGAAAAAAATCGAAGCATCATAAAAACTAAAAAGATCACTGTCAATATAAGCATAATATAATTTAGGTTTAAGCTGCCCTCTACATTGTTTAAAGGCATTGCTAGAAAATGGTCCAACAAAGATAGTATCAGTTCAATAACAATGTATCAAAAAGCATGCAACTTATTCTGAATTACAGTATTCCAATCCCCAGAGAAATGGCGACAAAAGACAAATACAAATATCCGTGATTAATCATCTTCGGCATTATCTGATAAAATAAAAAAATTGAGATCTCAAATGACCATAGTTCGCTGAAATAGTTCACCAAGTTTCTCAACCAATCATCAACTTGTTCTCTTCCATGAAGGTGTAAGTGGGTACCTCCAGGTTGTATGGTGCTGGACCCTTGCGAATCCTACCTGAGACATCATAATGGGAACCATGGCAAGGGCAAAACCAACCACCAAAATCACCAGCATTTGGCAAGGGAATGCAACCCAAATGTGTGCAGACCCCAACAACTATAAGCCATTCTGGGTCCTTAACCCTTTCCGAGTCCTGCTGAGGATCGCGAAGAGAACCCACATCCACACTGTTCGCAGACTTGATATCATCCTCAGTACGACGCCTGATGAAAACTGGCTTCCCACGCCACTTAACAGTCACCGTGCTGCCTGGCTCAATATTGGATAGATCAACCTCAAGAGAGGCCAGTGCAAGAACATCCTTACTGGCCGACATGCTCAGCACCAACTTAAGGACGAGGAGACGGATCAACGAAGCATACACAAATCTACCACCTGTCAGTACAAAATAGGCAAATGCCCGCTTGTTGGGGTCACCTGGAGGATAACGTTCATGGTTGTATTCATCGTATACTATCTTAGAAGAGGGGTTTTTAACAGCTGCCACTGTTGCTGGAACCTCTGGAACCATGTTGTTTTCATTTCTTGGGGTGAGCGAATCGGCAGAAAAACCTGTAACAGCATTAAACAATAAAAGCCATCTTCACTAATATCCCCAACAATTAGCAACTCTTAAAGGGAAAGATATTCACATAATACATAACTGGATTCACAATGCACCAACACGCATTAGATCAAGAAATTGAATGTTCAGTGTCTTTGTATGCATAGGTTCTTGAAAGGGCAATGAACATCTTTACATGGCCACTATAAATTATATATAACTTGATTTATGAACATAAAACCAATTTATACTCTTTCTGGAATCAAAAAGAACTTTCGATCTGGAGTATTTTGCTTCACAATTGTTTAGTTGCAATTCCAAACATATTCCACCGTCTTTCTTACTGTTCCCAACCGAAAAAACATTCATCAAACAGAGGAAGTGAAATGATTTATTTTTCCTACATAACATCCAACTGATAATGCGAATTAGCAATAAATTACTACAACACCGAAAATCTATTTTGTCATATGGCTTACACATCAAAATTTTGGCCCCAACAAATACCAGAGAAGTTAGCTAGGGCGCTGTTCTTTTTTCCTTGTTTTTTTTATTCGAAAAATAGTTATTACAATTTTGCTATAACTTAAGGCTTTTAGCAACTTAATGATTATGAGTAATGTTGAGTGTACTGTAACTCTTGTATGATTATGTGTATAAATTTAAAATTGCAGGCTTAAGGTTAAGCTAAAATTTGGCCAGGATCATTTGCGAAGCACAGGGAAGAGTGGAAATGGATAGTTTTGGCCAAGGAAATGGGGAAACCCATGAGTGGGAGAATTTTAATGGGCCACCCACAGGACGGGTAGAGAGAAAACTTTCACTGATTGGATTCCACTTCTATCTTATTACTGTAAAAGAAAAAAGAATGCCAGACAACTGAAGGGAAAACTATGGTAAAGCATGAGATAATAACAGAAAGGAAAATTACAGAAGGAGTTGGCTTGGGACTTGATTGACTGTTCCCCCATACTAAGGTTTGGTTTTCGAGTTGTTATTATCCTCTGTTTTTCTCCCTTTCCTAAATATATATAATTCCTAAGAACAATTCAATAATCTAAAAATAAACACCTCAATGCCATCTATGTTTACAAATCTATATTTACACGATTTCTCTTCAAATACCCAAACTTATAAAGTTAGGGGGCTTAGGTATTCCTGAGTATTTAATCAATCTGCGCTCCAACCCAATTTGAGTAATTAAACTGAATTAACATTGTCAAAGAAAGTAGGTTATAAACTCGTGAAAACTAGTATTAAGTTTGACAGTAGAACTTATTTCATTCCAAAGCAATAAAATTTCATTTATCTAAAAGAATAAAATGTTTCTTGTTCCAAAATTAGACGCTTATATGAAAATCTCATTGAGAAATACATTCAAAGTTTCGAAATTTCACATACTACTTGAAAGTTTACACAGAAGCTAACGATCCTTTATCAAATATATATATAATTTTGATAAATTCATCAACATAACCAAAAAAATCTCTAAATATGATTCGGCACATAAAATACATAGAAAAAACAGCTGCAGAAATGAGAAACCCTAACTGACCTCGGCAGGGAAGATGAAAGTGAGGCAGTAAATGGGCAGAGCTAGAGAAGCCGTTGGATCTGGAATCATCGGAGGACAAATCAGCACCGTTGATCAGGTTCCACGACGCGACGGGCCTCCAAGGTGAAGGCGATGATGATGAGGAGAGAGATGAGAGCCTCCTCGCCGCTACTCTCAACATCTTCAACAGTCTCCGATTATCTCTTCGAAATGGTGGCGATTGCTGTTATCGAACTCTCGTCTCGCTTTCGCGAATTTTTGGGAGTTTTTAGAGAGAGAGATAGCATTAAGGAATGGCCTTTTCACCAATCATGCGGTGAGTAGTTTGTTTGACTAGTGTCCCTGATTTTGACACGTGGGCGCCTTAAAGTAATCAAGGGCTCCAGGACCCTCTTCTGCATTATATTCAAAAGGGTAATGACTAATAAGTCCCACCTTTTTTCTTAATTTCATGTAATTTTGAGTTTTCTATTTTCTACTAAACTTACCCTTTAATGTTTTACAATTACCAAATATTTCCATTATGTTTCAAAAGTGATCAACATTGTCCTTCAATCAATCAATCACAAGCACAGCTAACGTTTTTTACTTTAATTAATAGATTAATACTCACAATTTATCTTATTTAAAAATGTGAATAAAATAAAAATAAAAAATTTAATTAAAAAATGATAAAATAAGATTTTTATTATTATTATTTTATAGTAATATAATATTAATATTTTGAAAACAAAATGAAATGTAAATTTACAATATATATTGATTTATATTTATAATATATTAATCTAAAATAATATTACAGATTTTAATAAAAATATATTAAAATAATTGAAAACATTAAATAATAAAATCCGACATGTACGGTGTACATGTTATTTTTATCTTTTTGCATGTCAAGCACGATACACTCATACACGTATATAGCTTTGTAATGTATTATAATATATTTGGTAATTATCCTATTAAATTTATATTAATATATAGATACTCTCGCACAATTGTTTTTTGGGTACGGATATTGACACCCATAAATATGATAAGCACACCCATAAATATGATAAGCACACCCATATTTATAAGTACACCCATGTCTAAAATTAAAAATTAAAACATTACTAGAAACACCCATCTTAATACCAATAATACTCTTATTTAAATTAATGTTTTTATTTTAATACAATTTATTTATAAACCCTCATAAATTATTTACACACCTAATTTTACAAATGCACAGCTCCTACACAAATTTTTAAACATAAATGGACAGATTTTCCTCCATCAAAACCGGATAAAGCACCACAAGAAGAGAAAAATTATACAAAAGAAAGAATAAGAATGGACAGAAATACAGAATACAAGCTGCAAGGAAAGAGAGCATCATCAACTAATCGAAAATCGATTAAAGAACAAAGCAAATCCTCAATTTTTTCTTTTGCTTCTTCGGCTTTGGAGGCTGGAGAACAGCCTTGATAGCAGCATCAAATACGGCCTTAACATTCTGCATTTGCAACACAACATTCATTAGCATATGCCCAATTAGCCTTTTCAGGCACTATGTTGATCTTCTGTTTTTCTGTTCTTCCAAAGACCGGTAAAGGCAAGAAAAAAGCCCTCCCTATTAACAAAGACAGATTCATAAGCAAGATGTTCCTCCGTGGAGATTCTGTGATCATTGTTTTGAGGAATCCCTAGTAGGTAGATAGATCTAATCTGATGGCATTAACAATTTCAATGATGAAGAGAAATGGACTTCTCTGTATGTGTATTCTACCTAGTTAAGTATCCTATCAGCAATTCATTTGTTTAATAGTGCTTCTAACATTTTATTTCTTCACTTATGCTGATGCGATAGCTGAATAGGATTGGTCGGAGGCTTGTGTTACTGTATAGTGATTTCACAACGATTTGATGTATGTGTTGTAAATTTGATGGATAATTCTTGAGGGATCAGTTTAGAAATTTGGTTATAATGAGTGATTTTTTTCGAACAAGTATTTCGTTCAAACATGTGGAACAGTGAGTAAAATATGCAAAAACTATCAAAGGAGATAATTTAAGCAGTAAGACATCAAGCTACGGCGATTTGAGAGCATCACAGAGAAGTTAAAGAAGGAACCAACCAAGTATATGACAGCTTCACTGTGCTACAATGTCTAAATGTATACATCCTATCCTATGTTGCATATAAATAATTCAAGTGTGTGTATATACAGCAGTACAGCACTAAAGATTAACATAAGAACCTGTTGAATGCCGTAATCAAGAATTTGCCAGAAATATATTGAATAGTTGATGTAAAGATTAACATATGAATTTGCTTGTGACTTTCTCTATGCAAGTCCTCCACTCACAAGAGTGATACTATAGAAACCTAGACGAGTATGCACTGTAACATTGCAGCTTTAGACAATATTAACTGATTTTCATTGCTTATCATGGAAGAATTTAAAACTGTAATACGTTGACAGGATTTTTTGGTAAAGTTGATTTTTAATAAATAAAAAATAGAATTAGGGTTTAATTAGGTTCTTTTTTTTTTTTTTTTTTTTTTTTTAGTAAAGTGATGTAGTTGAAAATATGGGTATAATTAATGGGTGTAAATAGTTTTTTTTTTTTTTTAATTAAAATAATTTGTCCTTATTGGTAAATTCCTATTTGGATATTTTTGTAATTAATTTTTTTATTAAAATATGGGTGTGCTTAATATTTTTATGGGTGTCAATATCGGCTCTCTTGTTTTTTTTATTACAAGATCGAATTAATATAAGTTTTTAGGCAGCCAAACGTTTATAAAGTATCTCATTATATAATCCTACTTACTTTTGCTTAAAAGTAATTCGTATTTATATTTGTGTGATTTTCCAAAGCGTTGTTTTCATAATTTGTGTTAAATAATATTTAAATGTATATTTTTATTATAATGTGTAGTTTTTTTGGTTAATATATGACATGAATTAGCCTTGGATTTCATGTTAAAGAGTTGAATCGAAGTATTACAATTATTACAACATAACTGTCGGGATCTATCAAGATCAGACAATACGTGTACGGTCCGGATATTTACTCCCATAAACAGAAAGAAAACTCTCCACATATATTTTTAAAATGCGTATGATGAAACTCGAACCCCTGACCATCAAAAGTGGGCGGGATATGCATAACCACATGTACTAATAGGTGAAGGAGTTCAATTAATAAACAATCATGATTAATGACTTATTGACTACATTAACATTATGACAAACATATGTCAAGAGTACTTTCATATTCAAGAATCAAGATGATTGAATTGTAATTAGCATACGCAGGCACGCAAGCACATCCAAACTGGCAGTTGTTAATCTCGTCATATTTCAACAAGTCCTTTCTAAATCGATAGTGGCTAATCTCGTCATATCCCGACAAATCCCTTACTTAGACCGGACGATTAAGGAAAAAAAAAAAAAACATATCCAAATGAGAAAAATAACATAGAAACAAATAAGATTTACTTGATAAAACAGCTCATAGTTAATGAGATGAGTTCACTAGAAAGAGAGAAATTCATGAAGAGTAACTGAGTGAGTGCCACAATCGAGCCCAAATTGCCCTGGGTTCTGATTTTATAAGGCCTTGGATTGGAAACCTTTTTTTTTTTTTGGGGTAAAGAGGAGGGCAAATGCCCAGAAACTAACGATTGGAAGCCATTTTACTTTATCCCTATAAGGCTATAAAACTTGGACTGCAGTCTCACTTTTGAGCCCAACAAGACTTCAATAACTTGTGTCTTCCTGTTGTTGTAGTATTAGACAAAGATAATTAATTATTTGTGAACTTGAACCACACCGCCGTCTTAGCTCAGCTGGTAGAGCGCATGGCTTTTAACCATGTGGTCGTGGGTTCGATTCCCACAGACGGCGTTATTTTGTACATCAACCCTTTTTTTTTTTTTTTTTTTTTTTTTTGTGACATTATCTACCTAGAGTTCTAGACCAGGTATTTTTTTTGAAGTTTTTTGCCATTTGAAGGATTCGAACCGTTGATTTGAAAGTCATTTACCTAAATCCCAAACTCGTCCATTTACCAGTTGAGTTACGTTCTTGGTCGGCAGTCGGCACCTCTCGCTCACACATCATTTTCTCAACTTTTGCCTTAATCTCTGCGATCCAAAACTCAACATTCCATAATAATCCAACGAGACACTCATCACGAGTGTCATTGAAGTTACCACCAAATCATATATACATGTTGAGATCGAGTTGATGAATGATGATCATGAGAGAACATTAGTGGCCGCAAAAATTGACGTGCGTGCGGATCCGAAACCGAAAGCATGCACTTTTTCTTTAAACAAAGCTACGAGCATGTCGATCTCGATTGGTCCCTTTTAATTTGCGGCTGGAATAATAATCATAATAATCTTAGATTATATTTTTCTTGATTTGATTATGACTTAAAGTTTTTTTAGTTCAACTTTTGAAAAACCTCTATTTGTAATAGATCTATTAGAATTTAGAAATAGAACTTTTGAAAACAAAAAATTATAGTTGTTTGGTTGATATATATATATATATATATTTTTTTTAAATATTTATTTTGAGAAGCTCTTTCCCATGAGCTTTTGTATAGTAGAGATTTAAACTATATTAGCTTCTACTAAATTTAAAATAGACAATCTCAAAAATCCTACCAAACAACTTTAAAAAAAAACCTCAAATGGACATGTGTAAAGCCTTTGAAGCAGTAGAAAGCTCAACCCAATTAAAAAAGCACTTCAACCCAAAAAAGCACTTAATATATATATACAATCATCGTCATCTTCCATGCTTACAAAGGAAAAGGGAGATGCACCTGCGCCTACCAAATTTTTTTCTAGGTTTGGGTGTTTGACATAACACATGAGAACAAAAGCTATAAGTGGCAAAACCTTGATTATCTACTTCAAGTTCAAACATCCTTGTCAAGAAGTTTCTATGCTTTTTTCGTCCCACCAGCTTCATATATTATATATATATATACATTTTACCTCTTCAATTTATCATGTGCTAATTATTTTGTCCGTACTTATACGTACCATACATAGAAATCAAGCTCAAGCTCAAGCTCGTATTATCATTGTAACATTTCTAGGTTTGTATTATTGTTTGTCTGGCTCTTAAGTTCTTTAGGATTTTTTATTTTTATTTTTAATAAGAATCAATTAAGCAAAGAGATCATCATCAATCACCATATGTTCAAATGATAAAATCCTATATGGAGATATGTATAGACTATATATATATATTAATATATATATAGTCAAAAGAGATAAATGGTCAATGAGTCTTCTTAAGATATTTTGACTTCTGGTGCTGGTTCTTGTATTAAGGTGGATAAGGATCATATATTAAAGATAACATATAATAAATACAGTGGGCTTAAGTCATTAATTGCATAAAAAAAAAAAAATCATATTTATTTATATTTATATTATGCATGATATCGGTGCATATAAAATATACTAATTAAATATTTCTCTCATGTAATTAAACAATTATATTCAAATCTTTGACGTTTAAGGTGGTCAGAGTCTGTCTGAGACTGTCTCCCACCAAGGTTCAATCCTTAACCCAGTGTGTATTTAGGGATGTTATTCCCTCCATTGTGTGGGTCTTGTCCCACCTAGATGTGGGTAGTCTCTCCTCTCTAGTGGGAGTTGCTTTCCGGACTGCGCTTCTAGAGCTTCATCTCGCCGGTCCCGACAGTTGTTGTATGTTATAAAAATAAAAAAAATAAAAACAAAAGAACTGTCAAAAATTTTCAATTCAGATGCACATCTCTGATACTTCCAATAAATTATTTCAACCAATCGGCAACAGTTAAGTTTCAAAATGAAACAGAAGCATGCAAAAGCAAATAAAGAATGGACAGCAAGAGTAGTGCTGACCGTTTGAAATATATAAATAAAGGAGTGAGTTTCTTAATTAAACGTCTCCATATTTTTCCTTTATTTAAATGTAAAACTTCAAATCTAAATATGGTTGAAATATATTTCATTTTTGGGGTAAGTTTTTCATCGAAAAAATTTCCAGTTAAATATTATAATAATAATTATTATTCGGCCAAAATTTCGTATATAGAAAATTATTATAAAATTTTAATTTTTTTACACTTTGGTCCCCCTAAATTTTTTTGTTTTTGTATACTAACCCCTCCAAACTGGAATTTTTGGCACAACCCTGTGTTTCTCAAACTCATTGGGTGATTCAAAGGCTGAGAATTCCAAGTGTAGACGATGTTACTTAAATAATTCGAGTGTCCGTAGTGCAACCGAGAATTCTGATCGATCACTAAATCACAACAAAAGCTTAATATATATGTGTATATACACACAAACACACATATATATATATATATATATATATATATATATATATATATATATATATATACATATTCAAATGATTAGGACCTCCTGATATAACTTCATGATAATATTGAATGTGAGCCACTAATTTTACATGCTTTGACTCAAGTATGAATGCACTTGTCAAAACTAGTGGCTCACATTTAATATTCTCATGAAGTTATATCAGGACGGAAGACTATATATATATTTATCATTCATGTGCAGAGTGATAAACAAATGAATTACCATGAGCAAAACCAATGCCATTTGTTATTAAATGAAGAAAACTCAGTCACTAGCTATTATTTCAACTTAACCGTAAGGAAAATATTTGGGTCTGAAATGTGCATGAAGAATATTAATGAAGCTAAAAATTTCATGCCACACTGTATTTCCAGTCTCCCATTGCACATGAACTTTAATACACTTTATTGATTTTGATTTTTATTACTATCAAGAGAATCATCTCTCCCCTGCTCAAAAAAGTTGAAAGCAGAAGAGAAACTCCCCATCTGCGAAGATGTACTTGAAAGCCTCAACAGCTCTTGATCTTCCGGTGGATTTTGAGACATTGTTGCTGAAGAATTAGTAGTAGCACTCGATGAAAATATCATTGGTGATGACGATGGAGAATTATAAAATTGCTGATGATGATCTTGATTGTAAAGACTCGAGGCAGCATAAAGAAAATCACTGTCATCCTTGCTAGAAAGCAGTTGCGCGTAATTGAAAAGGTCGGGAAATCCTGCACCTGAAAAAGGAGGGGGAGGTGGAATATGATATTGAGGAGGAAGCGAATAAGAAGAAGGCGGTAGTAGCGGTGGTAGTAACGGTGGTTGTGGTTGTAGAGGAGGAGCAGGAACAACCGAGCTGGCCGGAACGTATTGGGAAATCACTGAGGAGGCTGCATCTGATGATCCTCCTCCATGTACTTGAACGCGTTCAGGAAAATTAAGCTTGGCTTTGCTGCCTTTGAACTTTAGAGCCGCTGCATCATAAGCAGCGGCGGCAGCTTCAGCGGTCTCGAAAGTTCCAAGCCAAACTCTCGCTGCTTTATTCGGGTCTCGGATTTCAGCTGCCCACTTCCCCCATGGCCTTTGTCTCACACCTCTGTAGTGTCTTCTTCTTACGTTTCCTTCAATAAATATAAGAATACCGGTCTCTATTCAACGCTTTAAATATTAAAAAAAATACAGATAAATAAAAGCAAGGAAAATAAGGAAAACATGTTTCACGGGTGGAATTTTCTTCGGACAATAACAATATCCTAGAAATAGTGAAGATATATCCGGACAAGTTCTGGAAACTAGTATAACTAACTAAGTTCAATCAACATATATATAAGTTTTTCATGCAGGATCAACTAAGAAACGTTATCGCATGAAAAAAAATAAAATAAAAATAAAAATAAAAATACGGAAATCCTACGGCTGAAACCTCCTCTCTATATATGCATAAGCTAAAATAAGTAAGCTAATCGGATAGTAGTTTACCTTGATCTTGCATGGCTTGGGATGTCTCAGGTTGCGTGAAATTGGTGGCAGCAGCCATGGAAGAACTGTTGTGTTGGGGTTGAGACATGGATTGATATAAAGAGAAGATTTCTTGGCGATGATCTTCCCTTTTCTGATCTTCTGATATATCAAAAGGAAGAGGCCTCTTCCCATGTCTGCGATCCACTTTGAATTATATATTTATAAGCTCGATCGGACCAGCTACCCTCCTTAATTTGCTCTTCTTTTTTTCGAGCTAGTTCATGAGATAATTTCTTAATCGATTAATTGATAATCAGTCGTGATCAAGATCATTTACCCCAGCTTTGTTTATAAGCAAGTAATCGAAAAGTGGATCTAGTCTTTGATGATGATCTATATGATCATAAAGATCCAAAAAGAGGGATATGGAAGTAAGTGATGATCTTAGAGAAGAAAAAGAGAAGTTGAACAAGTATTATGAAGAAGAATGAAGAAAATAAATAACAAACAAACAAAAGAACAAAAAGAAGAGAAAAATAGGGTTGCTTGTAGGGTTTTCATTGCTGCACGTTAAAGTTAGGTTTCACTTGTCACTTGGGAGGTGCCCAAAAAGATATAAAAAGATTTCAAGGAGAGAATTGATTCCCTACCAGCACATGCAATCTATCAAACGTGCACACGTTTCTGGACCGTACAAATGGCAGCAGATATCATGATAGCTGAGTGGCATGCCTGTCGATTCTCTTTTAAACCAGTGATGTTGTGTACAATTGCATGTGCATCTTCATCGGTCGCACTTTCAATTTACTTGAATGTGTTATTATTCTCTAGAAACATCAATAATGTGTTGTGTTGGCTTGCAAGAATTAATGGGTTTTTGTATTTTAGTAAGCTCTTTTTTGTTGTTATATAAACACTATAATGTACTTAAATTATTTAATATATTGAAATATGATAAATAAATAAGAAAAATGTTCATTGTTTGATTATGATATTAACAACATGAAAGCGAGATTAAGATTCTAAAAAAGTTAAGGGTGGTTCTCTAATAAGGATGTCCTAAAATTATAAGTTAAAGACGTCCAACCACAACCATATATTCATATTGGGAGTGAATATTTATTAATGTGGGGTTGTGGGCCCAATGTAAATGTGTGGCTGTAATGACGTTATGAAATTATAGACAGTATAAATTAAAGTCAGTGCATACTGATATAACTTCATGAGGATATTGAATGTGAGCCACTAGTTTTACATGTTTTGACTAAAGTATGTATACACTTGTCAAAGTTTTTCCATAATGAATGGTTCACATTTAATATCCTCATAAAGTTATATCAGTACGCACTGACCAAATTGGGACTATATATATATATATATATATATATTTCATGCACTTTAAAATTATTTGAACCCTATTCCTAATAATATTCCAAGTCATATTTGTAGTAATTAATCTTGTTAGATTCGGTAGATCCTTAACATGATTGATGTCAATTTTTATTTTATTTATAAAAAAAAAAAAGGCAAATTGCACTAACTTACCATGGATATATGTATAATCAGATTTTATATTGTCAGTTCGTCCTGACAATAAATATAAGAATGTAGACCATTAGATTTACATACTTTGACTCAAAGTGTATGCATTTGTCAAAACTTTTCCATAATCTATGGGAGTATGTACTCAAAGTGTATGCAATTGTCAAAACTTTTTCATAATCTATGGTCCACATTCTTCATCCTGATATATTTATTGTCAGGAGAAACTGACAATAGAAAAACTGTATATATAATTGCATTAAAGTCGGAACAAATATCATAATAACGGTAGAGAAGGAAGTACACTTTTACCCTTGAACAAATACATTAATGAATTAAAATGAAAAAGAAAGTTAAAAACCCATGGGCCGAATATATTTTGAAGGTCATTAGGCCCAAAATCGAGACCCGAGTCGAAACACAAACATACAAAGTTATCAATCTCGTCTCCTCTGCTCCTTGAAGCCACTGTGAGACGCGAAACTGAATAATGGAACCAAACAAGGAAGAACGACAACAACAGCAAGAAGCAGCACAGAAAGCAGAGTTCGATCCATCAGAGATAGAGTATGTAATCTACGGCGGTGAGCATCACCTGCCGTTGATCATGAACCTCGTCGATCAAGAACTCAGTGAACCCTACTCAATCTTCACCTACCGTTACTTTGTCTATCTCTGGCCCAACCTATCTTTTCTGGTAATACCCTTCTCGTTTTTTTAACTCTATCTGCCCATTTTACATGATTTATTATTATTATTATTTTTTTTTTTTTTTTTTACTTTTGAGTTGTGAGTTTGATTTGTATGTTTGCAATTTATAGGCATTTCACAGGGGTAAATGTGTGGGAACAGTTGTGTGTAAGATGGGAGAGCATCGAACTACTTATAGAGGTTACATTGCAATGTTGGTTGTTATCAATTCTTATCGTGGAAGAGGCATTGGTAATTTTTCTTGATGTTTTATTTTGATATTTATCAAGATATATATTTTAGGAATGTTTCTTGGATTCTAATTTGTTAGTGTTTTGAATAAAATGAAGCTATGTCGAATCATGATTTAATTGAATGTTTTTGAGTTGAGCATTGGTTGAAATTTATGGTTCCTTGTTTGTAATTGTGTATGCATTACATGATATTGGATGTTTAATATAGGTATGTGCTGAAAACTGTGTCTCTTTTCTTAAATTGCAGCAACTGAACTTGTTACCAGATCGATTAAGGTGATGATGGAATCAGGCTGCGAAGAGGTATTTTAGATTTCATTTAATGTCAATCGTATTTGCTGTTGCTTCTTTCTTTACTACTGATAAATGGGACACTGAGTTGTGGATGATGTTAACGTTGAGCAAAGTAGCTCTTCTTTTAATCAATCCAAAAGATTTTTGTGTTGCATCACTTTCTTTCTCATTTCTGGAAAACTAATTGGATAGCATAAAAGTGTAAGAAAACTTTGATTAAGCGGAAGTATATTGAAGAATGTTGTTTTTGTTTTGTCCTGTTAGCTTACATGGTGCTGTATTATTATTTTCCTCAAATGTTGATCTGCATTTATATGGAAAAACTACCATTCAATCTATTTCATCTTGCTTTACAATCCGTTAGACATAACTGTTCACTTGAAATAACCGTTCTACAATTTGATATATGTTTTTAAAGCTTGTGTTTCATTAATCATTGGTTTTCACAGTTGTGTGACTGCTGGTAACTTTCCGCCAAAATAGGTTTGGAGCACTCCTAGTAGATCTGATTCAAGGTTGAAGTATACTTAATAAATTTTTATTTCTAAAAATAGAAAGGTACACTGGAAGTTTTGTAGAAAGTGGAAAGATGAGGGGAAATCTCCAATAATTTGCTCTTGTAAGTTTTGTAGAAGGCACATATTTTTAAAATTTTTCAATCCTGCATCTGAGTAACACCAAATTCTTCTTAATTACTGATCAATCGAAGAGTCGGTAGTCTGTTAGCGTGTTAGGTATGGCACCCTTACCTTGTTAAGGTTTTATGATTTTCCTGGTGTTTCATCATGTCAAGAATGCTTTGTATTTATTTTCATCTACTTAGATTAGCTACCTGAAGGCTCTTTTGATCTTTTTAAAGTTTATGTAGATGATAATTGGAAGGATTGGGTATGTGAAATTTACACTCACCACATTATAGTTATTGTTTAGTAATATATATTTGCATTTCATTTTGTTTTTGACTGCGACCATGTATTTTCTAAAATTCTTGCTGTCGATCAGTGTGCTTTTTAAAAAAAAAAAAAATCATTTATACATGTTGGAAGTTGCAAAAGATGAGACAATATGTCAATTCATGATCTCGAATAATGTTTTACGAAGGTAACATTGGAAGCCGAAGTCACGAACAAAGGAGCACTTGCGCTATATGGTCGTCTTGGGTTCATTAGGGCAAAACGGCTCTTCCGTTACTATTTGAATGGAGTTGATGCTTTTCGATTGAAGCTATTATTTCCCATCCCAGAGATAAACCCGGTCCTGTCTATGATAGCAGAGAGTGGCGAGATTCACACACATGATCAAATACCACAACAGGAATGCCAAGAACTCCAACAAGGCTCGTAAATTTCCATTTTTCCAGTAATGTTGTGCATTTAGCCTCGTCATATTCTATTGAATGATTAAAGTCGCTGACGAGTTAACTTGTAACATGTAACTGAAATCCTCTGGCTCTAGTTGAGAAGTGTATAATCTGGCATTTTGATCGGATACCCCGCAAAATTCACCCTCATAAGTGAATTTCAGTCCATTTTGCAAACTGATCAATGGATGCTTAGTTTGTAGCTACAGCAAGCATCATAGAGTTTAGAGATACTTCTAAGCGCGCGCATCCATGCTCAGCTCCAGTGGCGTGCACCTCTTATGTAAGTGGCAAGCACTTCTTATGAAAGCGGTGAGAGTTTAAGTCCTATCATGGGGATTTTTCTTCTCATATTATGAGAGCATATATCTAGTCTGTACATGTAGTGATTGATTTCATCAGGTACAAGCAATTGTGACATGTTTAATGTCATTTCAAAAAACAAAAAATGTCCTTCTAAGTGAATAACTGAAGTTTGTGCTAAATTTTCCAAGATATTTTCATTTTTTGCGGCAGTGTGACGAATTTTGTATTTTTATAATTGTATGTATAATTAGACAAATATTTATCAATTCAACAAGGTCTGGTCTTTTTAGTGCATTTCGTGAGTTCCTTGATTCTCAAAGCGAGTATAAGCGAGTATAATTCGTCAAATGTTTATCATTTCAACAAGGTCTGGTCTAAACCAGAGACGACCATGCATGAACTATGGTGTTGCCCTCCGCTAAGAATTGTTCATGAGATGAGTGGCTTCGTGAAGGGCTTTTGCGGTGATGATAATTCTGATTTTCTAGACTTTATGATTTATTGCAAACACCAGTTGATTCAAGAAGAGCTGGAGCTTCTGTTTAGTGTTATGGAGAGTTTGGTATAGGTGCAATAGTAAAATTCATGATATGGCTGAGCTGCACCTTGAAGAGATTGTTCCATGGGCTATGGCGTACCAGGATGATTACCGACGGGCAAATAAGATCACTAGAGTCAAGGTGGCCAATCGGAGGAGCAATGTTACTCTGTGGTAGCTGTTGTTGGAAGAGTAGGTAGATTTACACAAATCAATAACACAATAAACACACACAGATAATATGAGAACAATAAAGAAGAAAGAAACGACACCAAAGATTTTACGTGGTTCAGCAAGTTGCCTACGTCCACGGAGCGCACCGCACTCAATCCACTACTTTCACAGTAGATTACAATCTCTCTGTCTCTCTCAAGTCTCTCTACAATTGCTCTCAATCTTTCTCTACTCTTCTCAACTCTCACGGTGAATTTCAACACACATATTAGGGTTTACATAATGTAGTATTTATATGAATACTAGGAGTAAACAATAACCCTAAAGGACTCTTCCTTTTTACTTGCGCTGATCTCCTAATTCGCGCAAATCACGTCATTACCGCTGACAGGACCGCTTGGCGTGCATGTGCCTGGTCAGCGGTAAATGAAGCAAGACGACACTGATCTGGGTCGCTTGCCGTGCCGTTGACTAGGCACCTTGCCTGGTCAGCGGTAAATGAGAATAAACAATTCTCATTTGATTAACGCTGCGCGTGCCGCCCCCTGGGCACTTGCCTGACCAGCGGTAAATGGCGAGGAGAGAAGTTTCAGGGCTTCACAAAACCCAACAGTAGCCACCTCGAGAGGGAGTGTACAAAATTAATACAGATGCAGCAAGGGTTTTGAATGTGGCAAGGTGGGTATTGGAATTATCATCTGTGACTGTGTTGGAGATGTAATGGCGTCTAGTGCTCAACTAGTGAAGGTTGGGTATTCGACTCAAAATGCAGAGGCCTTGGCCATTATGAGAGGTTTGCAATTGGCTCGCGATGTGGGTCTTCTCTCGTGCTCTATCGAATCCAACGCTCAAGTTGTGGTTAATCTTATTAAGTTGCCAGGTACCCCTTGTTCTGAAGTCGGGCTGATTATCAAGGATATAAAGTTGCTTTTAGAGGAAATCCCAAACTGTGTGGTTGATTTTGCTTCTAGAACTTCTAATATGGCAGCTCACATGCTTGCCAAGCTAGGTTTATCGGTTGAAACTGATATGTTTTGGTTGGAGGAGTGCCCTCCTTGTTTGCGTCAAGTTGTTTCGGCGATTGCCCAAGGCCTTTGTAGGCTTTTTAATGAATTCTTTTATTCTAAAAAAAATAAAATAAATAAACAAGGTCTGGTCTTTTTATTGCATATTTGCATTCCATGAGTTTTTCTATCAAATCAGGTGCAAAGTGTTTAAATTTTATTTATTTTTTGAAACCAGACATTGTACAGTTTAATGGTCAGCCGGGACTTGACGAGGTCAAATGGTATATACATGATATGGATATCTATTCTCATAACGGGAATATATTTACTTGTACAATATGGGGGAGAAAACTTCTCAGGTTTAAAATGTATTTAATCACAATAAAAGCAGCATTTATATTAACCATTTCATATAGACTTTTCTCTTTAATTAATAATGTGTACGGAGAATTAAGGAAGTGTTTACTAATGATTAATAAAATTAAAGGGAATCAAGTTCCATAAAAAAACGGAATCATGAATGATTTATATATGATACCCATATAATTTGCTTTTCAAATTATTTTAGTTAAACACTTTAATCACATGGATTAAATGTCATTTTTCTCATTATGATTTCTAATTAGTAAACGCGAATGATAACAATTAACCTTCCACATTCATATAATATTATCCTTAAGTTAATTATTATTATTATTTTTAAATATTAGAGCATCTCTAATGTAAAAATGGTTTGCATGTCAATAGCCGTTGACATTGGAAGCAAGTGGTAACAATGTCAAGAGATCTGCTTCATATGTAACATAAAGATAGATTTGATAGACAAACAACTCAAAATTTGGTCTCCAATACTTATATTTAAAACACATTTATTTTTAATAACGTGTCCAATTTTGTTTTCTTATTTTCTTTTTTATTTTCCTTACTGAAAATAGATGAAAAATTAATGTCAATTTTAAATACTTGCTGAGTCAATAAAAAAAATAGTTATGCAATAGACCGTCTGAATGAATGTAGACGGTCATGTTGACAATGTCTAATTTTTTTTGTCACGTCTACTTGAGATTGGGTTGAATATGCACAACTGCATTGGAGATATATTTATTAACATATCTTCTATTTTTTCTATGTGGCATCTTCTTTTTTTGTTTCTTTTTTTTTTCACAAGCCACCCTTACATCAGAGATGCTCTTACAACTATTACAAATATTATATAAAACAATACGTGTATGGTCCGGACATATACTTCCACAAACTAGGAGAAAACTTCTTACATATACTTGTAAAATACGTATAGTGGGACTTAGAGCATTTCCCACCCACACTCCAAAATGCTATCTCCAAGCAAATTTTAAGAGTTTCTACACTTAGGGCATGTTTGGCAGATGGGAATCGGATAGGATAGGTTTATTTTGAATCTCTTCCCCACGTTTGGTTGAGCGGTGGGATTGGACTAATTTATCCCATCTAATATTTTTATCCCATTGACGTGGGATAAAATAGTCCCAACAAAAATGGTGGGATTCATTTTAATCCCATCAAGATCTTCTTCTTCGTCACTTTCATTTTAATAAATTAGTCTCAGATGTATATTTCCAATCTAATGATTGCCTCAAATGTTCTTCGATCTTCATATTAGACTTGAAAAAGCAAGTCTCTCTTTAATAATCGCAGCAACAACACTAAATAAGTTTCTGGGTTTGTGGGGCTTCTAGGTGGTTTTGGGGGGCCGATTCTTTGTTGTTCTTGTGGTCTCGTACTCTGTTTCACCTGTTGCTTTGCTTTTGCTGTTTTTTGCCTTGTAGGGCTCTCGCCTCCTCTGTTTTGCTTTTTCTCTAGTAATGAAATGTTTAAAAAAGACAACAATAAATAATTTATACTTGCTCGTAGAGACTTTTACTGGGTCATGGATGTGAATTTCATATTTGATTTTTCTCTTTCTTTTTGTCTTAAAACAGAGGTTGGGTCAACGGATTTAGGTGAGAAAAATACACATGAAGACTATATATTTGTTGTCAAGATTCTTTTTTGGTTTTTTAATAGTTTGGTTTTTTAATAGTATTTCAAAGAACAATCCTTCAATCTTAGATGTAGCCTCTATTGATGGAAGCTTGAAGAATTTCTAGATCTCTTCAACCTCTCTCTCTTTAATAATGTTGTTCTTAAAGTGTTTTTTTTTTTTTGAAGAACTTTCGTTTTTTTCCCTTATTTTGTTTGAAGAGATCTGTATTTTTAAAAAGATTTTAATTTTTTTATTTTGTTTGAATAAATGTGGGAATTTCTCCAGATTTGAATGAAAAAGCTTTTCAAAAAAAAAAAAAAAAATTATTTTGTTTGAAGAAGTCGTCCATTTTTCCAGATTGCATAATTCCAGATATGAATCCTCCAATCCCATGACATACCAAACAAAGTATAACATTATTTTTAGTCCAATCCCATGTTGTACCAAACATGGAAAACACTATAATTAGTCTAATCAAATCCTATATAATCCTATCCAATCCTATCCCATTAAAATAATCCTATCATATCCCGTGCACCAAATGGGCCTTAATACTCTAAATTTAGAGAACCATATCTCATACTCTAAACTCACTTTTCAACCATTTTTATTCAATTTATATTCTTTTACCTTTTTCATTAAATTCAATTAATGTATAATAAATTTTAATTTATGCATTTTATTAACATAAAAATTATATCATATAAATGTCTCATCTTGATCTTTAAAATGAGTCTAATATTGAATATTAATTAATAATTTTTTATTTACCATGCTTTATCATTTGTTCTTCGTTTTATTATTTTGTTATAATTTTGTCCAAAAAAAATATTTTATGTTATAAAAAAAATCTCTCATTACATACTGATTTACTGAAGTGGATGGTGAAGTAAGAGAAACGGATGGTGAAGTAAGAGGACCAGAGTAGGTATTTATGGAAAAATAAATCGATGAGTGGTGTATTTAATTGGTTGAGAAAGTTTGATACAGATATTTATTATATCACTTATGTATTTATACAGCAACAAAGTTTGATACAGAGCAATATGTAGGTTGGATTTAAAAAAGATGATTGAAAAAGTTAGAAAAGAAATAAGTTGGTTGGAAAAATTAGTTGATAAATGTTAGTAAATAAATAAATAGGTTAATAAAATTAGTTGAAAAATGTTTTAGAACTTACAAATTTGTTATTAATTATAAATGAGTAATACTAGACGTCCCAATTTTTTTCTCAAATTCTGTCATAAATGATGTGGCATGTGAGATGTCAACATCACTTAAATCACCACATAATCTCATGATTTATAAGATGCCAACATCATTTGGGACAGAATTTTAGAAAAAAAAATTAGGACGTTTAGCATTACTCATTATAAATTCATGCACTAATAAACATTATATTTTTAAAAAAAGTAAAATAAAAAAAATACAAATGTTATTATAAATAATATTTGTTAAAATTTAGTTGAATAATAATTTATTAAAAAAACTAAAAAAATAATAATGAAAATATAAGTTATTTGAAGATATAAATAGAAATAGAGATAGAGATAGAGACAAGGATAGAGAGTGTGGTGGGAGTGAAAAAAATTTAGAGATGGAATCTGAGAGGAATTTTCCCTTTTGAAACTCTATTTTAAAGGTAGAGATAGAGTATGGTTGAGAGATGCTCTTAGTGTCCGTTTGGGAGAGCTTGTTTATTGGCTAAAAGAGCTTTTTTAATTAAAAAAGCTCTTTTCAATTTTTTTTGTATCATTTGGTTGTCACCCAGTATAGCTTTTAGATGATTAAAAAAACTGTTTTACATTTACTTAGAGAAGCCCAAATTTAAAGTTTTTCCAAGTAGATCTTTTGGAGTTTTTTTAATAACACTAAAACCTCCAATATAACCCTATAATTTAATATTTGTTAGATTATTTTGGTAATTCTATCATTAAAAAAGTTCTCTTTTAATTGACAACCAAATGACCAACGACTTTTATTTAAAAGCTCTACCTCTAAAAGATCTACTTCTAAAAGGTCTACTGCAAAAAGATCTACTTGAGAAGCTCTCCCAAAAGTACTCTTAAACCTCTCACCACCGGTGTGGAAGGGATGTGCATAGGGTGATATGCATTAAAAGCTTGTTTGGTTGGGCTTTTGAAAAACATCTATTGGTAAAAAATCTACTTGTAGTAGATCTATTAGAAGTAGAGTTTTTGAAAAGAAAAAAAAATCATAGATATTTGGTCGGTAGACTTTTTTAAAAGAAAGATCTATTTGGAGAAGCACCTCCTTATGAGCTTTTACCCAGTAGAGTTTATTAAACTCTACTAGCCTCTACTCAATTTAAAATAGACAATCTCAAAAGCCCAACCAAACAACTCTAAAAAAACTCAAATAGACGTTAGTAGACATTTTGAGCCAGTAGAAAACTCAACCAAATAAGCACTAAGTTAACTGTTTGTTCAGATTCAACAAACATTTATTTGACATCTATACAATCAATGCTTTTATTCTTTTGTTTATTACAATTCTTGATTTGAGGAGGGGAATGATATGACTATAACCACTGAATTAGAGGCCTTGATTAAAATAATAACAATAAATAGCGAATTAAATTATAGATGATATTTGATATAATGACATCTCAACTCATTTCAATTTATATCCTATGGAAATTGCTAAAAATGACCACATTAAACATGGAAATTTTGTTTGTAACCACAAACAAAAATTTAATTGTTAATAACCACTTTTTTGAGAAATTACTGGAAAGCCCTCACATAAAAACTATTCCCAAAACACACACACACACACACACACACACACTCTCTCTCTCTCTCTCTCTCTCTCTCTCTCTCTCTCTCTCTCTCTCTCTCTCTCTCTCTCTATATATATATATATATATATATATATATATATATATATATTTTCTCCTCAAACATCCCGTCAAACATCGCTGGAAGCAGTCGCACCATCGCCAGACGTTGTCGCGCAAGCTTCACGAACGAGCGGCGCCGTGGTTCGTCAAGCACGGCGCTGCTAGTTCTCGAAGCTTGCACAACGAGGTCCGGTGCAGCCCAGACGCTTGGTGATGACGTCCGGTGATGGGCGACGACGTCCGACGGTCGTGCTTCCCCTTCGCCAGCTGTGATCTGCAGAAAAAAGAAAAAACCTATTTAAAAAAAAAAAAAACCTAATTTGGGGATTTTGGGGAAGAAGGGAAATTGAGCATGATTTCAAGTTTCACATTTTCATTTTAGTCATGATTTTAAGTTTCACATTTCATTTTAGTCATTATTTCAAGTTTCAACATTCAAATTTTTAGTCATGATTTCAAGTTTGAGGTTTAAAAAAAAAAAAAACTAATTTCAGGAGTACTATTGTAATTTATGGACATACACAGATTTTTTTTTTTTTTTTTTTTTAAGTGGTTATTAACAATTAAAGTTTCAAAAGTGGTTACTAATAAAAGTTTAATCAAATGGTTACTGTTAACCGGAAATTTGGGCAATTAATTCAAGGAAGAGCTTTTCCCACTGGAGGACCGAACCGAACCGCTTTGTTGCCTACCGCGGTGGCCCTCCTAGTCAGTCCAACCCACTTGTTTGGAATAAAGGCCTGGCCCCCTTTGACCGCGCCTACTCATAGGCACGCTAGGATCAAGCATTGCTCGACCCAAAGCCGGCCTTCCTCCCACAAGAAGGCTTGTAGGGAAAGAGTACCTGACCCAGTGGGGAGCCCGCCTGTAAAGCCACGATCCATCCGGGATCCGCCTCCCGCTCTATCATCCAATAAGAAGGACCGCTTCCTCCAGCAGCGGATCCACTCCAGTAGCCAGCCTCACCACAGAGATCACTACCTTACCCCCCACAGCACCCTCCTGCGATTTGAGCGGTCATCTCTAGAAGAACCCCCATGAGCTCACTAGCGCCTCCTGCTCCATAAGGGCTGACGCCAGCCCTTGCCTCCAGCTCACATGGGATAAAGAAGGTGCTGGGAACACCTGCAAAACACCAATGTCGCCTCATTAAGGCGAAGCAGTAAGGACGATTGAGGAAAGACAACAGCCGACAGTTGTGATCGCCTGCTAGCCACACTACGTCAACGGTTGGATTACGCTCCATCTCAGCCCTAATTGAAGGTCAACTATCCCTTACATGCAAGAGGATGCTGGTTTCCTCAGTAAAATACTTGCAGAAATGCAGCAAGCATGAAGAAGGAAATGGTGGAAGAAAGCACCTGACAGGGTGCAGCGGGACAGGTGCTGACACTGTCCCCTGCCAGGCCAGAACCTTGACAACGACTTCCCACCACCACAAAGACCCCTTGCGACCAATCAAAACTCGTGGAAACGCCACCTTTTCACTATCTCAGCCCTACAGAAGCGCTGATATAGACCTGAGGCCTAGGTGGAGCGATCGGAACCCTCCAAGGCGTGTGGTAACCCCGACCCTGCCCTAAATCGGTGGCTGGGATCAGTCCCGCCAATTGCGCCCTAGGAACTAGAGCCCCTACCTACCAAAACTGATGCTCCCGCCAAAGCAAAGCCAGGAGGGCGCAATCCTGATCCTTGATTCCTTGTGACCGCCATTGTGGATAGGAGGGGACGGTGGAGATTTAAAGGGGGATTCCCGCCTAAACGAAGGACCTGCACCTACCCCCTACCAGAGACACTATAAATGCCCCTACATCCCACAGAGGAAGGGGTTGGCCCTTGAAACACAAAAAAGATCCTACTACCCCGCCTAGTCAAAGCTCCTATGTGTGTCCTACTTGGCTAATACCCCGCCTAGTCAAAGCTCTTATGTGTGTCCTACTTGCCTGCTACCCCGCCTAGTCAAAGCTCCTATGTGTGTCCTACTTGGCTACTACCCCGCCCAGTCGAGGCGCCTATGTGTGTGTTCTACTTGGCTACTACCTCGCCTAGACAAGACTCCCATTTGCAACCTCTCGAGTCATTTCCTTGCCTAAATTGAACTCTTACATGTTGTATTCCCATCCTACTCGTAAGCCATTTGTAATAGCCGGATGTTGTATGTGAATTGACGTATGATGTATTCCATTGTTAAGTAACAAAAGGCCCACCTTTTTATCCCTCTAAAGGTGTACCAGTTGCACCCCGCATACTAGCACGCTATCTCAACCTCTGCTCCCTTGTGTAGGGCCGGTTCTACTGCATAGTATCGGTCCTTGGTAACCGGACCCAGGTGTCCCCTCGACCCCCCTGCATCGGGAAGAGGGGGATCCACCCTACCCGGTCCGGACCAGCTGCGGTGCACCCCGTACGCCGCGGTCCAGGTTATCCCGGGAAAACCCCGACGGATTTTTCAAGATAACAGTTACTTTTGGTTTTCTCTCTTACATCTTTTGAATATTTGATTTTCCCGATTATCATTTATCGTAAGTAGAATATTTATATGGTTATCTTTTTGTATTTAAATTTGAATTGTTTTCATATTAAAAAACATAAATATTAGTAATGCTTTAAAAAAAAAAAAAATTAGTCAAAACAAAAAATTGAGGTAATATCCGAGAAAAAACGTAAATATCAATCAAAATTCAACACTAGTAATTCTATACCAAAATTATTTAAGCACATAAGAAAAAATAATAATAATTAAAAATTTTATAAATAAAGTATAAACTCAAACATCCCAATTTCCCCTTTTCCGACAAGCAAAATAGATTCTTAGGAAAAAAAATTGTACTTTCTACCCCTACAACTAAAATTAAAGACACAAGTTTTGGTGTGCATTTTATGTATGCTTAACCATCAGATCAAAATAGTGCATTTAAGGTGATTTAGGGACCATGGAAGCAAAAAAACGTAATTTTAATAATTTAGGGACCATCGAATTTACCCTTTCCCGGTGACTCGACCAGATTTGGTCGGTAGATCAAAAAATCGAGAGGGGCAAACGTATACAAAGGACAAAACCAAAACAAAATTCCAAATAGAATATATTTGGGGAAAAGTTGTATTTTCAACCTTTTTCAATTTAAAATAAGGGCAAAATGGTTAGTATGCATCTTTTGTGTGTTTAAATGAAAATCAAAATGATTCATTTATGGCGCGTTTACTAATCAGGAATGGATGTAATCGGAATCAAGTTTCATCGGAAAGGGAATGAAGGGGAATTGGAATCAAGTTATTAAATTCCATTCCAACGTTTACTAACAATTTAGGAATCAGAAACAAAATCAAATTTATTACATTTCTAGTGTCTACTTAAATTAAAGAATCGGAATGATATATAATTGATTACAAAAATACCCTTATTTTTTATTATGAAAAAAATATTTTTTATATTGCTAATAGCACTATAACTATAATAATTAACATCTTTATATTGTCAAATTTGAACTAATTAGTCAATAATAATTAAAATTTGAGAAGTAATTCAGATTTGAAAACATAATTAATTTGACGTTGAATTAATTTTTCACATTTTTGTGCATTTTTTCCTTTTTATGGATAGGACATGACTCAAACTCATAATCTTTTAGATGTGGATGTGACCAGCTACCACTGAACCAACCTGGACTCAATTCTTTTATGGTTTGTTTTGTGTAAATATATTTACTCATAAGAAATCAAATAATGATATCAAAATATTCATATTAAAATGATAGTCAAACACACCCATGTAACTATGTAGCAAAACACATGGCCTCTTGCCATGGTGGTGGATCTTTCCTTTGGAAACACCACCACCCAAGGTTAAGGCCCCAAGGTCAAGGCCTAGTGTATGCATGGCTTAAGGCCAATTTTCCCACCATTGGTGTGGGTGTTGTCCCACTTATGTGTGGGTGCTCTCTCCCCTCTTGTGGGAGTGTCAATTCGGGCTGTGCTTGTAGAGCTCAATCTCGCCGGTCCTGACAGTTGTTGTTGTAATAAAAAAAAAATAAAAAACAAAAACTATGTAGCAAAAAAATGCAAAATAAAATAGTGATTTTGAATAGAAAAAAAATGTATAGGAGCAAGCTGAAGCAGACAGAGACGAAGTGTGAGTACTTGAAGAGATGGTTCGGTTCACTAAGGGTGCGTTTGGTACGCGGGACAGGACGGGACAGGACGGGACTATTTTCTCTTGTCCCGCGTTTGGCGCGCCAATAGCTTGGGACGGGACGGGACAAGGTGGGACAAAATTCACCAAAAATTGTCCAACCTCAGACCCTAGGCCAGACTTGTCCCATGCATGGGACAAGTCTGGAAAAGACAATTTTACCCTCACCATTTTAAAATATTACAAAAATATCACCTATATAATAATTACATATATAATATTATATATATTATATATATTATATAATAATATAAAATAATATATAATATATAAAAACATATTATTATATATAATATATAATAATATTCAATATATATATATATATATATATATATTATAATCTTTAATATATTATATATTATTAAATATAATAATATATAATATATATATATATATATATATATATATATATATATATATATATATGATATATTAAACATTATTATTATTATTATTATTATTATTATTATTATTATATATACATACATACATATATATATATATATATATATTATAATAATAATGAGTATATATTATAATATATATATTATATAAAATAAATATAAAATAAATATATTTTATTTTATTATTATATATAATAATATATAATATATTAAATATTATTACGTATATAATAATATTATTACCCATACAATAATATATATATATATATATATATATATATATTATTATACATGTAATAATATTTAATATTATATATATATATATACTTATAATGTAATATATATATATCTTATATTATATTACTATATATATAATACATGTAATATTCTATATTAATATATAATAATATCAAATAATAATATATATATATATATATTATTATTATTTGATATTATTATATATTAAATTGTAATATTATAATATATGTTGTTTTATATATAAGAGGGGTACTCTGGTCATTTGAACCTCTTGTCCTATCCTGTCCCAGGCAAACCAAACGCATAATAGTACAGTCCACAGTTCTGTCCCAGGCCTTCCAAACACAATATAGAACAACATGTCCTGTCCCGTCCTGTCCCGTCCCGTCCCACCTTGTCCTGTCCCATGTCCGTGCCAAACGCACCCTAACAGAACAAAACAGGAGGCTACATGAAGTGGAGGAGCTCCGGGCCATGAAGGTGGGCCCACCTACCTTCCTCTCAACCCACTCTTCGCAGCCACTTACTGCATCCACTCTCACCATTATATTCATGGAATCTGCAATTAAAAAATAATAATAATTCATAACTGCAGTAAGATTTGGAAAACAATGTTGAACATAAGAGAGAATGTCACGGAAAAATCCCGGGAAGAAAGCTATAAAGTGGAAAGACAATTTTTAAATTTTTTTTAAATTATTATAATTAAGGATATTTTAGTAAAAATACATGGATTCCATTTCTCAATCAGGAAAGGGAACTTGATTCCTAGGGTTAGTGAGAGGAATCAAGTTCCCTTTCCAACAGTAACTTAATTACTGATTTGAGTGTGGGGTCCACAGAACTTATTTCCATAAAAAATTAGTAAACATTGGAATTCTCAAATTAGTAATTTAATTCCCTTTCCTGAGTAGGATTACTGATTAGTAAACATGCCCTTAAGGTAATTTAGTGACCGTGTGAGTAAAAACACGGAAATATTATTTAAAACTAATAATTTAAGGAATACCTTAGTAAAAAGCGTAAATATAGTCAAAATTCAAATCTGATAATTTTATACTTATATTATTTAAACGCATTAGAAAATGTAATACTAACAATAAAAAAGATAAATAAAGTAGACACTTAGTCACCCCAATGTTTCAATTCCCGACATTTAAAATAATTTCGGGTGAAATTTTTATTTTCAAGTCCTTCAATTATATCTATTAATTCAGGATTATGTATTTTTTCAAAAACTTTCGCTATTGGTAGGAATAAAAAAGTTGTTGGTGTGCATCATATGTATGCTTAACCGGCAAATCAAAATGATGCATTTAAGGTATTTTAGATTTTTAGGGATCATGAAAGCAACAAAACATAAGTTTTAGTCAATAACTGATAATTTTATACCAAAATGATTTACGTGCAAAAGAAAAACTAATAATAATTAAAAAATATAAATAAAGTGGAAACTTAATCACCCCTATTTACCCCTTTCCTCACAAGTATAATAGATTTGAGGCTAAAATTGTAATTTTAAACCGTTCAATTAAAATCAAGAGCAAAGTGGTGGTTAGCGACTTAGCCTGCATATTCTTTAGCTTGACCATCAAATCAAAATGACATTTAAGGTAATTTATGGGCCACACGACAAAAATGGGTAAATATAACTATAGAAGACAACAACTGAAAATTTTATACTAAAATGATTTTTTTCTTTTTTTTGAAAGAATAAACCAAAATAATTTACGTGCCATGAAAAGGAATAATAGTTAAAAAACATTATTAAAGTGTAAATTCAATGAATTTACCTTTTTTCGGCTACTCGACTAGGGAGATCAAAAAGTGAGAGCGGGCAAACCGTCCGATTTACGACATCAAAATAAAAATCCCAAATTAATGTAATATTTTTTATTTATAATTTTTTTTTATATCGACGTCAATTAAGCGTATAAGAAAAATTAATAATAATTAAAACTATCTTTAATGTACATGTCAATATTAATACTAAATTTGGTACAAAAAATAGTAAAATGTTATATTTGACACATCATTTTAGTATTGTAATCCAATGTAAAATTCTATGTGATATGCTATTTTTTTTTTAATCATTTAAAATTATAAAAGTCAACAAATACAACCAATAAATTCAATGAATGTATTGAATATTTTATTAGAATTGTTCCAATCTCAATTTTCCCTACTAAATTTGTTAAATTTTTATTATTTAAAATTTGAAAGTTAACAAATATGGCTGCATTTATTGTTGTGCGAAATTTTGTACAAAGTATAGCATATGCCAAATTTTATTTGACATAACTTTTGGTTCTGCATTGGAGCATGTTTTTTTATTTTTTTATTTTTTATATTTTTTACTTTGTACTAAATTATAGCATTGACACAATAATTTAGCATCACATTGGAGATGCTCTAAAGAAGAAGATAAATAAAGTAGACAATCAACTGTTCCAATTTTCCCTTTCCCGACAAGTAAAATAGATTTAGGGGCAAAATTATAGTTTCAACTTTCAACCCCTACAATTAAAATGATGGACAATTTTTTTGTTAAGTATTATATAAGAGAATGACTCGAACCCAAAACCTCATAGTATAGGTGTGAGAGGCATACCACCCAATCAACCTCATTAAAATGAAGGACAAAAAGTTGGTGTACAAATGGGATGGGGTTGATCTGGTGGTAAAATCCCTCACTCCTGCACCACGAGATTGCGGGTTTGAGTCCCATCTCCCTAAAAAAAACTCCGAATTTATATAATAGTGTAATACTTAAAAACAAAAAAAATGGTGTACATCTTTTTTTGGAAAGAATATATAGAAAAGGTAAATATTAATGAAAAATTGAAAATTTTATATAAAAATAATGGTTTTTTGGAAATAATATATCAAAATGATTTTGTTTGTGTTTGGTATGGCTTTCCTAATGGTCAATTTTTTTATTTTTATTTTTAAATGTTAAAAGTTATTTTGATGATTTTTTTTTATTGTTTGGCAAAAAGCCCAAAATTTGAGTTTCTCCCAACTCCCAAGAAGCATTTTTTTCCGTTGTGCTTTTTAAGAAGAAATAAATAGTCTTAAATACCCTCCATGAATTATATATTTTTCACCATATACCATTCTATTACAAATAATTTGTTAGTGCCTATTTTTATATTTTTTACCAACAAAAGCTTTTTTAGAGATATTTTACCAAATAATCTACTAATTTAAAAGTATATATTTTTTTTTAAGTGAATACCAAACATATGACTTTTTTTTTTTAAAGCTCTGCTCAATAAAAACTCTACCGATAAAGATTTATTCCAAAAACTTTACTTAAAAAGCCATCCCAACCACATCATCAGACACTAGAGAAAAGGAATAATAAATAAAATGTAGATCCACATCCGGATGGCCGGATTTACCCTTTGCCAGCTAATTTGGAAGGAAGATCAAAAGAGCGAAAGCGGGCAAACTTTGCAACGGACACAAAAACCCGAAAGATCGTGTTTTAAACCCACGCGCTCTCTCTATATGTATATATAAATAGCAATAAAAAATAAAAATCCAATATTCATTTCCTTTTTCTCTCTTTAATCTCGGAATCTCATTTTTTCTCTGTGCCTTTTTGGCTGTCCCATCATAGAAACCCTAGTCCAAATCTTAGCTCAATCGAGTTTCACAGCTCGAAAATGGTGGTCCAAGGACAGAGGAGAGTGAGTGCCAGGATTCAGGAGAAACAAGAGGAGAAACAGCGGCTGGTCAAACGGAGGATGGAGCTTCTCGGAGACGTCGTGAAAGGCGGTGCCGGCAACGAGAAGGGAAACAATGTGTATAGTAGGAAGAAAAGAAAGAGTGCGGTAGATTCTAAAACGAAAGACGATTCTAAAAACGAAGAGGAACAAAATGAAGTTCCATCTCAAACGACGTCGTCTGCTGCTGCGGGGGACGAGTTGCCTAACGGTAGTGTTGTAAATGTGGCTGAGAAGAGCGATACTGTGAGAGTGAAGGAGACACTGAGGTTGTTTAACAAACATTATCTTCAATTTGTCCAGGTCTGTTTCTGTTACATTCGGCGTATTTTATATATGGGTCGGGCTATATTAACTCAAATTTCTGACTCAAATTTATGACTTCAATATCTTAACCATTGGATTAGATAGCACATGAGTAAATGAGTGGTTGAGATATTGAAGTCAAAAAATTAAGTCAGAAATTTGAGTTAATATAGCCCGTCCCTTTATATAAATATATATAAGTTTTTACTTTATTGGGTTTTCGGCTGTACATTGTTGTTTGTGGCTTTTAGGAGGAAGAAAAAAGATGCGCGAAACCAACTGTTAATCGCAAAGCATCCAAGTCAAAATCCAAGAAGGCGAAAGCCAAGGTTAGCATTCACTTCTACATGTGAAGCCGAAGAAGATGGGATGAATCTCACAATGTAAAAATAAAAGCAAGAGAAAAGGCATATATATACCGATGGATGTCACAAACTAATAGACTAGTCTTTTCGGTTGCAAGGCTATCCACCACTATATATACCATCACATCTCACAAACATAAAAAAAAAAAAAAAAAAAAACAAGTATGTAAATTTTACATGATATTAGAGCTTTCGAAACCGTCATTATGTGTCCGAAAAAAGGTGGCTAATCATAGCCAACCTGGGCTCACATGGCGTCATAACCCAATAGACTAGTCTATAGTTATTAAAAGTGCGCTGCGCCTTTACGCTAGTCCGTAGTTATTAAAAGTGCGCTGTGCGCATAGTTGTGAAAAATGTGTTGGTCACTTAAGGCGCCAAGATGGCACATGCCATATTTAATATTTTGCCGATATGGCGTAGGCCATATTTAATATTTTTTATTAATAAAACAATGTATAAAATACGGCCTAAGTGACTAAAATGCTAACAAACATAATAAGTGCAACAAAACTGCTTCACGCTTCACAACCCAATATGAAGATGTATTGATGTTGTTATGAACTTGGTTTTGTTTGAATTGGGGATAGCTAGAGCCTAGAAACTAATTTGAACTATTTTGGTTTTTTTTTTTCTTCCCTTTTAATGTGTTTGCAACTTTGAGTCTTTGTTGTTAATATGATGATTGCATGTTAATTGCTTTATGAATTATTACGTGTATTGATAGCTTGTAAGGTTCTAAACCTTACACTTAGCTTAGTAACTAGAAATTTATTGGATAAATTAGGTCAATTCAATTTTTATAAATTATTCCCATTGGGAAATTCATAAAAAAAAAAGCTGTTACGCACCTTTTTTGTAAAAATTTCTGCCTCCCTTCAATCAGGCACATGCCTCGCCTTGCCCCTTGGGCTCCAAGGGACCCATGCGCATTGATGTGCTTTGCCCCTTTTACCCTAGTCTTTTGAGTTGTAAGGCTATCTATCACTGTATTTACCACTTCTCACAAACATAAAAAATTAAACAAAGTATGAACTGTTAATTTTGGTATCTGCAAACTGTTTCTGTGGTGAATAATACTACTGAGTGGAGCATTTTTGATCATCGTGAGAATTGAAATTGACATTGATCTATTTATGAAATTTGAAATTAATATCTCTACTTTGGTTTAGCTTTTAAAAATTTATTCATATGCTTTTTGGAAATTGAATTTGCATGAAATGTGCAAAATGAGGTGTGAATGTGTGATTTTTTATTTTTGTTTTTGCGGGAGTGAATGTGTGATTTTGGTCCGTATGCTTTTTTACATCAGTAATGAACACATTCTTGCAGAAAGAAGAACCTCAAGAAGATGCTAAAGCCAAGGCGAAACGACCTGATCTAAAGGCAGTATCCAAGGCAAGTCATGATTTTATGGTCTTGGTCTCTTTTAGAATCTTATCTGTCTGTGGATGTAGTTGACCTTGGTTGTTCATACAAGTACTGTTATTCTAATTGCTAGTTTTTCATTTAGTCACTTATTTTCTCTTATTTTTCTTTATTTAATTGTCTAAATTCAAAGTTAAATTTGTTTGCTGTTTAATGTGTTCACATGTATAACCCCAAGGGGTTCTTGGCCTATTGGTTGAGGGTTGAGATCTTTAATCAAAAGGTGAAGGATTGAAAACCCCTTTGGGTCATCTACCTAGTATATTAAAAATTCGATGAGTTTCCGAGCTACCAAGGTTGTAGAGGTTCGGCAATAGTTCCTAGTTTTTAACCCGAAAAACAAGGGAAAAGCTGGGGGCGTTCTAAGTATCAAAAAGAGATATATGTCTGTATTTAGGTAATGGATATGTTGAATTTGTATTGACAGTAAGTTCTTATTATGTCCCAAAAGCTGGACAGAATTCCTTATACAGATATTAACTAAAGATTTGATTGCTCCCATACAGATTCTCTTGCATTTTTGTTTAAATTGCCAACATAGTTATGTTCTTAAGAACAATGTGTTTGATAACAAGTATACCTATTTCTAGCTTATAAGCTGCCACATTACATGTATTCTTGGCTTCTTGCATGGTTCACTTGGGATGCTATCTGCGGAGGCTTTCACTATTATCCATCATTATATGAGAATTTTAATTATGTAAATGTTAGCTCCTTTTTAGGATACGGACTGATCAGGTTTTTGTAGCAGATAGCATATTTGCCATCAACATTATGTTGACACAACTATAGAGTAAAGATCAAATTTACAAAATAGCTTTGTGAGCGTCAGTGTTGCAGAATTCGCTAGGCGCTAGTCCGGCAGTGTCCCACCGCCTAGGCAATTACTCGGCTGGAAATTTTATTTTATTTTTTGCATATATTTTCAATATTGAAAATCAAAATCCAATCTAAAATCCATAAACAACTCAATCAAATCCAACAAACTCAATCTCAAACCCTAAAAAAAAATAATCTGAAAATTTGTAAGACTCTAGTCGAAGTTTGCTGCTGCTTGCTAGTAGAGGATGCGACAGCCGGATGACGTCAAGCTTCGGCAGTGGCGACAAGGGGCTGGACGGGCAGACGGCTGGTTGGAGAAAGCTGCTTGGTCAAGTAGAGGAGAGGGTCTGGTCGACTGGTTGGAGGGTCTAGTCGAACATGTGGAGAGATTTTTTTTCCTCTTTTATAGAATCCCAATCTATGCCGTCTAAAACGACGTAGTTTAGAGGTTCTTTAAACCCCCCAAAACTATGTCATTTTGGGGGTTTCTTATTTGCCTAGGCGGCACCTGGTGCCCGGCCACCGAGGCAGGGCTATTTTGCATATGATTAGCATATTTTTTATTTTTTATTTTTTTTTTGTCTTCATCACTATACTTGTGGAAGCATTTTTTTTAATTATGTCAAATGCAAATGAGAATTGCTTAAGAACCATGCTCTTAGTTGCAATATTCTTGAATTATCTGATCCTTCATCCTTTTAAAAAAATTGTTATTTTTTGGCAGATGATGTTAAATAATGAGACACTGTTCTCTGAGAAAAGAATTGGTGATATTCCAGGTTGGCGCTTAAACTTTAGCTGATTTTACTCTGAATTGTGCTGTCCTTCGTTTCAATTAACTAAGGGATATATCCATATCATCTGTTTAACTTGTTTATAAGCTTGATAGCTTTAAGATAAAAACTTGTTCTAGGTTATAAGTTTTTTATCAGAAGCTTTCTAATTTGCTGTTGATGTCAGGTATTAAGGTTGGGTATCAGTTTTATTCACGGTGTGAAATGGTTGCTGTTGGTTTTCACAGCCACTGGCTGAATGGAATTGATTATATGGGAGCATCCTACAGTAAAGGGGTAAAAATTTTCTCTTTCGATGGGGATATCTTAAAGTCCATATATTTTGCAACTAATTTATAATTTTTTTCATGTTAATGAATTAAATAATGTGAATGGATGCAATGTTTAAAAATGCCCTGCCTCAATTCAAAAAAGAAAAATATTGCAAAGAGAAACAAATCGAATGGAATGGAAAACTTGCTAGAGAATGAAGAAAAAATAAATAAAAACCTGTTGGGGAACTTAGGGTTTGATGTTGGAGTGTTGGAGAAGTTAGAGATGTTGTTGACTGGTTGTCAACACTAAGTATAAAGTTACTGTTTTAAACTAAAAGTTAGAGTTGGCCACTTTTATAAAAAGGGTTTGAGGTGTAGTTTAGGTTATAAAAAGTTTAAAGGCAATTTTATAAAAAAACAATAAAATTGTAAAGTCAATGTCTGCCACTTTAACTTCTGTGGTCGACATTGACTTTAAACTACAATTCTAAACTATACTTTAAATTGATTTACTAAAACAATTTAAAAAGCCGCCTCTCACCGACTCGACCACCTCAAGGGATTGAGGCGGCCCCGACTCAAAAGATAGTTGAGGTGGCCGAGTCAAGGCGCCTCGGTATCGAGGTGGCCGAGGCACGCCTTGAGGCTGCTGCTTCAACAGATTTTTAAAACATTGAATGGATTCGTTGTTTGGGTATTCACATGTTTGCTACCCTGGAACCCTAGTTTGAAACATTGACTGGGAAGCCTGGAAGTACAGTTTGGGTAAGATGTGAATGCATTGGATTGTCTCATAAGTATTTGGATGTAGAGAGAGGATTAACATCATAGTGAAGTGTCATTACCTGATTGACTGCTGTACATTCTTCTACTGTGAAGAATGAAGGTGCTTAGGCTTTTTTGCATCTCATATATTTTATTATTGGTATCACTTTAATGCTTTCAATGTCTCTTTAGATGTATTCATGATTGGCATTCTAGGTCAATTTCAATATAGTATGTTTCATATCTCTTTTCTGTTCTTCTTTGCTGTTTTTTTTTTTTAATTTTAATTTTTTAATTTTTTTTATATAGTTATAGTTGTATCAATATGGTATTGTTTTTGAAAAATAAAAGTACATTCCATATGAAAACTTATGTTGTCTTCACAACTAACGTAGTATGGTATGAAGAAGCAATGCCAATTTTCCCCTGTTCATTGCAGATGTATAAAAACTATAAATTCCCAATAGCAACAGCCATAGTCCTGTCAGGCATGTATGAGGATGATTTAGATAATGCTGAGGATGTTGTGTACACTGGTCAAGGAGGACACAATTTAACTGGAAATAAGCGTCAAAGTCGAGATCAAGTATTGGCACGTGGTAATTTGGCTCTCAAGGTGTGTATTGTAGAATTCTTTATTCTTGTGGATTATACTGTTTGTATGTGTTATCTTGTGGAACCAATTTTTGATTCACCAATCTATCATTAGGAACTCAGTGATGTTTTAGTCTTTAATGCTTGTACTTTTTGTCTTGCGATAGTAATTGTTGATTCATACCAACCATCTCCTAGGAATTCAAGGTGATGCTTTTGTATTTATTGTCATGTACTTGTGTTAAACTGATAGGAACCCTTAACACTAATGACTCTTTAATTTATTAAGGAAGTACTTTTTGCTTTTTAAATAATCACAATTGCTACTCTAAATTATAAAAAAAAAAACCCTTTTCTTTGTTAGATTTCAATATTGTTGTTTGGCCCCTTACCTTTTATTAGTAATCACTTACTTCAAAAGCTTAGCTAATAGGGAAGGGCACAGCAATAGTATTTATACTTTAACACACCATTTCACATGCAAGGCTGGATTATTGGACTTGTCATGTGATTTGATACACATGCCTATTCTTGTTCTATGTTATAATTATAATTTTAATTAATACAATGAGGTTTTGTAGGATTTGTTATTAAGAACATTAGGTCAAATGTGCTATGATACCATACTAGTAACCACTCAACCCAAAAGTGGTGTCCTTGCATATTATTTTCTGATGCTTGGAATAAAATGATGCTATGATAAATTGCATTAAAAGTTTTGCATGGTTCGAGTCATATTCATATTATGCAGCTTTTGTGATTTTCTGCTAATGTTTGTTGAGGTATTTTGAATCGTGTTATTTGAATGATAATGAATTTTAATTGCATTTGATTGCAGAATTGTGTGGAGCAGAGTGTGCCCGTTAGAGTAATTCGTGGTCATAAATCTTCTAGTAGTTACACCAAGAAAGTTTACACATATGATGGCCTGTACAAGGTATTCTTTTGAAAGAATTATGTTTCATTTGTTTGTTAATGGCTTTTTTGCATTGTTTGGCATAATATAATAAAGTCAGTTTGATCACTTGTTGGATTTAAACATTTTGTGTTGGAAGAAAGAACAATGTAAGTTGTTTTTAATTATTTTGATACCCAAAATCTGAGGTGTAGTTATAAAATAATTATATTGTAGTTACTTTTCCTTTCTTAATGGGCATGTGATGGTATATTGGATTTGGAGATAGTAACTGTTTTCTCAACCTTATGATTTGCTTTTGACATTGGATATGAGTGAAATTCACATGTTTGCTACCCTTTGGATGTTGAAGTTTGTTAAAAGGGGATCAATTAAGATGTTGAAGTTATGTTGTTTATATCAGATCTGTTTGTAAAAGCCTTGGGTATCTGCCAGCTTAGTTGGTGAGATTTTTTGTAGTTATGTTGAGATCCTAGGATCAAGTCTCACTCCCATGTAGGGGCTGGTTACTTGGTTTGTATCATTGTATGTTTATTAAAAAATAAAAAAAACTATTATGCGAAGTTGTTTCTCAGAATGATTGGTGATGCTGTTGATAGTTTTTCCTTTTTGTTTGTTTGTTACTAATTTCTGAAGGCTTAAAATGGTATCTGGGTTCTGTTATAGTATTCTTGTTTCTTTAAATGTTAAAACTAGATAAAGATTGTATAGTTTTTGTTGTTCACAGCTTGTACCCATGTTACTGTTTGGTTCTAATAGTTCCAAAGATTATGTATGGAACAGTCCAAACTCCAAATATGCTTTTTTATATTTCTTTTAAACAAGTAATTGTTTAGTGTTAGCAAATCATGAGATCTTAAGTGCACAATGCATAATAACTGTTAGATAAGTACAATTCTATTTGTTTTCTGTTTTGCAGGTCATTCAGTACTGGGCAGAAAAGGGAATTTCTGGATTTACTGTCTTTAAGTTTCGCCTAAGGCGGCTTGAAGGGCAGCCTATACTGACTACTAACCAGGTTTATAACTTTTCCTACAGTATTGTGGCAGCTATCTTCAATTATATGCTATTATTTCTCCATGTTAAAACTTTTTTTTTTTGGCTCAGAGCTTCTGCGAGTAGGTTCTTTACATTTTCTATGTTAAGCAAATTCTGCACCTACCATTGCGTTGTTGCAAATGATTGTATTGTCATTAATTTGTCAAATATACAAAAGTTAAATTAATCACTATGAATTAATCATAGTAGAGTTTAAGTATTAAATGCATTTTGCTCTTTCATTTTCAAATTAGAATTTTCATTGATTTTTGTATTTAATACCAAAATGAATTAAATTTTAATCCTATGAGCATGTGAAGAGCAGTGAATCATAGTATCAAGGAGTTTGTTTCTAGAGCAGAATGTATAACTTTTTCTCACCATTCACAAAGCATGTACTAACTTTTTGTAACCGTTGCTAGAATAGGTGGTACATCATAAAATTTGTTGCAGAAGTCTGATTTGGGTCTTTTTATCTTTACATGGACTTGTTACTAGGGTGTGTTCTTTTTCCCTTTCGAAAAGAAACAGCAAGTATATTAAAGAAGAGAGTATAAAGCTAATTGTTAACTGAGTGTCTACTTAAAAAGATAGAATGACAAATTTGTTCAACTACACAACGGCCTGTATTCTTAGTCCTTCCAAAAACTGAAATCTTCTCACCAAAGTGTCCTTGCAATAAGTGTAATAATCCATTTAAGTTTGTCCTCATAAGATTGCTCTAAAGAATAAAGATACAAAGCTTTAAGACAATGAAAACATGATCTATACTTTAGGTATTTTTTTTTTCTTTTTGCACATAATACTCCGTTGAAGATGAAGACATGTTCTATGCTTTCTTCTTTGGATGATATTATAGAAATTGTGAGGAAATATTTTTCTCTTATTTCTCACTTAATCTCACAAATGTGAGATTAATGGAAAATATATATGGGAGGAAGTTAAACTACTTCCTTAATACAAGGACTCTCAACTAATGTAGAACAACAACTCTAGAGATGAGATTGAGTAACAGACTACTCAACTCTCTTTATTGTAGATAACTAAAACACCACAAATAACTAACAGATGCCTAACAGCCTATATCAGAAACTAACAACTTACTTTCAACACCCCCCCTCAAGCTGGGCTGTAAATATTTTTCATACCCAGCTTGGTACACAAATCTTCAAAATTAACTCTAGGAAGTGCTTTTGTAAGTATGTCAGCAGTTTGAAGAACCATAGGCATGTACACCAGCTTCACACTACCTTCTTCCAACTTCTCTTTGATAAAATACCTGTCTATTTCAACATGTTTCGTCAGGATTTGCTGATAGCAGCTTGGTTGTCACAGAACAGCTTCATTATCTTGTCCATAGGAGTTTTCAATTCTGTTAACAGCCTTCTTAACCATATCCCTTCACAAATACCATGTGCCATGGCCCTAAATTCTACCTCGGCACTGCTTCTTGACACTACTGCTTGCTTCTTACTCCGCCATGTAACCAAATTACCCCACACATATGTACAGTACCCCGAAGTGGATCTTCGATTTGTGATTGACCCTGCCCAATTCGCATCAGTGAAAACTTCAATATTTCTATTCGAGCCCTTCTTGAAATAAAGGCCCTTTCCTGGTGTCATCTTCAAATACCTCAAAATTCTGAAAACTGCATCCATATGTTCTTCAAGTAGGGTTGTTCATGAATTGGCTTACTGTGCTTATTGAAAGTCTTGTGTGTGAGAGATAGATAAGCTTTCCCACCAGCCGTTGATATCTACCTTTGTCCACAGGAGCATTGCCTTCAATATTTCCTAATTTCACTATATAGTCCATTGGAGTCTCTGCGGGTTTGCATTACTGGTTTCTCTCAGTAAGTCTAAAATGTACTTACGTTGAGAAACTACAATTCCCTGTTTTGACTGAGCTATTTCCATACCAAGGAAATACTTGAGACTTCCCAAATCTTTGATTTCGAACTCCTTTGCAAGAAACCTTTTTAGTCTCTGAATTTCCTCATCATAATCCCCCGTAAGAATTATATCATCTACATATACAATGAAAATAGTAATTTTACCTCTAGATGAATGTTTGACAAATAGTGTGTGGTCGGCTTGACATTGTAAATACCCATACTGTTTTACCGCCCTTGTGAACCTCTCAAACCAAGCATGTGGGGATTGCTCGAGTCCATAAAGTGATTTTCTGAGTCTGCATACTTTACTGGTTTTTGAGTATGTTTCTAGGCCTGGTGGAACCTCCATGTATACTTCCTCTTCTAGGTCACTGATTAGAAACGCGTTTTTCACATCCAACTGATGAAGTGGCCAGTCCAAGTTTGCTGCTAATGATGGCAATACTCGGATTGTGTTGAGTTTTGCCACTGGAGCAAACGTCTCCTCATAATCTATTCCATAGGACTGGGAATCCTTTATCGACCAACCGGGCTTTGAACCGTTCAACACTCCCATCTGCTTTATGTTTCACTGTGAAAATCCACTTGCAACCCACATGATTTTTCCCTTCTGGAAGTTTTGACATTTCCCAAGTCCCATTTTTTTCTAGAGCTCTAACCTCTTCATAAACCGCAGCCCTCTATTCAGGTACTTTGAGTGCTTCGTTTATGCTGTTAGGAACTGAAATGGTTGATATATTAACAGCAAATGGCTAGTAGCTTGGAGACAAGCCCTCATATGAGATGGATTTGCACATAGGATAGAGAGGTCGGTCCTTGCATTCCCTCACTCCTTTCCTTAAAGCAATAGGTTGATCAATATCAGACACCTTACTCTTAGTATGAGTAGAATTCAAATCACTCTTACCTGGAATACCCTTACCAGCAGCTTCTGTATTTAGGTTTGATTTTTGGACTTCTTGATTTGGTTTAGAATCATGGTGTTGCAGTGATTGTGTTTGGTACTCTTTATCTCTTTTTGATTTTTCCTTTTCCTAGTATACACAATGAACTCGTTGTTAGCAGCAGGTTGTATAGAATTAGTTTGCTGACTAGGATGGCTTTGTGATTCAGTGAGAGAATGAGACTCATGGTTTTCGGTTTGATTCAAAGGTAGATGAGATAGAGTAGGAGACGTGTGGGTGAGGTTCATTGGTTTCAAAAACAGATGAGGGTGATTCAGTGAGAGAATGAGACTCATGGTTTTCGGTTTGATTCAAAGGTAGATGAGATAGAGTAGGAGACGTGTGGGTGAGGTTCATTGGTTTCAAAAACAGATGAGGGAGGAGGTAGAGTTCTGGTAGGATGGGTTTGAGTTTGAATTTTGGTAATTTTGGTTGGATCAGATGAAAAAGAATTTAGAATTTGAATTTCAGTAGATGGATCAGATGAGGAGGAATTCTGAATTTGAATATCAATAGATAAGGGATGTGTTTGAATTTGACTAGGATACATAGCTTCCCAAAATTTAATATCCTGATCAGTAGTAAGAGTCTCCCAAAACTGAAATTCTTGACTCAAATTCTCCCCTTGAATTTTAGGTTTGGGATAAAAAGGCTGATTTTCCATAAATGTCACATCCATGGAGGTATAAAAACGTTTTGTGGCCGGAGAATAACATCTGTACCCTTTTTCGGTAGGAGCATACCCAACAAAAATACATTTAATTGATCGTGGGTCCAATTTGCTTCGATGTAGCTGACTAGTATGAACAAAAACATTGCAGCCGAAAACTTTAGTAAGTAGATGTGACAAAAGTCGGGTATTAGGAAAGGTTTTGAGAAGAATTTGACATGGAGTTTGAAATTTAAGAACCCTAGATGGTAAACTGTGAGAACAGCTTCACCCCAAAACTGTTTAGGAACATTAGAGGAAAATATGATTGATCTGGCCACTTCTAAAAGATGGCGATTTTTCCTCTCTGAGACGCCATTTTGTTGGGGAGTCTCAACACAGGAACTTTGATGCACAATTCTTTCATTGATCAAGTAATTTTTTTAAAATAGAATTAAAATATTCCTTGCCATTATCAGTCCTTAAAATTTGAATTGTAGTATGAAACTGATTTTGGATCATTTTATTAAAGTTTTTGAAAATCTGACTTACTTCAGATTTTTCTCTCATAAGAAAAACCCAAGTTAGTCTAGTGTGATCATCAATAAAGGAAATGAACCAACTAGCTCCTGTTATATTGTCAACCCTAGAAGGACCCCAGACATCACTGTGGATCATAGAAAAAGGATATGATATCTGATATGATTTATTTGGGTAGACTTGACGAGTGTGTTTGGATAATTGACATATTTCGCACCGAAAAAGATTTGGATTTTTATTATCAAACATTGCTGGAAACAATTTTTCAAGGTACGGGAAATTTGGATGACCTAATTGATAGTGCCACAATATAATTGCACTATCGTTATTTACCCTAGAATACGATTGAAACCGACTCTTTAGAGATACAAACTCTGCCATTTGAGGTTGTTTTTCAGGAAAGACTTCAATCTTCAAGAGATAAAGTCTTGAACATATCTCAGCACTGGCAATCATCTTCCCTGAATCCAAGTCCTGAAATTCACAGTGATTTGGGAAAAATTTGGTAATACAATTTAGCTCCAAAGTAAGTTTACTAATTGATAACAGATTGCAATCCAGATTAGGAACTAAAAGAACTGAGTGCAGTATCAGACTCTTAGAAATCACAACTGAACTTGTGCCTGCTACTTTTGACAAGGACCCATCATCAATTTTAACTGTAAGATTGCCATGACATGGATTAAAAGTTTTGAAATTCTTGATATCTCCGGTCATGTGGTTTGATGCACTAGAGTCCACAATCCATGGGCTACCCTGTTCTTTCTTCACACTTAAAGCATTTAGAAAAAGTACCTTTTTGAGCTAGGGATCTGGTGCCAGTAATTGTAGTGTTGGAGTTTTGTGATGATTGGTTAAAAGATCTCTGCAGTGCTTCCATCTGCTCCTTACTGGCTTTCTCTATTGTTGAAGGTTCAATTGGGTTTCCAATCACACCATGGCCTTTCTCTCCTAGGCCGGTTGTCATTTTGCAATTGGTGTGTGTCCCTCGAGCAGCAAGAGCCGAATAATTATGCTCATTCAGTTTATGACTGGTAATGAGCATGTGTGGGAGATGTGAATTATCGGACCCGCCATTACCACCATTATTGCTGACGGGTTCTAGATTGGAGGAAGAGGAATTATTTAAGGATGTACTAGGAGTGTCAACCACATCCTTAGTCATTTAGGAGTTTCTTGTTCAGAGAGTGCTCTGATACCATATAGAAATTGTGAGGAAATATTTTTCTCTTATTTCTCCGTTAATCTCACAAATGTGAGATTACTGGAAAATATATATGGGAGGAAGTTAAACTACTTCCTTAATACAAGGACTCTCAACTAATGTAGAACAACAACTCTAGAGATGAGATTGAGGAACAGACTACTCAACTCTTTTTATTGTAGATAACTAAAACACCACAAATAACTAACAGATGCCTAACAGCCTATATCAGAAACTAACAACTTACTTTCAACAAATATCATGAGCGTTAAACATCTTGTGAGCTAACTAAGAATTACTCTGGGACGAACTTTATCTTTCCAATTGGTGTTGTGAGGATCAAAGCTGACCGAAGAAGGATCATTAATCTGCCAAGAGAAAATGATATTGCAATGAAACTGGCTTGATTTTCAAGAGACCATGACCAGCTATTATGTCTTGAATTATTCAAAGAAACACCCTCCGAAATAGCTACTAAATAATGATGGTGTGTTACATGTTTTGTTATTTCTTGTCATTTTGTGGTATATTCATTATACGTTTTTAGTGACTGGGTTATAAATAGTTTTGAGTAACTTTTTGTAGTGACTTGTATAACAAGTTTGTGAGTTTTTAGATTTTTCTTTGCTATGATGACAGGTTTTTTTTACACATGGTCGTGTTCCTCAGTCAGTGTCAGAAATTCGTGGGTATGACGAAATCTAGTGGTTATTTAGAATGCTATCTGTCATGTCATAATTTTGAACTATGATTGTATTCTTTTCTTTTATTGGTGAAGGTTGGTGTGTGAGGACATTACGGGGGGTCAAGAGAATTTCCCCATTCCAGCTACCAATATGGTTGATGATCCACCTGTTGCGCCCACAGGCAAGATAAATTTTCAAAACTTAATACCATATCTGCGATTACCTATTTTCTGTCTAAAGGAATTTACGCATGGAAAGAATGAGTTGACTAGCTGCTTGTCTCCATATTTGGTGTCTCCAAGTTTTTATATCAAGAATAATTTTAATAACACAAGTCTGTGCTTTTTACTCCAAGAAAGGTGTTGTTGAATGGATATTTGCTATATGAATTGGATTTGCTTCAGGAAGTGTAAAAGGGATACTGATATTTACTAAAATATTTCTCTGATTTTCTTCTAGAGTTTAGGTCATTAGGATTAGTTTACTCTGATTTCTTTACTTTGATTTCTTTTGAGTGAACTTGCTAAGCGCAGTAGAGCACTTTATTGGAGCTTACGGCTTATTTGGCCTACGATTTCATTATTCGTTATGATTTACAAGTACTTTTTCTTTCATAGGAAACATAACAGAAAATACAAAATTGAACCAACTGTACAGCAAGGGAACCAAACTACCCTTTAAAAGAGCTCTTAGTTATATTTATACAGAAGAAGCAAAAAATATGTCTGAAACTATCCTCCATTATACTGCATCCCTCCCAAAAACTATGAGATAAAAACCATCCTTGGAAATATTCAAAATTAACCCAAGACCCATTTCCAACTGAGATGCCTAAAGAAAAAGTATATTTGAATTCCTTTGTAATCGAAGCGCATAATGATGCTAATAATCGAATTCTTTCCCATGATTCCTTTTCTATCTTAAAAAAAATATGATTATTCCTTTCTTGCCAAAGCACTCACAAAAGAGCCAAGATCATAAACTTGAATTGGTGGAGTTTCTTCTTCGTGTTTTTAATCTTTTAGGTGTTTGGTGGTGGTTTTTGCCTTGTCAACTTGGACATGGAGTTCTATCTCAAATACCACCAGTAGGGTTGCTCTCAATTTTATATGTAATTAACTTTCATGCTATGCTCAGTTGGCCATTATTTTGGGTGCTAAATTTTTGAGAATTGCAGGTTTCTTGTATTGCAAATCTTTACAAGTTGCTCAAAATATCAAGCTCCCCACTAATGTTGTTGGGTGCAACTGCGAAGGAGAATGTGTGGACCCTAGAACTTGTGCTTGTGCTAAGCTCAATGGTTCGGACTTTCCATACGTACATCGTGATGGTGGCAGGTAGAATTTCATATGCATCTAAAATGTTTTCATGTGTTTGATGTAACATTTTATTTGGAAGTGCCATGTAAATGATGCAATAATGTGGTAAATGACACGATATTAACTTGTCAATTGTCACATCTCAAAAAAAAAAAAAAAAATCTATCCAGATTAGTTGAACCCAAGGATGTTGTATTTGAATGTGGCCCAAAATGTGGCTGTGGGCCTGATTGCGTCAATCGGACATCTCAGCAAGGGCTGAAGTATCGACTTGAGGTTTGTTAATACAACTAATTACCTGCAGTTGCATTATATCTTTCATGTTAAAATTAGAACATTATTGCATTTAAATGTAATACTCTAGTGCTTATAAAAATATAATATCCTATTGGTGAATGCAACAGGTTTTCCGTACTCCAAAGAAAGGGTGGGCTGTTAGATCTTGGGATTTTATACCTGCTGGGGGCCCAGTTTGTGAATACATAGGAGTACTCAAGAGGACAGAAGATGTAGATGTGTCCGAGAATGATAATAATTATATTTTTGATATTGATTGCTTGCAAACAATGAAAGGGCTTGATGGAAGGGAGGTAATAAGTTTCATTCATTGGAAATAAAGGAAAATTAATGGCTCTTTAGTCAATGTTTTTCGTTTTTTTCCTCTATCATATCCCTCTTAAAGTGGTTGTGTGGTTGAGTGGTTATTCTGTTCTAGAATCCAAGTATTCAATTACATTTTTTGAGCTTAATAATTTTTTATTTACATTTTCTGAGCTTAATAACTATTTACGTTACATTTTCTAAGCTTAATAACTCTTTTAACAATAAGGTAAATTTTGGTTTTCTTGCATGCACATGCACCGACACAAATTCTCTTATAAGATGAAATTTCATTTCGTTAAAGTGAGGTGATTCCCCTTATAGCATATTCAATCACTAAAAGACAAAATTGTTGTTTTGTCCTTTGTGTATATAGTTTAGTTTTGTCTTTTATTTCTCTGTGCGCACTCACTTTAATAAGGTCAATGCATGGCTTGTGACTAATGATCAAGTAGAAGAAATGCCAAGTAGAAAAAAAAATAAAAAATTTAATGGTTGATAATTGAGGAATTGATTAAAGTTAGTGTGTACCGAGGAGAAACTGCTGTGTGTGTGCGGTGTTGATGCGGGCATAATAGTACAACTGCAAGTTCATCATCAAATGGTGTTGACTGTTGATCATGGTTTATATATACATAATTGTTTTCCCTTCCATCGTACATTGTGTTAAAATCTGATTTCTGTTTGTTATAGAGGCGACTACGAGATGTTTCTATACCAACTACTGATTGTTTGGATAGACCTGAAGATCAAAGATCTGAATGTTTGCCGGAGTTCTGCATTGACGCAGGGACTACTGGAAATATTGCTAGGTTTATTAATCACAGTTGTGAACCTAATCTCTTTGTACAATGTGTTTTGAGCTCACATCATGATGTCAAATTTGCTCGGGTAGTGCTATTTGCAGCAGACAACATACCTCCGTTGCAGGTTAGTTGTTGGTCCTCCCTCTCTCTGGTTGTGAATCTTATTAGTCATATGCTAGTCTTCAAATTGTTGGCTTTTGAGTTGAATCATGCTAATAAATAAGACTTTCGTTATATGTTTTAATATTTACTGTCATCAACTTGAATATGGGTGAAGTTGGTTGACGGGTGTCTTATGCACTGAATCCTTACAGTAAAGAGTTATATAATTCCAGGGCTTGATGTGTTGATTAAGCTGCTATGCTGGGGTTGACAGATTGACCCAATTAGCTTTCTAACCCTATCATTTAATAAGATTGTTTTTTTACTAAAATATTTTAAAATAAAATCACCTATGAGGACAAAATAACTTGTATAAACAGGTATAATTGCTTTATAGGAGCTAGCTAGTTCTGCTGATAACTTATAGTTTTGCATATATTTAAGGGGTGTTGGTGTTGTTAGAAAAGCCAAAATGAAATTACATCTGCTTATTTGGATATAAACTTTATTTTTATTTTATCTCAGTTCCGTTGAACTAATCATCATCGGTAAGATATAAATATAGAACATTTTTTGTTTAGTTGTTAAGTAACCACTAGATCTAAAATATGAAGTTTGTGATGACTGAAACAATGATATTGAGCTCTCTAGCACTACTACACGTGCAAGACAAACAGAGCACTTGCCACTGGACCAAGCCAAATCAGAAAGGTCTTTTAATTTCATATGAGGGAACTCGAAGTCATAATCTCCTAGTAAATCCGAGTCTTTTCGCATATTAATCAACCACTAGACACAAGCTTTAGGTTGTAATTGTAAGGACCCACACAAGCTCGCTAACATTTATATACATATCTTGTTAATATGAAAGAGATTAAAAGAGAAGTAGACTAGATATTGAATTGTACTTGCTCTGTTATTTTATTTGTATCATTGTATGTGTGATTTCAATATCCATCCATTTATTTGGTTTAAATTCAAGGGTTTTCATCCACTCTTCTTCTCCACAGTTGGATTAAGGGCAAATAAATGAATAGATATTAAGTCACAAATCTAAGTTGATTTAGCCTAACCCTATATAATATTTTATATATATATTTGATTGAGAAAAAAAAAGTATAGATAGAAAGAAGAGGGATACAAAGAAAAAAGTTACCCACAAAGAAGCTAGGGGGCCATAAATGAATATGTTCGATATTCTTTTTGTACAATAGGTACCTTTGTGGGGGAAAACCACATGCTAGGGTCCTTTAGATTCTATCTAAGGTATTTACTTTTTTCATGGTCAAGAAATTTAATTTTGTTAGGAACTTTAGCTTTTCATGTAAAGTTAGCTGAGTTGAAAGAAAAGAGGTTAGAGATGATTAATCAAGGCATGGAAAAAATATTTGACTGAGAATGACCTGACTTGTTGAAAATCCACACTCTGCTTTCTTCTTGAAAATAAAAAAGAATTGAATTTTGAAACTGACTTTTCTTGCTGACTTGTAGGAGCTGACGTATGACTATGGCTATGTACTGGATAGTGTGTGCGGTCCAGATGGGAAGGTAAAGAAGATGGCATGCTTCTGTGGTGCAGCCGATTGTAGGACTCGGTTATTTTAGCTTCTCCTGTTTATCCTTATAGACCCCTCTCTCCATTTTTAGCTGAAAATGCAGGTAATTTGAAGTTAGTTTCAGTGGTTGTGTTTTTGCCCTTTGGCTGGATATAATCAACCATTTTGAGCATCATTATGGGTCAGTGATGCTTTAGTACAGACTACATAGTTGTTACTGGTTTTTTGTCTCCTTTTAGTAGCTAAAGAGGAGGAATGATGAAAAGAACAAATATTATTATCAATTTTTTGGTGGTAAATCAGTATAACATTATGCAAATCACTGTTTGAAAAGATATTTGCCAGTGTTACAATGTCGATATACAAATATCTTTTCTGTCCTTTTCTTTAATTATTGACATGCAATACAATCATATGATTGATTTTTATTTAAATATAATTTGTATAGACTCATGTTTGCCTTTAAAAAAAAAGAATGTATTAAACGTAGGTCTAGTGGGAACGGAACAAGGTCTATGCGGCATTAACCTTAAATTTTGAAAAAAAATCTTTAATACATCATGTTGATGTTACGTCTGTATGGATAATCAATTAAATGTGTTTTTTGTTTTCTTCAATGTTATGTAACATAATTTTAGTGAATATTTCTCCTAAAGTTGTCTCATTGAGGGATTACTTTGCCTATTGTAAAACACTAGTCTGGGTCCCGCTTGAACATCTCACTTTGGTCGCAAATTGGATTACCTCTACAATTCTAATTAACCTGTTAATTTATAGGTTTGTCAATTACCTATTTAATTTTTTTTAAACAATTAAAACAATTTTAACTTAATTATACAATTTCAATTCTCTAACCACATTAAATAAATAAAAATAATCAACTATTATTTTCATTCAAAAAGAATTTAAAATAAAGTTTCTTGAAAAGTTAATGTAATTTTTCTACATAAAATCTTCTACGTTGAAAATAATCGTGTCAAACAGGTTGATGGGTTGGAAAATTTCGTAACTCATTTTCTTGATGCATTTAAGTTTTAACCCGTTGACTCTACGGCGACTCAAATGACAAATCCAATAAAGTTTAACGCAAATCCGTTAATATTGTGTAAGTGTTGTTTCCATAGTTGCCATTCTTATAATTTGAATAACAAACAATGACATGATAAAAATAAATTTCTTATCCCATAATTTAGGTTGAATTTTGGATTAATTTTTATGATTAGTATTTAGTAACATTATTATAAAGTAATAATAAAAGAAATATGTAAAGTGAGAGAAGTGTAAGCATTTTTTTATTTTATTTACATAAATAAACAATTCTAGACCAAATTAAATTAGCATCTTTCATCACATTCATACTCTACCCTTGTCCATTTCCACTTGTCGAGTATAGCCGTCTAGGTGGCTATACACTTGCCAAAATCCACCACTAATGGGTCCCATTTAGCATAAATGTTACAGAGCACAACGATATATACAAAAACAAAGTTTTTATCTGATAAACACACAACTGTGAGTATAATTATAGTACATTTATCCACCTCATCACTTTTTACCATATAAGCATTATTTGAATATGTTTCCCTTGTATGAATGCTTTAAGGCAACAATTATATTATTCCGTACAAATTTTACACAAGCACAGGAACATATTCCCTAATACACAAGTGAGCATCATGTGGACACAATAGGAACAAAGTCAGCAATTGAATGTGACAAGTAATAATTAAAACTTGGGGTGTTCATCAGCTAATTCACTACTCGGACTCTGTCTTTGCTTTCATCCGATACTTGCGGCCTGATTTTTGGGAGCCAACTAGTTTATCAGTGACTGTTTCTGGTTCATCTTCCTCCATGGCACATACTTCATTAACTTCTTCATCCCCGGCTGTAATGCTGATAGGCAGGCCTCTCCTACCATCATGATTTTGTTTCGATTTGGTATCATTTTCTGCCATAGCAATATCACCTGTTTTCCTTTTCGGTATAAAGGTAACAGTTTTAGGAAGTTCAAAGTATTCATCATTGGGTGACTCTGTAGTATTTGACTTCTTTACCATATTAAGGAAGTCCATGTAGGCTTGCCTGTTCGATTTCTCATCCATATCCTCTGAATCGAAAGTATAGCGAGTATATTTCGAAGGATTCTGTATATAGTCCGGGATACTGGAAGGAAAATCTGCAGGCAAAGTAGATACTTCATTTGAGACCATAGCTTCATCTCCTTTGCTTTTTTCATCAAAATCATCTTTACATTCAGAATCAAACCGCACACGCTTCTGTCGCTTTGTATCCGGTTGAGTGTCTCCCCTCTTCAGAATTGGTTTTGGGTTAGCATCCTCAGATGTGTTAGTTTCAGCATTTGTAACAGAATGATCATCTTTCTCTGAGACCCGTAGAGTGTCAATTTTCTTAGCAGCTTCTGCATCTTCTTTGAGCCGAAGTTTAGCAGCAATGTGATTCGCACGTGGATCTCTAGCAACGTCCTTGAGTGACTCTGGAAGCTCATCAAAAGTACATGCATCTGTCACATAGTCATTTATCTCTTTCAAGTATAAGCGATCTCCAGGCTTTTCCTTGCCAACAGCCTGTTTATCATACTGATCTTCCTCTTCCTGCACCAAATGTTCAGTTAAATGATGAGTATAGCAAGTTCTCGTTGTCCACAATACAAATACATATAACATCGTATATTAGCATGTTCATTCATTGCACAATGTGCCCTAATTCCTCAGTATAATGGATGAATATCATCCACAACAGAATCATCAGTTTCCAAGCAATCTTGCTTAACAACTGATTCAAAAAGGAGAAATGCTAGGTAAAACGAAAAAAGAACTACCATGCGTAACCTCAAAAAATACGGAAAAGAGTACAAAAGAAAGAAAAATTTAACCAACCAAACAAGAGACTCTGATTTACTTACCTTGAAACATTCAGAGAAATGCAGAATTTGCAATCTTAGTACGTAAACAGTTCATGCTGAAAATTCGCATTCAAGTCAAAGTACTCTATAGCTCAGTTATATCTAACTAATTTGCAGATCTTATGAGCAAAAAATATAAGAAAAGCAATGATATTAGACTATGTTTGGGGTTGCTTTTGCTTGAAAAATAATTATTTATTTCTCGAGTTTTGAGCAAATGGGTGTTTGGTAAACTTCCCAAAAGTAACTTATTTTACAATTTGCTCCTCCAATAATTAGCTTTTGAAAAGCTGGGCGGGTGTTGCTTTCGGGAGCAGAAGCTGAATTTTTTTTAAAGAAATGTCCAAAATGTCCTCACTATTTTAATAAAATACAATATTACCTTTATATTTATTAAAAAATTAAAAAACCTAAAAAATATCTCTTCAACAAAAAACTAAAAAATATAAAAGTTTAAAGGATGGTGGCCACCGCCGGACATCGAGGCCGGAGGAGGACCGGAATTCTCTAGTGACGACGACCTCCTCCGGTGACACCAGATCTGGATCCACCGGCGATCATCTGCGAAAACGGAGCCCAATTCGAACCCGACCTAGGACGCCTGCAAAGCTGCCAGAGATAGAGTGACTGCAGACGACGGAAGCCACCGAGAGCAAGCACGACGGATCTAAGCTGCTGGTAACCGCGACCGAAATTAGCCCAGTGGCGCATGCAGATCAGCTCATCTTGGTGAAACCAGTCTCTTTCACTTCCTCTTCTTCTTTTTCTCCTTTTACATGTACATCACCATCATCAATTTTAATTTTCTTCATCTTATGGTTGTCGTCTCCATTTGCCGGTGGATCTAGATCCAGATTCAGAGTTGCCAGAGCCGTCAACGTCTGACGAGGCCGTTGTCGCCATCGCCGGATGTGGACAGATCCACCTCCGGCATTTTGAAGTTTATGTTTCTCCATTTTTAAAATTTTTAATATTTATTATAATTATATTTTCTATTTATTATATTTAATTTTTAATTATGTTTAATTTTTAATTATATAATTACTATGCCAATTGATTGATGTATATTTTTATCATTTCATCAAACACAATTTCCACCCTTTCAAAGCAAACTAATTTTAAAATTTAGTTTACCAAACATCTACCTACTTTTTTGTTAAGCTAATTATTTTTTAAGTTAAGCTATAAGCGGATTAGTTTTTAAGCAAAGCAAGCCCAAACATAGCCTTAGTTAGGCCTGTGGTTTGCTTCTGCAAGTTCTGAGGGTTCGAATCCCCTCAAGGATACCTACATTGCCAAAGACCATAGTTTCCTGTTTTTCAAAGATTGTATGGTTTGACAGAGGATCCAGTTTCAAACTCAGGTTCGCTGAGCGGTTTTGGGGATTTATGGATTATATATATATAAAAAAACAAAAAAAAACTACAAACTATAGTTTCATAGTCGATCACCAAAAATGCAGATGACAACTAAAACAGTACTCTAAAGACAGATAATACAAAATAAACCATAAAGTCGAAAATGTAGAAAATTTTGTACGATCAAGTAATCTAGTGATGATAATAATAATGAATGAACAAAAAATAATAGTAACATTTTTTTTAAAAAGAGAAATGCATTACCTCGTAATCAAGCGTACAATCCGCGCCAATATTAGACTTAATCTCCCACTCTTCATCGTTATAATCATCTCCTCTAACAGACTGACTCGACGAACCACATGAATCACGTGCCTGCGTTTCGTCGTCCTCTATTAAATCATCGTCCAGGTCAAGAATGTCCTTCTCCAGCTCTCCACTGAAATCCTCCGCTTTCTTCTCTCGTCGCTTTGCGAATAACGTATCCAGTTCTGTTTCCGGCTCGGCTTCGTCCTTGTCCCGATTCCATTCGTTCTTCTCGATTTCATCGTCTGTGAGGGACCACAGCGAGCTCGGATTCGGAGACGCTGACGATGAAAGTGAACCGAAGATTTTGTCGACTCGAACTCTGAAATTGTCTTCCATTTTTGTTGCTTCTAAGGATTTTTAGGGTTTTGAGATTGGTGATTGGTCTTGCTCTTCAGGCTGATATTATGTTCCGTTTGGAATAGAGATATTCCTATAACCAAACATCTCATTCTTTTGGCGGTTTACTTAATGGGCTGGAAATCGGTCCATTTTGGGCCCAATACTAAAAAGCCCCGCGGGCCCGCCTCCATATAGGTCGAGTGTGAAATTATTTGGGTGACCTGAATCACAATATTTGAGTAAATATTGATTTCCAACGAAATATTTTTCAACAAATAGTAAATATTTGATTTCCATCAAAATATGAAAATATGAATTATGAGAAAAGAATAAATAAATCATTTTTGATTAAATACTCACCTTTTTACCACTTGATTTTCTCTAAAATAATTAAGTGAGTGTATTTTTGGAAAGTTTGAGGCATTTTTGCAATTTTTCCATTAAAAGGTTAATTATACAACTTTTGCTCAAACTAGGGGCATTTTTGCTAAAATCCTTTTTTTTTTTTTTTAATGTATGAATGATTAATTGAAATTTACTTGTGATGGGATTATTTTGTGAATTGTGAATGATTAAATTTTATTATAATATTAAAGGAAGAAAAAGAAACTTTTATTTACTTATAATTATTTTTAAAATTCTAGTTAAACGAGATTAAATGGAGGATAATACTAAAATTATTTTATTTGATGAAGGATAATAAGATTAAAAAAAAATATATATATATATATATATATAAATGGAAACCTTATCCAAAAATAATAATTAATCATAACATCATTATCATTTAACATCATAAAATGTCAGTACTAAGTAGCTCTTCAGTCTCAGTGTACACGCCTCTTCACTCTTCAGACACACGATTCTTGATTTCCCTTTCCACGCAAGCGAGAAGAGAAATTGAAAACGACACGACCAAAAATTCCACTTGTTTCCAAATTTATAAAACCTGCTCCGCTGACAATTTCCACTTCCTAGCTAAACAGCTAGAAGAGCATGGTCGTCTGATACAATTAACCATGTCCATGGCGATCGCGATTCTATTGACCATGTTTTTGGCGGGAGTTGTGTGCGTGGAATCGGAGTACATAGCTTACAACACCACGCCTGGAATCGTCCCTGACAAGATCAATGTTCACTTGGTCCCTCACTCTCACGACGATGTTGGTTGGTTGAAGACCGTTGATCAGTACTATTTTGGTGGCAATAATTCAATTCGGGTAAGGTAATGTTGTGATATATATATTTTTCTGGTTTACTCTTCGTTAATGGTGGTGATTAATTGATTCTTGTTTGTCTCTTTGGAGCATTCAATTAGGGAGCCTGTGTACAGAACGTGCTTGATTCTGTAATTTCTGCTTTGTTGGAAGACAAGAATCGCAAGTTCATCTATGTTGAAATTGTATGTGCGATTCATTTCCCAAGTTTGTTTTTTTATTTTGACTTTCTTTTTTGAAGGTGATTTTGAGGCATTTTTGTTTTTCGATTTTTAAGGCCTTTTTTCAAAGATGGTGGAGACAGCAAAGCAAAACGATGAAAGTTAAAGTCAAGGAGCTTGTCAACTACGGTCAACTGGAGTTCATGTAATTTTCTTTTGTCTTAGTTATATTATTGTAATTTAGGCAAGTGAATGGGAGACTAAGCTATTTGATTTTGTGATTTTTTTTTAAAGAAATGGAGGTATGTGTATGCATGATGAGGCAACGCCACATTACATTGACTTGATTGATCAGACAACTCTAGGGCATCAATTTATCAAAGATGAATTTGGCAAGCTTCCAAGAGTTGGTTGGCAGATTGACCCTTTTGGACATTCTGCTGTCCAGGCCTACTTGCTAGGCGCGGAGGTATGTCTAAGGGAAATTTATAGTTCTATGTCGGGTTTCTATTGTAATGTGCACTCTTAGGGACCTTTCTCTGTTGTTATTGACAACAAATATCATGAAATTAAAAATATAAAAAAAAATACTGTATACCTTCTTAGTTAATATGTGTTAGATAATTATGATGGCTAGCTATCAGTCTGAGCTTTGCAACTTATGCACTTAAGTTTTTGTTGCAGTTAGGATTTGACTCTCTCTTTTTTGCCCGAATTGATTATCAAGATAGAGCCAAGCGATTAAAGGAGAAGACTCTTGAGGTTGTATGGCAGGGTTCCAAGTCCCTTGGTTCATCTTCTCAGGTTAATGTTTGTTTCTCTGTACTGTTTGACTTGAGACCTAGCCATTTACATTCATTTCTTGTTTGCAACGTTTTTTTTTTTTTTTTTTTTTTTTTTTGGAGGTAAGAGCCTCCTTTTATGATATTTCAAAATTACTTCTGATTTCTTGTTTTGTTAAATTGGCATGCAGATATTTACTGGTATATTTCCTAGGCATTATGACCCTCCTGATGGTTTTGTATTTGAAATTAATGATGTATCTCCTCCAATTCAGGTAATTGTCTAAATGTACATAGGAATATAGGATACTCTTGATTTTCTGCTCTAGCAAGTAATTCACATGAGATTTTTTGTTGAAGGATGATATTCTCCTGTTTGACTATAATGTTCAAGAGCGAGTCAATGACTTTGTAGCTGCTGCTTTAGCTCAGGTATGATTTCGGAATGAAAATCTAATCTAATTTTGTATTTCTTTTGCCATCCCATAAATGTTAGTTTCCACTCGGATGTGTTCAAGCATAGTGGACCAGTGGTTAGGGTTTGGATATTTTAGCACAGATGATCAAGTTGCATGATTAAATTAATGTACTATGCTGTCTTTATTTCTCACAAGTATTAAATCTGTAATTTATTCAAAAAGCTACAATGGATTCCTTTCCCCACCCTAAATTACTGATTTTGTTAAGTTTAATGACTTATTAGATGAACTGTTTATGTTTATTTCTTTCTTTCATTATTTTAGGTCAACGTAACCAGGACAAATCATATAATGTGGCTGATGGGAACAGATTTTCGCTATCAATATGCAAATTCATGGTTCAGACAGATTGACAAGTTCATTCATTATGTTAATAAGGTACTCAAGTTTTGTAACCCTTCTTGGCAATTTATCTATTAGAAGACAAATGTATGTAGTTCGTTTTTAGTATTTGACTTCATGTTCTCTGATGAAAAACTCTCAGGATGGGCGTGTAAATGCTCTATATTCAACTCCATCCATTTATACTGATGCAAAATATGCTGCAAATGAAGAATGGCCCCTCAAAACTGAAGATTTCTTCCCGTGAGTTTGATATTGTAAATTTGGTATCTCTGTCTTTTGTTTTCTCCAGGTCTTGATAAAAGAATGGAATACCACTTTCCAGATATGCAGATCATCCAAATGCATACTGGACAGGTTACTTTACCAGTAGGCCAGCGTTCAAAGGCTATGTCAGATTCTTGAGTAATTACTATCTTGTAAGGTCTTGGTCCTATATATTATTTGCAGAGTGTTCAACCCGTCACCCCACATCTTTAAACGTTCTTATGGGATCCTGCACTGTGTTTTGAACAACTATTTCTCTGTTTTAAAATTAGGTTGCAAGGCAATTAGAGTTTTTGAAAGGCAGGAGTAGTTCGGGGCCCAACACTGATGCATTGGCTGATGCACTGGCAATTGCTCAACATCATGATGCTGTTAGTGGTACAGAAAGGCAGCATGTTGCTGCTGATTATGCTTTGCGACTGTCAATAGGCTTTATGGAGGTGCATATCAGTCTGTTATTAAAATTTCTATACTTACTGCATTGTTATTTTTAATGCAAACATATAATACCTTTCACTTACGTTTCTCTACAGGCCGAGAAAGTGGTGGCCTCTTCACTTGCTTTCTTGGTGGAGTCCAGATCAACTACTGGACAGGGAAACTCTGAAACAAATCTTCAGCAGGTAATAATATTATAGGTCTTAGCACTGTTTCGTTTCTCTGCTTTAGGGCTTAAAGCTAGTGAACATCTGGCCTTTCCTTATGGATGAGTTCTATAATATTCCTTGGATTATAGGGCAATATTTCATTATGCACTAAGGCTTGGTATTGCGATGTCAATATGTTAATTTGTTCATATAATTTATAATATACTATCTGATTCATATCCTCACATTTTTTTTTTAAAAGAAAATTATCTTTTACAGCAATAACTTTTACTCTCTCTGATCTTGATGGAGCATTATGTTTTTCATTGTGATCTGTTATAACATCTACTGGAATGTGTACATGCACCTATATCACTGTATAGCTCACTTATGATAATTGAGGAGTGCATAGAGGGAAATAGGGTTTCAGATATCTAATAAATTGTGACACAGTTAAAGACATGCTTACGGACTATGTTTGATGATTAGAATAGTTCATAATGTAATTTACTGCATTAGCAGAAAATACATGTCCCTGAAGCATATGCATGTGAACTTTTAATCAGATTTTTCGAGAAAAAGAGATTGTGGAATATTCCGCTGAATCATGTTATATGGATTTTCTTGCCAGTGTCCTCTACTTAATATAAGTTACTGTCCTCCATCAGAAACTGTCTTTTCTGCCGGCAAAAGCTTGGTATGTATAATGTTTTATCCTTTTTTTAATTAATTAATTTTTTTGTGTGTGTATATTGAGCTGGTTCCTTCAGATCTCTTAATCATTTACTCTGTTTTCTATTGTAGGTTGTTGTTGTCTACAATCCTCTTGGATGGAAGAGAGAAGAAGTAATACGCATTCCTGTAAGTTCTTCCTTCTCACTTTTTGGCATTATGTAATTTAATCTTGAGACTTCTCAAATGCATGACTGAAATTTTGCTACTTATTCAAATATAATTGTAGTGACTTGTGCTGATGCGGTAGCATTCATTTCGGTAGAAATTCATGAAATGGGATTGGCAAACATGACCTTACCTCTCCACTATGAGCGATTTTCCTCACATATATATATTTTCTGGGAGTTGTTTTCTGGGTGGTTCAACTTGGCAACATATTTTCTTAATATTGCTTTGCTGTTAGTTTTTGTCTTGTTAACCTAGTGCTTGTTACCTTGCAAGGAATAGAAATTTTGTTCCCTCTTTGTAGTTTGTTCTTTCAAATTTGATGGAGTTTTGCATCTTAGGATGTAATATTTTTTACTATTCCTTCTAAACAGGCAACTTTTAATGTGTTTATTATATCCAATTTATAAAATCCTCACCATTTTGTGTTGTTTGTTCATTTAATGGTTATTGATTGCATGCATTTTTCTAATTTTATGATTAAGAAATTTTATTCAGTATTCACTGTCCTCTAATACTGCTCAGTGCCACTTAAATCACTTAGTTCTCATTTGTTAATATTGGATGGCTTTGATGCTAGTAATCATGCAGCTAATATTTCAGTAATTGCCATTTTATAGAATCCACTTCCAGTTTCTGTCATAAATTAGAGCATCAACCTAGTGTTCTGTATATCAAAATTAGGCAATTATGCATGCAGACTGAAGTTTGTTATCATCTAATAACTCTGGTTTTAACAAATCAGAAGTTACAGAGCACTGCTAAATGCTTTGTGCTTGTTACAGGTTTCCACTGAAAGTGTTATTGTTAAGGATTCCGGTGGAAGAATAATTGACTCTCAGTTAATACCTCTTTCAAATGCCACATTGAGCATAAGGAGTTACTATGTGAAAGCACATTTGGGTAAATCCCCAAGTGGAGCACTTAAATATTGGCTTGCATTTTCAGCATCTGTACCACCCCTTGGTTTCAGCACTTACATTGTCTCAATTGCAAAAAAGACAGGTTAGTGTCATCACTTTAGTGTAACACAATCTTTCTGTGAAGATGAATGTAAGAGAAACAGTTCCAAGTTACTGGCCATTGTCTAAGATTATTATTATTATTATTATTATTATTTTTGACTTTATTAAATGTAGGTCCTAGGTCAACCATTTCAACATTGTACAGATCAGAAGGAATTGCAAGTAGTACCATAAAAATCGGTCAAGGAAATTTAAAGCTACTTTTTACCACAGATGAAGGAAAACTTACTCATTATGTTAATAGCAGAAATCTGGTATGCTATGTTCTTTATGCTTCAATTCATTTTGCACTGTTTTATATAATTCGTATCTTCTCCTTTGGACATTTTTATGTTTAATTATTTTTCCATCATTGTGTTGGATGCTTCTTTTTTAATTGGTTTATCTCTTTAGAATAATCTTTTAACACGATTACGATATTTTCCATATTCATGATTCTGTTACATTAACATTTATAATCTTATTTGCTCAATAATGAAGGTGACAGCATCTGCTGAACAATCATACAGTTATTATTCTGGAAATGATGGAACTGATAAAGATCCTCAGGTAGCCAAATCTCTACTTGTTATGTCGCTTAAACTCTTTTATTCCTAATATGTTTAGTGTATTATCCCTGAAATTTTAATTGTAGCTTATTGTCGGAAGAAAAATATTCTGAGATTCTTTAGCTTCCTAAAATGTTTGATATTTTTTTGAAGGCCTCTGGTGCATATGTTTTCCGACCAAATAATACATTTCCCATAAACTCGGAAAACAAGGTATATCCTTTTTATCATTTTGTATTTAATGAAAGTCTTATATTAATATTAAAGAGCTGTCCAACCTTGTTACTCATGGAGAATAGTGTCTAAGAAAAATGGAAATTTATGTTCAGGTTCCATTTACTGTTGTGCGAGGTCCTGTTTTGGATGAAGTACATCAACAGCTTAGTCCATGGATATCTCAGGTGCCTAACTCTTCTAAAGACTTTATATCCGATGCAGCAACTTTTGTCATAACGTTCTTATTCTCTATTTCAAATCTTATTATAAAATGAAGAAATGTTTATATGAAATGAAAATAAGGAAGGAAAATTTTCAGCTATCATCAATTTAAGCAATGAATCATTACTGTTGGGATTAAGACTTCTGCAAAATAAGTTCTCAAGCAAGCCTAAATCAAGAACCTGGAGATGGCATCAAGCTCTCTAAAGAAAAAGCTGCTTGTATTACGTTAAGAATATCGGGTTGGGCACGAAAGATATTTAAGTTTATTTTTTGTAGTTTGTTCTATTTTATCAATATTCAGCAGAACAATTACTACCGAGAAATTTTTCTTCAATTCATCTATAAGTTCCTCTCTTTTAAACCACTTATTCTAATATTCTACAAAAGTATCCATCTTGATGCTTTCAATGTTGAACTCCTGGCTATTGTTCTTCTTTACTTGGCTCGAGAATTGTACAACAAAGTGAATTAATTAAGTGGTCAATGTTGGAGGTGCTTTGTAGAAACTAGAAAGCGATGAAATCTCTGAATTTTCTTTCAAATCTTGATGGAGATATGTTCTGTTTTCTTTAATCATATGTGAGCAATAATCTAAATGGACAAGGATTTTGATTTTTTTTTTTCCACCTTAAATCAGTAATACAATGCTGCATGCATGCAGATTACCAGGGCATACAAGGGAAAGGAGCACGTTGAAGTTGAGTTCACTGTAAGTTTATCTTTCCTATAATATTCTTAATGACCTCTACAATTATATGGCTCTAAAGTTATTCACCGGTATATTTTATTTATTTTGTGTACATGATCTTAGATTGGGCCTATACCTATAGATGATGGGATTGGGAAAGAAATCACAACTCAAATAACCACAGCCATGAAGACCAACAGAACATTCTACACCGATTCTAATGGGCGTGACTTCATTAAAAGGGTATGTTGACACTCACTGCCTGCCGTTGTATAGAATATTTGAGCCAGGCAGTGTTATTTATCCTTCGTATTAACTCTTTGTTATTTAACCACCATATCTTCATCTTAATTCTTATACTAGCTGCCTTTCATGGTTGGATTAAATTAAGTTGTCGGCTGATATAAATATAAATATAAATATATTCATTAAAACAGAAGGGGATAGACGAGAGAAACTTGATTCGAAGTTGCATTATGGGAATTTCTCTTAATTACAAAGTTAATTTTCTGTTTCATGGTATTCCAATTTGACACTCTTAAATCATTTACAGATTCGAGATTTCAGGACAGACTGGGACCTACAAGTTAACCAACCAATTGCTGGAAATTATTACCCCGTATGTCATTTTTTGCAAATATTTTACATTTGTCATTTTCTTTCTCTTGTCATCCTTCTTAGTCATGGTCCAGCGCACTCTCCAACATACATCTATTTTTGCTATCTGAAACTGGTTGATGTGAGTGTTTCCCTGTTAACTGAGCTGTTTAAATGAAACATTTGTCTTTGCCTTTGAACTGCACTCTTCCAGGTTAATCTTGGAATTTATGTGCAAGATGACAGCACGGAACTTTCAGTGTTGGTGGATCGGTCAGTGGGAGGAACCAGCTTAGTGGATGGTCAAATTGAACTGATGCTTCACAGGTTTGTTAAATGTTTTATTCCCTTTTATCAATATTGTTTACTTTCATTCTGTTCTGCAGCAATTCATTTCTATAACAATAATGCCTGTGTATATCGATTGCTAACATCCTTATTTGTTTCATAGGAGGTTGATTCATGATGATGTGAGGGGTGTTGGTGAGGTATTAAATGAAACAGTCTGTGTCAATAATGGATGTGAAGGTTTAACCGTAAGTGTGCCTTTCCAGCTCATTACCTTGCTATGAATATTAAACACTCTTTAATTATCACCCTCTGGTGGTGGCTTGATGATTATAAAATGGCTCATGTAGTTACCTGATGCCTTTTTCCCCCTTACCATACCTTGAAAAATTAACAAGTTGACTTTTATACAAGTATAGAAATTAAATATTAAAACGTACAGCCTTGACCCAGGGTGGTGGAAGGAGGCCTTGATGTTGTCTTTCTTCCTTGAAATTAAGAACATCCTTGTAGTCTTTATGATAGATCTAGCCAACTAAGAGTCCTTTAAGTTCATGTTGAAGTTCTTATTACTTCTCTTATATCTACCCTAATTAAAGGGTGCTTTAATTGACTGTTTACAACTTCTCTTATATGATGTACTTTTTATCTTGTTTTCAATAATTTTGAATGATAAACTGTGTGTGAGTCTGATTCCGAGGCAAATAAAACTCGATATGTATGTAATGGTGTTTTAAAACATATTAAACTTGACACAGAAATCTACCATTCTGTTTCTCTTGCTCCAATTACTTTTGCACAGTAGGGTGCCTGCAGATACCTCTTACTATATAACTTTTTGCAGATTCAAGGAAAATTTTATCTCAGGATCGATCATTTAGGAGAAGGTGCCAAGTGGCGTCGCACACTAGGTCAAGAGATATATTCTCCCCTTCTATTAGCCTTCTCAGAGCAGGTGAATTACAAATTTTATGTTGATTTTAATCCATGGGGCTTCAAATGTTTAGGTGATCATTTTAATATTGTTTGCAGGATGGAGATAATTGGATGAATTCACATGTTACAACATTTTCAGGAATTGATCCGTCCTACAATTTACCCAATAACGTTGCTATAATAACCCTCCAAGTAAGTGGATAGATGCCTTACAAAGAATTGTTACAACAGGCTCCCCATAATCTGTAGGAAAGATAATGAAATAAATTAACTGATAACATTTCACTCTTTATTTATTTTGTCCTTAAAGTGTCTTTATAAATGGTTTGTTGCATTTCTAAATTTTGCAGGAACTTGAAAAGGGCAAAGTGCTCCTTCGGTTGGCTCACCTATATGAGGTCTTAGCTTCTTTCCAACTTGCCAATCATTTATAGAAGTACAATTTCTTTTTGAGGGAATACTGTAGTGTCTCTGGACCACACCTTACTTTTTCAAATCACTAAACTAGTAGTAACACTACTTCTCAAGTCTTGTTCTTTCTGCATAGATCTTAAGAATTTCCTTTTTCCAGTAATACGCAGAATTATGAGTTTTCTGTTCTTAATTTTTTGGTGCTTTAGTATATTTTCTATCATCATAACAACTTTTTTCCGTTTTTAAACATCCTCCCAGCCATTTTTGTCACTTCATTTTAGGAACTTGCTGCATATTTTCACTTCCCATTCATTCGGAGTTGGGGAAGTAGATTTGGAAGTGGTACTCCTGGAAATGGGAGCAGAGAACTGAATCATTGAATCCCCATGTCATTGATTGCCTGATAGCATTATAAACTGTATCAGAACCTTTCAACGGAATGATTTTACATGTTTATTCTCATCTAAATGAGTGCCATGATAGAAAGTTCTGTCAACCATGACCTATGGATCTTGTGTTTTAATCTCTGAAATAGAATTTACGACAATATAATTTGTTTCAATTCCTTGTTATCTTCTGCTTTTGATATTTATGCAGACTGGAGAGGACAAGGACTATTCTGTAATGATAAGTGTGGAATTGAAGAAGCTGTTTCCAAACAAGAAGGTAAGAGCAGCATATACAACACTGCAAAATGCTCTGTTCATTCCCAGACACCATCTTAATTTTGGATTTCATTGTCATGTTTTTTTTTTCTTCAGATAAGTAAAGTGACAGAGATGAACCTGTCTGCCAATCAAGAAAGAGCCGTGATGGAGAAGAAGAGATTAGCTTGGAAAGTAGAGGGCTCTACCGAAGAGGAAACCAAAGTGGTTAGGGGAGGGCCTGTTGATCCTGCAAAGCTGGTGGTGGAACTTGCTCCTATGGAGATCCGCACTTTTGTTATCGAATTTGATCACTTCAAAATTTATGACTTGTAAAGGGAAGTGCTTCCTAGAAAAATGTTTTTTTTTTTCTATATGCTGAGATATGTTCATGGTTTCCACTCTTGTATGTGTTTTTGACACTTGAGAATTTGAGATGAACTGTTGTACATTACCACAAAGAAAAGACATATAAATAAATAGCCTGTTTCTGTATGTATAGAGTCCGTTCCGGATAATTCCACTCTTTCTATAACCAAGAATCAAAAGGAAGGGCTTAAAAAGATCAAATTCTCTGCTGCCGGGAAGAACGACAATACTTAAAACATCATTGATTGATATGCAAGGGAGATGTTTAACGTTATGGATCACTACACTTTTTTATAAAATGGTTACTCATTTGATTAAAAAAAGAACCTTACACTTTTTATGTTATTACATAAAATGCACTAAAAGCAAGTAGGATTACAATTGCACCCGTTTTCTTTTCTTGCAATTCACCGTATAAATGGATTTTGGCTATAAATGTTGATCTAAATTTGAAAAACTTACCATAATTTAGGAATTAGAATTGACAGGTCACATGGTACTCAATATATATAATTATATATCCTTTACACTCCAAAATATCGGGTTAATTGCACTAACTTACCCTTAGTTTAGTAAATATAGCAAGATTTTAAAAAGATCCCTAATATTAACACAAACTCCCCTTTCCACCAAGTCAATCCGTTATCTTTAACGGTTGACTAACCTTGACCTTTAGAAAGCCAAATATACCTTTGCCACATAATCCCAAACATAAAATATTTTTTAATTAAAAATTAAAAAATCAAAATTAAAAAAACAAATAAGATAATCTACCGGCGGTAGAGCTCCATCACCTAAAAAAATAAGAGATCTTTGATGATCTCCTTCTACCGGAGAAGATCAACTTTCTACAGTTCATAGAGGAGGCTTCTCCACGAACTGCGGTTGTTTCCGTCGACGGTTGATAGATTATCTTTTTATTATTTATTTTTTTCAATTTTAATTAAAAAAATATTTATGTTTTGGATGATGTGGCAAGGGTATATTTGGCTTTCTAAAGGTCAAGGTAGTCAACCGTTAAAGATAACGGATTGACTTGGTGGAAAGGGGAGTTTGTGTTAATATTAGGTATCTTTTTAAAAATTTTGCTATATTTACTAAACTAAGGGTAGTTAGTGCAATTAACCCACAAATATCTAACAAGACAAATTGGTCTCACCGGAAGTCATGCTTTTAATTGCATCACACTCTACTCTACCACCAACTACCATTCAAAGGTTCTAAACAAAAATTCGGCTTACATTATATTGTATCATTATAACAACACTGCTCATTAATCATTATTAGTAAAAAAAAAAAAAATTATTAAATTTATTATTGCAATAAATATTATTTAATTTAAACCAATTTATATCCTGTAATTCTTATCCTAGTCACTGAAGAAAATTGTTTGCTCTATCTTTTTAGTCTTCGAATAGAAGCAGAGACATACGTGTGAATGTGTGATCACTTGAAGTCAAAGGCACTCTAAAACCACCCAGAAGTCGACAAAACTCTCAGCAACCTCTCAAGACAGGTGTTAAACCTCAGCTATGCAAAACACTTCCACTTTCATTTTCTTGATGAATCATCCTCATCACTGAAACCACCCTATATTCTGTTTATCTGTTTGATTTCAGACAACAAAACTACCTGGTCTGACCCAAGTGAAGTTCTGTTTCTTGAGTTTTGATTCCTTGACTCAAGCACCGATGACCCTTCAAATGTTGATGTACTATGTTGTCGTTTTTGTTGCAATCTCATGCGTGGAATCGAAGTACATGGTTTACAACACTTCGCAAGGCGTAGTTCCTGGGAAGCTCAATGTTCACTTGGTTGCTCATACCCATGATGATGTGGGTTGGTTAAAGACCGTTGATCAGTACTATGTGGGCTCTAACAATTCTATTCAGGTTCTCTCTCAATCTCTCTTTGATTTCTTTGAATAGACGTATACATTTGGTGTAGTTATTGACTTATTGATGAGTTTGATTTTTCAAGTGTTGTATCTGCTATTTTGATGTGTAGGGTGCTTGTGTGCAAAATGTATTGGATTCTTTGATTCCTGCACTGTTGGCTGACAAGAATCGGAAATTTATTTATGTTGAGATGGTATGTGAATTTCTAATTTTAAAAATAAATTGTTTTGGTTTCTGTGAAAGTGGGGGAAAGAGAAGTAAAGGAAACAAAAGTTTGAATCTTTAGTCAAGTTTCTAAAAAAGTATGGAATGCTTAAAAATGTTGGCTTCATTTAGTATGATCTTTTTATCGAGTGGAAGAATAATTTGCAGAATTACATTTGTTTCCGTTACAGATTTTTTGTTTATCATTGCCTAGCGACCAATCAGACCATTAGGGTTTACTAACATTAGTAAGATAGATGGATTAACATAATCATATGTAAGTTTTTGATATCACGATTCAGTTAGAATACTACAGTGTTATGACATTGTGAGGATCATGTTACAGTCAAGTGTTCCAATCATCATTAAAAAGCTCAAAAGTAAAGCTACTTGCTATTTTGGTATTTTGGCATCAGGGCACTCTTTATGTTGGATGTGTGGTTTTGTCCCACGTCGTTAAGACGAACAAGTATTGTGCCTTTTATAAAGTGTTGGGCAAACCTTAACCTTTAATATGTTTGGGTTAAGTTAGGCCTGTTGGGCTTACTAGTGGTATTAGAGCCTGTTTCGTCCTTGGGCCCCTGCCGCTATGTTCGGCTTAGGTGGGCATGTTGGATGTGTGGTTCTGTCCCACATCGTTAAGACGAACAAGCGTTGTGCCCTTTATAAAGTGTTGGGCAAACCTTAACCTTCAAGACGTCTTTTGGGTTAAGTTAGACCTGTTGGGCTTACTAGTCTTTATATATGCATACACATGTCCTAATGTTATCAACACCGTCATTTAGTGTCTATGTGGTAGTGCCATTGGTTTTCGACTAGCCATTACGTGATCCTACATGTGTCAGCTATTCATGTGTTTCTCAGTATTTTATCTACTCTTTTTGGGTTTATCATAAATTTGTGGCTTTCCTTGATAATGCAGGCATTTTTCCAGCGTTGGTGGAGAGAACAAAGTGAGGCTATGCAGCAGATAGTTAAGCAGCTTATCAACTCAGGTCAGCTGGAGTTCATGTAAGACACACTATTAGACCATCGACCCTTTATAATATTGATGCCCTTGTTTTCGTATCTTACATATCTCCTTGTTGTATGTGATTTAAGATCATTCTTCTTGTAATTCAGGGCTTTTTTGAGTTTGATATTTAAAGCTGTATTAGAAAGTTCAGGTCTTTATGTTTCCTTCAACTCTCTCTGTGTTTTCTTACAGAAATGGGGGTATGTGCATGCATGATGAGGCAGTGACTCATTACATTGACATGATCGATCAGACAACTCTTGGACATCGATTCATTAAAAATGAGTTTGGAGTAACTCCAAGAATTGGTTGGCAAATTGACCCTTTTGGACATTCTGCAGTGCAGGCTTACTTGTTGGGAGCTGAAGTAACCTGTCTATATCCTTTAAAATTCAGAAAAATCTCTTAATCCAAATGCTTTTTCTTTTTCTTTTTCTCCTGCTGTAGTCTAGTGGTAGGCAACATAAAGATATATTTGATGTTGGTGTAGGTTGGATTCGACTCTCTTTACTTTGGCCGGATTGATTACCAAGACAGGACCAAGCGTAAAAATGAGAAGAGCCTGGAAGTTGTTTGGCAGGGTTCTAGAAGTCTTGGTTCATCTGCCCAGGTGAACTACGTGGACCTGGTTTATTTTTATTTAGAACTTATTCTGTGGAGGAACATATGTTTTTATGCTTAATTAGAATAATTTTAGTCATTGCATTCAATTTTTATTGTTTTTCTCATTAGTCTTCTTTGCACTGTGGCTCTGCATCATTATTAGCTCCCATCTAATGTTGCAGATTTTTGCTGGTGCATTTCCTAAGAACTATGAGCCCCCCCCTGGAGGATTCTACTTTGAGGTCAATGATGACTCCCCTATTGTCCAGGTAAATATCTAATAGTAATACAACTGGTTCTTTATCTTCAGTCTCTTGAGTATTTTCTTTTCTGTGCTAACTTTGTTTCCTGTTTCTTTCAAGGATGATATCAATTTGTTTGATTACAATGTTCCAGATCGAGTTAATGATTTTGTTGCTGCTGCAGTAGCACAGGTAAATGGGGATGTGTGTCTTCATGTGAGGATTTTTTTCTATGGATTTTTTTCTATCTGGTTCAACAATGCATCTCTCTGTTTTGGTTTTTGATTTTTGTTCTTTGGGACCCTTGACCCGAAGAATGAAATTTGTTACCTGAAATTGGGTCACTTCGGGTCACCCTTGACCCGAAGCATGAAATTTGTGCTTTGGGTAGGGGGTTACCCAATATTGGCCCACTGTCGCCCACCCTTGACTCGAAGCACAAAAATTGTTCTTCAGGTCACCCTTGACCTGAAGCATGAAATTTATGCTTTGGGTAGGGGATGACCCAATTGACTCGAAGCACAAAAATTGTTCTTTGGGTTACCCTTGACTCGCACAATTTTTTTTGTAAATGTTGATTCCAACGAAAATTTTTCCAACAAATTGTAAACATGTGATTTCCATCAAAATATGAATTATGAGGAAAAGAAAAAATATTTTTTTATTCAATATTCATCTTTTCACCACTTAATTTTATCCAAAAGAATTAAGTAACGGCATTTTGGGAAGTTTGGGGCATTTTAGCAACTTTTTCCATAGAATGGTTAATTGTGCAACTTTCACTCAAAATAGGGAATATTTTCTAAATCCCTTTTATTAAGTTTCTTTAATGCTAAATTGGAAATCTAAGAACAAGTTGTATAATATATGTTAATTTAGTAGATAACATACAACTGAACGTAATGAGTTAATTATTATCATACATGTACTTTTTAGGTAATGTTACAAGTTTCTCTGAATGCTAAAATACTGGTTTGACTTCATTTACCTATCTGATTTTGCATCTTCCCAAACAACCCAATTGCATAAGAAGTTTGGCATCCCATTAGATGTTTTAGTGGTCCTTTAGGTTTCTTGAAAGATCAAAAGTCTGCATCAATTCAAGATGATCATGGGAGAAAAACATGCTCTTCATGTGTCAGTATGACCATGCACTTTGACCGCAAAATTCTGGCAACTCTTCAAGTGATGAAGAAATGGCATGCTATTGAATGAGGCCCATTTATCATGGAATGATGCTAGTTACCCCCAAAAGAAAGTTTTGTTTTCTGTACTCAAGGATCTTTATCGGTTAAAGCTAACAGTGATGGTTCCATTCTCAGGCTAATATAACTAGAACAAATCATATAATGTGGACCATGGGAACAGATTTTAAGTATCAGTATGCACACACATGGTTCCGGCAAATGGACAAGTTCATTCATTATGTCAACATGGTAAGTCCTCTAACATTGCAATCATTACCTAATTGAAATATTTGTGTTGTGCTTTTCAATCTTCAAAGCTTATGTGGTAGTGTTGTGACTGTAGTTGTATACTATTTTCTGTTGGTATAATATCAGCCTGTAATTCATAACTGTGGTGCAACTTTGGGTGTGGTCTTATGAGCTATATTATATTTGCCAATTTATTTCAATCAAACTTGTGAATGACCTTCCTTCACTTTGTTACATGTGTTTCTAAATACATTTAAAGGTTTCATGTACTGCAAACATTGCCTCCGGAATAGTGGCATTTAAATTAGAATTACAGTTACTGTTAATCTTGAATACATTAAAAAAATGGATATTTTTTTTCCTTCTTTTAGTACTTTTTTTCACTATGATATTTATGGTTTCTATGAGTTGTCTGATTTGAAGTATTCACTACCTTGTGATCTCTAACTCTTATATCTTCTCTTATTGTTTCTACACTATTTATCCTAACTAGTTTAGTTTAAATATCTTTTAGGATGGACGTGTAAATGCTCTCTACTCTACCCCATCCATATATACTGATGCAAAATACGCTTCAAAGGAAGCTTGGCCTCTGAAGACTGATGACTTCTTCCCGTAAGTTTAATGTTCATATACTATATAATATATGTGCATGTTATTTTGTCACCTTGACCTGTTCTTAGGATTTGAAGTATATCAGTTATGCAGACCGGGAAAATGCTTACTGGACAGGATATTTTTCTAGTAGACCGGCCCTAAAACGCTATGTTAGAATGATGAGTGGCTACTATTTGGTATGGTTTATGCTATTTCTTTTTTCAAAGTTTGACAAGTTAAAGTGTCCTGGTCTGTGACAATTTTAGAGTAAAATCTTTTTAAACTTCTAATGCATGATCAGGCGGCCAGGCAACTAGAGTTCTATAAAGGTAAGAGTGATACCGGGCCTAACACCAACTCATTAGCCGATGCTTTAGCTATTGCTCAGCATCATGATGCAGTTACTGGTACTGAAAAGCAACATGTGGCTAATGATTATGCAAAACGATTATCGATAGGCTACATGGAGGTAAATTTGGTTTGACCTTGCAATTTTTGTAGTAATTTTTCTATCTTTAGCAGAAATATCATCTACTCATTCATTATCTTTTGTAGGCTGAAGAGGTAGTTGCAACATCACTGTCTTGGTTGGTTGAGTCAGCATCATATAATGGACGTGAGAGGCCAACTATGAAATTTGAACAGGCAAAACATCATGAGCCCTTAAGCTTGTGAACTATTTACTTCATTTTCTGAATAGGATGCATCTTAGTGGCTTCTTATCAATGCTCTGTTTGGATCAGAAAAATGAATGAGCCAAAAGAAATAAATTGTATTGCATTAGAAAGTAGTTTTTGTTTCTCAAATATTCTTGCAATATATGTCCTTTTTTGTATGTTTGCTGTTAATTACAACTAGACTTAAAGGTTAAGTTGTTAGGTAAAGAGCCAATGGTACTATTTAAGATATACAATTGGACTATTTGAGAATAAGAATTAACAAGTCAACACGCCCTCTCTCGTGTAACATGGAGGCAGACACACTTTTCGTGCTCAAAGAACATGAAATTTAAAAACGAGGGGGTTGGGGAAGACTTAAAGTCAAGGCCTCAAGGCTTTTTATACCATGTTAGTAATAGCTAGAATTAAAAACTGACATGAGATATGACACATTAACATTTGTTTCCTCCTGTAAGATTATGTAGATATTTTCTTGATAATTCCAAGGTTTTGGGAACTAACCTATTTCTGCCGGTTCTTTCTTCTTATCCTCAATTTATATGTATTAAACCATAAGCACATACCTTTAATTTTGTGTTGTTATTTTTATGATAACAGAGGTCTCACTGAAGTCAAACTGTTGAAATCAATTTTTTTTTTTTTTTTTTCCTTTCATAGGGTGGTCCAAGTTTAATTCATGCTTCTATTGTTCTTAATTTATTCTTAAGAAGAGGGGTGGAAGATTGGAGTAGTTCTGATTTCTGGAACCTGCTTTATGTTAGCTTCTCTAACGTATTTATGCCAATAATTTGAAGGATTATGATCCTTCTAGTATTGAAGTGAGGTCATGTAAATATTTGGATGGGAATTTATATTTTCTTGTAATTTGGAATGAGGCTAAATGAATTGTTTTGTTCTTTTTGTTCTTCCAGTGCCCACTTCTGAATATTAGTTACTGTTCTGCGTCAGAAATGGATCTATCTCATGGGAAAAAGATGGTAAGGTCATTCTGTGTAACACATCCATAAGTTCTACTTAGAAATATTTAACTATATGGTATCTTTTTATTCTAGATTCTTGTGGTCTACAATTCTCTTGGATGGAAGAGAGACGATGTAATCCGAATTCCAGTGAGTATTCCATTCCAAGCAAACTACTTCATCCCTTGAACTCTTAGTCATCAACCCATCAGTAGACTTTACAACATGTCATTATAGTTTTTTTTCTTTATTCACTTCTAATGTTTTATGTGTGTCAACCACTCATGCTTTTTTGGTTCTCCTTACTCTTTTCTGTGTGCTGATGATTTACAAGTGCTAGATGAACTAATCTATTTTATAGTTCAGAAATATTTATATCAATCAGCAATGGACAAGTTCACTGTGCTTTTTATATCAACCCTGACCAAGGAAAACTAGCAAATTCTTAGCTTTTGATTCACAATATTCCCCTAGATTGCAAATTGCACATTGCGTATGTTTTGTATATTGTGTGAAACCCTTTCAACTTGAAATAAATGGTTATGATCTTTATCTTTGATTTACATAGTCTACAATTTTCCTATCAACTTTGGAACATATAAAACCTAAAAAGCATGAAGAACTTAAGACCATTATGCCTTTGTATGTGTGTGTTTACTCTGTTCATTGGTAACATGATTATGCATATGGCGTTGCTTCTGTAATAGTATGCATAAATAATTATTTATGGGTGGACATTAAATTTCTCGGAGGGCCTGCTCATGGGTAAGTCAAGCATTTTCTGGTTTAGGCTTATACTTTTTCTTCTATACTTACATTATTTAACTTGCTGTAGGTTGCCAATGGAGATGTTACTGTTTATGATTCTAAGGGAAAAGTAATCGAATCACAACTTCTTCCTCTAGCTGATGTCCATATGAACCTAAGGAACTACTATGTTAAGGCGTACTTGGGTAGAACTCCAGCTGTGACACCTAAATATTGGCTCGCTTTTACAGTGTCTGTACCTCCTCTCGGTTTCAGCTCCTATACCATCTCGAGTGCCAAAAAGACAGGTTTGTGGTTAAAGCCGCCATATCCTATGGAACTTGAGTGACCGTATTTGCATTCAACAATAGGATTCAACTTTAAACACACCCTCTCCTATGCTTGGTGAAATTTAATTAATTAATTTGTCACGGAAATGCAAATACACGTGTATGTGGATCCAAACACAGGCAGGCCCATATTGCTACAATTTAATTAATAAAATGGGAGGATTTCTAGGTTTCTAACATAAGACCACTTGCTCCTCATCTTGACTAATCATTGCTTATAGAAAAGGGCCCAATAATATTTAAACACTAGCTTAAGTGACTCTTCCAATCTAATGAATTTGGTTTCCAGTTTTTCCAAGTAGTCAATATAACTTTGTTGTTTTCTATTGTCACTTTCATTTGCAGGTGGTAGTTCAACAAAATCATCTGTACATACATTTCAAAGCAGTGAGAAATCTACTGTTGAAGTGGGTAAAGGGAATTTGAAGCTTACTTACTCCTCAGATCAAAGCAAACTTACTAATTATATTAATAGCAGAAGCTCAGTAAGTAGTGTACCTGATGGTTGCATAATTAATTTTCATTTGTTGCTTTAATTAACCTTTGAATTTGTTCAAATTTGTCTTTTCTGATTAACCGTGAGGTTGTTGCAAATTCATTGTTTTCTTATCACCTCGATGTTGCATAATTGTTCATCTCCTCTTTAATACCCAGCCTACAAATCCCATCCTAGATCCCTCAGACAAGGGAACAACACTAATATAAATTTGTGTGGCTGATTCAATTATTCAAAACTTTTTGAAGGTTGAGGAAGCAGTTGAGCAGTCATACAGTTTTTACCCTGGATACAATGGAACCAATGAAAAAGCTCCTCCTGTTCCTCAGGTAGTCATATGTTAGTTAGAACTTAGAAGTCTGTGTTGCTACTCTTTCTTCTTTCTTCTTCTTTTTTTCTTTCTAAAAGTTACATGATTTTAATTTGAAAGTAATTGTTAAATTACCCCTTTCTGATCGGGTTTCTTATGGAGCTTTTTTTTTTTTTCAGAATGCTGGGGCATATATTTTCCGTCCAAATGGTACATTTCTCATAAAGCCTGAAGCACAGGTGTGCAATGCCTTAAGAAATTAGTCTCATACAAACTGATAATCATGGCAAATACCAATTAGAAATGCTTTTGAAAGTTTCAGGTTCCTTTGACGGTTATGCGTGGGCCATTAATAGATGAAGTACATCAAAAGATTAATCAGTGGATATATCAGGTACCTTGTTAGTCATCTGGTGGCTGTCTTTCTGTAATATATCCTCATAAAGTCCTTTCTTTTGTTTCAGCACAGAAGCATCATAATCGAATTACATAAACATGCTTTAGAAAATGATAATTTATTATATATTGACCATATAAGCCACTTCTTAAGTCAAAGTTAAAACTACTATCTGATGATAAGTTGAACCACTTATCTTGAATGCTTATATTATAGAATGGTTTTCAATGTGATATAAGCTTTAAAATGAACAAATCATTAAAATTATATTTTTCTTGCTCATTGGTAATAATTAGTTGATGTGTTTGCAGATCACCAGATTATACAAGGGGAAAGAGCATGTTGAAGTCGAGTTCATTGTAAGCTTACTTGATGCCTGCTTCAACTTGTTTCTGTTTTGTAGAATTTTTTTTTTTTTTTTACTAAATGATATACTTTTATCTTTCTTCAACTTCTCTACCATCTCCTATTACTTTTCTTTTCTTTTTTAATAAATATTTTTGTGGGGTGGGCTTGAGGTTGGTTAATTTAAAGAGTACAGCTTTCTCTGAATTTTACACCATGCTGAGCTTTAAATGTTGGATATTTGCACTTACAATAATTGCCATACCAGGTTGGGCCTATACCTCTTGAGGACGGACTTGGTAAAGAAGTTGTGACTCAAATAACCACTACCTTGGATACCAATAAAACGTTCTACACGGATTCTAATGGACGTGATTTTATCAAAAGGGTATGATGTGATGTTGATGCTCAGAATATTTACCTTAAAGTTTAATCAGCCTTATCAATATTCCATTGAAATATGTCTCAATGTTCTTTTATAGAAAGTTGAAAAAAGTTGTAATTGTTTGCTATCTTATAGCAGCACTTCTTTGGGTTATTTTTCCTTTCTCAATCCTACTGAATATGCAATGAACTAAGGATGTATATCTTTTGCAGATTCGCGATTATAGAACAGACTGGAACCTGGAAGTGAACCAACCAGTAGCTGGAAATTATTATCCGGTATGCTTTCCTAAAAGTAAAATGTGGCTTGAGTTACATAACATACCAACCAACCTTCCCAAAACAAAACAAAATCTCTAGTCTGATCTTTTCCTCAAATGGTTGCCTCTCAATTTCATTGTGCCAACTTTTAGCATGCTTCTTTCTGGTAAATATATAAGTTATTGTTGCTAATTATTAAAAAATTATATGTGTAAAGTCCTCAGCGTGATTGTTCTTTGACACTATCTTATTTATATTTTGAACTGTATATGCTGTTAATAGTTGATAGGGGCCAGCTTTTTCCTGTTGAAAGCAAGATGAAATGAGAATGCCTAGGAGAGAAATTTAATGATTATCTTTTATCGTGTTTCCATCTCTCTCTTTTTCCTGTTTCCATGTGAGGGTTTTTAATTTCACTGCTGTGGTCATTGCATTTATCCATATGTTTATATCCCCTCTTTTAAGTTCACATATCATTTTCTATTGTCCATTCAGATTAATCTTGGAATTTACGCCCAAGATAGTAAAAAAGAATTTTCAGTTCTGGTGGATCGGCCTCTTGGAGGATCCAGCATAGTTGATGGACAAATAGAGCTGATGCTTCATAGGTACTTTATCACCGTTCTGATCTTCACTGGATCACAGTTAACACTTATTCACTGTCTTGGAAAATGTTAGGTCATAACTAATGGGATAATGGAGATTAAAATTGCATTCTTGACGCTGACCTATTTGTGTACTGTACATTATCAGAAGCTCAGAACCCTGACTTAAACTTCTCATCTTACAGGAGACTACTACTTGATGATTCCAGGGGTGTTGCTGAGGCTCTGAATGAAACAGACTGTGTAGCTAATGATTGTAGAGGATTGACGGTATATGCATTATACCCACTTTGGATTTCGTGCATGGCAATTAGCTATTTTAATTGTCCTTCATGCCAAATTGGAGTTCGGTCGACCCTGACTTGTAGTTAAATTGGTTACTATTAGTTCTTCTCAACAATTAGCGTAACAGATGTCATTATTTACCGATCCATCTTTTGAATTTTGAAGCCTAAAAAGGCCTTCAAGGACATAAATTTCAACTACAAAGTAAATTATTAGTACTGTGCTGAGAATTGATATTGCGATTTAGTTCTAGTGACGATTCTAAGAGTTGGTAGTTACATCATTTGCATAAATTATCTGCAATTGTTGCCTCTGAATGTTCTAGTTGTCTTTATTTTAGAATTCGAGTCCATCCCTATAATTTGCATAAAAAGCCTCACTAACATGTCATATATGTTCTTTGTCCAAAAACAATTAGCATTTACTGTAACTTTTGCAGATACAAGGGAAGTATTATTTCAGAATTGATGCCCTCGGAGAAGGTGCTAAGTGGCGTCATTCTTTCGGCCAGGAGATATATTCACCCCTCCTGTTAGCCTTTGCAGAGGAGGTGGAATCATTTGTATATATAATTTTCTTTTCTTTTCCTTTTTAGTCTGTTATCTTGGTTTCTTAGAAGGTGCTTTCTTCTTCCAGGAAGGGGATAATTGGATGAATTCTCATGTATCCACTTTCTCCGGAATTGATCCCTCCTACAGCTTACCTGATAACGTTGCTCTTTTAACTCTCGAGGTACTTGGGCTTCATTATTGGGAAAGGCAAAACTGTCTATAGCTTCATTATTGTATTGTTTTGGTAAATTAAAATTGTGATACTAGGAATGACAAATTGGTAAATTAAAGTTACTAAAACCATGACTTGCCAGTTGCTGGATTTTTTCTTTTCCATTTCTAACTTGATCATTTTCTTCCCCTACATTATACAGGAGCTTGATGATCGAAAAGTGCTCCTTCGGTTAGCACATCTTTACGAGGTTTTAGTTTCTCCCTTAATCTACTCTTATCATTTGAAAGGACATCCAGCACTTTTCATAAATACTATTTACTTTCATCGGATTTTCTCTTTGCATGACTTCAAATTTTATGCCATATAATTTTCAACTGAATTGCAAGCTTTCCTGTACAAGACCGTTCTTGTACAAATTATTGCTATAACCTTCCATCAATCTGAATTTCTGATTTCTATAGCTTTGCTACAAATTTCTAACTTTTATTCTGTGGGTTATTAAAATTGCGAAAGATTGGTGAGGACAAGGATCTTTCTGTATCGACAAGTGTAGAACTGAAAAAGCTGTTCCCCAACAAAAAGGTAGAAACAATGGTTCAGCCTCAAGAAAATAATAGAGTTATCTTTCGACGATCATAATTTTTCTCTGTAACATTCTGCTTTCATGTTGTCTTCAGATTGGGAAAGTGATAGAGATGAGCTTATCTGCTAATCAAGAACGGACCGAAATGGAAAAGAAGAGACTTGTTTGGAAAGTAGAAGGCAGCTCTTCAAAAGAAGAATCCAAGTTGGTGAGAGGGGGACCTGTGGATCCTACAGAACTGGTTGTCGAACTTGCTCCGATGGAAATCCGCACCTTTGTTATCGACTTCCATCACGAGTCCCATCGCAGGGTGTTCATTGCATAATGGCTATAAAACACTTCGTCAAATCTTTGCTGTTTTCAAGCATCCTTCTACATGTTTGTAATGTAATTATGTAACTACGTCCGTGAGTTGTCTAGAATCTAGATGTAATGGTCTTATTTTCTGAAGGATAATTAAAATAATTTGATATTTTTCAAAGAATAATCTAGTTTAGCAAAATTGGACCGTTTTGATCCACCATTTTAATGAATTGTTGATTAAACCGAGGTCTGTGGATCAATTGGTGTATTATTTGCCCAAATGTTGCAAGCAATATTTGAAATACAATTCAAGCGCCATTTCTTTCAAATTTTTGAATCTTTGCAATTGTACAATATAGGAAAATTCATATCAAATCTCGAACTGCAATAAACCACTTGAACCCTCTTGTTTCTCGTTCTGTGGATTTCTAATTCCGACCAAATGCGGTGCGGTGTGATTATAGGAATGGGGCATTACCCCATGTAAGCCCATCCCCATTTGGGGGCAAATTTCATCCCAAATGGGGTTTGGGGGTGGGGTGAGGGAAAATTTGCACCGCAAATCCTAAATGGGGATGGGGATGGGGACGGGGACGGGGACGGGGAACTTCTCTCACCCCTAAATATTATATATATTAAAATAAAATAAAAAAGTCAGTTTGATATTGCTTTTGAGAAGTTAAAATCAACTTATTTTATAATTTTGACATAAAATGACGTTTGGTAAAACATTCAAGACTGATTAATTGATAATCTGAAAAATTTTGACAATAATTTTGAAAAATAGGTAGGGGGTTATTTTTTGAAAGTGATTATGGAATAATCAAGTTTGAAAGTGATTCCCCAAATTTTGCATGAAGAAAAGAAAAATGCCAATTTTAGTGTACATATAATAGATTTAAAGACCCCTGCGTGCATCTCTTTTTTGTTGTTGGATCTGTATAACCTTGGTGTTTTTTTTTTCCTTGATTTTTGGTTTTTCTTATTTTTATTTTCTTTGCTTTTATATTTATATACCGTCTACGGTTTTTCGATATATGATATTTTGTGATTCTTTTTTCTTATAGGTCATTCTCATTTGATTCTTTTTTCTCATAGGTCAATCTCATTTTAGAAAGAAAAAAAAAAAGTTTAAATTTGCTTTTATATATATACCATCTACGGTTTTTTGGTATATAATTTTTTGTGATTCATTTTCCTCATAGGTCAATCTCATTTAAAAAAAAAAAAAAAATCGATATCTGCACATTTTGTATAAATTTCAATTGCAATATCAATGAAATAAAATCGATACTCTTTTATTACTTGGGTTAGTTTGGTATTGTTTTTGAGAAGTTAAAATCAACTTATTTTATAATTTTGACATAAAATGACATTTGGTAAAACTTCCAAAAGTAATATTGATAATCTGACAAGTTTTGATAATGATTTTGAAAAGTAGGTAGGAGATTACTTTTTGAAAATGATTATGAAATAATCGAGTTTGAAAGTGATTCCCCAAATTTTGCATGAAGAAAAGAAAAATGCCAATTATTTAAAGACCATGCGTGCATCTCTTTTTTTGTTGGATCTGTATAACCTTGGCTTTTTTTTTTTTGCTTGATTTTTGGTTTTCTTTATTTTTATTTTCTTTGCTTATATATATATATTTATATTTATATATACTATCTACGGTTTCTCGGTATATGATTTTTTGTGATTCTTTTTTCTTATAGGTCAATCTCATTTTAGAAAAAAAAAAAAAAAAAGTTTTAATTTGCTTTTACATATATATACCGTCTACGGTTTTTCGGTATATGATTTTTTGTGATTCATTTTTCTCATAGATCAATCTTATTAAAAAAAAAAAAAATTATTAAAAAAAAAAAAAAAAAAAGTTAAAAAAGGCGTAAGAAGCAAGAAGCAGAAGGCCCTTTGATCGAGAGCAGCAGGCGATAAAAAAATTATTCTGTTGATAAAAAATATAATAAAGTATAAAGTATTCATGTGCAATATTTAAATTTTCTTAATAAATATAACACGATGACCTTAGTGTGACATCCATGTGCAATATTTAAATTTTCTTAATAAAAAAAAAAAAAAAAAAAACTTTAGCTAAAATAATTATATACAAACAATTCACATGGTTAATTAATAACTATATATATTGTCAAAATTAGATATGATTATTAAGTATTACTACTGCAACGATACTTAATGTTAATATTTCTCTTTGCTGTATAATTATTCTTAATTGTTTTTTTTTTATATTTTATTTTAGGAATTCAAATTATGATTAGCACTAGACTATTCTTACTTATTTTAGTTGAGAAATATAATTACCATTAGACTATTCTTACTCATTTTTAACATGGTATTAGATTTTGGCTGTTAGTTGACCTCTAAAATAAATAAGGGATGGCAAAATGGGTTGGGTCTAGAGGGTTTGGCCCTTACCCGCATGATGTGGTCCGGGTTTAAACCCAGACCGCATCAATAAAAAACCCACTCTAAACCTTTTATTATAAGTCCACACTGATTAGGGCCGTTTACGGGTTTAAATCAGGTTAATTTTAAACCCGCAAAAAACCCATCAAAGTTGGGTTTAACGAAGCACCTTCTTAGTTTTTGCATCCGCCGTCTCTACCCTCATCAGCTCTCAAAAACCCACATCAGCTCTCATCGTCTCTACCCTCTTGTCGTCATACCGCTGTCGCTTCCAATCACCACCAATCGTTCCGAAGAAGCTTCTCTATCGCTGTCGCTTCCAATCGTCAATTGCATGAAACCCACATTCAGAGGTATAATTTTAACAATCTTCTTTTTATTTTCCCTCTTTTTGTATAATTTTCATGTGAATTTTTTAATTTATTCAGATTTTTATAATCTTAAATTTCATTACAACTTTCTCAAACATTTGTTAATTTGAACCTTGTTTATAAACAGCTTTGATCGGTTTATTTTTAAATTGAAAAATCAAGAAATCGAATTAATATGTGTGGTAAATCTGAATTAAAGGATGTTTATTAAATAGAAATGTAATTTAATACGTGTGGTAAATCATGTTAGATCATGTGGTAAATCTGAGTTGTGGGTTGTGTGTAGATCATGTGAATGTTGTATATAAAACTTAAGTTATGATTATACAGTGGTCAAATTCATGTGAATTTTGTTTAAACGTCTTAGGTAGCTAAACACCATGACTAGTTTTGAAAAAGGAAGTCGGATAAATACTTCAACAGGTAGTGGGAATAATGAAATAAGAGATGTTGAACCAAGTAGTCTTTCGGGTGGTTCTAAATAGGAGATTTTGTCTTGGTGGAAGGTTAACAAAGGTAAGTATCCGATTTTGGCTAAGATTGTCAAAGACATCTTGGCTATTCCCGTCTCTACGGTGGTTTCTGAATATGCTTTTAGTGTTGGCGGTAGATTTTTGAGTCCACATCGTAGAAGATTACATCTAAACATGTTAGAGGCCTTTGATGTGTGCACAAAATAGGATATGGGCTCCTCTTCGAGATATGAAAATTTTCAAATTATGTTATATTTTTATATAATATTTTTTTTCTTTTTACTTTATTTTTATTATTATTAGGTCGTATCCCGAAAGAAGAAGTATATGCTACTGAAGGAGTAGATGATAAGAGCCGGTAGCACCATCTTGATTTTTTGTTGTGTTTTGGATTTTTAGATTTGAGTTACTTTTGATTTTTAGTAGAATGTAAAAATTATTCTATTTGGATTGAGTTGTAAAAATTGTTCCATTTGGATTAATTGTTTTAATAGAATCCTTAATTAATCTAGTTTGTAAAAATTGTAACCCAATAAATCCAGGTAAAAATAAAAAAAAATAAAAAATTGTGTAAAAAATTCGGGTCCAAATCCGGGTCAAAAAATGTGATAAAATTTTGGTACAAAAAATATGGGTCTAATTCGGATCTAAATCAGGGTCAAAATTTGGATCCAAATTCGGGCAAAAATATGTGTTTAAAATTCGGGTCAAAAAATATGTGTCAAAATTCGGTTCTAAATCCAGGTTACAAACTCACAATTTGGTAACAATGCGGGTCAAAGACTCAAAGGGCGGGTTTAGGTAAAGCCCTGTTTTTTTGTGGGCCAGATTTTAGCTCTACTCACATGCATAATATTCTTATGTGGGCTGGGTTTAAACCATTTAAAATTATGAGGGCTTTTTTATGGCTTGGGTCCAGTGCGGGCTTGGGCCCTCAAATTGCCAACCTTCTCCTTGATGCCTTGAGAAAACATTATTCCAAAAAAAAGAAAGGATAAAAAAAAAAAAGATGACAGAGATAAATCCAAACAAACATCTTCCTCAATTAATTGAGAAAATAAACTCCAACTAGAAGCTTAATACAAATGAATTTTTTTTTTTTTTTTTTTTTAAAGACAAAAGGATAATTATTAATTAAATGCAAATTGGGAGGAATAAGTCTTCCTCTACTTGTTCAATACCAGCTGTTTATTAGTCATCACATATGAAATGATATAATATAATTTATCAACATCCACGCCTACAATGCACACAACTTTTAAAATACTTTATCCATTCTCGTTTTTTTATATATATATATATATTTTTTATAATGTATAGAAAAAAGTGAGTCCGATCGTTTAACGAGATATATATATATATATAGTCTTTCTATTGTCAGTTCGTCCTGACAATAAATATATTAGGACGAAGAATATGGACCATAGATTATGGAGAAGTTTTGACAAGTGCATACAATTTGAGTCAAAGTACGTAAATCTAGTGGTCTACATTTTTTCGTTCTGATATATTTATTGTCATGACGAACTGATAATAGAATATATATATATATATATATTAAAAAATACGCAAGAAGCAGAAGAGGAGATTCAACACCGTCAACTAGCATTAATCGACTATAAATACACCGTCTCTTTTCAAAATGTACACCACAGATTTCTCTCTCTATAGCTCTCTCAAATTTTTGGTGAGTATTTCTACTCTACTGAGGACACGTTTAAAGTACTTTGCACCCACTTCTTTGCTTTTTTCTCTCCACTCCACAAGGTAATCGAGTTTGCATCTCTCTTCGCTAATTTTACTCTCTCTCTCTCTCTACATATAATGTACTCTGTATGTATCGACTTTAAAAGAAAATCTTGTATGCATCCGTAGGGTGCATTGCACCAGATGCATGCAAGATTTTCTCCGACTTTAGAACTATGTATGTACTCTGTAACATATAAACAAAATAGAATCATAAACAAAATGAAAATAGTTTTTTGGAATTACTTTATATATTATATCATATTCATTGGGATATATATTTATTATTTTAATAATAAATTTTTTTTGACAAGATTTAAAAAACAATAATTTAGATAAATGGGTTAAATGGGGTAAATTGTGTAGGGATGGGGAAAGCATACCCCGCCTCGCCTTGCCCCGCTCCATCTATTGAGGGGTTTTATGAAATGATGGGTTTTTAAAAAATAAATGGGACAGGGTACGGGGAGGGACACCTTGTCCCCAACCTGCCCCATTGCCATCCTAATTAGCCTTGAGAAAACATTATTCAGAGAAAAAAAAAAAAAGATGACAGAGATAAATCCAAACAAACATCTTCCTCAATTAATTGAGAAAACAAACTCTAAGCTTAATACAGATGATTTTTTTTTTTAAAGACTAAATGATAATTATTAATTAAATGCAAATTGGGAGGAATAAGTCTTCCTCTACTTGTTCAATACCAGCTGTTTATTAGTCATCACATATGAAATGGTATAATATAATATATCACCATCCACGCCTACAACGCACACAACTTTTTAATACTTTATCCATTCTCGTTTTTTTTTTTTATATATATAATATATATAAACACCTTTGATGAAATTGCATGTAATCCAATGTTTTTCGATGAGATTTTTTGTATACATCCTAAGAAAATAAAAATACACATTTGGTAAAAATTTGGGAATTTTTTGAATTTGAGAAATATTTTTTCTTATATTTCCCTATTTTTAAATATTTTATCTTCAAAAAAATCGGAAAAAATTAGTTCTTGAACCCGATTTTTTTTTAATTTTTTTCCATAAATGTATTTCAATGTTTTCACCATTCATACAAAAAAATTAAATCAAGATTCAATATATTCCATGCAATTTCATCAAAGGTGTTTAAAATGTGTATTGTAAAAAGTCCTCATTAGAAAATTACTATATATAAATGTTCACATCAATGCACACTGATGTAATTATACATTGAATGTGAGCTACTCATTAGGGAGAAGTTTTGACAAGTGCATACACACTAAGTCAAAGCATGAAAAATGAATGGCGCATATTCAATGTTCTCATATATTTACATTAGTGCGCACTGATTTGAACATTTATATATATATATATTATAATATAAAAAAATAAAATAATAATAATAAAAAAAAAAAGCAAGAAGCAGAAGAGGAGATTCAATGCCATCAACTATAAATACATCGTGACCGTCTCTTTTCCAAACGTGCACCACAGATTTCTCTCTCTCTCTATAGCTCTCCCAATTTTTTGGTGAGTATTTCTACTCTACTGAGGACACGTTTAAAGTACTCTGCACCCACTTCTTTGCTTCTTTCTCTCAACTCCACAAGGTAATCGAGTTTGCTTCTCTCTTCGCTAATTTTACTCTCTGTCTCTCTCAGAAAAAGTGAGAGTGTGTTATTGGAATTTATAAATATTAACAATATTGCAAATTAATCGCAGGTGTTTAATTAATATATAGGATGATGAAGATCAACATAAAGGAGTCAAGCACAGTAGAGGCTGCAGAAGATACACCGAAACAGTCATTGTGGGCATCTAACATAGATTTATTGATGTTCCGTGCTCACACGCCTAGGCTTTTCTTCTACAAGCCAACATCAAGTCGTATTAATGGCAATTTGTTGAAGGAAGCTCTAAGTAAAGCTCTTGTGTTATTCTACCCACTAGCTGGTAGGTTGGGATACGATGAAAATGGTAGAATTGAGATACAATGTAACGGAAAGGGAGTGTTATTTGTTGAGGCTCACACGAATTCTTCTTTTCATCACTTGAATGACTTTACACCTACCTCCCACTTTTCACAGCTCTTACCTGAACTCGACTATTCTGCCCATATATCTTCTTATCCGCTCCTCCTTGTACAGGTAACCACACCTTATTTTATGCATTTCCTGTGTTTTCTCATTTCTTTAAATGTTTTAGCTCCCCAAACTTTGCTGAAAGGTGGTCATTATTATGATTATTCTAACTCATCCATCTATTTGCTGAAAGGTAACATATTTCAAGTGTGGGGGAATTGTGCTTGGTGTGGGGTTGCATCACATTCTGGCAGATGGTGCCTCTACTTTCAATTTCATCAACACATGGGCAAGCATTACACGTGGCATCACCCCGAGCATTACACCATTTCATGATCGGACCCTACTCCGAGCCCGGGTCCCACCTTGTCCAAAATTTCATCATATTGAATATGATCCATCTCCTTCCATGAACAACAACAATATCAATAGTGAACCCGCTTCGGTAGCTATCTTGAAGATCACGCTTGAACACCTCAAAACTCTAAAAACAAAATCGAGAACCACATGCTACAGCACCTACGAGGTTCTAGCTGCACATATATGGCGTTGCACGTGCAAGGCTCGTGGTCTCGCGAACAATCAAAAGACCAAGCTATACATCCCTGTTGACGGCCGGTCTAGATTGAATCCCCAACTCCCGCCCGGATACTTCGGCAACGTAATCTTCAATGCCACATCAATTTGCCTATCCGGCGATCTCCAATTAGAAACATTGATGGACACCGTAGAGAGGGTGCACAAAGCAGTGCAACGTATGGATGATGATTATTTAAGATCAGCCATTGACTACATTGAAATGCATCCTAACAAATCATCTCTCACTAGAGGTGGACACAATTTTAAGAGTCCAAACCTCTTTATCAACAAATGGTCGAGGTTGCCTATACAAGATGCCGATTTTGGGTCGGGCCCTCCGGATTTTATGGGTAGTGCTAGGGGTTTTCCTGAAGGTATGGTGATCTTACTACCCAATCCTACCAATGATGGGAGCACATGGCTGGCTGTTTGTTTAGAAACTCAACATTTGCAACTGTTCACCAAATATCTTTATGATTTTGATTAACAAGGGTCTCCTTATATGCAGGTATTGTGTTTAAGAGTATTTCAAGTAGTATTTTTCGTTAAACTACACTATAAGAATATTGCTATTCATGATAGTTAAAAACCGTTATGAATGGGTTTTGATGACGGTTTTGTATGCATTGTTAAAAGCAGTGTAATAAAAAGTTTATCACGGTTTTTTAGTTTATGACGGTTTAACAGTCATAAATCAATAATAGTTTTTGTCCATGATATATTCTCGACGATTTACAAACGTTATTATAATGGCGTAAAACCAACATTGACAATTGACTTCCAAATACCTATTAAGAAGAGATTATATATTTATATATTTGTTTATTTATTTGTTACGAGGAGATCCAACTTTATTTTTTGTAAATTTATAATAGTAAGGATCTCATTTATTAGGAAAGAAAGCGATTCTAGGAATCAAATTAATTCTCTTGTTTTTTTTGACCCTCAATCAATGCTTAATTCTTTAATTATTTGATTGTATTGATTTTGTGTAATTTATTACTTTCCTATCATTAGAATCACATAAATATTTTTTTTTCTATATCTGCACATTTTGTATAAATTTCAATTGCAATATCAATGAAATAAAATCGATACTCTTATTACTTGGGTTAGTTTGGTATTGTTTTTGAGAAGTTAAAATCAACTTATTTTATAATTTTGACATAAAATGACATTTGGTAAAACTTCCAAAAGTAATATTGATAATCTGACAAGTTTTGACAATGATTTTGAAAAGTAGGTAGGAGATTACTTTTTGAAAATAATTATGAAATAATTGAGTTTGAAAGTGATTCCCCAAATTTTGCATGAAGAAAAGAAAAATGCCAATTATTTAAAGACCATGCGTGCATCTCTTTTTTTGTTGGATCTGTATAACCTTGGCTTTTTTTTTTTGCTTGATTTTTGGTTTTCCTTATTTTTATTTTCTTTGCTTTTATATATATATATATATTTATATTTATATATACTGTCTACGGTTTCTCGGTATATGATTTTTTGTGATTCTTTTTTCTTATAGGTCAATCTCATTTTAGAAAAAAAAAAAAAAAGTTTTAATTTGCTTTTACATATATATACCGTCTACGGTTTTTCGGTATATGATTTTTTGTGATTCATTTTTCTCATAGATCAATCTTATTAAAAAAAAAAAAAAAAGTTAAAAAAGGCGTAAGAAGCAAGAAGCAGAAGGCCCTTTGATCGAGAGCAGCAGGCGATAAAAAAATTATTCTGTTGATAAAAAATATAATAAAGTATAAAGTATTCATGTGCAATATTTAAATTTTCTTAATAAATATAACACGATGACCTTAGTGTGACATCCATGTGCAATATTTAAATTTTCTTAATAAAAAAAAAAAAAAAACTTTAGCTAAAATAATTATATACAAACAATTCACATGGTTAATTAATAACTATATATATTGTCAAAATTAGATATGATTATTAAGTATTACTACTGCAACGATACTTAATGTTAATATTTCTCTTTGCTGTATAATTATTCTTAATTGTTTTTTTTTTATATTTTATTTTAGGAATTCAAATTATGATTAGCACTAGACTATTCTTACTTATTTTAGTTGAGAAATATAATTACCATTAGACTATTCTTACTCATTTTTAACATGGTATTAGATTTTGGCTGTTAGTTGACCTCTAAAATAAATAAGGGATGGCAAAATGGGTTGGGTCTAGAGGGTTTGGCCCTTACCCGCATGATGTGGTCCGGGTTTAAACCCAGACCGCATCAATAAAAAACCCACTCTAAACCTTTTATTATAAGTCCACACTGATTAGGGCCGTTTACGGGTTTAAATCAGGTTAATTTTAAACCCGCAAAAAACCCATCATAGTTGGGTTTAACGAAGCACCTTCTTAGTTTTTGCATCCGCCGTCTCTACCCTCATCAGCTCTCAAAAACCCACATCAGCTCTCATCGTCTCTACCCTCTTGTCGTCATACCGCTGTCGCTTCCAATCACCACCAATCGTTCCGAAGAAGCTTCTCTATCGCTGTCGCTTCCAATCGTCAATTGCATGAAACCCACATTCAGAGGTATAATTTTAACAATCTTCTTTTTATTTTCCCTCTTTTTGTATAATTTTCATGTGAATTTTTTAATTTATTCAGATTTTTATAATCTTAAATTTCATTACAACTTTCTCAAACATTTGTTAATTTGAACCTTGTTTATAAACAGCTTTAATCGGTCTATTTTTAAATTGAAAGATCAAGAAATCGAATTAATATGTGTGGTAAATCTGAATTAAAGGATGTTATAGAAATGTAATTTAATACGTGTGGTAAATCATATTAGATCATGCGGTAAATCTGAGTTGTGGGCTGTGTGTAGATCATGTGAATGTTGTATATAAAACTTAAGTTATGATTATACAGTGGTCAAATTCATGTGAATTTTGTTTAAACGTATTAGGTAGCTAAACACCATGACTAGTTTTGAAAAAGGAAGTCGGATAAATACTTCAACTGGTAGTGGGAATAATGAAATAAGAGATGTTGAACCAAGTAGTCTTTCGGGTGGTTCTAAATGGGAGATTTTGTCTTGGTGGAAGGTTAACAAAGGTAAGTATCCGATTTTGGCTAAGTTTGACAAAGACATCTTGGTTACTCCCGTCTCTACGGTGGCTTTCGAGTCTGCTTTTAGTGCTGGCGGTAGATTTTTAAGTCCACATCGTAGAAGATTGCGTACGAACACGTTGGAGGCCTTGATATGTGCACAAAATTTGATATGGGCTCCTCTTCTCTTTGAGGTATGAAAATTTTCAAATTATGCTATACTTTTATATAATATTAGTTACCATTGATGTTCATTATACTTTTTTTCTTTTTACTTTATTTTTATTATTATTAGGTTGTATCCCGAAAGAAGAAGTATATGCTATTGAAGGAGTAGATGATGAAGAGCCGGTAGCACCATCTTGATTTTTTGTTGTGTTTTGGATTTTTAGATTTGGGTTACTTTCGATTTTTAGTAGAATGTAAAAATTATTCTATTTGGAATGAGTTGTAAAATTTGTTCTATTTGGATTAATTGTTTTAATAGAATTCTTAATTAATTTAGTTTGTAAAAATTGTGACCCAATGAATCCAGGTAAAAAAAATTGTGTAAAAAATTCGGGTCAAAATCTGGGTCAAATTCGGATCTAAATCCGAGCAAAAATATATGTGTTAAAAATTCGGGTAAAAAAAAGGGGTCAAAATTTGGATCTAAATCCGGGTCACAAACTCACAATATGGTAACAATGCGGGTCAAAGGGCGGGTTTAGGTAAAGCCCTGTTTTTTGTGGGCCGGGTTCTAGCCCTTCCCACATGCATAATATTATAAAACTCATCCCCGTCCTATACCCATTGGGGTGGGGATGGGGAAAACATATCCCACCCCGCCTTGCCCCGCTCCATCTATTGAGGGGTTTTATGAGAGGATGGGTTTTTAAAAAATAAATGGGATGGGGTGCGGGGAGGGATACCTCATCCCCAACCCGCCCCATTGCCATCCTTAGCCTTGAGAAAACATTATTCAGAGGGCAAAAAAAAAAAAAAAAGATGACAGAGATAAATCCAAACAAACATCTTCCTCAATTAATTGAGAAAATAAACTCCAAGCTTAATACAAATGAATGAATGATTATATTTTTTTTAAAGACTAAATGATAATTATTAATTAAATGCAAATTGGGAGGAATAACTCTTCCTCTACTGGATTTCGTATGTGGAGCTAGACGCCTGTAATGTGTAATGTGGTCTCTATGGTTTTCAAGGGTCATCCTGGGTGGGTGTGTCCGAGTTCGTTATCGCCGATGTTAAAGCCTTGATAAAGGTGGCCGGGGTTCAGAAATACCAATCCATTTCCTGAAATGGGAATAGGGTGGCCCATAACCTTGCCTCCTTGGCCTTATCCTCTTTCGAGGATCTTATGTGACAAAATGTTTACCTAAGTGTTATCTTTCCTTGCTTGTTGTAGTAGTGTGTTACTGTAATAAATAAATAAATAATAAATAAATAAAACCCTTCCTCTACTTGTTCAAGACCAGCTGTTTATTAGTCATCACATATGAAATGATATAATATAATATATCACCATCCACGCCTACAAAACACACAACTTTTTAAATACTTTATCCATTCTCGTTTTTATTTTATTTTATAATATATATAAAAAAGTGAGTCTGATCGTTTATCGAGATATATATATATATTAAAAAATGCGCAAGAAGCAAAAGAGGAGATTCAACACCATCAACTAGCATTAATCGACTATAAATACACCGTCTCTTTTTAAAATGTACACCACAGATTTCTCTCTCTATAGCTCTCTCAAATTTTTGGTGAGTATTTCTACTCTACTGAGGACACGTTTAAAGTACTTTGCACCCACTTCTTTGCTTTTTTCTCTCCACTCCACAAGGTAATCGAGTTTGCATCTCTCTTCGCTAATTTTACTCTCTCTCTCTCTCTACATATAATGTACTCTGTATGTATCGACTTTAAAAGAAAATCTTGTATGCATCCGTAGGGTGCATTGCACCAGATGCATGCAAGATTTTCTTCGACTTTAGAACTATGTATGTACTCTGTAACATATAAACAAAATAGAATCATAAACAAAATGAAAATAGTTTTTTGGAATTACTTTATATATTATATCATATTCATTGGGATATATATTTATTATTTTAATAATAATTTTTTTTTGACAAGATTTAAAAAACAATAATTTAGATAAATGGATTAAATGGGGTAAATTGTGTAGGGATGGGGAAAGCATACCCCGCCTCGCCTTGCCCCGCTCCATCTATTGAGGGGTTTTATGAAATGATGGGTTTTTAAAAAATAAATGGGACAGGGTACGGGGAGGGACACCTTGTCCCCAACCTGCCCCATTGCCATCCTAATTAGCCTTGAGAAAACATTATTCAGAGAAAAAAAAAAAAGATGACAGAGATAAATCCAAACAAACATCTTCCTCAATTAATTGAGAAAACAAACTCTAAGCTTAATACAGATGATTTTTTTTTTTAAAGACTAAATGATAATTATTAATTAAATGCAAATTGGGAGGAATAAGTCTTCCTCTACTTGTTCAATACCAGCTGTTTATTAGTCATCACATATGAAATGGTATAATATAATATATCACCATCCACGCCTACAACGCACGCAACTTTTTAATACTTTATCCATTCTCGTTTTTTTTTTATATATATAATATATATAAACACCTTTGATGAAATTGCATGTAATCCAATGTTTTTCGATGAGATTTTTTGTATGCATCCTAAGAAAATAAAAATACACATTTGGTAAAAATTTGGGAATTTTTTGAATTTGAGAAATATTTTTTCTTATATTTCCCTATTTTTAAATATTTTATCTTCAAAAAAATCGGAAAAAATTAGTTCTTGAACCCGATTTTTTTTTAATTTTTTTCCATAAATGTATTTCAATGTTTTCACCATTCATACAAAAAAATTAAATCAAGATTCAATATATTCCATGCAATTGCATCAAAGGTGTTTAAATGTGTATTGTAAAAAGTCCTCATTAGAAAATTACTATATATAAATGTTCACATCAATGCACACTGATGTAATTATACATTGAATGTGAGCTACTCATTAGGGAGAAGTTTTGACAAGTGCATACACACTAAGTCAAAGCATGAAAAATGAATGGCGCATATTCAATGTTCTCATATATTTACATCAGTGCGCACTGATTTGAACATTTATATATATATATATATTATAATATAAAAAAATAAAATAATAATAATATTAAAAAAAAGCAAGAAGCAGAAGAGGAGATTCAATGCCATCAACTATAAATACACCGTGACCGTCTCTTTTCCAAACGTGCACCACATATTTCTCTCTCTCTCTATAGCTCTCCCAATTTTTTGGTGAGTATTTCTACTCTACTGAGGACACGTTTAAAGTACTCTGCACCCACTTCTTTGCTTCTTTCTCTCAACTCCACAAGGTAATCGAGTTTGCATCTCTCTTTGCTAATTTTACTTTCTCTCTCTCTACATATAATGTACTATGTATGTATCGACTTTAGGAGAAAATCTTGCATGTACCCTAACCAATGGGTGCATGCCATAATGATTGGCATACACCCATTGGTTAGGGTGCATTGCACCAGGTATATGCAAGATTTTCTCCAACTTTAGAACTATGTATGTACTCTGTAACATATAAAGTCGAGATTTGTAATTTATAAAATGGAATCATACACAGAACAACTAAAAGCAGAGGCAAGAGGGTGATCTATTTATGTAATTAAAGACAAAAGTTGAAGGGAAAAAGTGAGGGTGTGTTATTGGTACTTGCCCTAGTAACTTATAAATATTAACAATATTGCAAATTAATCGCAGATTATGAAGATCAACATAAAGGAGTCGAGCACAGTAGTGGCTGCACAAGATACACCGAAACAATCATTGTGGGCATCTAACATAGATTTATTGATGCTCCGTGCTCACTCGCCTTTGCTTTTCTTCTACAAGCCAACATCAAGTAGTATTAATGGCAATTTGTTGAAGGAAGCTCTAAGCAAAGCTCTTGTGTTATTCTACCCACTAGCTGGTAGGTTAGGATACGATGAAAATGGTAGAATTGAGATACAATGTAACGGAAAAGGAGTGTTATTTGTTGAGGCTCACACGAATTCTTCTTTTCATCACTTGAATGACTTTACACCTACCTCCCACTTTTCACAGCTCTTACCCGAACCCGACTATTCTGCCCATATATCTTCTTATCCGCTCCTCCTTGTACAGGTAACCACACCTTATTTTATGCTTTTCCTGTGTTTTCTCCTTTCTTTAAATGTTTTAGCTTCCCAAACTTTGCTGAAAGGTGGTCATTATTATGATTATTCTAACTCATCCATCTATTTGCTGAAAGGTAACATATTTCAAGTGTGGGGGAATTGTGCTTGGTGTGGGGTTGCATCACATTCTGGCAGATGGTACCTCTACTTTCAATTTCATCAACACATGGGCAAGCATTACACGTGGCATCACCCCGAGCATCACACCATTTCATGATCGGACCCTACTCCGAGCACGGGTCCCACCTTGTCCAAAATTTCATCATATTGAATATGATCCATCTCCTTCCATGAACAACAACAATATCAATAGTGAACCCGCTTCGGTAGCTATCTTGAAGATCACGCTTGAACACCTCAAAACTCTAAAAACCAAATCAGGAACCACATGCTATAGCACCTACGAGGTTCTAGCTGCACATATATGGCGTTGCACGTGCAAGGCTCGTGGTCTTACGAACAATCAAGAGACCAAGCTATACATCCCTGTTGACGGCCAGTCCAAATTGAATCCCCAACTCCCGCCCGGATACTTCGGCAACGTAATCTTCAATGCCACATCAATTGCCCTATCCGGCAATCTCCAATCAGAAACATTGATGGACACCGTAGAGAGGGTGCACAAAGCAGTGCAACGTATGGATGATGATTATTTAAGATCAGCCATTGACTACATTGAAATGCATCATGACAAATCATCTCTCACTAGAGGTGGGCACACTTTTAAGAGTCCAAACCTCGTTATCAACAAATGGTCGAGGTTTCCTATACAATATGCCGATTTCGGGTCAGGCCCTCCGGATTTCATGGGTGGTGCTAGGGGTTTTCCTGAAGGTATGGCGATCTTACTACCTAATCCTACCAATGATGGGAGCACATGGCTGGCTGTTTGTTTAGAGACTCAACATTTGCAACTGTTCACCAAATATCTTTATGATTTTGATTAACAAGGGTCTCCTTATATGCAAATATTGTGTTTAAGAGTATTTCAAGTAGTATTTTTCGTTAAACTAGCTAATTCATGTTGATCGTTGGCATGCTCACTACAACAAATTTACCATTCTGCAATTTGCATTGCCCCGTTATAAATGAGTTAACTAAACATTTTATGGTTTTCTTCAGTTTTTTCTTTTTAACCGGAGATTTAAAAAAAAAAAAAATTGAACCGGAAATAATCACTGTTTATTTATTTTTCAATTAATATTATGATCAAAAGATAACTGTGAATATTTGTTCAAATATTTAAAATAATATATATTGTATTAATAATAATATATATGATATATTTATAATTATTTAATCATTTAATAGCTTATTTAAAAAAAAATCATTTAATAACTACATCGAGGGTAATGTTGGAATCTTGAAAATAATACTAAAATGGGGTGCACATACAATTTTAAAAGGGTTACCTAAAACAGGCAATGCCCGAACCTTACATTTTTTATAAAAAAAAACATATATATATATATATATATTTAACAAGTCAATGTGAACTGATATAACTCGATCAGTGCGTTAGCATGTGGACCACTAGATTTATATGCTTTGACTCAAGTGTGTATGCACTTGTCGGTGCTTCTCCATAATCAGTGACCCACATGCAATGCACCGATGAAGTTATATCAGTGTGCACTGACCCGAACGGGACTGCATAAATATATCTGGTCTTTCTCTATCTCATTAGGACGAACTGATTTTATTTATACCAGTTCCACTATTATCAACCATTATATTCACATACTTCAGCTTAGTCAAAGTTTTCTTAAACTTAATCAATGATTCACAAGTCTCGTCCTAATCTTAAAAGTTCAGTTAAGTCCTGAGGAGAGAAAAACTAATATATATATATATACTGTCCCGTTCTAGTCAGTGCGCACTGATGTAACTACGTCAGTACCAATGCATATAGACCACTGATTATGGAGAAGTTTAGACAAATGCATACACTTTGAGTCAAAGTATATAAATCTAATGGTCCACATCCAACGCACTGATGAAGTTATATCAGTGTGCACTGACGAAGTTATATCAGTGTGCACTGACTTGAATATTTATGTATATATATATATATATATATAATGAGTCTAAGGACCGTCTTGAAATCTATCAATTTTAATCAATTTTGATCTTTATTATTATTATTATTTTATATAGATGATAAGTTCAATAAAATCTACATTTAATCAAAGTTTGAAAATTTTGCAATAACTACAATTAATTTTTACCGATTTTACTGAAAATAAATCATCGAAAAATGGGACAAAAAAATAGGAAATATAAGAAAAATAGTTGTAGTACTTAAAAATTTCTCAAAATTTGTTTACAATAGTTTTAATATCTTTTAGGATGGGCGTGTAAATGCTCTCTACTCTACCCCATCCATATATACCGATGAAAAATACGCTTCAAAGGAAGCTTGGCCATTGAAGACTGATGACTTCTTCCCATAAGTTTAATGTTCATATACTATATAATATATGTGCATGTTATTTTGTCACCTTGACCTGTTCTTAGGATTTGAGGTATATCAGTTATGCAGACTGGGAAAATGCTTACTGAACAAGATATTTTTCTAGTAGACCGGCCTTAAAACGATATGTATTGCACCATAAGCACATTAAAATGTGCTTGTATATATACCTTTAAGTCTGTGTCGTTATTTTTTTATGATAACAGAGGTCTCACCGACGTCTAACTGTAGAAATCAAAATGTTTTTTTTTTTCCTTGAAATACAAAAAATGGTTATGAGCTTTATCTTTAATTTACATAGTCTACAATTTACCTTTGTATGTGTGTGTTAATTTACTTTGTTCATTGGTAGTGTTGGCAAAATGGGCCGGGGTTTCGGTGGGCCGCCCGTCCAGGGCCGCCCGTCCAGGCCCGCCAGATTAACAGGCCAGGCCTAAGCTGGGCCTATTTGGGGCCGTCGCGGGCCGGACCCTGTAAGGCCCGCCAGGCCTGACGGCCCAAATTTTTTTTGAAAATTTTGAGTCTGGTGGGCCCAAACAGGCCAGCCCGTGGGCCCGGCCCACGGGTGGCCTGGTAAGCCTGTCAGAATTCAAATTTGATTTTTTTTTTCAAATTTTGAAATGAGGGGTGGCTTTTGTAATTAACCAACTGACCGTTGGGGGAGGAAAAAAATATCCAAAACTTTTCAAAATTACATTTTTTAAAAATATTTTACAAAATTTTCCAATTATACCCTTACCTCAAATTTTCCTATAAATACCCCATCACCCTCACCTCATTCTCTACAGTTTCTCTACTTCCCTAATCCCTACTCTCTTATTCTTCTCTCTATTCTCTACAATCTCTCACTCACTCTTTCAACTATTTTTTTATTTTATTTAATATATTATTTATATAGTATATACTATATTACTATATACTATTATACTAATATACTATACACTATACATTATATATTATATATTATATATTTACATACCTCCCACTCTTTAGTCTCTACTCTCTACATATTCTAAGGCTTTTACTCTAAGGTATTGTCTTGTGTTTTTTTTTTTTTTAGGGTAAATTGCAATAACATACCATCACATTTGCTCATAATACTGTCAGATTGAACATTTACTATAATTACAAAAAGATACCCTTGACTGCTTTGACCACAATTAGACTTAACGGTAGACTAAATGGTGCAGGGGCAAAAGGGTCCTTTTCTCAACAAATCAAACAAAAAATTATTTAATTATAAAAAATAATAAAAAATTAAATTTTCTTTTAATCAAAATATACAAATAAATGAATAATTGAAAAAAAACAAACAAACAAACAAACAAACTTTGAACCCTCCATTGGAGATCTGAGTTCTTTCTAATTCATCAGATTTTTTTTCTTCAATCTGGGAAATTCAAACACATCATTAAAAATACAGATCCAACTAAATTCAACACAAAAGAAAATATCCACTTTTTTCTCTTCATTTTTTATTTTCTTAAACCTGGAAATTCAAACACATCATCAATCCATATACAAACACCCCCTACTTCATCATTAATCAAAATTCTAACACAACGAAAAAAAATAAATTCAATCACCATCCATGTTCAATCGTTTTCAGCGGAATCTTCATCTTTTCTAGTCGCAGATGGGTCACCAATTTTTTTCTTCAATCAAAATCACATCTTCAATCGCAAATTGTTCACCAGAAGATGCGACCCATCTACGATAGAGCAAGACTCCATTGGACTCTATGAGATGGAGTCGACTCCATTAAGATAAGAGTCAAGATCCATCAGACCCCATCTGAGATGGAGATTGGAGACCCTCCATCTCCATTGATGTAGCAAACACAAATCCACACCATATCTAAACCAAAGTCTAACTTCTTCTTGTTCACAGCTTCCACAAAATCAATACCGTTTCAATGGAGGGAGAGTTCACCATGGCTTTATTTATGTATCCTAAAAATTAAGCCTTGACGGCTCTTCAGGCATGTAGAAAGGAGAAGTGGGGCGATGGCTAGGTTTAGGGACTGAGGGTTCTGTGAATGGTGATTGTAGTGTGGTTTAGGTGTTGGATTTTTTTTTTTTTTTTTTTTTCTATTTCACAAAACAAAATGTTACTACTGATTTTATTTAAAATTTTCTTCTTACTTTTTGATATATAATTTTTAAATGTTTTTTATTGTTTTCTTCTAAATTTTTTGAATCATTACATGTTTCTTCAACATTTTGAATTATTACTTGTTTCTTCAACACTTATAAGTTTTTAAGTTTTAATCATTACTTTTTTTTTATCATTTATTTAAATAAATAAAAATAAATAATATTAAAATAATTGATAAATATTAAGGGAGGGCAATTCAGACATTTCCATCTCAAAGCCAAGATTGATGTTAAGTTTAACCTTGGTCAACGGAGTCAAGGGTATTTTTCTGTAATTAAGGAAAAAGTTCGATCTGACAGTATTATAGAAAAATGTGAGGGTATGTTATTGCAATTTACCCTCTTTTTTTATTAACTTTCATTTGTTATTTAATTATTAACTATTATTAATATGTTTATAACTAATGTTATTATTTGTTATGTTGTTAGGTATCCAGTTGATTAATTAATTCAACACTCTCAACTCTCAAGTCTCAACTTTCAAGCCTCCAATTTAAGGTTAGTATGTCTACTTCTCTACTTTTGTTAATTGTTATTAATTACTTTTTATATAGTAATTATTATTATTTAGTGATTAGTATAATAGTATGTGTGTAGTTAATATTGTTGTTAGTAATATGTTAATTTTTTTTTTTTTGTGAGTTTAACAACAAAATAATAATCAAAAAAATTAATTCATAATTTTTTTCAAAATTTTCGAAATTATTATTATATTAGAAAGATTATGTTTTTTATTTTTATTTTTTGTGAGTTTAACAACAAAATAATAATAATAAAAATTAATTCCTAATTTTTTTCAAAATTTTCGAAATTATTATTATAATAGAAACTAGAAAGGATATGTTTTTTTTTTTTTTTTTTTTTTTTTGTGAGTTTAACAACAAAATAATGAAAAAAAAAATTAATTCCTAATTTTTTTCAAAATTTTCAAAATTATTATTATAATAGAGACTATAAAGGATATGTTTTTTTTTTTGGTGAGTTTAACAACAAAATAATGAAAGAAAATTAATTCATAATTTTTTTCAAAATTTTCGACATTATTATTATATTAGAAAGATTATGTTTTTTTTTTTTTTGTGAGTTTAACAACAAAATAATAATAAAAAAAATTAATTCCTAATTTTGTAAAAACATTTCGAAATTATTATTATAATAGAAACTAGAAAGATTATGTTTTTTTTTTTTTTTTTTTTTTTTTTTTTTTTGTGAGTTTAACAACAAAATAATAATAATAAAAAATTAATTCCTATTTTTTTTTTAAATTTTTTGAAATTACTATTATAATAGAAACTAGAAAGATTATGTTTTTTTTTTTTTGTGAGTTTAACAACAAAATAATAATAACAAAAATTAATTCATAATAAGAATAATAATTTTTGAAATTATTATTATATTAGAATTTAGAAACTAGAAAGAATATGTTTTTTTTTGTGAGTTTAACAAAAAAATAATAATAACAAAAATTAATTCATAATTTTTTTCAAAAATTTTGAAATTATTATTATATTAGAATTTAGAAACTAGAAAGAATATGTTTTTTTTTTTTTTTTGTGAGTTTAAAAAAAATAATTCCGATTTTTTTTTTTTGCAAAATTTTTGAAATTAATAATTTAAATTATTGGCATCATAATATCAAAATTCAAATATTAATTATTAAGTTTGCGCACATATAGTTGCTATTGAGTACTCTATCCACAAAATTCTCAAAGTTAGAGTCCTACCTATGAAAGTCCAAAAATTCTTCCATCTAGATGATAAAACACTGGTTTTAACAGCATCTTAGGCCTCAGATACTGTTAAAACCTATGTTTTGTCATTGAGATGGAAAAAATCTTTGGACGTTCGTTACAATCTTAATTTTATTGATTAAGATTATAAACTTGGTATGGACGAGTCACTTTGAGAATTTAGTGGATAGAGTATTTAGTATTTGTCAATGCAAAGATATTCAAGATTTTACTCTCTCTTATGCTTTGCAATAGATTAGAACACAATGTGCGCAAACTTAATATGTTTTTTCTTAGAAAAATTAATTCCTAATTTTTTTTTTTAGAAATTAATAATATTAATATATCAGAATGGTTAAAGTTATTTAAAGTTGCAAAAATTTTGCAAAAAAAATAATTCCGATTTTTTTTGCAAAATTTTTGAAATTAATGATATAAATTATTGGCATCATAATATCAAAATTCAAATATTAAGTTTGCGCACATGTAGTTGCTATTGAGTACTTTGTCCACAAAATTTTCAAAGTTACGAGTCATACCAAGTAGGCAAGTAACGAGTCCTATCTATGAATGTCCAAAGATTCTTCCATCTAGATGACAAGACACAGGTTTTAACAGTATCTCAGAATTTCAGATGTTGTTAAAACCTGTGTTTTGTCATTGAGATGGAAAAAATTTCTGGACATTCATTACAATCTTAATTATCAACAATCTTAATTTTGATGATTAAGATTATAAATTTGGTATGAACGAGTCACTTTGAGAATTTAGTGGACAAAGTACTCAGTATTTGTCAATGCAAAGATATTCAAGATTTTACTCTCTCTTATGCTTTGCAATAGAACACAATGTGCAACGCAATGTGCACAAACTTAATATGTATTTTTTTAGAAAAATTAATTCCGATTTTTTAGAGTTTAACAACAAAATAATAATTAAAAAAAAATTACTATGTTTAATTGTGTAAATGTATAATTGTATATTTGTAATTTTGTATGTTTAATTTGTTATTTGTATAAATATATAATTGTATCTGTGACATTTAATCATTTATTTAATTATAATCTTAGGAAAATGAATCCTGAAAACTTGAACCTGAACCCCGGCAACTATTTGCCAGACGAGGACATTGACCGATTATTCGGTGACTTCCATACCAATCTCGATCCCCCTAGTACTACGGGTGCGGGACCTTCTTCCTCGACACTGAATACGAATAAGAAGAGGAAGAAGAAGAAATCTGAGGTGTGGGATTGCTTTAACCCTATAATGGTAAAGATTGCAGATGGTACTGAAGTTGAGCATGCCCAATGTAAGTATTGTCAATCTGTACTCACTGGTTCAAGTAGGGGAACTAGTCATCTCAGGAGACATAAAATCAAATGCACGGATTCCCATGGGCAAGTCGATACAACTCGACAAACCTAACTGCAGCGGAACCCAGATGGTTCTGTGAGTACATGGCAGTATGACCCCAACCGGGTCAGAGAGCAGGCGGTGTTGTACTGCGCTGCAACTGACCAACCCATAGGTTTTCAAGATAACCCCCATTTTCAATATTTTATTAATAATACTTTTAACCCCCAATATGTCCCTGTTTCTAGAAACACAGCTAAGAGCGATTTGATTCAAACTTTTCAAAAACGTAGGACTGAATTGATTTCTGAATTGCAAAACATTTCTTTTTCAATTGCATTAACGTCCGACATTTGGAGCGGACGTTCAAAACAAGATTATTTATGTGTCACTGGACACTATGTAGACACCCAATGGATTTTACAAAAAAAGCTCCTTGGTTTTCGTGTCATGGATTATTCACACACTGCACAAAATATTTTTCAGGTTATTATGTCCGTTATACAAGATTATGACATTCATAACCGCATCATGTCAATTACTTTGGATAATGCATCTACTAACTCCAGAGCTATAGATTATTTCATTAATTCTAACATCCCTAATATTGCGGGAAAATTTTCCACGTCCGTTGTGCATGTCACATTATAAACTTGATTGTAAAATCAGGTGGAAAGTGAAATCGACAATATTAGGGGGGCTTTGGGTTGGATTATGGCATCTAACCAAAGAATTGCTGAGTTTGCTAGATTTTGTAAATCAAATGACCTAATACTCCGTAAGTTCCAAACATATATGCCGATAAGGTGGAACTCAACATATATAATGTTGAAATCTGCTTTACCATATGCTAAGGAAATTACTAGTTTTTATAACCTGAACACGGCCAATGACCCCGGACGTGAAAAACTCACGGATGGTGATTGGTATGTGGCCACTGTTTTTGTTGAATTTTTAAAAGTTTTTTATAATGCTACTGTAGAACTTTTCGGGGTTTATTACCCCACATCTCCTCTTGCACTTCATAAACTTTATGACATGGCTGATTTACTTAGACAATATAGTGAACATGCGATGGTAGATTCCGTTGTTGCGAATATGCAAAAAAATTTTGAAAAATATTGGGGTGAAATTCCTCTTTTGTATGCCTTTGGTATTGTTGTAGATCCTAGGTCTAGATTTAATGGTTTAGAAGTATTTTCCAAAGAATTGGGTAAGGCTTTGGGATTAAGTGAAACGGATGTTGCTGAACATCTTACTACACTGAAATCCCAAATGTTCGAGGTTTTTTCTATTCATGAGAGCAGGTACAGCAGAACCGGCGCCTCCTTAGCAACAATCCCGACAACAATCGAAGCTCATGAGAATTTTTTTTAACAAGGCCACAACTTCTCACGCTTCAGGAAGTTCGAGTCAAAGTCAAGGTCAACGACAACATGTGGAGCTGAACAGATATTTAACTACGGAGTACTCCATCACGGAGAACGATGACTTCACAACCAACGATCTTCTGAAATGGTGGCGTGGCAAGAGAAACAGCTTCCTCATTCTATCGAGATTAGCATGTGACATCCTTGCTATCTCGGTTTCAACAATATCATCGGAGCAGGTGTTCAGCACGGCCGGACGAATACTAGAAGAAAGAAGATGTTCATTGGCCCTTGATGCGGTGGAAGCTTTGACATGCCTTAAGGATTGGGAAAATGCAAGATTCAAACGACAACATCAACTGGAAAACAAAGAACTCATGGATGACTTCTCCACCATGACCATCGACGAGAGTTCCGGTAGCAACCAACCAACGAGCTGATGTAATTGTAAATACTTAAAAAAAAAAAATTCCGATTGCACTCTTTTTCCCTTACCAAGTTTTTATCCCATTGGGTTTTTCTTGGTAAGGTTTTTAACGAGACAATCATGATTTGTAATTTATACTTTTCACCACAAATTTAATACGAAATTACAAAAATTTTATTCATTGAAAATTAATTAAGTGATGTATGAATGTATGAAATGAAAAATGCTATATTTCATATTAAAATTATTACATTAATAATTACACAACATTATTAGTTTTTACAATGTATACAAAATAATATTGTATAAAATAAAAATAAAAAAAATCGAAGCCCGTTGGGCTTGACCCGTCAGGGCCCGTTCAGGCCCGCCACAGGCCTAGCCTGTGCCCGGCCTATTTCCCTTAAAGGTCGAGCCTGGCCCAGCCTATTTCGTAAAACAGGCCTAATAGGCCGGGCCGACCTGTTTTGCCACCACTATTCATTGGTAACATGTTTATGCATATGGCATTGCTTTTGTAATAGTATGCATAAATAATTATTTTGCTTCTCTTTTCGTATTTAGATACGCTACAAGAAAATTGACTTTTATGAACATTAACAAAACAACAAGCATATTGCGCGGTTGCTAAAAGTGGTCTATCGCAACACGCAGGCAATACACACTGCTAAATGTCATTTATCGCAACGTGCAAAAAATGTGTTGTGAAAACCATCTACGGCAACGTACAAACGAATGTTGCCGATAATTGAACACATATCGTAACACACAACAATTGCACGTTGTCGTAGCTATTTCATTAAACTACGTACATTTTGTGCAGGTTGCTATAAATATTCTTTTAGCAACTTACAAATGTACACGTTATTGAAAACTAATATTTAGCAACACACACATCATGCACGTTGCGAAAAAGTCTAATATTCTGCAACACATATATCATGCACGTTGCCGTATGTGTCTTTTTAGCAACATACAAATGTGCACGTTGTTGAAAAGGTAATGTTTAGCAACATGCATTATAGATGTTGTCATAGGCCTTGTGCGTTACGAAAATGTCTAACATTCCGCAACACACATATTATGCACGTTATCGTAGGTTTCTTTTTAGCAACTGTTGACTTGCGTGTTGCTAAAAAACTAATATTTTGCAACTCACTTATCATGCACGTTGTCGTAGGATTCTCTTTAGCAACAACTGATTTGCTTGCCCGTTGTGAAAAACTAATATTCAGCAACACATATGTCATGCACATTGCCGTAGGAGACTCATTAGCAACTGATTGTTTGCGCATTGCGAAAAGTAAATATATTAGTAACACATATGTCATGCACGTTGTCGTATGAGTTTCTTTAGCAATTATTTTCTTGTGCGTTGTGAAAAAGGCTAATATCTCGTAACAAATATATAATATACATGTTGGCGTATGGGCCCCATGCCCATCCCGTGTGAATCTTTCGGGTGGGCCGAGCCCAACCCGTTTTCTCAGATTGAGGGCCAAGCTTTTTTGATTGGGTGGGTTGAGTTTGACTTTCAAGGCCTGTGAGCCTGGAGGGCCGGGCAGCCTGGGCTTGAGGACAAAGCCAGATTTTTTAGGATGAAAAATAAAATAAAAACAATAGTATTACATAAAATAAAAAATAAAATAAAATAACAAGTTAAATTATGACAAACCACTTAAGAGTTAAGACTATTTGTGTACAGAGAATGCGAGATTATCCTAAGCATATACCGAAGACTCTATTGTCTGTATTTGTATAGTGAGATTATCCCAATAATGAAGTGGGTAACTAACTATATACTCAAGGCCTCTAGGGGTGTAGCTCAGCTGGTAGATGGACAAGCTTGAGGTTTGGACAAATGACTCATAAGTCAACGGTTTAAATCTTATCAATAGGAAAAAGCTTTAAAAAAAATATCTGATCTAAATAGGATGGTGTTAAAAAAAAAAAAAAAAAAAAAAAAAAAAAAAAAACTATATACTCAATAAAATAAAGTAGATAGAAAGTTATAAAAGAGGCATTTATCTAAGTTATAAGAGTGGTAGTATAAAATAAAGAAGATAGAAAGTTATAAAGAGGCATTTATCTAAGCTATAAGGGTGGTTATTCAGTCCAAACTGTTTTAGGTTCGAATGTAACCTAAAAAAAAAAAAACATTTAAATATTTTTTCCTTAATTCCTGAAATTACTTAGGTAAATTTAATAATTAAAAGGCAAGGGAAATTTCGGTAATTGATTTTTTTTTTTTTTAAATATATATATATATATATATATATATATATATTAAATAATAATAATAATAAATGTTATCGGTGAAAGACAGACAACGCAACGAGGAAACATGGCAACCGATATCGGGTGGAAGAATCTAGTCAGCGACCAAATAAGAAAAAGAGATTTGTATTAAAAAGTAAATATAAAAGGAGCAAAAGGTGTTTAATAAACGAGTAATGAGAAAAGCTTAGGGTATGTTTGGTAGGAAGGAAAAGGGAGAGGAAAGAAATGGGTGGAGAGAAAAGTGGAGGGAAAATGGAGAAGTGGTTGTTTGGTATGGAGAGAAAAGTGGAGGGAAAGGAAATATGGAGAGAAAAGTGGAGAGAAAAAACCATGTGGGGCCCACAAATTTCTTTCCTCCCAAAAGTGGGAGAAAAAGGAAGGGAAAGAAAGGGTAAGTGGGACCCACCACTTTTTGGGTAATTCAAATTACCATTTTAACCAAAAAAAATTTAATATATTAAATATAATATAAGGGTAAAATAGTAAAATTGATAAAATGATCATTTCTTTCCTTCCTGTTTACCAAATAACACGAGGGAAAATCATTTTCCTTTCTTTCCCTCATATATTCTATCCCTCCAAATCTTTCCATCCTTCCTATTTTCTTCCCCCCTACCAAACGGACCCTTAGGCTGAAGAAGAAGAAATAAGCTCTATTTGAATAATTTCATGTCCATCTTGCCCTCGCATTCACAAACTCAAGGATCCTCATCGTCTTCTTCAGCTCCCAACTTTCAAAACCCTAATTCCAATCATGGCAACCTCCTTCCTTCTTCCTCTCCTCCATTGCCCAATCAGATTCCAGGTCACTTTTTTTTTTTTTTTAACTTTTTAGGGTTTCGTTTTTTTTTTTTTTCTTTTCTGAATTGTATGTTGTTCACTTGTAATGAAGTTGAGTTATTGAATTTGATGTTTGGTGATGTTTTAAGTTTGGGAAACTTAATGTTTAATGCCTTTCTGTGTATTTCTAACAGGCCCTTTGGCTCCAACTACACAAGATTCGGGTGGATCTTCCAAAGAGGTAAATTTATAATACATACACAAATACAATAATCTATGTCTTGCACTTGCTTGCTTTTTGAATACCATATGACAAGTTGGTCTACTGCATACATGGATGCTACATGCTAACAATGTTTATGGAGCTTACAAGTGACAATATTAGAACTATGTTAAAATCATTGTTGTTGGTTGTAATAACAATTATTTGAGCTGTTGACATGAATACTTTTATTGTTTTCTTGTTTAGGTGATTGAATTAAGGACGCCAAACGGCAAGAAAAGGTTTCCTCATCAAAACAGTGAGTCACAATTCCGGAATCACTCAGGAGGTCGATGGGTTGGATCCTCCAAGTCAAAAAGGAAAATGTCTGCTGTTTCTACAGGGGGTCAACAAAGCAGTGGGTCAATGAATTCTCAGGGAGGTACAACGCATTCAGCAGGAAGAAGAGCCCAGATGATTAATGGAAATCATTTGCTGAATTTTTAGTAGAATGTAAAAATTATTCTATTTGGATTGAGTTGTAAAAATTGTTCTATTTGAATAAATTGTTTTAATAGAATTCTTAATTAATCTAGTTTGTAAAATTTGTGACCCAATGAATCCAAGTAAAAAAAATATGTAAAAAATTGGGGTCAAAATCCGGGTAAAAAAATATGTGTTAAAAATTTGGTTTAAAAAATATGGGTCAAATTCGGATCTAAATCCGGGTCAAAATTCGGATCCAAATTCGGGCAAGAAATACGTGTTAAAAATTCGGATAAAAAAATATGGGTCAAAATTTGGATCTAAATCCGGGTCATAAACTCACAATATGGTAACAATGCGGGTCAAAGGACGGGTTTAGGTAAAACCCTGTGTTTTGTGGGCCGGGTTCTAGCCCTACCCACATTCATAATATTCTTATGTGGGCTGGGTTTAAACCCTTTAAAATTATGAGGGACTTTTGAGGGCTTGGGTCCAGTGCGGGCTTGGGCTCTCAAATGAAAATAGTTTTTTGGAATTACTTTATATATTATATCATATTCATTGGGATGTATATTTATTATTTTAATAATAAATTTTTTTTGACAAGATTTAAAAAACAATAATTTAGATAAATGGGTTAAATGGGGTAAATTGGATGGGGATGGGGAAAGCATACCCCGCCTCACCTTACCCCGCTCCATCTATTGAGGGGTTTTATGAGATGATAGGTTTTTAAAAAATAAATGGGACGGGGTACGGGGAGGGACACCTTGTCCCCAACCTGCCCCATTGCCATCTAATTAGCCTTGAGAAAACATTATTCAGAGAAAAAAAAAAAAAAAAAATGATGACAGAGATAAATCCAAACAAACATCTTCCTCAATTAATTGAGAAAATAAACTCCAAGCTTAATACAAATGATTTTTTTTTATAAGACTAAATGATAATTATTAATTAAATGCAAATAGGGAGGAATAAGTCTTTCTCTACTTGTTCAATACCAGCTGTTTATTAGTCATCACATATGAAATGATATAATATAATATATCACCATTCACGCCTACAACGCACACAACTTTTTAAATACTTTATCCATTCTCGTTTATATATATATATATATATATATATTTTATAATGTATATAAAAAAGTGAGTCCGATCGTTTATCGATATATATATATATAGTCTTTCTATTGTCAGTTCGTTCTGACAATAAATATATCAGAATGAAGAATGTAGACCATAGATTATGGAGAAGTTTTGACAAGTGTATACACTTTGAGTTAAAGTATGTAAATCTAGTGGTCTACATTCTTCGTCCTGATATATTTATTGTCATAACGAACTGATAATAGAAAAATATATATATATATATATATATTTAAAAATGTGCAAGAAGCAGAAGAGGAGATTCAACACCATCAACTAGCATTAATCGACTATAAATACACCATCTCTTTTCAAAATGTACACCACATATTTCTCTCTCTATAGCTCTCTCAAATTTTTGGTGAGTATTTCTACTCTACTGAGGACACGTTTAAAGTACTTTGCACCCACTTCTTTGTTTTTTTCTCTCCACTCCACAAGGTATTCGAGTTTGCATCTCTCTTCGCTAATTTTACTCTCTCTCTCTCTACATATAATGTACTCTGTATGTATCGACTTTAAAAGAAAATCTTGTATGCATTTAGGGTGCATTGCACCGGATGCATGCAAGATTTTCTCCGACTTTAGAACTATGTATGTACTCTGTAACATATAAAGTCGAGATTTGTAATTTATAAAATGGAATCATACACAGAACAACTAAAAGCAGAGGCAAGAGGGTGATCTATTTATGTAATTAAAGACAAAAGTTGAAGGGAAAAAGTGAGGGTGTGTTATTGGTACTTGCCCTAGTAACTTATAAATATTAACAATATTGCAAATTAATCGCGGATGATGAAGATCAACATAAAGGAGTCGAGCACAGTAGTGGCTGCACAAGATACACCGAAACAGTCATTGTGGGCATCTAACATAGATTTATTGATGTTCCGTGCTCACACGCCTTGGCTTTTCTTCTACAAGCCAACATCAAGTAGTATTAATGGCAATTTGTTGAAGGAAGCTCTAAGCAAATTCTTGTGTTATTCTACCCACTAGCTGGTAGGTTGGGATACGATGAAAATGGTAGAATTGAGATACAATGCAACGGAAAGGGAGTGTTATTTGTTGAGGCTCACACGGATTCTTCTTTTCATCACTTGAATGACTTTACACCTACCTCCCACTTTTCACAGCTCTTACCCGAACCCGACTATTCTGCCCATATATCTTCTTATCCGCTCCTCCTTGTACAGGTAACCACACCTTATTTTATGCTTTTCCTGTGTTTTCTCATTTCTTTAAATGTTTTAGCTTCCCAAACTTTGATGAAAGGTGGTCATTATTATGATTATTCTAACTCATCCATCTATTTGCTGAAAGGTAACATATTTCAAGTGTGGGGGAATTGTGCTTGGTGTGGGGTTGCATCACATTCTGGCAGATGGTGCCTCTACTTTCAATTTCATCAGCACATGGGCAAGCATTACACGTGGCATCACCCCGAGCATCACACCATTTCATGATCGGACCCTACTCCGAGCCCGGGTCCCACCTTGTCCAAAATTTCATCATATTGAATATGATCCATCTCCTTCCATGAACAACAACAATATCAATAGTGAACCCGCTTCGGCAGCTATCTTGAAGATCACTCTTGAACACCTCAAAACTCTAAAAACCAAATCGAGAACCACATGCTACAACACCTACAACGTTCTAGCTGCACATATATGGCGTTGCACATGCAAGGCTCGTGGTCTTGCGAACAATCAAGAGACCAAGCTATACATCCCTGTTGACAGCCAGTCCAGATTGAATCCCCAACTCTCGCCCGGATACTTCGGCAACGTAATCTTCAATGCCACATCAATTGCCCTATCCGGTGATCTCCAATCAGAAACATTGATGGACACCGTAGAGAGGGTGCACAAAGCAGTGCAACGTATGGATGATGATTATTTAAGATCAGCCATTGACTACATTGAAATGCATCCTGACAAATCATCTCTCACTAGAGGTAGGCACACTTTTAAGAGTCCAAACCTCGTTATCAATAAATGGTCGAGGTTGCCTATACAATATGCCGATTTCGGGTCAGGCTCTCCGGATTTCATGGGTGGTGCTAGGGGTTTTCCTGAAGGTATGGCGATCTTACTACCCAATCCTACCAATGATGGGAGCACATGGCTGGCTGTTTGTTTAGAGACTCAACATTTGCAACTGTTCACCAAATATCTTTATGATTTTGATTAACAAGGGTCTCCTTATATGCAAGTATTGTGTTTAAGAGTATTTCAAGTAGTATTTTTAGTTAAACTAGCTAATTCATGTTGATCGTTTGCATGCTCACTACAACAAATTTACCATTATGTAATTTGCATTGCCCGTTATAAATGAGTTAACTTAACATTTTATGGTTTTCTTCAGTTTTTTCTTTTTAACCGGAGATTTAAAAAAAAAAAATTGAACTGGAAATAATCACTGTTTATTTATTTTTCAATTAATATTATGATCAAAAGATAACTATGAATATTTGTTAAAATGTTTAAAATAATAAATATTGTATTAATAATAATATATATGGTATATTTATAATTATTTAATCATTTAATAGCTTATTTAAAAAAAAATCATTTAATAGCTACACTAAGGGTAATGTTAATGCTGGAATCTTGGAAATAATACTAAAATAGGGTGCACATATAATTTTAAAAGGGTTACCTAAAACAGGCAATGCCCGAACCTCACATTTTTTATAAAAAAAACATATATATATATATATATATATATATTTACAAGTCAGTGTGCACTGATATAACTCAGTGCGTTGCATGTGGACCACTAGATTTACATGATTTAACTCAAGTGTGTATGCACTTGTCGGTGTTTCTCTGTAATCAATGACCCACATGCAATGCACCGATGAAGTTATATCAATGCGCACTGACCTGAACGAGACTGTATATATATATCTGGTCTTTCTCATTAGGACGAACTGATTTTATTTATATCAGTTCCACTATTATCAACCATTATATTCACATACTTCAGCTTAGTCAAAGTTTTCTTAAACTTAATCAATGACTCACGAGTCTCGTCCTAATGTTAAAAGTTCAGTTAAGTCCTGAGGAGAGAAAAACTAATATATATATATACTGTCCCGTACTTCTGGTCGATGCGCACTGATATAACTACGTCAGTACCAATGTATGTGGACCACTGATTATGAAGAAGCTTTGATAAGTGCATACACTTTGAGTCAAAGTATATAAATCTAATGGTCAACATCCAACGCACTGATGAAGTTATATCAGTGCGCACTGACTTGAACATTTATATATATATATATATATATATATATATATATATATATATATATATATATATAATGAGTCTAAGGACCTTCTTGAAATCTATCGATTTTAATCAATTTTGATCTTTATTTTTATTTTTATTTTTTTTATAGATGATAAATTCAATAAAATCTACATTTAATCAAAGTTTGAAAATTTTTCAATAACTACAACTAATTTTTCCCGATTTTACTGAAAATAAATCATCGAAAAATGGGACAAAAAATAGGAAATATAAGAAAAATAGTTGTAGTGCTTGAAAATTTCTCAAAATTTGTTTACAATAGCTTAAATATCTTTTAGGATGGACATGTAAATGCTCTCTACTCTACCCCATCCATATATACCGATGAAAAATACGCTTCAAAGGAAGCTTGGCCATTGAAGACCGATGACTTCTTCCCATAAGTTTATTAATGTTCATATACTATATAATATATGTGCATGTTATTTTGTCACCTTGACCTGTTCTTAGGATTTGAGGTATATCAGTTATGCAGATCGGGAAAATGCTTACTGAACAGGATATTTTTCTAGTAGACCGGCCTTAAAACGATATGTATTGCACCATAAGCACATGCAAATGTGCTTGTATATATACCTTTAAGTCTGTGTTGTTATTTTTTTATGATAACAGAGGTCTCACCGACGTCAAACTGTTGAAATCAAAATGTTTTTTTTTTTTTTCCTTGAAATAAAAAAAAATGGTTATGAGCTTTATCTTTGATTTACATAGTCTACAATTTTCCTATCAACTTTGGAACATATAAAACCTAAAAAGCATGAAGAACTTAAGTCCATTATGCCTTTGTATGTGTGTGTTTACTCTGTTCATTGGTAACATGTTTATGCATATGGCGTTGCTTACTGTAATTATTTATGGGTGTACATATTAAATTTCTCGGAGGGCCTGCTCATGGGTAAGTCGAGCATATTTTATGGTTTAGGCTTATACTTTTTCTTCTATAATATATCCTCATAAAGTCCTTTCTTTTGTTTCAGCACAGAAGCATCGTAATTGAATTACATAAACATGCTTTAGAAAATGATAATTTATTATAAATTGACAATATAAGCCACTTCTCAAGTCAAAGTTAAAACTACTATTTGATGATAAGTTGAACCACTTGTCTTGATTGCTACAAATTTCTAACTTTTATTCTTTGTGGGTTATTAAAATCGCGAAAGATTGGCGAGGTCCGCGAGGACAAGGATCTTTCTGTATCGACAAGTGTAGAACTGAAAAGGCTGTTCCCTAACAAAAAGGTAAAAACAGTTCAGCCTCAAGACAATAATAGAGTTATCTTTCGAAGATCATATATAATTTTTCTCCGTAACATTCCGCTTTCATGTTGTCTTCAGATTGAGAAAGTGATAGAGATGAGCTTATCTGCTAATCAAGAACGGACCGAAATGGAAAAGAAGAGACTTGTTTGGAAAGTAGAAGGCAGCTCTTCAAAAGAAGAATCCAAGTTGGTGAGAGGCCGGGGGACCTGTGGATCCTACAAAAATGGTTGTCGAACTTGATCCGATGGAAATCCGCACCTTTGTTATCGACTTTCATCACGAGTCCCCGTCGCAGGGTGTTCATTGCTTAACGGCTATAAAATACTTCGTCAAATCTTTGCTATTTTCGAGCATCCTTCTACATGTTATCCGAAATCTGCTTGCTGTGTGTACATTAGTCAGAAACTTAGGCCAAATGTGAATAAGCGTAACGTAAGTACATAACTACGTCTGTGTGTTGCCAAGAATCCAGATGTAATGGTCTTATTTTCTGCAGGATAATTAAAATAATTTGATATTTTTCAAAGAATAATCTAGTTTAGCAAAATTGGACCGTTTTGATCTACCATTTTAATGTATCGCTGATTAAACTGAGGTCTGTGGATCAATTGGTGTATTAATTATTTGGCCAAATGTTGCAAGCAATATTTGAAAGTTACAATTCAAGTGCCATCTCTTTCAAATTTTTGCATCTGTGCAATTGTATAAGTGGTGTTGATAGGAAAATTCATATCAAATCTCCAATTGTAGTAAACTACTTGAACCCTATTGCATCTCATTCCGTGGACTTCTAATTCCAATCAAATGCGGTGCGGTGTGATTATAGGGATGGGCATTTCCCTCATGGGACCCCACCCCCATAGGGCCCATTCCCATTTGGGGGTAAAGTTCACCCCCAAATGGGGTATGGGGGTGGGGGAACCTTCTCCCACCCCCATTTCTTAATTTTCTAAATGGGGGTGGGGCTCCATTTCTCCATTTCTCATAAATATTTTATATATATTAAAAAAATAAAATTTATATTTTATGTATTTATTTTGGATTAAATCAAACCAATTATATATTTTATATTGGATATCTGATTATTTTTTGGATTGAATATTGAAACATGATGAAATGAAAGATTGGAATGGTTGGATTTTAAATTCGTAATACCTGATTTCGAATTGAAAATGGAGGAAATGGGAGACGGGGATAAGGGTGGGGGAACCTCCCCCTAAACACCCCCATCCCCACTTTCCCCAAATAAGGTTTTAGGACGTGGGTGGGGAAGGTAGGAGAAAAACTTGGGTGCATCCGATGCACCACACTGGAATCTGATGGTGGTGCATTGGATCCACTCAATGAGTGACATGTGTCACACTAAATTTTATTTTTTCCTCCACCTCAGCTTTTCTATCCTTCTTCCTTATCTATCAGAAGCCTCTCACTCTCATTTTCAGACCACTGTTAAGCGCCGTCGACCGCCGGAGCAAATGAAGCGACACCACCCACACCGGAACGTTTGTCCGGTACCGACCGTCATAACCCAAGTGTCCGTTTTCAGATTTTGGGCTGTGTGGAGAGAGAAATGAATCCAAATCCAAACCGTCGCCGAAACTTCATCATCAGATCTGTGCCGATCCGTCGCGAATTTGAGAAGAAACCGATCGCTCTAACGAACTCAGCGTCATCAGATCTTCCAGATTCGACTGTCGTCGGAGTCAAACAGCGTCGGCGAAAGAGCACCGGTGATGGATCCGGTCTGTGTGCATGAAAAAATGGGAGAGAGAGAAACTAATAGATGGTGAAGAAGAAGAGAGAAGATGAGGTGGAGGAAAAATAAAATTGGAGTGACACGTGTCAATCAGTGAGTGGATCCGATGCACCACTATCAGATTCCAATGTGGTGCATCGGATGCACCCAAGTTTTTCTTGAAAGGTAGAGGAATGGGGGTGGGGGGACTCTCCCAGCCTCAATGGGCCCCACACCCATCTCGTGTGAATCTTTCCAGATGGCCCGAGCCTAACCCGTTTCCTCATATTGAAGGCCAAGCTTTTTTGATTGGGTGGGTTGAGTTTGACTTTCAAGGCCTGTGAGCCTGGAGGGCCGGGCAGCCCGGGCTTGAGGACAAAGCCGAATTTTTTAGAATAAAATAAAAACACTAGTATTACATAAAATAAAAAAAACAAGTTAAATTCCGACAAACCACTTAAGAGTTAAGACTATTTGTGTACAGAGAATGTGAGATTATTCCAAGCATATACCGAAGACTCTATTGTCTCTATTTGTGTAGTGAGATTATCCCAATAATGAAGCGGGTAACTAACTATATATTCAAGGCCTCTAGGGGCATAGCTCAACTGGTGGATGGACAAGTTTGAGATTTGGGTAAATGACTCACAAGTCAACGGTTTGAATCTTACTAATGAAAAAAAAAAAAAACTTTTAAAAAATATTTGATATAGATAGGATGATGTCAAAAAAAAAAAAAAAAGAAAAAAAAAAAAGAAAAAGAAAAACTAACTATATACTCAATAAAATAAAGTAGATAGAAAGTTATAAAAGTGGCATTTATCTAAGTTACAAGAGTGGTAGTATAAAATAAAGTAGATAGAAAGTTTTAAAAGAGGCATTTATCTAAGTTATAAGGGTGGTCATTCAGTCCGAACTGTTTTAGGTTTGAATCGTAACCCTAAAAAAAAAAAAATCATTTAAATATTTTTTCCTTCATTCCTGAAATTACTTAGGTAAATTTAATAATTAAAAGACAAGGGAAATTTCGGTAATTGATTTTTTAATATATATAATATATATTAAATAATAATAATAATAATAAATGTTATCGGCGAAAGACAGACAACGCAACGAGGAAATGTGGCAACCGATATCGGGGGGAAGAATCTAGTCAGCGACCAAACAAGAAAAAGAGATTTGTAATAAAAAATAAATATAAAAAGAGCAAAAGGTGTTTAATGAACGAGTAATGAGAAAAGCCTAGGCTGAAGACGAAGAAATAAGCTCTCTTTGAATAATTTCATGTCCATCTTGCCCTCACATTCACAAACTCAAGGATCCTCATCGTCTTCTTCAGTTCAAAACCCTAATTCCAATCATGGCAACCTCCTTCCTTCTTCCTCTCCTCCATTGCCCAATCAGATTCCAGGTCACTTTTTTTATTTTATTTACTTTTTAGGGTTTCGTAATTTTTTTTTTCTTCTGAATTGTATGTTGTTCACTTGTAATGAAGTTGAGTTATTGAATTTGATGTTTTAAGTTTGGGAAACTTAATGTTTAATGTCTTGCTGTGTATTTCTAACAGGCCCTTTGGCTCCAACTACACAGGATTCAGGTGGATCTTCCAAAGAGGTAAATTTATAATACATACACAAATACAATAATCTATGTCTTGCACTTGCTTGCTTTTGGAATACCATATGACAAGTTGGTCTACTGCATACATAGATGCTACATGCTAACAATGTTTATGGAGCTGACAAGTGACAATATTAGAACCATGTTAAAATCATTGTTGTTGGTTGTAATAACAATTATTTGAGCTGTTGACATGAATACTTTTATTGTTTTCTTGTTTAGGTGATTGAATTAAGGACGCCAAACGGCAAGAAAAGGTTTCCTCACCAAAACAGTGAGTCACAATTCCGGAATCACTCAGGAGGTCGAGGGTTTGGATCCTCCCAGTCAAAAGGGAAAATGTCTGCTGTTTCTCCAGGGGGTCAACAAAGCAGTGGGTCAATCAATTCTCAGGGAGGTACAACGCATTCAGCAGGAAGAAGAACCCAGATGATTAATGGAAATCATTTGCTGAACTTTCAGTACGACCCCATCACTCGTCCTCAATATAGGCCAGCTCCTCCTCCTGCAAGAAGGCAGCGGAAGATCAAGCCTTACAACAAAGATTTATTCCTTCAAGCAAATTACAAGTTTGTTGTGTTAGATACCGGAAACTACTCACCTGAAGCGATGGATCCAGATAAAATGTTACAGTGGGAGGATATAATTTGTGTCAGGTACTCCACCCCGATTCCAGTCCAGTGTCCAATTTGTTTGGAAAATCCTCTTTGTCCACAGATTACCTCATGCGGCCATATTTTTTGTTTCCCCTGTATCCTGCAATATTTGTTAATGGGTGAGGATAATCACAAAAGATGCCCCTTATGTTTTGTGATGATATCTCCAAAGGAGTTAAACACCATCTATATTGAAAACGTCAAACAATATTCCATTGGTGATACTATAGATTTTATGCTTCTAACTCGAGAAAAAGATTCATTTGCTCTATCTCAGAAAAATAAACAAGAGGCAAGTGCTTCACCGGGTTGTAATGATGAAATCTATGAGGATCCCTTCGCAAAGTTTACATTTACTTCAGATGTAGATCTATCTGTCAGAGAAGCTATATCAGATTTAGATGCTTGGTTGGTCAGAGCTGATTCAGGGCTTGTGGATGACTTAAATAAGCTTCCATATGTTTGTGCCGCAATGGAGCAATTAGAGCAGAGGAAAAAGGATTGGAATGAGCATCAGGCTTGTGAGAGGAATAAATCTTATACAGATTATCGGACAGAAAACCATAGATCACAGCCAACAGAAAATGCTGCTAATGCTGATTTTGATGCATTAAGTTCTGCACACAAGAAACCATCTACTGATGTCGATGGGCAAAATATATTGTTTGGTAATTTAACGTTGGATAAGTCAAATGGAAGGAGCAGTTTGGGTGATGGAGGTGAACTGTTGGAAGGTCGAGACACAGTTTTACCCTCTTCATATGAAGAGAAGGGCCTGCAAGCTCACTTAACTGGTTCTAGAGACATAAAGGAGAAGGACTCATACAACTTTTACCAGGTGATTGTGATTGAGGAGATTTATTTATTTATTTGGGTTGCTTTATGCCTTTATGTGAATTAGGGAAGAAGTTCAATTTGATGTGTTTGTTTGGAAAAAGTTTCATTTTAAAATATGAAATCTTTTACCTTGATCCATAGCACGATTTGCCTAACATGGTTTCACTTTAGCTGTCATTAGAGAACTCTTTTTATTCTGAACGCGTTCATGATGGCTCAAACATTTTGCATTGTTTGGCATCTTGTATTGGATGCAAAGTGAAAATAAAGAAATGCTGTTGTTCCATGAATGTGGGTAAGGCGAGCAGTTGAACCTAATATATGTTTCTACTTTTAATGGTCAATTGGTCATAGCCAATAAGTTGGGTTAAGGCAGTCTGTTAATCATTCAACACTTTATGAAATTACTGTAGTACTATCTGTTGAATGGGCTTCTTTCCTTGTTCTATGTTGCTTCCTAAATTACAATTACTATGGTTTGTAGATCTTTGAAATAGCTGACTGTCACAAGATAGCATTGTAGTTTCATTTGTTGTTCCTTACCCTTTTTTGTTTGAAGAGTGAGATTTTAAGTTGTCTCCATTTGAGCTCTGTTTGTGTTTCCATTTCAGGCTATTGATGGTCAGCATCTTATTCTTCATCCATTAAACATGAAATGTCTTCTACACCATTATGGGAGCTATGATACGCTTCCACAAAGGTTTGATAAATAATTGCTTGTGACTATATCTTAATAAAGTAGTACTTGATAAAATGTGTGTCTTGGATGAAAGGTTTATAAATTTTTATGTTATAAAATATGCTCCTTCAGTTCTTTTAGATGTTCCCTAGAAATAGCACTGCAGCATCCATTTCACTCTGAGCCATCTCATCTCCACATGATGATATTGGGAAAAACCATTGTATTGGTAAAATACCAACTGTCATATGATGCTTGGTTAGGAGGGTACAAGTGAATGTAGATTTTACAGGCATCTTTGTTTCATCAACTTTACAATATGTATCACATTTGGGAATGCATGTTGGTTTCTTGGTGTCGTCCCAATAATACTTTATCAAAATGAAAGAATACATATGACATGGATTTTAAAGATATTAATTTAGATTTTTTTTTATGTGTGAGCTTTATATTGAAAGTTAGAAAATCAGTACAGGCCTTTGAACTATATAATTTGCTATTTCGTATATTCCTTCGGTTTTTCAACAGCTAAACCTATTAATTTTTATTTCAGAATTAGTGGAAGGATTTTACAGTTGGAAACAGTGACTCAATCAGAGGCCATGAGGAGGCGCTATCGTTATTTAAGTCATATCTCGTTAACAACAACTTTTCAGGTATCCGCACAGTTTTTGTTGTTAGACTTTCTGTGGCCATTGTGGTTTGTTATTGTTTCTAATCATCAACTTTAAAACTTTTCAGCTTTGTGAGATTGATTTGAGTGAAATTCTGCCTCCTGATGCCCTGGTTCCCTTTATGGATGAAATCAAGAAGCGTGAGAGGCAGAGGAAGCAACTTGTCAAGAAGGTATCATCTCTAATGCAATATGGATTTTCTATAATTTGATTACATAATTTGTTTTTGATTTATGGGTCAAGCCAATTTTATTTGGCAGCAAGCAGTTACAGTAATTAATACGTAATGCATTGTTTTTACTCTCATTGTCACAAGATAACAAAGCTAGTTAACATTAGAAGTTGAATTAAAATGACAATTTGGTACGTTTTATAAACTGAAGGTACTTTGATAAGTAAACACCCTAGTGGTATGATATGACTTTTGCTCTTTTTTCTTTTTCCTCGTATAGTAGAAAGTAGGACACAAAATGTGGATCATTCATTCTAGTTCAGGTTCTTCAAAAAATTGCCATCAGTATCAATTTTATTTTTGGTCAAGTTTCTCTTTTAGCTTGTGAAAACATATCACTAATGTGTTCATGCCTTTAGAGTTTGAAATCATATTACTTGTTTTATTTCTAGGATCGGAAGGACAAAATGAAGGCTGAAGCTGCTTTGGTGCATTCTGTGCCCATAGTATCCAGCTTCGAATATACCTCTCACGATGACTACCCTGCATTCTCAATGGATGATTTTGAAGGTAATCTGAAGTTCTTTTAAATGTTGATGATCAGATTATCTTTAGTAAAAATTGTTTGAAACATTGCATGTACAGGTTAGGTTCTTAGTGAGAACTTCTATAAGTTCACTTATTGAAATGAACATAAACTTGTATACTTATTGGTTTGGCTTGCATTTTACTCGTTGAATGAAGTTTCATAGTGTTTACTGGTTTATATTAAATATTCATTTATGTTCAGCCCTGGGAAGTTCTCCTGTGATATCGTCAAGCCCTCCAAATGTTGGGGAGCGGAGACTTTTCTCAAGTGTTACAAGGCTTGGTTTTGCTGCTGCACATGATTCACCGGCCTTGAAAATTGAGGATACTAATGCTTCACAAAACAACGAAGTGTCAAATGGCTCTTCTGGCTTACCTGGTAACTAATATCTAATAAGTTTGTCTTTGCTTGAGATTTGATGCCTAGCAATCAGGTTTTCACATAAGTTACTGCTGAAGAATGCAATGCATGTTTTTATGTTATCTGCTTCTGCAGGTTCAAGGATTTCAGGCACAACATCATTTGCCAATGTAATATCCAAAGCAAAATCCAATGAGAATGCGGAGACGTCACCCAAGACAAATGAGACGGGAAAGAAGGGGAAAAAACCAAGTCGAGTTCTCTTGTCGACAGCTGGTGGTCGTCGATACTAAAATATCAGTGCTGAGAATTTAATTGCAGTTCTCAGGGACGTCAAGCTTCCGATTTGTTCAGAGACATTGATCTTGAAATTATATTTTGTGTGAATTAGTAGGGTATTGATTATGGGCTTGTGTACATGAGATTCAGGAAATAAGTTGTGTTTTTCATTATGTAAATCCAAGGTTGACAGAACCTTTTTCTATAAGACCAAAATTCGGCGACCAGTTTTTATGGAAGATGATCTTTATTTTATTTTATTATTATTATTTTTTTTAGAAGGATATATTGTCTAATATTTAAGGATTTACGTGAGGTGGGTGACCTTTGTGAATTAGTTTTATGTTTTTGAGGGTTCTATATTGTGGCTTTATGTGAAAACGTTGATGAGGTAAAATTAATTTTAACTTGAATAAGAAGCAGATTCCATTAGTAGTATTGCAATTCAAAGTTGGGACAACTTCAAACCATTGTTTCTCAACTGGTTGCAGTGAGTTTGCTATATAATTTCTCTTACATTTCTTATTCTTCCATTCACATTTTTTATTTTTTATTGGGGTCTTGCTATTTACTAGTTTGTTACATTATCCATACAATAATCATTTTCCCCATAAGACACTATTTAGAGATGGCGTGTGCAGACCGTATCCTTCATACTTAAGTCACGTGGTTGTGGATTCGAATCATTTCTAAACCTTTAATTTATGTAATGCATAGAAAGAAAAAAAAGTTACGTGAATGTTATTACTTATTACATAGTTAATTAACCTGCAAAATATTTATCTTTCCTTAATAAATAATAAACAGATATAAAATTACTTGTAATTAATAGTTATTAATCATAAAATTTAGATATAACTGGACCATACGAGGTTAGCTTAGTGATAAGTGCAAGATATAAGTGGACTCTTTAGAAATAAGTAGGCCATACGAGGTTAATTCAATGATAAACCTCTTTCAGATAGGGGCGGAACCATGGATCACCCTTGGTCCGAGGAGAAAAAAAAAAAAAAAGTATATTTTACAATTTAACGCCTAATTTCTAGTCGGTCTGTGAGACAGTGACTAGATTTGGGGTCGTCGAAAGTTTGTACGAGTGTGTATGACAGTGTAAAGAATGAGACATCACAAGTCCTCATCGCACGGCACTAACAGTCGGCGACCGACGTTTCTACATTTGATCTGCGTTGCCGCCATCTTTGCTCTTCTCGTTTTCGCTCTTCAGTCCACTTTTCTATCAGGTACCTCTTTTTATCTACTCTACTCATAACCTTCACCGATTCAACCCTAACTTCACTCTCTCTGTCTCTCTCTTGTTTTATTTTGTTTTCAGGTAGTGGACCAATTTCAAATCTCAACCGCGAACAAGTTGGTATTTTATCAGATTTTCAATCACATGTTCAGCAATGCGTGGTTCGTTTTTTTCGTTTTATTTTGAATTTTGCTTCTCTTACTCCGGATCTGCTTTTTTTTTTTTTTTTTTTTCATACATTACTTAATCATGTCTTATTACATTTGCTTGAGCTTGTGAAATTGAAATTAGATGTTGTGTACGGACGTAACCATTGTGTACTTGATGATACTCCCAAGGTTTGCAGTGCACTTTTAGTTTCATTTTTACATTTTTATGTTGTACTTGAATGTAGGCAAACAGAGGGTTTGGACTCACTGCACAGATAATCGATCACTGTAAATTGATTCTTAAGTTCCCCGAAGGCACTAACAGCACCTGGGTCTACCTCTTTTCTCTCTCTCTCTCTCTCTCTCTCTGTGATACTTTGTTCTTAATAATAATGGTGTGAGGAGTACTAATTGTTTGAGTTACGATTGCAGTACAATGCGCAGTTTAAAATCTTTGAACCTTTGGAGTACACGTATGATGTTTGCGAGGCGATCCTGTTGTGGGAACAGGTTGATTTTTGTTCTTTACCATTTCAGTTTATTATACTAAAAGGAGATGATATATGTGCTGATGTTTTTCGTTTTGCAGTATCGTAACATGACCACAGTGCTGACGAGAGAATATCTAGATGCAAGGCCAGATGGTTGGTTGGATTATGCAGCAAAAAGGATAGCACAATTGTATTATATTTTCTTTTGTTTTACTTCTGCCATTTTTTCTTTGGTTATATTTAAATTTGATGAGTTAATTGCTTTTGAGCATTGGGTGTATTTGTTTACCTCCGTTTCTTGCTTGTAGGGGAGCTGATAAATGCTACAACCGGACTCTTTGTGAAGAACATCTTAATTTGCTTCTACCAGGAAAGCCGCCTTTTCGCCCCAGGCAGTTCCGCACATGTGCAGTTGTTGGAAACTCAGGGGATCTCTTGAAAACAGAGTTTGGAGAAGAGATTGATAGTCATGATGTTGTTATACGAGACAATGAAGCTCCTGTTAATCAGGTAAAAGTGGCAATACTAGACTCTTCTTTTCTTTTATTAATAATGCTTTCTGAGGTAAATTGGCAAGGCTCCGAATCTTCTTATAATCTCTGTTACTTCTAGGATGAAAGGGTTTATCAATTTTGTCATAAAAGAAAAACATTTATTTTAGTTGATATCTTGGTGCTTTACTAGTCCTACATAGATTTATCTGTCATCAAGTACCAACATGATTTTCCATTCTGTCTTTTATATATGTGATCACATTGATTTTAAGTGTATTTTGATTATATTTTTTTTTTCATTACTTGTTAGTCTAGTAGTTATGGAAGTGCTTATATTGCCTTTTTCACATGCGTTATAGAAATATGCCAAGTATGTTGGTCTTAAGAGAGATTTTCGCCTTGTGGTACGGGGTGCTGCTCGTAACATGGTTACCATTCTCAATGGATCAAGTAAGTTTCATTGTTTTTTAAATTTACTAATCTAACCCTCAAACTCAATTACTTAATTTGTGCGGTGTCTCTTTTCTTTCATCTTGTTTGTCACGTTCTTTGCACAAATAGGTAGGCCCTTGAGGTTCAATGTTGGTATATTAGCTACCGACATCTTCCATTCCTGAGTTCCTTATTTGTTGTTGATGCACTATACATTATGAAGTGCTTTATGGATATTTTTTTTTTTGGGGTGAGAAATGTTCACCTTCAGCATGGTTTAATGAGTTCCTTAGGTGTGGCTATCCTTAATCTAAATTTTATAAACCAACCTATATACTTTGTCCTTTTAGCTGTTCAGTTCAAATTTGACATTAAGTCAATTGATTCTCATAGAGTACTTTTGAGGAGAGTGAGGCCAAAATCTCTAGAGGATTGTGTAAGGGGAGACCATTGCATGATTAATCATTTCTAGCATGCACTTTTTCTTCTGAAATGTAGACACTTTCTATGATTTTTTAATTGCCTCCCTATCATGTTTTTCGTATATTATTAATAGTGTTTCATTTTTCTTACATCTGCAGCTGATGAGGTACTTATAATCAAAAGTGTGACTCATCGAGATTTTAATGCAATGATAAAGGTAAAGATCACATCTCAAAGGGCCTTGATTTTTATTTTTATATCAATTCATGGTATGTTTGGGAGAAAGAAAAACCAAGTTAGTGCTAGCATACTTATGTAATGGGAGGAAATGTAACGTTTTTTATCAAATGCATGATGTCTGGAGACTGATACATTCCTTGTTTTGGAATGTATTTTCCCTCTGCTGCCACTTGTGAGCATTCTTCCGAAGCTTCCTATATTAGCATGATTAACATGTTTTGTGCTATATATATTGCAGAGCATTCCAAATCCTGTCTATCTCTTCCAAGGGATTGTTCTACGCAGAGGTGCCAAAGGAACCGGAATGAAATCTATAGAACTTGCACTTTCCATGTGTGACATTGTCAACATATATGGTTTCACTGTTGATCCTGGCTACACTGAATGGTTAGTTTAATCCTTTTCTTATTTTGAATTTCTGTGTATCTTTCTGGTATTGTAATCTATAGTTCTAGTTTTCACATTTTAAGTCTTCTTGTGTGTAGAAATTGTATGAATTAAGGCTCACTGCTGATAGAGATTATGTATCAGTTACTGACTTACTGTAATCTTGAATTTCATGTTCTTTCTTTATGTTATCTATATGATGGGGAGTAAATGGGTGGATATTTTTCTTTATTACAACAAATTTATCATCCTTTTTCCTTTGTAATTAATTTCAGATTTTCTTCTATATGTACATCTGTGATGATTCTTGTAGATTTATGTTTGTATTTTCTAACTATTGTCATGATCTTCCTGTAGGACCCGATACTTCTCTACACCGAGGAAAGGGCATAATCCCCTTCAAGGAAGAGCATATTACCAGCTCCTAGAGTGCCTTGGTGTATGGATATCTTCTCTTTTTATGCAAATATATTATGTGCACATCATTCCTCAGATTTACAACTGCAACAAATAGTGTCCAAATGATTTTCTTTCATGATTTACATGATCAGGTTATTAGGATTCATTCTCCCATGAGAGCTGAGAGGAAGCAAGATTGGTCAGATGTGCCAAGTCGAGAAATGATCAGCAGAGCTCATGCAGCTGCCTTACGTTTGAAGAGGAGTCAAGCTAGTCAGGTTGGTGGTTTGGGTCAGTTTGGTAGTTGTAAAGTGTGGGGTAGCGTGGATGAAAGCAGCAGTGTACCTATATCAGGATCTCCGGATATGAGTGATGTTAGGAAGAATTCAAATTACAGTAAATGGGAAGTCATGCCTTTTGAGAGTCTAAGAAAGGAAACACGGGATCACTACCTTCAAATGGAAGGTGTTTCCCTGTACAAGATGGATGGCAACAAGTTGGATGATCTGGTATGCGTGAAGCATTCTTTAAAATCCGAGGTGTAAGCAATCTCTACTCTCAGGCCCTCGTTTATTCATTCATATCAGTTGGTTGATAGCTGCCTTAACTGGTATAACCATATTTTTGTTGGATGTCTGTGAAATGAGCTTTTTTGGACAAGGGATCTGTAAATCAAAAGTTTATACCTCTATCTATATCCCACTGCATTGAGGCAAACCCCCCAAGTGTTGTTACATAGTTCCCATCTTAAATCTGATAGCAGTGGCATTATAGAATTCTCAACTTGTACACAAGCAAAGGAGAGACAAACTGACGACGTAGTCCATGCTTTATTGGTTTCCTCTGACTGGACTACTGGAAGATAGATTTATGGAAATACAGAAATCTGATTCATGTTTTGTCCTGCTTTGATTATTGAGTTCAACATGTATATTGCTACAGTTGAGTTGTGTATTATGAATATTTAAAAAAAGTAATTTTCTTTTTTTAATTTAAAATATAAGAGACAATAAGTCTTCAAGTGAAAAAAAAAAAAAAAAAAACAAACAGCCCCTTTAGGGTGCGTTTGGCACAGACACGGGACGGGACGGGACGGGACGGGACGGGACGGGACGGGACGGGACAGGACATGTTGTTCTGTATTGTGTTTGGAAGGCCTAGGACAGAACTGTGGACTGTACTATTATGCGTTTGGTATGGCTGGGACAGGACGGGACAAGATGTTCAAATGATCAAAGTACCCCTCTTATATATATAACAACATATATTATAATATTATATATAATAATATACAAATTATTATTATTTGATATTATTATATATTAATATAGAATATTACATGTATTATATATATATAATAATATATTATGTTATTATATATAATAATATATATATATAGATATATATAATATTAAATATTAATACATAGAATATATATATTATATAATGTATATATATATAATTGTATGGGTAATAATATTATTATATACGTAATATATTATATATAATAATAAATATATATATATTTGTAATATTAATATACATATATTATAATAATATGTATATATATTATAATATATACATATTATTATAATATATAGATTAATATACATATTAATATATATATATATATATATATATATATATCATATATATTATAGGGTTTTTAGCAAAACTGCCCTATTTTAGGGACTGAATTGCAAATCTACCCTAAAACCCAAATAAATTGCAAAACTGCCCTGAAATGACCTTCCTACCCTTTTTCAACCAATTCCCAATTTCACTCTATTTGCCCTAAATTCCCAATTCCTCTGGCCACCCATCCCGATCGAAACCCATCTTCCGTCGCCGACGCAAGCCACCGTCTGCGACGTCCTTTCCGGCCCAACCGTAACTTCTTCGTCGCGATGTCGACGTCGTAGACGATATCCAGCCACCATCGACGGCATCCGACGTCGTCAACTTGCACGCCGACGTCGTCAACTTGCACGCCGACGTCGAGTCTTCTCGGTCCGAACAGCGCGCCGATGTCGTCAACTTGCCGTCTTCTCGTTCCGAATCAGCCTCCTCGCTCCAAAGCGGCAATATTTCTTCCATTTGGGTCAAATTTCAGGTATTTGGAGTTCGGAACCCTAACATTTAGGTATATGTTTTGAATTTGAAATTGATTTTAGGGTTTTCAATTTTTGGGTTAGATTGGTTTGATTTAGGGAATGATTTTCAATTTTCAATGCTTCGGGGTCATGTATCTCGTTTGAGATTCTTATTTTTTGCAATTAACTTGCCGTCTTCTCGTTCCGAATCAGCCTCCTCGCTCCAAAGCGGCAATATTTCTTCCATTTGGGTCAAATTTCAGGTATTTGGAGTTCGGAACCCTAACATTTAGGTATATGTTTTGAATTTGAAATTGATTTTAGGGTTTTCAATTTTTGAGTTAGATTGGTTTGATTTAGGGAATGATTTTCAATTTTCAATGCTTCGGGGTCATGTATCTCGTTTGAGATTCTTATTTTTTGCAATTACATATCTATAATAGTGTTGTGAGGTTTCCTCTGCTCGTTAATATGGGTTTTCTTTTTCCTAATATGAGTTTTTCTGCATGCAATCTGTAATGTTCACATTTTGTATGGTATTTTCTTCAAAAACTTTATTTCTAGTTCTAATGTATGCATTTGATAAGTTCCTATATCCCTTGTATATTGTTTATGGATGCAACAAATATCTTCAATTTAGTCCATTCCTGGAAAAATTTCAGCCAAATTTCAGCTAATTACAACATCCAAAAGCAGTACACTCTCTGCCGTGTCCTGCGTCATTGTGATGGTGAATTATAAGAAATTTGCTAGTGTTTGTCTAATTTAGTTTGTTTAAGTTTATTGCTTGTGTGCACTTTGTACTTCACATTGTAATTTGGATGTCTAGCAACAGAATACTGGTTTAGTAGGAGTTTAGTTTATAAATATCATATGTAGATGATTTTGAAGGCTTTAATCATCTCAAACTTTTTGGTGATAAATATCATATGTAGATGATTTTCTGTTTATGCATGACCTTTCACAGTCATGAACAGCACAATGTTAATGATTTCCTTGAAGTATTTTGCGGATTGATTAGTTCTATTGATGGATGTATGATTGTTCTACTCTGTTTCGGTATTATATAGAGGGAAAGGTTTACTTTTTGTGATTAAGTCAATACACCGTGAAATGTAGTGACTACCCTTTATTAATCTTCTAGGGAACATCTATGCTGCAGAAGAAGGTACCGAAATACCGTTTTGTTGGCAAGTCCGCGGAGGGATGTGAAGTATGGGGCAGAATTTGTGCCAAGTAGTGAAAAAAGCTACACAATTATAATCCGAAAAACAAGAAAAGTTGGGTTAAGTGAAGAAGCTGTGGTTTGTGATAGTTTCAAGATTGGTGAAGCAGGCAAGGTTGTTCTCACCATTGAGAATCCAACTTCCAAGAAGAAGAAGCTCTTTTACCGTTTGAAGACCAAACCTAATTCTTCTGCTTGTCAAACCCTTTGTTGTTGAGATCTTCACATTTTTATGTTTAAAATTCCTATGCATAAAAATGTTCCATATAATAATTCTAAACAAGTTCCATGTAATAATATAGTTGAAGATAACTTTTTGTAATTAACGGATTGTTAGTTTAATTAATGAGATTTCTATTTGTATTCGTTGCGGTAGTAATTGTGTGTGAAATGAAATTCGGAGGAGTTGAGAAGTGTTGTGGATATTGGGAGTGTGTTGTTTGCAGGTACAGAAAATAGTATGGATTTGTTGAAAAAACAAATAATATCTTGCCAAGTTTTTTATAAATTCAGTTACTGACAAATTCTTCGGTGTTCGACCAATGTCCAACAAATTAACAAATTAACAAAACAACATGTGAAGGAAGCATTTACACATAGAGGACAAACTTCCAACAAAAGCTGTCAACTTTCGAATTCGATCAACGTTCGCTCTTTAATGCATATTTTCAAAGATGCTCAATAAAACTTGTTCAAAATTTGACACAAGAATATAGACATGAAAATGAACACTTTTCATGTAGAAAATATTTCAAAATTCGAATTGGAAAAGTGTGAAAACAGACGTCGAAGACAGGTCACGTGCAGAATTTTCAAAACAGGGCACATTCATGACCTTCGGTCGAAGAAACACTCATAACTTTTAAACCACCGCTCAGAATTTTAAGGTCTTTATATCGTTAGAATCGTAACGAAAAAAAGATGAACGCAACGTGGGCGGAAAAATTTATTTCCTCACCGATTAGTACAGTTTTCACGAAACGTTTTGCCCTGAAATTTGGCTGACCTTTGGGTGGTAAAATGGTCATAACTCCTTCTAGAAAACTCGAAATATGCGAACCGTAAAATTCCACGGAAAGCTAACTTCCATATCTTTCCAACCATATAAGGCTCGAAACCCAGTTCCTTCTGAGATGATACAGTTTAATTCTTGAATTTGACCCATCAGCAGATGTTGTTTTCTCGGGTTTGATCGAAAATATTCCAAATTGCTTCCAATTATCTCCTAGGACTTGAATAGCTGAGAACTAAGAAAAGAAACGTAAAATGTAAGAGTTTAACTCAAAACAAAGCAATAAACTAAAGATTAGAGGTATAAAACATAGGCAATTATAATATTATCAAAACACCATCAAAACATATATACAAATATAAGGAGTGTAAATATAGATTATCAATTCAAAAAGAAAAAACTTTACATAAAACATAAGGAGTGTAAATTAATATAAAAAAACTTTTTTTTTTTACTGTTCTTGTTCTTCGGGTCATGAGTGACCCGATATCGGGTTAGGTGTGACCCGAAGCACAAATTCATGGCTTCGGGTTGCCCCCAACCCGAAGCCATGACTGACCCGATATCGGGTCATGTGTGACCCGAAGCACAAATTCATGGCTTCGGGTTGGGGGCAACCCGAAGAGGTGAAATTTGTGCTTCGGGTCATGACTGACCCGATATCGGGTCATGTGTGACCCGAAGCACAAATTCATCCGAAGCCATGAATTTGTGCTTCGGGTCACACATGACCCGATATCGGGTCATCCATGACCCGAAGCACAAATTCATTGCTGAAAATGGAGGAATTGAGGGCAATTATCATTAAGGGCAGTTTCGTCTTTTAGGGGCAATTTTGCTATAAAAATAATTGTTAGGGTATGTTTGCAATTTAGGCCCTCAAATAGGGCAATTTTGCTAAAATCCCTATATTATACATTAATATATATATATAGAATATTATTATATATAGGATATATATATATATATATATATATATATATATATATATATATATATAAAAAATATTATTATATATATAATAATATAATAATATATATTATATATTATTATATATAATAATATTATAATATATTATATAATATATATAATATTATATATTAGACATGATTGTAATTGTTTGAAAATGTAAAGGGTAAATTGGTCATTTTGACACTTGTCCCATGTCATGGGACAAGTTGTCCTAGGATCTTGGGTAGGACAATTTCTTGTGATTTTTGTCCCACCTTATCCCGTCCTGTCCCATGCTAAGGACGCGCCAAACGTGGGACAAGAACAAATTGTCCCACATTGTCCTGTCCTGTCTCGCGTACCAAACGCACCCTTAGTGTTTGTTTAATGATAGGAGTATGTCCTATGTATGAGAAAACTTGGCATGCACCTGATGCGTATTGCATCTGGCCAATGGGTGCATGTCATGTGGCAATGAGAACCAATCAAATTATTTTTCTTGTCACATGGCATGCATCTATCGATCAGGATGCATTACATTTACATCAAATGCAAGCAAGTTTTTCTCCACGTGTATCGACAAACATGTCACTGCATCAAAGGATAATAGCAGTGTGAGAATTTGATCATGTTTGCATCTCATGGGTCCGACGTTTGTGTAACAAGGCAAAGCAATAAATATCTTCCCAAGTGATGTGAACAAAGCTTAACTTTTTCAATCTCTTAAGATAACCTCAAAAAAAAAGGTACCCTTATCCATTTACTCAAAATATCTCTCTTGTTCTATAAATTAGGAACCCTTTCTTGTAATATCTGCAAATTCAGTAGCGTACTACACCACAACATCTCCAAAATGCAGGCAGCTTTGTGCATTGCTCCACCATCTCTCCCCCTAACACCCACCAAGAACTTGTCTCAGCTGGCGATTGCCTCTCCAAAGCTAGGCAACTCCCTTGCTTCCCATTGCCCCCCAATCAAAGCAACTGCTCCTACCAATGACGCATCCACTTTTGATTACAGTTCTGCCTTCTCGTAAGTCATTCTTTCGAGGGATCTATTAACGTGTGCTCTAAAGATATATAGTGCAAAAAAAAAAATTGCACGGACTCCCAAATTTAGGGAAAATTAGTTTTACAACTAGTTATATAACGTTATATAGTCTCTTAACGTATGTCTTTAGAACACATATTAACGTAATCCTTTTTCGTTTTTTTTTTTTTAAATGTGTGTGTTTCAACTTGGTTATTTAATTTGAAGTTATTCTTCTTTGAGATAGCAAGCTAAAAGCTAGATCATGATCATTGCTATTCAGGGTGTTTCCGGCAGAGGCATGTGAGACCATTGGTGGAGAAGCATGTTTGGCAGACATGTATCCTGAAGCGAAGATCGAACCAGAAGCCAGAAACGACGCAGAAAGAACTGCCTCCGAGGCCATTGACAGAGAATATTTAGAATACAACGAAGCAGAAACGTAATACCCTCAAACCTTTATGCATTATATAACCTGATATTTACAGAAATTGTGTGCAGAATGTACTCACAAGCGAATAAATTATACGTTTGAACTTTGAACAGGGTTTTCAAAGGAGAGGCCTGCGACAATCTTGGAGGAATTTTCTGCGGCCTTGAAAATCAGAGTGGAGGCAACTAGAACAAATTTGAAGCACTCTTCAGGAAATGATCACCTTATTTAAAACTTTGGAAGCTATAAATGCTTGTATATAGTTAGTGACTTGATGATGTTACCTTAATCTGTATCTAATTATATAATAAGAAAAACCTTTGTCTCAGCATCTTCGTAAATAAGTAGCTACCAAATCTAAAAGTTGAGATCTAGAAAGGAAAGAATGAAATCAGAAGACATTATTTCTTCTGGTTCTGCAATGCCTGCATAAATTTGTGTATAATTGTGGCTCGTTTTCGTTTCCGTTAAAGATTAAAGAATGACTTATAAATCGTGAATTAAAGATCGTTTCATCATCTAAATTTTAAGATTCCTAATTTTATTATTGATGTACTTGATGTGCTTTGACAACTCGAACGTGAGATATTTTTAAATTGGATGGTCAAACTTTACTATCAAGCTATTAGGAGAGGGTTAAAATTCGTAATTAATTATTAACAAAATTATGATCAAATGTATATAGTCAATTTATTTACTAAAACTTAAGATTATGTTATTTCAAATTAAAAAAATAATCTCTTTTTTTCAAAAACAAATTGAATTTTTTTTTTTTAAATGGGTTGCAGCCTTGAGTGGTCACTGGACAAAACATTGCGGTTTTAAAACATGCCTCCGCGCGCCTTGCTTTGAAGAACACCATAGAGTTTTTGAGCTTTGAGTTCCTATGAAACCTTATCGAACAAATGTACTTCAAAGCCTTGCTTCTTCAATAAGAGCCTCTCAACCGCCGAAACCAATCCAAAATGTCATGGACGCCCGTATCATCAAAACGGGTTTTGATCCAAACACGTGCCGCTCTAATTTCCGGGTCGAGAATCTCCTCAGAAATGGACAACTATCTCAAGCACGTCAAGCGTTCGATGAAATGCCTAACAAAAACACGGTCTCGACAAACACTATGATTTCAGGCTACGTGAAATCAGGCAATCTTTCGACTGCTAGAGAGTTGTTCAATAGCATGACCGATCGAACTGCTGTGTCATGGACAATTTTAATTGGAGGCTATTCGCATAATAATCAATTTAAAGAAGCTTTTAAGCTTTTCGTGGAGATGCGTAGGGTGGGCTCTGATCCTGATTCGGTGACCTATGCAACTCTATTGTCCGGATGCAATGACCCGGATATGTCCAACGAAGTGATTCAAATTCATGCCGATGTTGTTAAGTTTGGTTGCAATTCGGACATTATTGTTTGCAATTCTTTAGTGGATTCTTATTGCAAGATAAGTCAAATTGATTTAGCTTGCCAGCTATTTGGGGAAATGCCTGAGAGGGATTCTGTTACTTTCAATGCATTGATAACAGGGTATGCTAAAGAGGGTTTGAATGAAGAAGCCATAAAGCTCTTCATGGAGATGCAACACTTGGGTTTCAAGCCATCAGACTTTACTTTTGCGGCGGCTTTGTGTGCTGGTATTAGATTAGATGATATAGCATTAGGGCAGTTGATTCATTCCTTTGTGGTGAAGTGCAATTTTGTCGGAAATGTGTTTGTCGGGAACGCGTTGCTTGATTTCTACTCAAAGCATGATTGTGTAGTTGAAGCTAGAAATTTTTTTGATGAAATGACAGAGGTTGATGGTGTTTCTTACAATGTGATGATAACTTGCTATGCGTGGAACGGGCAATATGAAGAATCACTGAAGCTTTTCAGGGAATTACAGTTGACTAGATTTGATAGATGCCAATTCCCATTTTCAACCTTGTTGAGCGTTGCTGCAAATACACTTAACTTACAGATTGGTAGGCAAATCCATTCCCAGGCCATTTTGACAACGGCTGATTCGAAACTTCTTCAGGTTGGAAATTCTTTGGTTGATATGTATGCCAAATGTGGCAGATTTAAGGAAGCGAGAAAGATATTTGCAAATCTAAGATGTAGAAGCACAGTTCCATGGACAGCAATGATCTCAGGTTATGTGCAGACAGGACAGTTTGAAGAGGGACTAAAACTATTCAACGAGATGCATAGAGCCGATGTAAGTGCTGATCAGTCCACTTTTGCTAGCATCTTAAAAGCTTCTGCAAATTTGGCTTCATTGTCACTGGGGAAACAGCTACACTCATTTGTAATTAGATCAGGTTTCATGACCAACGTGTTTTCAGGCAGTGCACTCCTGGATATGTATGCGAAATGTGGATCAGTAAAAGAAGCAATTCAAATTTTTCAGGAGATGCCTGAAAGGAATATAGTCTCTTGGAATGCATTGATATCAGCTTATGCTCAAAACGGGGATGGTGAAGCGACTCTTAGATCATTTGAAGAGATGATTCGGTCAGGATTTCAACCAAACTCAGTTAGCTTCCTCAGTGTGGTGTCCGCTTGCAGCCATTCTGGACTTGTTGAAGAAGGATTACGGTACTTCAATTCCATGACTCAAAAATACAAACTCACTCCAAAGAAAGAACACTACGCATCTATGATCGATATGTTTTGTCGAAAAGGACACTTTGATGATGCAGAGAAGTTGATAGCTGAAATGCCATTTGAGCCTGAAGAGATTATCTGGTCATCAGTTTTAAACTCATGTAGGATTCATAAGAACCAAGAATTGGCCAAGAAAGCAGCAGACCATCTTTTCAAAATGGAAATGCTTAGAGATGCTGCACCTTATGTCGGCATGTCTAATATCTATGCAGTGGCAGGTCAATGGGACAGTGTTAGCAAGGTGAAGAAGGCGATGAGGGATCGTGGAGTGAAGAAAGTTCCCGGTTGTAGCTGGGTTGAAGTTAAAAACAGTGTTTATATATTCAATGCAAACGACAAGTTGCATCCACAAATGGAACAAATCGGAAGAATAATCGAAACGTTGATGATACAAATGGAGAAAGAAGAAGGGTATAAACCAGACACAAGCTGTGCCCTTCACGACGAGGGAGAGGAAATCAAAATAGAATCTCTTCAATATCACAGTGATCACCTAGCAATTGATTGCACTGATCAGTACACCGGAAGGGTCTCCAACTGGTCATGAAAAACCTAAGAGCTTGTACGGACTGCCACGCCATGATCAAACTGATAGGGAAATCACAGTGAGGGATTCAAGCAGATTCCACCATTTCAAAGATGGGTTCTGCTCTAGAAGAAGCTGGTATAATTTTGAGCTTTCGACTGTCCATTAATCCTACGAGAGATACTTTTTTATGGCATTTTGATAGGAGAGGTTTCTTTTCTGTTTCAGCAGAAATTGCTGAGACAAGAGCAGTGTTGATAGAATCAGATGCTCTTGGTGCGGATAATCTTGTATATGACATTCATTTGTTGATAGATAGATACATGGAGATAGCTATTTCCTTTGTGCCCAGGGAGACTTGAATGAAATTTTGATTTTCAAAAAAAAAAAAGATGGGTTCTGCTCTTGTGGGGATTACAGATTACTGGTGGCAATGTGTTTGATTTTATAAAGTCTATGAATCCAAATCCACACAACAGCAAGTATATAACAGTAATCATTTGTAAAACAACAACAATTAGCATAATCATATAATTATAACTCAATAAGAACATCATACAATTTAATCCAAAAATTGTAGAAAGATAAACACTAAAACATTAAAATGCAGAAATCAAATCCATATCTATTTTTTATTCTTGATGAAACTATCAGGAACAACCTTGAGCAATTTCTTATCCTTAGACTTAGCAATTTTCTTGAGTGTATTTTTGTTAGAGATAACCTGAAACTTGGTTCCAGATTTCAATACATTCTCTTCCTTCTTCTTCCTCCTCTCCTCTCGCTTTTTCCTCTTCTCGATCTTGTTGTTTCTGATCTCTTCCTTCAATTCGTTGATCCTCTCTTTGTACGCTTTCTTCACCAGCTTCTCCTTCTCCCTCTCCTCCCACGGAGTCCTCTTCAGGCTCACCTTCGCCGCAGACGACCGGTGCTTCCGCGGCTGCTTCCATGACCTTCCCGACGCCTTTCCGGCTATCACGCCGTCGTAGGTGGCTTGGCCGAACGTCGGCTTGTTAGGGTCGTCAGCTGATGCGATGGCTGATCGCTTGGCGGCGGGCGGAGACGTGTCGGCGTCCACATCCATGGAGGCATGGTCTTCGGTGTTGCTGGTGGCAAGGGCTTCGGCTTCGGCCTCTTGGCGCTTACGCTTATAGGTTTTGCCGCCGAAGCCTTCGTCGAGGTTCCTGAAATCGATTGTGCAAGCCATGACTGAGTGTTGGTTTTCTAGGGTTTTCTGAGGTTTATAAGTTTATATTGAGGTTTTTTGGGCAAATTTCATAAAAACCCTCGAGGTTAGTCTAAATTATACTAATATATCACATTTAGGGTTAATTACGCACATATCCTCCGGTTTATCGTTAAAAGTGTAAAATAACTAAAATGCTCCTAAAATTATGAAAATGAATGGATTTTGACATCACACCATTTAAGTTAAAATTTTAAGTTGATATAAAAAGAGTAATATTATACAACCCAAATGATATAGCAAATAAGTTATCATCAATGCATAAATCATGAGATGATGTGGTGAATAATATGGTAAGGATAAATCACATTAATGATATATAAAAATGATAGGATCTAGCTACACTACAATAATAGTTGCTAGTAGGGGTGGGCACCCAAACCGTCAAATTGATCAACCGGCCCAAACCAAACCAAACCAATTTAAACTGGTTGGTTTGGTTTCATTAAATAAATAAAAAACCGACTGGGTTCTTTACCCAATTGGTTTGGGTTGGTTTGTGGATTGTGTTTTATCAAACCACATAACCCAACCCAAACCATTACATACTATATATATATATATATATATATATATATATAAAGTCCCGATCTGGTCAGTGCATAATAATATAACTTTATCAGGATATTGAATGTGAACCACTGGTTTTGACAAGTGCATACACATTTGAATTAAAGTATGTAAAACGAGTAGCTCACATTCAATATCCTCACGAAGTTATATCATGATGCACTGACTTGAAATTTTTTCTATATATATATATATATATTAAAAACTAAAGTTTACCTAATTTTATATTATATTATTTTTAATTATGATGGTAGTGAATATTATTAATTTGGAAGCTTAAATAATTTAGTTTTATTTTATAAGTTTTAAGTGTTCTACACTTTGAGGTTTTTTTTTAACAATTACTATTATGCACTTAGTTAAATTTAGTATTATAATTTAGTATTATTATTTATTTTATTGATAATGGGTTTAACTACTTATATTGATAATTTGATATTATTATATTTGTTCAAATAGAAATAATGTAATTATTTTCTTAAACCATTAAACCAAACCGAACCGATTTTTATCGGTTTGGTTTGGCTTGGCTTGGTTTTACCATATAAATGGTTAGGTTTAGATTGTAAAAAATTAAACCGATTAAATAATGGTTTGGTTCAGGTATAATCAAACCCAACCCAAACCAACTCATGCCCACCCCTAGTTGCTAGAGTGAAAATTAAACATTGAATTTTAATCCATAGATTCATAAAATTCAAAGGTATAAAAAAATAAAAATAAATAACTTAAGAAAATATGTGTAAACAATATTACTTGAAATTAATTGATGCCATAGAGACTTATTCAGAAATTGTCCAAAAAATAATTAAGAAAACAATATCTACAAATCAGACGGATAAATAGATAGCTAAGTATGTGTTTTGACATACCTTTGTAAATAAACCTGCTTATACAATACCATCTGTTATGCTTACAAAAAGAAATAATCTACCAATACCAAACATCATCCAATACCTAATAGACCTACTTTGCTACATATGACAAGATCGGTAAAAAGAACCCACATTACAAGAGATATTTAGGGTTGTCGTGCCGAAAATTTTATAATTAGAATGAACGCGGAAAAGATAAATAGAACCGTTAAAAAAAAAAAAAAAAAAAAATCCTGATTATTTGAGCATTCGATCATGAGGTAGAACCATTCTGGGATCCACGTTCCTCATCCAACTCCGAGAGATTGCTTTCGAAGAATGCTTTGTGTAGAGCCCTAACACATTGCTCTGATTCACTGTCGTTTACAATCAATGAGATATTGACCTGTTTCATCAAACAGAAGCAGTGAGCTAGCCAAGTACAGTGAAAGAATATCATATTTTGGTAATTCCCAAACACCTAGAGCCCGGCTACTATAAAATGTATTGCTTATTATGTTAAGCTATACTAGTTTTGGGGAGATGATTGATGATTGTTAACATGTCAAAAGTCTCGTATCCTAAATAATATTGTTGGGTCTTTACCAAGAAACTTATGGGCCAAACAATAACATCGAGGACATAAGATTTGATATGTTAAGTCGTTAACAATAGTGACAAATGCACCACTGAACAAATGCCAAGTCTCCAAACATTCTGATTACAAATTTACAATCTCATGCATGCAGATGCTTGGTTTAATGATGCTATAATAAGAAACACACACTCAACGAAGAAATTTAACAGAAATTTATGGAAGATACCTTAGATGCTCCCTGAGAGATCATCTGAACATTGACTCCATTTGTTCTAAGGACACGAAATACCTGCCATAGTATTCATCCAGTCAATAAAACATTAAAACTATAGTACATTAGTAAGCAAAAAGAAACAGCAGACGATGAAAACAGAAATCAAATATACACTTTAACATCACTGATCAATTCCCCTGTTAATTTCTTACAATGCACATGTTCAGTCAGATACCTGCTAAGCATTAAATTTCTACAATTATATGAGAACACAATCCCCAACACCCAAGATAAAGGATAAAGGCTAAATGCATACAATTTATATGAATTTCATGTTGTGGCCAAATTTACTTGAACTTTGTGTAATCACACCCCTAATGTTGCATAGCGTTTTGAAAATAATTTACCTACAAAAGGCCTCATAAAAAGATGGATGCTCATCAATCACATGAATATAGGAGTGAAAATATGGATCAGTGATTCACCACAGTCCACGGAATTCGGAATACCAATCAAAGAGCACATCTCTAATTGCAATTACCCAAAGTCTCATATGATAATTCAGGGTCACTTTACATGCAAATGATAAAGAGGTAATACAGCACCTTCTCTAGTATCAGAGAGGATCTCTGGACATTCCCGATGAGAGAAATAATTGATCTGTGTTGAAGGAGATTGACAACTGCAATTTTCTCAAGTTCTTCCACAACATGGTCAAGTTCCTGCTTAGAGAAAATTAGTATGAGATGAAACTTAACGTAAACAGTCAACAACAATCCAAAACCTGTTACACCATACATATACTAGAGAAACATAACATGTACAGAAATTGTAAATCATCAAACCGAATTATAACACATGGAAAAAGATGTCTACACTTGCCTGCTGAATTAGCTCTCTGCTCCAAAGCTTAGACGGATCCAATGTCAAGGAAATACTAACTTCACTAGTAGCTACAACATCAACTGATATGCCCAAATCTTCAAAGGTTGAAAATACCTACAAAAATAAAAAAAGAAAATAAAATGATGACTTAACCCATTAATATACCCCATGTGGACTAAAAACGCCGGTAGCAGACATCAGTACAGTTACCTTTGCAAGGAAGCCATATTGACCAAGCATTCGAGTACTAGCAATATCCAACATGGTAACATTACGCTTCAAAACAATGCTAGTTAGTACTGCCTGCATTAATGAATAAGAAGATTAATTCTTTGGTTCTCTGTAAAACAATCATAAAGCAATCCATCTAATTAAGCCAGCAATCTGACTACAAACCTTACTCATGTCTCTTGACCTGGTGATCAAAGTCCCTGGAGCATTAGGATTATAAGAATTCTTAACCCTAACAGGAATATCACCCTCTCTAGCTGGTCTCATGGATTGCGGATGCAAAACCTAAGAAAAGAACAAATGCAGAATAATTATAGAAATCATGCCAGTTTTAGCGATAAAAATTCTGCTTTAGTTCAGAAATGCTCAAACTATCTTCTCAGCCTCTCAGACACAAACAAGTCATCAGAGAATGCTATTTAACAAATGCATCCAGCTTGTTGACCACACAAAAGTGATATTATCTATAGCACCTCAAGTGTGCAAATATATATATATATATATATCACAAGCATATTGATTATTGCCAAATTTCACATGAAGGCTGAAAACATATCATGTTGGACTTGAATGGGAAATCTTACACAAGCCGAAAAGAAAAATGTTTCTTCATGTGTTTCTGATAACAAGGCTTTCAAAATAAACTTTGAAAACATATTCATAAAAATTCAAGTTCTTTTCATCAAATCAATTGGAACCTTGGAAATTAGAATGTCAATGCAACTCTAAGAAATAGGCTGTAATTAATAATCTCAGCTTGGTTAAACTTGAGCGGAAGTTTAGCTTTACTCATAAAAGAGAAAAATAAAAGTAGATAAAATATTCATGCCAGTTTTTTTTTTTTTTGACAATTATTCATGCCAGCTTTTAAAGAAAAGAGAAAGACCAGAAATTCAGAAATTTTAGTACCATGTTTAAAAGCAAAATTCAACTTATCAACTGTTGTATACATATGAAACTCAACTAGATTTAAAGCTATAGTCTATAGAGTTAATAACTTAATATACCTGAGCCCCAAAATATGCAAGTTCAGCTGCCTCATCAAACGTCAGATATGGGACTGGTTCAGCACGTTGATATATGTTAGGATCGCATGTCAAAACACCATCAACATCCTTCCACACCTGAAATTACAAGAGCTAGAGCCTCATATTCTGAATTCAATAAAAATGGGAGCTTTATTGGAAGAGATTCTACAGTCTTATATAACTATTTATATGGAAAATCTGAAGACTGAAGTCACTAGTTTCATATTTCTATGAAATCAAACCAAAGGCACTTGTATATGCATCTGCAGTTGTGTTGGTATGCCTGTTTATTAAACAAAAAAGGATCATGCATGTACACAGATCTAGAAACAAACGACATGCACATTTTCTCTCTCTGCACTGACCTGAATCTCTTCCAACCCTAATGCCTTCCCAATGGTTGTGGCTGTTAAATCACTACCACCTCGACCCAATGTGGTAATTGCACAAGACCTCCAGCCCTAGAATTGATGAAAGAAAAAAGAATGATAACTTGAGAATTGTTACAACACCTCCTAAGAAGAATTCCTTTTTTCAAGAATTAGGATAATTTGTTTTTTTTTTTTTAACTAAAGAATTAAGATAATTGAAACCATTTGCTAATTGAAGGACCTTTCCAAGGAAACCAGTAACAATTGGAATTGCAGGATCACTGATCCAATCACCATGCAACCTCTTAGCAACAGCTGGATAAGTGGCTTCCAAAATATCAGCATTTGTAAAGTCATCTGTGGTTATAAAACCGATATCAAAAGCATCATACTGCAAAACAGATGGAAAGTGTTAAAATTTGTTGGTCAGCAGTAGTATGAAATAATGTATGTCAAGTCGTCAATTGAATTCTGAAAATTCTGGAACATTTGAAGAAATGAGGAGAAGCACATGGCAAGGAACAAACATAATGGTTATTCGAGAGTTTACATTTGTTAAGAACAAATCAATAAAAGATACAAAAAAAGTAGAAGGAAGTGACTTACTTGACGAGCTTTAACACCAACTCTATTCAAATATGCTGCAAAAATCCTTGTGGACATGCACTCCCCAAATGAAACTAAGTAGTCTCTAGTGCGTGGAGTTAACTCTTTCATCATAGCAATTCCCTTCAGAAGTTGCTCCAGTTCTTCTAGGTGTGCTGCAAAATTCCAGACACAAAGATAACAATCATAATTACAAATAAAATTCATAAAAATCAGACAAGCAGATGAACAGACTATATTTAAAGATCCCGCATTGGGGTGAATGCATTACTATCTAACTACATTTTTGTGGTTTCTAAACACATTCTATGAGTATGGTTCTTAAAAGTTTCCTAGAAACAAACAACCGATGGGAGGGAAATAGAAACTCACTTGCAATAATAGAACTGTCTATTTCAAGCTCCTTTGTAGTCCTGAATGAAATAAAATGATGCCAAATAAGGACAAATTCAAAAATTATAATTTTGGTTCCCATCATCACCTTTAACCAAAACTCACTTTTCTCACCTGAAATGCAATTCTTTTATAAAATTCAACTCTTCAATACAGGATGCATTAATAACACCACAACTAACAGCCTTCTCTCCAGCCTAGTAAAGAAGCAGCCAATTTCAGAATAACAAAAACAATTCTTGCATACAAATCGAACAACAATGAAACAAAAATGAAACAGAAAAGAACAAAAATGTATATACCAACAAAAGCTTATTTGTTGTCTTCCCCATTGCAGAGAGAACGATCACAGGCCTCTCATTCGGAAAACTGCGAATAAGCTCAGCGACCTCCCTCATCCTATCAGCAGAGGCCACCGAAGACCCTCCAAACTTCATAACACATGTCAATTGCTTCTCACTGTCTCCTACACTCGGAATCTCCGGATCATCCCTTTCAATCACATCTACTCTCGCTCCTCCACAACTGATCCTCAAACTACCTCCACGCCTACACGAGTTTCTCACACTCACACGTAGTCTAGAACTTGAATTCACAAATGTTGTGGATTCAAGCTGCTGCCAAAACTGAGCTTTGCAATGCAAATATTGTTTTGGTACCACACCACAAAATTGCAATGTATTTGCCATTCTTATTCACCTCAATAAATTAAGAAGTTAAAAAAAAAGAAAAAAGATTCTATTAATTGATCTAGCTAGTTCTAACAATTAACAAGTTATTTCGACGAATAATACGATCAATACAATTCCTTGCCAGGGATCTAACTAAAGAACAATTTCTTCAACAAAAAATCAAACTTCAATCTTCAGGAACTCGACCTGCACAGGTTTCACAAAAAAAATCAAAACTATTACACAAAAGGAATATATACTTGGTTATTAACATTCATTTTTTTTCCAAAGAAATTCATCATTTCACATTCTTCGCGGTAAATAAACAAGACAGGAATAATTTTCCCTCCAAATGACATAGAATTCAATTAAAAATAATAATAATAAAATACATACCTTCAAGACCGAGCTCCAAATAAAAATGAAATGTAGGATTTGGTTTATAAATTTAAAAATAGATCAAAAAAAGAAAATCTAGAGTCTGAATTCCTTCAGAGAAAAGAAGCTCTCGTAGTCTGTTTTATTTTGACAGGGAGCTTCGTGGCTCTGAAGGGACGCGGTAGAAAAAAACGCTAAGAGAAAATTACTCAAGCCGCCGCTCATCTCCAACAATATAAACCCCATTAGTCATTAGAAACCCTCCTGTTAGAAACGGACGGTCAGGATTCAACTATAGTGGCCCACTTTTTTTGACCGTTGACATGAATCAAACGGTGCTGATAGGTTCTGTTAGTAATGGACGGTTGTGACTTGACATGTATGTGTTTTGGAAATTCATGAATTGGAATTTGCTGTGCTAGTCCAACTCCGTTACGTGGGATCCGTTTGTCGGCTTCGTGCGTGTGGACTCGGGATTTGCAAGTTGCAACGGGACAACTTACAGTGGGGCTCATGACTCACGAGTCATGACCTTTAGTTAAACGTGCGTGTTGGTTTGATTTGTTCAGTTGTTCCTGCTTTAAAAAGAAAATGGTTCCGCATATTTGTCGGGTTAGCTTTTAGTTATTGAATTTTAACATAATTATTCAGCTACTATATAAATCATGTATAATTGCTAAAACAATGTAGCTGGTTTCTAGTTATTGAATTTCAATTCAAGTGTCTGATATAAAAATTTAAAAAATAAAACTAAAAGAAAATGACTCTTTCGGTGTCTGGTATAATTACCTAAAAACTATATATATATATATATATATATATATATATATATATTATTATTTTTATTTTTATTTTTTATTTTTTTGAAGCTACCTAACAACTATATGTCATATACAAATTGATGAATCTCAAATTTTCAGTTGGTTTAATTTTGGATTTAGCTATGATAACTTTGTTTTTTTCTGGGTGAAAATTAGACATTGACTTTTAATACAATAGTCCACACAATTTAAGGGTTTGAAGTAAAAATAAAAAACTAAAGAAGATATTTACTTACAAATTACGATCACTATCCATTAACAATAAGGTATTATATATCTAAACCCCTTCATTTATATTTTATTTTTCTCAAACTCATAGAACACGAGGCTTTGAATCACGTGAGGATTGTAGTTTAAATGAATTTAAACTCTACTGATTTGATCTTTTTCCTGACATTATTAATCTCATGACACATAAGCATTGCAATAACCAATCACATGCTTTAAAAAGGTCAGGAAAAAAAAAAACAAATCAACAGAGGATCCAAATCCGATTTAAATAAGGGCAAATTATACAATTTTACCCTAATTATTCTTTTTATTTAATAATATTTTTAAAAGACCAAATTACCCTTCACTAGTTGGTATTTAACGGTAGTCAATGGTCAGTCAACCATTAGTTAACGAGTCAAGGGGGGTCAATATTATTATGATATTTCTACGGGTTTTGGTGCAATTATATAATCAGGATAAATTTGTGTAATTTACCCTTTAAATCATTGAAGTTCAATTATTGAACAGTCCAAAGATCTGCCGTTACTATAGTAAAGGTTCTGAGAAACAGTGAATAAAGTATTTCACAACATATGGACCAGAATCATTCACAATCTGAGCAATTATTTTTCTAAGGTATTTAACCATTTATGGTACACATTTTGAATTATTGATGGACCGAGTGGGACTGACAGCAAATAAAATAACAGTAATGCTATACATCCCACATATAATCCCACCATTTTTATCCCAACACACGTGGCAGTTGACGTGTCACTTAATGAGTGGATAAACATTAATTGGTGAGTGAATACATGGGTAAGAGAGATAAGTATCAATTAATGTGTGTCCACTCATCAAGTGACACCTCAGCTGCCACGTGTGTTGAGATAAAAATAGTGGGATTGTAGGTGGGATGTTTAGCATTATTGATAAAATAATATTCTATATGTGCATGACTATCAAATATAAATACATCTTGACCACCCAATTCGTCATGGCATCCAATTCCAGTAAATAAATCAAATTATTCTTCGATTATTTTTTAGAGTAATTGGCACAAATCCCCCCTCGAGTATATGTGAATTTGCATGTTGCCCCCTAAACATTTTTTTTAGACATGTTGCCCCCTGAACTATCACTTTATTGGCAGACAAGAGTAAAAATGCCCCCTCAGGGGGAAAAAAACCAAAGGATTGCCAATAAAGTGATAGTTCAGGGGGCAACATGCCTAAAAAAAATGTTTAGGGGGCAACATGCAAATTCATATACACTCGATGGGGGATTTGTGCCAATTACTCTATTTTTTATGTATGTTCGAAATTACTAGCAAAGTAGCAATAATGTAACATTATTAGATTGAGTTGAAAATGATAGTAGCTTTCTTCCAACAAGTTTTTCATATTTTGATATAGAAGAGTACAAGTTGCATAGCAATGATAGCATTATCTTCGTGTTATCTTCTTGTTGAGTTGTTGTCTAAGATCCCTCCAAATGTTACTTAATTGTAAAAAATATTCATCCAACCGAACAATGTTCTAGATTCAAATCGTTATACCCGTAATATATAGTCCATTTTTACTCACCCCCCAGACACATGTCAAGTGTTGAGGAGGGGGGTAAGCAAAAGTAAACTCCGTAATATATCAATCAAAAATTAATAAATAAATGTAACAACTCTCAAATTGTCCAACATGCTATAATAAGAATGAACCAAATGAAGGTTGTTTCGAATGTAAATAGAATAATTCAAAAAAAAAAAATGTAAATAGAATTTGCTTTAAAAAAAAAAAGGAAAAAGTTCGAAAATTTATGTCTGCAAAAAAAAAAAAAAAAAAAAAAAAAAGTTGAAGATCCTTTTTACAACCGACCAATTACGGTGGGCTCATGACTCACGAGTCATCAACATCAGTTATGTTAAACGTGCGTATGCGTAGGTTCGAGTCATTTGTTTCGTGCTTTAAATAGAACAAAGAACCCAAAAAAAAATTAAAAAAAATCAAACAAGTCTGAGATAGGGAATGTTATTTCTAACATTCTCGCTTTGCTGGTTCAGGCGCGTTGTGTTTCTGTTACGTTCATTCCTAGAAAGGCCAATTAGGTGGTCCATGTATTAGCTAAAAACAGTCTCTCTTGTGTGGAGGATATGTTTTGGCTGGAGGAGTTCCCATCCTGTATTGATTCCCTTATAGTGGTTGAATGTCGCACTTGTCTGTAATCTTTCTCTTCAGTCAAAAAAAAAAAAAAAAAAACCTACAGGCTACAACAAAATGTTTATGACCACTAATTAAGCAATAAAATCTAATATACCTTTAATTATTTTCTTTTATTTCTGAACTCATAGAACGTAAGCCTCTGGATCATGTAAGTGTAAGTACACCCACACATTCGGTTTGATAGCTTGCTACTAATTCTTCTTCTACTTATGGTAAATAAAAAGGTAATATTTCACATTCTATAAGGGAAGAAATTAGAAAAACGATAAACCCTATAGGGTGACGCCACAAATTCCACCCCCAAAAGCCATATTTTTTATTGCGCCCCGACAATATTTAGGGTTCAAAAAATTTTTGTCACTATTTGGGGCGCTTTTATTCCACACTATATTAACCATACTTGAACTATTAGATAATGATAATCATAGTCGATGGTAACATTACTGTTCCCATCGCTATTACAAAACCATACATGAGATTTTCACCTCATACGACTCCTCATTGCCACAAATAAATGTAAGGACCAAGCAAGTATCCGTTATCTTGATATGGTTATAGGATAGATAACTCGTGGAAGGTCCCCAATTATACTAATGGAATTCTATCTGCGGTAAGAATAAATTTAAATCAAAAAGCATTTCTAAATTGATCTCATCCTTCAACTTTTTTGGGTGAGTAATAACTTAATAAATCCTTCAATAAAATACTCTTTGTAGAAATATCTATTGATATTTTGAGCCACCATTTTCTTTTCGATTATGAAAAAAAAAAAAATTTGACATTACTTTAGTTCATGAATCATGACACAATTTTTCTTTCTATGAAGATAAGAAAGAAATAAGAAAAAAATTGTTTTTCTTTCTATTGTAATTTTTTTTCTTCTATTTTTGTGTCCCTCTTCTTATTTCTGAAAAAAAAAAAAAAAAGGTGACTCAAAAAGGTAAAGGATTATTTTGTTCATAATAGTAATTCCTTTAATCGAAGGATAGGAGCTTACTTTAAAATAGAATTGTGGGAGTATTGCCTGATCATTTCTAGTATTCTTTTTATGTTATGCAGACGTATCTTTTTAGTTAATTTACATAATCTCCATTACTAATTCTTTGTGTGTATTTTAGTGCTCCTTACTATCCTTTTTTTTTTTTCCAATCCCCCGTTCATTAATATATGTATTGTAATACATTCAAACGGTAGTTAAACCGTTAAAATTCCATATGGTTGACTTTTGAGTTCGCTTCAAGGCTCAAGCTAGGATGACCTAATATTGGGATAGAGGGCTTTTTCCACTTTTGTTTACTATCAGTTACTTTTGTATATAGGAAATGAGACTCAATCTGCTTCCATTGCGAATTTAGAAGTTGTTTTCTTTCACTCGTATATAACTATATAACTTTTTTTATTAACCTAACGAATAAATAAATGAATAAAAAAATGGGGATATTCATTAATTTTTTTTCTAGAAGGAAAATAATAGGGAAAAGAATAACTTATGTTTTAGTGAATCGCATGTAGAGATATTAATTACTTGAAAAAAAAAAAACACATAAAGTTATTGTATTTAATAACCAATCGATTTAGCAACAGATAGTACTAAAAACAAATATTTATTACTTGATCCTAGTGCTGCAAATGTGGGCCGAGTCGGCACTGTACTGACTGTGCCATGCCATTTTCCGTGCCTAAAAAAATTTAGAGAGACACGGTACCAGCCTGCTATTTAAAATATAAAATTTTTTTAAAAATTGTAATTATTGTAGCTTGAACATGGTTGCATAAAAGCAATTCATTTCAAACAACCATATTGAATATTATGTTATTGTTTCAAACAAATATTTTAAGTAATATAAAGAGTTAATTTGAAATGTGTCCATTTCAACCGGGACCAAGGTCAAATTAATTCTCCGGATCAAGAAGGACACAGCTATGTTGTTGGATCGGGAGGAAAAAAATTCTTACTAAACTTAAATGAGGTTCGAAATGGACACGACACTTAAAAACACAATTTTTTTATTATTATTTTTTTTTTTATAAAAAAAGGGGTTTTTCTGGCCCGAAAAGTCACCGCAAGCCCATTTACCCCATTTACGGTATTTACTACAAAAATACGGGACACTTCCTCCGAACATGCCCTCCGAACCTGCTAAATCGTTCTTCCGAGATGTGGTCATTCTGGTGCTACTGGTTGTCTAAAATTGTTCCCACCGATCTGTATGTTCGGAGGACGACGTTGCGTCCATGCGTTGCTATCGGATTGTCTCAGGTTACTAATTGCTATTGGGTTCCAACACCAAAGAAGCACAAATATCATCTTGATGAATGAGGATGTCAACAGGGTCTACAATAAATTTCCTAAAGTGAACCTGAACGCACGATGAAATTTATTAATTAAAGAACAAAGCTACACATAATTATGAAGGAGGAACATAGTGAGCATTAACCCTCAAAATTACCGTAATAGATTTACAATGATAATAATAGATTTACATACTCATTTCAGGTTACAGTGAGTTTCTTATAAGATTTTCAGCAACCTGAAATGGCAGAAGAAGACAATACAAGCAAGCATACAAAGCAATTTACACGTACAGAAATATAAGGCAAATTATATATATATATATATTGCCTTTGATTTTAAAGTTAGGCAGTTGGGTAAGAGGCTGCCATAGCAATGCCACAAAGTCCTTCCTTTGCAGCAACATCCCTCTGCATCCTTATGTATCCCTCCTCTCCCCATGATGTGCCCCATGAATTCTTCACCAACCAATACTTAGTCCCATCAGCATCCACTCCATATCCAACAGCAGTAACACCATGGTCTAACTCAGTCCCGCATTCTCCTGTAAACACACCACTCGAATAGAACTGGAAATCAGACTCTCCAGCATCAATGGCCACTGAAACTGGTTGACTGGCCACAGCCTTCAAAAGTGCTTTCTCATTGTTGGCTGGCACATCCTCGAATCCATTTATATCGGCAGCATGGTTGGCTTCCTTGTTAGCACTGCATGTTCCATCAACTCCCGTGTAAGGATAGTTTGTTTCTGTTGTTAGTCCTTTGTTTTTTTGGATGAATTTGAAGGCATCGTCCATTAAGCCACCATTGCAGCCTTCATCCACACCTTTTACGTCACAATCCACCAACTCTTGTTCGGATAATGAAACTAGTTTCCCAGTTGTTAGCTTAGTTATTCCTTCCATGGCTGCAACCGCCGAAAATGCCCAGCAACATCCTATGTATATTTTGATCAACCAAAGATGGAGAGTGTGTTAGAAATCATCACTTTTTTTTTTTTCATGAAAAAACAGACACATGCATGCACTTAGTGACTTACCACATTGGCCTTGGTCTTTGATAGGTGTCACAGCGCCTTTCTTTCTCCAGTCCATGGTAGATGGAACTGCAGTAACATTTTCATATTTGAATGAAATTAATTCGTTTTGGGAACACATATGTCCTTTGAATCTGTTTCGTGAGGCTTTGAACTCTTCGTTGGTAAGATCCGCAAATTCATTGACGCCTAGCTTGTAAAGCTTGTTATTGGCTTTGTTAAAAGATTCAATAAATGCTACATTTTCCTTGTATATCTGGAATCGCTTCTCCTTCTTATCGTTGTCACTGTACACTCGTCCATAACGAGCCATCCACTGCTCGTGCCTCTCGTACATGGATACATCCTGAAGAGTACGAGACATGGCTTGTGGAACCCAATAAGCTTCCAATACAAAGATCAATGCAAAACAAAGACATTGAAAATGGTTTGCGAATCGGAATCCCATTATAGTTCTGTAGCTGCTGTATAGAATAGATGATTAATTGAATTGAGGAGTGACTACTTGCATTTTACTTTGGATTTCTTTTCACATTTATATAGAAAATTTTCTAAGAGAAGGCCAAGCTAGCTGCTGCTCATCTGCCGTGCCCGAGAAAATTTTCTGATTTGGACGAGCCGATCACAATTCATATTGTGTTCCGTTTAAGCCACTCTTGTAAATTGTCTGTTTATAGTTTTGTATTAAAATATTGTTCTTCTCACAAGAAACCAAGAAAAGATGCAATCACTGTGCCGTTTCAATCATATGCAAGGTGTCTGTGTCAAGATTTTACGTCCAAGATATATGCAACGTTGAGTGTTATTAATTAATCGATTAATCAAAGCATTATATTGGAGGCATATGTAGAGGAAATGCAATTTTATACGTTAATTTGTAATTAATTATATATATACCGGTTTTCTCTACTAAAGTTATCAAGCCAATATCCTAGCTAGGCTTCACTTTTAACTTCTAATATCTATGAATTATTTACAAATTACAAGAAATGGGAATAGATACAGTACAAATATGCATAATCACTCGCAAATTACACATCAATTGATTGTTAATAAGATCGAGATTAATTAATCTAAATATGTGTAATCACTCACAACTCACAAGTCTCATATATATATATATATATTAATTGTTTCTGGATAAATTTATAGTCTTTAAATTTTAATCCAAGAGTGTGTATAAATTAAGGATTTAAAAATTAAAAAAAATTTAAAACAAAGAGTAACTAACTCTCTCTCACATAACTAGCCATTAACAATATATATAGTTCATGTATTGTAGCTAAATATATATACAGTCTTTCTATTATCAGTTCGAACTGACAAAAGTTATATCAGTTCCTTGTATGTGGGCCACTGGATTTAAATACTTTGACTGACAAGTGCATACAGCCAAGTCAAAGTATTTAAATCCAGTGGCCCACATGCAAGGAACTGATATAACTTTTGTCAGTTCGAACTGATAATAGAATTTCTGTATATATATATATATATATATATATATATATACAGAAATTCTATTATCAGTTCGAACTGACAAAAGTTATATCAGTTCCTTGCATGTGGGCCACTGGATTTAAATACTTTGACTGACAAGTGCATACAGCCAAGTCCATACAGCCAAGTCAAAGTATTTAAATTCAGTGGCCCACATACAAGGAACTGATATAACTTTTGTCAGTTCGAACTGATATTAGAAAGACTGTATATATATATATATATATATATAGTCCCCTTCTCCTCAGTGCGCACTGATTACTGATATATATAAAATACATCAGTGCATTGCATCTGAGCCATGGATTATGGAGAAGCACTAACAAGTGCATACAAATCAAGTCAAAGCATGTTAATATAATGGTCCATTTGTATTTAAAATAAATAAATAAATGTTTGAGATTGGGTCTATTTATATTTAAATAGATTAGGTCCTGAGACCCCAAATAGATTGGATGTGGAGGCTTCAAATTTTACAAAATATGAAGAAGTTGATTGGGGCAATCGGGGGCCCCAACAAATGGTTGGGTTTGCTGGGCCCATGGGCCTGCCCTATATATATATAGTCTTTCTATTATCAGTTCGAACTGATAAAAGTTATATCAGTTCCTTGTATGTGGGCCACTGGATTTAAATACTTTGACTAACAAGTGCATACAACCAAGTCAAAGTATTTAAATCCAGTGACCCACATGCAAGGAACTGATATAACTTTTGTCAGTTCGAACTGATAATATAATTTCTGTATATATATATATATATATATCATTTACCAAGATAAATATAAATTCCAATTAATACACAAGTAACACAACAACCAACAAACAACACATTTCAATTCAAGTTTGGGTATTATTTACTACATCATGTGTAGGCCAAACCCATTTTCGTGTCTAGAACTTACAAACTCAACAAACTCATTTAAATTCAGATTGAAACTTAACCCAAAGAGAATCTATGTGTAGAACATGACCAAATATTATTTTTCAATATCACCTCTTAGTAGAGGTAGTAGTGCGCCTATTTTAATTTCCATATCGATGATGAGGGATTTGAGTCCCACCAAATACATTTTACAAGCAAGTATGATGAGTTTTCTCCCGATACATAGGTTAACACTACCTATTAACTAAATAAATCCATCTATGTTAAATGTTACACCAAATATGGAACACTGAAAATTAAATGCTCTTTATTATTGAAAAGGTCAAAACATTTGTAATTTTATATCTTAAGAGGAGTCAAGTGCCAACCACGATACTATTCATGATCCATTATATATCTTTATATACTCCGTATTTAATTTTTTTTATTTTTAATATATGATAAATTTTTCCTAATTAAAATTAGTAAAAAGTATAAAGAAATTCTAAATACACTAAAAAACAATTTTGCTAGACTCCAACAAATTTTTTTTTATTAATCTTTTTACCTTTCGCAAACCCTAAAATATTTTTTATATGTGAAGTGATGTGAATGATTTACAATAAGAATAAGAAAGAAACAAATTTTTTAAAGTGTTGATTTTTACTTTTTTTTAATTATTTATTATTTTTTTATTTTTGCTTAAACACAATGAATTTTTTTTTTTTGCTTTTTCGTGTTGACTCTTAACATTTTGAAAAAATAATCAAACAAAGAAAAAAAAATTGCCAATTTACAATTAAAAAAAGATATTTTTGAAACAAAATGATTTTTTTAAAAATGATTTTTTTTAAAAAAATTAGGTTTTTATGATGGAGTGTTTTTCTTAAAAAAAAATATCGAAAGTTAAAAATGATAATTTTGAAAAAACATGGAGTGTCTTTAGAATTTAAGTTTTTAAAATGAAGTATATTTAGAAAAATGAGTGTGAAAAGAAAAAACTTAAATTGCAAAGAGAAAATCTCAGAGAAAAAAAATATCTTATATATTGAAATGGCCTATTTACCTAACAAACATTAGATATAGGCCATCTTCAATGCAACACTATTTTGGTGTAAAAACACTAACTTGGTATAAAAGTAAGCTCCAAAGCAACACCAAATTTCAATTTCCAAGACAAAAATCGGTGTTAAGTGAATAGTATTACACCAATATTGGTGTAATACTATTCACTTAACACCATTTTTTTTTTCTTTTATTAAATTGTCAAATCAATGTTTTATATTTATTACAATTTCTAATTTTACCCTCCCACATTTATTTATAACAATATTTATTTCAAAAACTATATCGTTGGAAAGATCTCGTCAAGATCTTTAAAATGATACCAATATATATATTATTTATTTTACTTATTAATTATGTATTTAATTAATGGTAAATTTTTATATTAACTTAATTTAGTGCAATAAAATAAATGACAAAATACCTTTGACGGGGTTGACAATATGGAGGAATAAACTTTGACTTATTTGAAATCATCTATGGAACATTGATTCATTATACCGTGGGTTCTCTACAAGATAGTCAACCAATAAATTACGCTCAGCATCTTCTCGGTCTCGATAGATGAATCTATGACTAGGAATTGAGCCTCTACGACTTGGTTGGTTGTTCTCTTCTTCATTGAGATGGTAAGCCATGATGAGGTTATTGTTATTACACGCATTAAGTAACGCTACTTGTTGCATATTAGTCGTTTCAATTTGAGCATCTATAACTGGAGTGAGATCAAGTTCATTCTCGAGATTCGAGAATGAAGATGAAGATGAAAATGAAGATGATATATGAGATGGATCGGCATTTAAATAACTCATCGTTGAAGATAAATGTAAATGGATTTAATAAACTTTGGTGGAGGGTTATGTGATGAAATAAATGGAGGTGTTTTGCCTTTTATGATAGAGAATAAATAATTAATTAAATGAGAAAATTGGATAAGAAAATGAGATGGAAAAAAATTAGATGAGAAAAAATTAATTAAGTGAAAATTAGTTGGATAAATAAGTTAATAGTATTATGGTGAAATTTTGGGGGTAAAATTATGTGAGTAATTATTATTTTATATATATATTATGTAATTAATTATTTAAGAATAATATTTTTTATGTCAAAAGAATTAATTAATATTGTATAAAGTTATATCGAGAGAATAATCTTATAAAATGCTCTTTTGCACCAAATTGGTGTTGAATACATTGAAGTGGAAAAAAAAAATTAGTATAAGAATATTTCCAAAAGATTCTCTTTTTACACCAATTTGGTGTGATATTTGGAGATGCCCATTGCATCTCAAAGACTCAAACCAATGATATAGGGATGCGCTTTGCATCTTGTATTACATTGGAAAAAAAAAAAAACATGTATCATGTATGGATACAATATAATTGCTCTAACACATGAGAAAATCTTTCTTGCACCTGATGCAATACACCCATTGATTAGGATGCATTACATCGGATGCATGTAAGTTTTTCTCCTAATACAGTGACTCAGTGAGAGACGCATTCTCTAATACACCGATTTTTGGAGTGCGGGTGGTTTTAGCTTGTATTAGAGCATCTGCAAGGGAGTTCCCTAAACCCACTCTTTAGCTAAAATAGCTAGTGGTGATGGTTTTAGAGCACTTCAAGAGGCTCTCTTTAATAGCTCTTTATTTTAAAGAACCACTAAGAGACTCTCCAAATGTAGGGAGCCATTTCAAGCTCACTATCTCCTCTCTCTCTCTTATTTTTTTTTTAATATTTTTAAGTTCATTGTTCTCTTTCTTACAATTTAAAACAAAATAAATTTATTTATATTTTAAATTTAAAAAATATGAAAATATTAATGACTAGCTATAATAGAAAGGATAGTTGGAGTAACCTCATGAAAAGTTATTAACTAAAATAGCTAAAATTTAAAAAGCATGGTTGGAGATGCTATTAGACGCTACTTGACTCTTTCAGTACTTCACTTGATTTTTGGATCCCAACTTTCACTTATTGCACTGGACTTTTTTCAATAATAAATTAATTAAAAAAAAATTGTATTAAACAAATAAATAGATAAGTTAATAATTTATTTTTGACAAGATGAGATTGTCTAAGTTGTAACTTATAAACATCTCATACCTATATCCAAAATGTTATGGATTCGAATAATGTCTCATTCTTAAAAATATTCGCAATAGTTAAAAATAAGTAAATAAATAAACTCATCCAAACACATTGTCGGCTGCCTTGGGAAGATCAATCACCCACCATTTTTTCCTTTTTTTTTTTTTTTTGTTTTCTCTACAATTTTCACCACCTTTACTCTCAATTTTTCTCTCCATATATTTCTTCATTCTCATATTCTCTTATAATCACATCTCTCTCTCTCTCTAGTCAGGGACTAGGTAATAGGTTGGCCTGAAGGGCCCGGCGGCCAGCCTTTGGGAAAATTTCTTTTTAATACTTATATTTTATCTAAATTTTTAACCACCCCCGCCCCGAAAATTTCTTTTTAGCACTCATATTTAATCTAAATTTTTTATTTTGATTTTTTATATTTACTTCATAAAAATAAAAAATTTACTGGCTGACCCCATGAATGGAAAGAAACAACATGAATGGAAATTTTATTCTAAAAACTGAAATTACAAAAGAACAACTCGAGTCTCTGTTCTTTTGAAGCATAATTAAGAAAGAAACACAATTGCCAAAGACAATTACCAAACCTACAAATCTCTCCATACATCAATCTGTTCTTGAATCTTGACCGTACCTCTAAGAAAGTGATTCGCATTTACATACTACTAGAGTTAGTTCCCTCAGAGTTATAAGACGGTTGCATGTACAAACTACTCTAGTTCACATCACACCATGGAAGCCAGCAGTATCCAGAAGCACTGCTTGGATCTGCTTGGGCAACACATCCTGGCCTTCCCTGCATTGCTGATAAATTGAAAACGAATCCATCAACCTCTCGATGGCCAAAAAAGAAAAGAAAAGAAAAAAAGATCACAATGGACCATTAAGAACATATGAATGTGAATGATTGTTGATATTGTATCACATAGTGATCCAGATGGGTTCACCGTTCTTTACCAAAAGAATAATGACTAGTTTTTCAGCTAATATAACACGGTCAGGAATTTCAAAAGGCCTCTAAATGGAAGGCAATTGTTTTCAGTATTGAAAGAGAGCATGATTGCGATATTTATTGTGTCCGTTAAATGCTTTACGAACTCAGAGTAATCTTTAGATGAGAGGGAGGAAGAAGGAAATACAGTGAAAAACACAATAACAGGTGCCATATGCCAAAATCCTTGAAGAAGATAAAAAAAAAAACAAGTTAGGTTGTCATTATTCTTACACAATAGGTATTATACTAAATCCAGTTGATGGCTTTCCTATCTCACAGCAAACTTAGGTTGATCAATAAAAAACAATTGATATACAGAGGAAGAGATATTTAAAAAGACAAGAAAGTCTAAACATTTTACCAGGGGTAGTATGCAAAAATCTGCAAGGCTAAAGAATCGTCTTCGGTATGACCCACAAAAACTATCATACTTAATCCTAAGCAAATAGACAACATTTGGTAACAATCCATATATGAATAGTTTATAGGGTTATTAATTTTAAAGAGGAGACAAGGGAGAAAACACCTGAATATCAGGGTTTTTGTCTATATTCTTGGTTGACTTTACTCCACCACCAAAGTCATATTTCAAACGCCAGTCCGTTGACTCCACTGTAATAAAAATACACAAAGAAACAAGCAATTGTACAACGAAACAAATCTACGATTTGATGTAGCTCATTTCTGTTCGGTCAAAGGAATTTAAACACAAAAAACAAGTTTTCTTTATAAGTTTCTATTCAATTTTTATTTTTTTCAGGAACAATTTTGTCATTATTTAGAGAAGTCTGTACCAGCATGCAGAACAAAACATACCTAACCGTGAATGTTAAATACACATCAAAATTGAATATTCATTTATGATTCTTCATCAAAATATAGTGTGACAGAAAGAAGAGATGATAAAGACAGAGAAAGAAGCACACCTCAGCTCTGAAGACATCCAGTGCAAAACCATTGAAACAGCTGATGACAGCTTGCTGAATGTCCAAACCGAGGTTGTCTAGAGCTCTCATGGTGGATAGCAAGAGACCTGGTCTACGGGCACAGAACATGTGGATGTTGACAGCCCTTCCTTCCCTTACCCTAACCTCCACCTACAAAAGTATGATTTAATAATTTCCTCATGTTATCAAATGAGATTCTTGCTTAAGTTAATCTGAACGTTATGCTACAAGGATCTAAGTCTGGGTGTTAGGCAATGGTGTATTTAGGTGTTTATCAGTCATACCCTTATCTAGTGTTAACCGGTGTCTGAACAGGATAGTTCACTTTAAGTGTATATATAAAGTACTTTACTCACCAATAAAAAAAATTAGGTTGAAAAATGTAGCATTAGTGGCTGCATCAGTGTGTTTATATGAAGCATTACAGGGATTCGTTCTGTCAAGGAAATGAAGCATGATATCATACTAACAATGAACTCACGGTGCAAACCAACATGCTTAAACAGTATATCGAAATTTCAAAATGACATCCTCCAATCATTAAATGGTTTCCAACATGTGAACTTCAGTCCAAGTCCTACAGCACATGTCCTATGTATAGAAAGGTTAAAACATTGGACCCCATTTCACCAAGTACATTCACAAGAACTCTTTCACAGTGAAAGTTACTGATTCCAAAAATCAACTCTAAATACAACTTCACAAAAGATCTTCCGGTCTAAAATCACATTAGATGGCATACAAATTTTAACTTGATTGCCATGTTGAGAATATCAGAAAACATTGCAAAACAGAAGCACCCGTGTCATTTTTTAAGACTTTTCAAATTAACATTAACATTCATGTTAAGGTTCTTGTTAGTTGTTACGTAGATTACAATTCCAAAAAGAATACCAAGATAATAAACACAATTTTCTATGATTATAAACACTAACCAATTATGTAAAACTGTAATCAAAGTCGGTTTAGGCAAAACCAAACCCAAAGCTTAAAAGGATGTTGTTAATAGAAATTACCCTTGCCGGTTCGTTTTTAGGACTTGGGCATAGTTCTTCCTTCACACGGCAGGGAAGGGTAAGCGGAGTCGGGGTCAAAGGTTGAAAACTTGTTGAAGGCATTAGAGAGCCAGTTGTTGAGTTTGACTCCAATTCATTATGGAGATCATTGATTCTTTGAAGAAGCTCCTTTAAGTAATCAATTGCATCCCCAAGTATTGAAGCCCTATCCATCTGTGAACACAACAAAGCATAATCAATGAATAATATGGTCCTCAAACAAACAAAAAACACAAATTGATCCTTAACTAAATGGCGAAAAGAGAACGAAAAATAAACGAAGTCCATACCTTGCTAATCTTGGGCACAACAGACCTGAGCATATAAAGCCTATCATTGAGCTTCTTCCTCCTCCTCCTCTCAGCCATCAAATTCTTGGCTGGCAAACCCTTCTTCTTCCCTTTATAATCCCCACGAGTGACACTACTATTCGCAGTCGAATTCTTAACATTTTCCTCAACCTTATCATCCACATTATTGCTATTATAGTTATACTCATCAGACTCGTAATTCAAACCTGAAATATCCAAACTCGCCTCCTCAATTTTTTCAATCTTCCTCTCAGGAAAATTCCCTCCAAATATCTCCAAGTTGTCTAATTTACCGCAATTCTGTCTCGAAGCAGCTCGTTTTTCAAACAGAGTCGGCTGTGAACATACTTTAGAATTAGACCTATTGTTATTGCCGTTGTTGTTGTTGTTGTTGTTGAAAAATAGACTGTCGAGACCGTCGAAACAACTGTAAGAATTCAGACCCTGAAAGTCAGAGTCAGGAGCAGTACAAATCTGGGTTGTTAGACCCATGAAATTCGGGTTCGGGTTTAATTGGCCGACAAAAGCAGCTTCGCAGCCCAAATCGAAGCCACTGACAAAAGGGTTGAGGGTGGTGTTGTTGTCGTTGTTGTTTAGGAGAGACAATTGGTGTGACTGTGAAGGGTTGAGAGTGAATGAAGAAGAAGACGAGTCTATTGAGTGGAGAAGAAGGTTGTTGTTGTTGTGCTCAGAGAAAGCATTCAAAGCTCTCATGTCTTGGTGGTGGGTCTCTAAGCTGCTGTTGAAATCATGGTGTGGTGGTGGTGGTGGGTTCAAAGTGGATGACATGAACCAGTCAGTTTCAAGCATGGATTTGAAAGCAGAGAGAGAACCACCACCACCACCGCCACCACCACCACCAGCCATGGCTATGTCCTCTTCCCTGGGCTCCACATCTTCATTGTTGTTGTTACAGGTAGTGGTTCTGGTCCAAGAAGAAACAGAGTCGTCTTGCTCTTCTTCACCTTCCATCCAAACGATGCCGTTTGGTCCCAAAACCATTTTTCACTTTTTCTATTATTTTTCTGAGAGTAAACTGTGAAGTGAAGTAGAAAGGGAAGTTTTTTTTTTTTTTTAGCAGAGAATAATTACTTGTGAGAGGAAATGGACAGAACAGAAGAGAAATAGATTCCAAGTTTGAACGTTATGCGTATGAGTACTCAAATGAAATCAATACATTACAGACCTCCCACGCTCTCTCTCTCTCTCTCTCTCTCTACTCTATCTATCTGTCTATCTCTATATTTGGTTTCTTCTTTCACGATTTTGCCCTAGTGTGTCTGTTGTCGAATGGCCACACACACACTAGCCTCGTTAGAAAATGCTCCAACACACAATGGCCTCTCTCTACCTTGTTTATATAGATCAAATCCAACGTGTTCCTTGACGTGCATTTCGAGTTCCACTGTACTCATTTTATAAGGAATTACGATGATTTTTTTTTTGAAGCGGAAGATGACTTAAACCCATAATTTCATAATGTATGAGAGCCCCCTTAGCAAGGGTTAGGGTGGGCTCAAGCCTACCCTAGCTCATTGAAAAAAATATATATATATATTAAGAAAACACTCTATGTAAATTTATACAAAACACCATTTATAATTTCAATCTTTTTGGCATCACAAACACTCACTAATATAGACTTTTATACAAACTTTCTCTCTCACTCCCAAATTTGATTCAATCCGTTTCTTAATTTTATAAAATTATGTCTTCAAACAGAGTATGTTCTTAGGAATTATATTTGCTCAATTATTTTATTTTGTTTTAAAATTTTAGAGTTAGTCTAACTTTAGTTTATGAATTTTATATTATTAGATTTGACTAAATCTCTTCATCTTTCCACGATAACAAAACAAAGTTTTTGAACAATGAAAACGATCAAGACATTATGCTGAATGAATTTCTAAAAAAGTCTACAATTATCTACATTGAAATAAAAATTGTTGATATTATTGATCCATATATTATAATTGATAAAATTTGATGTTTTTTAAAAATCACATGATACAACTTTATTAATGTTCGATTGTATTTGCATTCCGTAATTATTATTATTATTATAACTCTTTTTTATTTATTTATCAATTTTAACATATTTTTACCACTGCCCAATGTGGTTCAGTGGTAAGAGCGCAATTCAGTTTAACACTATCCAAAGTTCAAATCGCCGCCATCGGTATATCCAAATAAAAAATTACAACCTTTTTTTTTTTTTAGAATATGCATTTTACATGTTTTGTCCCCCATACTATTTTACAATTAATAAATTTTCCTCGTATCGTTGAGGTTTACTTAAGAAATTTTGTTCTAGCCTATCCTAGTGTTGAATCCTAGTTACGTCCCTGATGAGAAATATACTACCGTACTAACCTCATCTCGTTAAATTTGTGATGAATTTTCTTTTCGATATCCTAAAAATAAATATTTGAATCATATATATAGTGTTTGATCTCGGCTTTTTGCAGTCAAATTTCTAATTAATATGTTTGATGTCAAATAAAAAAATATAATAATAAAAAAAAAACATTTCATCTTTATTGTTTTCAACGAGAAGCATGATTGGATTTAATTTCGGGTAATTTTACTAAAGCCCCTATTTTTTGACGAAATATCATCTATTTAAACGTTTTTAGCATATTAGTAACTTAAGTCTCTTATTTTTTTCAAAATACATCACTTTAGTCTATTTAACTAAAACACTAACGGTCAACTCTAATTATATATATATATATATATATATATAAGTATAATTTTACCCTTGTCAAAATGATTTATTGAGTTTTAAAAATAAATAAATAAATAAATAATATTTATTTTCTAAAAAAACAAAAGTGACATTTCACTAAAAAACAGGGACTTTAGTGAAATTACCCCTTTAATTTCCCATAAAAAATGAATCATCAATTTATAAATTAATACGGTAGGAAAAAAATCAGTAGAGGATCCAAATCCTTATAGTATATTTGCTGTCTAGTGTCTACGGTTTGTAAAAAAAGATAAAAACATGATGAATATATAAAACTCGATGATTTACTTTTATTATTTTGTTATGTTTTTTAACGAAAAAAAAAAAAAAAAAATTCTTGTTTATGCAATCACATGCAACCTTGTATTCTGATGGAAATTTTATAGGGCAAATATTTTGATTTTAACATTCATCTAAAGTTAAATTCTCAAACATTTTAATATATCTAACAAAATGTTGTGATCTATTAAGAAAAGTTGATTATTCTAAAAGGTTTAAAAAAAATTTATTAAATACATTTTTTTTTAATTATAAAAAGTTTTTTATTTATTTTTTATTTTTTTATTTTTATCCCTAAGGGGTGGTGCCATTGATCACTGAGGCGAACCGTAGACTCGGACATCCTGGGTTCGATCTTTGGCAACCATATTTCTCTTGGGGTCACTGAAGGTTTACCCGACTGTTAACTTCAGGGCCTCGTGGGATTAGTCGAGGTGCGCGCAAGCTGGCTTGGACACCCACGGATACTAAAAAAAAAAAAAAAAGTTTTTTTTGAACTATGTTATAAGTAATTTAAAAAATTGATATAAATTATAGGAATATATATCGATTAAAATGAAAAACACAGCACCGATGGACATAAAAGAAATTAAAAACTCAATAGAAAGCTGCAGACCCGTATTAGTTATGGCACGTGTAAATTTATGATAGGGCAGAAGAGATAGAAACAGAGAGAGTTAAAAAAATATATATAAAAAAATAAAGCTTTTCTTAAATGAAGTCACACAAATGTTACCTTCCGGTATATAAAATTATCAATTTTATTGCCTAATCTTGAAAGATTTCTGACACACATTCAAATTCAATAATTCATGAGAGAGAGATAGAGAGAGGGGACCAGTAATGAAAAAGTTTATATATTTTATATAGAATCTTGTTTCGTTCAAATTCCACCACAGATTTCCAAATCGATTGTAGTACGAACAATTGTTGTTACGGATATAATAGACATCATAATATAAACTTTATTTCTTATTTCTTATATAAATGTATGATTAATTATATGGATTCAGTAATCATGTTTAGAGCTAAAAGACACAAAAGAAATTCCTCTAAATACTACTTAAATGACCAACGAATCAACGACCAACTAACTTATTTTTTTTACTAATTATATCTAACTTATTAATTTGTATGGATAGAATCTATCGTATATGTAAATATATATATTTATATCACTTGTATAAAGTCTAATCTCGTTAGGTATCGATAGAGACCAAATATCTAAAATAGTAAAATCTAATCTCGTTGAAAATATTAAAATGGTTCTATCATCATTGTTCAAACCTTGTTACCGTAACCACATTTGCTCATTTTGCCCACTTGTAACAGGAGATGTAATTAAATCGTATATATAGTATGACTTTTTGGTCAAATATAAATATATAGATAAAAATAATTATATAATTTTGTCAAGGAGTACCCCTTAAATTTATGATAAATTAATGTTATTTAGTTTTTTGAAAGAAAAAAAAAGAAAAAAAAAGAGAGAGAATAAACTTTTAACTAATTGTAGATAATTTACTATAAATTTGATGTAATTCAATATATGTAACTATGTAAGTATTTGTCAATGAAGTCCACCCTAACTAAATTTCGACATCTAACATTGAACGAGTCATAATTCTATCGAAACTCATAAATATCAAACACTACATATATAATTTAGATATATATTTCCACAATATCAGATGAAAAACTTTTCATATATATACTTGTAAAATATTGGACTCTAGAATGCAAACGTGTAAGAGAAGTTGCATACCACTCTACAAAGGGTACCTGGAAAGCTCATTTTTGAAAGCTAGTTAGTTCTTGGTAGCAACATTTGTCAACTATTACATGCATAAATTATATGTGGTCATAGTTGATGGGAAGAGATAAGATTATCGATCATCACTATCCTTCACTCTTTCTTACAAATTGACTCGGAGATATGCCTTGCTGGTGGCTTACCACTAGCTATCCATAGCAAATCTCTCTCTCTCTCTCTATCTCTCTCTCTGTGTTTGTGTGTTGGATCAACGTACGTACACACATATATGTTAATATAATTAAAGCCCTTCCACAAAATAAATTAAAGACTAAAAAAAGAGAAACTGAAAGGCACTTTCCATTTGCCATATTCACCATGCAATTGCAATGGGTTAGCTTTTGGAATAAATTTTCCAGAAGAAAAACCAAGTTTCTCGTGATGCCTTCTCAATCACTTTCACCGCACCTACTCGATCCCCAATCAAACACCCCTCTCCCCCTTTCCTTTTTACTTTTCAATTCTCTCTAACCGAAAGGTTGTAATTGGTGGTCAAACCATTTACAATCCCTCGCTGAAATCATACCTTATCATCACACCAACAAACAAAAAAAATACTTATAATTTGATTACAACCTCTTATACATATGTGCGAGGTGTGAGGTGCTTAATTACCGCTAACCAATCTGGTCGATCTTATCGTTTATAATATGATATTCTTCACTCCATCTAAAGACATTAACATAATACCAACCTCACCTTGTGATTTATCTCAATTTCCAAGTGATGATCATGATTATGGATTTTTAATTTTTTTTTAAATATAATTGATTAATTGTGATAATTTCAAGTTTGAAGGACTCAAATCACCTGTTCAAAAATTGGTTGGTTAGACACAAATTAATTTGGACACCATTTTTGGACAGCTAATTTGAGTCCGTAAGAGGTGAAAGCAAAGCTGGGTGCGACCTCTGGTTGCGTGGGCAACCTAAATATCTGGGGACTGGGGTCAATTTTTCGATTTTTCCAACTTCAATTAGCACAGAAAGCATAGTTGTTGAACGTTGATCATCAGTTTTCAAACTTAAGTGGTTCACGTGATAGTTGATAATACTACAAATGACTCACTTAAGTGAGTCAGTTCGTGACACGTGGCAAACATGCAACTGATTAAAGAAAAGATTGACCAATGAGAAGGAGTGGTGGGGTGGGGCCCAACTGGCTAGATGCATGGCGTGCAAGTCCAAAATCATGGTTGTTCACGCCGTTTAGTTGTCGATCATCAACAGCAAATACTTGGCGGTTTGCCCGACATGTCAAGTGCCTCACCAGTCACCATGTGCTTCCCTGAACCCTCATCTCTCAAACTCTCTCTAGCTACTTAATAGAAAAGTAAAGTTTTCGGGTTTTTTTAACACAGAAAATGATCATACAATACAAGAGACCAGTTAATATATTTATAATTACTAGCAGTGATGGTTACAACTTACAAGAAGCGGTCGTGACAGCTTGGAGAAGAGGGGACCGACCATGAATGTTGCGGGACATATACAGGCTACTGGCTACTTCTTTCTCTCTCTCTCTATATATATATATAAAACTCTTTAAATGGCAATGCGTGCTGTGGCCTGTAGCCTATACGTATACCTATGTGGAGTTGTAAGTACATGCAGATCCTCCATCCACTACTTCTCATGTTTTGCAGATGTTCTTGTCATCCATCGTTTGGATTCGAACCTTTGATCGAATTTTCATTACAAATGCAATTATATATAATAAATTAAACCACAAAATTATAAAATACCATAAACAGTGTAAAGACTAGAAACCGAGACATTGTTAGACTAAAGAACGTCTTATCACCAAGCAGCGGTGGGTGTTGGTGATTGGAACCCTAGTAAACGCTTCTATTAAATTAGCTATATGACTATTGGGGTCTTATATCTTTTACTTTAAAATGCATTTTATATATAGAGTAAAAAATAAAAAATAAATAAAAAAAACAACCCCACACTACTATGTTACAAAACTAGCTAGCCAATTATAGTATTCATTATCCCTCCTAACTCTAATAATATATGTAATGATCGATATCAATAATGAGCCCTTTTTGCCTCATATATATATTAAAAATTGAAGTCCAAATCATGAAATAACATTAATGCAGAGGAACTCTGGGACAGAAGTTGGTGCATTGAGTGCTCTGCTTGATTTGTTGGCAAATTGGAACAAAATTAAGATATTCTAGATAGTGTTATGAATAAGTTGGGCACTTTCTCGTGATGGAAATAAAACCTAGAGAACTACCTTTTATACTCTTGCAATTTAATTACTTACGTATCCTGTCACACACCAGATTCTACATCTTTTTTTCTTTTTTTAAATGTCCACCACCGATATTCCTCTCTTCCCAGATACACCTTGGATTTATGGCTACCCTATCTTTATTTTTAGGGGTATTATCAATTTAGTCCCCAAGTTTTTGTGAAAGATTAATTTTTTAAACGAGTTTACTTTTGTACAGCTCTTGGTCTTTTACTTTTAAAAAATACATCAAATTGGTCCCTCTGATCAAAATTTTGACAGTCAAATGTGACAGAAAATACAAATTGATGATTTTACCCATTGTATTTAATTATTGAATGAGAATGACACTTTTACCCTCCAAGCTTTTACAATTTGACGACTTTACCAATTTGGATTGTCCAATACAAAATTGACATGTGTTATTACACTTATTTTAAAAAAAGAAATGCTTAAAAATTAATAAAATACATTCAAAATAAATAATATCATTAAAATATTACAAAATTTTTAATAAAAAACCTATAAATATATAATAACTCTTCAAATAACATAAAATTATTTTTTTTTTTTTTAAATGGAAATCCATTAAAAATACTAAAGTAATTTGAAAAATGATTTTTTTTTTTTTTTTTTTAATTGACCTCCACCATCCATTTTGAAATTTTTATCCACCTCCCCAAGTCAAGTTTAGGAGGATCCATGATATGCTAACTGGGTCAAAATGCAAAGCCGACCCAATAGATTTTGGGCCGCTCTTAGCTCGCATTTTGTCCTCCTAGTTCTTCAATGTTATCGATCTTCTTCTTTACTTTGTCAATTTGAGCAAACTTTTGAATATCCGATTCAGATTCTAAGTTTCAACTTCAATTCTATTTCTGTACTCTAATTCCAAAAGTCAAGTTTTATTAATCTTATAAGATGCATCATAATAATATGCTAGCCAAATTATGTACATTTCATATATACGCTCCACGTACACTTTCTCCTAATAGCTATTAGCAAGTAAAGAAATTTGTGATGCTAAACAATTTCTTATGAATGTGTTCTTAATTCTAGATAGCTATCGATAGTTTTTTATAGTTAAATTCTATTACATTAATTACCCTATTAATAATTATTATGTGCAGGATTTCCACGTGTTTTTTTTGTACGGATCGACTCTATAACGTTACAGAGTTACCTGAACACTCTCCTAAAAGTGACAATATCACTCTGTAACATTACAAAGTCAAATTTGTACTAAAAAAATGTGCGATTGTTATAGAATCATGCCAATGTATTGTTCCAATCCTATCTCCTTCCTTCAATCTTCCACATATTGCCATGCACATCATACAAAAAAAATTCAAACCATATATATAAATCTTGACTAAAAGCTGTTAATTATGATCAAATGAAAAATATACGAAGAAACCAATCGAAAATTTCACACAAACTGATCAGGAGAAGGGAAGCTAAGGTGCTTAAAGCAAGTGAACCCTCCATCCACAACAAGATTGTGACCTGTTATGTACTTGGATTCGTCTGATGCCAAATACAAAGCAGCCCGAGCTACGTCCACTTCTTCACACTTAGCTCCCTTGAGCTCACTCAGTCCATTGATGATATCAGTTATCTGTTCCGGCGTCGCGCCACCAAAGATTTTGGCAATCTCGGTCACTGCCAATCTGGTCGGTATAGGAGCCGGTGAAATGCAATTGATCCTCACACCAGCTCTGCATAGCTCACTGGCTACTGACTTGACAATTCCAGGAATTGTAAACTTTGATATTGTGTATGGATGTGGGCCTAGACCACCCATCAGCCCACTAATGCTTGATGTGCATAGTATGGACCCTGAACCCGTAGGCACCATCACTCGGGCTGCGTGTTTTATCCCGGCAACCATACCCCGAATGTTGATCCTCATTACACGGTCGAAGTCGTCTAGGTTAAGGTCTGCGATGCTCGGTGGGAACGCGGGGCCTGTTATTCCAGCATTGTTGTACATTATATCGAGTTTTCCGTGGCGATTCATGGCAGTTTCCACAGCTTCTGCCACTTGGGACTCAACGGCTACATCGCATTCGACAAAGTGGGCTGCAGGGCCCAGATCGGTGGCTGCTTTTTGGCCCATGTGAGTGTCGATGTCTGCAATGATGACTTGGGCTCCATGTTGGATAAATTCGTGGGCTGTTGCCTTTCCAAGACCATTTGCACCACCTGTTATCAAGGCTACTTTGCCTTCTAGTCTGTTTTTTCAAAGCAAACAACAAAGATTACTCATGAATGTCTTTGATTTTTTTGCTTTAAACTTTGGAGAATCGTTTTCTTTTGACAAATGGTGACAAAGTAGATGAAAAGAATATCGACGTCCCATCATATAATCATTTTGGGCGGTCGTTGATGGAATATGAACCAAACTTTCAACATCATCATCAATATAAAAGGTGACTAGATAAGATTCAAATAATTGGAAATGCCAAATCAAAATAATGTTGGCATGGTTTTGTACAAAGATAGATTTTAATAATCTCCGTTAATTATGATCCAATTATGATCGATTGAGATTAGTTGTTTTTTTGGTTTTTAAATTGAACAAGTCGAAAATGTCGAAATTAAACAATATATTAAGACAAACATGATCAAACTAATAATTATGTATGGTAAGACTTAAATTCACTTCACAAGTATGAAACGGTAAATGCACATCACTTGAACTGAATGAGGATGCGTAAATTGAGTGACTTTAAATCTTCTTAGAAATTTCTTTTAGTTTCTTACATTCATCAAAAATCAATCTTTTAAGGTAAAGTTTGCTGTCATAAAAGATTTTATTTGTATTTATCTTGTTTTTAGAAACAAAACCAAAACAATAAAATGAAATGAAAACCAAAAAATTGCATAAACTTTGCATCTCTTTGTTAATTAATGTACTAAATAAGGGAGACAGATGGTAATGACACGGATCCTAATTAATAACACGTTTCATAGTATCTTTAGTTTATGTTCTCAACATGAAAATAAAAAATATAAAAAATAGTGCAATCTTCACAGATCTTGAGTTTCCATGTGACATTAAATTTCTAAAAGTGTTTTTTTATTTGTCTTACAAAATTGCAATATTTGGAATTAGAAAATTGGGTTGCTGGATCTGGGGATTGATTAGCTGCATAAACACCGGAGCCTTGTCTATGTTGCCGGACAAAATACATGAGGATATAAAAATTTATAATTCATATTTTATGTATTTTAGTGTAATTATATATATATATATATATATATGCCTATAAATATATATGTCAATCTAAGTGCTGTACTATGTTTATTAGCTCGAGAAAGAAGATGCGTAACGTTTTTTGAGCCGAATTGCACCCTTTTTACGGCCACAAAAGAAAAACAAAAAGGAAATGGCTATAATAGTAATTTGATAAAAATAAAAACAGGAAAATTTAGACGTCTTTCCAATCTATAGAAAAAATAAAAATAACAAATAAAGACGACTGGCATGAAAAATATGTAACTAATATATATATATATATACATACATACGGTCTTTCTATTATCAGTTCGAACTGATAAGTGCATACAGCCAAGTCAAAATATTTAAATCCAGTGGCCCACATACAAGGAACTGATATAACTTTTGTCAGTTCGAACTGATAATAGAATTTCTGTATATATATATAATAGTTAATCAATTGAAGATATTTAAAAAAAATACGAGTAAAAAGATTTTTCTGCTCTTCAGTCTTCAACTCTTCATTGTAGAGAAACTCTATTTGAAAATAGAGAAACTCTATTTAGTTTAAATTATAACGTGAGAACTTTGTGTTGACAACAAAATGATGAAGACAAAATCAAATAATATATGGTTCTAATTAATTACTGTAGTTTGAAATGACAAAATGTTAAAAGATGAGAAACAATTCAAATCCCAGAAAACATGATCAGTCAAGCCATCTTGTAAGTACGTATATAATCATCTTTAATTAATTTCCACAAGAAAAAGAACTGTAATACTAACAACAGTACACTGTGTAACAATAACCACAGAATTAACAGAAGCAAATTAACAAGTAATTTAGAGAGAATAATTACCTCCTATTAGCAGCAGCAGCTGTGGAGGAGTACTGGAGTCCCACACGCTTAGTCATGAACAAATCATCAGCAATAAACTTGAACTCTCTTGCAGAAACCAAAAAAAAAAAAGAGAACTCATGATCAGTTTACATGTATATATAGAAAACAATCAAACAATATTATAAGCTTCTAAAGACGTTGTTGAATGTTAATTGTAATTATCCTTCATAATTACCTAGCTAATGATCTGATCATATCGATCGACGGCTATGATCTGATGATAAAAGATGATGATCAAGTGTACGTTTCTCTCTGGATCTGAATTCTGATGTAAAAATATAAAAGAAAAAAGAAGGAAGATAGGTGAGCTAGGCAGAGTATTTATTGGAGGAGGAAGCAGATGTTTTGCAGTTGCATTCAGATTTACACACACACACATTTACATGCAGCCAACAGACAAGTAGACAACAGCCACTCTCATATATATGAAGTGAAATGAGTCATTAACAGTATACATTTTTTATTTTTTATTTTTGAAAAAAAGAAAAGGTAATTACAGCACTAACATTAGATGATTAGCTCCCGTAGTTTGCTTTAATATTATTTATTTATTTATTTATTTATTTTGTTCTCTTTTGATTAGTGTGTGGATATATAGTGATGATTTTCATAATTTCAAAGGATTATTGTATATAAATGAGAGTAATTATAATGTGGAAAGGGAAGTTTTATAAAGTACTTTTACTTTATACATATATGGGACAATTTGTATTTAATTTATTCGATGGTTACGGTATATATTATTGTGATTGATATTTTTCTTCAATTTCGAAGTTGTATATTATTGTGATTGATATTTGTCAAGGATGATTTGGCAATAACCGGGGAAAAATTAAAAAAATAAAAGGTTTAGAATATAATCAATATATATATATATATTTTAAATAAAATTGGACTAACTTAAAAGGAAAACAAAATTTAAGATGTCTAGCATTAATCTATTTATAATATTTTAATATATTTTATATATCATGTAAATAAAACATTAATATATAAAAATTTAGTATATGAATAAATGCTCCGTAATGGTAACAATGGGACTATCCCGTTATAAAGACTTTAATTAATTAACTAATTAAGCCAGCTGTGGCATAATTAATTCACATAATTATTATAATATGTTCTTTAAAAAAAAATATATTATAATATGTGATCTAGAAGATATGGATTCTCACGCAAGATATATATATATATTGCCTGCTTGACCGACCATCCATAGATGTCAACCTTATAGTTTATAATTAATTATGATTAACAACAAAATTAAAGGAAAAGGAAAACCTTTTAAAAAGACTAACCTACACTCTAGCTACTGTGTTTTATTACTTCTTTTCTTTCTACAAAGTTTTCTAGGATTTCTAATTTGCTTTATTTTCCCTTTTGTTTTAAATTATTATTATTATTGATATTATAATAATTATTATTTTTCTTTTGTCATTTGAATTTTTTATTATTATTATTATATATATATATATTTTACCGATTTTGGATAATTATTGGTATTTTTTAAAATTTAATATATCACATATAAATCAAACTCCAAATAATTGATTTGTTAAAAGCTTTCACTATATTCATTAGAGTGAGACTCTGCCAACTTTACAGTATATAATTATTTTTGTTAATTGAACAAGTGAAGAACAAAATCAATAATGCCAGATGAAAAAACAGGTGAACGGTAAGGATCAAACATAGGAGACCAATGATGAATAACATTGTATGTATTTAATTTCTCACCAGATTTATTCGATCTTTTAATTAATAAACCAATAATAACTCTTGTGATGGAGTTGACAAAATGAGTTTGTTTCATGTCTATTCTTCATATCAATATATGAGGTCCTCTACTCCATTTATCAAATTTTAAACTATTATAATATTTAAAAAAAATATTAAAAATCCTTTAATTTGCAGCATTTTCGTGTCAATCCATGTGAAAAAAAACGTTGATATATAAATAAAATAAAAATAAAATACTTGAAAAACAAAAGTCAACTCTATAAACTTAGCTACGCTGACCGTACGTGATTAATATGTTAATTTGCATGTAATATGAAAAATTAAAACTCTGGAAGTATCCCAAGAACCGACATTTGAACCTACATATGGAACGTTGTTAAATTAATTATTAAAAAAAAACAAAAACATCTAAATCAAATGAATATGGAAAATAAAAATGGGTGCCAATTGCCTTTTGCCAAACTGTTTTTGCTTGAAATCAGGCATTTAATTTTGTCAGTGACATTGACATTGCACCAAACCTTTTATTAATGTTGCAATTATAATAGTGCCTCTCACAACGGTTCAATTTCCTTGAGACTACAATGTGCCACTAATTTCATAGATTTCACAATAAGATTTGAAGCCAAGTAAATATATATAGTTGTTGTTGTTGTTGCTTTGGTTAATTAACAGTAACAAAAAGGTCTAATCAGTAATCACTATATACTATCACTTTAATCGATTAATTAACACCATCATCAATTACTGTTGATTCCATGATCATGAGCTACACAATATGGATGATCATGTTTGAGTATGGCCCGGTTTCTTTTTTATAAACAAAACTATAAAATTCATAACAGATACAAATTAATTAAAGAAACCACCATCCTTTTTGTCTTAACTCTATATATATATATATAAACTATATATAATTAAATCAGAACAATTAAAGGACCACGGAAAACGGATGGTCAAGACTCAAGAGACAAAGGCGAAGTTTGTGACTTTATTATGCTGTAGCTAGTGGAGGTGGTGGAGTACCGCAGAGGACCCAATCTTATTCTAGTGCTAGAAATTATTTAGAATATCCGAACGTATTAATCATTAAAATCGTATATTATAATGTTAGTACGTAACTGTTAAACTGAAATGTTTAATAAGTTGATAGATAAAGGTATAACTATATTACTTATGATATATGGTTGATGAGATTTATGATACGTTAACACGTCCGTTCACGTATAACGTGAAGATAAATGACGAACGTCATACACATGTTAGACACCCCTACGACAATATAATATCTGTAATGAACAAGAAATCCATGTAGAACGAGGAAGATATTCAAACCGGAGAACTCTTAATTCGATCTGATAATACCATATGACCGTTAGATATATATGGATAGGATTTAGATTTTCATATCATAGAGTTGAACACTTTCACTGGACTACATAGAAACATTTCTTTAATAATCTGATCAATAAAGTCAGTTGGCGGCAAATTAATTACACTTAGCTTCACTACCTAATTAACTTAATTAAAAAGTTAGAGACACAGAGAATTATACTAATACCAAGTACAGTGATACATTAATGCAATAATTTGGTGGCCTGGTAAAATTTTTAAAAAGCTAAGTAACAAAAGGTTGTCATTTTATAGAGACAATGTCGACAACCCTCAGACACCTTTATGATCCGACAAGCTGGACAGTGTTCTTGTCTCTCAAATTGGGATTATGTTGCTGATTAATTATTAATCAAATGGATTAAAAGTAATGGTGTTTTAGTGAAATACTTGGACATTATTGGTGTACACTGTGAGAGTGATTGTGGTTTGAGATTTGTTTTGTACTTTTGTAGATTGCCAATTTGTTTGCTGCATGCGTGTTTGATTTTAATCAGTTTTAAGCTGTTTATATTACTTCCACGTGGATCCATGTGCTCATGCGCAGTCCATGCTGTTTCTAAATATTGGTCAACTCTTACACGTGGTGATTTTTTATTGGATGTACTTTGTAACTAACGATGGTACCTTTTGTTTTTATATACATCTTTGCACACCAAAGTCGTTCTAATGACAATGCAAATTAATCTGTTAATATTTTTATATAATTACATGAGACTATAAACAACTCGAACATAAATCAAATGTTTAATAAGAGTGATATTTAATCCCAAAATTATTTCTCTAGTAAACACAATTTATTAATTGGATTAGTCGATCTAATCTATAACATAAATGGTTGGATTTTAGGTTTGTGGGTTCAACCCAATCAGACGTACATTGTGGGCTAGACTGATAAAACAATATTCGGTTGATTTGAATTTGAAATTTTATAAAATATAACTGATAAAGTAACTTTAAATTAAATTTCTATTTATCTCTTAATTGATTTAGTGATATTATCCTGATATATCACTTAATAGAATTGAGATATGGATTTTTGTTTCTTTCAGAGATACAAATACAATACTTGCTTCTATTTTCCTCTCTCCATCTCTTTCTCTCTCTCAAAAACATAGAAATAGGTTTTTTGTTTGGGTATTTGAAACGTGAAACTTTGAGGTTGTTCGATTAATACATATGCCATCGACAAAGTATCATGAAACCATCACGTTTTCAAGTCTTCCGCTAAGGTTAGCCGCTCTAATTTGTCTTTCATAAACAATATTGAAATTTAATTTAATAGTCATGTAGGCTATACTAGATGAAGAAGTTAAATTTATATAACACATAATACTTATAAAACATTAACAGTCAATTCTATTTCAAAAAAAAAAAAAAAAAAAAAACAGCTAATTGTTTGTTAAAATCCAAATTAATATGTTTTTTAAAATCCAATAATACCCTTTAGTAAAATTACCAATAAGACTAAATTGTTTGTAAATACTCCCACCAATAATTATTAATTAGTTTCCAATTTTAATATTTTGTGAAAAAAAAAAAAAGTTTCCTTTTAATGATTTGATTTTGATATTCATACAGTAGAACTCCTGTAAATTAATCTTCTGTAAATTAATCTCCTCTCTAAACTAATAAAAAATCCCGGTCCCGACTCGGGCCAGTGTAAAAAATTAATAAACCCCTCTATCGTAATAATTAATAATTTCTTTTTGAAACCTAGTGTAAAATTTCGGTCCCGACTGTCGCATAAATTAATAATTTCATAAAAGTATAAAATATATTACAAAATATTCAAGAACTATAAAAGTACTTCAAAATGCTAGTTTGCACAATGTCACCATGTTTAATATTTTTTATTTCATCCTTCATCTTTTGAATTGTCCTCAATAAGTTATTGTGATCATCTTCTTGTTGTAAACGTTTCAACTAAATTTAACATTTCAATAGCCTTACTTGTAGAAATTTTAGGTACCTCTTGACTATCATTGTCGTCATCATCTATCTCAACCACACTAACAATATTTTGCATTGTGATATCATTGATGATATCCTCTTCGGTTTGAGTGTAACAAATCATTCTTAAACAAGGAATCCTGAAAAAATGAACTTTCTATGAAGAAGAAAACCGACTAAACAAGTAATCCCAAAAAGGAACCTTCCATAAACAAGAAAGCTGACTTTCACACGTTTTTAAAGACAAGATAACACTTTACAATGTAAAATCCTTCAAATTAATAACCCCTCTAAATTAATACTCAATGATGGGTCCCAAGAATATTAATTTAGAGGGGTTCTACTATATATCATTAAAAATTCTTTCCATTTTCTTAAACCATAGATTCTCTTTTAAAATATAATTTTAAATATATTTTCAATTTCTTTTAAGGAAATAAAAATTGACTGCTAGAGAATGAATCAAGATTTTAAAAGTTGGTCGTAAAAAAACAAGTTTTAAATTATTTTTATTAGAAGAACAAAATCATTATAAATTGTTTTCTCTATAATATTTGTATGTTTTTTTTTTCTTAATTTCATTAAACACTTTTCTACTTCCAAATCAATTAGTACATTACATAAACCTTACATCTCTACAACTTTCACAAATGGAAAATAGATAGAAAACAATCAAGAAGAAATGGAATGATCTGCTTGACATGAGGAGAGAGAAAAATGGAATTTGATTTTGTGAAAGAAAAACATGGAAGAGAAAAAGAAGGGAAGAGAAAGAAAAATGATAGATTTTTTTTTTTTTTTTAAAGAACAGTGATAGAATTTTTTTTATTTTATTTTTTAAATAACAGTGATAGAATTAAAAGAATTAAAGACAATAACAAAATTTTAAATAATAATAATATATGTAGAGTTGTGTGTACTTACAAAAATACAATACAATATAATTAAAGAAATGATATTTCTGGCATTAAGTAGGGTTTATTTACAAATTATTAAATTTTTAAAAAATTTGATAGGTGTGATTTAGGGATGGCAAAGGGGCAGAGTGGCCCTCCTTGCACTCCACCCAATTTATTTTTTAAAAACCCATCCCCTCATAAAACCTCTCAATAAATGGAGCGGGGCAGGGCGGGGCGGGGTATACTTTCCCCATCCCCACCCAATTTACCCAATTTAACCCATTTATCTAAATTATTTATTAAAATCTTGTCAATATATATATATATATTAAAATAATAAATATATATCCCAATGAATATGATCTAATTTATAAAATAATTCCAAAAAACTACTGAAAATCATCTCATAAATATAAATCCCAAAACTAAATAAATAAATTCAATTATTTTAAAACATAAACATTAAACTAAATAATAAAATAAATAAATATTATATTTTAAGAGGGGCTAGGCAGGGTGGGGATTATAAAACCCATCCCCACCCCATACTCATTGCAGGTTTTATTATCTATCCCCATACCCGCCCCATTCCTATCAAATTGAAACCCATCACCACCTAATAAGTGCGGGTCCCCACGGGTTATTTTGCCATCCCTAGTGTGATTATGAAATGGGTGTACATATAGTTTTTAAGAGGTGTCATTATCGTCACTCTAAAAAAAATCTGACCATTTATTTCAAATAAAAATAAGGGTCAGGTTAAACAACTTAAATCTGTAACTTAAAATATTGACTTCAACATCGCAACTATTGGATTAAGAGCACATGAGTGGTTGAGATTTTAAAATCAAAAATTTAAGTCACAAATTTAAAGTTGATTTAGCTTGACTCTAAGAATAAACATCTATAAAAAATTTCCCATGAATATTTTTCAAGTAAGTTGTAACATTGTGGAGCTGGTTCTATAATATTACAAAACTAAGTTCTTGAATTCAATTGCAGTGGCGTAGCTTATCATGGCCTGGCCCCCAAGCCCATGGAGAAGTTTAAAATAAATTTTAGTGACGATATTTGCACTTTTCTAAAACTATATGTACAGTTAAAGTTTATATATTTTCAAAATTTCAACATTACTCTTAAATTAAATTATTAATAGTTTAATTTAAAAATATAATAATTTTATAACTATTTTACTTTTTTCGAATTTTTAACTAATTCAATCAAATTAAAAAAAGAAAATAATAATAATAAAGAAAAACAAAAACCCAAATCAATTCGGCCTCCACGAGATCTTGTAATTCCACCACCAAACCTTTTAATTCCTCCATTTGATCTTTTAACATTAGAAGATCAATAGTAAAATTTAAACCATTGTATGCAGATATTTTTTTCTTTAGAAATAACACTATATGCAGATTTTAATTTTATGATAAAAAAAATATTCTACAATTTTAAAAGCAATAAAATATAAAACACTAATGTTAGACAACCCAAAAAATTAACCCAAAACACAACCCAAATAATGTTTGTATTTCGATTTCAGTTATGTTTTGGATTTAGAAGAATTTTTGAATTTTTGGATTTTGGAAATTGTATTAGGGTTTAATTGTGTGTGGGGTTGATATAGTATGGTACCAGTGGAGGATCGCCTTCTCCACTGCTCTCCATTGATGAAGGTTGATGAAGGCCATCTGACGTTGATTGGCCTCATCGATGGCCTTCAATTTTACTATATATTTTTTAAATATATATTTTTGCTTCTGTTTTCAATTAATACAGTGGTAGTTTTGACATTCCAGTAGCTACACTTAGGGCCAGTTTGGTATTGCTGTAACTTTTGTAATAATCACTGTTAGCTGTGCTGAAGGAATTATCAGCTGTGAAGTTAATCAGCAAATGCTTGGTTAATTATACTTTTAAAACTACTGTATAGCTCAAAAGCAGTATATATATGTTTGGTAATTTTATTTCAAAAGTGTTAATATTAGTTACAATGACTAAAATAAACATGATTTTAGAACCTTATTTTATTTTTTCATTAATTATATATATTAAATCAATATTTAAGTAGAATATTTAAATTGGAAAAAAAAATTCCATAAGAACAATAAAAATATTTTAAAAAGATTTTATAAATCAAATCAATATTTAAATAGAATTTTAATTTTGAGATGAAATAAGGTATATAAATGATTTTAACTTGATTTCATACGGATAATAATGACATTTTAAAAGATGCATTAAATATTAAAATAGATTATTCCATAATCACTTTCAAAAAGTAACCCCCCACCTACTTCTTAAAATCACTGTCAAAACTTATCAGATTATCAAATAATAACTTTTGGAAATTTTACAAAACATCATTTCATATTAAAATTATAAAATAATCTGATTTTAACTTTTCAAAAGTAATACCAAACTGACCTTAAGAAACATAGTAATCATAACAGTCGTTAATTTCAGGGGGTGTGAGTTTAGAAATATGGTATTTTGTAATCTGACTGTATTTACTGCAAACCTTAGGGAACGTCAATGCAATTCTCCCAATTTTAGATTAATTATTTTACTCAATATAAAATTAATTAAATTTCATGTTTTTACTTTCCTTCGAAGTTTTCGTTTGTTATTAGGTTTTCTTTCGTAACTTTAACCCTAACGCTAGTTTATTTTGTTTAACTTATTATTATTATTATTATTAATCATAGCATAATCACAGACAACAAATATTTTCACAATCACAACAACCAATTGTTTATCAATTATACAAGTTACAATCTCAGGTATATAGTTTTCAAAGTTTTTTAAATATATTTATATTTTACTTTTCCTTTTAACTTATATTTTTTTTATTTCTCAGATACCTATTTGAAATATAGAGTTGATCATCAATAGAAATTCAGGTTTGGCTTGTTTCAATTTTTTTTTAATCTAATAATTTGATGTAGTTTACAATTTAAATTTATAACTGTATTAGACTTTTATATATTTTATTTTATTTTTACTTGGGAAAGGGGATTCGAAATTGGGATCTCAATTTTGTTGAGAGGTGTGGTTACCACCTGCTATTTTGCCTAACTGTATTAGATGTTAAGTTTTATAATATGGTTTGTAGATTTCTTTTCAACTCCTGTATAGTAAACTTTATACAGGAGAAGAAACGGAGAGAGCTAGGAAACATGCAACAAGCTCTGAGAACAAGGCAAAGAAGCAAGTAATTTACCTTGGTTTTTTCCATTTATGGACCATCATATATGTTTCCAATATCAGTACTCACTTATCCGATGCAAATATTTTAATGTATAAACTAGGGCTGGGCACGGTCCGGTTTGGTTCGGTTTCAACCGGAACTAGACCACACCAAAAATTTCGGTTTTTTTTTTGTTTTTGTTTTTGTTTTTTTTTAAAAACAAAACCAGTTGGACCAATCTCCTTTTCAAACCAGACCAAATTACATTGGTTCGGTTCGGTCTAACGGTTCTTGACTTGAAATTTTCTTTTTTAATTTTTATGCAATTTAAAATTTATATCAAACGGTGCATCATTTAAAAGAAATATATTGTATGATGAGTTATTGACCGGTTCATATATACAATATAAATAAAATAAAATATATTTAAATATAAAAAATAAAATTAAAATATCTTTTCAGACCAAATAAAGTAATAAAATGATAGATTATTGGTGGTTTTAATAAAACAAATATGAAATAATAAATTAGGGTTTTCACTTATAACTCTTAGTTTTAAAGTTTTTGGCGAGATATGTAATAGAATAAAAAGTGTGCTAAAAGTATCCAGTTTACAGTTCGGTCCGGGTTTGATAAGCTTGGACCATAGACTAGATCAAACCATACGGTTTTTTTTAAAAGTGAAAAACCGGACCAAACCAAACGGGTTGGTTTGATTTGGTCTGGTTTAGCGGTTTTGGGCTTTTTTGCCCACCCCTAGCATAAACATTGGATCATTCTCATAGAGGCCATGACAGTTATGGCAGTGCACCCTAGACTACAAAATACACAGTATCAGTACTCATAAAGCACCAAGTTCAATGATAAATCACCAACCTTATCTAAAGCAATCCCAGCAAAATGATATTGATCAATTTCCATAAAGACTTCTACCTGTTCAGCATCTGAAATCTTCAAGAAGTTCCGAGTTAACACATTCTATTAGTTAATAACAAAATACACTGTTTTGAGAAAGAGAACAACGGCTATGTGTATCGTCGGTAAAAGTTCAATATGCATAAAATTTTTGGAATCAGCACCCATGCGACACTAGTAGATATCGTTTGAGATTCTTGGATTTTTTTTCCCTTTCATTTTGGCTGGGAAAAAGATATAACCAGAAATTACCAAAAATAGATCCTTGGATATTAGGACAGAATGGAGGAAATTGTTCGAAAATAATCCAATAAAGAGCAATAAATGCACCGACCAACATAAATTAAGTCAGAGAAGGGAACTATAGCAAGAAAATGACCAAACTGAACATCGGTGAAGGCTGTGAGAAATGGCATGACAGCTACTAATGTATTGAACGACACATACTTCAAATATGGGAAATCACCAGAGAGATAAACTTAGGAAATCTACATAGAACAATGCAGAAATATCAAATATACCTCCATGGTTCACAAAATGGAGTCACAGAAGGGAACTACAGCAAGAAATGGAACAATGCAATTAAGAAATATATATTTCCAATTTTATGTGACATCTCCAAAGAGAATAGATAAGGACATCTACATAGAACAATGCAGAGTTGATGTCTCATTTCCATTAAAATTGAGTTAATTTGGAGTATTAAGTTTTCCCAACTGACAAAAAAGAGTTAAATAAATAGAATGTAACATTACATAAACATCACCATCTTTTTTCAGATTCTTGCAGAAGATCAATTCAGCTAACGATGAACAAGAACATGCAGCATACTTTCTGCTAGCTGCAACCTGCTGCAGATAAGTTGAAAATTGGAACTGAATTGATAATAAAATGAAGCTCCTTTATCAGCAAAATTTATGATTAAAATGCGTGTTCTTAAATAATGTAGAAATAAAGAGAGCCAACTAATGTTTTCATGTGCAATACTGTGTGGAAGCTTAGAGTAAAGTAGAACAAATGAGAAAACCAGAATAACGAAAGACAGAACCCTTTCAGACAAGTAAGACCCCAAGCTTCAAGAAGGCAATCATGTCAAAGTTAGGGAACAATGATGAGGTAGTAACAAACTCAACCGTAAATGCAATTGAGGTAGGAGATAATGCAGAAAAATAAATGATTCATCATGTAGAGAGAACCCATAGATAAATCCGCACAATTGAGAATCACAATACACTTTCAAATAATTGCATGTGCTGCTCAAGAAAATACATCATTAATTGACAGTACTAGTGTCACATTAATGCAGGCCATAGCAAGCCATCATTAATGCTATACAATCGAACTTATAAATTTCAAGGGTCATCTGTTACCTTCAAACGGCTGCCTTGAGACCCTTGAGATGTACTTTTCAGCAAGGAAGTAAATATTGATAATATTCCCAATAGTTTCCATAATTAAGGTATCGCTGAAATCCTTTCAGATAGTTCCATAAATTGGGATCAATATTTACTTCCTTGCATTTTTGGGAAACCCATTTTGGAAAAAGCTGTGTAAGGATGGTTCCCATATTGTGTTTGGTTCAACAAGAGGCATAAGAACATAAAAAAACTATTAAACTGGGTGGAAGACATCACAAGGGACAACGTACTTTTATAACCGAGGGACAGTGTGTACTCTTGTAACCAAAGGAAAATGTATTCTTATAACCGAGGGCTACTGATTTCCAACATGCAGTAGGTGATTGTAGTAAAATCACTTCAAATTTAACCAAGGGGCAATGTATTCTTATAACTGAGGGGCAGTGTATACTCAATAATCGAGGGACAATGTATTCTTATAACCAAGGGACAGTGTATACTCAATAACCGAGGAACACCCAAAAACCGAGGGAAAGTGTACTTTTAAAATTGAGGGACGGTGTACAATCAATAACTGAAGGAGAGTGTACTCTTATAAGTTATAACTGAGGGATAGTGTACTTCCTATAACCGAGGACTATGTATTGGAGGTGATTGTAGTAAAATCATCCATTCAAATATAACCGACCGACAAATCATTCTTATAACCGAGGGACAATTATTCTTATAACCGAGGGACGGTGTACAGTATATAACCGAGGGATAGTGTACTCTTATAACCGATGGACAGTGTACTTTCCATAACTGAGGGACATTGTACTTTCCATAACCGAGGGATAGTGTACTTTTATAACCGAGGGAAAGTGTAATCTTAAAATGGAGGGGAAGTATTTCTTGAAAGAAGGTGATTGTAATAAAATCACTCAATATAATTTAACTGAGGGGCAGTGTACTCTTATAATGGGATAATGTACACTCAATAACTGAGGGAGAATATACTCTTATAATTGAGGGGCAGTGTACTTTCTATAACCAACGGACAATGCACTCATATAACTGAGGGGAATAGTAATCTTATAACTGAGGGGCAGTGTTTTCCGACAAGAGGTGATTGTAGTAAAATCACTTATTCAATTTTAACCATGGGACAATGTATTCTTATAACTGAGGGACAGTGCATACTTAATAACCGAGGGACAATGTAGACTCAATTACCGAGGGATGGTACTATGTACTCTTATAACCGAGGGACAATGTACTTTCTATAACCGAGGGACAATGTACTTTCTATAACCGAGGGACAATGAGCTTCTATAACCGAGGGGCGGTGTTCTCTTATAACCGAGGGGCAATGTATTGATTTAATCGAGGGGCAGTGTTTCACAACAGTAGGTGATTGTAGTAAAATCACTCATTCAAATTTAACCAAGAGACAATGTACACTAAATAACCGTGAGACAGTGTACTCTTAAAACCGAGGGACAATGCACACTCAATAACTGAGGGAGAGTGTACTCTTATAAGTTATAACTGAGGGAAAGAAGCGAGGGATAATGTACTCCGAATCAAGGGACAGTGTACTCCTATAACCGAGGGACTATGTTTTCCGATAATAGGTGATTGTATTAAAACCATTCATTCAAATTTAGCCGAGGAAGTGAGGGACAAACCATTCTTATAACCGAGGGACAGTGTACACTCATTAACTGAGGGACATTGTACTTTCCATAATAGAGGGTCAGTCATCAGTGTACTTTTATTATCGAGAGAAAGTGTAATTTTAAAACTGAGTGTAAATGTTTTCCGACAATAGGTGATTGTAGTAAAATCACTCATTCAAACATCAGTGTACTTTTATTACCGAGAGAAAGTGTAATCTTAAAACTGAGTGTAAATGTTTTCCGACAATAGGTGATTCTAGTAAAATCATTAATTCAAATTTAATCGAAGGACATCATTCATATAACTGATGGACAATGTACACTCAATATCCGTGGGACTATGTACTTTTATAACCGAGGGGCAATGTACTTTCTATAACCAAGGGACAATGTTCACTTATAATTGAGGGAAAGTGTATTGTTTTAACCGAGGGGCTATGTTTCACGACAGTAGGTGATTGTAGTAAAATCACTCATTCAAATTTAACAAAGGGACAATATACACTAAATAACCATGGGACAGTGTACACTTACAACCAAGGGACAATGTAATCATATTATCGAGGGACAGTGTACACTCAATAACTGAGGAAGAGTGTACTCTAAAACTGAGGGACAGTGTACTTCTATATAGGCAAGGAACAATGTACTCCTAATCGAGGGACAATGTACTCCTATAACCGAGGGACTGTGTTTTCCAACAAGAAGTGATTGTAGTAAAATCATTCATTCAAATTTAACCGAGGGACAAATCATTCTTATAACCGAGGGACAGTGTACACTCAATAACTGAGGGTCAATGTACTTTTATAATCAAGGGAAAATGTAATCTTAAAACTGAGGGGAAGTATTTTCCGACAATAGGTGATTGTAGGAAAATCACTCACTCAAATTTAATCGAGGGACAAATCATTCTTATAATTGAGTGACAGTGTACACTCAGTAACCGTGGGACTATGTACTTTTATAACCGAGGGGCAATGTACTTGCTATAACCGAGGGGCAGTGAGCTTCTATAGCCGAGGGACAGTGAGCTTCTATAGCCGAGGGGCATTGTCCTCTTATAACCGAGGGAAAGTATATTGTTTTAACCGAGGAGCAGTGTTTCACGACAGTAGGTGATTGTAGTAAAATCACTCATTCAAATTTAACCGAGGAACAATGTACACTGAATAACTGTGGGACAGTGTACTCTTACAACCAAGGGACAATGTAATCATATTACCGAGGGACAGTGTACACAATAACTGAGGGAGAGTGTACTCTTATAACTGAATACTTTTATAACCGTGGGACTATATACTTTTATAACCAAAGGGCAATGTACTTTTTATAACCGAGGGACAGTGAGCTTCTATAACCAAGGGACAGTGTTCTCCTATAACCAAGGGACAGTGTTCTCTTATAACCAAGGGACAGTGTATTGTTTTAACCGAGGGGCAGTGTTTCACGACAGTAGGTGATTGTAGTAAAATCACTCATTCAAATTTAACCGAGGGACAATGTACACTAAATAACCGTGGGACAGTGTACTCTTACAACCGAGGGACAATGTAATCATATTACCGACAGACAGTGTACACTCAATAACGGAGGGAGAGTGTACTCTTTTAACTGAGTGACAGTGTACTTTCTATATAAGCGAGGGACAATGTACTCCTATAATTGAGGGACTGTGCTTTCCGATAAGAGATGATTGTAGTACAATCATTCCTTCAAATTTAACCTAGGGACAAATCGTTCTTATAACCGAGGGATAGTGTACACTCAATAACTGAGAGACATTGTACTTTCCATAACCGATGGAAAGTATAATCTTAAAACTGAGGAGAAGTGTTTTTCGACAATAGGTGATTGTAGTAAAATCACTCATTCAAGTTTAATCGAGGGACTAATCATTCTTATAACTGAGGGACAGTATACACTCAATAATTGTGGGATTATATACTTTTATAACCGAGGGACAATGTACTTTCTATAACCGAGGGACAGTGAGCTTCTATAACCGAGGGACAATGTTCTCATATTATAACCGAGGGACAATGAGCTTCTATAACCGAGGGACAGTGTTCTCTTATTATAACCGAGGGAAAGTGTATTGTTTTAATCGAGGGGCAATGTTTCACGATAGTAGGTGATTATAGTAAAATCACTCATTCAAATTTAAGCGAGGGACAATGTACACTAAATAACTGTGGAACAGTGTACACTTACAACCGAGGGACAATGTACACTCAATAACTGTGGGAGAGTATACTTTTATAACCGAGGGACAGTAGCGAAGGTCAATGTACTCCTAATCGAGGGACAGTGTACTATTACAACTGAGGGATTATAACTGAGGGACAGTGTTTTCCGACAAGCGGTGGTTGTAGTAAAATCACTTATTCAATCTTAACAGTGAGACAATGTATTCTTATAACTGAGGGACAGTGTATACTTAATAACCGAGGGACAATGTAGACTCAATTACCGAGGGATAGTGTATACTCAATAACCAAGGGACTATGTACTCTTATAACCGAGGGACAATGCACTTTCTATAACTGAGGGGTAGTGAGCTTCTATAACCGAGGGACAGTGTTCTCTTATAATAGAGGGAGAGTGTATTTATTTAACTGAAGGGCAGTTTTTCACGACAGTAGGTGATTGTAGTAAAATCACTCATTCAAATTTAACCAAGGGACAATATACACTAAATAACCGTGAGACAGTGTACTCTTACAACCGAGGGTCAGTGTACACTCAATAACTGAGGGAGAGTGTACTCTTATAAGTTATAACTGAGGGACAATGTACTTTCTATATAAGCGAGGGATAATGTACTCCAAATCGAGGGTCAGTGTACTCCTATAACCGAGGGACTGTGTTTTCCAACAATAGGTGATTGTAGTTAAACCATTCATTCAAATTTAGCCGAGGGAGTGAGGGACAAAACATTCTTATAACCGAGGGACAATGTACACTTAATAACTAACGGACATTGTACTTTCCATAATCGAGGGTAAGTAATCAATGTACTTTTATTACCGAGAGAAAGTGTAACCTTAAAACTGAATGTAAATGTTTTCCGACAATAGGTGATTGTAGTAAATCACTCATTCAAATTTAATCGAAGGACAAATCATTCATATAACTGAGGAACAGTACACTCAACAACCGTGGGACTATATACTTTTATAACCGAGGGACAATGTACTTTCTATAACCGAGGGGCAGTGTTTCACGACAGTAGGTGATTGTAGTAAAATCACTCATTCAAATTTAACCGAGGGACAGTGTACATTAAATAACCGTGGGACAATGTACTCTTACAACTGAGGGATAATGTAATCATATTACCGAGGGACAGTGTACACTCAATAATTGAGGGAGAGTGTACTCTTATAACTGAGGGACAGTGTACTTTCTATATAAGCGAGGGATAATGTACTCCTAATCGAGGGACAATGTACTCCTATAACCGAGGGACTGTGTTTTCCAACAAGAGGTGATTGTAGTAAAATCATTCATTCAAATTTAACCAAGGGACAAATCATTCTTATAACCGAGTGACAGTATACACTCGATAACCGAGGGACATTGTACTTTCTATAACCGAGGGTCGGTGTACTTTAATAATCAAGGAAAAGTATAATCTTAAAACTAAGAGGAAATGTTTTCCGACAATAGGTGATTGTAGGAAATCACTCACTCAAATTTAATCGAGGGATAAATCATTCTTATAACCGAGGGACAATGTACACTCAGTAACCGTGGGACTATGTACTTTTATAACCGAGGGGCAATGTACTTGCTATAACCGAGGGACAATGAGCTTCTATAACCGAGGGATAGTGTTCTCTTATAACCGAGGGAAAGTATATTGTTTTAACCGAGGGAAAGTGTTTCACGATAGTAGGTGGTTATAGTAACTCATTCAAATTTAACCAAGGGACAATGTACACTAAATAACTGTGGGACAGTGTACTCTTACAACCGAGGGACAATGTAATCATATTACCGAGGGACACTGTACACTCAATAACTGAGGGAGAGTGTACTCGTATCTGAAGAACAATGTACTTTCTATATAAGCGAGGGACAACGTACTCCTAATCGAGGGATAGTGTACTCCAATAACCGAGGGATTGTGTTTTCTGACAAGAGGTGATTTTAGTAAAATCATTCATTCAAATTTAGCTCACGGACAACCATTCTTATAACTGAGGGATAGTTTACACTCAATAACTGAGGGACATTGTACTTTCCATAACCGAGGGAAAGTGTAATCTTAAATTGAAGGGAAGTGTTTTTCGACAATAGGTGATTGTAGGAAAATCAATCAATCAAAATTTAATTGAGGGACAAATCATTCTTATAACCGAGGGACAGTGTCAATAACTGTGGGACAATGTACTTTTATAATCGAGGGGCAATGTACTTTCTATAATCGAGGGGCAATGTACTTCCTATAATCGAGGGATAATGAGCTTCTATAACCGAGGGAAAGTGTATTGTTTTAACCGAGGGAAAGTGTTTCACGACAGTCGGTGATTGTAGTAAAATCACTTATTCAAATTTAATAGAGAGATAGTGTACACTAAGTAACCATGGGACTATATACTTTTATAACCAAGGGGCAATGTACTTTTTATAACCGAGGGGCAGTGAGCTTCTATAACCGAGGGACAGTGTTCTCTTATAACCAAGGGAAAGTGTATTGTTTTAACCGAGGGGCAGTGTTTCACGACAGTAGGTGATTGTAGTAAAATCACTCATTCAAATTTAACTGAGCACTAAATAACCGTGGGACAGTGTACTCTTACAACCGAGGGACAATGTAATCATATTACCGAGGGTCAATGTACACTCAATAACTGAGGGAGAGTGTACTCTTATAAACGACGGACAATGTACTTTCTATATAAGCGAGGGACAATGTACTCCTATAATTGAGGGACTGTGTTTTCTGACAAGAGATGATTGTAGTACAATCATTCCTTCAAATTTAACCTAAAGACAAATAGTTCTTATAATCGAGAGATAGTGTACACTCAATAACTAAGAGATTGTACTTTCCATAACCAAGGGAAAGTGTAATCTTAAAACTGAGGAGAAGTGTTTTTGAACAATAGGTGATTGTAGTAAAATCACTCATTCAAGTTTAATCGAGGGACAAATCATTCTTATAACTGAGGGACAGTATACACTCAATAACCGTGGGACTATGTACTTTTATAACCGAGGGGGACAATGTACATTCTATAACCGAGGGACAATGTTCTCTTATTATAACCGAGGGAAAGTGTATTGTTTTAATCGAGGGGCAATGTTTCACGATAGTAGGTGATTATAGTAAAATCACTCATTCAAATTTAACCGAGGGGCAATGTACACTAAATAACCGTGGGACAGTGTACTCTTACAACCGAGGGGCAATGTAAACTCAATAATTGAGGGAGAGTGTACTTTTATAACCAAGGGACAGTAGCGAGGGACAATGTACTCCTAATCGAGGTACATTGTACTCCTACAACTGAGGGACTGTGTTTTCCGACAAGTGGTGATTATAGTAAAATCATTCATTCAAATTTGTCCGAGGGACAAATCATTCTTATAACCGAGGGACAAACCATTCTTATAACTGAGGGACAGTGTACACTCAATAACCGAGGGACATTGTACTTTTCATAACCGAGGAATAGTGTACTTTTATAATTGAGAGAAAGTGTATTCTTAAAGCTGAGGGGAAGTGTTTTCCGACAACAGGTGATTGTAGTAAAATCACTCATTCAAATTTAATCGAGAAACAAGTCATTCTTATAACTGAGGGATGGTGTACACTCGACAACCATGTGACGGTGTAATCTTATAACCGAAGAACAGTGAACACTCAATAACCGAGGGAGATGTATACTCTTATAACTGAGGGACAATATACTTTATATAACCGAGAGACAGTGTACTCTTATAGTGGCACATTTCAATCCCTTTTGAGCGATATTAACCTTTGTAGGGAGGACATGCATTGCTAACCACAGGCTGCGTGAAAATGCTGGCAGTGCAAGTAAGGTAAGTATATCTATTGTGTAGCACCTAAACCTTCTTGGTCGGGCCATAGCTTATTAGCACAGGGGACCCAAAAACAAAACCACAAAGGGTGGTTCTGTGTAACTTTTTAATAAAGATTTTCTTAAAGAGTGTTCTAGAGTTTATTTTTACTAATATTAATAATCTGCTACATTTAACAACTCAAGGAATCCACCACTAGGACTAAACAAATTTGCACCATCTCCAACCAGCTTACAATTTTAGACATTAAAGAATGCAGAGTATCATAATGATCTTAAATACCCCAAATGATAGCAGATGACTAATTTAAAGACAGTTTCACAAAAGAAAGTTAAGCAAACCAAATTGAAGTTGGAAGACACTCACATATGTTTAGAGCCATCATGCACTACATTCCTTGCTATGTTGCCTGGTATATTACTAACATCAACCAAAGCTTTTCTTCCAACTTTATTATCAGCTGAAAAGGGCCAATAATTGTAAATAACTAAATATGATTATGAGAACATACAACCATAAGTTAGAATAACAAATATTGTTCATTCTTACCAGAACTAACACCCTTGCCTTTGCTATTGTTCTCCATCTTGTTCAAAGTCCCCTTCATAATAAAATACACACAATTACAACGATAAGTGGAAAAGCAATTGCACCATTCATGCCCACAAACAAGTTCTAAATTCTAAAATAAACAAGTAATAGAAGCTAAATAACTTGTACCAGTTCCACTTGCAGTGACTCTATTAATGCCCATCTTCGGTTTTACCTAAAAATTTACAAGAAACAGAATTTCACGGAATTCAATATCAAACAAAACCAGAGCCAGAAAGAAAGAATTAAAGAATTTCGAAACATTAGTGGCCACCATCCATTTTGTTTCTTTCTTGATTCCACTCTCTGTTATGCTTCTGATCCGATGTTAGAGAAAGAGAAGAGATAACACTTCAAAAATAAGAAACTTTATTTTTGTTTTCAATCAAACCCTAATTCCTCTTTAAATCTTATTTAAATAAAAACTGTTCTTCAAACTACGAAAACAGCAAATAAATTGGTATTGGTATATGGTGAAATCGAAAACTTGCTTTTACCTTTAAACAGAATGCGATCGAAGTCGTCGGCGTCTCTCCTAAGACCGTCTTGGCTTTAAAGATATAGAAAGGCAGGTGGCGGGATAAATATACATTGAGATTTGAAAAGACTCTGGTACTTGTGACCGTTCGGGGCTTTGGGCTGGGACGAGAGAAATCTTGATGTATATACAAGTTGTAACCTAACCGACTTATTAGAGGTGCGTTAGCTTCAAGATAACGCAACCTGACCTAATTTTTAAAGAAAAATGGGTCAACGGGTCAACGGCCCATTGTTTTATAAAAAACCAATAAAACCCAATAATTTATTGTTTTATTTAAAAAGCTCCAAGGCTTGGGTCTTAAGGCCCAATGTTTTTTTTTTTTTTTTTTTTTTTAATAATAAAAAACGTAAAAAGAATTAAAATAAAAACTAAATGTAACACAACAAATCCAGAAAACGGATCAACGGGTCTAAGGCCCAATTCTTAATAAAATGGGTCTAAGGCCCAAGGCTCAAGGCCCAATGTTTTTAAAGCAAACTTTATTTTGAAACGGGTCTAAAGCATAAATTATTTAAAAAAAATAAGGTCTCAGGCCCAAATCAAAAAAAAAAAAAACCAAAAAAAACAAAAAAAAACAAATTGTTAACACATTCCAATTTGAAAATAAAGGGACCATGCCAGTGAAAAATAGAAAAACGGTTATAAAAGTCATAACTCGTGAAAACTTAGAAACCTAAATGATATAATCCCACCAATAATTTATGTCGGCCCAACTTATTAAGAAAAAAAAACTCTATGACCCAATTTATTAAAAACCAGATCTAAGGCCGAATTAAATAAATAAATAAAGCAAATAGGATTGAATTGAATAGACGGTGCGGTCGACTCGTGACGAGTCCATTAAGAGAGTTGTGTCATCGATTTGGGCCTAAAGTCGACTTGGAACCCACTGAGAATTAGTAATAATTTGCCAAAAAATGAGCCCACCATAATGTTAGTTAACAGTTTTATGAGCCGACGACATGTTGAATTAACTCATAGAGACATAGAGTTGCACACCATCAATTCGGGCCAAAATTCAACTTGGGCCAATGTGAAGTAGCAATAATAGGTCCAAATAAAATAAAAAAAACCACCAGTGTTAGTTCACAATTTTATGAGCCGACTCGTCGCTCATAACGTGCCTAGACACATCACGAGTCGACTTGGTCCAATGAGATGTATGATCGGCCTAATCAATTAAAAATCCCAGTCTTGTTCTATTTAATATTTATTTACCCTTTTAACCCTTGCATTAAAAGTCTGATTCATGACGTGTCCCGTATCCAGGCATGTCACGACTCACGAGTAGACTCGGACATTAGTGGCCCATTGATTTGTATTGTAGAATCTGTAAATCGGTAACGTGTAAACTTGCTAGCATAAGAACTTCTTTTTTCTTCTAGCATTTGCAGATGCTTTTTAACAAAGAAAATCTACGATAACACACTGTTAAATGCAGAACAGCAGAAGCATACACAATTGTATTATTATTATTATTTACATTTATCTGTCAATTTCCAAGGAGGATTGAGGTGGTCGGAGATGTTGACCAGAAGGATGACGGCGTGGCATCTTCTTAGAAGAGGAGAAGAGAGTGTTGAGTTCGGCCATATCACGAGTCAACTCATAGAGCTAACTAAATGTTGACCAGATTTATTTTTGCTTCTGTTTTCAATTAATACAGGGGTAGTTTTGACATTCCAGTAGCTACACTTAGTAATCATAACAGGCGTTAATTTCATGTTTTTACTCTCCTTCCAAGTTTTCCTCTTTTTTTTTTTTTTTTTTAATTAGGTTTTCTTTCATAACTTTAACCCTAACGCTAGTTCATAGCATAATCACAACAACCAATTGTTTATCAATTATACAAGTTACAATCTCAGGTAAGTAGATTGTCAAGATACATACATGTATATGATAAATATTCAATACGAGGCAATTGATCACTTGATTGATGTATCTGGTTTTTCTAGATTGATTATAAATCAAAAGAAAAAAAAAAAAACAAATCATGATCTTACACTGAATGAATTTTATGTGTACAACAGATCGTTGCAATGTTTAATTCTGAAGAATCCGAGAAGCTTTTGCAAATGGAGAAAGCTCTGCAGAAGCACATAATAGGCCAACCTGAAGCGGTTGAAGCAATTAGCCGTGCCATTCGTAGAGCTCGAGTGGGCATTGGAGACCCTAATCGCCCAATCGGAAGCTTTTTATTCACCGGTCCAACTGGGGTAGGGAAAACTGAACTAGCAAATTCTCTGGCAATCGAATATTTTGATTCCAAAGAAGCAATGATCAGGTTGGACATGAGCGAGTACATGGAAAGACATTCAGTTTCAAAGTTCTTCGGATCTCCACCTGGCTACATTGACTCTGGCAAAGGTGGCCAGCTGACCGAAGCTGTACGCAGAAGACCTCATTCTGTGGTTCTCTTTGATGAAATTGAGAAGGCCCATGGCGATATCTTGAATGTTATGCTTCAGGTGTTGGATGATGGTAGATTAACTGATGCTAGAGGCCAGACTGTAGAATTTAAAAACACCATCATAATAATGACTTCAAATATTGGTTCTGATCTGATAGCCAAAGAAGGGGATTTGAGCTTTGAACAGGTAAAGGCAAAAGTAGAAGAAGAATTGAAAAGAAATTCAGGCTAGAGTTTTTGAACAGGTTTGATGATGTGATTGTGTTCAAGCAGCTAAATATCTCTGACCTGAAAGATATAGTTGAGATTATGATAAATGAAGTTCATGAAAGACTGAAACCGAAGAATATAGAGCTTATAGTGACAGAGAGATTTAAAGAGAAACTTATAAAAGAAGGATACAGCCCATGCTATGGAGCAAGGTCTTTGAAGAGGGCCGTTCGCAGGCATTTAGTAGACAACTTGGCTGAGAAGATGTTGAATGGAGAATTTAACGAGGGTAACACTATCACCGTAGATTTTGATTCAGTGACTGTGATTCAATGGGTAATTTAATATATTTCTAATACTAGTAGACTAGTAGTTCCTGCTACCTTTCTCAATACTGAAGCAGTGAAGCTTCTATTCTGATTTTTTTTTCTTTCAGAAATTTGTGAAATCTCAAGTAAAATTTAAAAAGTTCTTTTATCTACTTGTGCAATGTTGTTATCTGAAACATCAAGCTAGCTTGTTTTGGATTTCATTAGATCAGTTTCACAATTTGCAACTTTTCCACTCTCTTTTTTCATCAGTTGACTGAGAAGACAGCTTCAACTAAATCAAAGGTCAGGAAGCAAGAAAACTCCTCTACCATGCCTCATAAGTTGCTAAGATCCTCAATTCCACAGTCTACACCTTCCCAGTTTGGGCAGATCGTAGATGGCAGCAGCTTCTCAGACTCATGCATAGACACCACTAGTACTCTCAAACCAATTGATCCTACGCCAACTGCAAACAATATCTCGATCCAGGAAAGAATAATATTGTTGCATCAGAGGACAATATTGCATCGAAAGAATAATGTTGCATCGGAGGATAATTCTATTTCAGCTGGTAGCATCCTACGCCAACTGCAAACAATATCTCGATCCAGGAAAGAATAATGTTGCATCGGAGGAGGCTGATAGCGACTCTGACAGCACTTGAAGAATAATGTTGCAATGAATGCTGCACAGCAGCTAGACATATGCAATTTTTTTTTTTCCTGACCTCACCTAATCTTATGACACATAATCATTGCAATGAATGTATAGTTAAGATGTGATTGGTTTCAACAACTATTTTATTAACAACCAATCATATGCTTTAAAAAGGTCAAGAAAAAGATCAGATCAGTAGAGGATCCAAATCCGTTGTTTTTAACCTCCTCCCAATACTGAAGCACCGAATCTTCCGTTTTAGTTATGTTTTTCATATATATAGTGCTTGGTAACCATTAATACATTTCCTCCTACATTTAAAATTAAAGTTCTTAGGAGTTGTGATATATATTTTTTTTCCTTTTCAAAAAATTATGAATGCTCAAATACAATGTGTGTGCTTAAAATTCCTGGAAAACGACCATTTAATTAGTGTAATTTAGTACTCAATTATGATCTTTTCAAAGCTACTGTATAATTAAAAATGCTGGCATTAATTGTATTAGAAATATGATCTCAAAAGTTTAAAGAGTAAGAATTCCTCAAATAATAATAATAATAAAATAAAATAAAATAAAATTATAAAAAAAAAAAAAAAAAAAAAAAACTTAAGAGTAAGGATCGAAACTCAAAAGTACATCTGTACATATAAGAAAAGCTTACGTCTACATGAACAAGTAAAATTCATAAAATACATAATATTTCCTCTATTTTTATTTAAAAACATTAGAACAGTTCATTCTGTTTCAGACAAATTAACATTATAAATTTTGGATCCAAACTTTGATGTACAAGAACTGATATTTTTCACTGAGGTTTACTAAAATTTACTAGAAAATCTTGTTATTTATTGTTTCAACAGCTTCTTTAACGAGATTAGGAATAGACCTATTTTCCGAAATCATTAAAAATTATCAATTTTTTTTTTTTTTTTTTTTTTTTTTTTTAATATGAGAACTCATTGAGAAATCGATGATGATGATGATAATAATAAAAAATAAAGATATAAGTTTCGCTTATATTTTAATTTATTTTTTTTTAATAGCAGACTTTATTTGAAGCAAACCGGCAAGAAGCACAGCAGCCCACCAACCAGAAAAAAGCAAAGCAAACCGGAATAAACAGGAAAACAAGAAAAAGAAAGCAAAGCAGGGGCTAAAACAGAGCCAAACGATCAACAGCAGAACAACACAAAAAAAAGAAAGCACAACCCGACGACAGAAAAGATCAAACATCACTCCAGATAATGCGATCACCACTGCCACTCGAACCCATTTTAGCCAGAGAATCCACCATTTTAATTAAAAAATCTCATTGATAATTTTAAAGAGTTTACTTATCAGAAAGAGTTTTCCTTTTTTTTTTGAAAGGGTAATTTACTAATCAGAAAGAGTTTTCCTTTTTCCTAATAAAAATAGAAAACCTATTTCAATTTTGCTTGGCTAACAAGTTAATTACAAGTAAAAGTCCCAAACATCTGTATAAATAGATTAGTAAGAGTTAAAGGGATCACAAAAGCTCAAATTGTAACACTAAACTTCTCCAGCTCCACTTCGGATTTCTGAGAAAACTGTAAGTGACTTTTTTTTATTCGTCTTTTCCTTAATTTGTTTCCCTTTTTCTCATTGAAAAAAAAATAAAATTCTCTATTGCATGTAATGAAATTAAATTATTTACAATGAAATTTCGAATTTGCTACTATTATAAACTTTAGGGAATTTAAAAACAATGTTAATTAACTTCTCTCATTCTCAGGCGTAGTTTGTATGGCTGCATTGGATTTGTTAAGTGTATCCTGAAAATTAGGTTCAGGGAACAAAGTAGATTGTCAAAATACTACAAGTACAAGATAAATATTCAATACGAGGCAATTGATCACTTGATTGATGAATCTGGTTTTTCCATATTGATTATAAATCAAACGAAAAAACAAAAACAAAACATGATCTTACCCTGACTGAATTTTATGTACAACAGATTGTTGCAACGTTTAATTCTGAAGAATCCCAGAAGCTTTTGCTAATGGAGAAAGCTCTGCAGAAGCACATAATAGGCCAACCTGAAGCGGTTGAAGCAATTAGCCGTGCCATTCGTAGAGCTCAAGTGGGCATTGGAGACCCTAATCGCCCAATCGGAAGCTTTTTATTCACCGGTCCAACTGGGGTGGGGAAAACTGAACTAGCAAATTCTCTGGCAGTCGAATATTTTCGTTCCAAAGAAGCAATGATCAGGTTGGACATGAGCGAGTACATGGAAAGACATTCAGTTTCAAAGTTATTCGGATCTCCACCTGGCTACGTCGACTCTGGCAAAGGTGGCCAGCTGACCGAAGCTGTACGCAGAAGACCTCATTCTGTGGTTCTCTTTGATGAAATTGAGAAGGCCCATTGCGATATCTTGAATGTTATGCTTCAGGTGTTGGATGATGGTAGATTAACTGATGCTAGAGGCCAGACTGTAGAATTTAAAAACACCATCATAATAATGACTTCAAATATTGGTTCTGATCTGATAGCCAAAGAAGGAGTTTTGAGCTTTGAACAGGTAAAGGCAATAGTAGAAGAAGAATTGAAAAGAAATTTCAGGCTAGAGTTTTTGAACAGGTTTGATGATGTGATTGTGTTCAAGCAGCTAAATATCTCTGACCTGAAACATATAGTTGAGATAATGATAAATGAAGTTCATGAAAGACTGAAACCAAAGAATACAGAGCTTATAGTGACGGAGAGATTTAAGGAGAGACTTATAAAAGAAGGATACAGCCCATGCTATGGAGCAAGGTCTTTGAAGAGGGCCGTTCGCAGGTATTTAGTAGACAACTTGGCTGAGAAGATGTTGAATGGAGAATTTAAAGAGGGTAACACTGTCGCCGTGGATGTTGATTCAGTGACTGTGATTCAATGGGTAATTTAATATATTTCTAATAGTAGTTCCTGCTTCAAAAGCTGCTAACTTTCTCAATACTGAAGCAGTGAAGCTTCTATTCTGTTTTTTTCTTCTTCAGAAATTTGTGAAATCTCAAGTACAATGTGTGCTTAACATTACCAGAGCTTTCGGAGGAGATTTTTTTACCGATAGAGCTTTTTTTTAGTAGAGTTTTTAACAAAAAGTTTAAGTTTCTCCTGGTAGACATAAAATAAATTTTTTAATGTTAAAAAAAGTTATTTTTATGAGTTTTGGAAAAATCTTAAAAGAGTTATTTTATCGACTTCGATGTTATTATCTCAAACATCAAACTTGTATTGGATTTCATTAGATCAGTTTCTTAATTATGCAACTTTTCCACTCTCTTTTTCAGAAGGTGACTGAGAAGACAGGTTCAACTAAATCAAAGGTAATGAAGCAAGCAAAATCCTCTACCATGCCTTATAAGTTTCCAATACCTTCAATTCAACAGTCTATACCTTCCCAGTTTGGGCAGATGGCAGCAGCATCTCAGACTCATGCAGATACACCACCAGTACTCTCAAACCAACTGCATCGGAGGAGGCTGATAGCGACTCTGATAGCACTTGAATCTTTCGTTTTAGTTATGTTTTTCATATATTGTGCTTGGTAACCATTAACACATTTTCTTTTACATTTAAAATTAAAGTTCTTAGGAGTTGTGATTTTTTTTATTTTTTATTTCTGGAAAATTATGAAAGCTCAAATACAATGCGTGTGCTTAACATATATTCCTGGAAAACGACCATTTAGTGTAATTTAGTACTCAACTATGATCTTTTCAAAGCTAGCTACTGTATAATTAAAAATGCTAGCATTTGTATTAGAAATATGATCTCAAAAGTCTTAAGAGTAAGAATCAAAACTCAAAAGTACATATAAGAAAAGCTTACTTCTACATGAACAAGTAAAATTCATAAAATACATAATATTTAAAAACATTAAAACAGTTCATTCTGTTTCAGACAAATTAACATTATAAATTTTGGATCCAAACTTTGAGGTACAAGATCCGATCATTTTTCGGGTTAATTGCACAAACATACCCACTATTTATCTAATAAAGCAAATTTTCAAACAAATACTCTATTCAAACACAAACATCTCAATCGGAATGTGTTTGGGGTATGGAAAGTCAATAGTGCCCTTGGGTAAAAGGGAGAGGTTATTTTGGTGGGTAAATTTCACAAACAACCCTGAATTTAGGTGTAATTATGTAAATATTCATTTTTTCTAATAATTATATAAATATACCCTATCGTCAGTTGACTTTTGTTAACTTTAACCTTTAACCACATTTGTATCCCGAAATAACTAAACTACCCTTGAAAATTTATTTATCTTTTCTTTTATTATTTAAATATGTTAAAAAATATTTACTTAAAAAATTGAAAAAATCGGTACAATTTTTTGTTGCTTTCTTTCTATAATTTTTTTAACACAATCAGAACCCACAAAACTGGAAAAATGGCTGTGTTTAGTGGCTTTTGATTGTGTTTAGTGAGTTTTGTGGGTTTTGATTCTGTTAATTAATTGTAATAGTTGGTGGGTTTTGATTGTGTTGATGAAATGAAATTGTTTGTGGGTTGATGAGTATGAAATTGAATGTTTTGGTGATAAAGTTGGTTTTTGAAATCTGAAAATTTGGTGTTTGGGGACATGGAAAATGTAAAAAAAAAAAATTGATAGAAAGAAAAAGAAAATAAAAGCAACAAAAAAAAATTATACTGATTTTTTCAATTTTTTAAGTAAATATTTTTTAATATTTTTAAATAATAAAAGAAAAGATAAATAAGTTTTCAAGGGTAGTTTAGTCATTTCAGGATACAAATGTGGTTAAAGGTTAAAGATAACAAAAGTCAAATGACGGTAGGGTATATTTATGTCATTATTAGAAAAAAAAATGAATATTTATACAATTACACTCAAATTCAGGGTTGTTTGTGAAATTTACCCACCAAAATAACCTCTCCCTTTTATCCAAGGGCACTATTGACTTTCCATACCCCAAGCATATTCCAATTGGGATGTTTGTGTTTGAATAGGGCATTTGTTTAAAAATTTACTTTATTAGATAAATAGAGGGTATGTTTGTGCAATTAACCCTCATTTTTCACTGAGGTTTAGTAAAATTTACTAGAAAATCTTGTTATTATTGTTTCAACTTCTTTAACGAGATTAGGAATTTACCTATTTTGTGAAATCTTTACAAATTATCAAAGTTTTTTTTTTTTTTTTTTTTCTTTCTATATGAGAAGTCAATGATAATAATAAATAAATAAATAAATAAATAAAGATATAAGATCCACTTATATTTAACTAAAAAATCTCATCGATGATTTTTAAGAAGTTACTCATAAAGAGTTTTCCTAATAAAAATAGAAAACCTACATCAATTTTGCTTGGCTAACAAGTTAATTACAAGTAAAAGTCCCAAACATTTGTATAAATAGATTAGTAAGAGTTAAAACGGATCACAAAAACTCAAATTGTAATCTTCAAAAAAAAAATAAAAAACCCTCAAATTGTAACACTAAACTTCTCCAGCTCCCGTTCGGATTTCTGAGAAAACTGTAAGTGACTTTTTTTTATTCGTCTTTTCCTTAATTTGTTTCCCTTTTTTTTTTCATTGCAAAATATATATATATATATCTATTGCATGTAACGAAATTAAATTATTTACAATGAAATTTCGAATTTGCTACTATTATAAACTTTGGAAATTTTAAAAACAATGTTTAACTTCTCTCTCGGTCTAGTTGAGCTGTTTTCCTCTAATCGACTCGAATCTGAGATATTGCCGGAGTGAATGCATTTTCCTTTTTAGTTATAATATATAGGAAGTTAGAAACAGATGGGTATTTTTTCCGGGCAATGGCTTTTGCAAATGGAGAAGGCTCTGCAGAAGCACATAATAGGGCAGTCTGAAGCCATCGGAGCAGTCAGCCGCGTCATTCGTAGAGCTGAAATTGGCCTCGTTGACACCAAGGGCCGCCCAATCGGAAGCTTTTTATTCGCCGGTCCAATTGGGGTGGGCAAAACTTTACTAGCCAAAACTTTGGCTCTTGAATTTTTTGGTTCCAAAGAATCAATCATCAAGCTGGAAGACATGAACAAGTATAATGAGGAACGTTCGGTCTCAAAGCTGACTGAAACTGTACACAACAAACCTTATTCTGTGATTCTCTTGGATGAGATTCACCGAGCTGATAGCAGTGTCTTGAAAGTAATCCTTCGGGTATTACATAACGGTAGATTAACCGACCGTAATGGCCTCACCGTACATTTCAACAACACCATCATAATAATGACTTCAACTGCTGGTCGCCGTCTGTTCGACAAGGATTCAACCTTTAAAGAAATTGAAGATGGTTTAGAAAAAATGATGCAATGGGAGTTGGGGGAGGAGTTGTTTGAAAGCATTGATGAAATGATTGTGTTCAAGCAGCTGGGTATCTCGGAGCTGAAAGGAATTGCTGAGATAATGATAAAAGAAGTCTGTGAAAAAATCATCAAGACAGAGAATATAAAGGTAACAGTGACAGAGAATTTCAAGGAGAAATTGGCAAATGAAGCATATGGAACAAAGTGTCAGAACAGGATCATTTGCTTGAGCAAGGTTTTTCGAAGGCTTTTTGTTGATAACATAACAACAGGGATCGTAAATGGAAAGGTCAAAGAAGGTGCTGTCACCATGGATATTGATTCATTGGGGAATGTATACTATTTCTATCCTCCCTGCATTTTAGTTGCTTAGGAGACCTAGCTATATATGATTTTAGTTTCTGAAATTTTATGTATCTTGATAGAATTATATAAGGATATTGAATATGAACTACTCGTTTTACATACTTTGACTTGGTATGTATGCACTTGTCAAAGCTATTTTATAAATGAGTGGCTCGCATTCAATCCTGATAAAGTTATATCAGGATGCACTGATAGGAACGGGACCTATATATATATATATATATATATATATATATATAGGTGGCCAGCTGACTGAATTATGTTTGAGCCACTAAATATTACACCTCAAGTATTAGATGATGGTAGATTAACCGACGGTAAAAGCCAGACGGCGGTAGAATTCAAAAACACCATCCTTATAGAAGTATATTAATGATTTGATTTGTTTTGTTCCTTAAGTTAAGGGATTCTCTAGATTAGGAAAGTTGAATTTGATTTGATTAGCTTAATTGTTGCCTAGGATCAATTAGCTAGATTAGCAAGTTGATTTATTTCCTTTTGTATTTCAATTTGAATTGTTTCCGTATTATTTTATATTTCCATTTAATGTAATTTCCTATGCCTATAAATAGGCGCTTCTATTGTAATATCACGAATAATAATAATTAGGGTACGGATATTGACACCCATAAAAATGATAAGTGCACCCATGTCTAAAATTTAAAATTAAAACATTACTAGAAGCACCCATCTTAATGCCAATAGTACATTTATTTAAATGAATGTTTTCATTTTAATACAATTTATTTATAAACCCTCATAAGTTATTAACACACCTAATTTTACAAATGATAAATTTATGATTAAATAATAATATAAACCAGTAGAATGATGGTTAAATAATATTATTCTTGTTGAAACAAAAATAAAGATGCTTGCCTCTTTTTTTTAAAAAGAAAGGAAGATGATTGCCTCTTCTCTAACACTTTCCATAATTGTTCTTCGTAAAACTCATAACTTGGCTACATAGTGGTGATCGTAACTAAAAAATGCAATTGATTTTGGTGATCGTAACTTGGCTACATAATGATGTGAAGAGCCATCAAAGAGTCTCGTTTTACCTGTGTAGAAGATAATATGGGATGTGAACTTCAAAATTGCACAATAATTATAAGATGTAATATAATAATTAAAATTAAAAAAAACCATAGAATTAAAGTTGAATTAGGGTTTTTTATTTATTTATTTTTTTTATAATAAAGTGATATAGTTGAAGATATAGGTGTAATTAATAAGTATAAATAGTATTTTGTTTAATTTTAATTAAACTAATTTGTCCTTATTGGTAAATTCCTATTGGGATATTTTTGTAATTAAATTTTTTATTAAAATATGGATGTGTTTATCATATTTATGGGTGTCAATATCGGCTCCTTAATAATTATTCTTCTCGTTTTTTTTAATATATTTCTACAATCCTAATATCGACTTCAAATATTGGTTTTAATATTGGTAATATGTCACCGCAGATATTGAAATGTAGAAATATATTTAAAGAGGCTACTACTAGGTACTACCTCTGTCACAGCAGAAACTGATCAATCAGTGATTCAATGGGGAAATTGAATCTATTTCTAGTAGTAGTTCCCGTTTGAAGATCTGCTTCCTCTCTGAATACATGAAGAAGTGAAGCTTTTTTTTTTTTTTTTTTTTTTTTAGTGCTTGATTACCATTATTAAACACATTTCCTTCTACAACAGCTTACATCTACATGAATTAATATGTTAAGTTCATATAATACCTGACTTGGGGGGTCAAGTTACAAAAACTTAAAATTGGTAGCACTAATATGTAAATATACATATTTTAATATTTTTTTAACTATTTTTTTTTCTGTGGGCCATGGGTTATAGAGTTCTGCCTCTGAATATATATATCCTTGCAAAAAAAATGATTGATTCAAATTATTATTATTATTATTATTTTCATTAATACTTGACAACCCAAAAAATTAGCCTAAAAACCAATTGATATATCATTCACTATGTCATCCCATGATTTGTGTGGTGATGATAACCTATTTGCGACATCATTTGAGTTAATTTTTTGGATTATATAGTATTGTTATTATTATTATTATTATTATTATTATTTTAACCTCCTCCCAATACTGAAGCACTCATTTTTTTTTTTGTTTTTCATATATAGTGCTTGAAACTTCTTTAACGAGATTAGGAGTTTACCTATTTTGTGAAATCTTTACAAATTATCAATTTTTTTTTTCTATATGAGAAGTTAATAAAATAATAATAATAATTATTATTATTATAAAAATAAAATAAATAAATATAGATATAAGTTCCGCTTATATTTTAACTAAAATATCTCATTGACAATTTCTAAGAATTTACTCATAAAGAGTTTTCCTAATAAAAATAGAAAACCTATTTCAGATTTGCTTGGCTAACAAGTTAATTACAAGTAAAAGTCCCAAACACCTGTATAAATATTAAATAGATTAGTAAAAGGGATCACAAAAGCTCAAATTGTACGTAACACTAAACTTCTCCAGCTGCCGTTCAGATTTCTGAGAAAACAGTAAGTGACTTTTATTTATTCGTCTTTTTTCTTATTTTTTTTTTAAAAAAAAAATCTCAATCGAATGTAATGAAATTTAATTATTTACAATGAAATTTCGAATTTGCTACTATTATAAACTTTAGGGATTTTAAAAACAATGTTTAACTTCTCTCTCAGTCAAAGGCATGATTTCTAATATCTGTAAAAGTTATTTTTCTTTGGGCGACTTTAACCTGATATATTGTCAGATCGATAGGTTTTTCCATTTTAATTATAATATAGGAACAGATGGTACCTGGTATGTTTTCCGGGCAACGGCTTTTTCAAATAGAGAAGGCTCTGCAGAAGCACATAATAGGGCAGTCCGAAGCAATCGGAGCAGTCAGCCGTGTCATTCGTAGAGCTGGAATTGGTATCGGAAACTCCAACAGCCCAATCGGAAGCTTTTTATTCGCCGGTCCACTTGGGGTGGGCAAAACTTTACTAGCCAAATCTCTGGCTATGGAATATTTCGGTTCTAAAGAATCAATCATCAAGCTGAACATGAACGAGTATACGGAAAAAGATTCGGTTTCAACGCTGACTGAAACTGTACAGAACAGACCCCATTCTGTGATTCTCTTGCATGACATTCACAAAGCTCATCACAATGTCTTGAAGGCAATGATTCAGATATTACGTGATGGTAGATTAACCGACTCTAAAGGCCTCACGGTACACTTTAACAGAAACATCATAATAATGACTTCAAGCTCAGCTATTGGTTATCATCACAATAGTGACTACGAGGATTATAGTTATAGTGACGACGACGATAGTTATGACGATAGTGATGATGACGATTATAGTGACGATGACGATAGTGACGACGATGATGATTCGACATTTGAAAAAAGTAAAGCTAATTTAGGAAAAGATTTGGAACGGATGTTGGGTTCGGAGTTGTTTAACAGCATTGATGAAGTGATTGTGTTCAAGCAGCTGGGTGTGTCGGGGCTGAAAGAAATTGTGGAGACAATGATAAAGGAAGTTTGTGAAAAACTCATCAAGACAAAGAATATAAAGCTAACAGTGACAGAGAATTTCAAGGAGAAATTGGCAAAAGAAGCATATGGAGATAATAAGTGTTTGAACAGGGTCGTTTGCTTGAAGAAGGCTTTTCGAAGGCTTTTGGTAGATAACATAACAATGGGGATCTTAAATGAGAGAGTCAAAGAAGGTGCTGTCACCATGGATATTGATTCATTTGGAAATGTACACTATTCTATCCTCCCAGCATTTCTGTTGCTTAGGAGACCTACGATTTTTGTTTTGAAATTCTATGATAACATTATATTGTGTGCTTCAGCTCGGCATTTAAGTTCCCTATTATGAGCGAGTGGTCACATGTTTTCAGAAATTTATGAAATCACAACTCACAATTACAATGAGTATGACTTATTTATTAATATATAATTGCAGCCCAGCATTCTATAGAATAGAACGAAAATGTGTGTTTGGCCGCGTACTATTTAATGCAGAGGGTGAAGGGCGCCCGTTGTATGGACTCAAATCAGCTGTCAAATTTTGGTGTCCCAATTTGTGTTCAACCAATCAAATTGGGACATGTGTACACATTTAATGCACATTTATAGAAAAAGTTGAAAAATAAGCATTAAATGTGCACACATATCCCAATTTGGGTCCCAATTTGGTTGGTTGGACACAAATTGGAACACCAAAATTAAACAGCTGATTTGAGTCCCCGTTGTATTCTAGTTTTTGCCTATGAAACTAACTATACTGAATTATACTTGCCAAGGTTCTCTTCAGATAGATTGACAGGGCACCATGCCCACCCATAGAAATATAGATTCACGGGATGTATCAAACTATGGAAAATTTTCACTCAGATGTTTTTGACAATTCCTTCGCAACATAATCATACATTCATACCGACGCCAAAAAAAAAAAAAAAAAAAAAAAAAACTGCAAAAATCAATATTTTTAAAAATATTTGTTTATTTCTTGATGTAAATTATTCTCTATCAAACCAAGTTGGTTGTGGCACAGTGGCAAAGCACCCCCACGACGGTCGAATCGTTCGGGTATTGCCCAAGTTCGAGCCAGCTCTGGAGCAACACTTGGTCAGGCCTTGTCCCATGCCTCCCAGGCTGAGCAGGGATTAGTCCCACTCATTAACGATCGGTTGCCGATCGGAGTGAGGAATACCTCGTGGAATTACCAAAAAAAAAAAAAAATCTTTATCACTTTATAATCAAATAAAACTTTTATGATATTGAAAAAAATGTTTTTGGGTTTGTAAACCATAAAAAGATAAATAATAATAATAATAATAATAATAATGTTATTATAATATATATGGCTTTTCCATTTAGTTGACCACTTAGTTGACCCACTTAATATGCTTTCTTATTCACTAAGCTAATCCTCCATGTAGCCAAGTGGCCCACGTGATCAGTTGTTTGCCTTGCCTATATATATGTGTTTATCTCTTTTGTAAACCAACTGATGAGATCATTTTTTCCAATCTAAAAAGTAATTCTCTACTCTCTTCTATTTGTTTATCTTTTCTCTCACTCTCTCGCCTCTCTCATCTCTCATCTCTCTTTTCATTTATTTTCTTTTATTCACTCTATTATATGTTCTTCAATTGATATTCACATATTCTTCATCTATTTCTTCAATTATTTTACAACACGTTATCAGCACGATTGCATGTAAGTAGAAAGGATCCCCTGATGGGTGATTTACTTACATCTCAATATTCTGAATCTATTTATAGTTCCGTATACAAGATGGCTATGCCGTCAACGGATCCTCTATATATAGCTCTGAATTTATTTATATTGTTTAAATATTTGTATTTATTTTTATGCAATATATGAGACTGGCTAATGCTGTGTCTCGGGACTGGCTCATGCTGTGTCCTAGGACTGGCTTATGCTGTGTCTCCAGGTAAACTGTTTTAATATTCAGTATTTATTTTTATGCAATATATGAGACTGGCTTATGCTGTGTCTCCAGATAAACTGTTTTAATATTCAGTATTTATTTTTATGCAATATATGAGACTGGCTTATGCTGTGTCTCGGGACTGGCTTATGCTGTGTCTCGGGACTGGCTTATGCTGTGTCTCAGGACTGGCTTATACTGTGTCTCAGGACTGGCTTATGATGTGTCTCCAGATAAATTGTTTTAATTCATTATGCTCTTTATTTATATTCGCACTAAATTAAATTTACAATTTAATTTACAGAAAAAGGAAGTTGTAAGCATGGCTAAACTTGCAAATCTGAAGTTTGATGCACTCCAAGTTTCAGGAGATAATTATATGTCTTGGGTTATTGATGCGGGGTTATACTTAAAATCCCAAGGCCTGTATTATACCATTGATGATGGTAGTGAGGCTAATGAACAGGACAAATCCACAGCGATGGTGATACTTCGTCATCACTTACATGAAAATTTAAAAGCTCAGTATCTTACTGTCACAGAACCTGAAGATTTATGGCAAGAGCTAAAATATCGTTATGATCATCAGCATGATGTAATGTTACCAAATGCTAGATATGAATGGCATCATTTACGATTTCAGGACTATAAATCAGTTTCTGAATATAATTCTGCTCTGTTTAGAATCACCACAAGATTGAAATTATGTGGTCAAGATGTATCTGAAAATGACATGTTGGAAAAAACTCTCACAACTTTCCATGCCTCAAACATAATATTGCAACAGCAATATCGAGAACGCAGATTCTCAAAATATTCAGAACTGATCTCATGCCTTTTAGTAGCAGAAAAAAATAATGAGCTACTGATAAAAAATCACGGATCACACCCGACTGGTTCCACAGCATTCTCAGAAGCGAATGCTAATACTGTCGGATATCGTGGTCGTGGACGTGGTCGTGGTCGAGGCCGTGGGTATAATCGTAATTCTGATCATGGCCGTGGTAATAGTTATAATCCTAATCGCGGTCGTAATCTTGGCCGGGGCCGTGGTCGTAGTTTTAAAAGAGGGCATGGTAATCCTGGATCAGGTGGCTATAATCAAAACTCTCAGCAGAAGTGGAATGTTTATGAAGCCAGACAGTATAATGGAAAAAATGCTCAAAATAGGCCTAATGCGAATGACAGTGTTTGTTTTAGGTGTGGGTGTTATAATCATTGGTCAAATGAATGTAAAACACCTAAACACCTGGTGGATTTGTATCAAGCATCAATCAGTGGAAAAGGAAAGAAAACTGAAGCTCATTTCATTGAAGATTCATATCCTAGAGATATTACGCATCTCAATGTTACAGATTTCTTTCCAGACCCGAAAGACATGCCAGCTGCTTTAATTGGTGATGGGAATGTCCATACCAATTAAATACTACTTACCATAGTAGTATTTTGTTATTTTGTTTATGTAAAATATTTCCAGTGCAATATATATACTTTTGAATCAATTTGTCTAATATGCATTTTATTTTTCTTTATGAAGCATACAAAATGAATCCAAACGATAAATTGGGAGTTATTGAAAAGCTAGAAGCAGAAGATATATGTTTAGTTGATAGTGCAACAACTCATACAATTCTGCGGAGCCAGAAATATTTTATAAATTTAAATTTACTCAGAGCAAATGTTAATACAGTATCAGGTCCAGCAGATCTGGTAGAAGGCTCTGGAAGAGCCATGATATTATTACCAAACAATACTAAAATATGTATCGATGATGCATTATATTCAAGTGCAATATATATACTTTTGAATCAATTTGTCTAATATGCATTTTATTTTTCTTTATGAAGCATACAAAATGAATCCAAACGATAAATTGGGAGTTATTGAAAAGCTAGAAGCAGAAGATATATGTTTAGTTGATAGTGCAACAACTCATACAATTCTGCGGAGCCAGAAATATTTTATAAATTTAAATTTACTCAGAGCAAATGTTAATACAGTATCAGGTCCAGCAGATCTGGTAGAAGGCTCTAGAAGAGCCATGATATTATTACCAAACAATACTAAAATATGTATCGATGATGCATTATATTCAAGTAGATCCAGAAGGAATCTGCTTAGTTTCAAAGATATACGGAGGAATGGATATCATATTGAAACTATGAATAAAGATAATATTGAATATCTATGCATTACCTCTCATGATTCACTCCAAAAACTCATCATAGAAAAGCTGCGTGCTTTATCTTCTGGACTATATTACACTATTATCAAAGGTGTAGAAGTTTATGCAGTTGTGAATCAGAAATTCTCAGATCCAAAAATGTTTGTACTTTGGCATGACCGTCTCGGTCACCCAGGATCTACAATGATGCGTAGAATCATTGAGAATTCTCAAGGGCATCCATTAAAGAACCAAAAAATTCCTTTGTCCCATGAGAATTTATGTATTGCATGTTCCCAAGGGAAATTAACAATAAAACCATCTTTTTCTAAAATTGGTTTTGAATCCCCATCATTTTTACAAAGAATTCAAGGGGATATATGTGGACCATTTCGTTATTTTATGGTTCTAGTTGACGCATCTGTCAGATGGTCACATGTATGCCTATTATCAACACGTAATGTTGCTTTTGCAAGATTACTTGCACAGATTATCAGGCTTCGGGCTCATTTTCCCGATTATTCAATTAAATCCATACGCATTGATAATGCTGGTGAGTTTACTTCCAAGGCATTTGATGAATATTGCAAAGTGGCTGGGATTGATGTTGAACATCCAGTTCCACATGTTCATACTCAAAATGGATTAGCAGAATCACTCATTAAACGTGTCCAGATAATTGCAAGGACTTTACTATTGCGAACACAATTACCGATTTTCGTATGGGGGCATGGTGTTTTACATGCCGCTGCATTAATTCAGCTTCGGCCCACTGCTTATCATCAGTATTCACCAGTACAACTTGTACTTGGTCATCAACCAGACATATCTCATTTACGTACATTTAGGTGTGCGGTATATGTCCCAATTGTACCAACAAAAAGAACTAAAATGGGACCCCAAAGGCGTTTGGGAATATATGTTGGTCTTGATTCACCATCAATTATTAGATATCTGGAACCCTTGACTGGTGATCTTTTTACAGCACGGTTTGCAGATTGTCATTTTGATGAAACAAATTTCCCATCATTAGGGGAAAGAAAAATTTCTTCTGAAGAGAAGCATGAACTTTCCTGTAAAGTCCCTAGTCTAATTCATTTAGACCCATACACATCTCAATGTGAGAATGAAGTACGTAAGATAATACATCTTCAAACAATAGCAAATCAGTTACCAGATGCATTTACAGATGCTACTAAGGTAACGAAATCATACATACCAGCTGTTAATGTACCAGCACGGGTGATTATTCCAGAGAAACAATCTAAACAAATTATAGCAAAAGAATCATCTAATGCACGCCAAAAGCGTGGTAGACCGATTGGCTCAAAAGATATTGTTCCTCGAAAAAGGAAAATAAATAAATCCACTTTCTCTAAGTTAACTCCAGAATTGTTAAATGTCCCTGAAGGGACACAAGCTACTAAAGTGTCAAAATCCCCTATGGAGGAAAGAATCTCTGAAGAGATACAAGAATGTAGAAATGAGGAAATTTCTATAAATTATACAAGAGAATTGTGGAATCATGAAGAAACAATCATCGATGATATATTTTCATATACAGTCGCAACTGAAATTATAAATGATGATTATGAACCTCATAATCTCGATGATTGTAGACAAAGGTCTGATTGGCCTAAATGGAAAGAAGCAATTCAAATAGAGTTGACTTCAATGGCCAAACGTGAAGTATTTGGGTCAATAATCCAGACGCCTGAAAACGTCAAACCTGTTGGGTACAAATGGGTTTTTGTACGAAAACGTAATGAGAAAAATGAGGTCGTGAGATATAAAGCACGACTCGTAGCACAGGGTTTCTCACAAAGACCTGGCATTGATTTTGATGAAACATACTCACCAGTGATGGATACAATTACGTTTCGATTTCTAATAAGCATGGCTGTCTTGGAAAGACTGGAAATGCGTCTAATGGACGTAGTGACTGCTTATCTATATGGTTCACTGGATTCAGATATTTACATGAAAATCCCTGAAGGGTTTAAAATGCCAGAATCATGTAACTCAAGACCTCGTAATTTGTATTCAATAAAATTACAAATGTCCTTATATGGATTAAAACAATCTGGACGGATGTGGTACAACCGTCTAAGTGAATATCTGATAAAGGAAGGATATATTAATAATCCTATATGTCCATGTGTTTTCATTAAGAAATCAGAATCTGGATTTGCTATCGTAGCAGTTTATGTTGATGATATGAATTTAATTGGAACCTCTGGAGAACTTCAGAAAACTACTGAATACTTGAAAAAGGAATTCGAAATGAAAGATCTGGGAAAAACAAAATATTGTCTTGGCCTTGAGATCGAGCATAGATCAAATGGAGTATTTGTCCATCAATCAGCATATACTGAAAAGATTTTAAAAAGATTCTATATGGATAAAGCTCATCCATTAAGTACTCCTATGGTTGTTAGGACTCTTGATCCTAAAAAAGATCCATTCCGTCCAAAAGAAAATGATGAAAAGATACTTGGTCCTGAGGTACCATATCTTAATGCGATTGGTGCTTTATTATATTTGGCTCAGTGTACTAGACCAGATATTGCATTCTCTGTGAATGTACTGGCTAGATTTAGCTCAGCACCAACTCGAAGGCATTGGAATGGAATCAAACATCTTTTTCGTTACCTAAGTGGAACGAAAGATTTAGGATTATTTTATACAAAGTCTAACAAATTTTCAGGTTAAATTGGATATGCTGATGCCGGGTATCTGTCTGATCCCCACAAAGCTCGTTCACAAACGGGATATGTTTTTACATATAATGGCACAGCAATATCATGGCGCTCCACGAAACAGAATTTGGTTGCTACATCATCTAATCATTCTGAAATCATCGCACTTCACGAAGCAAATCGGGAATGCGTTTGGCTAAGGTCAGTTATTCATCATATTCAAAATACTTGTGGATTGTCATTATCTACAGAAATGCCAACACAGATATTTGAAGATAATGCGGCTTGCATTGCTCAAATTAGAGGGGGATATATCAAAGGAGATAGAACCAAACATATTTCTCCTAAATTCTTCTATACTCATGAGCTTCAACAGAGCCGACAAATTGATGTTAAGCAAATACGGTCTACAAATAACCTTGCAGATCTGTTTACCAAATCATTGCCTACATCAACTTTTGAGAAGCTAGTATATGGAATAGGCATGCGTCGACTTTCGAAATTACAAGATTAAATACTGAAGTTTTATGAGGGGGAGCAAAGTTTTGAATGGACATATATACACTATACTCTTTTTCCCTTCGATCAGGTTTTTTCCCATTGGGTTTTCCTGACAAGGTTTTTAATGAGATAGTTTTTAATGTCCAACCCCCCACTAGATCCAGAAGGTCATTGTATGTATTTTAACTAGGTTTTATCCCATTGGGTTTTTCCTAAAAAAAAAAAAAAAAAAATTACAATTTCAAGTAATGGAAAATCCAAGGGGGAGTATTATAATATATATGGCTTTTCCATTTAGTTGACCACTTAGTTGACCCACTTAATATGCTTTCTTATTCACTAAGCTAATCCTCCATGTAGCCAAGTGGCCCACGTGATCAGTTGTTTGCCTTGCCTATATATATGTGTTTATCTCTTTTGTAAACCAACTGATGAGATCATTTTTTCCAATCTAAAAAGTAATTCTCTACTCTCTTCTATTTGTTTATCTTTTCTCTCACTCTCTCGCCTCTCTCATCTCTCATCTCTCTTTTCATTTATTTTCTTTTATTCACTCTATTATATGTTCTTCAATTGATATTCACATATTCTTCATCTATTTCTTCAATTATTTTACAACAAATGTTAGAGTCTAGCAAAATTGTTTTGTAGTGTATTTAGAAATCTTTGTCTTTTTTAGTAAATTTAATTAGGATAAAATTGTCATATAATAAAAAAAAAAATGGAATGTAGAAAGATATTTAATAGATTATCAATAGCATCACTCTTATTTTATTATTTAGTGCTTTTATATATATATATATATAACCATTATTAACACATTTCCTTCTACAACAGCTGGTTGGTATCTCTACCGCAAAAAAGGTTTTGCAAATAGAAAAATGTCTGCAGAAGCACATAATAGGGCAGCAAGATGCAGTTGGAGCAATCGGACGTGTCATTCGGAGAGCTGAAGTGGGCATTCGAGACCCGAATCGTCCCATCGGAAGCTTTTTATTCACCGGTCCAAGTGGTGTGGGAAAAACAGAACTAGCCAATTCTCTAGCCGTTGAATATTTTGGTTCCATTAAAGACATGATCAGGTTTGACATGAGTGAATACATGGAAGATCATATGGTTTCAAAGCTCATTGGTGGCCAGCTGACTAATGCTATACGTAAGAAACCCCGTTCTGTGATTCTCTTGGATGAGATTGAGAATGCTCATCCTGACGTTTTGACTATATGCTCAAGATGGTTAATCGACTTTATGCTCGAATTCTATGTTAGTAACAAATCAATTCAAATACCTAAAGGTTTTAGGTAAGGGTCTAATCAATGGTATTTGAATTTTCCGACAATAGAAACTGGAATTTTTGTTCTTGATTTTTTACGGCCTTTCTAAAAATCTTAAATGTAACCAGTTAGCTCTAAAACATAATTCAGAATTAAAATACATCTTGCTAACTACATGATTGTAGGATTGATTGCTATTGAAATTTGGAGAAAATCTTGCATGGGACATGATATTGCAACAAATTAGAGTTTTATATTATATTTTTTGGTGCTTCTATTATCGCCTACCAAATATCTTTCTACACCTATGTTTTAATGAAACCTTCTTATTTCTAAAATAACCTTACATTTAATTACTTAAAATATATGGTTTTATAATTGGAAATTAAATTTATTGGAAGTTGTACCCTCTCATTAATTTGATACATAGATAAAAAGTGAATTAAAGATTTAAAGCAATAATAATCTCGATAAGTGGTATGTTTGCTAAATGCTAATGCTGCATTAAATTTTACTTCTGATCATACGTATCTTGAAAATTATTAGTGCAGGTTTTGGTGCCTATATAGAGATGCAACATCCATTAGATTATCAAACAAACTGATAAATAGGAAATAACATTAAGATATCTCAGTTTGAGTCACTATGGAGAAGCTCGAGAAAAGCCCATTGAAGCTAGACACGCTTAACGAATATGGAACCGATTTAACGAAAATGGCTCAGGAGGTAAGCAAAAGTAGTTCATTTTCATGGAAATGCCTATATTGTTCTAAAAACTCATCTGGGTGATTTTGACTTGTTCAGGGAAAATTGGATCCTATGATAGGAAGAGAGAAGGAGTTAGAAAGAGTCATGCAGATACTATGCAAGAGAAGGAAAAACAACCCATGTCTTCTTGGTGATCCTGGTGTGGGTAAAACTGTAATTGCAGAAGGGCTAGCTTCAAAGATTGTAAATTGCACTGCTCCATTTAAACTTCAGGGGAAGAAGGTCACAATATTGCAATACTGATGTTACAATGTTTTCACTAAATTTTTAATGTGTTTTGTGATGGAAGAGTTTTGAAATAAGTGTTTTGGTATGTTCAGGTATTTGCCTTGGACATGGGAAGACTAATTGCAGGGACAATGTATCGTGGACAATTCGAAGAAAGATTGGTGGGGGTGATTGATGAAGTAAAACAAAGTGATAGAGGGATTATTCTTTTCATATATCGATGAGCTTCATACTCTCATAGGAGGGCGGGCTCTTGATGCAGCTAACATAGTGAAACCTGCTCTTGCGAGAGGAGAGTTGATGGTATATTTGATATAAGAATATTTTTACTATGTTTTAATTTAGATTGAATGGAGAATGACAAATTGATATATAACTGGTGCAGTGCATCGGGGCTACAACGCGCGATGAGTATAGGAAGTATATCGAAAAGGATAATGCATTGAAAAGGCGGTTTCAGCAGGTTGAAGTGTCTGAACCTTCTGTTGATGAGACAATTCAGATACTCAAATACACAAAGAAGGCTTTAGCAGTAGCTGTGCAATTGTCTAACCAATATATAAAGTCATGTTTCTTAATCCTGTATTCTTTATACTTGTAAGTTGTAACACTAACAATTTTATTTCATTTTTATCTTAGACATCTGATCTGATTTAATATTACAGTGATCGTTTTAATCCGGACAAATCAATCGACTTGATTGATGAAGCTGGCTCAAGAAAGGTTTTGAATCAAACCAAAGAATCGAAAGTTGTTCTTAAGGTGAATGAAGTTGACATACAGCAGATGGTTGCTATGTTGACTGGAATTCCAGTGGAGAAAGTTTCTTTTGAAGAATCACACAAGCTTTTGCAAATGGAGAAATCTCTACAGAAGCACATAATAAGTCAGCCTGAAGCAGTTGAAGCAATTAGCCGTGCCATTCGTAGAGCTCGAGTGGGCATTAGAGACCCCAATCGCCCAATAGCAAGCTTTTTATTCACTGGTCCAACTGGGGTGGGGAAAACTGAGCTAGCCAATTCTCTGGCTATTGAATATTTTGGTTCTAAAGAAGCCATGATCAGGTTGGACATGAGCGAGTACATGGAGAAGCACATGGTCTCTAAGTTCTTCGGCTCACCTCCAGGATATATTGGCTATGAAGATGGTGGCCAGTTGACTGAAGCAGTACGCCACAGACCTCATACTGTGATCCTCCTAGATGAGATTGAGAAGGCTCACCGCGATGTCTTGAATGTTATGCTTCAGGTGTTGGATGATGGTATATTAACCGACAATAAAGGGCAGAAAGTAGACTTCAAGAACACCATTATAATAATGACTTCGAATATTGGTTCCGATCTGATAAACAAAGGCAGGCTTTCGAGCTCTAAAGTACAGGTCAATGTTGAAGTTGCAGAAGAACTGAAAAGAAATTTCAGGCCAGAGTTCTTAAATAGAATTGATGAAGTTATTATCTTCAGGAATCTAATAAACTCCCAGATGAAAGAAATTGTTGAGATAATGTTGAAACCAGTGTTTGAAAGACTAGAAGCAAAGAATATAAAGGTTACAGTGACAGAGAGTTTCAAAGAGAAATTGGCAAAAGAAGGTTTCAGTACCAGCTATGGAGCAAGACCTTTGAAGAGAGCCATTAGCAGGCATTTTGAAGATAACTTGGTAGAAAATATTCTTAATGGCACTGTAAATGAAGGTGGCTCTGTGACAATGGATGTTGACCGGAAGGGAAACGTGAAGTTTTCCTAGACACACTTCTTGCATTAAGTGCTGCTACTTTTATTTTGAATCAAGTTTATAGTTTTTGTCATGTTTTTGATGTAAGAATTTGAGCCCACTAACATTGTTCTGTTTAGTTCCTATTTTCAGAAATATATGGAATCACAAATGAAGTGTGTGCTTTCTATTCTGGGAAAATTTCTATTTTATTTACTCCATTGTTAACTTTCCAATGTGAATGTCCATTGATAATCAAGAACCTCCAAGACTTGTAGAACAACTGATTTCTGTAAATGGCAACATCAATACAAGACAAATATAGAAAAATAAAACTGATTGTAACCTTGTCCTAGAAAAGATAAGATTTTTATGCACCACAATCATCAAAACAACCATAAGTTCATATTGTAACATATTCATAAATTCGGTTGGTTCATTTATTTCAAAATCTCATTACTAGTTGTAGCAACTGAGATAAATTTATGAACATCCACTCTTAGCAAAGTAGTTATGCACTTTCTCATTTCACGTCTGAGTTGGAGATTCGAAATTCATATTATTTACCATGAGTTGCATTTTAAACCGTGCTTATAGAGTGATTAATCTGAATGATCTCAATTGGTTAAAAAAAAAAAAATTTCGAAGTGAGAAATATTTATTAAATAATTTATATAATAAGGTCAAAAGTGCAATATGCTACGCAGGTAATACAGTTGCACAAAACTTCCACGCCTCTAATGGTGAGATAATGTTTCCCAAATATGAATTGGATTTGGATTTGGATTTTGGAGAGCAAATTCTGATAGATTCTTCCCCCAACTCAACGGGAACACACACAGAGATATCTACCTCAATTAACCCTTCACAGATCTCACTCCTTTGTCATAATAACTCAACAAATTCATTGTACTTTCAGGTACATCAATGTCTTCCACTGCAACAGCTCCAGTGATGTGAGATCTTCACAGTCCGTGTACAGTGCAGAAGATGGGATCCAGTCAATCCGTACAAGCAGTGGACGAAGAGAGCGATGAGGAGGAGGAGGAAGAAGAAGAAGACAACGACGGCATCAATGTCAATCCTAGCAATAGAGAATTAGACAATAATCTAGTAAAGAAAGTTCTAGAACAAGAGCCCGAAATGTTGCCTTGCCACGCGTCGGCGTCTCCTTTGTCGCCCCAGCTGTCCTCGCTGGGGACCCCGCGATTGGGACCGTCGATCAAGGTGTGGGACCCTTACAACGTCCTATCGCCGCCTATCACCCCTCCGCCGTCCATCTTCTCTCGGGGTTTATTGGGCGACGAGGATCGAGTGGTCACGGAAGTGTTTTTGATTAGTCACGGTGAGTGCGAGTTGAACCTGAGGCCGGATTTGGTTGGAGGGAGATGCCACGTGGCGAAACTGACGCCGAATGGGAAACGGCAAGCTAGGGCTTTGGCTGTGTTGTTGAATTCGCAAGGGGTCAGGTTCAATGCCGTTTATTCTTCACCGTTGGATCGGGCCAGATCCATGGCCGTCTCTGTTTGTCGGGTACTACTTCTATTCGTTTGATTATACAAGTAATCGTTATTGCATTAATTCCGTGGTTGCTCTTGTGTTTGATTGTCGAATACTTGTATGTTGTATGTGAATTGTGGGATTCTTGTTTGAAAAAGCTTAGATTGTGAAATATGGTGATAGGCAATTGTAATTTAAATGGTTGATTGAAATTGAACAAATTGAATACCATAAAATCATGCAGGAAATGCATTTTGCAGAGGAGCAGATTCAATCCTTGGATGCACTTTCGGAGATGAGCTTGGGGCATTGGGAAGGATGCCATCAATCTGAGATATACACACCTGAGGTTTTGAGCTTGATGGACAGATACCAGCCCGATTTTTCTGCTCCGTCTGGAGAATCGCTTAGACAAGTAGAATTTCGGATGGTTCAATTCTTAAATGAGACAGTACTGGGACTTGGCGAAAAATTGAGAGCAGATTGTTCACCACACCATCATAATGAGAGCCAAGGGTTTTCAAATCCCAACTCAATTAATGACAGAGATGGGTCTTCTCTACCTTCACCGCAATGGGATTTGCTGCAAAGGCATCGGCAAGGTCTCACAAGGAAGAAGTCGGGTAAAAGCAGGCTACAGTTTGTGACAAGTACTGGTAATCACGAGGCTGACGATGAGATTTCCCCTAGTGAAGTCAACCACCATGGTGACCTCCATGATTTAAATCTTAGGAGCTCTTGCTCCTCTGTGAACTCTGCCTCCTCAATGACCTCTTGTGTTGGTGTTTTCACTCATTCAGTGCCGATTAAGTGTCTCCTCACTGGCCTTCTTGGATGCAGCCCATTAATGTCACATAAGATCTGCATAGAAGAATCATCGGTGACAGTATTACTGCATTCATGGAAAACAGGTTGGCAGATAAAAAGGTTAAATGATACTGCACACCTGAGGCTTCTATAATTGGAGAATTCTAGTCTATCCCGATGGAGTACACCCGGATGGGAAAATGAACTGTTAATTGTTGGTAAGAAGCTTTTGTTATTGTGATTTATAAAGCGAAATCAGTGACACTTTTGCACCTTGTTGTAGTTTTTGATATATATATTTATTTCCAGATTTGCCAACTCCAAAACGAAAAAAGATTTCATTTGGCAGTTGGATCTTTGTATTGGCGATTCTTTCAATTTGTAGTATTTATCAGAGCTGTTATATTCAAGTGAAACATAACATTATGTGTTTCCTGTATTGGGGAATCATGTTGTTTGAATTCACATACATTGATAAGCTTGTATTTCTTTCTGATTTATACGATTTAAACGAAGTTATGTTTCAGGCATGATGTCCATTATATCATTTTGTTCAAAACTATCGATTGTGTAGCAGAACTATAAATGTTAGGTTACTTGTTCCTTTTCTCTTAGTTGACCATATGAGATTATGGATCATCCTTAAATCACTGCCATTCACTTTCCTTCCTGTTCTGGCAGATGCCTTTTAGATTTCATGTTCTCTAAATTATAGCTGAAGAGGGTTAGATACTTAGATGACCAAGTACTTGATATTTATTTTAAGGTTTATTTACCTTTGCTCATTAAAGTGAAGGTAACTCTTGCACTGGTAGGTGAGAATGTGACAAGAGTTTTATGTACCTTTGCTCATTAAAGTGAAGGGATTTTTACTAGTGGATGGTCACATGGACAGTGTAAAAAAACCAAATGATGCGGAGTGCGGACCCCTTTTCCATAAATTCCAAAGCTCAAACATGTGAAAAAACCATCGTCTGTGCAGTATTCTATTAATGCGTTGCTTGTGGATCTTCAGTTTCTCTCACAAGTCACAAACACACACAGACAAGAATCTTTTCTTCTTGTGACAACACACAGACAAATCAGGAGAAACAAAAGGTTTTAATAAATACTTCCAAATGCCCCACAGGATTTAAACTGCCCACTGTCTATCCCGTGAATATGCAGCCAACAACAAACAAACACACCCTCCTCAATCCCATCTCAATATTTAACCATCGAAATCCTTCGAATTCTCCCATAACCATGGCTACTATCACTAGGTTGTCTGCTGTTTTATCTACAATCATCTTCTTCATTACTCTGCACTTCCTATGTTCAACTTGTGAGCCTGTAATTTCGGCTTCTCCAGCTGTTTTGCCGTATGTTACTGCACCACATATGTCATCGTTCTTTCCCTCTTCAAGTTCTGCAGATTCTCCAAGTTCAGAGGCAGTGGCACCAGTACCTAGCGCAGGCGAGTTTATAGGAAAGAGTTCCTCCACTTCAACCAAGTTTGATGGTGGCGCTCTGATATTTTTTGCCACACTTAGCTTTTTATTTGTAACTACTCTGTTTGAATAGCTTGTAACTTGTAACCTGCAAATTGCATCCATTTGCAAGGTTTTGAGGGTTGAGGCAAGCCCTGCTTCCTTGATGCCTGATTGAATTTGGCTTTATTTTTTCACTGTAAGCTCCTTAATTGACCATGGATACAATATTAGGCTTGGTTCCAAAATAAAAAATATTATATTATCGTTTTTTTTTTTTTTACTGTTACGATTTGAGGAGTGAGAGAGATGTTACTCAATTTACAATTTCAAAAAATGTGGGTTTTATCTTGTAATAATAAGTTTATACTTGATACATTGATTATTAGTATAAATTAAGATATCAAATTTTATTGTTTAACCGCAGCCCAATGTCATGGTTAGGTTTGGTGGTAAAGGGCGTTCATCCAGTAAAACTAACGATGAAAGATAAGTTGTACATTGGGTTACGGTGTCCAAATGCATGCTAACCTAGAACCCACAAAGAGTATTGATCGATTAAAACAGCAAAACTGCGGTCAATGTGTCAAGTTTGAGTCTCCGGAAGATATATAAAATAAATATAAAAATTAAAAGTCATTGTTTAATATAAATGACCCTGGACACATAATACTACTATATAAAACTATATAAGTTACATAACCAGTCAAATCCCCAAAAGAAGGAATGAAGAGTTCAAACTGTATTTGGGTTGTAACAAGAGTCTCTCACAAAATCTATAGAAACCACTACTCAACCAACACAAACCTCACAACTTGGTTCAACAAATACGTCGACAAGACCAATGTCTCGTCTTGGAACTCAGTCATTGTCGAGTTGGCACGGAGCGGCGACTCGTTGGAATCCCTTCGTGCTTTCTCTTCAATGCGCAAGCTCTCTCTCACGCCAACTCGCACCACGTTCCCATGTGCTATCAAATCTTGCTCTGCTTTGCTCGACCTTCACTCGGGCAAACAAACCCACCAACAAGCTTTGATCTTCGGCTATGAGCAGGACCTTTTCGTGTCGTCGGCCCTTATTGATATGTACTCCAAATGCGGTGAATTAAAGGACGCCAGAAAACTGTTCGACGAAATTTCTCAGAGAAATATTGTTTCTTGGACTTCAATGATTACTGGGTACGTCCAAAACAATAATGCCCGTGAAGCCATTTTGCTTTTTAAGGAGTTTTTAATTGAGGAGAGTGCAAGTGAAAACAGTGACAATGTTTTTATTGATTCAGTTGCTATGGTCTCTGTGTTATCAGCTTGTTCTCGCATTACCAATAAAAGTGTGACTGAAGGGGTTCATGGATTTGTAACAAAGAGAGGATTTGATAATGATGTTGCTGTTGGCAATATTTTGATTGATGCATATGCAAAGTTTGGTGATGTGGGTGTGTCTAGGAAAGTTTTTGATGCAATGGTTGTAAAGGATACGATTTCTTGGAATTCAATAATAGCTGTTTGTGCACAAAATGGATTGGCCACGGAGGCGCTGGATGTTTTCAAAGAAATGGTAATGGATTATGATGTGAAATACAATGCTGTGACGATGTCTGCTGTTTTGTTAGCTGTTTCACATTTAGGAGTTTTACGTGTGGGCAAGTGTGTGCATGATCAGGTACTTGAATTCCTCTCCCATTAGAGTGATTGTTTATTGTATGCCATGATTTCATTTTTGTTTGGCACAATGTTTAATTTCTCCATTTATTTGGCTCATGTAGGTTATGAAGATGGGTTTGGAGCAGAATGTTGTTGTGGGAACTTCTATTATTGACATGTATAACAAATGTGGAAGAGTGGAACTGGCAAGGAATGCATTTAATCGCATGAAGGAGAAGAATGTTAGGTCATGGACTGCCATGATTGCTGGTTATGGAATGCATTCCCGTGCCAAAGAAGCCCTGGAAGTTTTTTACAATATGATGAGAGCTGGGGTGAGACCAAATTTTATCACTTTTGTGTCAGTTTTAGCTGCTTGCAGCCACGCTGGTCTAGTACTAGAAGGTTGGCATTGGTTTAAAACGATGAGCTATGAATATAATGTTGAACCTGGGATTGAGCATTATGGCTGCATGGTTGATCTTCTTGGGCGATCTGGTCATCTCAAGGAGGCGTATGACTTGATAATGTGCATGAAGGTGAAGCCTGATTTCGTAATCTGGGGTTCACTTCTTGGGGCATGTAGAGTCCATAAAAATGTGGAGCTTGGGGTGATTGCTGCTAAGAAGTTGTTTGAACTAGACCCAGATAATTGTGGGTACCATGTCTTGCTGTCCAACATATATGCTGATGCCGGAAGGTGGAAAGATGTTGAGAGTACAAGATCACTAATGAAGAATCGGAAACTGACTAAACCACCTGGATTCAGTTTAGTTGAACTGAAAGATAAGGTTCATGTATTCTTGGTTGGAGATAAAGAGCACCCACAACATGAGAAGATTTACGAGTATTTGAATGAACTGATAATGAAGATACAAGAAATTGGCTATGTACCCAATATGACAATGGTACTTCATGACGTGGACGAGGAAGAAAAGGAAATGACATTGCGAGTTCATAGTGAAAAGTTGGCTGTTGCCTTTGCAATCATTAATTCAGCTCCTGGCAGTAGAATTCAGGTCATTAAGAATCTTAGGATTTGTAACGACTGTCATACTGTTATTAAACTGATTTCCAAGGTGGTTGGTCGTGAAATTGTGGTGAGAGATTCAAAACGCTTTCATTATTTCAAGGATGGTTTGTGTTCATGTGGAGATTATTGGTGACGTCTCTACGCCTAGCAAGAACTTATTCATGTAAAATGTTAAGGACAAGTTCAAAGCGACTTTGTTATTTCAAGGATGGGTTGTGCTATGTGAATCTCAACCATAAAGTCTTGGCATTTTCTTAATGGGATGCTCTGGCATCATATATACGTGTATTTTGAGCTTAAGGTGGCTAAATACCACTTCTGAGAGGATTAAATTATACAAGGGCAGATGAAGCCATGAGATAAGCACGCAATCTGCTGACAGCGTGCAATTCACCGGCAAAACTTTGGGGGAAATAAAATGTGAGAAAACCGTGTAATTCACACTTATACATCGATATGCAGTGTGCACTTGCAGTTTTATTAAAATACATGATTATGATCAGGGTAACAAAAGATGGGTTTGGAGCAGAATGTTGTTGTGAACATTGGATTTGCTCACTTCAACTACAACTTGTAAAGTGGAGAAGGACGTGAAGTTGTGCTCTGCTTGTCAATAATTGAATGTCAAAATCATGAACAACCCACTTTGAAGAACTTGCTGAAGCTTAACCCGTGTGATCTTGACCTCTGAAATTGGTTGCGCTTAATGTCAGCTTCGGGAGAACTGAGACAAGCCCTCTTCTCACTCTTTTTTGAGTGTTCTAGTTGTGCCCGGAGCTCGTTAATAATTTTTCGTTTTTCATCATTTCTCTTTAATAACTCTGCCAGTTGCCGCAGATTCTCCTCCAGTAGCTTTGTCACTTGAAACTTTAGCTCAGGCCGTGCATTTTCCCAGCCAGAACTACCAATTACAAAGCCATTGATCTTCATTTCTTCATGCTTGGGAATCTCTGGTGTTTCTTTGTCCATTTCATGATCTCTGATTTCCGTTGTTTTGAAATTCATCTTGCAAGGTTCATTTGACATCAATTCGTCTGCTAGCCTGTTCAAGTATTCGAAGTCTGCATGAGCAGTTTTACATTCGACATCAGGATCTTCGACAACAGAATCAGAATTGGAATCAAAGGCCTCCAATTTAGGAACATTGAAGCTTCTGGCAACCCTTCTCTGGTTGTAGCTACTTTGTTGGATTTTCTTTCGTGAGTTAGAAGATGAAGATGAAGACCAAGATCCTGAATGTGATTTAGACCTCAACTGGTCATGTTGTTCTGCCAATGAACGATAAGATTTGTTGAAATCTTCAAGCATTTTTACGAGTTCTGGTTTCCTGTTGTCGAACTCAATTCCTTGGACCGAAGAATTGTCATCTTTCCCCAAAAGGGTCATCATGGTTTTCATCTTCCTGTCCAATTCTGCAAATATATAAAACAACTTACAAAAGTCAGAAGTCTATAATTTGGCAGGATCACATTGTATTTGTTCTGTTGAATTCACTGGCTTCAGGTTTATTACACTCCATTTCTTTCTCTCTTATTGTAGATTGATTTCATGGTATTAGAATGACAATCATTGCATAAAACAAACATATAAATGAAAACATATTGGTCCTGTGTTGACCATGTAAATAAAGACTGACCTGATAGAGTAGTCTGAAGCCATAGAGACTGGTGTGGACTGTCGCGTGTATCCGGACTCCATGAGCAAGAAGACGCATTGTTCTCCATTGAACCAAATTTTTTTTCTCAAACAGAAAATGAAGAGAATATATTTTATTTAGGTTTGAAAAAATCAGACCAAAACCAAAGAACAAGTCAAGAATATTGAAAACCTTGATTGTGATTTCTCAACGGTCCCTTCCTTTTTTTAAGTAAAACGAAACTTGTCAAATTCAACCCAACTCTTAATGACATGAATTTATTTCCCGTAACCGAAACTTGAATTTCTGCTAATTTCCAAATCTTCCATGGAACACAACTCATAATTTCTTCTATAAGACACTTAGTTTGACCGAGACTCGAGAGCTTGAAATTCACAAAAAGTCTAAATTCAAACTCCGCCTATACATTTAAATTAAGACTAATGCTAGACGTCCTAAATTTTTTTCTCAAATTCTCCCCCAAATGATATGGCACGTGAGGTGTTAATTTCTTATAAATCATGAGATTATATGGTAACTGATATGATGTTGACACCTTATATGCCACATCATTTGAGACAAAATTTGGGAAAAAAATTGGGACATCTAGCATTACTCTTAAATTATAGATGTCAATTCATTAATAATTGGTATTTGGTACATTCAAATATATATAATAGCTAATTAGATAAGCAGTTCGAATCCTACCAATAACGAAAGGCTTAAAAAAAAAATACTCGATCCCGAATTAATAGATATTTTAAAAAAATAAAAAATAAAATCAATTTTATCCATGTAGAAACGAGACCGCCACCCACGTGTTTTTATCTACTCTGGCCTATTGAGCCTTATGATTTCGTCTTTAAAATGGTAGTGAAATTAAGGTTAGTCTTGACTTTAACGATGTGGGGAAAAATGAAAAATCCTTAACAAGAGTACTCAGTACCTATAATTTATAGCATTAGCTGGATTGGAATAAAATTATGGGATCAATATCATATTTGTAAATCTTCATTCTTCCAAGAAATGGGAAGTTGAAAACAGGAAAGACGGTGACCGTGTGGAAGTTGCCAAAAATAAAAATACGTGGAGGAATATGACATCACTGCTGAGCTGGGCCGCTCTCTCTTTAATCATAGACCAATACAAGTCAACAGTCAACACACATGTAATTAACTACTATGATTTGATTTATGTACATTGTTGAAATATGCTTAGAAAAAAAAAATGAATTCTTAAACTTTTGAAACTTCAACCTATATCTTAAAATTTATATATACATCGACGATACCTTAATTCCATTTGTATGTCATTTACCAATGTTTATTGACTTTAATTTACTATTTAAAAATATCATCGACTTTTTTTTTATAAAGAAAATATCATTGTTTTATAGTGAATAAGAATAATATTTTATATTTGTTTGTATATATACCATAAATGATGGCAATAAAATTAATATATGGGTCAAACTAAATCAACTTAAATTTGTGACTTAAACTTTTAACTTCAACATTTCAACCACTTATGTTCTCTTAATCTAATGGTTGAGATTTAAATTTATTTATAACTGTTAAATTAATAGCACATGGGCAGTTAAAATGTTAAAGTCATATTTATTAGACAATCTCCGATGCATATATTAATGTTAATGCTAAATTTGACACAAAAAATAGTAAAATTTTATATTTGATATATCATTTTACTATTGTACTCCAATGCAAAATTATATTTGATATACTATTTTTTATTTTTTTATTTAAAATTATAAAAATCAACAATTATAATCAATACATTAAATATTTTTTTAGAATTGTTTCAATCTCAATTTTCCATACTAAATTCATTTAATTTTTATTATTTAAAATTTAAAAAGTCAACAAATACAGATATATTTATTGTTGTGCCATAATTTGTCATATGTTATATAGCACTGCATTAGAGCATGTTTTTTTACTTTGTGATAGATTATAGTATAGGTACAATGATTTAGCATTGCATTGAAAATGCTTTAAGAGGGTAGAGAATATTAGTGATTTTTGTAAGCATCCAGGAAGATTATAGTATGTATAATGTTTGATTTAAATCTTGTAAAAAAAAATAAATAAATAATGTATAAAAATCCTTTGATACCAACAATATTGCAAAAATATAACTTTATAAGCATAAAATAAAAAATAAAATAAAATAAACCTTTTGCTTAAAAGCAAAGCGCTTGTACTTAAAAATAATAAATAAATCAAAAGTACTTCTATTGACCAATACAACCCAGCCAAAACAATTGACAAGTTCCCTGCCCACCTTGCCTGTGTAAAAGTCTAGTCGTCTAGAAGAAGAGAAAATCATGAGGACCTGTTCGGTATTATATTTTTTCAACATGATATTGTAATAATAAAAATAATATAGTGCGTATTTAAATTATTTTAAATTGATTTTATTTATTAAAAAAATAAAAGAATATATATTTTCTTATATTTTTAAAACAATAAATCGATTTAAACTAATTTAAAACTGATTTGTGCCTTTTCATACTTTTTCTTTAAAAAAAAATGCATATGTATTACTGTATTAGTTTATTAATCTTAAGAAAAGTATATTTATTAATAATAAAAATGAATAAATATAATCCATAAATATAATTTTAATCTTTAAAAACTTTAATAATTTCTTTTTAATAAATATAGTATATTCATTTATTAGGTTCTATACGCCACTTACCAAATAGGTAAAAATAGAAAACCAAAGTGTAAAACTATCGTGTTCAGATTTTTTCCAATAAAAGTGAAAAACATGTTTTCATTTCAATTTTTTAATTTCTATCATTTTCATTGAAAAACATTGCAGATAAACATGTTTTCACCGTACTTATTCGTAAAAGTTAAAAGAATATATTATATGCCTATGGTATCAGAATTATAATTAACCATAAAAAGAGGGTAAATCGGTAATGTACTGCTACTAGTCCCGTATAAATATCGCGAGGGTTTCGACTTTCGAGCCATAAAATCGGAAGTGGCAGTAGATTCTTGTAAGACAAAAAAAGCACGAGAGCATTTGGCAGCGAGAGATAGGAAGAGAAGAGAAACACACTCCTTTTAATTCTCTTTCTCTCTCAAATCTTCGAAACAGCGAAGAAGCGCAAATGGATCTCTCAAAATCCTCTAGAAACTCTATCATACCAAGCTACCTCTACTCGTTCTCTTCTCAGAAATCCTCCTCTCTCGACGCACCCACCCCTACCGCAACCGCTTTCAATGGAGCAGCCGCCGCCGCCGCCGCCTCGTCTTCGGCTCCTAGGAGTAGGAGCTTCGTGGTTCCGTCGCCAAGCGAGCCTTTCGGTAAGATCGAGTTGTACTCGCCTGCATTTTACGCCTCTTGTACGGCCGGCGGTATGCTCAGCTGTGGACTCACTCACACGGCCCTCACTCCTCTTGACGTCGTCAAGTGCAATATGCAGGTCCTTTTTTTTTTTTATCTTTTCATATAGATCTGTCACTTTAAGTGCCGTTTTTTGTATTAAGATTGATTGTTCTATTTGATCTGTGTGTATTTGTGTTTCAAGTTTTATTTGTTAACTTCTCTTTAGGCTAATTCTTTGGTTTGAGTTTGATTCATTGTCTATTTTCATTTTTCTCTTTTGCTTCTGAGTTCTGATAGATATTTTGCTGGATCTAATAAATTTTACTTATATGGACGGATTTAAACATTTTTCTGTTATCACTATTATGTTAAATATTACAATTTGTGATTTTTGATGAGTTTTTTCAAGCTGTATTTCTTTGTTTGTACTCTCCTTTGCTTTGTAGTTTATACCTGTATAGTTTTTATTGTAAATTTCACGCACAAAGTGACAATTTTGAAAACTAATTCACGGTCCGATTAATATGGTGTTGTGCAATATTAAATTTTCTTGCTGTCTTGATAACAGTTATATGATTCAAAGTAACATCAAAGTCGTCTTTTTCAGATTGACCCTGCAAAGTACAAAAGCATCTCGTCTGGTTTTGGGGTTTTGTTGAAGGAGCAGGGAGCCAGGGGATTCTTCAGGGGATGGGTGCCTACCCTGCTCGGTTACAGCGCTCAGGGAGCTTGCAAGTATGGATTTTATGAGTTTTTCAAGAAGTACTACTCCGACATTGCTGGCCCAGAGTACTCTGCTAAGTATAAGACCTTAATCTACCTTGCCGGTTCTGCATCTGCTGAGGTGATTGCTGACATTGCACTTTGCCCATTTGAGGCAGTGAAGGTCCGGGTTCAAACTCAGCCAGGTTTTGCCAGAGGTCTGTCCGATGGACTTCCCAAGTTTGTCAAATCCGAAGGCGCTCTTGGGTATGCTTATTGTATGCCTTATGCTTGTTTTCCATAATAATATAAACTATTGCTTTTCATAATTTATCTCTAACCAACTCTCTTGATTTTCTGCAGTTTGTATAAGGGTCTTGTTCCTCTCTGGGGACGTCAGATTCCATGTAAGTTTGTGGTTTGACATCACTTAATTTTTAGTTTTTAGTCTTATAATGCATGAACTGCTAACGTAGTTTGTTAATAATTAGTTGCTTTTTTCTGCGAGAATGGCTTATATCATCTTAATGTAATTCTCATGGATCTGAAGACAATATCAAATGTTTAGTTTGGTTGCTTGAATTAATTGCATAGAAGTTATGGTATTGATCAATTTGAGAATCAGAACAAAGACATGCACTACATACAGTAACTTATGTCAATTACTTAAGTCACTTTTTCCATTTAGCTATTGTCTTGTAACATAACATAGTATCGTTTAGTTATCTCTGTTTGCTATCAATGATGCATACATGTAACATGTTTAATATGCTTTCCTGCTGTGTACTTGAAGATGCCCCCAGTATTCTTACTTTCTGTTAAGCATCTAACAATTCACATTTTCTTTGGTAACCTTGCAATCATTATTTTAGTTGGCTATTCACTTTGAGCTGCATGAATCTGATTTTATTTACAATTTGGGCCTGCCCTGACTCCTTGCTACTGGTGCTAGTATTTCCTGGGTGTTTTTAATAGTGGGTTGTTTTTCCTTTTAGATACAATGATGAAGTTTGCTTCTTTTGAGACCATTGTTGAGATGTTCTACAAGTATGCCATCCCCACTCCAAAGGACCAGTGCAGCACATCACTACAGCTCGGTGTGAGTTTTGCTGGTGGTTATGTGGCTGGTGTGTTTTGTGCTACCGTTTCTCATCCTGCTGACAATCTCGTCTCTTTCCTTAATAATGCCAAAGGGGCAACTGTTGGTGATGTGAGTGCTATACCTTGACTTAATCAATAAAACTTCACAACTTCTGTGAGTCTGTATTCTTACTCTGTTTATACTCTTGTTTTCTGGTTGTGTAGGCTGTGAAGAAGCTAGGTTTGTGGGGTCTGTTTACTCGCGGGCTTCCTCTTCGTATTGTCATGATTGGAACACTCACCGCTGCCCAGTGGGTTATTTATGATGCGATCAAAGTTTTCGTGGGACTGTAAGTTGTTTTCTTTATGGATAATTTGTTTGTTTCTTTTGTTACTGAATTAAATTGCTAATGGGATTCGATATGTATCTTCAGGCCTACTACTGGTGGTGTTGCCCCTGTTGCTGCTATTGAGCTTGCAAAGGAGTAAGACATTGGCGATCAACACAATAGTTCTTCGGCTTCACGAATCGATCTCTTCAAACAATATTACAAAATATGATTTACATAGAATGATTACAACCGAAAGAAAAAAAAAATTATTATAACCCAGAATTAATATTACATCAGAAAAAATATTACAATTAATACCCAAAAAAACTAAAACCTACCGTACCATATAATTAACGGTCAATCATGCAATTAATCAACAAGAAAGAACGATTTATTCGAATATATCGTACTTGGGCTTTAATATCAATTGTAAGCCATAGAGTTGTGTAGCGGAAGAAATTGTATGAATTGTATTCATACAAAAAACGGCCTTTAAAAAAAGGATATTATTATTTTCCCCCCTGAGGTATACTCTATTGTTAAGACGAGGACAGGGTTTGGGTTTATTGGCCGGTCTCCCCCCTAAAATCAAACTTATGGTAACTGTCCCCCTTCTGGCACACTTTTCATCCAGTCAATGTATTTTATGCCCCTTTGACCATTAAATGGAAGGGCATTAACGTCATTGACCATCTCTTTTTTATTTTGTTATTTAAATTTAATAATAACAATAATAATATAATAATAATACTAATAAGATCAGAATTCTTCTTCTCTCTCCAACCAACGACCACACACATTCAATCATCATCATCCTTCTTCTTCTCTCTCAAACCCTAGCCACCCAACCACCACCATCTTTGTCTCACATACCACCACCACCATCTTTGTCTCACATACCACCACCACCATCTCTCTCACTGTATTCAGACCACAACCATCTCTCTCACGCACACACCACCACCAAACCATCATCTCGTTCGAATCGGATCTGGGTTCGATTTAAAATCACCACCGATTGAAACCCAAATCACCACCAATCGAAACCCAAATCACCACCAATCGAAACCCAAATCCAAATCGATCATCAACCACCTCCGATCTTCTTTTCTCTTTCTCTTTCCTTTAACCCAGAATCCATCCCTTTCTCATTCGCGGCGTGGATTTTTGGTGGTTTGAAGGTGGTGGCGGCGTGGATTTGTTTCTGGGTTGATGTTGGTGATTGACAATGGGTGTGCGTGGTTTGGTTCGGAAGTAGTTAATGGTGGTGGTGTGTTTGTGATTGATTTCGGTTTGATTCCGAATTGATTTAGGTTTGATTTTAAATTGATTTTGGTTGGATTTTAAGGTGGTGGTGGCATTTGGTTTGTTTATGATGATGATGAAATGTCGGGTTGCTTGATGAAACAACGAACCAGAAGAATTTTTTTATAAATTTTTTTGTTGATCTGGTGGAGAAGATGGAGATGGGTGTTCTGGTGGAGAAGATGGAGATGGGTGTTGAAGATTAATTTCACGATGATGATGATCTAATTTTTTTAATTCTTTTTAATTTTTTTGTTTTTAAATTCTTTTTAAATTTTTTTAAATTTTTTTTATAAAGAGATAAAAACAAATTTGTTTTTAAATTTTTTTATTTTTAATTTCTATTTTAAAATTAAATAAAAATAAAAAGAGAATCTCCACCATCCATCTCAAAGATGGACGGTGGAGATCCATCTTTTTTTTTTCAATTGTTTTTTTATTTTATTTTTCGTTTTCTGTTTTTTAATATATTTTTTATTTAATTAATATTTGAGGGTTAAATGGTAATTATATGGAATTAACTGAAGGATAAAATGGTCATTTCCTTCCCATTTAACAGTCAAAGGGGGTATAAAATACATTGACCGGATGAAAAGTGTGCTAGAAGGGGACAGTTACCATAAGTTTGATTTTAGGGGGGAGACCGGCCAATAAACCCAAACCCTGTCCTCGTCTTAACAATAGAGTATACCTCAGGGGGGAAAATAATAATATCCTTTAAAAAAATTATTTGAGCGACTTTATTGAACCAATACGATATATAAGAATAATTAAAGGTAGAATTCTTAATCATATCTCAAGGCAAATTCTATCGTTCTTTATTTTGTTGGAAATACTTTTCGATTTGTACCATCGGATCTTCCTTGCTATCTCCCGGGTTCTGGCAATTACGTGTGGGCATGGATGTAGAAGAAACAATACAAAACAACTCTTGTTTCTCGTGTATAGAGTTCGGCCACCCTCAAAATAAGAAGCAAAAAAGACTTCTTTTTTTTGTTTTTTTTTGTTTTTGGCCGCACATTCTGATGGTGTTTTTTTTTTTTTTTTTCTTTTTTCTTTTTGTTCTGCGTATATTGTAGTGTTGTAGTGTATATGTATCTACATCAATTACTTTAATTGTGTTGTATTGATACTAAATAACTAAACAACTTTTGATACATATCTGATAAATTTTGTTTTAAATATCAAATATTTAAAAACCAAAATATCTTTTATCTTGATTTTTAAATTAAATCTTAAAAACAAAATCTCTTGATATTTAATTCTATATATATATCAATAGTCAATACCATGATAGGGTTACAAGTGACCTAAATTAAATAGGATTATAAATCCTATTTAATTCACTATTGTCACTGCGACTAGAACCCTTGACCTTCTAAAGATAAAATAATCAATATTATTTTATATCTTTGCTCTGGTCTTGGCTCGAACTCTTGACCTCCATATAATAATTAATTCTATTAATAATTTATAATTATTAATATAATTAAATAATCACATTATTTAATTTAATTAATTATTAATTCATTAATTAAATAATTTAATCAATTACTTGAATTAAAATTCTTGTTACTTTCGTAACAAAATTAATTGTACCATCCAATTAATTATCCGTGACACTTGTTACCATCAACGTTCCAGGCTAGCAAGCGGATCTAATGGACCCACAGTCTTGAGATCTAATAATCCTTAGAAAAATTAATTAAAACTCTTTAATTAATATTTCATGATTATTAACCTCGGAGTTACTCCACTAAAAACCCGAGGTTACACTCTCGTAACTGTAGATGTTTTTACACAAACAAAAAATAAGTGTTCATCGATATAGCTATTACATATGGTATGATCCTCCACAAGTAGTTCATAATTAGAGTTGGGTCATAAAGTTTGTTATACCTCTCTAATTATATCTTTTCCATTAAGTACCATTGATTCTCTATTGAACAATTATATCCCTCATTCATTTGCGGAAAAATGAGAGCGCTCTTAATTGTTCAAGCCTCGAATCAACCCTTAAGGGAACTACTTCTCTACTTCTCTACTTCTCACAAGGAGTAGATTCCAATAGTGTACATACATTCCCAGCCACAAAGTCAAACCGCGATTCCAAGATACGGAGATATTGATCGAGAATACTATTCTGATTTCACCCATGATAAATCAAAAATCACGATCTAACCTAAATAAGTCAGTAAGACACTCATGATTAAGATCACCCTATACAGCTAAAGGTGGCCACGGTTCGGTTTGGTTTCAGTTTCGGTTAGAAACCGGAAATTCGGTTTGGTACACGGTTTCTGGGGTTTTTTTTTTTTTTTTTTTTTACAAGTGAGATAAATCATCAAGATTGTTTGAAGAAAAAATAAATATAAAATCTTGCCAAATAATAATTACAATTGAACAAAGTTTAAAATAAAAAAATAATTACAAACATTTTCATTGAGGTATTTAACAATGTTTAAAAGAAAAGAAATTGACATTTATTAATAAATACATCTTTACAATTTCAAAATAAATAAATAAATAAATAGAAATGGGCCTTGAAGGCTTGAATTCAAATATACAATATTACAATGTAACAAAGTTAAAATTAAAATAAATTAATTAATTAATTAAAAAATTAAAAAAATAAAAACCCGGCCTTACACTTAATTTTTACCACAATTAAGTTGTCTAAGTATCATCCACCAATGCAGAGAAATCAAAGGACATGTAGTTCTTTTACCTTTAATTAGTTGCTCGACCGTTCCGTGGTTTGGTCATCTTCGAAGAAGTCGTTCACTATCTCCGGCTGGAGTTATTGTTGTCTATATTTTGCCTTTGTCCAATCATTAACACACGTCTGCATTTCAAGTGATTGTGGACACATAACCGACCGTCTTGGTTCTAAAATATTTCCACCTGCACTAAATTCTTGTTCCACAGCAATGGTAGAAACCGCGTTCCAAGAATTTGTTTGGCAATACTAGCCAAAATTAGATAATCCCGTTGATGACTCTTCCACCAAACGTGGATACTAAATTTTTCTTCTAAAAATTCATGAGTGGCTTCTAAATATTGGTCAAGCTCAGAGTCGGATGAGGATGAAGAAGATGTTCGTAATTTTTTGGCTATTTGGGAAAACAGTCGATCCCCTAAACCCCTTAATTGAAATTTTGCAGAAGTACCAGTACCACCAGATGTGGGTTGGGGTTGTGAAACCAGCATGTTCAAAGATGGATCATACATTTTAAGATATTCATCTATAATTCATAAAGCAAAGTCTTAACGGAATTGCAATAATGAAGAACATCAACTTCTATTCCTAAACTTTTGTAATATTGAGTTAAATAATCCTGCAAACATTCTAATTTAAAGCGTGGATCAAAACACGTTGCAAGCAAGTAAATATTGGGAATCTCCTCATAATACTGTAACCATTTTGTTTTCATGGCAACAACACATGGACTCAATTGAACATCAAATTCACACTCATTAAATGCACTAGCAATATTAGCACTTTGAATAAGAAATAAATGAGTAGTAAGTTAGTAAACACCAGATAAAGCATTGGTAGCATCATTAAAAACACGTAACAATTCAAGAATTTTTATACATGCATCCCAATGGTTCAATTGAAGAGAAATTGAAGGAACGTTATAAGTAATAAAAGAATAAGTAATAAAAGAAACTAATAATTCCTTATATTCAACACTTTCATTTAGCAACTTATAAGTAGAATTTCAACGAGTGGTAATATCTCGAGAAAATTTAATGGGATATTAACCATCGTTTCTGGATATTATTATGCCTCCAGATATAGTTAATACTATCTCTAATTGGTCTAATATAAACAGAAAGCTATGTTAATCCAGTTTGAATACACAAATTTAAAACATAGCATGCACATCTTTGATGAAATAATTTACCCAAAAAATAGGGATTGCACAAATCCTGTAACATAGGAATAGATGCGGTATTGCTTGCAACATTATCAAAGCCAATAGCAAAAATTATGTTTAGGATATAATACTCTTGAAAAATGATTTTAAGGAGTTGAAAAATATTTTGAGCTGATTGTGAGTCATCGAAAACACGAAATGTAAGAATTCTTTTTTGCATGTCCCATTGATTATCCATATAATGACATGTCACACCTATGTATGAATGATCATTAAAATTGTTGGTCCATATGTCGGCACATATGGAAACGCGACCTTGAAATTGATAAAAAAAATATTTCAATTTGTTTTTTTCTCTTTTGTAAATGGTATTTAGTGTATGTGTGAGAGTGGATCTAGGAACACGTTACATTGCAGGATTTAATGCATTTTGACAATAATTAACAAAACCTACTTTCTCACCAAAATCAAAAGGTAAGTGTTCAACCATTAATGCTAATTCTTCCCTATTTTTTTCAGACGTATAATGAAATAATTGATTAGAAGGGGTTGCGTACTTGGACATTTGGGCTTGGTTACTAGCCTTCTCTCATTTGGACGGGTGGCTTTTTTTTTATATGGGCCCAGTATGTGCCATATCCGAAGGATTTTGCAATCTTGTATGATTTGGGGCAGTAATTGCACTAGATTTTGAAAAATCCACCATCTAACTTAGTTTTCTTCACATGCACTCTGAAGAGTTCGAACTTCATCGGCTTTTCTTCTTCACCTTCAACTACAAAAAAATAATCTGAAGGGGGTGTGGGGTCAGATAGATTTTCATTAGTATTGGCCTATTGGGGGTATTGTGATCGGGGTCGAGTCCGTTGAAATCAGGAATTATTAGAGGGGGATTATGACTAAAAGGGTGTGATCGGATCCAAATCGATCTTGAAGGAATGGGTGGTAAGCCACATCGTCATAAGTGACATCATCACCAACGTGTTCCAACAAGTTTTGCATTGGACCCTTTCCTTTGCCCAAATTTCTTGAACCATCTCCCCACTTGCCATTGAAAAATTAATAATACAAAAAATATGGATATATGTACATAAAATATTGTTGGAATAATAGTGGTAAGCAAGTAAAAAAAAATAAAAAAAATAAAAAAATAGATGATTGAAAAAAAAAAATATTGTTGGAATAATAGTGGTAACAAGGTAACACTTAAAAAAAAAAATAGATGATTGAAAAAAAAAATTGTTGAAATAATAGTGGTGAAAAAAAAAATTATGATAGTAAAAAATAGAAGAAATAAATATTGTAAATCAATTTGATGATTGAAAAAATAGATGAAAGTAAAAAATACAAGAAATAATTTATATGTGAAATGAGAATTAAAGAAAATTGTAGATTGTAGAGAGAATTGAGAATTTGAGATTGAGAGAGATTGAGAGAAGTTGAGAGAATGAGAGTGGTGTGAAGAATAATGAAGTGTGGGGTGGTTTGCAATTAAGAAAAGTTAAGGGTAAAAATAAAAATAAAAATAAAAAATCTGGCCGTTGGGCAGAAGATGACCGTTCAACGTTCATCTGCCCAACGGCCATGTATTTTTTTTTTTCAAATTGGCTGCCACGTGGCAGTAAATCATTGGTCCTTTTTTTTTAACAAATAAAACCGGCAGTTTAACCACCGATTTAACCCATCGGTTTCAGTCCAACGGTAGTGTTTTCAAAAGGTCTACCACGTGGCAGCGTCTGATTTGTCCAATTATTATTATTTTTTAAATAAAAAAAACCGACGGTTTAACCGTGGTTAAAACCATCAGTTTCAATCGGTTTTTGGCAAGCCCAAACCGAAATCGTAACCGTGGGAACCGGTTTTCAAACCGCTGGTTACGATTTCGGTTAAACTGCGGACAAAACCAACGGTTTAACCGAAATCGTGGCCACCTCTATATACAGCTATCATTTGTTGATATATATGAATCTCCGCATGTAACGAATATTGGTGAGAGATTCATATAGATCGTGGCCCAGTCCTATACAATCACATCATATAAGGTGTATCTGTTCTCATATCACCATATAAATAGTCTATGATAAGACAGTTGTACATTACAGAATGAACCGCAGCTTTAGATTAACCACAAATAAAGTACCCAACTTTATTTGATCTCTACGGATTCTTTAGATTGCTCGTCTCAAACTGAATTCCTCTGTATATGACACTCATATACTCAGTTTAAGATTACATCTGGCAATCTTGGATTTTAGTACATATGATATAAAAGTATGAGATACATTAAATATAATGAAAATTCTACTTCTTTTATTTATAATTAAGCATCATTTACATATTACAAGCTTTATGGCAAAAACCCCCAACAGTAGATATATTAGAAATAGAGTTTTTTTTTTTTTTAATTAAAAAAAAATATCTATTTGGAGAAGCACCTCCCCATAAGCTTTTGCCTAATAGAGGTTTAAACTCTACTAGCCTCTACTCAATTTAAAATAGACAATCTCAAAAGCCCAACTAAATAACTCTAAAAAAACTCAAATAGACGTTTGTAGGCCTTTTGAGGCATTAGAAAGCTCAACCAAACAAGCATTAAATCAACTCAAATTTGTAACTTAAAATTTTGACTTCAGCATCTCAATCATCCATATGCTCTTAATCTAATAATTGAGATTTGAATGCATTTATAACTCTTGGATTAAGAGCACATAGGTGGTTGAAATGCTGAAGTCAAAATTTTAAATCACAAATTTAAGTTATTTTAGCCTAACCATATATATATATATATATATATATATATACAGAAATTCTATTATCAGTTCGAACTGACAAAAGTTATATCAGTTCCTTACATGTGAGCCACTGGATTTAAATACTTTGACTTGGCTGTATGCACTTGTCAGTCAAAGTATTTAAATCCAGTGGCCCACATATAAGGAACTGATATAACTTTTGTGAGTTCGAACTGATAATAGAAAGACTGTATATATATATATATAGTGGTTCTCATAAGGGATTCAGTAAGGGCTTTGATGAAATCACATATATTTTTATGAATTTTTATCTGAAATTTGCGTGGATGATATGTTCAATGATATCTACCTACGAATGAAATTTGAGATTTTTTTCAAGCACTTCAACTATTTTTCTTGAATTTTTCTATATTTCGCCCATTTTCCAATGCCTTCATATTTATATATATTTATCAGTCTTTCTATTATCAGTTCGAACTGATAAAAGTTATATCAGTTCCTTGTATGTGGACCACTGGATTTAAATACTTTGACTGACAAGTGCATACAGCCAAGTCAAAGTATTTAAATCCAGTGACCCACATACAAGGAACTGATATAACTTTTGTCAGTTCGAATTGATAATAGAATTTCTGTATATATATATATATATATATATATATATATTAGATAGTTGGTAATAATAGTGATTTTGTAAACATCAAGAAGATTATAGCATGTATAATGTGTGATTTAAATCTTGTAAAAAATAAAAAAAATAAAAACTTTTGCTTAAAAGCAAAGCACTTGTACTTAAAAATAATAAATAAATAAATAGCGCTTATATTGACCAAACCAACCCAGCCAAAACAATTGACAAGTTCCATGCCCACCTTACCGGTGTAGAAGTCTAGAAGAAGAGAAAATCATAAGGACCTGTTCGGTATTATATTATGTTTTTATTTACTGTTTTATCCATTTTTATATGAAAATAAGAAATTAATTTTTATATTTTTAAGATTTGAAAACGTGTCTGGTATGATTGTAAAAACCGAAAATGATATTCTGAATATATATATACACACGGTGGTTTTCTAGTAAAGACGTACTAAAATTTTAAAGACGTCCAACCACAACCACATATTCATATCGGATATGGGTATTTGTTAATATGTGATTGTAGGCACAATGTGAATGTATGGTTGTGGTTGGATGTCCTGACCAAAGAACCACCGTACATATATATAGAGCAAATATATATATATAAAGCAATAATATTATAATGTATTTAATGTATTTATTTTAAAGATATATTTTTAAGATGTTGTAATAGTAAAAACAATACAGTGCTTATTTAAATGATTTTAAATTAATTTTATTTATTAAAAAATATATATATATTTTCTTATATTTTTAAAATAATAAATCGATTTAAACTAATTTAAAATTGATTTGTGTCTTTTCATATTTCTTTTAAAAAAAATGATAAATGTGTATTTTATATATATATATTAATCTTAAGAAAAGTATATTTACTAATAATAAAACTGAATAAAATATAATCCATATATAATTTTAATCTTTAAAAACTTTAATAATTTTTTTTAGGGTAAATTGCAATAACATGCCCTCACGTTTTGCAATACCACTGTGAGATTGAACTTTTGGTTTTATTACAGGAAAATACCCTTGACCCGTTTGACCACAGTTAGTTTAAACTGTGATCTTAACATTGAAAGGGTAAAAATGTCCTTTACTTTTCTTTTCTTTTGAAATAGTAAAAATGTCCTTTCAGAAACTAAAGCAAAAAATATATAGTTTATTTTAGATTTTAAAAAAAATTAAAAAAAAAAAAATTGGATCACAGCAGATGGTGCAACGGACTGCGACCTCACCACGTCTCCTTTGGAGAAGAAGATCTGGTTATTTTTCCTTGAAGATATCTATCAGATCTATCAGATCTGGTTCAATCTCCATCAAACCATATCGGTTCGATTTTGGTTGGTAAGTTTATTTGGGATGGAAGAATTTGGTGGAAGAAAGAAGAAGTTTTGGTTGAGACTAGAAAAAGAAGTTTCTGGTTTGTTTGATTTGGGTGGAAGTAGTTTTCGTTGTGCGTATGGAATGGGAGATGGGAGAACAACGACAACAAAGGCAAGTGGAGGGAGGGACTCGGATGAACAAGCGGTGCAGTTCGGTGGCGGTGCGGTGTGATGACGGTGAAGGGTTTATTAGAGGGTGGAGATCTCCGATGGATGATTTCGATTTGATCTTCTCCATTGTACTCCAAAAGGGAGGCTGTTTTTGTTGCTTTTTATCCAGATTGATAATTCTATTTATTTATTTTTGGAAGAGAAAATTCTATTTTTTTGTAAGAGATAATTCTATTTATTTTTTGAAAAACTGATAATTCTATTTTTTTATTTTGAAAAACAGATATATATATATATCTATTTTTCAAAATGTATATATATATATATATATTTGAAAAACAGATATATATATAGAAAAACAGATATATCTTTCTTTGTTTTTGAAAAACAGATATTTCTTTCTTTTAAAAAAAAAAGATAATTCTATTTTTTAATATTATGTTTTTAGTTATTTTAATATTTTAATTTTATTCTTATTATATATTTTCTCAATTTTTAATAGTTATTTATATAATATATTAAAAAAAAAAATAAGGGCAGTTAAGTACTTTCCAAACTATTGTTAAGACCACAGATAAAGTTAACGGTGGTCAAACAAGTCAAGGGTATCTTCTTATAATTAAGTCAAAAGTTCAATCTGACAGTGATATGGCCAAACGTGAGGGCATGTGATTGCAATTTACCCTTTTTTTTAATAAATATAATATATTCATTTATTTGGTTCTATACGCCACTTACCAACTAGGTAAAAATAGAAAACCAAAGTCTAAAACTATCGTGTTCAGATTTTTTCCAATAAAAGTGAAAAACATGTTTTCATTTCAATTTTTTAATTTCTATTATTTTCATTGAAAAACATTGCAGATAAACATGTTTTCACCGTACTTATTCGTAAAAAGTTAAAAGAATATGTTATATGCCTATGGTATCAGAATTATAATTAACCATAAAAAGAGGGTAAATCGGTAATGTACTGCTAGTAGTCCCGTATAAATAACGCGAGGGTTTCGAGCCATAAAAGCGGAAGTGGCAGGAGATTCTTGTAAGACAAAAAAAGCACGAGAGCATTTGGCAGTGAGAGATAGGAAGAGAAGAGAAACACACTCCTTTTAATTCTCTTTCTCTCTCAAATCTTCGAAACAGCGAAGAAGCGCAAATGGATCTCTCAAAATCCTCTAGAAACTCTATCATACCAAGCTACCTCTACTCTTTCTCTTCTCAGAACTCCTCCCCTCTCGATGCACCCACCCCTACCGCAACCGCTTTTAATGGAGCAGCCGCCGCCGCCGCCGCCTCGTCTTCGGCTCCTAGGAGTAAGAGCTTCGTGGTGCCGTCGCCAAGCGAGCCTTTCGGTAAGATCGAGTTGTACTCGCCTGCATTTTACGCCGCTTGTACCGCCGGCGGTATCCTCAGCTGTGGACTCACTCACATGACCGTCACTCCTCTTGACCTCGTCAAGTGCAATATGCAGGTCCTTTTTTTAATTTTTTTTTCATATAGATCTGTCACTTTAAGTGCCGTTTTTTGTATTAAGATTGATTGTTCTATTTGATCCGTGTGTATTTGTGTTTAAAGTTTTATTTGTTAACTTCTCTTTAGGCTAGATCTGTGGTTTGAGTTTGATTCATTGTCTATTTTTCATTTTTCTCTTTTGCTTCTGAGTTCTGATAGATATTTTGCTGGATCTAATAAATTTTACTTATATGGACGGATTTAAACATTTTTCTGTTATCACTATTATGTTAAATATTACAATTTGTGATTTTTGATGAGTTTTTTCAAGCTGTATTTCTTTGTTTGTACTCTCCTTTGCTTTGTAGTTTATACCTGTATAGTTTTTATTGTAAATTTCACGCACAAAGTGACAATTTTGAAAACTAATTCACGGTCCGATTAATTTGGTGTTGTGCAATATTAAATTTTCTTGCTGTCTTGATAACAGTTATATGATTCAAAGTAACATCAAAGTCGTCTTTTTCAGATTGACCCTGCAAAGTACAAAAGCATCTCGTCTGGTTTTGGGGTTTTGTTGAAGGAGCAGGGAGCCAGGGGATTCTTCAGGGGATGGGTGCCTACTCTGCTCGGTTACAGCGCTCAGGGAGCTTGCAAGTTTGGATTTTATGAGTTTTTCAAGAAGTACTACTCTGACATTGCTGGTCCAGAGTACTCTGCTAAGTATAAGACCTTAATCTACCTTGCCGGTTCTGCATCTGCTGAGGTGATTGCTGATATTGCACTTTGCCCATTTGAGGCAGTGAAGGTCCGGGTTCAAACTCAGCCAGGTTTTGCCAGAGGTCTGTCCGATGGACTTCCCAAGTTTGTCAAATCTGAAGGCGCTCTTGGGTATGCTTATTGAATGCCTTACACTTCTTTTCCATAATATAAACTATTGCTTTTCATAATTTATCTCTAACCTACTCTCCTGATTTTCTGTAGTTTGTATAAGGGTATTGTTCCTCTCTGGGGACGTCAGATTCCATGTAAGTTTGTGGTTTGACATCACTAAATTATTAGTTTTTAGTCCTATAATTTATGAACTGCTAATGTAGTTTGTTAATAATTAGTTAATGTTTTTTGTTTTCTCATGTTATATTTTTTCTTATATGGCTTAATGTTATTGCTGTTTGATTTTTCTGTGAGAATGGCTTATATATCAAATTCTCATAGATCTGAAAACTATCAAATGTTTAGTTTGGTTGCTTGAATTAATTGCCTAGAAGTTATGGTATTGATCGATTTGAGAATCAGGACATGCACTACATACAGTAACTTATGTCAATCACTTGGTCACTTTTTCCATTTAGCTATTGTTTTGAAATTTATGATCTCAGGTGCAGTTCATTCCGACCAATCCCGTAACATAGTATCGTTAAGTTATCCCTGTTTGCTATCAATGATGTATACATGTAACATGTTTAATATGTTTTCCTGCTGTGTACTTTAAGATGCCCCCAGTATTCTTACTTTCTGTTTAGCATCAAACAGTGCACATTTTCTCTGGTAACTTTGCAATCATTATTTTAGTTGGCTATTCACTTTGAGCTGCATGAATCTGATTTCATTTACAATTTGGGCCTGCCCCGACTCTTTGCAACTGATGCTAGTACTTCCTGGGTGTTTTTAATAGTGTGACGTTTTTCCTTTTAGATACAATGATGAAGTTCGCTTCTTTTGAGACCATTGTTGAGATGTTCTACAAGTATGCCATCCCCACTCCAAAGGACCAGTGCAGCAAATCACTACAGCTTGGTGTGAGTTTTGCTGGTGGTTACGTGGCTGGTGTGTTATGTGCTATTGTGTCTCATCCTGCTGACAATCTTGTCTCTTTCCTTAATAATGCCAAAGGGGCAACTGTTGGTGATGTGAGTGCTATACCTTGGCTTAATCGTTAAAACTTCACAACTTCTGTGAGTCTGTATTCTTACTTTGTTTATACTCTTGTTTTCTGGTTGTGTAGGCTGTGAAGAAGTTAGGTTTGTTGGGTCTTTTCACTCGTGGGCTTCCTCTTCGTATTGTCATGATTGGAACTCTCACTGGAGCCCAGTGGGGTCTTTATGATGCATTCAAAGTTTTCGTGGGACTGTAAGTTCTTTTCTTTATGGTTAACTTGTTTGTTTCTTTTGTTACTGAATTAAATTGCTTATGGGATTCGATATGTATCTTCAGGCCAACTACTGGTGGTGTTGCTCCTGTTGCTGCTATTGAGCCTGCAAAGGCATAAAACATTGACGATCAACACAATAGTATTTGTCACTTTGTTGGACCTTGGAAAACTTCTTCACATGAATTAATAAACATAGGATTGCTGAAGGGTGCCTGAATGGCTCTCAAGTTGACGGAGTATTCTTTTTACATTCAAAACTTGTTTCGAGTAATTTTTTTTTTTTGCGGAGGATGATTTTTTTTCCTTCCTAGTTTCCGAAATCTGTTTTGTAGTTAGATTATATGTGAAATTTTACTCACGTAAGTTGATAATCCTCCCCATCAAAAATAGACAACAAAAATAATGGGCAGGAGGGGGGAGAAACTTAGTTTTGTCTGCCTACTTTTTCTTGTTATGCAGCTGGTATCAGCAGAGATATTGTGTTTTTATTTAAAGGAATAGGATTCATGCTTTATTAGATAATTACTGTGGTTAATTTCTTTAGAGCAGTTTTGAGATGTTTTTGAGATCATCTCTTTAATAATCAATGTATTTGTCATGAACTATCAAGTCTTTCAAGCACTGGGTTCAAACAGATCATGCTTGTCACGATTGTCTCTGCTCATTGACATAATGTCCAAATGGGTCGAATCAAAATGCATCTCTCCTGCTTCCACTAATTTTAATGGTTTTTTTTGGGCAAATGGATGTTCTGTTGACTAATGTATACAATTAAATCATAAACTTTTTAGGACATGTCCCTTGGTTTTTGATATTTGTTTTTCCATGTACTAATTGATAACTAGGAAGAATGGACTGGTCCATTTCCGTTTTATCAATGAAGGGTAGAATCTGAACAAAGCTTTATTCAGAACCTGTAATTTAGGCAAAGGTCCAGGTTTGTCCAATGGAACTATAACCTTTACTAATCTCTTAACTCTTCCTCACATTTTTTTTTTTAAATAATATGCAATTTATTGTTAATAAAACTATAAAAGTAATAGTGAAATCCTAAATTCTTAATCACCAAAATTCATTATAACATTTGTCATGAGATCGAAAGTGAGGAAGAGCTAAGATGAGGAGATAAGAGCCAAATCCTTATCTATACGGTTAAAATCAATGCATAAATTCTGGCCTAATAGTTGAAATAATGAAAATAGCGTTACATTTATTAGTTATTTCAAAGAAGTATAACTCGAACCCACAACCTCATGAATGTAAGTATTTATCTTGTCTAGATTTATTATTTTACTTGCGAGCATTACATATAAGAAATAGTCTCCGCAATTGAATATGCATTTGATCAAATGGGTTAAATTGAATTAAAAATCATATAAAAGATTAGATTCAAGTATTTATGCCGCAATAGAAAAGATGTGATAAATGCTTCATAGATTTAACAAAAAATGGAGAAAATGCAACACCTCACAGACCATCATAATATAATAAATTGAAGGTTCACCGAGAGCATCAAAACTCAATAAATACAGAAAGTAATACTTTCGTAAACTTAAAATACAAATATCAGATGGCAAGATCTTTCCCGAAAATTTCACCCCACTCCAATAAATTTATAGAAACTCTCCAAGCTGAGATCACAAGTAAACAAAAGAATTAAAAATTATTAATTCTAATATACATTATCTTTAATTCCTGCCCCTTATTATTGCTGGTTTAGAGAGTAATCACTTGAACTCTCAATTTGGTACAAATGAGCACCTGGTAAATCATCAATCAAACAAGATTGATTGTGAAGGAGACATATGGATGACTATCGCTATCACCTCCCAAAGCAGCCATCCCTCCCACTTCATCTTCGGATTTCCAGTATGTGCTGCATTAGGCATCAATGGTTGCACAAAACAATTAAGTTATGGAAATGAACAAACAAGATGTTATTTCCTGAATTCTTCTAAATTGCACCAACAAACTAGAATGCAGGTAAGTTTAAGTAACACTTGCTATTTATTGGTTTTGCTAGAAAAGTAATTTATAAATGCATAACCAAAATGCTGGCTTTAGTGTTTTTGCTTCTAAAATCTATAAGAAATCAACCATATGGTGCCTAAAGTCAACAGAGGACCAAAAATCCATTTTGGCAAACAAGTTTAGCCAGGGGTTTTGGGAGAGTTTTCTTAACATTGTTTGGTTGCATGGGATTAAGAGCTTTACAATTGGAAATACTGATCTATAACTCTTCTGAAGAATAGTTTTAATTATATGGTCACGTTCCATGTCGAATGCAGCCTAACTTATTAGTGCAGTGGCACATCATTAAATTAGGCTAAGTTTAAAAAGTGATAGCTATCGGATTTTAAACATTAAATATCTGTGACTATTCGGTAAATACAATCTTGATTCTATCAATAGAATCTCAATGCCATAAAATAAAATTTGGTTTGATTACCTGTTTCTACCGTCGGACAATTGTTCAAGAATTGAACGTACTTTCTTTTCACTCTTTGTGGAGGGAGCCAAAACGCATGCCTGAAATTACCTCAACAAACCAATGCTTAATCACAAGACTTTATGACTGATTATGTAGAGTTAAGGAATAGAAGAGTATTATTACCAAGAAAGATGGTGGCAAACCATATCTCAGAATGCTTTCTGAAAAGACACGTACAGCACAAAAGTGCATCCAGGCACTAAAAACCTACAGTGAAAAATAAAACCATGCAATTAAAATTATAACTATGATTGGCCATAAGAATACAAAAGACACTAGTGACAATATAAGATTATTGTGATAATTCAAACTATTATTCTTTTTTTTTTCCTTACAAAAGGAATGTGATACATTCACCTCATTTCATTTCCCAACAATACTTACATTAGGTTCCCAAACACTACATTGTGGATTACAAGACAGCGTGATGGATTTTTACATTGTCAGATGTTGTTTGATAACATCTTTGGCATAAATTCAAGGGTAGTGTTAACCTGTGCCCAGGTTAACAATTATAAAAATACTATAAAAGGAAAGTATTTATTGTATTTATTGTCTCAATCGATACAATAAATGTATTTGTGTAATAAATACTTTCTTTTTATAGTATTTTTGTAGTTGTTAACTAGGTTAACACTACCATAAATTCAATAGGAAAAATAGAGAAGAATACCTCCCTCTAACTAATATAGCACCACTGTAAAAGGGAGATTGCAGTGATAATTCAAACTAGTATTCTTTTTTTGTTCTTACAAAAGGACTGTGTGATACATTCACCTCCTTTCATTGCCCAACAATACTTACATTAGGTTCCCAAACACTACACTGTGGAGTACAAGATAGCATGATGAATTTTTACATTGGCAACCTCTTTAATGTTGTTAGATAACATCTATGGCATAAATTTCATAGGAAAAATAGAAAAGAATACCTCCCCGTAACTGGTATAGCACCACTGTAAAAGAGAGCTTCTCATTCTGTCCTGGTCTTGAACCAACCTTTCCAAATCTTCCTTCCTGCTTTCGTGTGCTTCTGAACTATATTCAAAATCACGAATCTGAATAACATAAAAAACAAATAACCCTGAATTAAACACCCTCCATCAAGTCAACTATTGGAGAAAAACTTTAACATAATTCTGCTAAGCATCAATGCACAAGTATTTACTACACTAAAATTAGAACACCAGAAAGAAAATTTCAGATACTAATACTATAAGACACAAGGACGACATTGTAGTAATATTTTGCATTAGAAAAAGTACATGCAATTCGCAGTATACACTCACTTGGAAGCCCTTTTCTCTTGCAGCAGTTCTGAAATTGTCGGCAACACGGCCAAACAGCGTGACAGTGTAAAGAGCATATTCATTATCCTCATGCAATTTCTTGGAGGACCTAGGGACCTGAAAGAAACTTAGCTCCATTATTGAAACTAAAACCATAACAAACAAAAAAGAAATATAGATTCAGTTATTCCACATGATTCCAATATTATGATGGACCTATTAACTTCTGAAAACCTGTCTTAGTTGGTGAGCTAGGAAGCATTCAAAATTACCAACACTACACATGACATCAAGGCTGTAAAATTGGCTGAGTCATAATCTACAGCTGAATATATTCTTACCACGTAGTTAGTCAATGTTTCATAGCTGGCCAACCAATCCTTCTGTGAATACTTGGGAACAACTGAAAGGAGGGTTACTAGATGTTCTGAGGTAACAATATCCTCTGGTTTTACCAGATTAGAGAGATCACGAACAGCTAAGCTGGTATAGGAAAAAATGCAATTAGCCAATCATTACAGAATATATTTTTCATACAACCAGATAGAACATACCTCCCACTTTGCTTTCTGTTAATGACATTAAGCTGACTGCGCACATTGTTATACTCAGCAACACGAACCTAACACAATTTATAAACAACACTTAAAGACTCAAACATCCAATTCAGATAGCAACTCCTATAGTAAAGAAATGCCCTCCTTTTCCTACATTACTAGGCTCACACAAACCGTAACACACCATCATTATCAAGGAGAAATCCTAAAGAATCAAAGAATAAATGGCCAGATATTGACATGTTTAATTGTCTGCTAGCAATACCTTAAGATCATCTTCAATCTTTGATACTTGACTATGAATGCCATCCACAATTTCCCTCAATGTTGACACTACTGGGTACTTCGCATCATCCCAAACAAACCTTCCATCACAATAAAAACACAATTCATAATAAACACAAATCACTCATACAATTGAAACCAATTCCAAATTCAAAACAAAATCACAGAGATTCGCTCACAAAAGGTTCACACTAAGTTCAAAAGTTAACACACAGATTAGAGGTATAATCTAACCCTGATGAAAAATTCATGTTAGGTTTACTGAATTGGGATATACCTGGTGAGGTAAGAATCAACTGGTACTCCATCAACAGTCAGAGAACTACTCTCCACACCTGATACCCTCTCCAGATCCTCAATCTGTCGCCTGATCTTGTGAGAGACTCCTTCAACAAAGCTATTTGACTGCACATTTTATCAAATGAAAAAATTCTCAATTTTGAAACCAAATATATTTTGTAAATTTACAAAATTTGCTTTCAATATCAAATCCCAGATCCAATTAGTTACTTTGCATTCCAAAAATCTAAATGAATTGTAAAATTTACAACAAAAAACATGTACAAGTGTACAACAATTTACCTTTTAAGTGATTATAACACAATCTATAGATCCGCCGATCAGTAAATTTATAGGATTTGAATTCAAAATAGAAAACTGAAATTGATTTGATTTCCAATTTACAAAAAAATAAAAAATAAAAGTAATTAATTGATTTCCACACATTCCATAAATGAGAGGAATGTTGAATTCAAAAACCATATGATAGATGATATTTCGCCGGTAAGTGATTGTATCACACAGTTCATAGATCTGAATATTCATAAGATTTGAATAAAAAATTTAAGATATCTCATCATCAGAAGATCAAAGCTGAATTCAATATAACTAAAACAATAAACAGAATTCTAATAGAAACGAAAGCGATCAAAATTGACAAAATTGAGTTTCAAACATGAAAATAGATTACCTTGAGGAGATCATCGCTGAGTGCAAGGAGTGAATCTAGGGTTCCAACACGGAGATTGGGGATATTGAACTGCAAAAGCAAAATTAAAATTCAACTTAAAAATCAAATAACCAAACATCTGTGAGAAAAAAAAAAGGATCAGATCTGAGAGTACCCGGTAGAGAGGAGTGTCAAAGGAATTCTTGGAGATTTGTTCTTGTAAAGTGTTCCAAAGAGCAGTGGCTGAGTCTTGTACTGGAAGAGACACCGCCCAGTATCTAGATGCCATTTCTCTCTAACTCTTCAATCTCTCTCTCTCTTGTCGTTCTCTGTGTAGTGTGTATAATGGAGTTTCTCTTCTGTTTAGCTGGCTACGGTGATAGACCCTTTTTTTTTTTTCTTTTTAACTGGATTTTGACAATATGGAAAATATTTGCTAGTTTGAATCCTATTTGGCATTCCCTTCCAAAAACCAAAAATAAAAAAAATAAAAAAAAAATCCTATTTGGCACCACTAAATTACCAATTACCAAATACCAAATACCAAAAGAAGTCACTCCGTGTAACTTCACATGTAATGTCTGATAAGTGATAATAATTGGATTATTTATAAAATTTTATAAAATTCGACATTTATTTATGATACTTTAAAATTGTATTGTATATATATAAATATAAATCAAAAGATGATTCTTTTTCTTGATTTAGTTCACCGAGGTCCAACTCCTCCAATTATGATTCATAATTAGAAGCTCCTATAACATAATAAATCGATGCCCCTTAGAAAAGAGGGACGAAACCCTTTCAATGTTCGGTTCTTTTAAAAAGATATTATCAATCATTTTAAAAAATCAAACAAATAGAGAAAAGTCGGCTATTGGAATCGAACCGATGACCATCACATTACAAATGCGATGCCCTCACTTCTGAGCTAAGCGGGCTTAAATTATGGCAATGAGATGGTGCATGCATAGAAATTATGAAATCTTCGTTAGTGTGAAAAGTATGTTTGGACCTATTGATCATATTGAACACTCATATATCAAGATATTGTTACTATTGTATGCACGATCCATATAAATCTATCGAGACTTAACAATTGTCGAGATACGCAGTCTGAATATATATTCTAACACAAGTTCAATAGATACAATATATTACCGAACATAATATTTTCTCCTACAACATTATGAAGAAACCTACCCTCATACTTATAAATATGAATGATGAGGCTTCAATCCCACCACAAATGTAAAGTGAGGAACACTACTTAACCAAAATTAATGGTACACAATTATTTACGATAAATGACAACTTGTGAATATCAAATGACAACATATTTTTATTATCGTGAGTTAAAGAAAAATCTCGTCAGGCCCTAGCACACTCTTAAAGCCTTAACCCATAATGATGCCAGTTTAAAAAAATAATAATTAAAGATTCATTGTTTATACATAATTAAAAATAATTTGAATGTTCTGTTACTGTGAACGTACACTGTATGTGGTATTTAAAGAGTAAAATAAAATGACACAATACGATAAGTAATACTTAAGTTTTAGAATATTTTTTGAAAGAAAAATTTCATTAATTGCAGCAATACTACAAGAGTTTACATCAATATTGGCTACCAAAGAGAGCCACTCTAGAAAAGCAATGCTCCAAACATAAGAGGACCAAGATAAAAGCAAAATTCGAAAGAAAAAAAAACGCCCACCGTGGGGCTCGAACCCACGACCACAAGGTTAAGAGCCTTGCGCTCTACCAACTGAGCTAGACGGGCATCTTGTTGGAAATTGATCAACAGATTATATAACCGTTGTAAGACAACTTCAGAGAGAACTTGATTTGCATATGGTTGTACAGTATTGTACAAACCAACCTTCTCTAAAATGGAAAAATGTAGTGAAGACAATTGCTAAATCAGCATTTTTTTTAAAAATTTTTTTTATATATTTTGACATAAAATATATTTATGTCTTACAAATGTAATGCTTCTGGCGATTACAAAACTGCAAGATCAAATGATTAATAAAAAACCACTAGAGAAACGAGAGCTAGAAATTCAAGAATGAGATAATATACCATGTAAACAATTAATCTAATTCAAATATATCATAACATCATTTTTCACAACTTTTTATTTTGATCAATAATTAATTCTACAAACATTTAATAAAATAACTTTTAGGTCCGGGACACAAATTAACCGAAGGTCACATTATGGGGATCGAGGTAGTTTAATAATTTGTATTTTAAATAATTTTTTTAATAAAGTTTACAGTCTTATTTGAATATCTATGCTGCTGTTAAATAGACAGTGAGATCAGTAGTATTACATAATTATCTGTTGATCAAGATAATTAAACAGCAATTAACAACAGACATGTTGCAAGTTTCCCTCTTTATTACATTCATATATTTTTGACATACAACAACATAACAAAAACAGACTGCTTTGGAACAAAAATATATAACAGTTCTTGCACCCATTCATTCTCATGTGTGAGGGGTTTTTGAGGTGGTGGCAATGCCTCTGTTGTTTAACCCAAAAAAAAAAAACAAAACACAACACCAGTGCTGCTTTACTTTTAATAGAAGTCATCAAGAGACAAGTTCTCAACTGATCCAAAGTTTTCCAGAGATCCAAACCTTGAATGTTGGTTGGTCAATGATCCACCGAAAAAATCCAGTGGAGAGTCGTTCGAGAACGCTGTGCCTGTGGTGTCGTAGATGAATGACATGCCCGTATCATCCATCATCGGATAATTCACACAATAGGAGCTTGATTTGTTAATTTCATAATCATGAAGCAGAAACATGTCGGTGTCCGAATCCAAAGTTAAATTACTATATACATCTTGATCTGAGGCCTTTTTAGCCTGAATGACCTGAGTAAACATTAAAGGAAAAAATAATTAGGGTTAGAAATCAAGAGATGTTGTCTATCTGGAACTAAGAGAGTTAAGATGGTATATATGTAGCAGCATACATATTTTTTATTTTCAATGTCTTGGTAAACTGCAACAAAGTCTCCAAATTGCAATCCATGAGTGTTAACAAACTCTCCTGAGAAAATTCCACAAAACAAACAAGAAACCCAAGGAAAATTCATTATTTGAGAAGGATCAACAATAAAACTCAAAGTTAGGAATTTATGACATCTCGTTACCTGTGTTTTCGAGTACATACATTCGACTGTTGTTATTAGGCCAAAACCTGCTCATAAATTCAGGAAGATAATAAGTTTTACCATAACATAGATCTAGTAGGCACAGATATTGTTTTGAAGGCAAAGAATATAATTGCACTATTTGCATATGATTTCCCTTCTATGTTGTACAATAATATCACTTCATCAGATATTCGTACCACTACCGACACCATTGATGGCCAAATTTAATTTGCTAGTATATTTATGCTCAAGGATCCAGAGTAAAATATAACCTGTATTTGAAACTCCACATATGCAGGCCATCTAAGTCATCCATGCTGATAACTATCCCTTCCTTGGACTCGAGCACGGGGAGGTGAGTCTCGGCTGCTTTCTGAAATGAAGTTGCCCAAATATTTAATGAGTAAAAGAGATAAATAGACGCAAAGTTGTATCATAAAAGATTACATGAAGTGAACAATCTAAAAATTATCATCAACAAAATCAACTCCATTTTTATGATGGCAAGAAGATATATATAAATCTAAAATTAGATGAGAAGTAAAAATTCAAACCTTTGGTAGGATCATTCTCCTGAGGGAGCTTACATCGCTGTTCTTAAGTTCCTTCTGGAAGAGGAATGTCAACCTACTTGGATCGATTACCTAGAGCGTAAAGAGCATTTCAAAATCTATCAAATGAAACAGAATTCAAACAAAAGGAACAACAAATAGATGTGTGATGGTATGATGGTGGCCGGCCACCAGCCAAAATAAAATGTTTCAAATTCAATTTGAAATTAAAGAAAAATTGCAAGTCATTATAAGTTGCAATCAATATATACTTCCTAATCCAGGGGATTTTTTGAAACATAATCATCATTACCTATGTCCATTCTAGTAGTGCAAAGATGTACTATAGCATTTTAAAATTATGTCATATGCCAAAAAAATTGTGACAATTTATGATAATGGTACACGTTAACGAGTTTAACATGCCGAAATTCACAAGCCCTATAAATATATTATGTGCCACATGTAAATGATCGTTATATATACCACGTAACTATCATATGTCATGTATTGATGTAATGCAAAGACCCCTTATACTATTAAAGAAGACATCAATCAACTTACTGAAGCTTCATAATTAGATTAAGGATCTAATTGAGAATCACAGGATTCTATGCACCATCGAAGAAATAAAACATAACAAATGATATATATATATATATAATTTGTGGACAAATTCTACTACCATGGTTGTTCATATTATTAAGCAATTCAATCTACCAATGTTCTAAAAGGTTTTTTTTTTTTTTTTAGAACGCCACTGACAAAGATAATTACAACAAAAACAACATTTTCTTACAATTTGGTTTCTCTTTTACATGATAGAATTGTAAAGTTAAGAAATCTTGTTTGTACATAATAAGTGATCCCAGATCGGTAAATATATATAAGTAACCAAAAATTCAAGTTTTTAAAAGGGCACAAATATATTCAAGAGACAAGCTGCTTGAAAATAACAATCAATAAAATAAAATAATAATAAAAATAAAAATAAATAACCGACAACCACATGACACCACCCAAGTTGATAGAAAAGGAACAGCCTTATAGAGTTCTTGTAATAATGGAAATTAAATAATAGTTAATAAAAAGAAGAAAATCAAAGCTGAGTTTTAAGTGAATAATTAGATATAAAAATTAAAGGAAAATTAACGAAACAGCAAGAAGGGAAGGAAAAAAAAAAGCTCACACGTGTGGGTGTAGTGGAAGGAGGCACGTGCGAGGAGGATGATGAGGAAGAGGAAGAAGAAGCAAAAGCCAGAAGATTGAAGGTAGAAGATCTCCTCTGTCTTGCCATCCTTTTCTTCCTGTTGACACCGAGACTGGTAACAGCAGCGACAAGGTCACGGGTTGACCCGCCACGATCGGATCTAAAACGGGTACTGTCCCCTTTCACAGCTACACCTTCAACACCTGCCATGAAAGCAGAGGCCTCGGTTTTCTCATGAACACTATTGCTCGTATTAGTAGCCGTTTGGTCCATCATGATTAGGGTTAGAGAGACTCAATTGGTCAACTTAAAAACAAAAAACCCAACCCCCAAAAAAAGAAAAAAAAAGAAAGAAGAAGCCACCAACTACTATTGCTTTAGATTTCAGTGGGAGAGAGAGAAAGAGAGACACTGTTGTCTCTCTGGTCGAAACTACCGGTGATGGACGCTCGGCAATCACGAAATGGGGGTTGTTTGGTTAAAGAGAAAGTTGGGTTCTTTTCTTTTTTCTATTTTTGGTAACCCTTTTGAACAATGCAGCCTTCGGTTCTGGTGATCGACATTTGTGCACTATTTATTCATGTTTTCTTTTATCTCATTTTTGTTCTCATTATAATAAAACACTAATTATAATCAGTAAAATAGTTAGCGATAATGATAAGTAAATACAAATCTGTGTGTGGGTTAATGGTGGGATGATATACTAGGGTTAGGGTTTGGTGATCACAGTAGCCGTGGAAGGTGACAAATGGTGTGTGCGGATTCATGGTCAGTTTGAAATCTTTTGTTGGCATTGTTTACTATAGAATTCTCTTGAGAGAGAGAGAGCTAACTAGGGTTTGTGTCAGTGGTTGGGTTAATGTGTGTTGAGAAAAGAGAAAGAGTTTTCTTTCTTTCAATGGAAGATAAGGCCAAGAGAACGTTGACGAATGGAGGAAGAAGAGAGAACAGGTGTTGCAAAAGTTCTGATTCAAAGAAACAGAAATCAATGGCGTTTCTCTTTTATAATGTATTATTCAAAACGACGCACTCTTGCAGCTAGCTTGCTTAATGCTTCGTCACTCATCAGTGGTTTTGAAATTTTTTTTTTTTTGGTAGTGGTGGGAAAATGAAACCGCTATATATGTGTCTTCTTTTCAAGCATGAGTGACGCATGCTACCTTGCTACTTCTTCACGTAGTGTGAAACGGACATCTTTTGGGTATGTTGCTCATACCGTAGACCATCTGTCTAAGTGTGTTAATTCACACTTTGGGTTTCGGGAGATCTTTGTTTATTCAAATTGGGATTAGGGTTATCTTTGGGGTTGACCACCTAACTACATTTCAAGTTAATGAAAGTAAGAAATAAAATAAAATAAATAAATCTGAGTTATTAATTGCAAATTTATTGATATTTACACAAAAAGTCAGCTCAATAGGGAATCTATATCATTTAAATATATATATATATTTTTTATTATAATAATTTAGGTTTTTATGAAAGAAAATAGACTCAAACCCACAATCTCATGTATGAGGGATAAACCACCGGTTCAACCTCGTCTTGTATAAATCCTTTAAATCGATGGATTTAATTATTTTCCTTTGTCCATTTTTAACTAAAACACTTCTTAAATGAACATATATATACAAATAGAACAATTGCCACATTGAAAATTATTTACTGCAAGTATTCGGTTTAATTGAACATCCCTATTTAACTCAGGTTCGAGTGGTATGTATTGGGTTTGAGTCTCACAATGCACTTTTTTACAAACATGTGTGGGTTACATATTTTGAGTCGGCATGTAATGATTGATCTCGACCGATATCAGTAGACCCTAACCTGTTCAGTGTCACACTTCAAAGATAACAAAAAAATACCCTTTTTTTTTTTTTTTTGAAATATTACAATGATTCAGGGTTTGGGGTGTGGAGAGACTCGAACCCACAACATTTTTAATATAGATATAAGGGGTATACCAGTATACCACTGAGCCAACTTATATATAGATGCAAAATGTATATATATATACAGGGCTAGGCTAATGCAAAATGTTTTTTTTAGTTAAAGTTTTATATTTGGATATAACAATTAAAATAGTGAAGTCAAAATTAGAAGATTAAAAAAGATAAGTGACGATTCTTTAAGTTCCGTGTTTAGTTTCAATATAAATAGCAAATATAATTAAAGATGGCTATGTGCATGTATTTGAAGTCTGAGAGAGACGCGACGCAAGAAGAGGACCACTCCAATATTACATATTGCAAAGTGTTTCCAAAGAGGAAGGTAACTTTACTGTTGACAACTCAAACTGAAAACAACTACGAAAACGATTCTCCTTGGGGATTGCTGTGCAAATTCCAACTTTTTTTAAAAGAATCAAATTAGGAGGAAAACTTAAATTAATTAGAAGATCTCATGAGTTATGATCAAACCTCCCCAGCTGCCAACAAATCATTCATGTAATTAGTAATTAGGACTTGTGCGACAAGCTAGGGTTTTAATGTATTCATTTTTCTTTTGTCTTTCAATAATTATAACTTGGCTCAAAGCTTAGGGATGGCAAAATAACCTACGGGGACGGGGCCCCGTGGGGTCCCACACTTATGGCATAAGGATGGGTTTAAATTTTGTAGAGATGGGGATGGGAATGGGGATGAGGATGGGGATGGGGATAGATAATAAAACCCCTAACGGGTATGGGGTGGGGATGGTTTTATAATCCCCGCCCCACCCCTCTTAAAATATAATATTTATTTATTTTATTATTTAGTTCAATGTTTATGTTTTAAATTTTTTGAATTTATTTGTTTAGTTTTGAGATTTATATTTATGATATGATTTTCAATAGTTTTTTAGAATTACTTTGTATATTATATCATATTCATTGAGATATATATTTATTATATTAATAAATATATTTTTTTTTACAAGATCTTAATAAATAATTTAGATAAATAGGTTAAATGAGATAAATTGAGTGGAGATGAGGAAAACATACCCTGCCCCACCCTGCCCTACTTCATCTATTGAGGGGTTTTATGAGGGGATGGGTTTTCAAAAAATAAATGGGGCGGGGGTAAGTGGAGAGTCATCCTGCCCTATTGCTATCTCTATCAAAGCTTTACCCTTAATTTATGGGTAGTATTATCCAAGTGCATACAATAAAAACATAAAAATTACTTATTTAAGAAACTCAATTACTGTATTTCACTTTCTTTTTATAGTAGGGTACAAATTAACACTATCTTTAATTTATATACATAATTAAAGATGTTAATCTTCCAAGCTATTTACATTCAAATCCTTCCTTATTATGGTTGAAAACAAGTCCCTTGGAGAGTGGAGAAAACCGATCAATGTGTGAAGGATCATATATATATACTCCGACGCCCATGTCAGGAACTCCTTATAAGATTTAGGTTTAAATACATATCAGATCATATATAGATCAAAAAGATGTAAAAGGATCAAAAGATAAATTAAGATGTAAAAGATTCGGTTGATCAAAAAAGAATACTAGATAACAATTAACAAATATCAGATTTCTCTTATTCCATTTGAGTGTACCCATTTTAGACTCACTAACCATTTTCTTCTCATTTATGCTAGCAATAATTGCTATAGCAAGAGCAATTATAATTAGTTTGAATAATGATCGCAGCCTGTTACTACAAATCAAGGGGTACGTACGTAAGATAGCCGTTACAAATCAGAAAATTAATTGCAGTAATATTATATTGTCAATCGAGATAGTACTGGTAAATTAAATGTGGCAATTAATGATTAATCTAAGATATATATTAATTTTGGCAGTTAATTACATTTGGAATATATAGTAATTGCTACCGTCCCATTTTCACTTGGTGGTGGTCAATGCCTATTGGTATGACCCTTGGTATATATGATTCTAATTAATTCTGGCTTCGTGTGGAGTTCAAATATATATTTCCAAAAACATATATAACTTTGACTAATTATTGAATTCTTTTGATCATTAGAATTTTTGTGTGTTAACATGTCAATCTGATGTCTTAAATATGAACAAAAAAGATTATAAAAAAAAATATACAGTAGGTCTGTTTAATTTTTTTAATTGAGAGGGGATGGGGAAGGATTTGGGAAATGGGGATAGGGATGGGGGGACCTATATCCATCCTCATTTCCCCAATGTTCACCCCTAGGTGTGAAGTGTTCACATCATTGTTCGTGGGTGAGTCATTCGTTCGTTATTTGTTGATGATAGCATTGTATTCTGTAATGCTTCAATTCAACTGAAAGTTGTGAGGCTTTGTTGGGAATTTTTGATAAAATTAACATTAGCCATTACATTTAGGGGTTGTTTGTTTTATTATCTAAAGTCTATAAGACTTTATTTGTTAGATATATGAATAAGTCTTACAAATTAATATACTATAGTATGTTTGTTTTTTCATTTTGGATGACTTATTATATATGTAAAATTGATTAGGTTTCCAGGAAGTCAGGCCATTCGAAACAAGGTGAAAAAACGCATTGAGCAGTGACAGAGATCCTTATTTTCTTTATGTGGCAAAGCATCTGTGGGCTGTGGCTCAATCGATTTCTACTTATACAAAGAGCTTTTTTCAACTAACTTTATCTTTATGCCGTGAACTTGGTTCCATGATAGCTCCATTTTCGTGGGGTGCTACGGACTTAAAAAAGAAAAAGGATTAGTTGGATGGCTTGGCAACCCTTAAATTTCCTCACAATTCTACTCTGATAATCATAAATTTCCCTAAAAACAACGCTAATATACAAAGTTTGTTGCAGGTTTCATGGAGATGAAACACGATCCAGTTCTACAGCACCAAAAAATAGAAAAAGCAGCAGCAAATGAAGCAAAGACACAGTTGCATCAGAACCTGAAAGCAGTTTATGAATAGTTCCAAATCCAATGACACAAGTTCGACCTGGCTAACCAAACAAGAACCCCCCTTGAGCGCTTTCAAGTAAAAGAGTAATGTACATGTAATTTCTAGTAGTTCTATTCAAATATTTCTAGTAATGTACATGTAGTTTAACAATACCTGGTTGAATTGGTTCGTCCAGAGGAAAAAAAAAAACTATATCAACACCAACTTGAAAGTTGAAAGAAAAATTATCCTTAGAACTATTAAATTATTCCACAACATGGGAAACAGATCAAAAATAGTTCATTACAAGCTGATTGAAATTCCCACTGCCAGGAAAAGTTTCAAATGTAACAAAGGACACGACTTAAATCTGCATCTGTACAAATCATTTAAGGAGAGGAAAACACATAAATTAGAAAAAACAAAAACTCAAAATGATGACAGTAGAACTACAAGGACAACACACGAGGAATAGTTGATGTATGGGCCGAGGGAGAGAGAGACATTCTTAGATCCATTCAAAGCCAGGTACATGATAGAGCTGATAATACTAGAAAAATTATAATAGTACCACCCATACCAGAGGCAAAATAATTACTAGGCTTTCTTAGTCCAGCTTTGCTGACCCTTCTGTTTCCGCTAGCAACTGCCAAATCGAGACAAAATGCATTTCTGGTTCACTCTAACTTCATTCTCTCCTCTTGGTGTAGCTTGTTTGGTTCGGCGGGGAAGTATTTAATGCCCACAAGATCACCAACCCGACTGATGACCTGAGAAACAATCCAAAAAGGATTTACAGTCTAAACGTACTAATTTAAGTAGAGGTCTGTGCACTCATTTAAATTCAGGAGATTTAGAATTTCAGAAATCTAATATGTGCATTCATGAAAGCCCTACAGGAAACCATCTATCATAAGTTGCAATTACACTCAGTGTAACTGTAATACTAATGCCATTAAAAGTTAGTCCACATGGAGAGCACCAATCTGGATACATAAACATAAAATTCTTACAACTCCTCTCTCTCTCTCTCTCTCTCTCTCTCTCTCATACGCACACAAAGTTGGAATCAAACATTTTCAGCCATACGTAGCAATTACACTCAGTGTAACTGTAATACTAATGCCATTAAAAGTTAGTCCACATGGAGAGCACCAATCTGGATACATGAACATAAAATTCTTACAACTCCTCTCTCTCTCTCTCTCTCTCTCTCTCTCTCTCTCTCTCTCTCTCTCTCTCATACGCACACAAAGTTGGAATCAAACATTTTCAGCCATACGTTGCAATTACACTCAGTGTAACTGTAATACTAATGCCATTAAAAGTTAGTCCACATGGAGAGTACCAATCTGGATACATAAACATAAAATTCTCTCTCTCTCTCTCTCTCTCTCTCTCTCTCTCTCTCTCTCATACGCACTCAAAGTTGAAATCAAACATTTTCAGCCATATTTTAGTGACCAGAAGTTACCTCAAGAGCTTTGTTAAGATCTTCTCTCTCTCTCTCTCTCTCTCTCTCTCTCTCATACACACTCAAAGTTGAAATCAAACATTTTCAGCCATATTTTATTGACCAGAAGTTACCTCCAGAGCTTTGTTAAGATCTTCCCTCGTATGAGAAGCAGATATACATATACGGGCTCTAGCTAATAGTAGTGGGGTTGCTGGAAAAGCCACGGTCACAACAGCCACCTGTAACAAACGCCATTTTACAATGTTATACATCCACTTCAATTTTTATCAAAAATCATAATCACATCATATTATGAAGGTGTACTCACGTTCTGCTTGAGGCACTCTCGAGAGAAGGCAGGGATTTTGGCGGGGTTGTAAAGCATAATTGGCATGACAGGGGAATCATTATCTCCAAGAACCTCAAAACCCATTTTCTGCAGTTCTGACCTAAAAAAGTTGCTATTCTCACGTATACGTGCAAGTTTCTGGGCACCTATACAGATACAAAAGTGAAGATTGTGTTCAATAAACTGGAAACGAGGTGCGGAGTCTTAGGAAGTCCATAGTAAACACAAAAACAAGGAGGAATAGAAAAATATCAAAGCATACCTCGACTGGAACCATCCTCCCCAAGAATGACCCTTATAGCAGATATAATCTGTTCTGCAGCTGGTAGTGAAATTGAAGTTGCATAGAGATGAGCAGGGCAAGTGTACTTCAAGTATTGGATGAGTTCCTTCAATAAATAGATAAGAAATTTTATGCTATAAGAATTCAATTCAGATAACTCAATTTATCCTCCCCCTTTCCCGCTAATACAAACATGTCAAAATTAATTCAACTCTGACAGGAAAAAATTCAGTCACAGTGAGTATACATGAATGCTGGGAGTTGGTAACACCTTATGGATAAATTAAATTGTCAATCATAAGATTTTAAAATAATGTGATCAATGATAAACACCAAACTACACTATAGCTGATGACGCTCAAACACAAACCTTAGATCCTGCAATGTAGCCACCACATGATCCAAATGATTTAGTAAAAGTTCCCATCATGATATCCACATCGGCAGTATCCACTCCTAAGAGCTCACAAACACCTCTTCCTGTTTTCCCCACTGCTCCTATGCTGTGGGCTTCATCCAAGTATGTATATGCCTATCAAACAACATAAAGACTATCAAGAGTGGTATAAAAACTTTATTTATTTTATAAAGCACAATCTATAAAGCTACATTACAAGGACATGGCATAAATCTACCAGAAAACAATGTCAAATAAATAATGCACCATGAAAACAAATAAAGAATACCTATTGTCAGCTTATATGTCAAAGGTTGGGAGGCACTAGACATGCCAGGTCCAAACAAACAGGGCTAAGGCCCTAATGGTGAAATAAGGAGAAAGAAACATGGGGAGAGTATTGGGCACGACACATGGTGTAACCTTCTTATTTTAAAAATAAAAAAATTATATGCTCAGAATTTTATCAAAATAAAGTGAGCATGCTCTTTATTTAAGAAACAATATCTTGTCTGCTGGCAACTTGAAGTTAGAAAAGATGCATCCCAAGAAGATTGTTAACAGTATTTCAGTAAATAGTCAACATACTTAAATCATTATAATACTAAACTCTTGCCGTGAAATAAAAAAAGGTTGGAGAGTTTTTTATGCCTTCCATGACATGATATTTCAAGCACATGTTGAAATGAAAACAACATGTTGTCACAACCTTATACTTTTTGCAGATTGCTATAATCTCAGGAAGTTTGCATAGCTCCCCTTCCATGCTGTATATCCCCTCCACGATGACAACTATCTTCTTCCAAGGTCTATGAGTCCTGGGTTGACCGCCTGCGATTTGTTCTCTCAAGACTTCCTCCAAGTGAGAGGGTGCTGTGAGCAAAACAGTAAATACAAAAGGTGAGCAGAAAAATAAAACCCAAATTGTGATGTTACTGGCATTTTGCAGGAACAAGCACAATACAGATAATTAATATGATATGTCAACTCAAGTCATATTCAATAACTAACATTTGACTCCTATCGAAAGGAGAACGAAAAAAACAACTAATACTCAACAAACTTAACACGGTATCAAGTGATAACCATTAAATACAAATTACATCAATATAACACAAAAACTTACTATTGTGCTGGAAAACACGAACAGTTGCTCCAGATCCTCGGGCACCATTGACAATGGAATTGTGGTTCAAAGAATCACTAATAATCAAGCTTCCCTGTAATTGATAGGCAGTTAAAAGTTTACTAGCAGAAGTTAAAACCTAAGTTTTATGAAGAGCTCTATTAGTTCAGCATACAAACCTTCCCCACCAAGACTGGAAGGATAGCAGAGTTTGTGACATAGCCCATACCAAAAACAATAGCAGCTGGTTTTCCAACAAATCTTGCAACACACTCCTCCAACTCATTGTGCAACACTGTCGTGCCTGATGACAAAATTCCATTAGTAAAACCTTATGGTGTAATGCTACACATCCCAAAAATTCCCAAATCATATGGCATCTTGCTTGTAATTGTCGTGTAGATTATGAGATGATGTAGTACATAGGGAAAATGTCACATCATCTGAGATGAAATAATTTTTTGAGAATGTCTAGTATTATATAACCTTATATAGACAAGTGCCCAAGCAAAAGCATCTTAAAAGGTAATACACTCACCACCATCCACCCGGGTACTACAGGTACTAGAAGAATATTTTTTCAGTGACTCAATTACTCGAGGTGTGCAGTATTCATCAGCTGCAGCAAAGCCAAGGTAGTTGTATGATCCCAAATTCAGGCATCTATTTATTTTTTCGGTTCGTCTGCATCAGGAACAATCAGTCGTATAATTATCGGTGCAATGACTTTGCAGAACAAAAATTGCTAAAGAAACTAAATAATCCTATGTCATAACTCATAAGAGCCTAATACAAGTGAGTAATTTACTTCAGTGTCTTATTGTTGTCGTTGGAGAAACGTTCAACCACGTCGAACCACGCATCAGGAGCACTTGATATAGGTCGCCCAAAACAGTCCTGCCAGATATAAGCTCAAATCAATTACATAATGGAAGTTAAGTTGAGTAAACAATTCCATACTGATCATTCCAGATATGAAGCAAGTTAAGAATCTGGTATATCAACATTAAATTGCAGTGCTACAGAATTAAAAACATTTGTTTACACAATACATGGCACTTGATTTTTTTAGTGGAAGGCCATTGTCGATTTTTTTAGTTCTATACTTCTATTAGCAAAACATACAAGAATACGATAGCTCAATCTCTCAAAAGTGGTCATGCACTCACTGTCATTGATTCTTTGCTAACCCAATAACCCACTTAAGAGTTCATATAATTTATAGAAATGATCATTTCCCACTTCATTGTTTCGAATTATTTTCCGTAATAACCCACACACACACACAACATATATATCTCAAAAAACCACATAATTTATTAATTCATTCAAATCTTCATGAAATGCAAAGTCTAATTCAATCACCACGTCCACAAGCCAAATCAATAAACCCAATTCCAATGAAAACATATAATAAATTTTAGAATTCAGACAAATCAACAGTCAAAATATACCTGAATTCGGAGATACAGACGTCGTATATAGAAATCCTCAAGGCCTAAGCAGATTGGCGCATATCCCTGATAAAACAAGACAAAAACAAAAAAATCAATAACAAAACAGGAAAGAAAAAAGTGAGAAACGCGATCAAGAACACAGCAGCAGCAGCAGTTAGTTTTACCTGAAGATTATTGGGGCTCCACCACCCGTCACTAAACTTACGAAAGAAATCTCTGATTTGACCGAAAGCGAACAACAATCCATAGCTAAAGTACGTCGTCAGAGCAGTCAAATACGGAATTGCAATCATCTCTTCTCTCGAAAATTATAACTGACAAAATGAATGCGAATACGAGAGACGAAGATCAGATCTATGAAGATTGAAGAGAATTCAAAAGGGAAGTGGGAATTCAGGTGAGATCCGGGTGGAGAAACCCAATTCAATCGAGGATCCGAAAAACGGACCCGATTGAGAGTCAGGGAATCAAAGAAGTTGTGGGTTGCGATTGGATTGGCCTATAGATTCTAAATTCTAGTTTTGGCACTCCGCCTTTTTAGACTCAAAAAAAAATAATAATAAATAAATAAATTGAAAGGGAAGGTCCTGGTCAAACAATTATTTTAAAATTAGAATTATTCTAAATCAATTTTCTGACATTTGCTTATATGTGTACAATGTATTCTTAAAAATGGAAACAAATAACATCAAATTAAATGGATGATAGAACCATATCTATTGGTTTTCATTCTTTATGTTGTTAGATTGACACATGTTTTTCAACCTAAATTGTATAGTGTATAGACTATTATTATCGACTAACATCACCATTAATTGCTGTTAGTATGGCTCTTGACATGTCATCCTTCTTTTTTTATTCATTTTTACGATAAGGTAACCACCTTCGATGTGTTTTGTGTTAAGAGCACTCATTCATTCTAACAAATAGTAATGTCTCAAGTTCGAACTCGAAGTTTGGAGTATGAGTGCCAAATTATAAAAACATAAAATTAATAGAAGTAAAATGTAAAATATACATTTTTTATATATTTTTTTTTATAAAAAAAACCTATGGATTGGGGTCTATGGCCCCTCTAAATAGTATAGTAATGACAAATTATTTATCACATCATTTGAGATAATTTTTAGACTACTTTTTTTTAATTTTGAAGCATTAGTGTCAATATCACCAATTCAACTTTTCTTTGGGATTCAAATTTTGAAGCATTGGTGTCATAATGTTTTTTTTGTTTCGGTTTTCAAAATTCGGAAACGTGTACAATAGCATATGCTAAAATTAGTAATTTGAAAATAAAAATAATAAAAATATGTATGGTAGAATAACTAAAAATATATATATATATATATTTAAAAAAAAAAAAAAGGTTCATATCAAATTTGTATTTTGTTTGACATTAATTTAAACAAATTGTTGATCAATTTGGTTAAATAATTGGGACCAACTTTGTTTTCAAAAAAAAAAAAAAAAAAAAACAGCATTGAAAAATATGAAAAACAGCGACTAGACAAACCCTAGACCACCTCAACTTTGGGATAATGATAAGAGTTGAAAAGTCATCATATAATCATATTATTTAATCTAAAAAAAATGATCAAATTTATTAACCTACTTAAATTAAATATAATGTACAATGCAAGTCTGAAATTATTATACCTTTTAAAATAATCATTTTGTTGTGTTTAAATAACAATCTACCGAGACAAGATGAAATTGGCCTAGTGATTTGCCTTTTACATTTATACTATAAAATTGTGTGTTCAAGTATATCTTCCCTCTCCCAACCCCAAATTATTGTAATACTTAAATAATAATAATAATAATAATAATAACATACTATAAAGTTAATCTAACAATTACTTAATTGTTGTAAATAATGTATATAAATTTAAAATATCTAAATGTATTTGTTTATTATTTTGTTAAAATATAAAAGATATAATTATTTTTAAGGGCGGCGCTAATAACCTTCATCAATCAAAATACATAGTCAATAGTTGAGATTCAAAAATAAATCGATTTAGAAAAATAAAATAAAAATAAAGTAGTACATAGTCAATTAAGAATTAAAAACGGGGGAATCACTGTCAATAATTATTGTCTCTTTTGTAACCACATTAGAACCGATTATTATTATTAGGGTTTATGATATATTAGTTTTGATTAAGTATATATTATTAGTGTTTCTGATATATTGGGTGTCCAACTTATGGGGTGTAGAAAGTAAATTTAATTTTTCAATTATAAAATCATGCACTTTTTAATTAATTAAATGTAATGATATTTTAGAAATAAAAAAGTTTCATTAAAATATGAGTGTAGTAAGATATTTTGTGGTGTCAACAGACTGAATAGAGCCATCCTAATTTTTTTTTGGTGAAAAAGCGGGCTAACAGCCCAAAACAAAGACAAAAACGAAAAACGAACTAAGAGCTAGAACAAATCCTAGCAAAAGCAACCCCATTGAAATCATCCCTCAAACTATCAGAAACCATAGAGGGGGGAGAAGAAAAAATATTGCAGTCCAGGTCAAGCGAATGACCAAGAAAGGCCATTCTGTTAGCCACTTTGTTACTTTCCCTGAAGACATGTTGGACATGGCAACTCCAATCCTTACCAATGAACGACTTACACGCTTGAATGATACTAAGAAGGGGATGACAATTCAGAACAGTATTGTTCAGCAGCTCCATCGTTGATTTCGAATCAGACTCGACAATAACCTTTTTTAACCCCTGCTGCCAGACCAGCTTCAGACCCTCCAGAATTCCCCACAACTCTGCTTCAAGAACAGAGCCATCCTAATTTTAATTGTAAAGACAATATATAACAATATACATAATGTAAAGGATCCTCTTGTTTTTGTTGTTTTCAATTGTGGATTTGGATGTAACAACCATGAACAACATAAAGATACATGTGAATGAATGAACAAAAAAAAAAAAATGATCTATATGAGTGGAGTTATTTTCTTTTTGTTTTTTCAATTTTTATACTTTTTAAATATCGATTAAAAATTTATTTTAGAAAATATGAATAGAAAGGATAAAAATATAAAATAAACTAAAATAAGTGTTTTTTTTTTTTGACAATATGAATTAATCATGTATTTATCAAATTTATTTCAAAAAAAGATTTATCAAATTGCTTTGGGTCATTTACTTTGATGGTTGGAGTTCTTAAAATGAAACTCCATCACTCATCACTATGGTTCGAACTTTAAACCCGATACCGTAGAAATTGTCACCCGTTTGGTGTCATTTTTTTAATTATTAAATAAATAATTGATTATTTCATTTTTTTTAATATTACAATTATTTTACAAATTTTACCCATCACTTACCTTTGATCGATCTTATTATCATATAATTATTAAATAAACCCTTTTCAAAAAAAAAAATTATTAAATAAATGATTTTAACTTCTCAAAAATAATATGATATGAAATTATTTATTTTCTCACAAATTATAATTTTTTTTTAAGATTCCCTCTCTACTTGTTTAGTGAAATTATTAGAAAAAAGAAAAGGCATATACCATTTACAAGTCTATAATACTTAATTATCAAACGGCTTTTATATTTTTAAATTACAACAATTTAGGATTTGAAAGAGAAAAACTCGATTCGAACCCACAATCTTAATAATGTAGGTGTGAGAGATATACTGCAATTCTAATCTCATATTTTCACGAGAGAATTTAAACCTCAACATTTACCAAAGCATAATTTATTTGGTTGAATTTGGAAATTGTTATATTCATATTTGTGAGTTGTGACCAAAACTTTCAAACAAAATTGCAATTGAGTCCTAAGTTGTAATAATACAAACATAATATGGCTAATATATAAATAATATAACTTACAAGGATTTATATGGAAAGGAACCCCAACGTCTGTTTTGTACAAAAACCCTTGCCAGTAGCCAGTTGATCTCTCCAAAACCCTAAAATTCTTTATCAAAACAGGGATTCAATGGTAGAAACCAAGGAACAAGAAGAACCCACATTGGCATCGAAGCGTAAACCGGATCCAAGCTGCGAAGACAACGAAGGCCACCCAAACAAGACCCAAAAGCTCCAAAATCCCAACAACAATTCTCAACTTCCCGAAGATAAAACCCAAAACTCAGATGAAAAAGACGTTGATTTAGATGCCCAAGAAGACAACAACAACGATGCCGCCGCCGCCGCCGAAGACGACGACAGTGATGATGATGATGACGTGGACAGTAATGGAGAAGCTACTGAGGTGGATAGAAAGGGAAAAGGGATTTTAATTGAGGAGGGTGACGATGAGAGCGACGACGACGACGATTCGAGTGATGGAGGGAGTCAATCAGACGGTGACAGTGACTTGTCTGACGATCCATTGGCGGAGGTTGATTTGAACAATATTCTACCGTCTAGGACTAGAAGGAAGGTGATACAGCCAGGGAACTATATTGCTAATGATCTCGGCGGCCGTGACGATGATGATAGTGATAGTGACGCTTGAGTCAGGGAAGGTTAGTGAAATTGAATATAATTTAGTATATTCGAGAAGAAAATTGTCATTAAAAATCGGGGGTAGTATTAATATTTTGATGAGATTATATTAGTTTTGTGTTTCGGTGAACACTGTGACAATGTTGTAACTCAATCTAAATATGCTCTTTTTTTGGTTTATTATGTTCTAGACTTGTTTCTCAAATATCATCAAAAGTTAAAAACCCTTATATTGCTCTTCTTTTGAAGTGCATTTGTTGATAATGTGGAAGCTAAGCATCTGAGTCAATGGTGCTAGTGTAGGAATTATTTAAATTGGAAATCCAAGAGCCTTTAAGCATGATATCTAGAAGCAAAGTTTATCACATTTATCTGTTATAGAAAGGAAAAACAATGTTGCATCCAGTGCTGCGCAACTTGGTTAAATATTTAGGGTACGTTGTTTGTGTTTATATAATTGTGCTTTCACATGGGTCGTAAGAATGGGGTGTGGATTTCATTAAAGTAGTGAGAGAGATGTTTTGTAGTGCTTTTGTAGTGCCTAATAGGGTCTGGGAAAGTATGAGTTTCCCATGTTTTTCTGCTTGTATTTTTCCGGGTTGCTTGAGTGCGAGTTTATTGCTGGTGGATCTCTTGTCTGTAACTTCTATGCCCTTTCAGACTCTGAGTAATAAGTTTATTGTGGCTCAAAATCATCAAAACTTCAATAATTCTGGCAATATAAAAGGATCAGCCCAGCCTTGTTTTTTCAGTTTTCTGCATCATCTAATGATGTTTTGATATGTGGTTTGCCTAATGGTAAACTTTTTAAACCTTATTAAGTTTGCACGATGCTCCATCTATTTAGAAACTGTAAGGTACAAATTGTATCAAGCAGCCACGATTTGTGTCATTTTCTGAATGCTAACATAATGTGTAACTGGAAAAGTTCTTGATAAAACAACCTGCTACAGTTTCTTTCTTCTGTCCAATACCCCAACCCTTGGACCTTTTATTGGGTTTATGTAAATTAAGCCTTAGTTTTGTTCTGCCATTTACGACCTCTGTGAGTACTGTACTTGTACCTGACTACAAAGTTTTCTGCAACTAAGGGCTGTGGAGTTGAAGGTTCAAGCAACCACCTCACTCAACCTTGATAGTCCCATATATGCTCATCTGACTTTTTATAGCAGCTAAGCTTTTAGGTGTGTTCTCTTAAGTTATAGAAAGTGGCGGTGCTATATTTTTTATTATGCTTCCACTTGGTGTCCATGATACCTGCTAGGTCATGCATAGAGTTCTCATTTATTGAAAAAATAATAATAAACTTCTCATGTCATTCTTATTCTTTTTAGGTTGAAAGTTGTTTTTTTGGGGAATGAGGGCAGCTATGAAAGATCAAATATTTTGTGTGGTGAAGTACCAGCTCGAAAAAATTATTTTTCATTGCCCACTTGTATTTTATTTAGTTTAAATAAGAACTTGTTAATCAAATCTGAACTGTGATCTAGTTTGATTTAAAAAAATTGAAAACAGAACAGTGCCTGATTAAATCACTTAATAATCTAGCAATCATGCCTTGGCTATCTAGACCTAAGATGACCATAAATTTAGCTGTCCTTTGGTTTGGGCATGAAAAGTTAAAGGTTTCAAATTAGTTGGACCTCTGCTGTGTGGTTTACGTGATAGGTATGTTGATTTGATATTTTGATCTGTCCGCTTGAGTGCTTCTTTTGTTGTGAATGAATAATTGCCAAAAATCTTATTTCCATGATGTGTTTTCTCAAAATTGAAATTTGTTATTTTTGTGGTTGTAGAATTGTTCAGAATAAATTTTAGTGAAGTTTGGTATCAACTAGCAAAAAGGACAGTAGGGGATTAATTTTCTTGTTTACATAATTACATTTAGTTAATACTCTTTGATGGAGCGTACCAGATATACTTGAATACCATGCCTTACATCCTACTCTAGTATGGAGATGATGGTTCTGTTGTTGCTCACTTGTTGTTTATATATATTTTGGGCAACATATATGTAGATATGCTTATGCATGTATGTATGGTAAAGTTTCATTTACTTGATGTAGATGAAGCACCAAACATCAGACATCACTTATATTGTATAAACGCAAATACCTCAATTGGATGAAGCGTTCAAAGATGATATAGAATCTGATTTTCTTGTTCTCGTGATACTTAGATGTATAAGTGCTAGGCTTTTGGTATTACCATTTTAATAGTGCCTTACACAAGGAAAAATGAATCAGTAAGTCTTCATCCTTTTGGGATTGGATGAGTAAGCTTGCTGAAAATCTTATCATTTGTGAAGCGATTAATCCTGTAAGTAGGGATGGTAAAATTATCTACGGATAAGGATATCCGTAAGAATCTGTTCCATTTAAAATGGGGATGGATACTATTATTTCGGAGACAGAGCATGGATGGATGTCATTCTAATATCCATTTTATTTTCGGGGATAGGGATGGATTTCATCAATGGATATTCATCCGGATCCATTATAGATTTTAATATTTTAAAAATATAAAAAATTATTATGTAATTATGAATTATAATTATATAAGTTATTATTATTTTTTTATTTGCCCCTTATTGGATGTATTTGTTTCTCCCTTTAAATAGGATAAAATGTACTATTACACGTGTTAATTACATTTTTCTCTTATAAACTATAAAAATTTATATTTTTTTCATCGGATACGGATATAAACAGAGCGGGGATGGATATCTCTACCTCAATTCAGGGATTATCCGATTCCACTCCGCTCACTTAAAAATGAGAATGGATACGGGGATGGAGATATATATCTTAAATGGATACGGGGATGGATATATCCATTTTTTATTTTTTATTTTATTTTATTTTTTTGTTGCCAAGTCATATTGTTGTTAATGGGGATTTTGATATTGTCCAATCCTTGTGACATCCATAAATAAGAATGTCTTACTTTCACCGACTAGTTTGAGTTTCTGTATTGGCTTTTATTTTCATTGTACAGTAGTCTTATTTATGGATGTGGGATCATTTGTTTTTGTCCTACTAATTCAACTTGGTTCAATCATTGTGATGCTCTCCTCCTGTGGTCAGTATTCCATCTTTGCCTAATTGCCTTTCGTGTATTTGGTGTGGAAGTGAAATTAAAGCTTCACAAATCACAATCAACCCAAAAGATTATCTTAGGTGGTGGTGGTCTCTACCCTATGTAGATGCTTTATCAAACGGTCCCATATCTAGCCTGGGACATGTATAGAAATGATGTTTTACTTACGCTATGTTTGGTAGGAGGGAGAAAGAGTAGGAGGGATAGATGAATCAAGAGGGAGGGAGGGAGAGAGAGTATGGGGGATGAAGAGGATAACATATATCATTCATGTTGTTTGGTATTGAAAAGAGAGTTGAATGGATAGATTGGTATATAATTTATAAATTTACTATATTACCCTTTTATAAATTGACGGGTAATAAAAAATTGGAGGGTAATATTGTCATTTCCCACCCATTATACCCTCCTCTTCTCATCCGTCCAATAATGGGATGATCGATTTTGGTGGGCTCGGAAGGAGTCTCTTCTTCTCCTCTTCTTATCTTCTGTCTCTCCAAGCAAACAATGGATTAGAGCTCTTGTCTCATCTCTCCCTCTTACCAAACATAGCCTTATACACAAACACAAGGTCTGTATTCAAGTAAGCCGTCTTAGTTGGGCCCGCTTCTATTGATTTTGAAACCAAATGGAGCCCATTTATTGGCCTACTTATAATCTCATTTTGGGCTCTAATAACAGTAGAGGTCCACATTACTCTTAGGGTTGACTGATGTCAGCAAAACATAAATAGTTTTTTTGATTGTAATACAACAATAGGATTACAACAACTGGAATACAGATCCAGGACATAATTACATGATTACTTGATAACAACAACAACTGTGACCCATCGAGAATCGACTTCCAAGCGCAGCCCAGACTGAAGCTCCCACGGACGGGGAGAGAGAACCCACACGAAGGAGGGACAACCACCCACACAAAGTGGGACAACACCCATGTTTTTAAATGGGCCAAGGAAAATTTGCATAATTCTATGCACACACTAGGTCTTGAACCTTGGTGGTGGGGGGTTACCTAACGAAGGCCGACCACTGTGGCAAGGGACCATGTGTGCAAAACATAAATAGTTGTACACAACTTTAGATGACAACATTTGAGTCATCTTTTGCAGATGTGTGAATGAACAGAGCATGCTTTTGCCCTGGACCAGGTGACATTTTCACAAACACAAGATGTGCAATTGCTTATGGTAGTTTTGCTCTTTTTTCCTCCTCTCTTTAGAAAAGGAAAGAAGCTCACATCAACCCACCGTTTTTTGTGGTCCTTGACTTCACCTCCTATCCCCACTCTTCATTTCCTTCTTTTTTTCCATTTGATGTAATTGAATACCCACAGACCCATTCTAGAGAGAAAATCTTCAAGAAAATGATTACACTTCATCGAATTATAGCTAATATGCATGTTCGTTCAATAAAATACTATTACGACGTTTATATTTAGAAATTACTTAAACGTGACGACTGTTGGATTAGAGTCTGAATGGATAGATGCACTAGTGATGCGATATTCCCATTTGAAAACGCTCGATTTGGGTTTACTCACGAGAGATCAACGTTTGGAGTTGGACCACACGGGACATATAACCAAAAGGAACATGTAATGTTTCGTCTCCCTTTCAACAGAAACCAACTATCATACAAGCCATAAAAAAGGACCACCACAGTCCATTGACATGCGTTATGATGCCGCCGCATGCAGGCTTGATTTTTTTTTGCCTCCAGAGATATTCAAGAACTCCATAAAAATAAACCCATTTCAAGATTCTAATTTGTTGATAATTGGGAGTTGTTAAAAGACTACAAATTATATATATATATATTTTGAATATATATTTTTTATAGTTTTTAATATGTTCATGTACTTCACATGGCAGCAATCGTTACAAATGATGGGATGAGAGGCAAATGAAGATGGAAATGATGATGAGTCACGACCACTTTTGAAAAAAAAAAAATATAAATAATTTTTTCATGGGTTTCAATTATTTCTTCTGCTTGTAATTATATGCAAAGTGGGGCAATAATTAATTATATTTGATTAACCAAACCCTTTTGGCCTAACCACTCTCTCTCTTTTCAAACCCAAATTACATTTCTGTGATTGGATTATATTTGTCATGGTGCTCTAATTAACGTCATATATTCTAATTACGTATTTCTTTTTGTTGATTTGTGAATTGTGAAGACACTACTAGGCAAGTCTAATGCCAGACAAAAACTTGCCAGCCTACAATCCTTTATTTCTTTATCTCCTGACTTCTTTTTTAAAAAATAAAAATAATAAAAAATAAAATAAAAAAGCGTTCATGTTGTACATGTCATTCCATTTTTTTTTTTTAAAAGATTCTAAGCTTTCTTCATGTTGACCCGTATAAACAATTTCAAGAACCATAAAGCTATATGCATGAAAGCAGCCAACCAGCTCCGTGAAGGAAAAAAAAAAAAAAGTGAAAACATCTTTCGACTATTGTACTGTTAATAATATAAATCAATGTTATGACCTTAATTGATATTTTAGTTAATATTAATAATATACAATTCAATTTGATTTAACATGTTCTTTAAAGTTTCGAAATCGAGATTTGAAGAGAAATTTCGGTGCATCAGAATTCGAATGTGGTAACCAAATATCCAATGCACAATATATCCTCTTATTATTTTATTTTTTTTCCTACTTCTACTGAAATATAAATCAACATTGTAACCTTAATTAATTGATGTTTTAGTTAACAATACAAATTCAATTTGATTCGATACAGTTTAACATGTTCTAAGCTTCTAATTCGAGACTTGAAAGAGAAGATTTGGTGCATCAAAGGTGGTAAACTTACCAAACTTATCTAAAATTTAAGAGTCTCAAACTCAAGTTGTAAAGAGTAACTTGTTTGATCCTATCCGATCAAATGCACCGTACATTTTTCATCCATGCGGATCACACTATATATATATATAAATGTTTAAGTCAGTGTGCATTGATATAACTTCATCAGTGCGTTAGATGTGCATTATTAGATTTACATACTTTTAACTCAAAGTGTATGCACTTGTCAAAACTTCTCCATAATTAGTGGTCAACATACATTGGTACTGATGTAGTTACATCAGTATGTACTGAGATGTGAACAGAACCGTATATATATATATAAAATATAAAAAATATATATATATATATTTTAAGTATTACAACTATTAGTCTATTATAATAATAGGAGTATAGAACTATCGGAAATTGTCAAAATCAGACAATATATGTGCGGTTAAACTCTCTACAAATACATCTAAAATGTATATGGTGAGACTCAAACCTTGACTACCGATGTGGAAGGGAGATTAAGACCACCGTTAATATGAGATGATGTGCATTATCAAACATATCTTAAAAAAGAGTAGTTAGAAGAGTTTTTGACACCAACTAGGCAACTATAGTCTATAGGGCAAGGGTAGAGGTCAAACAAGTTGATTTATTTATAATTTTATATAGAAAGAAAAGATAGATACATAATACATCGTATATACAGTAATACAGCTACTTTGATGAGGTGTGACCCACGTTTAGAAGAAGAGAATCACCTTAACAAATTGATCATGCCCCACCATCACATGGCTACTCCTATGGCCCCCACTTTTCTTTTCTTTTTTATAGAAAAAATATAAATTCAACTAAGTAGGTGAAATTTGGAAGGAAATACCTGTGCCCACACAGTCCACTCAAAATCCTGCGCGTGGCAAAACCAAGTGGGGTTCACAGTGTTATTATTTTGACCGGTGGACTTTTTTTTTTTTTATATCAATTTTTAAACAAAAAAGAAATCTGCCACTCTCTGCCGCCGTTAGGGTTCTGTCTAATCTAGTCTAGTCTACTCTACACGGGTTGAGTACTTGAGTTGATCTCTAATGGTGATTTTAATTATTAAATTAATAAAAAATAGTTTGAATTTGCCGTTTATTTCACGTAAACATAATGCAATATGATGGAATTTCATACCCATATAATATTTTAAAGTAAAGAAACAAAAAAAAAAAAAAAAAAAATTTGGTCAGAAATTGACCAGGCAGTGGATGGGAGGATGTTGTAAGTGATAGATGCTGTGACGCAGTGACAGTGGCCACACATGTAATGTATAAAAGAGAATCTCCGACTCTCCGAGGAGCTCTCCGATATTAACTAAATTTTAGGCTTTTAGCTATAAAATATAGCTTCAAGCCAGTAAACTAGTAACTTTTGAGTTAACTACTTCAATCGTTCTCGGTCAGAATTATATATATATATTTTTTCTTTTCTCAGTACCGAACTGAACTTTTAAGATTATGATTAGATTTACGAGTTATTGATTAAGTTTAAGAAGATTTGAAATATGTGAATCTAATGGTCGATAATTGTGGAACTAATATAAATAAAATCAATTCGTCATGAAAAGATAAACTATATATATATATATATATATATATATATATATATATAAATGAAATTGTTTCAAATATAATATTAAAATAACACGAGAGAGAGAGAGTTTGTCTAAGATTATTAGCTCTCCACATTTTGCTAGAATCGTTTAAATGAGTCGTTTGAGTCAATGATAAATGGAAAAATATGATATTGTTAGCCATTTCAGCTATAAAGCATATATATCTAATATGATTGGTATGTTTTAACATAATCGATGTAAAATAGCAAAGAAGATGACAAAACACTGGTTTTTATTTTTTTATTTTTTAGAGGAATATGGTCAAAAAAAAGAAAAGAAAAAAAAAAAGAGAATCCCAGTCTCTCCAGATAACATGCTTAGTTACTAGTTAGGTTAAGACTTAAGACAAACCCCACAAAATTGCTCTCACAGGAATTCCAAGACTGGCAGTGAAAATGTCCAAAACTAGAGTCTGGCTCATTCTCTAATTAAACAGCAGAAGAAACAATACAGGCTAGTGTGGTTCTTGACAGTGTTCTGATCTTTGAACAGAGTATATATATAGAGGAGTGAATTATTCTGCTCTGTTGTGAGTGTGACCAAAGGGAAAATAAGAACAAAATCTTCTGTTTTGTTTAGAGAATTCAGAGGCTAATTTGTATTTTTCTTACTTTTTATTTTTACTTTTTACTCAATACTTTTTTTTTTTTTTTTTTTTTACATGGGTAAATGGTGTTTGTTTGTAGTTTTTAATGGCAGTAAGATTTGAAATGATTAACAATTCAAAAGTTGATTAGATAATAACAGTTGAAATGAGTGTGAGTCAAGGGAGACCTAATTCTGATAATGGTTTCAAAGTGGCATTTAGCAATTTGACTTGTAAGAGAAGGTATAGGGTTAATGGAGAAAAAAAAAAAGAAAAAAAGAAAAAAAGAAAAAGAGAAAAAGGAAGGTGGATAATTGATTAATTGAGCATATGGCAGCTAAGTCAAAGTGATAAATGATTGGAAAATACACAACCAAACAATGAACTTAAACAAAGTCTTTGGTTGAATTATGCTTATTTCAGATAGTGATTTAATCCTATAATTCTCGTACTAACCATATAATAGTAGAAAAGACACTTTTTAATTTATTAATTAATTAAGTTTTTTATTTAAAAAAATTGTTATCTTTGAAAATCAATCTCACCTTAGCTTTCAGCCGATACAACATAACAATGCTATGATGAACTGGTTTTGACTAATTAAAAACACTTTACAACCCCTTTTCCAATTACTTCTTAAAACCATTATCATAGAATTCATTTCCTCCTCATCTTCATATATGATAAAGTGTAACATTTAAGTATTTAATTACTTTATTCATTACGCGTTTTTTACACGGTTTCATTAGATGTATGCAGTTGTAAACCATAAACATGAATGGGTTTTTTAATTCGTAAATGAAAAATCACAACAATTATAGTTTTTTTTAAATATATATATAATACATGTAGTTCAATGATTCAAATCTAGAACATTGTCAGAGAACAAATGTCAATTTTCACCAAACAACATCGACCTTGGTAGTAATTATAGAATTTTAATTACAAAGAAGAAAACAGAAAATCTTATTTTTATTTTAACTTACACACGGATCTATCAGTTTATCCGTTATCGAGGTACCAAAGATTTTCTCATAAGATAGAATAATGGGTATATTGAAAAAAAAAAAAAAAAACATTTATTATTATTAATAAATGCTAGCCATTACCATGGGTAGTAATAGGAGGTTGCTTGTCAAGTTCTCACAAGGATCTTATGTAAAATTTGTAAGTTTTAAAAAAAGAAAAGAAAAAAAAGAGCATAAGATTGAGTTGAAAATGACAAAACAAAACCAATAAATGTCACTCTTAGATACTGTAGTTGCCATCCACTATTCAACCTTCTGTTCAAGCTTTGACAAAATGATTTAAACCCACTTATCATTGCTGTTTCCACACAGTAATCATCAATACTTTATCTTTGTTAAACTCATGTGTCTTGTAATCGTACTAATGTACTCTCTCAGGAGTGCTCCGTGCATGTAACATGAAAAATCTGTGATTCCATTTTTTCCATCTATCAAGCATTCAAGCAAGTGTTGATCTCTCATCAGACTCTCACTTGTGTGTGTGTTTGATGATCACAACAATGAATGGCTGTGATTATGGTGACATTAATACCAAGAAACCCAAGAGTGACAGCTCATGATCATGATCATCAAAGGCAGATAGATATCAGAAAAAAAAAACAAAAGAGAGCAGAGGGCAGAGGCAGATACATAGGGGTCTGGTTTTAAACACATTAAATTTTTGTTAGGACACACATTTAAAGTAGTCTTAGATTTTGTCAAAAATCATTTTCTTCCTCTCTTTACTGAATTTCCTAATCATTAAAAAGACCATGATCCAGTTATCCATAAAAAAAATATAAAAATAAAAAATATAAAAATATTAATATATACAGTGTGCGGTAAGTGAGAAAAGAAAAGATAACAGAGCAAGAAAAGTAAAAAATAAAAATTTCTGACAAACAGAACAGAAGCTTATTTTCAGAAGAAACAGATACTCAAATCCGAGAGTATGGAAAATTCATACTCGCTATCATTGATACATATCTTGCGTAAACTGCCCCCACCACATTGAGGTGTCTTCATCAAAGGCCGCGAGTTGACCATACTCGCTTGTGCACAAACACAAGAATCTTATCTCCAACAATGGCTCTTATCGTAATTATAAGACAAATCCAGTGTCATTTCTCTGACAGTCCATTTACTGATCTCTTTCAGTAAAGACTTTAAACACAGAGAGAGAGAGAGGGAGAGCAGAGAGGGGCTTTCTTGGAAAAACCAGAAATAAAAGGACACATGCATGTTACCCCACTCGACGGTCAAGATTCCCTCAATCTTTCCATCAGGAGAACAGTGACCGTTGATCTGAAAAACCATGGTTAAATGGACTTGACTTAACCACGGTTAAATAAATAACCTTGGTTAATCACTTAAAACTCAAAAATAGAAGTTTTGAGCTTCACTGAGTTAAACTCTCATGAAGAAACAAACACAGAGTCTTGTTCTAACAGTGTCTTTGTGTCTCTGTATAGGTTTCATTTTTTTCTCTCCTCCTCATCTCACAATTGTATGATTAGCTTGTCGATGTAGTTATTAGTTTTCCATTTATGGAAATGTTAGATTTTTTTCAGATCCATGAATTTCGTCTGTTTTTCTACGTTTTTTCATCGCTGCAATCATTTTGAAGACGATCATCTCTGAAGGAAAAATTAAATTTTTTTTTTTTTTAAAAACAAAATTTTTCCTTCATTTTCTCGAGAAAATTCGAGTTCTTCCTCTGATTCTCTCCTTGTTTGGGATCTTTATGATCTTAAAAGTAGAGTGAGATGTAACACAATCTCAACTGCACTGTAATCATTTCCGTTTGCTCTTTACTTTTTAGCTTTATATCTTCAGATCTGGTCTCATTATTTAGAATATGAAATAATTTAGTAGAAAATCGTCTCAAATTAGATCTGGGTATTCTCTAGCTAAGCTTTTTTTTTTTTCTCATGTGAAAGTTTTTCTCGGGAAAGCTTATAATTTTCCGGGAAAGTCGTTGATAATCTCGGAAAGCTGAAGAAGCTTTAATGGTGAAAAAAAGAAGATGAATTATTTTCCAGACGAGGTAATAGAGCACGTGTTCGACTTCATAGCATCACACAAGGACCGAAACGCAGTGTCACTGGTGTGCAAATCATGGTACAAAATCGAAAGAATCAGCAGAAGAAGAGTGTTTATCGGAAACTGTTACGCGATCAGTCCGGTTAGAGTCATCGAAAGGTTTCCGGAGCTTAAGTCGTTGACTTTGAAGGGGAAGCCGCATTTCGCCGACTTCAACTTGGTCCCACGTGATTGGGGCGGGTTTGTGCAGCCGTGGATCGATGCTCTGGTCAAGCATCGGGTCGGGTTAGAGGAGCTGAGGCTGAAGAGGATGGTGATTTCCGATGAGAGTCTTGAGCTGCTTTCTAAGGCGTTTATCAATTTCAAGACTTTGGTTCTTGTTAGCTGTGAAGGTTTCACCACTGATGGCTTGGCTGCCATGGCAGCCAATTGTAGGTAAAAACAATTTTTTTATTTTTTTTATTTTCTGTTTTTGATGTGTTTTTCTTATCTTTCTATCTTTCATGTTGCTGATTGTTTCTGCTTATAGTTTTAATTTCTTGGTATCTGGTAATTCTTGGAGGTTGTGATTTGTATTGCTGAGTTGGTGAGATTGTTAGATAGGTAGTAGTTAACGTGCATATATGTTGCTAGCAGTTTTTTTTTATTACTTTAGCTACTTAATTATATGATTTCTCTTTTAATTTTGGAGAATTTGTTCTAATTATTAATCAAACTTAGCTTTTGTATTGTCTGTTTGGATAGCTAGACTATGACCATGTAGCTGAACTATTGGTATGGGCTGTGCTCTTAGCATATTTTTTTGTTCTTTGTTTCTGTCATTGTAGGTTTCTCAGGGAGCTTGACTTGCAAGAAAATGAAGTAGAGGATCATAGAGGCCATTGGATTAGCTGCTTTCCCGAAAGCTGCACATCTCTTGTCTCCCTGAATTTTGCATGCCTCAAAGGAGATATAAATTTAACAGCTCTTGAGAGACTTGTTGCAAGGTCTCCTAATCTGACAAGTTTGAGGTTAAACCGGGCAGTGCCCCTTGATGCGCTCCAGAGGATATTGATGCGAGCACCTCAATTAGTTGACTTAGGTACAGGGTCCTTTCTACACGATCCAGCTTCTGTTGCTTCCAGCAAACTAAAGGCTACCCTCCTTAAGTGTAATTCGATAAGGACCTTGTCAGGGTTTTTGGAGGTTTCTTCTCGCTGCCTGGCTGCTATTTACCCTGTTTGCCAGAACTTAACCTCATTGAATCTGAGCTATGCCCCGGGGATTCATGGTAATGATCTGATAAAGCTAATCCAACATTGCAGGAAACTTGAGCGCTTATGGGTACGATCTTCTAATCTTTTTTCATGCTTGAGTATATAAACTTTTCTTTGAAATGAGACAATTGACTATAGCTTTCGTATTCTCTACAGATACTTGATTGTATTGGAGATAAAGGTTTAGGAGTTGTGGCTTCCACTTGTAAAGAACTGCAAGAATTGAGGGTTTTTCCATCCGATCCTTATGGGGTTGGCAATGCTGCTGTAACGGAGGAAGGCCTGGTTGCCATATCTGCTGGTTGCCCAAAGCTTCATTCATTGCTATACTTTTGCCAGCAGATGACCAATGCCGCCCTAATAACAGTTGCAAAGAATTGTCCTAATTTTACCCGCTTCAGATTGTGCATCCTTGACCCAAAAAAACCTGACCCTGTCACCATGCAGCCCTTGGATGAAGGTTTTGGGGCAATTGTACAGTCATGCAAGCAACTAAGGCGATTGTCACTCTCTGGCCTTTTAACTGATCAGGTTTTCCTTTACATAGGGATGTATGCCGAGCAGCTGGAAATGCTTTCGATTGCATTTGCTGGGAATAGCGACAAGGGTATGCTATATGTGCTGAATGGATGTAAGAAGCTTCGCAAGCTAGAAATTAGGGACAGCCCCTTTGGTAACACAGCACTCTTAACGGACGTGGGAAAGTATGAGACAATGCGATCCCTTTGGATGTCGTCCTGTGAAATTACCCTTGTAGGCTGTGAGACACTTGCAAAGAAGATGCCGATGCTCAATGTGGAGATCATTAATGATGATGTTAATGATGAAGACGACATAGCTCCTAGCTCTGAAGATATACTAAGAGTAGGGAAGATGTACTTGTACCGAACATTGGTCGGGGCTAGAAAAGATGCACCATGGTTTGTGGACATTTTGAAAGTGCATCCTGGGTGTATCTAGGTCAATCAATTGTTTTCCTTGTTATGGAGCAAGTAGTTGTACTTTGTGTAGGGCCGTTGATGATTTTACAGATTTTTAGGGTGTTGGTGGATTTAGTTGTATGCTACTCTTTGTTTATTTGAAGAGAGATTTGGTTATCTGTAATCGTTGTTATTATAATAGATTTGCGTTAGTATTGATCCATATTCCATAGTGGTGGATTCAGGATTCCTCTTTGGTACTGCAGGGAAGTGATTTGTTGCTTGCTGATTCAGCAATCATGACGTATTGCATTTATAAAGTTGACAATATTCGAGAAATCTGGTAAATATGAAAACGAAAGAAAAAAAATATATAATAGAAAAGAGAGCTTCCAGTGATTACTCAATAGTCGTTGAGGTCACTGAAAAGTATAAATTATTTATTTGTTTTTCAGTTCAACTGGGAAGAACAGAGTTTGAATACCTTATTCCAGGAAGAAAATACGTACAGTACTAACTTGAAAACTGTATTTATAATGATTGATAGATCCACTTTACACCACTGTTAAGTTGAATGGGCATAGAATCATATTCTGATAAGCATAAAATCTCCCTTTAAGCACAATAGAAGAATTACAGACCCTACATACAAAGCAGGTTTAGAACCTCCATCCCTTCACATGCAGAAGAATCAAATCGTAGTAAAACCAGATTCATAAACGGACAAGTCACACCCTTAATGTAACCATCATAAAAAGAAGCAGCATTCCTCCATCATGAAACAGCAACAAAGTGCAGCCAAACTGCAACATAGAAGAGATCACTAATTATGGATATGCAATAGGTGGCAAAAAAATTGTAGGATAAACATTGAGCATATGAAGGTGTAGGAAATCGATTTCTTCAAAGAAAGATACTGAAATTTTGATGCAACAAACTACATCGATTTCATAATTTCAGACTGCCAAGATATAAAACACAATCTACCTCAACATTTGATATTAAGCACATTCTTGTATGGATCTGACAATCATGCAAACATTATGTTCTTCAACAGATGTCTCTGTTCGATAACAGGGAGGATTTAGCAATCCTAGATGCCTAACAGAGAGTTCACAAACTTGAGGGAACTTAAGTGCCCTATAAGTAACAGATTTGAATCTTTCCAAACATAGAGATAGAGAATGCCTGTTTGCTATTATCATCCCTAAGAGAACTGTTCAAAGTGTATAACTATACTTGATGCACAAACCCTTTCTTTTAAGACATGAAATTTGAGTGATTTATATGAAATAGGGAGAATGAACCCCACAAGAAGCGTATCACAGGACAATCCCTTCAAACACAAAGAGAGTGCGTGCTATCACCAGCTCTAACAGAAGATATTACAATTTCATAACTGAAGATGTATGAAATTCTAATATGTATGAATTCGATTGATTAATATGAAATAAGAAAACTGAACCCCAGACACAGTTGCAGCGCAAATTTGAAGCCCACAAAGGTGCACAACACTCTAACAAGAAAGGACCACCAAGGGGTTAAACAGCATACAAGAAAAATCTAGAAGATTTTATGGATTGAGGAGATTAATGCTTAATTTCCTTCGTTCCTTCCAAATGAACTAAATAAGGGAGAAAGGAACTAGTCACTTTCACTACACAAGACAAGACTTGACCTCTCCACTTAACAATGTTGAAATCTTTTTAATTCATGAAGAAGAAAAGGAGATACTCTCCTAATTACCCCTGATTATAACATAAATAAACTCTTAAATCAAACGCAGCCAACCTTGCAATAAAAAGATCTGGACTAATAAATTAAACAAACCCTTGTAAATGCAACTAAAATTTCAACCTATCCAACTAAAAATCAAAATAGAATCACATGTTAAGTGAAACAACATGTTCCCTAAGAGAGTATGCAGTAAATCAAGACTCCAGAACCTTTGGCAACAATCCTATGTCCAACGGAAAAACCCGCAAAAAACCTTGCATTCCTTTTCTTTTTGGCTAAAGTAGAACATGAATGGATGCTAACATGAGAATCACACAATTTTCAATGATAAGAATGCTAAGACACTGGAATTGATATGTCACTCTTACAAAAAACTAGATTGGTTTTAACCTTTCTTTGTTAAATGTTTGTTATGGGCTCTAATAAGAACAAATTTCATAAAACCAGTTGCAGAAATTCATGATTAAATTTGAAAACACATCCATGTCAATAAATTAACAGCGAAAATATAAAAATAACAATTCATGTTAGACAGCAGATACACAGTAACATAAAATTCTCCAAAAGAAACAAGTTTTCCAATATAAAATCAACTCACACTTTCATCATTATATTAACTAAAATCAGATCAACAAACACGCAGAGAACAAAACAACAGGAATCCCAAATAAAGAAAAGAGAAACAGAGATAAGAAATTGACATACCAGCCTTTTAAAAACGAAAAGCAACCACTATCAGACTGGTTATGGTGATGATGGTGCTCGGCCTCGTAGTGGCAGTGCTGGTACTGTGGATGACCAGGAGGATACCCGTCGGCGAAATACCCTTGATAGCCTTCGTATGGACGCGGCGGAGGAGGTGGCGGTGGCGGATGGTAAGGGTAACCCGGCGGTGGGTACCCCTCGTAGGGAGGCGGCGGAGGCGGTGGGTACCCCTCATAGGGAGGCGGCGGAGGCGGAGGCGCTGATGGGTACCCCGGTGGTGGATAAGCAGATGAATAACCTGTAAAATTAAAGAATCGAAATATAAACGAAAAAAAGAGATGATTTTGCGATTCAAAAAAAGAAAAGAAAAGAAAAGAAAATGATATAGAAATTTGATACCTGGAGGAGGGTGTCTCTGGTAACTCATGTTGTTGTTTCTTTGATCGCTGAGGAGGAATGCGAGTCAATGAATTCTTCCAAGTTAAAACTTGAAACAGTGGCCGATGTTTATTTTTGGTAGAGGCTGATTTTTTTTGTATCGATTCTTAATCTAGTTACTGCTGCCAACCTGTCTCCAACCACCTTTCGCCGCGACACCAGCACCAACATGTCTTTTTCTTTCTTTAGTTATTATTTGTTTTTCTTTAGGGTAATTATCACAAATATCCCCTGAACTCTACGTTCGTTGCTATTTCCCTCCTATACTTTTTTTTTAGACAGTAAACCCCCTGAACTATCATAAACTGGGAATGGCTGACGGAACCCTAATTCTGTCTAGGGAAAATTACACTAAGTTCCCCTGATTATTTATATAATTGCATTAAACAGGAAAAATATAATAATATGACATAAATACCCCTCTGACCAATTTTTTTTTAAAAAAATTAAATTTAAAATTGAAATAATAGTTAAATAATAATTAAATTCTGAATTTTATTATAAAGACAATTAAATATATAGAGAAATGAAAAACTTAAATTGATAAAACAATTATTTAAATTATCTTTTTGTTTAAATATCCCTAAATATAAAACCAAGATAAATATTTAAATTACTTAAGAAAAATAAAAATAATGGTTAAATAATAATACAATTCCCTTTCAAAAAATATAATAATACAATTCTATTTTTTTTATAAAGAAAATAAAATCTTTAAAAAATTAAAACATCTTTAAAATCTCTACCATCCATCTCAAAGATGGACGGTGGAGAAATATTTATTAAAATAAATTCAAATAAAAAAAGCATTTTTTTTAAATTGATTGATTTATCTCAATTTGTTTTTTGAAATAGATTGATTTATCTCAATTACAAAATAATAATAATAATAATACAAGTACAAATTTTAAAAAATTGAATATCGCTCCAATTAAAAACACACATAGAATAATTAAAAATTAAATTTTTTAATTTTTGGTTTCTGGGTGTTGCAAATTTAAATATTTTTATTTCTTTAGAGGAGGGATTTTTTTAAGGATTGGATGGAGAAACAGATGTTCATTTAATTAGATGGATTGATGTTCATTTAAAAATATTTATTTGAAATTTTTTATTTTAAGGATTTCTCTTCTCTATGTTCATTAAGTTAAAAAAAATTAATTTAAAAAACACAATTCACAAACCAATAAATGAAATTCAATTAAAAAAAATTAAAAAAACAAAATAATAATAATAAAAGAACATTGATGGATCTTCATTAATGAAGAAACTTATTACTTTATTTTTTAGGTAATTGAGATCAACAATTATTTTTTTTTAAAGGGAATTGTATTATTATTTAACCATTATTTTTATTTTTCTTAAATAATTTAAATATTTATCTTGGTTTTATATTTAGGGATATTTAAATAAAAAGATAATTTAAATAATTGTTATATCAATTTACTTTTTTCATTTATCTATTTATTTAATTGTCTTTATAATAAAATTCAGAATTTAATTATTATTTAGCTATTATTTCAATTTTAAATTTAATTTTTTTTAAAAAAAAATTGGTCAAAGAGGTATTTGTGTTATATTATTATATTTTTCCTGTTTAATGCAATTATATAAATAATCAGGGGGACTTAGTGTAATTTTCCCTAGACAGAATTAGGGTTCCGTCAGCCATTGCCAATTTATGATAATTTAGGGGGTTTACTGTCTACAAAAAAGTATAGGGGGGAAATAGCAACGAACGTAGAGTTCAAGGGTTATTTGTGCTAATTACCCTTTTCTTTACTATAATTTTATTATTTGTTTTTCTTTAAATAAAATACCTAAGATCATATCCGTTGACTCATAAGATCAACCATTATAAACACAATTTAAAATGTAACTTTCACGGTAAGGGAAAAGTTTTCTCTCACTTTATGATTTAATTTAAAATACGATTGGTCGAATGTTATATTTGAAGTTCTATTATAAAAGTGAAAGTGAATACGAAACGTAGAATTACTTTATACTATTAGGGGACGTGGACTTATTAAAGGCTAAACGTCATGTTTGGCACACCATACATGAATATATGTGCTCCTAAGGCTTAGTTGCAACTTGTAAGCCCATTGTATCCATGTCAATGAAATTGTATGTTCCTTATAAATTATAATAATAATTTCTTAAAAAGTGAGTTAAAAAAAAGATATCTATATTATTTCAAGATACATCAAAGTCTATAATGTGAGTTTTTTTTTTTTTTTTTTTTTTTTTTTAATATCAATTTAGAATTTGGTGTGGAAGATATGATATGAACCCACGACAACATGTCAGCACATGTAAATGTACCTCAAGGCTACATGTTTTGGGCGTTCAAAATATTGGGCTACGTTTTATGGGGCTTTAGAATATTCTGCTATTTGCTATGCCCTATGGGCCACAAAAATTATCAGGCTAATTATTTAATATTCTTTAAATTAGAAAGGGAACAATGTATATATTTTTTAAAAGTATGTATATATATATAGTTTTTCTACTGTTAGTTCGTCTTGATATAAAATATATCAAGACGAAGAATGTAGACCATAGATTATGGAGAAGTTTTGACAAGTGCATACACTTTGAGTCAAAATATGTAAATCTAATAGTAAACATTATTCGTCCTGATATAAAATATATCAGGATAAACTGACAAAAAAAATTATATATATATATATATATATATATTGAAGTAATAATACGTGTAATATTTTAGTTGGGGATGACACACAGGCTAACCTGACCACATGAAATAAAGAATACAATTCATAATAGATAATTCCACATCTAGATAAATAAGACACGGTTAAGCAAACAAACAAGTCTCTTATTGCCTACGGACCCTTAACGCGTATGACATGTCTGAAAAATCATTATTCAAACTCTTTCTTCGCTTTCACAATTCACATGCCAGATTAGTCCTCAAATATATTAAATTATTAATCTACACGTCTACTTCACCAAGACTTTATCAACAATCAAAGTCGTCTATATAAGATTACAAGTAACGCTGCAATCACATTCCATTCTCAAACAAAAAAGCTTCCCAAAACCCCTCACTTTTAGTTCAAGCCAAAATGACCGGCACCACCCCACAATGTCATTCACAGCCTCAATCTGTATCACCACCGCCACCATCACAACCACAACCATCAGGTCCATCATCAACACCAAGCACCACCGAGAACGCCGACAAATGGGGGACTCATGTAATGGGAGCCCCAGCTGTGCCAACATGCCACCCAGACAACCAGAAAGCAGCTCTGTGGGGGGCATCTGGAGATAACCAATCTCATCAACAATACCATCATCATCAACCTTACGTCCAATACACTCCAATAGAAAAGCCAAGCAACAGCCCCATGGAATCCATACTCAACGTCTTCAATTCATGGAGTAACAAAGCCGAATCCATGGCCAACAACGTCTGGCATAACCTCAAAACAAGCTCCTCTGTACCCGGAGCTGCTTGGGGGAAAATGAACCTCACTGCGAAAGCAATATCCGGAGGCGGGTTTGAGTCCTTGTACAAACAAACATTCGCTACGTATCCAAACGAGAATCTCAAAAAGACTTTCGCTTGTTATTTATCTACTTCCACCGGACCTGTGGCCGGTACTCTGTATCTCTCCAACCTTCATGTAGCTTTCTGCAGTGACCGTCCCTTGTCCTTCACCGCACCGTCTGGACAGAAGACTTGGAGCTACTACAAGGTTATGGTGCCTTTGGCGATGGTTGGTACTGTCAATCCTGTGAATATGAGAGAAAATCCATCAGAGAAATATATCCAGATTGTTACAGTTGATGGACATGACTTTTGGTTTATGGGATTTGTTAATTTTGACAAAGCATCTCTGCATCTTTCACAGAGTATCTCCAGTTTTGTAGCAGCTGGAATTGCTGTTCAACAACCAGTCTCTGCTTGAGAGCTTTTATTACTGATTTCTTTATTTTTTGTATTGTGATTTTCGTTATGGAGATCAGCTTTTTTGTTTTTTTTACTTATTGTATTCTATTTTTAATTTTCTCTTTCTTTATATATAAATAATGATGTTCTTACATTGTCATAATATTACCGGGGAAAGATTAGTATTTACATAAAAATACAGAAGACTAATAATATTAGTAGTTGAGCTGGTAGAGTTAAAAGAAAACTGCCAGCCAACAGGGACGTAGCTCAGCTGAAAGATTGACGAGTTTGGGGCTTGGGCAAATGACTCATAGCCAAGTCAGCGGCTCGAATCCTACGATGGTGAAAGCTCTTAAAAAAAATACCTAATCCCTAATTAATAGATATTGCCAAAAAAAAAAAAAAAAAAAAAAAACCTGCCAAAATATTCATAGTTTGATACATAAAAATGTAATTACACTAAAATTTCTGAATGTTTGTGCAATTTTCTAAAAAAAAAACTTAAATTTTGTCATAAAAGTCATAAAAGTCAAATATTGAAGTAAATCAAACTAAATATGGAAGCAAATCCGACTAAGTAAGGAATTAAATCTAACTAAATAAGAAATTATATATAAATGTATAAGTTAATAGTCTTTCTATTATCGGTTCGAACTGACAATAAATATATTATGACGAAAAATGTGGACCACGGACTATGGAGAAGTTTTGACAAGTGCATACACTTTGAGTCAAAGTATGTAAATCTAGTGGTCCACATCCTTCGTCCTGATATATTTATTGTCAATTCGAACTGATAATAGAAAATCTGTATAAGTTAATACATTTATGTCTCAGATTTAAAAAATCTAAATACGAGATATAGTAATAAAAGTCATGATTATAAGGGTATGATTGTCTGCACTCATGTTTTATATGCACTATACACTACAACAATTAATTGTGCCAAATGGACCAATCAAACACATTTGTATGAGAATTTCAAAAAATAATATAAAAAAACACATTTGTATGAGCTAGAAACCATAAACAGTATACATCAATAAATTCTTCAAAAAAAAAAAAAAAAAAAAACACACTTGTATAGTTGTATGAGCTAGAAACAATAAACAATATACATCAATAAATTCTTCAGAAAAAAAGAAAAAGCAGCACTTTTTTTTGTGTATGACTTGTGTAGTTTTTGATACAATATTCATATTTGATTATAAGAAACCGATATCCCATAATCGATCACTTTCACTTTCACAATATTCTAAATATGAATAAAATTTAAAAATTTTTGAAGTATTATAACTATTTTTCCTGATTTTGTTAAATATGAAGACATCAGAAAAATGGACAAAATATAGAAAATTCAAGACAAATAGTTATAGTGCTTGAAAATTTATCAAATTTTATTCATATGTAGATTTCAATAAACTTATCATCCATAAAAAAATTCAGATCAAAATTCATAAAAAATGATGTGATTTCATTAAGATCCTTACCGAAATAAAAATAAGTAATCCCTCGTAAGTCTCTCTCTCTCTCTCTCTCTCTCTCTCTCTCTCTCTCTCTCTCTCTATATATATATATATATATATATATATATATATACAGTCTTTCTATTATCAGTTCGAACTGACAATAAATATATCAGGACGAAGAATGTGGACCACAGATTATGAAGAAGTTTTGACAAGTGCATACACTTTGAGTCAAAGTATGTAAATCTAGTGGTCCACATTTTTTGTCTTGATATATTTATTGTCAGTTCGAACTGATAATAGAAAATCTGTGTATATATATATATATATATATATATATATATATCAAAGTTGAAGGAATTTTCTAATCCTGAATAGATTTGTGTTTTTTTTTTTTTTTTCATTCATTCTTTGGTTTATAAAAAAACCGACAACAAATCAAAATTTAAAAAGAAAAAGTCAATGACATTTTTAAATAATAATAATAAAGGTGGAGTCGAAAGTAGAATATCCGTTATAAAATAAAATGATAAAAGGGTAATTTGGTATTAGGTGGGATATATTGATAAATTATAATTATTTTAAAAAAATTAATGGGGTGAACATACTAAAAAAGTGTATATACAGTTTTAAAGGGGTGCAAATATCGTTGTAGGTGGTCGAACTACGTGGTACGTTAATCGGGTCAGGTTATATCGGGCCCAAAGCAACTCGTTTGAACTGCTGGACGGACGAAGTCGTCTCCTTTATTGAACCTGCAAGAATGCTCCTGTCGACCTTGGTCGAGTGATCTGTTGAACCTGCAAATGAACTTAGAACAGAAACAACGCAAATAGAACAAACACAAATAAAATGAAGAAAGTGGGTTTGGATGAATTAGCCTTAGGTGTGCTTGGGCTGAGCAATATTTTCCGATGATCGTAATGTGGAATCTGGCCAAGTTCTAGTTGCTTAGAACGTTAATTTGGCAGAATTTCAGTATCCCTTAATAAGCTTTCAGTATCAGAGATTTCACAGAGTTGAAGTGTGAGAGCTCTATGATTTATATTGGGAGAGGTAGCTCCAACCGTTCGTTGATATGGCTTGATTGTGGGCGAGATATCTGAAGAGATTCTCTCTTCAGATGATCCACCTCACAATAACTGACCTTCTGACTTGGTCCTTCCAAGACCAAGTTCTGCTTTTGCTGATACACCACGTTGGGTCGACCCAATGTGATGGGCCTGGGCAGGACCAAGTGCTATTAGGTCTGGGCTTTAATATATTTGGACCTATGGGCCATTTTTGGCTACCACAATCGTCACTCTTAAACATACCGATTAAAAAAGTAAAGGCCCAACGAATTAATAAAGACCCAAAACCTATGTCAAGCTTTGACCAAGTCCACCGGATTTGTGCCTAACACTAACAGCACCGATTACCGATTGAGCTGGTCAATGATGTCATATGAATCCCCGAAATTAGCAAGATAAATAGAATATCTCGGTCCATGATCTCAAGGATCACGAGAGCGAACCAAACGTTAGCTCTAACTCTACGATTGTTATAAATAGCAAACCCCCTTTCATTGAGAATTGTTCAAAATTTTACCACTTTTTATTCACGCGAGAAGCAATCCAATGATCCATATTTTTCGCTACTACCCAATAGACACGCTGTCGACCTCTACATAACGAAGTCGACCTAGACTTACCTTGCATTACAGAGTTGACCACGATTAATCACTCAACATCCAAACTCTTCAAACAACTGTTCGACCAGCTATTGATACCTACCACCCCAACATCCATACTCTTCAAACAACCGTTAAACCAGCTATTGATACCTACCACCCCAGCTTCTCCTTACAGTCAATCGCTCAATACTCGAAGGTCCCTCTATCATTCATTCTATGTAAAGTGTCAACCTACGGTTTGTTGACAATATTATCTATATTTACTTTCCCCTTTCACTTTACCTCATGTATAATCTGACTTGAGCACCAGAGTCCACTTGGCTGGCACCACTACGATTGTCCAATTGTTTTATGATCGTACTTTTAGTTTTGCAGGTTGTCAGTGTTCATTATCGATCTAATTGTATATTCAACCGTTTTACATTTATCATGATTAAGGTTAAATTTAAACTTATTTATTAACTAATATTTTATATCTTTCAAAAAATTAAAAACTAATATCGTATTAAAAAAAGTTCTTAAAATACATTTTTGTGGTATTGTATTACATATTACGGTAGAGCGTCAACGTATGATCATCCCTAAAATACCTTATGTGGTATTGTATTGAACCTTATGGCGGAGCATCAACTCAAGATAATCCCCTTAGAATAGCTTGTTATGGTGATAAATCTGAATAGGATATCAAACATTAATGATATTAACCTTAAGGCTACTATAAATTCACTTCTTGAGCCATACATTACTTCCTAAAAGACATAGATTTTTCTCGAGTTCTTCAATCTTTAGTATATATTTTCTTCGTATTGTTTTTCATATTCTTCAAAGTTTTTAAAAATATATGCAAGTTTTACATGAATATCAAAGTGTTTGAATTGATGCCATTTACATCATCGTTCGAGTTTTGTTTTTATTATGAAACCCAATGGTGGCTTGTTAAGAAGCCAAAGTCTATCGTCCTCAAGAAACGTTTCAATGGGAGAAACGACATAGTGTTTGGATATATTATCACAATCGGATCGGCAACTTACCAGATTATTTCTCATATGCCTAGGCAAAATAGGTATATCTTCCCTTTCTCGCCCTTTTAAAATTTTCTCAAACAATGAAACCTCTTGTAAATCTTATTTCTGTATCTTAAAATAATAATGTTTCATGATTAAATATTTACAGGAGATAGAATTATTATGTGGGGTGTATAATAAATTCTTTGGTTTTCTTTGATCAATTAGTTTTGTTAGCTTAATTATTATTTTTAATAAAATCATAAATATAAATATTGTAATTTATTTAATTGATTGAACATTCCTTTTATCTCAGGATCTCATTGTGCTCGTTGGTTATTCATTGAAATTTTGATCCCACGGTCTCAGCACAAGTGCACCATGATAATAGGGGTACCCGTGCTCGTGCCCACATTGTGATCGTACTCCCACATCCCCTTTTATCATCAATTTTTTTTTATTTAAATACCATATACGGTGGTGGCGACTCGAATTTGAAATATTGTCAGGTTGAATGAATGATCTTTCCACCAAACCACATTGGACGGTAGTCCCATTTGATCATCATATACTGTGTGACTTGTGTCGACCTTTTTTGATTTAAAATCTTGTAGTACAAAGTGTATATTATAAAGAAGATATCCCACTGTAACTAACTATGAGAAAATTGAATTTACGTTTGATCAGTTGCATTACGATATAATTGTATGTAAAAAAGTCACCATTGTTGTAGATAAAGAGTGGTGTAATTTGTTCTTCGATGTCTGTGTCAACCCCACACTTTCCATTGAATATTGGTCGTTATTATGATTATAATTGTTTTTGTAAATCATATTAATTTGATAAAGATTATTTGTGATTTGATTATTAATCAAAATATGAGTTCTTAAACAAATTAAAACAAAATTAATTCCTTAATTCTCTTGTTCGAAGAAAATTAATTTGAACAAATACAAGTGGAAGTAAATCAAATTTAATATGGAGAAGTAAATCTAACTAGCTATGGAAGTATTTATAAGTTTGTAAGTTAATACATTTATCGTATTTAAAAAATTTAATATCGTATTAAAAAAAAAAGTTCTTAATTTAATAATTTAATCTTTAAGATTTTTAGAAATTTAATTTAAAATTAAATTGAATTAACATGCTAGATTGCTAGTCTTCAAACACCTTTTTGTGGACGCCTTACGGCGGAGGATCAATGGAATATCATTTTTTTTTTTTAAATATATAATGTGAGATATCTTCTAAAAATACATTTTTGTGGTATTGTGTTACACATTACGGCGGAGCATCAACACGAGAATGACCCTAAAAATACCTTCTTGTTGTATTGTATTGTACCTTATGGCGGAGCATCAACGCAAGATAATCCCCTCGAATGGCTTTGTATGGTGAAATATCTGAATATTATACGAATACGATATCAAACATTAATGATCGATTGATTTCAACCTTGTAGAGACTATAAATTCACATTCCTGAGCAATCCATCATTCCATTGCATCCAAAGAGTTTCTCTCTTGAGTTCTATGATCTTTAGTCTATATTTTCTTTGTATTGGTTTTTATATTCTTCAATTTAAAAAAATATATATATTCAAATTTAACGTGAATATCAAAGTGTTTGTATTGATGTCATTTACATCATCGTTCGAGTTTTGCTTTTATTATGAAACCCAAATACCCAATACCCAATATTATGGTGGCCTAATAAGAAGCCAAAATCTACCATCCTCAAGAAATCTTTCAATGAAAAATGGCATGGTAATTGGATGTATCACCACTATTGGATCAGCAACTTACCGGATCTCTTACCCACCATCAGTGTGGCTAAAGGCTAAGAGCACTAATTCAGTCTGATAATATCCCAAGTTCGAGTTGCTGCCATTACAAATGGTGCTTTAAAAAAAAAAACCTTACCGGATCATTTCTCATATATATGCGTCAAACTCGGTATATCCTCAATTTCTCTGTCTCTTATAAATACTAATTTTGTTACCTTGACTATTATTATTTTCATAATAAAATCATAAATATAAATAATATTATTAATTTATTTATTAACAATCCTTTTGATATCAGGGTCTCCTTGTGTTAACTGGTTCTTCGGTGGAGTTTTGATCATCAGATCAAGAGTGAACCTGGGTGGTGGGTGAAGCTCCCAGGTTACTTGGATCGGATGAGCTGAGCAGCTTCCGGGATTGAACTCTGAGATTCGAATACAGCCCAATAATAGGGGATTCTCTTTTTCTGATATCGGAAAAGGTACCGCAGCACATTGTGATAATCCTCGGGGTCATCCACTTTTTCCAGTTTGATCATCATTGTGCCAAACTTTAAAAAAAAAAACTACATATATGATGGCGGCGGCGACTTGAATCTAGGACATTGACGGACTGAATGAACGCTCTTATCATATCAACCGAATTTTATTTATTTATTGATATATGTATTGGTGAAATCTTTTATAACTATGTACAAAAGTATATATTATAAATATGAAATTTGACTGTAAATAATTGTTGGCTCCGGTAGGTTCCCTTAACAAAGCCACTCTGCCTTTAGTCGTCGAGAAAATTGAGTTTACGTTTGATCAGTTACTTTTATTACCATATTTGTATGTAAGAAATTCACTATTGTCGTAAATAAAGAGTTGTTTAATAAATTCTTCGATGTCCATGTCAACCCCACACTTTACACTAAATATTGGTCATTATTTTATTTTTTTGTAAATCATATTAATTTGATAAAGATTATTTGTGATTTGATTATTAATTAAATATGAGTTCTTTATATATATATATATATGTGGTCTAGATAAGTGGATAGATAGATACAGGTAAAAAAAAAATATGGTCTAGACATGTGGATAGATAGATACGGTCAAAAAAGTATATCGGTTCTTAAAAAAATAATAAAAATAAATTACTTCCTTAATTCTCTTATTTGAAGAAAATTAATTTGAGCAACTAAATATAGAAGTAAATCAAACTAAATATGTAAATAAATCAAACTAATTAAATGTTGAAGTAAATCAAACCAAATGTGTAAATAAATCTAACTAAATATGAAAGTATATTTAAGTGTGTAAGTTAATACATCTGTCTCTAGGATTTAAAAAATCTAATTATGAGATTTAATCATAAAAGTCATTAATTAATAGTAATGTTATAATTGTCTGCAGTCATGTTTTTATATGTATTATACACTACAACAATCAATATTGCCAAATGAACCAATCAATCACATTTGTACGAGTATTTTAAAATATAAAATAAAACGTTTGTATGAGTTTTTTTTTTTTTTGTTTGAAACAGAGAGATAATGTTTGTATGAGTTAGAAGAATAGAAGCAATAAACAACACACTATGGGTCATGGGTGCTTCTATCGCCACCTAAAATGGTTCTCTGGACATCCATTAATTTACTCCCAACATCCATTATATAAAAAAAATTGAAATTTAATAATTTATTCTGTACGACCTTTAAAATGTCAAAATTAACCGTAAATATCAATAATCATTTTAATTCAACAGTTTCTTTTCAAAATCACACAAAATCAAATCTAGGGTGAAGGATCCTAAATCAACAGTTTAATAAAAGTGTACTATTCTATAATAAGTTTTAAAAACCTTGATAAACTCCTACAACTATATTATTAATTTATTATACATGTCTCTCCAATATATATGCCAATGCTAAATTTAACACATAAAATAGTAAAAGACTATATTCAAATAATATTGAAATTTTCATAGTATAATTAGATATAATGAGTCATTAAGCTTTTCATAATTTTCTCTGTGATTCGAGCTTCCTTTTATTTTATTTTACTAATTACTAAAGCAAATGAGACCATTACAAAATATAACGAGGGGCCAGCATAAGATCCAGAAGTTAAATAGTGTAAGTGGTTCTAAATCAAAATTCCGCCCAAAACAAAAATTCTATAAAGTTCAAACTAAGTTACAGAAAACTTTCTCGAAGTCTAGATTTCACTATTTTGTTTTTTCATTTTTGACAAGGAAAACAAGCATCATTTCATCACACCATCCTGGATTAGATGAATCGGGTGATTAGCTTAGCGCCTCTTCTTGCTTCCTTTTGTAGCACCCGATTTCGATGGGCTAGTGAGCAGATACACAAACAAGACCACAATGGAGATCACCGAGATTTGAGAGCCATACTTAGCCAGCAACCTCTGCAAAATAACGGAACGATGAGATCTGGATAAAAGAATGGGGATATCCTTTATAGAGTGCATTTGGTATTGCTCTACAAAACACTAAATCGTTTCATAAATTAAGAAACAAAAACTATGTTATATTGCTATATTTTTTTAAACATTTTTAAATCGCACATTACACAACTGCTCTACGTTTTTGTTGTCTACAAACTGATATCGGATATTGAAACACAGAGTCATATTCTTGTATAATGTTACCAAATGCTTTCTCATGTGTTAACATTTCAAACTCGATATATGGATTTCACAATTTGTTAGCAAACAGGGCTTCTAAGTTCTGCAAACTCCTAAAATGAAAACACCATAACAGATGCAGCAGTAAGTAGTCCTCCAATTTCAGTAAACATGCGAAAATAACGATCAGACAGAAATCCTTCAATTAGTCCCCACAAGTAAACATCAATGAAACCCACTGCGTATCACTAATTTTTTACTGAAATTAATGCTATCCTTAATGTAAAATATATTTTAAGATGATCCAAGGAATTAAAGCAATAAAATTATCCACTGGGTATTCCTATTAGTACCATCAAATAAACCTCCAATAACCTATTAATAAATACAACTATACAGGTCAATTCAAATCCATCCACAACATATATGCATAATGCATCCTCAGAAGAAGTTTCATAATTCAAATATTTGAGAGCCTAACAACAATGATTCATACCTTAGCCTGCAGAGATTTAACCGCCATTGAAGATCATTCCATGAAAACAACACCAACAAGCATTGTATTAAACCAAAGAATACTAAAAATATCATTCTTTTTAATAGAAAAAAGAGAGAGTGAAAAAGCACTTACCAACTCAACCTTATTCTCAGCAGGTTTCTCTGCAAGGATATCTAAAGGCAATATTGGAGTTGAATATGCAACCTATACAAGAACATCAGCTTAAATCACAAGTGTCCACTATTTTTCATTTTCAAGCAAGAATTGAACGTACAACACACTGTGATGGCATCAATCAAACCTGAAGAGCAGCCTTGGTCGGGATTCGGAAACTAATCACTGCGGGTGCACCGTAAAACATTCCTTGAACTTTGGCCTCCAATTCATAAGTATGTGAAAGAATACCACCGCTGCATGTTAATTACACAGTTTAGCAATTCTAAATCAAAAATTAAATGAGAACAGACAAAACAAAACAAAAACTAAAGCTACTCAAACAAATTGGCGTTACTGGAAAAATATTACTCACGCATCAAGTCTTTCCCATGATTTTGAAACGTTGCCGTTGACTACATCAAATACATCTTTAGACCAGCTATCATCTGTCAGACTTACATCGTATGCCGTCCTGTGTAAAAATTCTCGATCAGTTTCTGTGTATGCTTATACGATTTCGTTTCTTATGATAAAAAGGTCTCCAAATCAAGTAGATTCAATCAGTGAATACATGCAAAGGAACAATTAAATCTACAAAGTAAAAAAAATGATATAAAATAAATCAAAGCTAGATCTGGACTGAAAAATCAGATATTCTAGAAAAACTACTATCAATTTTGTGAATTTCATGAAAAACGTACGAAGATCCTTGGTTGTAAATATTGACGGAGACGGATACGCGCTCGGCGCCGGATTTGAGCCGCTTGAGAGACGCCTTCTTGTGAGCGACGATGAATGGGACATCTGAGATGGCGAGTGTTGATGAGATCAAGAAGAGAGCGATCAAGACTGAAAGCAGAGACTTTGAGATCGGATTCGCCATTGACGATGATTTTCGTATGTATCTGAGGTCCGTAGGAATCTGTCTGGATCACGAGAGTTTGTAGAAATGAATTTTTAGAAGTCAAAAAGGACTAGGGTTCGTCCCTTAATTGCCGTCTAGTGTCGAAAACGCAAGTTGTGACGAAAACAGCGTCGTTTTAAGTTTCCCTTTTTCACTTTTCGATTTTTATTTGGGCTATACAATCCAAAATTCAACTCAAACAATGTGTCATATGGGTTGTTATCAGTTATCACCGTATAAAATTACAGATCATATAGTGTTGTGGTGAATGATATGTTAATTTTTTGGGTTGTAATTTAATATTTATACCATTGTTATTGTTAATTGTTATATATTTTCATTTTATATGATACAAACAACTAAATAAACTTAATTTAATAAGCCACTTTTTTTTTTTCTTCATTTTTTTATGTGCCGTTACATTCTACAATAGTATGATGTTTAAACAGTTTGTCTTCTGGTTGTCATATTGTTTTTATTCCTAGATCGGCTAATATGGATGCTCATGGCTTGGCTAAATTTAGTCTTTCCATTGATAATGTTAGATATTGGATGGAGGAGTGCCCTCCTGCTGTAGCTCAGGCTGTGTTGGGTGATTGCGCCCCTCGGTTGTAATCCTTTCCTTCCTTTAATATACTCCATTTCTTCTCAACAAAAAAAAAAAAAAAACCCATAAAATATACAATATAATTGCATTCATTTATAAATAATATATCACAAAATTAATATAAAAGTTATAATGTTATAAGTATTGCCGGACCGAATGAGCGTTTTTACCAATCATTAATACTATCAACAAGCATATCTAATTTTAAAAAATATATTGTGTTTAAATACAAACACATACAATCCTTGAACACACAAAGACAATGTGGCTTGATGGCAAAAAGTGCTAGTTCTATAGGCAACGACCAGGATTCGAGCCCAGACATTATAAATAAGTCAAGCCCATTTTTTTTTCCTGTGCCGTTACATTCTACAATAATATACAAGATATAATGTTTGGCATTATTATTTCTACTATATATATATATACTGTATAACCTCGTTACGTTAGAGTATCTCCAAGGGGCTCCCTAAATGGTCTCCTTAGCTAAAATAGGGAGCCAATTTAGCTTTTTTGCATTCCAAGGGGCTCCCTATTTTAGAGAGTCTCTTGGTGGCTCTTCAAATGTAGGGAGCTCCCTATCTTCTCTTTCCTAATTTTTTAATATTTTTAAATTAATTTTGTTATTAAAAAAAATGATATCATGAGAGCATGGTTATTTAAATACAATTTAAAACAAAAATTTAGCAAAAATTTCGGGAGCATGGTTGGAGCGACCTCATGAATAGTTGCTAGGTAAAATAACATTTGAACTAAAATAGCTAAAATTTAGTAAAAATTTAGGGAACATGGTTGAAGATGCTCTTAATATTCAATAAATTAACAATTCATTTGATATAATAAATTTTGACAGTTCCAACTTAAGATAAAAAACTTGTACAACCTTTTTACAAGTATTGTCGGACTGAAACAATGTTTTTACCAATCATTAATACTATGAACAAGCATATCTAATTTTACATTGTACAAAAATTATTGTATTTAAATAAAAACACATACAATTCTCAAACACACAAAGATAGTGTGGCTTGATGGCAAAAGGTGCGAGTTCTTTGGGCAATGTCCAAGTTCAAACCCTAACATTATCAAAAATTCTTAATAAGTCAAGTCACCTTTTTTCTTCTTTTTTTTTACACTCTACGATAGTACGATGTTTAAAAGTTTGTAATGTTTAACTACCTATACAATATACAATATAATTTTATTCATTTATAAATAATATATCACAAAATTAATATACAAGTTATAATGTTTAGCATTATTATTTCAACAATATAAATTGTATAACCTTGATAAGTTAATATTCAATAAATTAATGGTTCCTTTTATATAATTTTTTTTTAAAGTCCCAACTTAAGGTAAAAAATTGTGCAACGTTTTTACAAGTATTGTCTGACCGAATGAGCGTTTTTACCAATCATTAATACTATATACAAACATATCTAAATTTACATTCTACAACAATTATTGTTTTTAAATATAAATACATACAATTCTTAAAGCACAAAAAAATAATGTAACTTGATGGCAAAAGGTACAAGTTCTCAAGGCAACGTCATAGTTTTAGCTGCTTGTGTTTAAAACCCATACAATAGATAATATAATTGTATTCATTTATAAATAATATATCACAAAATTAATATACAAGTTATAATGTTTAGCATTATTATTTCAACTATATGTATACACTGCATAACCTCTGTATGTTAATATTAGATAAATTAACAATTCCTTTTATATAATAAATTTTGAGGGTCCCAATTTAAGATAAAAATTCTTACAACATTTTTATAAGTATTACCAAGCCGAATGAGTGTTTTTACCGGTCATTAATATTATATACAACCATATATAAATTTAAATTCTACAACAATTATTGTATTTAAATACAAACACATGCATATTCTAAGTGCACAAGACAAGGTCGCTTAATAGCAGAAGGTTCAAGTTTTCTAGGCAATGTGCCAGGTTTGTGCCCTAACATTATCAAAAAATTATAATGAGTCGGTCCACGTTTTTTATTTTTCTATTTTTTTAGTACCCTTACATTCTAGAATATTATGATCTTTAAACAGTTTGTTGTGTTTAAAACCCATACAATATATAATATAATAGTATTCATTTATTAATAATATATCACAAAATTAATATACAAGTTATAATGTTTAGCATCATTATTTCATATATATATATACCGTATAACCTCTATAAAACATATTCGATAAATTAATAATTTATTTTATATAATATATTTTGACGGTCCAAACTTAAGATTAAAAAAAAAAATGGTACATCATTTTTACAACTATTGCCTAGCTGAATGAGTGTTTTTACTGGTTATTAATACTATACACAAGCATATCTCAATTTACATTCTACAACAATTGTTGTGTTTAAATACAAACACCTAAAATTTCTAAGCACACAAAGATAACATGACTTGATGACAAAAGTTGCAAGTTCTCGAGGCAACGACCTAGGTTTGAGCCTTCTTTTGGGCTTAGTCCGACGGTCCTCAATCTCTATTGATTTAAGTGGGCTGTGGCCCACCAAAAATACTCTAAAATGATGTTTAAAAAGCCCAAGCTGCGATCCAATTATTAAATAACTCGAAATTTCAGTACAAGTTTTTTTTTTTTTTTTTTTTTTTTTCAATATGTATATATCGCTAGCTGCAGTAGGTGACTCGAAACTATGACATTGTTTGGCTGAAAGAACTCTCCTTAACACTAAGGCACTATAGACGGTGGTTTTTATAACATTTCCAATTGATAGTTTTGAATTTGCTAAATCCATTCAACATTTAATGTTGACAATCGATAAGTGAATCAATTCTACTTTTGTATTACACATTTGATGAAAATTCTCAATTAATAGTGTATATTTTTGTTATTGCGATGTCTGCTACTCGAACGGGACATTACCGGGTTGAATGAGTGCTTTTACCACTGAACCACATGGCAGTGGTATTAACACCGTACATTAGGGTTCAAGAAAAGATAAATTAACATTTTTTTTTTACAATTGTTGGATGGCATAATACAACTAACCTTTAGGTGGAAAAACAAATCTAGACATCCGTATGAGAAAATACTCATAATACATCAAGCTAGCTACTATGATGAATATATATTATTATATAATTAATTTGCTGAGAATAAGATGTGTTTTTTCTTTGTTCTTTTTCTTTATTAGGTGTTAGTAGATAAAAAGTTTGAGATCGCGCGATCTCCGAATGTTGTCGGCACTTCACTCGGGACCATCTCACCATCATATGTATAAGGGCAGCAGCATCAACTATCTAATCTTGTCTATTACAGAATAATTCAATAATCAAACATTAATTGTTTCATGAAAATAAATAAATAAATAAATAAAAGGGGTTTAAAAAATTTTTGTTACTATTTCAACCTGTTTTTATAAGAATATCACTGGTTTACTAATTTAAATTTAAAATGCACCTATTTAGGTAATCAGATAAAAATACCCTCATTTTGTCTGTTTGTGTATTTTCAAACATGGAGAGAAAAAAGTTGAGAGAGAGAGAGAACAGTGGAGAGAGAAAGCAACTGACAGTTTTTATGTTTCGATTTCGTTTTTGTTCTTGATAGATTATGGTTCTAGGTTAGTTTAGGTTTAGTTTAAGGTTTGAATTTATAAAAAAGTTGTGTAGAAGACGATGAAGATCTGAAGTTCTGGGTTTCCGTGAGTTTTTGAACTTTTCCCGTGAGTTTTTGAACTGTTGCCGTGACTTTTGATACACTTCCCGTGACTTTTCGTGACCTTTGAAACCCTTCCCGTGACTTTTGAAACACTTCCTGTGACTTTTAATACAGTTCCCGTGACTTTTACTACTGTTCCCGTGACTTTTCATACACCTCCCGTTACTTTTCATATACCTCCCGTTACTTTTCATATACCTCTCGTGACTTTTCATACACCTCCTGTGACTTTTCATACACTTCCCGTGACTTTTAATATAGTTCCCGTGACTTTTAATACACTTCCCGTGACTTTTAATATAGTTCCCGTGACTTTTAATACACTTCCCGTGACTTTTCATTCACTAGTCCAGCCTTTTTGTTTGAGCTTTTTCAATTAGATTCAAAATTTACACAACCAGCTGAAGGTTTTTGAAAGACTCTAAGAACAAATGAAAATGAGCTTGACCCCCGAATGCGTCTGCGTAGCGCCACAAAACTAATTATCCAATGAAGTTGCATTGATAATGTTATGGTGTTCAACTTCCATTATAAGTCTGTTATAAAGGAAGGTGAAAGAATAAAATATCAGAAAACTTCAAAGTAAGAAAGAGAATGTGTAAAGTAAGGGCAATTTTGGTAGTTCACCATAATAGGTGCCTTTTAAACTTAACTTATTAAAGTAGTGACTTTGTCACCAAATCAGTTCAATAAGGTGACATTTTCCACCATTTCCACTAAATAAAAAGTCCATATTGATATATGATTGCTTATATAGTTATATATATATATATATATATACATAACCTGTGTTCCATCTTTTTTTTCCCGGCTTCATGAATCTCAAAGTCGTGGCATTTTGATCTGCATTATTGTGCAAATTATAATAATTATGAATATAAGACAGAAGTTCAAGTTGTTAACTGTGAATTGAATTAGAAGCTCATCATGATCAAGGGATTAGAAGAGAAGGCCTAGCATGATAGAGAAGAGCTTGCCATCTTAGCTAAGGAGACTGCCTGGGAACCAAACAAGGGTTTTCTAGCTAGCTGCAGCTTGAAATTAAAACCTCTTGCATAAAGACTCAGGCAAGTCATCCTTGGCTATCAGACAATACTCTTACCTTCATGTAAGACCTCTCTCCTTAAACAGCAAAAACACATGCACGATATCGTACTATTGCTTGATATATATATATATATATATAATTTCGAGGTATCGATATGATGGTCGATGGATGAAGAAGAGAAGGCCTAGCATGAGAGAGAAGAGCCAGTGAAGCTAGCCAAGGTGACTGCCTGATATATAACCCAGCAAGGGTTTTAGAAATATTTTTAACATTTTGATGAAACCACTTGGAAGGATCTCAGGCAAGTCATCCTTGGCTACCAAACTAGACTCTTATCTTCATGTTAGAACTCTCTTCCTCTACAGTATTTTTATATAATTTCGAGGTATCAATGATCGATGGATGAAGAAGAGAAGACCTAGCATGAGAGAGAAGAGCCAGTGAAGCTAGCCAAGGTGACTGCCTGATATATATAACCCAGCAAGGGTTTTAGAAATATTTTTAACATTTTGATGAAACCACTTGGAAGGATCTCAGGCAAGTCATCCTTGGCTACCAAACTAGACTCTTATCTTCATGTTAGAACTCTCTTCCTCTATAATATTTTTTTAAATATTTCTTCTTCATGTTGCACCCAAATGGGATGCCACTACAATGTTTTCAACTCACTATTTATAGCCAATTAAAGGATATAGGCATATAGCTAGAGAGATCAGATTCCGATCACCACAAATATAATTGAGATATGATCATCATCTCTCATTTTATTCCTTTTTATATATATTTATGTATTTAATTTCTAGCACTCATCAAGTGCATTATTAACCTGGACACGTACATATTGGAATATATTCTTCCATAAGTTGCAGTAGTACTACTGAGTACTGACCCCTTACATGCATTTCAACATAAAATCTCTTTCCAAATCCAACATGCAGAATTTCCACTGGTAAAAGAAATTAAAGGCCTAGCTTCAAGGTTTTCGATAGATTTGCGCATTAAAGTAAACCCACATTTGCAGAGGGAGAGACCTGCTTCTGTCTTTTAATTCCTATACCAAATTAATGGATGCAAGGGAAAAAGGCTGTGAGAGCTATGACAACATTAATATGTGTGTAAGGTCCTCATATTTTGATTGGCTTATTTCGTTGACGAACCACATTTGGGGATGATTTTGTAATGGGTAGCTTAGGTCCTCGTTGGCAAGCATCTAAGCATCTCCATGACTTCAAGATTAAGTGCAAGAGTGAAAGGTAATTTACTTGACTTGATTCTTGAAGAGATTATGTGCACACACGCACACTTACATGCATCCTCATATTACTTTGCATTTGTGTTTCCATGATTGTGTGCATTTATGTTTCAACTCACACGAGCACTTCTGTGTTTGTGTTTGTGTTTGTTTTGGTATGGTTGGTAAAATCTTATTGTATTTTTAAAGAAATATATTTTTGAGATTTTTCTTATTTTTACGAGTCCAACCGTGTGTGGATTTGTCCCTAGACGAGTTCCGAGCAATTCGGAGACTTGTCTATATGTTTCGGATGATTTCCGAGACATTTGGGACATTCCGTGTTTTTATCGCAAACCGAAATTCAATTCCGAGCTTAAAGTGGAAAGTTATGTAATTTTCCATATTTGTGATTGAGTCCGGGTCTATATTCCGAAGACGGAATTGAATTCCGAATTCCGAGATCAAAACTGGATTGAAAATCGTTTGGAACGGAAGTCGGCTTGGTGTGGCATACTGGCATGAAAGCCACACCAAGAGAGGCATGGCGTGAGTGGCGCACGCACCACACGCCCACAAGGCCTCTCGGCCTCCGTTTGCCTCACGCCATCCTCACGCACACACCTGATTTGCATTTTAGTTTAGTTTTGTTAAGGGTGTTTTATTGTATGTGAGAATTGAGATGGTGCATGTGAGCTTGTTTGTGTTGTGTGTGCATGTTGCATGAGTGGATTTGCTTTGACAAATCATTTGACCCCTTGATTTTCTCTCACGTGAGCTCACCTCACTGGATTACTTTTAATTGTTTTTTTCTCAAATATTTAAAACGGTGCAGCTCAATGAATTGTTTCTAAAATGTTTAAAACGGTGCAGTATCATATTCACCTAATATATATTTATATTTTATATTCTTGTCTTCATTTCGTGCATCAGGTGAGCAGAGCAAAAAAAAAATTATATTTTAAGAGAAAAAAATATTTTTAAGTGAGAGACGCTCAAAATCCCATCTTTACTCATCCAAACCTAAAACCCATCATCGTCATGCATCATTATGCATTCTTAGGCATGGGTCTTCATTATTAAGTTGATTTGGTAAGTTGATTTGGTAAGTTGAACAAAAACCCCATCTTTGTTATTTGTTCATACCTTCCAATATTGTATTTTTATTGCATTTTTAGTTGATTAAATGCTAGGATTCTCTTTATTGCACATCTTTATGAGTTTCCTTGTATGATTGGGTTTGTACTGTGATAGCTAGCATTTAGGATCACTTTACCCTCTAGCTAAGAGCATCTCCAATGCAAACATGGCTTGCATACCAATAATTGTTGACATGGCAACAATGTCAAGAGACTTGCTTCCTATGTGGCATAAAAATAAATTTGATAGACAATCAACTCAAAATTTTGTCTCCAATGCTTCCGTCTAAAACACAATTTTTTTAAAGACATGTCCATCTTTTTTTTCCTGTTTTATTTTTTATTTTATTTCCTTACCAAAAATATATGAAAAATTAATGTCAATTTTAAATGTTTGTTGAGTCAATCTAAAAAATAGCTGTGCAACAGACCGTCTGAAAGTGGACGGTCATGTTGACAATGTCTAATATTTTTTTTGCCACGTCAGCTTGAGGCTGAATATGCACGGTTGCATTGGAGACACAATTATTAACATAACGTCTATTTATCCTACGTGGCATCTCTTTTTTTCACAAGCCACGCTTACATTGGAGATGTTCTAAGTCTATATGCTTTGCATTTAGACATTGTTGATTATGACTCCTTTATTGCATTTCTTGATTGCATTTATTGTTCTTGCTATGTTTGATGGCAATTTATGTTGATTGACTTTTGTTTGATGATTAGATTTTAGGTTTTCATATCTATATCTAGTTAGGTCTCTATGAGCATTCATTTAGACATATTGATATCTAGGATTGATTTTATTGCCATCATTTAATTCATAGATAAGCATTTAATGTAACCTAGCATTATTTGCATTTTGAATATCATCATATATTCACATAGGTTATTGATCTCTTCATTGAGAATTAAGTCTTGTGTGACTAGGTTGCTTAGTGCACAAGCAATTGGACTAGGTTCACTTTTAAAGGCTTGTGGGTAGTAGTGGTGGGTTATAGGCCGAGAATAGTTGAGGTCAACCTAGGATGTAAACACCATTACAATTAGTGGATTTGAGGTTCGTGTGTGGCGCACATAACAGCCCGTGGTTTTTCCCTGTTGAGGGTTTCCACGAAAAAATCAAGCGTCCTTTAATTTCTGCACTTTTAAACTTTATTTATTATATTTACTAGATTGGGGTTATTTTCGTAAATTGACTAAACGCGAAAATTTGGTAAAAAGAGTTAAAATCTATTCACCCCCTCTAGATTAATATTAGGACACGCCGTTAATTTGTTTCAATGTGCAGGTAAAATTAGATTATATATTGTTGACGCCAAAATTTCGCACGTGTATGCATGAGGTATCATCTGTTTTGAACTATCAAGCCTCATGATTTTGTTCTTGTAAAAGGGAAATGGTGGGGTTGAGGCTATCTTTACTTATTATACCACATACTGTACTAGTCTCGATTTAAACTAATGTGGGAGAAACCCGGCCCCTAACAACATATATTATATCAACTTATATTGAATTAGCTTCTGTGACCTCACAAATAATGAAATTAGTAATCATATGCAAAGGAAATTAAGGTGAACTAGCTAGGGTTCATGCATGTAATGATCTTTATCTACATGTATGGGCTCTGACCTCTTTTTCTTTTCTGTGGTCACTTATCTGATTCTAGACATTATATGATTTGGATATTACATAAAAGGAAAGAAGAACAAGAATACAAGATCAAGAAAAGATGTTATATACTTATATGTCATAATGTCATATGATAAAGCCTTTAATTTCCTCACACAACCATTGACCAATGACCAACTTCCTTTCTCTCTCATATCCTTTTGCTATTATTCACTTCTTGTGCACACGATTCTAGTGCCAACGTCAATACATTCAAGATACTGAGAAAATTTTGTATGGGACGGTCTCATTATCATGTGGTGAGATCATCCAGCAGAATTGAGCTACATTAATATACTTTGCATTGGAAACATAAATATTTTCATATTTGGTTCAATTTTATTAGATCGATCTTATCACGTGGAGGTGAGACCGTCCCATAAAAGTTTTTCTCCGAAGTGTTTCCCGCAAAGGCGCTTCCCCCAAAGGTCAGCGCCTTTGCCCTTTGCCACTAAACAAAGTTCTTTTATGTCACCCATTTAATGCTAATATATAAAAGCAATTCAATTCATAAAATAAGTCATGTTAACGTTCAATTTGTCCAATAGTGGGTTAATTGCACTAACATACCTTGACTTTATCGAATCTAGCAAAATTTCAAACAAATGCATGAAACTAACACAAACACCCCTTGCCGTTAGTCAACACCGTTAGAGTTAACCATTGACTTTCAAAAAGAAAAAAATGACCTTACTATTGAGAAGTCAAAATTACAACTGCCCAGCAAACTTAGAAAAATTAATAAAAACATATTGCCACGTAAGCTCTAATTTTTTTTTATCAATTTAAATAAAAAACAAAACAATTTGGTTTCTAAAAAAACATATCAATTTTTTTATAAAAAAAAAATATTTGAGCTTACGTGACAATATTTTTTTATTAATTTTTCAAAGTTTGTTGGGCAGTTGTAATTTCGAATTCTTAATAGTAAGGTCAATTTTGTCTTTTTGAAAGTCAATGGTTAACTTTAACGGTGTTGACTAACAGCAAGGGGTGTTTGTGATAGTTTCATGCATTTGTTTGAAATTTTGTTAGATTCGATAAAGTCAAGGTATGTTAGTGCAATTAACCCTCCAATAGTTGACAAATTCTTGATATGGTAAAATCGACAACGGATGGCAAAATTTTATTTTATTTTATTGAGCAAATTGCAGCCAACCTCCCTGAGGTTTGATCTTTGACAATCAGAAATAACTTTAGGCTTAATTGACAATGACCTCCCTTGCCATTTGTCAAAGTTATATAATTAGTCAAACTTAACAGAGATAATGGTATCATCCTTTCAAACCTTTTTATTTATTAAAAAAAAAAAAGATTTAAAAGCTTTAAATCTTCACCATTCATCTTGGCCACATTTTTTATTTTTTATTTTTGAAAAATAAAAAAAACTTGAATCTGAAGAAAAATTTGGAAATACATCAATGGAAGAAGAAAATGTTGTTTGATTAGATTTAGATGAGCCAGATTTTAAATTTTTTTTTTTTTTTTTTTTTGAAAAATCTAAAAAACTTGAATTTGAAGAAAAATTCGGGAATCCATATGGAAGAAGAAAAAATTATCTGAAGAAAATGTTGTTGGATTGGATTTTGATGATCCAGATTATTAATTTTTTAGAATTTTGAATTTGAAGAAAAATATAGATATACAACCTATGTCTCCATGGTTTTTATTTTATTTTATTTTATATATTTGTAATTATCAATTTTTTTATAGTGGAGATTCAAATTTGTTTTCATATATTTATATATTTTTAAAATCTTTTTTTTTTTAATTCATGGGCATTTAGGTATTTGTAGCGGCCAAATCCGGTCAACGGTTAAACTTGACTAGCTTTGACTAACGATATGGGAAGTCATTGTCAATTAATGATAAAATTGTTTTTGGTTGTCAAAGACAAACATCAGGGAGGTTGACTGCAATTTGCTCTATTTTATTTAAATCAATGTTTCAAAAGGAATCAAGACATAATAAGCTTATATCATACTTCAATATATATATATATATATATATATATATATATATATATATATATATATATATATATATATATATATGGGTGCAGATATTAACACCCATAAATATGATAAGCACACTCATATTTATAAGTACACATATGTCTAAAATTTAAAATTAAAACATTACTATAAACACCCATGTTAATGCCAATAGTACCCTTATTTAAATGAATGTTTTCATTTTAATATAATTTATTTATAAACCCTTTTAAGTTATTAACACACCCAATTTCCATAAATGATAAATTATTAGGTTCATTTAACTATACATTTTGGTTTCGATAATATTACTGTTCACAAGAAATCCAAATACGAAAACGGAATCGTGGATTGATAACTAGTTGGAAGACTATTACCAATTTGAAACATCTCATGAACACAAAGCAAATCCCCACATTCGATAATTGTTTTACAGAGAAGAGACAATTTCATTTCTTCAAAATCACAAGCCCATCATGGGGATGGGCGCAGTTTTTTTTTTTTCTCCCATCCCCATGATGGGCTTGTGATTTTGAAGAAAGGAAATTGTCTCTTCTTTGCAAAACAATTATCGAATGTGGGGATTTGCTTTGTGTTCATGAGATGTTTCAAATTGGTAATAGTCTTCCAACTAGTTATCAATCCACGATTCCGTTTTCGTATTTGGATTTCTTGTGAACAGTAATATTATCGAAACCAAAATGTATAGTTAAATGAACCTAATAATTTATCATTTATGAAAATTGGGTATGTTAATAACTTAAAAGGGTTTATAAATAAATTATAAACCAACATGAAAGGCTGCAATGGAGGTGAGAAAAATATAACATATAGAGATCAGGGGTATGTTAAGTTTAAAAAATATGAAAAATAGGGTTTAGTTTTTTTTTTTTTTTTTTAATAAAGTGATATAGTTGAAGATATAGGTGTGATTAATGGGTGTACATAGTATTTGGTTTATTTTTAATTAAACTAATTTGTCCTTATTAGTAAATTCCTATTGTGATATTTTTGTAATTAAATTTTTTATTAAAATATGGGTGTGCTTATCATATTTATTAGTGTCAATATCGACACCCTATATATATATATACACGATAATTTTTTTTAAGAATAAATATACAATAAATTAACAATCTCTTTTATATAATAAATTTTGAAAAGGTGCAAGTTCTCTAAGCAATGTGACTAGAGGTGTCAAATGGGTTGGGCCGGGTCATCCCGACTTGAAATTACACAGCCCCTTTGGGCTTTGGATCAGATTTAGACTCAGGCCTGTTACTGTTCGAACCGGACCAGATCAGATGAACATAGTTGAACCAATTGCTAAGACCAGCCCAAAGATTGTTGTGATTAAGGGCCGAGTCGGATTGGACTAGGTCTGAGCCCAAATTCATTGAACATTTACAAAATTAAATTTATTGAATTAAAACATTAGGAATTGAACCATGTGATACAAAGACTTAGGGTCGTTTGTTTTTTTCACTTAAAACTTGATGAGTCTGAATTGTATTCATTAAGTTGTTTTGTTAGTTTGTTTGTTTTTTTGTTTTGTTTTGGTTTTTTTTTTTTTTTAGTGGTCAAACAACTTTAAAATATTAAAAGACAACTTAAAATAAAAAGTAAGAAATCTGATTTTTAACTTAATTCAAAATCATTGGATTACTATATTCTCTTCCAAGTCTATCCTCCGAAAGAAGATATATTTCCAAATTTATCTTAATTTGACAGGGTGTAGAAGTTTTTCTTTTAACATATTTATTATTTTAAACAGGTTTTAGAAAAAAAAAAAAAAAAAAAAAAAAAAAAAAAAAACTCTAATTACTTCTCATACTGAAAATTTTCAAGGATTGAACAATTGAATTTCTCTCCAACCAAATCCTCGTAAGAACTATTTATTTATTTATTTATTTTTATCTAGCTATTTGTATAGTGCTCAATAAATATGTCTATCATATTGAGTAGATTACGTGGTTTGAATATATTATAGAATAATTGTATATGAAAAATTCAAGAACCTTTTTTTTATTTGGTTTTCGGTGCATATGATCCAATAAACCAAGACAATAAAAATGGTTTCATAAATTATATACACCGGAAACGTGGACAATATACAAAATTGAACTTAAACTTTGTTTGCAAAACATGTAAAATTATATTTTTTGATGGATTTTTTATTTTGTTAAATTGAACTTTGTTTGCAAAAAAATAAATACAAAATGTTTTAAAGAATGGTGCATGTTAAATTACTTCTTTTAATTAGTATGGGTATAAATGTAAAATTACTTATTTTCAGACAATTTTATTTTTAAAAAACAAACATGTTGACAGTACATTCAGATGTGAGAAAAAACAAAATATGTCATTCGGGTTCAAATTTCAGTCCCTATTTAGTCTTCAAAAAAATTCAGGACTGTTCAGTCTTCAGACAAAAAAAACAAACGACCCCTTAGACCATCTCCAATGCATGTGTTATTGCCAATGTCAAATTTGGTACAAAAAAGTGTAAAATGCTATATTTGGCACAACAATTTAGCATTGTGCTCCAATGCACAATTCTGATTAAAATGTTATTTTTATTATTTTATTAATTAAAATTATAAAAGTCAAATAATATCATTAATGCATTCATTAATTTTTTTTTTGAATTGTTCCCATTCTTTATTTTCGTCTCTCCCCTTCTCCCATTGTCTTCTCTGAGATTTTGTTTTTTGCTTCAGACTAGATTCTAGAACACAGATTAGGTTGCCATTATTTTCGTCTCTTTCCCTTGCTCCCATTGTCTTCTCTGAGATTTTTATTTATTTATTTATTTATTTTGCTTTAGACCAAATTCCAGAACACGAATTAGGTTGTCATTATTTTCGTCTCTTTCCTCTGCTCCCATTGTCTTCTCTGAGATTTTGGGTGATGGCCAACCAAGCATTGCAGATGGCTACATCTTGGTTATTTGTAAATGATTTTCCACGTTTTGAAAGATTTTGATTCTCTTCCATTGAAAAAATATTTTTGTATATACAAATGGAAGATATGAAATTTGGAGATGAATAAAAAAAAGAAAATGAAAAGACAAAAATGGAAGAACATTGAATTTCTATAGAATTGTTGCAGATGAAATAAATTTTGATTAAAATATCATTAATGTATATTAACTTTAAATTATTTTAATGATATTTTTATAATTAAAAAATAAGCATTTATTGATGTGCCAAAGTTGACATAAAATTTAGCATATGTCAAATTTGGCACAACATTTGGCACTGTATTGGAGGAAGGTTTTTGTACTTTATGCCAAATTTTAGCATTGGCACAACAAAATAACACAACATTGGAGATGCTCTTACTCTCCTTCTTCCCAAGAGAGCGACAGTTTTTTAGACGTTTATTAAACAACCTTTGACTATAAATAACATATCAATACATCAAACATAAAACCAATTGAACTCAACCATCTGATATATTAAATTATTTTTATTTACTGAAAATTTGTGTACAAATGTTATTAAACAAAATATATATATATAAATTCTATTATCAGTTCGAACTGACAAAAGTTATATCAATGTCAGCTATTCGAATGGGATATTATCGGATTGAATGAGCCCTTTTATCACCGAGCTATATGACAGTGGTATTAACACAGTACATTAGGATTTAGGAGTTCGAGAAATGACAAAATAACTTTTTTTTTTTTTTTTTTTTTTTTTTTTTACAATTGTTGGATGGCATAATACAACTAACATTTAGGTGGAAAAGCAAGTCCGTACGTGAAAATACTCATAAGTAGTCATAACACACATATCAAGCTAGCTATTATATATGATGAATATATATTATTATATATTTAATTTGCTGAGAATATGATGTGTTTTTTCTTTGTTCTTTTTCTTTATTAGGTGTGTGTTAGTTAGTAGATAAAAAGTTTGAGATCGATCTCGAATGTTGTCGGCACTTCACTCGGGACCATCTCACCATCATATATATATATATATATATATATATATATATATATATATAAGGGTACACTACAAGAAAAGAAAAAAAGATGTTTTATAACACTTATTTATGATAGGTTTTTTTTTTTTTTTTAACCATCAATCATGTGTGATGGTTTGTAAAAACCATCATAAGAACTTGATGGTTTTTAAAAAGTGTCAAGTCTTGATGATGCTTTCAGATATTATCATTAAATGTTGACGGTTTTTAAAAGCCATCAAGAAGTGTTGACATTTAAAAACCATCGAGAACCATTGACATTTAAAAACCGTCAAGAAGTATCAATGTTTAAAAACCATCAAAAAGAGTTAATATCTTTTTGATATTAAAAATCCATTTCTAAATTCCATAACCAAAATAGTAAAAAAAATTAATAGTAAACATGACAGAAAAAATAAAATTTATTATTTATATATTCACTTTAATTAAAAAAAAAAACTTAATCAGTTAGTTAAATGTCTACCATTTTTTCCCTCACATAAAAACTTAAAAACCTAATACTTATCTTTTTAACTCTCATCAAACCTAGCCGCCTCCAAGTGGTTCTCAAACCTAATACTTATATATATATATTTTTTCGTCTTTACAATTATAAGTCAAAAGTTTTTCATCTCTTCGAAAGAGACATGGCTGTCGTAAGGTTCTCAGTGGCGAAAAACGTAGGTTTGTTCTTTTTTTTTTTTTTTTCTTGAATTATTTTTTTCTTACTTTTTTGATTTTGATCTATGATTTTTTTTTTTTTCCGTTTAAGTTATTGTTTTATTGTGTGATTGCTTATGGAGAATGGAGATACTTTGAATCAAATATCTAGATAGATCTGGCTCTGTTAGTTAATCGAATCGAACATCTTGTTTTTCTTTCTTTTTTAAAGTTCACTTTTTTTTAATCATGATTAATCAAGCTTTGAGTGAAAATTGTCCTGAGTTCCAGAATTTTCTTGTCAAAACTGGTTTGAATATAAGACAATTTATTGTCAATTCTCTTTAGAAATTGGAGACACCAAATTAATTATTATTATTATTCGTTTTTTTTTTTTTTTTTCAAGGTAAAGTTACACAATAATTCTCTCATGATGGCAAGATTGAACCAATGACCACATTTACACATGGAAATTTTGCTACATGGACAGCAAAAGGAAAAGAAATTTGGGAATAACATTGATGAATACAAGTAAGGCTATCTCCGGACATTTTGGGGCCCGAGCGATTTTATGATATTAACAAAAATTAGGGCTCTATATAAAATTATTATCATTAACAGATTATATAATTATATTGTCTAATTGTCTAATTGACTAATTTAAGTATTCAACAATAACAAGGATGTCAAGAATACAAAATTATTTTATTTTAACTTGTATTTTTTTTTCGTTTAAATCCGTTTGTGTATTTGTGTAGACTGTAGTCAATTTGATTAATGATTATAATTATAGTAGTAAGAAGGTCAAGGTTGTTGTTTTTAATTAATTTACTATTTGGTTTTGTTTTAAATAGTGTAGTGATGTAGTCTCAGAATCACAATGACAAATTTATTGGGCATGAAGTTTTTTTTACTTAATTGAATTAGTTCATTGGGCTGAAAAGGAAAATATATAAATAAAATCAGTAAAAGGTTTGGAATTGGGCCATGTTTAAACATAAATATATTGGGTTCTGAGGCCCCAAAGAAGAAGAAGTAAATTGGGCTAGTTAGGGGCCCCAGCAAAATACTGGGTTTGCTGCCCCCATGGGCCGGCCCTGAATACAACTATACAAGTTGACTGCTAATTCTTTGTTTTGTATGCCTAATTACCTTATACACAATTGGCATCCAATGTTTATGTGTAAAATTTGTAAATTTATTTCAATATATATTGTGTAAAAATTCGTCATTACTTGTATTATATATAAATTTTAATTGTTATAATACAATAATTTTTATTTGTTTGTATAATCCTTTTAATGATTTGGGATTCAATTTTAATATATTATATTTATTTACTACAATATTAATGTAATAATTGCTATTAAATTAATTATAATTTTTATAAAAATAAAATACTATTTTTGATGGTTAAATACTGTATCAACTATCTAATCTTGTCTATTACAGAATAATTCAATAACATTAATTGTTTCATGAAAATAAATAAATAAATAAATAAATAAAAAGTCCATATTGATATATGATTGCTTATATATATATATATGTACATAACCTGTGTTCCATCTTTTTTTTTTTTTCCGGCTTCATGAATCTCAAAGTCGTGGCATTTTGATCTGCATTATTGTGCAAATAATAATAATTATGAATATAAGACAGAAGTTCAAGTTGTTGTGAATTGAATTAGAAGCTCATGATCAAGGGATTAGAAGAGAAGGCCTAGCATGATAGAGAAGAGCTTGTCAGATTAGCCAAGGAGACTGCCTGGGAACCAAACAAGGGTTTTCTAGCTAGCAGCAGCTTGAAATTAAAACCTCTTTGCATAAAGACTCAGGCAAGTCATCCTTGGCTATCAAACAATACTCTTATCTTCATGTAAGACCTCTCTCCTTAAACAGCAATAACACATGCACGATATCGTATCGCTTGATATATATAATTTCGAGGTATCGATGATGATCGATGGATGAAGAAGAGAAGACCTAGCATGAGAGAGAAGAGCCAGTGAAGCTAGCCAAGGTGACTGCCTGATATATATAACCCAGCAAGGGTTTTAGAAATATTTTTAACATTTTGATGAAACCACTTGGAAGGATCTCAGGCAAGTCATCCTTGGCTACCAAACTAGACTCTTGTCTTCATGTTAGAACTCTCTTCCTCTATAATATATATTTTAAAAAATATTTCTTCTTCATGTTGCACCCAAATTGGATGCCACTACAATGTTTTCAACTCACTATTTATAGCCAATTAAAGGATATAGCTAGAGAGATCAGATTCTGATCACCACACATACAATTGAGATATGATCATCATTTTTCATTTTATTCCTTTTTATATATTTATTTATTTAATTTCTAGAACTTATCAAGTGCATTATTATCCTGGACACGACATATTGGAATATATTCTTCCATAAGTTGCAGTAGTACTACTACTGACCCCATACATGCATTTCAACATAAAATCTCTTTCCAAATCCCAAATACAGAATTTCCACCGGTAAAAGAAATTAAAGGCCTAGCTTCAAGGTTTCCGATCGATATGCAAATTAAAGTAAACCCACATTTGCAGAGGGGGAGACTTGCTTCTGGCTTTTAATTCCTATACCAAATTATTGGATGTAAGGGAAAAAGGCTTTGAGAGCAATGACAACATTAATATATACAGGTAAAATTAGATTATATATTGTTGACACCAAAATTTTGTACGTGTATGCATGAGGTATTGTCCGCTTTGAACTATCAAGCCTCATGATTTTGTTCTTGTAAAAGGGAAATCATGAGGTTGAGACTTGAGACTATCTTTTTTTATGTATACCATATTACCATATACTACTCTTGACTTCAAATAATGTGGGAGAAAACCCGGCCCATAACAACATATATTATATCTAATGTTATTGAATTAGCTTCTCTGACCTCACAAACAAGTAATCCTATGCATATTAAGGAAATTAAGGTGAGCTAGCTAGGGTTCATGCATGATGCATGTAATGATATTTTTCCACATGCATGTATGGACTTTTGACCTCTTTTTCTTTTCTGCGGTCACTTATCTGATTCTTGACATTATATGATTTGGACATTACATGACAGGAAAGAAGAACAAGAATACAAGATCAAGAAAAGATGTTATGTCATATGATAAAGCCTTTATAATTTCCTCACACAACCATTGACCAATGACCGACTTCCTTTCTCTCTCATATCCTTTTGCTATTATTCACTTGTTGGGCACATGATTCTAGTGCCAACGTCCATACATTCAAGATTTCAAGATGCTTCCCCCAAAGGTCAGCGCCTTTGCCTTTGCCCTTTGCCACTAAACAAAGGTCTTTTTAGCCAACCATTTAATGCAAATATTTAAAAGCAATTCAATTCATAAAAATGTTAACGTCAATTCATAAAGTAAGTCATGTTAACGTGAACGTGGCTCTATTGCTACCCACGAAATATTTTTCTACATCTATATTTTAATCAGAGTAATGCTACTTTGCCTAAATTTGGTACCCAAGTGATGTGGCAACACTTTAATTCATTTATTTAAATGATGCAAATATAATACAATTTAGATGAATGAATTAGAGTGTTGCCACATCATTTAGGCACCAAATTTAGGTAAAGTAACAATACTCTTTTAATAATTGTCTTTATTTCTAAAATACTCTTACATTTAATTACTTAAAAATGAAAATACAAAGCTTTATAATTGAAAATTTAATTTATTTCTTATACCTATAAGTTGAACACCCAATCTATCATAAACCCTAATAATATATAATTAATCAAATCCAACATCAATCAGGAAATATATATATATATTTTTCACATATAGTGAGTGAATGGATGAACAAAGAATTGATTTTATGGATTTTGAAAGCATTTAGGTATGTTTACTTTCATTTTTATTATTGTTTTGTAATTGAATAAATTGTCGCCGTTGTAGTCTTGTAGAACTAAAAAAAAAAAAAAGTTGTAGAACTCTATCAAGTCTATACGGTTTTTAAACACAACTCACTTACTCAGTTTACTTTAATTCAACTATAAATTTTTATTAATTTAATTGGTTTGTTAACCAAAAAACTTGGTGGATGAATTTAAGGAAAAAAAAAACAAATTTTTAAATGGAAAAAGTTGATTTGTTTGGTGATTGAATATATATATATATACAGTCTTTCTATTATCAGTTCGAACTGACAATAAATATATCAGGACGAAGAATGTGGACCACAGATTATGGAGAAATTTTGACAAATGCATACACTGTGAGCCAAAATATGTAAATCTAGTGGTCCATATTCTTCGTCCTGATATATTTATTGTCAGTTCGAACTGATAATAGAAAATCTGTATACATATATATATATTTATACTTTTTAAGACCAAATAAGTTGCATATTGCTATTTGTTTAATTATTATTGTTGTTTACGAAGATTAAGTGTATAAACCATAATGATTTCATGTAGGGGAGGAGATAGGCAGGGGCCGACAGGGGCCATGGCCCCTCCAACCAAAATATTTTCAACAAATTTTTCATGAATAAAATTGTCATAATATGTTATGTAAGCAATGATATCTCCGGCCCATCCCACTATTACTATTTTTAATTATAAACATAAGAGTGTCGATATTTATACCCCTGAAAAACTGTATGTGCACCCCTTTTTGTACATACACCCCATTAAAAATTTTAAAATGTTTTAACTTGTAAGCACACCCCACATATTACCATATATGCCCTTTTTCTTCATTTTTGAGAAATATTATAAATTAATGAGTTATAAAATAGTTAAATAAAAATTGAATTTTTAAAAAAAATACTCGTATAGAGATACGAGGAGCCACGCCTGAAGCCTCCTCCTAGAATCAAAAACTTGGAGACTGAGCTTTTTTATTTTATTTTATTTTTTTCCTTATATATTTTTTTATTTCCTCTTAATTAGAATCTCTGATCTACAATTTTTTTTTTCTTATTCTAACAATACAATTTCAATTAATATAAGAGAATTAGTTCATCAATAACATTAATTGAATCTGTTTGTATGCTTAAATTTCTAGTCATTTTTTTTTATATTAGTATAGATTATTAATTAACTTTAATTATTTTCTCATCTGAATTTTTTTTTATAACAGTTAGTTGATATTTATAATTTTAAATAATCACTATTAAAATCTTAATTAATAAAAAAAAAATAGATAGTTAAAAAAAAAGGTAATTTTTTTATTTGTGTAACTAATTATAATATTTGCTAAAATATTCTAAATATTAAATATTTTATTAATATGATGAGAAAGTTATATTTATATTAACCATTTTAAGGGTAATATTGGAATTTTAGAAATATATTGATTTAGGGTGTACATACAGATTTTGAAGGGTGCAAATATCGCTACTCTAACCATAATTATTACCTTTTAAAGTTTGGCCCAACCAATATATCTAAGAAAGTTTGATGTGAAGCAACATCAGCAGCTATGAGCGTGTAACCATAATCGTTATAAGAAGAAATTATTCATATGGTCCCATTTATTAATGTATATAATGAATAGATATCACAAAGATTACTAACCATAATCAGTAATTTACCATGTCAAGACGTTTAACAAATAAGAGATATTGGATGTAATAGATTATTTACAAAAATAAGTTAATTTTGTGAGACATACACCATAGATGTTCGAAATATGAATGCTTGTTACATTACAACATGAAATCGAACTCACCATCAATAAGAAAATAAAAGAATAATTGAACAGTATTACTTGGTAGATATATTTATGTTACAATTGGTTCTCAATTATAAAAATTAAATATGAGTATAGATTCGATTATAGATGATTTTTAAAATTTTCAAAACCAGCAAGTTTCATTTTGATTCATAAAACTTGTGTTTTATTTTATTAATTAATTTATGAGACTAAACGGTATTACATTTGGTTTTTTAATAATTTAGTTTTTAAATATTGATATATTTGTCTCGCAAAAACTTGAATTTTTTTTTGTCTCAATTATTTATTGTCGTGAGGTTCCTTACATGTACTAGAAAAGAAAATGAAGGGGCTCAAAATTCAAATTGTATGAATGTTAATTTGTATGAAATTTAAATTAAAAATTGTTTAATAAATATTAAAAAGTTATAAAAAAAAAAATAAAAAAACTAACCATCTCTATCTCATCGCCTCTCTTTCTTCCCATCTCTGTTAGAGGTGTAAATCGGATTTAGATATCCGGATCTAATCCGGAAAATCGGATTAAAAAAAAGTCTATATCCGTATGTATTCGTATCCGATTTTCGGATACGGCATGTACAAAAGTACTATTCGGATTCGGATGATCCAAATTCGAAAAAAAAAAAAAAAAATTCAAAATCCGATCGAAAACCTTGTAATATATATTTTTTATCAATTTTATAACAAGTTATATAATATTTATGTTAAATATATATATTTTTAATTAATTTTGAAAAAAAGATACACCGTAATAAGCGCTGAACAAATGTGTACCTAGGGGCAGACATTAATGGGGGGCTGACCCGGCTGTAGCCGGGACAGCCTCTAACAAAAAAAAAAAAAAATCTTAATCTCACCTCTCACATCCCAACTCCCAACACACACACACACTCTATCTCTCTCCCACCCAGGGGAGGAGATAGGCAAGGATGGCCCCCCAACTAAAATATTTTCAACAAATTTTTCATGAATAAAATTGTCATAATATATTATGTAAGCAATGATATCTCTGGCCCATCCCACTATTACTATTTTTAATTTTAAACATAATTATTACCCTTTAAAGTTTGGCCCAACCAATATATCTAAGAAAGTTTGATGTAAAGCAACACCAACAGCTATGAGCGTGTAACCATAATCGTTATAAGAAGAAATTATTCATATGGTCCCATTTATTAATGTATCTAATGAATAAATATCACAAAGATTACTAACCATAATCAGTAATTTACCATGTCAAGTTCTACAACAAAAATTTCAAGACATTTAACAAATAAGAGATACTGGATGTAATGGATTATTTACTAATATAAGTTAATTTTGTGAGACATACACCATGGATGTTCGAAATATGAATGCTTGTTACATTACAACATGAAATCAAACTCACCATCAATAAGAAAATAAAAGAATAATTGAACAGTATTACTTGGTAGATATATTTATGTTACAATTGGTTCTCAATTATAAGAATTAAATATGAGTATAGATTCGATTATAGATGATTTTTTAGATTTTCAAAACCGGCAAGTTTCATTTTGATTCATAAAACTTGTGTTTTATTTTATTAATTAATTTATGAGACTAAACGGTATTACATTTGGTTTTTTAATAATTTAGTTTTTAAATATTAATATATTTATCTCGTAAAAACTTGAATATTTTTTTTGTCTTTGCCCCCCCAAAGCCAAAATCCTGGTTTCGCCCCTGATTTCATGGTTTTTTAGATAATTAATATATTGATTCTGCAAGTATAATGAAAAAAAATAAATATATAAAATTAGTTTTAGAGTTGAATTTGTATTTTATTTTTCCCAAGCAAAATCTTAGTTGTAGAGTTTTATTTGAATATGATATATATATATCTGAGTAAATTCTATAATATTTGTTGAAAGGAACGAAGAAACTGTACATAGTTTGTTTGTTTTTTTTTTTTTTTTGAAAGAAGAAACTATAGTTACAATATATATATATATATATATATATATATATATTTGCCATGGTGGAAATAAATGAAGAAAAATGAGTGTAATGAGAAAAAATATATGTTTAAAAAATGATTAAATGATAGTTATTAATTTAAATTTTTTAATATGAGTATTGGAAGAAAAATGGGTGTACGAAGATATTTTGTAGGCGAAAATAAAGCCACCTTTTATAGTTTGTACAATAGTTGACAAATTGTTGATATGGTAAGATCGGCAATGGATGGCGGATTTTTTATTTTATTTATTATTTTTTTATATATAAAATAATCAATTTTTCAAAGGAATCAAGACATAATAAGATTATATCATAATTCAAAAATTAAAAATAAAAATAAGCTTATATCAATTAGAATGAACTAAATTTTGTTTAAAAAGAAGAAGAAGAAGAATGAACCTATCAAGTTAAGCAAGCACTTTTAAAGCAAAAGCATACTCAATACTTGACTAAAAATCATAATCAATTGTACAAACTATTGGTTAAGTGGTTGTACACCTCCTTACCAAGTCACCATATTGATAACGGCTTTATGGAGGTCCGACTCCCACCTTAACAAATTAAGTATGACGAGATATCTTTCTTGAGTTATGAAAGTAACTATTGAGACTCATGCTAATAGTATATGATCTCGGTAAATTCAGCTGTCACTGACCATTGACCAATTGTAAATAAGCATGCGCACACACATAACGTTGTGCTATCAAATCCACACGAAAAATCGTTCGAGATTACACGACCGACAATTATCGTATATATACACAATTATAAGTGACAATGGAGGCTGAAGTCCACAAAAACTATATATTGGGTCGCATGTAGTTAATTAAATTTAGGGTCCAATACTAAGAAGAAAAATATCACGGCAGGCCCAATTATTTAGGAGGAAAAAAGCAAAGTTTATTTTTGTTCACCCACATTAACTAGAGGTAACCATTACCCCCACCCCAAGTGTTGACACGTGTCCTAAACTTTGGTTAATTTTTGGTTAAGTTTGAACTTTGGGTTAAGTTTGGGACACGTGTAACACTTGGGGTGGAAGGTAATGGTTACCTCTAGTTAATGTGGGTGAGCAAAAATGCACTCAAAAAAGCATATGCACTTTATCTCCAGCTCAGCAGAAAAAGAAGGATAGGTATCTACGTGGACCCCCACTTTCATGAGTCCATTTTTGCACACCCCTTCCAAGGGGGGTAAGCATTACCTCCCTTCGGTACACATGACATGGGTCTATGGAGGGATAAAATTGTCTAAATATTTACTCCTCTATAGACACATGCCATCCATTTAAGCGGGGGGTAATGGTTACCTCCCTTGAAGGGGGTGAGCAAAAATGTTCTCCACTTTCATACATATCCTTTAACACGTGTGCTCTATCTCTCTCCTCTCTATCATAATTCATGTGCTTCAATGTCTCGTCATCTCTTCAGACAAAGAAAGGTACCATGTCTGTCTTCTCTCACTTTCACAACCCCCATATTTTACTTCTTTCACTTTAATATCTTCAACCTCCGCTAGACTTCAAAGTTGAAATTATCTTTTTATTTTTTTATTTTTTTATATATGCGTTGTTGATGACTGACAACAATTTTAGATCAAAGTTAAGAAGCTCTCCGTGATGGTGTCCTGTGAATTCTGTAATACAAAGCTTGCAGTCTTGTACTGTAGAGCTGACTCTGCCAAGCTTTGTTTTTTCTGTGACCAACAAGTTCACTCGGCCAACGCTCTCTCTCAAAAGCACCTCCGTTCACCAATCTGTGACAGTTGCAGAGCTGAGCCGGTCTCTGTTTGTTGCAGTGATGAGAAACTTATGCTCTGTCAAGAGTGTAATTGGGAATTACATAGCTATTCCTCTGCTTCATGTTTGCATAAATGTAATCCTGTTGAAGGGTTCTCTGGTTGTCCTTCAGCTATTGAATTGGCTTCTTTATTTGGGGTTGATTTGAAAGCTAAGAATTTAATGAATATGAATTCTGGGTCTAGAGAGAAATTGAATTTGAAAGAATTTATTGTCCCAGAACAGAGTTGCTCTGTTTTTATAAGCATTGAAAAGTACAAGCAAGAGGTGTGCGAGCAATTAGTGGAGATGGGAAAGAGTGATTTGGAGAGTCTTGAAGTGGGAAATGCATGTAAAGATGAGTTACTGGAACAGCAAACGCCATTTGCATATGCGTTAATGTCGCCTCCTTACGTGGACTTGAGAGATTATGATTGTTCTGTTAGTGAAGATGGTGTTGGTGGTATTATATGGGATTCTAATCCTACACATCAGGCTGCTCAGGTTGGTATCAAATTATATATCAATCGGTTTATCTATTATTTTTTTTTATATATGTTTGAAATGATAATCTGTTTAGCATCACAAAGTTTTTCTTCTTAGTAGGATGAATTTTAAAATATATACCGATAATATTTACAACATTCTAATTTCTAAGTAGGATAAATATATTTTTGTAAAACTATAGGGATATAGGGATAATTAGTCTTTCTATTGTCAGGACATCATGACAATAAATATATCAGGATGAAGAATGTGGACCACAAATTATATAGAAGTTTTTTGATAAGTGCATACACTTTGAGTCCAAGTATGTAAATCTGGTGGTTTACATTTTTCGTCATGATATATTTATTGTCAGGACGAAATAATAATAGAAAATATGTAGGGATAATACTAACAATTTTTATAGTAAGAATAAGAAAAAATATTTTCTTAAAATATAAGGACATCACCGACAACATTTTTATCTTTTATTTATTTTTTTAAAAAAAATTATACAAAGACAATATTTTTAATATTATAAATATCTTTTCTTGAAATATATCGGCAATATCGACAACATTTTTAACTGCATAAATATATATTTTTTAAATTATACAAACAATATTGACAACATTTTTAACATGATAAATATATATTATTTTATAGTAAAATAAATAAATATATTTTTAAAAATTATATAAACAATATTGACAACATTTTTAATAGGATAAATCTCTTTTCTTAAAATATACAGATGACAACATTTTTAATAAGATAAATATCTTTTTTTAATTATACATACAAACAATATTGACAACATTTTTAGTAGGATAAATCTCTTTTCTTAAAATATACGGATAATACTGATAACATTTTTAGCATGAAAAATATATATTTTTTTAAATTATAAAAACAATATTGATAACATTTTTAGTAGGATAAATATTAGATGTATCTTATTTTTCTTTCTTTACTTGGATCTATTAATAATGAGTTTGAATGTAACTATTGCAGAATCTGTGGAATCAATTATTGTCAAGTTATGTACCAACAACAGAAGAAAGCGATAACGTACCGGTAACAGGACTATCTAACTCCGAAACTTGGGATAACACAAGACTTGTCCAGGCCACTCGTCACTCTGTTCCAGCTTGTAATCGAAATACCAATGGGACGAAACATGAGGCAGACATAGAATTGCTAGCACAAAATAGAGGCAAAGCTATGTTACGTTATAAGGAGAAGAAGAAATATCGAAGGCATAGTACTTTCTGCTATGTATCATCTTCATACTTCATAGTATAATAGTTTAGCTTGTTTCGTTTTGCTTTCGATAGATTCATCGTTTGAACATCTGATTCTGATCATATACTGGTGTAATCAATTGTTGACAGATATGATAAGCAAATCCGATATGAGTCGAAGAAGGCCAGGGCTGATACTAGAAAGCGAGTGAAAGGTCGGTTTGTGAAGGCAAGTGAGACTTTTGATGTTGAATTATATAACATATGAATCCTTCCAATAGTACTACATTTTGTCGATCTTCTTTATCAATTATCATATGTAAATATATGTACACATTTGTATATGTAGAACTGAAGATTTTAGTTATCTTGATTGTGTGTATATATAATTATAAAAATATTTTATAGCTACAAATATCTCTGTTACATCTAAAAACAATCCATTGTAGATAAATGTTTTAGGCATGCAAATGTTAATTAATCAGTGCAAGCAAAGTAGAGTATAGCATATGCAGTAAAGTAAACAGTGAGAGAGCCTTCAGGAGTTGACGATCTGATCTTATCAAAAGATAAGCACACGCTCCAGATTTCCTGGAACTACACTGTAATCGCAATTGTTTAAAAAACAGTACGTATTATCCGAAACAGATCTAGATCAGATTGGATAGGATACAAAATTTGCAATGAAAGCATCTTCATCAGATACAACAATCTAGACGCTACATGTATTATTATTAATGTCAATATGGTCAGTAAAGTATTATTCATCAAATGATCTGTGTTTCAACTTTCAAGCCCAAAGTAAATTCAAATCAAACCCCAGAAAAATCACTGGTTGACTCTAAACTGTAAACAACTAACAAGTTAAACTGGTTGACAGTAGTTGCATATGGTCTGGTTTTGTCAAGTTGGACAACAATTAACATTGAATATATGGTGTAAGCAGAAACCAGCCTGTATCGTGTGTAAGGTAACATGGTGTATCTGGGGAAGCTGGTTGATTTCATTTTCCTGATAACGTATTGGATCAGTGAAGGTGACAGATTTATGATGAAACCTGGTGGGGTTTGAACGCAGATCCATAGACAACTACTCTTAACTTTGATTGTTTAATTATATATTTTGTTAATAGGTGTCTGTGGACTTTCACTTAAAATTATTTGTTTAATTACATATTATTATAGAAAAGGCAAACATACAACCGTTTGTTTAGGTATTTGCACGTGCACTCGATGAATTGTAGAGGCTGCAATACAAACATAAGAAGTGATTAACTGAAATTGCTTTTTAATGATATTTTCGAAGCACTCGTAGGTTTTGATTCAATTTAATTAATTGGTTTTAATTTCTGCCTCAAATTAATGCAATTCTACGACTACAATCATTTTTATTTAAGTGTACTTTGTATGTAGTCAACTTTAGATTGTTTATGTAAAATACATTTGATATAGTAGACTTGAATAATTGGATAAAATTGGCAAGTCGAGGACGGGTGAGTGAGATTTCGTTAGGAGAAAAACTTGGATGGGATCCAATCAATATGTGTTATTTACATTGGAAGTATAAAAATATATTTTTTAAAGTATTATATAGCACATTTTGATTGGATGGTCCCATTGCCACGTCAATGAGACCGTCCCATCCAAGTTTTTAACGAAATAGTGCATTTTTGCTCACCCACACTAACAAGGGTGAACCATTACCACCCATTCCAGTGTTGACATGTGTCCCAAACTCTCCACCCACTAAAGTTTGGGACACGTGTCAACACCTGGAGTGGGTGATAATGGTTCACCCTTGTTAGTGTGGGTGAGCAAAAATGCACTCCGTTAGAAATGTTGAAAATAGTGCCACAAAAAAGATGGCACCAGTTGTCAAGCAAAGCAGCATTTCTGCCTCTGCCCAATAGAAAATGGTCCCTCTCACCTCAAAATTACCTTAATTCTAAAGCCACGTTCCCGTTAAACGAGTTCATACATTCACATCAAACTTATTTATTAAATTTTTTTTATTAAAATTGGAGTTAATAAATAATGGAGCATAATCCATGCATAGTTGAGGTAAGAAAGTGAGAAATTTCAACGAGGTCCTTTAACAACGCGAAGACTTGTACGTCTTCACCATGTGAGAAATGTCTCGGTCACTGAACTTATTCCTGTCGCAAGATTCTCTCTTCCTCTTCCTTTCAAATGCAGATGCACATTACCATTTCTAAATGCATTCCCGAAGCGCTTCTTCACTTCTCTCTCCTCTCCTTGCCAGTAAGTCATTTCTGGGTCCTCTGCACCTCTCTGTTTTTTTTCACAATCAATTTCGATTTCGTTCTGTCAGTTTCAAGCTTCACTTTCTTTATTTAATATATTATCTATCTGCTCTCCCCACCTGCATTTCAGTCTCATTTATCTGTCTAACTTGTTTTTGGCCCAACTATATATATATATATACACGGTGTATCACAGTTGTCATTTATGCATGCCCATCCCTCTCTCTTTAATGGAGCTGAAATGTTAAAGAGTAATTGGGTGACTGATTTTAAGTTGATGTAGGATGTTATGCTTGAAAAACAATGGGGTGTGCTTCTTCTGTATACGCATTAGGGAGGAAGAAGAAGGCCATTATTCCAGAAGTTGTGGTGTTTGTTCCCTCTGTCAGAATTCCTGTACAATCTGATCTTCAAACCCCACTTAAAGCTCTAATTCCAAGGGAGCTTCTCGACAGATTGGCTTCTCTCAGGAACCAAATTGTGTTTGTGGCTCAGGATACTGGTCAGCTTTTACAATCCTGTTATCTTCTTTTCTTTTCTTTTTTCTTGCCTTTCCTGTTTGGTTGCTGAGAAAATATAGGGAAACAATTGCTGAGAAAAAGATGAAATTTTGATTCTTGTAGATGGATCTGCAATCACGGAGCTACGGCGGGCACTAGAGGATTACTTGTCTCTTTCACTTGGGCTTACCAAAAAAGGTATTAGAATTTTGTCTCTCTTTCACTTGTAAGTATAACAACTGCATCTATGTTTCTGTAATAAATAATCTGTATGTGTTACAGAATTTGGCCTTGTGGACTTGGTGGATTTCAAGTGGAAAAACCTGGAAGATGGGAAACAAGTAAGAGAGCACCACAAATAAGCCAATTTTTGGTTATTCTTGTATGTATTACTTTCATTGTATCAACAGTCTAATGATTAAGCCTGGAATTTGATATAAGCAGGAATCCTGCATCGCAAACTCCTGGTTCGAATTACTATCTGTTGTTCACATGATGGCTATGCTGACATTATCCGAGGCCAATTCATTGCTGATTCCCAAGGACTACTCTGGTTCTGGTGTAAGGGTTGTATCATCAGGTTTGTAATTTTACCTCTTGGTTTTATGGCTTATTCTTTAATTGTTAATGCTGCTAAGATTCTTGGCTGATTTAACGAATGATCGTTTATAACATTTACATTCAGATTGCAAAAGAGATGCTGTCGAATTACTGCTTAAAGCATCAGGATACCTGGAATTTTGTGTCAAGAATGTACTAGTTCACATACCCCCAGATATCAAGTATGTCGACAGATTATTAGTTAAGGTTCTTTCTGAAAACTCTTTAATACCGATCTTTGTAATTGATAAATCATATGTGATTTCAGGAAAAAATTCCCAAAAGATTTTCAGGATGGTGTGTTAGAGGCAATTTCTATCCAAGCACTAGGCCAGGTATATATTCCGCAATGTCTTGCGAATAAGTTGCAATCTCAATTTTGTAACAAACATAGATATGATGTGTATTGATGTTTAATGGATGACATAGAGATCACAGAACTGATAAATTCTGGGATGCATTGCTCTTCTATGTTGTTATTGGTGTTTTAACCATCTGATGTACTTGATGAAAATTTTCAGGGAACTGAAATTCAGCTTGGCTTAGCTGTTGAAAGTCAAAAGGCCACTTTATCAGTCAAGAGGAGATTGGCATGTGAGCTCTTGATCTATTTTAGTCAGGTATGTATTCATATTTTCCTTACTCTTTTTTGATAGAGAAGTTGATTATGGTTAAGATGATGCAGCCTAGATTGTTAAATCACTTTTCATGTGAATTTAAATTGAAAATGTACAAGTAAAATATTTTGCTGGCTTCTATAGTTCTATGTATTGACCTCTGAAGCTGATTCTGCTTCTAATCACTAGCGTGTTTTTACTGGTGTCTGATCAGGCGTATCAATGCTTGTCCGGATGTGACATGAATTACACACCTGGAAAGAAGCATCTATGGTTCATCAAGTGGAAATTTCTTGAATCCAAGGTTTTTGACACTACATTTCACTGATCATAACAGATTCCTGATACTGCAATCATAAAAATTTTACCGAACACATTCTAATTACTAAATTTCAACAGGCGGCAGCTTACTATTACCATGGTCTTATCCTCGACAAGGGCAATGAACCATCGTGTCATGTTAGTGCCGTGTGTTGTTTCCTTGCTGCAGAAGAACTCCTGTGTGAGAGCAAAAAGGCCTACTTAAGCTTCTGTCTTGCTGCTCCTATTACCAGGTCGGTTCCTATGTTTGTCATCGCTATCTCACTATCCTGGAATACATTTTTCATCATATTCATCTCTCATTCTTTTTCTAATTTTTATTTTTATTTTATTCTGGTTAGATCTCCTCCACTCTGGGGTGCTATGAAACACTTGCATGAGAAAATTCCTGAAGTTGCATCAAGGAAGTCACAGATGTATGGTTACCTCTTAGAAGAAGAGAAGTAAGTGGTCTTCTGCTTATTTTTTTTTAATGCAATTCATTGTCCCAAAATGATAACGCAGAGATTCATGTGATCTACATTGGTAATATTGCAGGGCTCTTCAAACATTGCCAGAACTACCAGATTTCCAACCGTCTCTGAGACCTGATGACTATGAATTGCCCGAGATTGATCAAGCTTGGAATATTGAAAAATGGGAAATGCAGAGCCAAACCCTGAAAGCACACCTCATAGATTGTGAAAATGACATTGAAACTGAATGAATGACACAGTTGTATGACTTTCCTTCTTTTTGCTTATGTACTTCGATTTTGCCTGCAAAACTTCTGTGTTCTTATTTAAAGCTAATTATATCACAACAAGATAGCAGCAATGATCTAGGATGTCGATTTTCCGGATCTTGCTTACCATGTCTTTGTAAATGTTTTAAGTTGTTCTGTTCATATAGAATCGTAACCAAGTTCCCCATCAACAACAAGACCTGACAAAGATCTCTGATGCAATATTTCCTTTCAATTGTTCTGCAATTATATCTCGTTCAATTGTTCTTCAACGTTGAATTCTTACTCTAGGTACCTAATTTATCAATGTTTCAGTTGTATATTATCACCCAGACAAGTTATTCAACACTTAATGATCAAAAACTTCTCATTACATTGAGCTGCTAAGATATTGAAGAAGTCAAATTGATAATTAAATTGCAATATTGAAGAAGTCACTCCATATAGTACCAGAATTGTCTTTCTGGAATAACAAATATTAATATAGATATGCTGCAATGCAAAAGTACTTGTAATTGAAATTAAACAAATTAAATTGCTCTGGCTTGAACCTTTATCTGCATTTTTACATTCCAGGTTTTATTTTCCTTCATTCTTCGTCTTGTTTTCTCATTCATTCGATTGGTCGAGACATTAGTTTCTTCGAAGACATGATCGTAAGCGTCAAGAAACAAAAGAAAGCCAAGAAAGACAACACAATTGATATCGAAATTCGGTTGCAAAATTTTGGCACATTATCACAACCAGCCATCCATCCTACTTTGTGCTCTCCATACTTACTCACATAGGCAATTGCGATTGCCGCTGCACATCCGGACATCAACAGCAGCATTATCACCTGTAATACAATTTTTTTCAGTAAACAAACTTCCATGGACTCGGAACACTTACGAATTTCTCTGGAAATCTCCATTAAATCGTTTAAATTTGTCTACAAATTTCGTGAAAATTGTTCCCATAAATGTTGTCAAAAGCTTGTCATTATCTTTCTTAACTAATTTTAGATTTATAAAATAGCAAAGTATTATATATATATAGCAAGGAAATCCATTTGGCTTACCATGTCATGCAAAAATAGGTAAAAATAATGCTTGAGATCCGACCCTGAACGGCTTAGAAGGAAAACACATATCAGTGAAAGTACAGAACATACACATGCTGCTATGTCTGTGCCAAACAAGTACCTGTAACACAAACCAAATCCAAAATATAATAATTATTTTTAAGAAGAAGAAGAAGAAGAAGAAGAGCTAAACCATTGCTACAAAAATCACAGGATTGGAATTTTGAAAGATGGTTTATCATTTACCTCATAGCAGATGTGTCGCTGTAATGGACGACTAAGTTGTAGCCAAACAGTGAGATAGATTGGGTGCTGGTGAGCATGATAGAGATTGCAGCCACTGTGAAAGCAGTGGCCAAAGTTCTGATCAAAATTTGAACCGTGAAGAAACTTTTCTGAGGAGACCCTGAAGATGTGCCTTGAATCATTAATGAGTTGTTGTTTCCTTTGGCTAATGCGTGTGATGCCATTTGAGGTCCAGATAGACACAGAAGAAAACAACTTTTTAGAGAGAAAAAAAACTGGATGAGCACTCTTTCCAGTTCGCTAATAAATAAGAGTGAGAGGGTTAATTGCATTTAGCAAATCACAGTAAAGGAGAAAACATTCAAATGTTATGAGAATCCGAGAGCTTAGAGACCAATCAATTATCATTATTACTCAATATTTACTTTCTCAATACTCAATAGAATTTAATGCTGTATTTAAAATTACAAATCAAGCAATGATGTTTGTGGGCTTCCTAAACTCTCAAGCAATCTATTTGATTTGCTAATGTTGTGTACATGTCCTGTCATTGACTAATAAATCTCACCCAATTCCATTATTTTAACAAATTTTAATCGGACATCATCTTTTAACACAAGTGATATGCACAATACGTTCCATTTCACGTTAGTGGTGAGACTCGAGTTGTTGATTTAATTATGGGTGATATTCGGGCCACACATGTAGTGTTTGTAATCTGGAGGTCTCAACCTGTTCATTCGGTGTCAGATTTCAAAAAAAATAATCTTTAAATATAAATATTACGCGGGATGTGAATGCAGTCCCTGGATAAGGGATGTTTGTGTAATTTCATACAAAAATTATATATGCATGCAATTAAGCTAAATGTTAGGCGAAGTTTTGGTTTGTGGGCCAATCAATCATGCTATAATTGTATGTTCCAAATTATACTGATTTTGCTTGTGCAATTCAAAGGCCTAATTTCAGGATAAATTTCTTATGCAAATGAGCAAATCAAAGATCCAAGATACAAGGCATGAATGACTATACAAACAAATAGATGGTTATATAATGCAAACATCCTACTCGCTTTCAACAATTAATTGGTTGATGAGTTCTTTTTTTATTTTTATTTTAAATTTGATTTTGAATTCAATTAATGAGTTCAATTGAACGTCAAATACATTGAATTTTAGGCATAATAAACTAATCATGGTAGTTCTTGTTTCAATTTGTTAGGTCAATCATTAAAATTAACTTTTATCTTATAAATTGAATGACTCAGATTAACTGTTCAAAAATGGTGTCCCAATTTGTATCTAACCAACCAAATTGGGACATATTTCTACGTTTAATTTATTTATTATTATTTTTTTTTAACTTCTTCTATAAATATAGACACATGTCCCAATTTGATTGGTTAGATACAAATTGAGACACCATTTTTTAATGTCTTATTTGAGTCCTAAATTGAATACATAAATAGTAAAATTGAACGTTGATGATACGAATCCGCGGAAAATCCCGCCACCTCTACCAAACACCAGTTCAGAGATATTTGTTAACCCAACAAAGAATATCCTACACTTGCGTCCAAACACGGTCCCTAACAAACGCTCCTGCAGTCCTGTTACTGCAAGTCTGCAACTACACTCCAGTCCAGTCTCCAATGTTCAATCTATGAAATTCCAACCTGATTGTCAAGTGTGGAGTGTACCTCTATCTAAGGCCATAATCCGCCATTTTTAACACTTAATTTTGTTGTTTAAACAAGAAATGGGGACATTTTTTCGTTCACGTTTGGTACATGCTGTTTTATCACAAGTTTTTCGTTTTAACAACCGTCAGCGCCATTTTACTTAAATCAATTTTTTTTTTTGAATTCTTTGTATTGTTTTGACAGCGCTGTTGCGATGACGAGAACCGGAGCCTGTTTATTCTCACCCGGTTTGCTTCCTGTTTTCCGGCCGAGTCGGAGGTACGCGGCGGTGAAAACGTCGGCGAATGGGCGGTTGGTGAAGAATAATAATGTGGAATTCAAGAGAAAGGAATTGAAAGATTACTTTGAGGAGTCAAAGGACATGATCAAAGCAGACGGTGGTCCGCCTCGCTGGTTTTCTCCCTTGGAGAGTGGGTCCCACTCTCACGATTCTCCTCTCCTCCTCTATTTGCCAGGTTTGTCTCAAATCTTTCTTATTCCTCGATTTCTCTGGTTTTTTGGCCGTTGTTTGTTATTTTTAAGTTTAATTTGTAATGAACTGGAGTCATTTGGTTAAGTCTTAGAGAAATGAAAAATGCATATACGTACTTTTGTAGATAGCTTTCAAATATAATGGGTTTTAAATTCTATAAGAAAACAGTATTCATAATTCTGTTTTTGTTTCTCTTTATGAAGGCATTGATGGAACAGGGCTTGGGCTAATAAGGCAACATCAACTGCTTGGAAAGTAAGCAATGGCCAACATCTGATTTCTTTCTAGTTTCTACTATCATCACCAATAACTGTGCTTATTCAAAAACATTGTAGCCAAGTTGACATATTCAACTAATGATCCACCTTGTATCATCGCCAGTGCTGCCTAATTTTATGTATTTTTAATGATGAAGGATTTTTGACGTATGGTGCTTGCATATTCCAGTCAAGGATCGAACATCGTTTATAGGTAAATGCCTCTCAATTGCTCAGTTGCTAGTTATCATGTACAACAGAGACAGCGTGTGAGATGAATTTTTTTTTTTTACTGTGTTTGGTTAGATGAAATTTAGAGTTTGAAAATTGAAAGGATGGAAGCTATCAAACTCTGTCTTTTAAACACGATTGCCATTCCATTCAATCTAATTCTGTTACTTAATTTCATGTTAAGTGCAGCCTTGTTGCAATAAAGTATTTCATGGTGCAGGCCTTGTCAAGCTGGTAGAAAGGACAATCAGGTCAGAAAGTTATCGTTCACCAAGTAGACCCATATATATTGTTGGAGAATCTCTTGGAGCATGCATTGCACTAGCTGCTGCATCATGTAACCCTGATGTTGATCTGTCATTAATTTTGGCGAACCCAGGTGAGAAATTCCTTATTCTGAATCATGTACATTGAAGCAGTTTCCAAAGTTTATGAATATTTGTTATTCTAAAAACTCAAAACTACATAAGTCATGAGTGTGGACAGATTGGCTCTTGCATTAAGATTTATGATGTACTTAATATGTGAAGTTCTTGTGAACCCAAGTGTCATGCGTAGCAAAACTCTAAAAACAAATAAAGGGAATTACTCTGCTTTAGTAAGTAGTCTTTCCATGAATAACAGTAGCTATTTTATGTACTTTCTGCAGCTACATCCTTTAGCAAGTCAATTTTGCAACCTCTACTACCTCTGTTGGAAGTTATGTCTGATCAGGTCTATCCCAGGGTCCATGATATACTGAGTTTGATTACAGGTTCATCTTCCTTGTTCCTCAAACTTCCATTTTCTGGCTTTGCTAATTATCAACATACATATTAGCTTTTAGATGCAGCCAGTAATTAATGCCCATCTCACATTCTCACCAGCTTTATTTTTTCTCTTTTACTGAGATTGTATTAGAATGTAAAACATTCTTCTTACGAGATGCTTCTAGAAGTTGTTAAAATCTTCTCATTATTAAAGCTTGACTGTAGAGTTCCTTCTAAAAGTCGGGGGAGAATGGGAAGTTGTCACCAATAGCTTAGAACGTCTATAGAGTACCTTTTAGAAGTCTGTGTTATCATAAGATTGAGTACTTTCAGCTTGTCACCAACTATCAACTCATTAAATTAGGTGCTTAAGCCCTTGGACTTAGCATGGAAAGAAGTGGAGTGGAGTCAATCTAGGTCTTGGCTATGAATCACTGAAGAAAAATAGAGACTTATGAGATGAAAAAAGAGGCTCTGTTTGTGACAGCAACATTGTTTCAGCCAGATCCAGATTACCATTCCTTTCCTTGTGGTGAACACAGATGAAAAATACCTGTTTTCAAATCTGTCTTACAAATGTATAGAATTGTATGCCTGTCTTCATTTTTTTTTCCTTTCATTTTTCCCCTTGTCCATATGCAATTCATTCTAAACATGTAGCCTCAGTTCATTTCCATGCCTCTATTTACTCTTGCTTCATGATTGTATCTGAGAAAGTAGTCTGTCAGATTTGTTCTTTGTGATTGCATCCTAAACAGGTTGAGTAGAGAGGGAATTGCATACACTCAGGTATTGAAAGTCTAGGATTCTTTATTTTGATAATGGGATCATACATTCAAAACATTCAGGCTACATCTTCTGTTTTTGTAAATGGAAGATCTCTTGAAGTTGAAGCAAGAATACCATTTTATTCTAAAGGTGTTACTAAAAACTGGTTCAGGTCTCATCACATAATTCACTGTCATTGATATATGTAGCATGAGTTTGTTGCAGAATAATTTTCTCTTTAAAATTAATACCATCAATTATGCTACATACATCCAGCTGGTCTTTTGAATATGTTGACAGATAGCATGGTGAAGGGACTTTGTCTGCAACAAATAGTGGGAGATATATCTCAAGATTTTATTGCTAGTTCATTTTACCTCACAGTAAGTTTTAATTTAAACACGATTTCATAGATAAATCATACATTATAACGTACTTTTGTTTGAAAAGCAAGAATGTATCTGTAAGTCAAAATGCCCAAAAAGGGAAAATAAAGTCTTTTAAGATTATTTTGTTTGATAGAAAACTAGAATGATTTTAATAATGTCTTTTAAGATTATAGGAGAGTGCTTCCCTGCATTTGGCAATATGTCAGATATTGTTACATGCATTTTTATTTATTAGTAGTTTGCATCTATTTCATGTTTTTAGTTTTTGTTAACCTCTATAATTTCTCCTCACATGCCACCAATTTTGTGTTCGAGAAATAATAAATTTAAGTCGCAGGTTGTCACTGACATCTTACCGGAAGAAACACTGATCTGGAAACTACAGATGCTTGAAACAGCTTCCACTTTTGTCAATTCACGTCTCAATACAGTAGAAGCTCAAACACTGATACTTTCCAGGTCTTTCCTCTTTGGCATTAACTATTTCATCCCGTATATCCAGTAAAAGGAAGGGAAAAATAAGCATTTTTAATGGATTGATACCTATAAATTTGATCAAATAACCAACCAAAATAATGAAAATAGGTTTAAGAGAAAAAGCAACTACATTGACGACCTTATGACCAACAAAAGAAAAAAAAAAAGAAAAAGTGGAGCATTTAGCACATCTACTTTTTAATTCACTTTTTCCAAAAAAAAAAAAGTTATCCTACTTGTACCTTAGTGATATTTGTTCTTTTTGATAGCCCTTGTTTTTACAGTAGACTGGTATGGATCTTAGTGGTCAAGTCTTACCTCCAACTTTGATATGAAACCTGACAAGAATGGGCCCAGGCAAAAGTAAGCCTGGGAAAAAAGAACTAACTGAACCCAGATGAAATCAGAGGAAATAGATGAGGTTTTCCCCTATAAAATGACACCCTGTGCATCAGTGCTGTGAGAGACATTCTGTCTCCTTGATGTAAGTTGCAATCTAGGTAGAAGTAATCCAGATAGATCACATCTATGCACACCTCTGCTTCACTTGTACTAGAGGAAGCTGAAATGATGAAGAGAGATGAACGATTTCGGCATTCCAAATTGTATGAACAAATTAAAGTTGTGTGCATGCACACCGGAAATGTTAGAATCATTTCTGTTCTGACCAAATGGTACCCTAGTCTTTCTAGCCATCATGACATAGTGGTAACTGGTAAGCAGTAGCTTGGCACCAAGGCATATCTGAATTAAGAGCTATCAGCCTATCACTAGAATGTTAATTATTGTAAGAGGTATCCTCATCTTCTTTCCAAATGAGAGATAAAGCTGGTTTGTTTGGTTTCATATAAACATCTAAACTTACTCATTAATGCAAATCTTCTAGCACAGTTTCTTGCTTAAGTTCACAATTCTTTCCAGAAGGATAAATTTTATTGATTGTTCGTTTTTTCAGTGGAAGAGATCAGTTGCTGCCTAGTCAAGAGGAAGGTGTAAGACTTTGTCACACATTGCCAAAATGTGAGATTCGTAGTATTTTGGACAGTGGCCATTTCCTCTTTTTGGTAATGACCGCTCTCTCTCTCTCACAGAGAGGTGAACTTGCTTACTTTCGCTGTTTGTTTATGTGCAATTTTTAATTGAATGCTATTAGTTTCTTAATCTTTCATTAGTAGTTTCAAGTTAATGACCTAGTCACAAAGCATCACGACAAGAGAGAGAAGAGAAAAAGAAAACTAACTAGTTTGTGAAGGAAACAGACAATACTGATAATCTAAAGCCGTGCAAACATATACCTTAGCTCCTGAATTTGGTGTTATGAATTTAAATTGAAGGATAAAAATGAACTTATTTGAATTTACTGTGAGTTCATGATGCTTTGGTTACAACACGAAATAAACAAGATTGGGTTAGAGAAAAAAGTGTATTCTTATTTTAAGTCCATGCATATATGAAGATGATTATTTTTCTATATTGCAAATCAACTCAAAATGTCCTAATGTAGAGTGAGATTCTTTTCGATAACCTTTTTTTCTTAAATATTCTGACTGAATTCTACCTAGGCACGTATTAACACATTAATCCACCACAAATGAGCACGTTCTTAGAGCAAGTGGATGAAGAAGGTATTACTGCAATATCAGATGGAAAGTGATAAAGATATTATCTAATGATTCGAATAGATATCTGTTTATACTAAAGGGCAGTGTTGGACATAGATGAAATTCCATGCTACCAACCAATTTAAACATTTCATCTACAACTTATCAGATACAAGGTTCTTTGAGAACCATTGTTAGTAATCATTAGACTTAGCTTAAGCCGATAGGAAAGGACTCGACAATAGTATTTAAGCACTCAAACGCACCTCTCATGTGCAAGATCAATGAGCTTGCCATGTTGCTTGAGCCCAAACATAAACACACAACAAATTCATATTACTAATATCAAATTCAAATGCAATCATGTTGGGGGACACGAACCCAATACTCCTGGGACTACAAAACTCTGATACCATGTTAGTAACCATCGGATCTAAAAGCTTAAGCCGATAGGAAAGAGCCCAAAAATAGTATTTAAGCATTCTAACCGCCATTGTGTCATTATAAAAATCAGATTATAATAGATGTGATTGAAATATCTCCATTTTGAAGTAAATTTATGTATTTTTTTAGGTGGGCCTCTTTGTAGTTTTGTATTGTTGTTTATAGTATTATTTTTCAATTTTTCAGGGTCCATGATCGTTTTAAGTATGAATTCTTATTGCAATGGGCATTGAACCATAGATTTTGATATATTTATATCACTCGTTCATGGCAGGAAGATGGTATTGATTTGGTAAGCATCATCAAGGGCACATATTTCTACCGTCGTGGAAAGTACCTCAACCATGTCTCAGATTACATGCCAATTACCCCTTCTGAATTTAATAGATACTATCCGCCATACAGGTAGGTAATATCCGTCTAGAAAACTTGTGAGTACAATTAAACTTCACTGTTACCATAACACAGATGAAAGGTCTGGTATCCAGCTAATCTATCTTCAATCTTGCATTGCTTGTTGGTGTCAGGCGTGCCAATTAATGATTAGCTAGAAACACCAAATGTTTTAAGTTTTAACTAACCTATTATACAGATTTGTATTTAAATTGGTTTTAAAGTTACATTCTACTAATGCACAAGGTAGCTTATTTTTCCACCAAGGGGATTGAGAAGGATAACTTTATTTGAAAATAGGCTCAATACCCTGTTGCTTGCCATAATGATTAGCATGTTTTTATCAGACAATACTCACTTCTAACTTTTATCTATATTTCTTGTTGGCAATCTGTATTAAATTAACTGTAATAGAGTGGAGTTTATTTTCAATATGATTATTTCATAGTGTTGATCTTTCCAGATTTTATGAGAATATTACTAGTCCTGTGATGCTCTCCACTTTAGAAAATGGGATGATTGTGAGGGGTCTTCAAGGAATTCCTTCAGAGGGACCAGTCTTGGTTGTTGGCTATCACATGTTACATGGAATGGAAATAATCCCCATAATCTGTCAGTTTTATGTCCAAAGAAAAATGATTTTGCGAGGAATGGCGCTTCCAGGATTGTTTGAAAGATTGAGAAGTAAAGCAGTACCCAATGCATCATTATTTGACATATTCAGAATCATGGGCTCAGTTCCTGCCTCAGCAAGTAACTTGTACAGACTTTTATCAGCAAAGTCTCACGTCCTACATTATCCAGGGGGTTTGCGGGAGGCTCTTCATCGGAAGGTAACAATAATAATAGTTAGATTAACCTTGAAAAACACTTGACTAATTGGAACCTAGGCCATTAGGTCAAAATAGAAGTGATTGAAAGTGAAGTAATTTTCAAAGATGCTAGTGAAGTGACAGAACCTGATTTTTTTTTTTTTAAACTAATTCAGTCTACAAGGAAAAAAGAATACTCAAAAGATCACCTTCATTTGTTTCCAATCATAATGGTAAATCTTCAAAAGAGTTTTCCATATGATGAAAATGATCTTTTTGTGCAATAATTTGACCTTTTTTTCTCTCATACTTTATCAATTCAAACATTCTGAAGGATTTTTTTTCTTCTATGGTGTCATGCTAACCATTTTCATAATGTGCTTCTCAATCTAAACCAAGATTTATATCATAGTTTATGCAGAAACAAGCACACAATTTGTTTCTGAATGTTAACAGCAGGTTTTAGTGTGTGTGTGTGTGTAGCATGTCTATGAAAACAGGATTGACGTAAATTTGAGATTTGAAAATATTTATGTGATCTTGAACCCCTCATGCATTCCAGGATGAAAAATACAAGTTATCCTGGTCAGATCAGTCAGAATTTGTCAGGATGGCGGCTAGATTTGGAGCCAGAATTGTACCTTTTGGTGTTGTTGGAGAAGATGATGTTGTTGAAGTAAGCCCTCAAAGGTTTTATTTTCTTGTTTCTTATTATTGTTAACCTTATAAATTATTAGTTTCGATCATGTGCTTATAATTTATGTCCTCGTAGAGCACTAAGAGCAGCATAGTTTGTGAATTTTTTTTCTTTTCTTAGATGATATATCTCGGATGAATCTTCACGTGTTATAAGTGTTATTACCACTTCAAGTGCTACTCTTAGCAGTTCCACACTACATATTAATGTGATTACATAAATATCCCATTGGTGTCTGACACACACAGGTAGATATTTTGTTCAAAATAGATTTGACATGCCATTTTTGTTTTTAAAAATATATTACATTAATTCAGGGTTTTGGGGGAGGGGGGACTCAAACCCACAACCTTATGGTGTAGATGTGAGGGGGTATGCCATTGGACCAACCTCATTTTGTCGATTTGACATGCCATTTGTCTTGAGAAAAGTGTCCACATGCATACTTGTATACTTGAATAAGTATGTATATGTTCTCTGGATGTGTAAATGTACTCAGCTTCCTGAATGGGTTTAAAAATTATATTTTGTGATCTCAGTCATGCCATATGTAACTTCTAGTTGATGCGAATGACACATTCTTATGTTCACTTTCTATTTCCTAGATTTTAAAATCACTTTCTCCAAAATAATCGACTACATGGTTGTTATTAAGGCACTTTTCGATTATAAAGACCCAATGGAAAATCCTTTTCTGAAGCCTATAGCAAAAGACTTGACAAGGTACGTAGGTTTTGAATTTAAGGTACTTGAGTAATCCCTTTGATTTTGGCCTACTTTTTCTTTATATACATATAGTCTCATGCCCTTAGATTAATTCTTGAGGTCATTAACATGCTGAATTTTCTATTTGAATATTATCTTAAACTTCTTATAATAGTACCGATGCAAATGAGGAGATGGCAACTGAAGATATTAGCTTTCCTGTATATCTGCCAAAAATCCCCGGTCGGTTTTATTATTATTTTGGCAAACCAATTGAAACAAAAGGTACGGCCATTTGATGCACAGGATCTCAATTAAAGTATAAATTAACTCTTCTAGTTAGCTTGGTTATGAATTGCCATTTCCTATCTATGAAACACAAATATAGTTTTTTATCGATCATTAGTTTGAACAACTTTATGTGCTAAAGTCTTAGAATGCAATCTCACTTAAAAGGCTCGGTTCTGTTTATCATGCCTGAATCGACTTAAATTGTCTTGGAATTTTCCTGGTGTTGGTATGACTTGAATATTTCCTATTTTCATCTGTAGGGAGGATGCAGGAACTAAGAGACAAGGAAAAAGCTCATGAATTATACTTGCAGGTGCGGGGTGAGGTTGAGAAATGTCTTGCTTTTCTGAAAGAGAAAAGAGAAAATGATCCGTACAGGAACATATTCCCTCGGCTAGTTTACCAGGCCACTCACGGCTTTACATCGGAGGTTCCCACATTTGAACTTTAATCACATTCTACTCTGACGACAAGTTCAAAATTTCTCGAGATAAAATGTAGGTATGTAACAATTTGGGAGCAGATAGAGAAGGTAGAAAGAAGAAGAAAACACATATAAGCAGAGTTATATTTCTATAATTGGTCATAATTTTATTAATGTTGTCTCTGGCCATTTATAAGCCAATTATAACTGGTAACCAAATTACATACGTGAACAAGGAAAATGGGTGCTACTTTCTAGCAGCACACTACACCACTAACACAACTACACCGCTCACTCCCTAATTAACAGAATTGTAAACAAATAACCATCGAGTCTTGACTCAATCTTCCATTACGTGATTGGGTAACAATGCATGGTTGGATATAGTCAGTGGGATCCCCACACACCATGCACATTTTTGCTCACGTATCAGTCATTCATGATATCTTGTAAATTTTAGTCACTTTGTTGACTGCATTTTCACTCTACAAAATAAAGGTTTCAAGTTGTGAAATTCTAATAAATATTATATTAGACCTTACATCACCCAATTTATGATAAATGGTCGGTTTGTATATTCACCTTTGGCCGATAATCCATTTGATATATTTCTGAGCTATAAAAGCAAAACATTTAAAAAATAAATATTTCGCCAAAAGTTATGAACTATATGTAAAATCCTTGTTAAAAAATATCTATAAAATAAAAAGCTTTTTTTTTTTAAAATAAAAATAAAAAGTTCTTAAAAAGCATTCTCGAGCCCAATAAAAACGTTCTTAAAGAAATTACCATTTATCAAAAACTACTTTTCAACAAAAACCCATATTAACTGTCGAAGTTAATCTATTCAGGCAAGGCGCGAGTTTGGGATTTTTCCTTGTTGTCTTTTGTGTTAAATTCCTATGAAAAAAAAAAAAAAAAAAGGAGGTCATTATCATCTCTCGTCTTGGTTTTCTGAGATTAATTTTGATATAATTTCTAGACCTACCATCAAAATCGACAAAATCATCAAATATATTTTATTTTTATTGATTACATCAAATTTATTTATTATATTAAATGTATTTTTCGCCACTTTCTAATGTTTTCAACATCTAACTCTAACAAGAACCTTTTGCCGTCCAATCTAAATCTAAATGTTTGTTTGGTCTTGTTTATTCCCACGTAAGAAGAGAAAATTTTGAAAAACACAAACTACCATAAAATTTACAATAATATTAGTTTGTCTAAATTTGGTATCTAAATCTGGTGTCCAAATGATGTGGTAATATTTTTCCTTTTTATATAAAACATGCTTATAAGAATTGAGATTTAAAATTAAGTCAAATTTTAAATTAATATAATTTCATCGTTACCTCGTTGAAACGGAGTCGTTGTTCTTGCACACCACGTTGTTCCTGCACACCACGGTGTTCGTATAAAAAAAATTATTAAAATACAAATTTAGTAATTTTACAAACCGTAAGATAATGTCAACGGCCTTTTATGACCTTTAGATTAGCAAATCACATCGTTCAATGTGAACAAGAAGAATGAACATCTACAGCTCTACTTTGGGGTCAGGGTCCCTCCATCAAACAATCATTTGATGCTATAAAAATTTTAAAGGTTCCTCCATCACATCTAATAATTTCATATGTCACAATTTTATGTGATCGGATATACCATTTAACAGTCCACCAAATATTTTCTTCTCAAAGTAGTTGGTGTGTATCAAGCAATGCTCATTATTTGAATGGAGATTCACAAATTTTTATTTTTTATTTTTTATAATCTTATAAAAATTCAAGAAAACAAATTATGTGTCAATAACAGTGAATGTTGGGTTTTTTATTTTTATTGTTTTTATTTAAAAATAATAATAAATAATTTAAAAAGTAAGACATAAATAATACAGTAAATATCAAACAAAATAAAAACAAGGTTTATTTATATATTTTATTATATTTAATTATTTTCAACAAAAACCACGCGCTGGCTCGCTGCCATGTCTGTCGGACTTACAACCAAAAAAAATCCACCACTCAAACTTGAGCTTCAACTTGAGGGGAGACATCAGACACCTCCCCTTCTCTACGAGCTCTGCTTATTTAAAAAAAATATATATATTATTACTTTATTATTTTCTCACTGCCTCAAATCTCTCAAAAAGTCTTCGAATCATTCAATAGCGCCATTCAACATTTAACAAATAAAGAGAGTGAGTGAGTGTTCTTGGTTCTCTCTATGGCGATAACCGGAACTTACAGTTTCTCGGTCAAATTTTCGCCGGCATTTCGCCGAGACGTGACGCCAGCGTCCGGTAATTTGAAACGGAATCTTGATTTGAAACGGTTAGCTGTGTCTTCGGAGCAGGCGTCAACCTCGTCGTCGACGACGACGGAGACGAAGAAATTTGCAGAGAATGGAAGGATGTGGAAGAAGAGTGCAGAAGAAGCTGAGACGGCACGGAGAGTTAACGTGGAAGAATCTGTACGTAACGGAAAAAGTTTGAAAGATTACTTTGATGAGGCAAAAGATTTGATTAGATCAGACTCTGGTCCTCCGCGCTGGTTCTCTCCCTTAGAGTCCGGGTCCCACACTCCTGATTCTCCTCTCCTCCTCTTTTTACCTGGTCTGTTTTCCCACTCCATTTTTAATTTCTAACTTTTAATTTTTTTAAATAAAAAAAGAAAAAGAAAAAAAAGAGTTTATCAATTTAGTGTTTTTTTCTTTTTTCTTTTGTTGTTATAACAGTCGCAGTTGTGGTCCACCATACACCACCTGGACCATTTATAGTAGACGTTATTTATACATATTAACTGTTTTTTGTTTTTGTTTTTGTTTTTGTTTTTTTTTTACCTGTTTAGTATCATTTTCATTGGTAACCGATACGGCGATACTCATGGTGAGTTTTGTAGGGATTGATGGCGTTGGACTTGGACTTACAATGCAGCATCAAAGACTTGGACAGTGAGTATCTATTATGAACTATCATTCCAACATATTATTGCATTCTACATTCACTATCAATAAGTGTTCAACTAAACATTTGTCACTCAGTTTATTGTTTTAAAAAAATAAGGAATATAATGAAATATCAGTTCTTCTAAAAAGCATTTACTTTTTGTATGTAATTTTGAAAAATAGGAATTAGTATTTACTGTTTAGTGTTTACATGATATCATATGCTGAAATTCATAAGAAATTATTTTTGAATTTAATATTGAAATTTTTTATTTGAAATAAAATTTAAGGATTAAGTACTGATGATGTTATTAAATATTGAAAGTGTTATGGATTAAACTCACATTTTTTTATTGTATTCAAAAATTTTAAGTTCATTTGTTGAATCAGGACCCAAACAATTATCTGTAAATCTTTGAACAATTTATCAGAAAGCTGGTAATAAGTTACCTGATTGAGTACCATCCATGAACTTGTTATAACAATGGTGAATTGGTTATGCTGTCTTATTCGGATATTTGCACGAATGAAGGATTTTTGACATATGGTGCTTGCATATACCAGTTGAAGATCGAACATCGTTTGCAGGTCCTTTTTTCTTTCTCAGTTGCTCAATTATTACATTCTTACATGTTATGTATAACAGCCATGCTACGCGCATTGGATGAATGTCCATTTTCTTTTTGTCTAAATATTGTCTTTCAATATTTTATGGTTCAGACCTAGTGAAGCTGGTTGAAGGAACTGTGAGGTCAGAGAATCATCGTTTGCCAAATAGACCCATTTATCTTGTTGGGGAATCTCTTGGAGCATGCATTGCCCTTTCTGTTGCAGTACATGTCCCTGATGTGGATCTTGTACTAATATTGGCTAACCCAGGTGAGAAATTATTTTCTTATAAACCAGTAAGTGGGCATAGCGATTTTGTTGCATTCTTATAAATCAGTGGATGCTGATTAATAAACCTTTGATTTTCTATTTTGAAAGTGTTTTGAATTCGACCCGATAATGATTCGAATTTTTGGTTTTATGGTCCGAAAGGAATTTTGAATATCTGACCCTAACCATAGAGTTAGATGTAGATTTTAGTTGAGTTATATGATTTATGCAGGTTCATTAGATGCTTGGGTGTGTAAGGGTAAGGTTTGAGAGCACGTATCATCTTATATTCTGCTTTGATCATTATAGGAATAAGCTTTTAATCATACCACATACAAAATCTGTGTCATTTAAGTAATTTGACTTTTGCTAATCTGTTACCCATTTTGTCTACCTAATCTGAGTTCGAATAATGGGTAATCACATCATCACCAAAATTGGATAATTGATTTTTTGATGATTAATATGATTGTTTCAAGTTTAGCAAGTTATGAATGCCTTTGAAAAGAGGGATATGTGCAAGTGATGTAGGACATGAAAAGAGAAATAGTAGAAGAAGAGAATAGAGTAGAAAAGGGGAGGATATGAGAAGAAAGGGGAGAAAACTAGAAGAATTACAGAGAGGGAACTTGAATACCAATTTCATTCATCAATCGAATCTGTTTTAAAGAAAAAACAACAATAGGGCCTATTTATAGGCAAGTATACCCATTCATCATTGAATAAGGAAAATAAATATCAATCAACTTAAATTAGAAATCGTAAATCAACAGAAACTAGAACAGGTTCTACTTACTGAATTTTAGCCTAATATGATTTTTTTTAATTCCTTATGTGGTCCTCCATCAGCAAGAGACTGCCATGTCTGAGCTGTAATCTTTTTCAGAACTGAAGTGCTGTAATAAGTAGAGCTCTTATTGTGGCAGTTGAAAAGAGTTCACAGTCATTTCCATACCCCAGTAAACTATTATCACAGATGACATTTAATTGATGAATACCTTTGCTTACTCGCATAGTATTTAACTGATGCTCTTTCTTCAGCTACATCTTTTAGCAAGTCACAGCTGCAGCCTATAATACCTATATTGAAGCTCTTGCCAGATCAAGTCCCTTTTAGCCTTTCATATATCCTAAGGTTAATGGAAGGTTTGTCTTTTCTGCTCCTCAAATTTCCATTTTTTGTCTCTACTGGTCACTTTATTTGCATAATTGTTTCACTTAGTGGCACAACTCAAATCACTTTTATAAAAAGGGGATATTACTTTGCATGACATGCTGATAATGGTATTTTATGTCCTGTAACTCAACTAGAAAATTAATAATGGAGTTGCATATGGATAGTTGTATCTGGGAGCTTTATCCATCCGAGTACGGTGGTAAGCTTGAGGCAGGTTGCTAGGTTCAAGTTAGTAAATGTGAGAAATTATTAAAAAATTTGTATTCTCAAATATTGGATATGTTCGTCATTTGATAATGATGTCTTCAGATTTTAGCTATGATTCAGCTTGAAGTCAATAGTAGTCAATTGAGTTCAAGCTCTACTGGGTCAGCTTTATAATTTTTAGTGACCATTGAGAAGCAATTCAGATATGTAGACTTTGATATATAATGTAGGTGCTTAACAATGTGAATTCAAAAAAAGAAGGCTCTCTTATTGATGTAGGCTGCCCATTGTATTGGCTACAGACAATATCTACAAGTTTCTGACAGACTGGTAGAACATGTCATAGATTTTCTTATTGATTTTTATTTACCTTTTCAAATCAATAGATAGCATTTCACGATAGACTTTGAGGTTATAAATTTATGCCTGATAAATATGATGCCTTGTATTTAGTTCAATTATTAGCATGAAAGCATGTCTGTGAACTTTGTGCTTCTTTGTCACCACTTTAGTAGCTTGAGTGGGATGGATTACTCTTAAAGCTCTGGGAGCACAAAAAGGAAAAAATCATTTGGATTGATAATGCTATTTTCTTCTTATTGGTATTAGGAATTGAGTCTTGTAGATCCTTTTTCCTTTTTCCTAATCCTGGTGAAAATCAATGGCATGATGACACATATTTGTTGTACATTTACTGCCCTTATAATATTTTACTTGAAATGTCACGAGCAATTTCATATGCATATAGGTGATCCTTTGAGGATGGCAGCGGATAATCTAGTGAAGGGATTTGCTCTAGGGCCGACCTTTGGAAAGCTGTCACATGATCTTCTTACAATGTCATCTTATCTCTCTGTAAGATCTAACTCTAGAATGAGGATGAATAAGTGAACTGTGAATAACATTATACTTTAGGAATTAAAAAGCAAGTAAAACATTACCCATAAGACTTGAAGAGACAATTTTTGGTTAATATGTTGAGGACTATTTTATCAGCATTTTATTTTGATGCTCTGAATCTATATGCCTCATTGCTTTTATGGTTTTATATTTCAAAATTTTGTACATTATAAGATTTTGTATTTTTTAAGAAGGGAGAGAAATGCTGGAAATGTTGGAACTCATATATAGATGATTGCTGTTGAGTGTTAATTCTTTGTTGATGCTCCTTCTATATTTTTCTCGATATATGCCTTCAGTTTCATGAAAAAGAATTGATAACTTAAGTTGCAGGTTGTTGCTGATATCTTACCTAAAGAAACTCTTCTCTGGAAGCTGGAAATGCTTAGATTAGCTTCTGCATATGCCAATTCGCGCCTGCATGCTGTAAAAGCTGAAACACTGATACTATCCAGGTCCTTACACTTTGGCATGGTCTATTCAATTCAAGTAGTTTCTAATAAATATGGATCTTATGGCAATAATTGTCTTTTCTGTGAACTTGACATTTGCTAAACTTACACATGCCCATAAGTCTTAGTATATTTAATTTCCACAAACTACATTTCTTCCATAATCTTTGTATATTATTGAAGCTTTTTTTTTCTTTCTGTTTTAAGTTTGTGATCGGTTCCAGAACAATGTGTTGATAGTTTGTCATCTTTGCAGTGGAAGGGATCAACTTTTGCCAAGTCAAGAGGAAGGTGAAAAACTTCGTCTTGCACTGTCAAAATGTCAGAATCGTAGGTTTGATGACAGTGGCCATTTCCTCTTCTTGGTATAATTGCTGCTCTCTGTCTTGTGTTTCTCTCTGTCTGTGCATGTGGGTGTTAATAAAAGCTTTAATCAAATAGTATTGTTTCCTACCTCTCATCACATATCTCTGGGTAAATGACCCAGCACTAAAGATAAGTGTTCTGCAGAAAAACATCCAGACAAAGAGAAGGAAACAAAACTGATAATAGGAAAACAGTTGGTATTTCAGTGTTAATTTTTGATGCTCTTTAACAATATGAAACAAATAGGGCTAAAGCACCTGAAGTAGACTATAGTAGTAAAACAGAATAAAATCTCATCTTAGGATGATATAACTACTCAAGAGTCAAGATGATAAACAAACTTGATATTTTTTAATATATGAATGTCTTTTTCAATAGATTTTATTTTTTATTTTTTGTTTGTTCTCTAAGTTGATTTAACCATTGTACTTGGAGAAATTCTTTATCATCATCAATTATTGATATACTAGATCCCAAACTTTTTGAGGAATCAAACCGGGCCTTATTTTGGTAGATTGTGATCCTAGATCCCTACAGACTATATCTTACTGAATCTATGAGCAACAAATTGAAAGCTGTCACTCCAAAATTGAACTGGAGTAGCCATCAAACAATTTGATTATTATCTATCTTCATGCTCTCAGTAAGTAGCAACATGCTGTCAAGTATAGTACAAACAGATATTATATATATTTTAGTTTGAAGTAAAAAACAACAATTTTCTTTTTGGCCCATTGTGCGTTGACCAAAATACAGGCAATGTAATTAAATCAACACTACTTTTACAAAGATTCACATGTATTTATATGCCGATGTATTCGAATATTATATTAACTACGGGTATGTATGTGTCATGTGTGTGTGTGCATATTTTATTGTATGAATATCACTTTTAAAGTCATACTATAAGCTTCCATATGCACACAATGTGTGACAGGAAGGTGGTGTTGACTTGGTAACTGTCATCAAGGGTGCTGGTTTCTATCGTCGTGGAAAATACATCGACTATGTTTCAGATTACATGCCACCAACCCCTTCTGAATTCAAAAAGATACATGAATCAAGCAGGTAAATACCATCTTGCTGGAAAGGTTGCAAATACCAATTTTAATCTGCCATACAACTTATTACTTAATCAGTCTACTATAACAACATTCATGTGTCTATGATTTGTCAGTTGAAAAACATTCCTGATTGTGTGATCCATTTGCTGCATTAAAAAATTTCATAAAATTTTGTGGTGTACAACACTAAAAAAAAGAAAGAGTCCTATGGAACAGGTGAATATGCTGACCATAGCTTTGTCCAGAGGGCTCAGGTCAAATGAATTTATTGGGATTTGGAAAATGGACTTTGTATCTTCTTTTTAACTGTGTTTATCTGTATTCCTCTAATACATTAATGGTTATAACCAACATGATCATTACCTCACCATCCTCATTGCATTACTGTTGTAATTAATTGGTGTTGTAATAGGGTTACAATAATTTTGAATACTACTGTCTCACAAATATGATTCTCCTAGATTGATTTATCTTGCTACTGGCCCTGTGCTACTCTCAACTTTAGAGGACGGGAAGATTGTGAGAGGCCTTGCTGGAATTCCTTCCGAGGGACCAGTCTTGTTCGTTAGCTATCACATGTTACTAGGACTTGAATTGTATCCCCTGGTTTCCCAATTTATGATAGAAAGAAACATTGTTCTGCGAGGAATAGCACATCCCATGATGTTTATGAAATTGAAAGATGGAAAGTTACCTGAGTTGTCAACATTTGACTCATTCAGAATGATGGGTGCAGTTCCTGTCTCTGGAACTAACTTCTACAAACTTCTATCTTCAAAGTCTCATGTCTTACTATATCCCGGAGGCATGCGTGAGGCTCTTCATAGGAAGGTAACATCTCGTAACCGTTAAATTTTACCTTGATCTACAGTCCTAAATACAGAAATTGGATCAATGTTCATTTTATGCAGAATTGTATCCAAATTTGCACTAGTTTAAAGCATCACTTTTTTGTTTCCTGGCATTGTTAAATATAATATTTTGAAAGAAGAGACGATGATGAACTGGTGGATATCATATACTCATTACCAGAAAATAAGTAGAAAATCTTCTGATGAATTGATGACAAATCTTATGATATGGTGCATTCTAAACCTCATAATACAATAATTTGACTTTTCTCCCTGTCCTTGTAGAATTTATATTTGTGAAGAAAATTTGCTTTCTTGATGCAATGCTGACTAGTAGTACCCATTTTTCCAGTTTCATTTTTCGATGTACCACTTTTTTCACAAATCAAACACTAGATATAATATGCTTTAATAAAATTCAAATTGTTAGCACAGCTATAGTATAATCAACTCTTCATATTTTGCAGGGTGAAGAATACAAGTTATTCTGGCCTGAAAGGTCTGAATTTGTTAGGATGGCAGCTCGATTCGGAGCCAAAATCGTACCTTTTGGGGTTGTTGGCGAAGATGATATTGGTCAAGTAAGCCTAAAAAAAGAACAATTTATTATTTGTCAATACCATCTGTCTTAACAACCGTTAATTTCCATCATATACATACATATTTTGTCCATATTGATCACTGGATTTTATTTTCTATTTTGTTTTATACCTTTATGGGCATGTATCAAAGATTTAGTCACTGAATTGTCAATTCTTTCATCCTTTGTGTTCACTGTTAACAATGTACATTTGAAGCTTTGAGTTATGTCGAAGGACCATGAGCAAAATTAAGAGGAAATGAACAAGTCTCTGATGAAAGTATTATACAAGAAAAAAAAAAAAACTTTGTATCCCAACTAAGTGCGCATGCATATATCGGATAAAATACAACTTTTATTGATCTCAAGCATGTCATCTTTTTCAAAAAAAAAGCATGTCATATCTACCTTACCTTTAGGCGTTGTGTAAGGTTAATGTATTTTCAGATTCATTTTCTCCATCACGAGTTTGATTTTATCTTTATTCTATAATGAATAATTGATTGCATATTTATTGTTTTCAGGTAGTTTTTGATTATGATGACCTGATGAAGATTCCTTACTTTAGGGCTGGAATAAATGATCTAACAAATGAGGTTGTGAAGTTGAGGTATGCTGAATTTTTTTATTTACTAAAATTAAATGTCTGTCTACATATATGTGCCCTAGCATTTATCATTCATCCAATATCTGTGCCTTCCTACATGGCCTCGCTTTGAGTTTTTCATAATGTGGTTATGATAGGATTGATGCAAGTGGTGAGGTATCGAACCAAGATATTCATCTTCCAGGAATTCTACCCAAAGTTCCAGGACGGTTTTACTTTTACTTTGGAAAACCGATTGAAACAGAAGGTATGGTTATTGCATGGCCCATACCTTTGAAATCTATCAGGTTACTAATTAGACAACAATCTATTAAGCAAACCTACATGCATATATTAATTGTGTTGGAGACTAGACTATAATTGTTTTCAATCCACCTTAGACATACTTGAGATGAAAGCGCGTTTTCAATTAGTGATTCTAAACTATTTGGAGTTCTCAATCCACTTTAGGAGCTAAAAACAGCTCAAATATCAAACTGGACTTCGACAATCATCTTTTCAGTAGCTTGTTTTTAATGTGGGACAAACCTACATTTATATGTCTTTTAATCGGTCCTTGGCTTATAAATATATTTGCCAATCAAAAGACATATAGAATACACATACATTGTTGCAAAGAATTCCTTTATATATCCAGTAGTATGAAGGCACTGAAATACCATGGTAGAGGGTAGGGAGTTGTATGATTGATATTATTCGAGTCCAATAGTCATGGTTCTCATATAGATCAATTAAGTTAATAAATCTCATATTTTTTTTGTTTATTAGACTTCAAAAAGTTGCATTTAATTTGTGCCCTATATAGGTAATTGTTATTTGATATGATTTCAGCAACTTTAGTCCTTAATGCAAGTTGTCTTACTTAAATTATCAATTTTGCTGTGAAGGGAGGAAAAGAGAATTAAGAGACAGGACGAAATGTCATGAATTGTATTTAGAAGTCAAGTCCGAAGTTGAGAATTGCATTGCATACTTGAAGGAGAAGAGAGAAAATGATCCATATAGGAATCTGTTGCCGCGGCTAATTTACCAAGCCACACATGGTTTTACATCTGAAGTTCCGACCTTTGAGCTTTGATCTTTTTCCGCCCTTCAAAGGTTGATTTTCCATCTTTATTGTCAGAGAAGTAATCTCATTGTATGGCGAAAAATGTTGTAGAGTGGCTGCCAATGTTGTATTCTCTGAAATAAAGAAGAATTCAGGAATTCGGGACTTCTGATGACGGATTCATTCTGATAAAACAATGAAAAACGGTAGTCGAACTTGAAAGATCACACCACTGATATTCAGGGGATACAACTATAACCAAATTTAGAAGCAACCCTGTAGATAATCAGAGCCATCTGTGTGACAGGTAGAATGCTCAGATATCTATGTGGATTTTTGACTATTATTATTTCATAAATGGGTCATTATTGAACATGCATTATAATTTTCTGGGATATTACCATGTTAATACCTATGAGTCTATGACACCACCAAAATCATGTTCTTTCTTGTCCGGCCGGAGTTTATAGTGAAAAGGAAAAAATGGTATCAATGAAAACCTGTTTTTTTTTTTTTCATTTTTGGAACTTTTTAGTCAGAAGCAAGCAACAGAAGAGGGTTGTAATTTGAGGAAGCTGTGCTCTAAAACTTAGAAAATTCTTTTAGAAACTCATATGGGATTGTACAATTCTGTATTAAATTATTATGGTATCTTTAGTTGAGGTGATCGTCAGCCGCTGAGATATGCCTTCACTTGTCTGAATTCTGGCTTGTAATGTATGCATTTTTTTTGGTGGTATGCACAAACAAGATCGTACAAAACCTTGATATAGCAGTCTCAGACTCAATCATATAGATCCTGCTGTCCTCTAGGCGACTAGGCCTATATGTATGCATACATTAATTGACTGTTTTTTAAAATATTATTTGGACAGTAACTGGTGGGTCAAATTCTCATAGGTTGAAATTAATGTAAATAAAATTTACACTAATTCTAACCGATAGGAATTCTAAGGACTTATGAAATATTTCAAGACCATACCGTATTAGAGAATTATTCAGTTACTAGTAAGGTTTCAATTTCAAAAAAAAAAAAAAAAAAAAAAAAATTCAAATCTTGTAAATTAAAATTCTTCGATTCTCTTAAATATATTAAATTTTCTCTAAACATAACAAATTCTGGCATCAACCTTGCTTGGTTAGAGCATCTCCAATGCAATATTAAATCATTGTGGCAATGTCATAATTTAGTACAAAGTTTAAAAAAAAAAAAAAAAAATGCTCAAATGCAATGCTAAAAACTGTGTCAAATTTGGTGTATGTTATAAACTGTGTCAAATTTGGCACAGCAATAAATACAGACGTATTTGTTGACTTTGTAATTTTAAATAATAAAAATTTAACAAATTTGGTAAGGAAAATTGAGATTGAAACAATTCTAACAAAATATTCAATACATTCATTAAATGCATTGGTTGTATTTGTTGACTTTTATAATTTTAAATAATTAAAAAATAAAATACAGCATATCAAATAGAATTTTGCATTGGAGTATAATACTAAAATGATGTGCTAAATATAACATTTCACTATGTTTTGTACCAAATTTGACATTGGCATTATCATATGTGTTGTAGATAGTCTTACAAATTATTTTTTTCCCCTTTTTCCTTCCTTGAGAGATATTTATAATATATTTAAGCAGCTAATTCAAATTGTAATTAAATAAGAGCTCAGAGGACCTGCCGGTTGCCACCTTATAATATAATTTTAGTTTACTATAAACAAATACGTACAAGCCATTTGCGTCATGAGTCATGAGTCATGAGTCATGACAAAAAATCTAAAAGTCTTTTTATTAGAGGTGTCGATATTGTTATCCATAGATATAATTTACATATCAATTTTTTTATTACAAATTTTAATTATAAAAATATCCCAACATAAAACGGCAAATAAAAACAAATTGTTTTAATTAGAAGTCAATCAAATACTATGTTCCCATTAGCTACACCCATTTTTATCTTGAACCCATATTAAACTCTTTAATTTTTTTTCAAAAAATAAAACTTATGAAAATTAAACCCTAATTCCATTCTAAAAATCAAAATTTAGCTGATATAATTATTTTTGAATGGCTGAAACTTCAGCCACCCATGGTGTAAAATTAGCACTTATAAGTTATAACTCAATGAATACAAAGCCATCACTTGACCTTCACTATTTCGAATTACAATCCCCAACCAAATTTTCATTGATATCAACTGATCTTGTAGCAGTCTAAATTCCATGGACTGCAAGAAAAAAAATGTATAGAATGATTGATCGCATCATCTCTCTAAAGAATTTAGATCCTTTATTGAGCTGATCTTTGTTCTACCCTGCCCTATATAGATCTATTGACATGTGTAATCAATGGCTGTAATTTATTTCTTTTATTAATTTATTTCACTTTCATTATTTTTAAATGCATAGTCTTATTCTCAAGTGCTTTAAATCAGGAAAAAGATCAGCACAAAAAAGGATCATGATCCCTTTATAAATCGTGGAGTACTCCCAAAACAATTAATTCCTCTAACTCATTGCTTTGGACCTAATTCTAGCTGATGATAGGATGAAATCAAGGAAATTCATGGACTCTAAAAACAAAATTCCTTGCATATAATGACGCAAATGTACGACATTTTTAAATAAAGAAAAATCCAAGAATGTAAGGAAGTCTTCTTAGATCTTTTCCATGGGGTTAGCCACTTAACTAGAACTCTATACATTCAAAAGAAATATAAGGAATGTTTATGCGTTTTCAACTTACATGACGATGTCAGTATTAAAATAGTTGTATTAATATTTAAGAGGGTTTATAAATAAAATGTATGAAAAATAAGTAAATTCATTATATTAATATTAGATTAGGTGTTTTAGCTATGATTTAATTTTTAAAATTTAGACATGGGTGTACTTCTAAAATAGATGTCTAAATCATATCTATCGATTTGATGGTTATATCAGCACCATTTTATTATGTAATTCTAACGTAGAAGAATTTACAATCTATCACGTGGGTTGTCCTAAAAATTATCAAGAAAGATCATCTTATTAAACTTGTTACTTGTTATTCTATTAATAGTTGACTAGTGAGATAGCTGACTTAATACTATTATAAATGCATGACTTTTTAAAAATAAAATAATTGCCAATAGAAACGTAGCTCAACTGGTAGATGGACGAGCTTGAGGTTTGGACAAATGATTCCAGAAATGACGAAAGCTTTTAAAAAAAATACCTGATGCCGTCTTTATATCTTGATAGATTAAAATTGATCCAATTTTCTTGGAAAAGACTTTTGAAGATAGAGCCATATATTATTTATAACCACAAAAAGACCAAAATAAGCTTAATATCAGACAATTACTATTGGACAAAATAGTGGCTTGTCTGAATTGTTAAATAATGAAAACGCAATATCAGACAATTTTTGTTTTTTTCTTTTTTTCGATAGTATGATCAACGTGAATGATGCTATATGCTTTTGATTTATTAACTTCGTTAATAACTTGGTCAAACATTTTATTTTTATTTTTTTTAGGAACAAACAAAAAAAAAAAAAAAACAGAACAACACAAAAACAAACTAGGAAGGCTTCTCAGCCTCAGCCAAAGATCTAATACACCCAGGAAAGTCTTCAAGCCAGAATAAGTCTTCGTCAATACTCATAGTATTCTTTGCCAGCTCGAAAGCGACGCAGTTGGCCTCTTTGGGGATATGATTAATGCTCGTATTCGCCGAATTAGCCAACAAGCTAGCGATATAATAGCAAGAATGGCACCACTGTTAGCATCCAGAGAGCAACCATCAGCAATCCTCTTCACCATCGTCTCAGAATCCGACTCCAATTAAAATGCATGGGGTCAAACTTTATTGTTATCATCTTATCGACACATACTGAAAATTATTATAAACAATATTAAGTAAAAATAATAAATATCCGTGCATGGCAATAAATATTATCACATCACTTGATTTGTATACCAATTAAATATTCTTAGGTATTAAACTAATAACGTTTAGTGTAAAATTTAAGCTGTATTCACTGAATTTTTTTACTTAAATTTGTTAATCAAAATCATTTATTCTTAATCAAATAGTTGTCAATAATCCATTTACAGGTCTAAACCATTAGATTAAGAGTAATATATATATATAATTTTATGTTTGTTGTAAATAAATGAAGAACAGATGAAACCAGATGAAAAAGATGAGAAAAGAGAGAGAGAGAGAGAAATGCTTTGTGTATTGATTTTAAGAGATTGTAACTTTACAAATGAGAGAGCTATTTTTATAGACTTTGATTGCAAGTGATGATGATGAAGCCAGCCAAGTGGGGTGGATGAGATGTCAAGCTAGTGGGGAGATATTTAGCAAGTAGAAGATATGTTTAGGCGGTGATGAAAATCAAATGGGGAGTGTTGTGAATCTGGTGGTGATTCCACCACCGCCTAAACATATCTTCCACTTGCTAAATATCTCCCCACTTGCTTGACATCTCATCCACCCCACTTGGCTAGTTTTATCACCATCACTTGCAAGTTGTGCTCTCAAAGCTTATAAATATAGCTCTCTCATTTGTAAAGTTACATGTCAATAGATATTATCAAAATAATATATATATATAATTTTATGTTTGTTATAAATAAATGAAGAACATATGAAATCAGATGAGAGAGATTGAGAAAATAGAGAGAGAGAGAGAGAGATATGCTTTGTGTATTGATTTTAAGAGATTGTAACTTTACAAATGAGAGAGCTATATTTATAGACTTTGATTGCAAGTGATGATGATGAAGCCAGCCAAGCGGGGTGGATGAGATGTCAAGCAAGTGGGGAGATATTTAGCAAGTAGAAGATATGTTTAGGCAGTGATGGAAATCCAATGGGAAGTGTTGTGAATCTGGTGGTGATTCCACCACCGCCTAAACATATCTTCCACTTGCTAAATATCTCCTCACTTGCTTGACATCTCATCCACCCCACTTGGCTTATTTCATCATCATCACTTGCAAGTTATGCTCTCAAAGCCCATAAATAAATCCAGAACTATATAGGTTCTGTTATATTTATAGACTTTGATTGCAAGTGATGATGATGAAGCCATCCAAGTAGGGTGGATGAGATGTCAAGCAAGTGGGGAGATATTTAGCAAGTGGAAAATATGTTTAGGCAATGATGGAAATCCAATGGGGAGTGTTGTGAATCTGGTGGTGATTCCACCACCACCTAAACATATCTTCCACTTGCTAAATATCTCTACACTTGCCTGACATCTCATCCACCCCACTTGGCTAGTTTCATCATCATCACTTGCAAGTTGTGCTCTCAAAGCCTATAAATATAGCTCTCTCATTTGTAAAGTTACATGGCAATAGATATTATCAAAATAATATATATATATATAATTTTATGTTTGTTATAAATAAATGAAGAACATATGAAATCAGATGAGAGAGAATGAGAAAAGAGAGAGAGAGAGAGAGATGCTTTGTGTATTGATTTTAAGAGATTGTAACTTTACAAATGAGAGAGCTATATTTATAGACTTTGATTGCAAGAGATGATGATGAAGCCAGCCAAGTGGGGTGGATGAGATGTCAAGCAAGTGGAAGATATGTTTAGGCAGTTATGGAAATCCAATGGGGAGTGTTGTGAATCTAGTGGTGATTCCACCACCGCCTAAACATATCTTCCACTTGCTAAATATCTCCCCACTTGCCTAGCATCTCATCCACCCCACTTGGCTGGTTTCTTCATCATCACTTGCAAGTTATGCTCTCAAAGCCTATAAATAAATCCAGAACTATATAGGTTCTGTTATATTTATAGACCTTGATTGCAAGTGATGATGATGAAGCCAGCCAAGTGGGGTGGATGAGATGTCAAGCAAGTGGAAGATATGTTTAGGCAATGATGGAAATCCAATGGAGAGTGTTATGGATCTGGTGTTGATTCCAGCACTGTCTAAATATATCTTCCACTTGCTAAATATCTCCCCACTTGCCCAACATCTCATCCACCCCTCTTGGCTGGTTTCATCATCATCACTTGCAAGTTGTGCTATCAAAGTCTATAAATAAATCCAGAACTATATAGGTTCTGTCGACACAATCGTAGCCAGTCTCTGTCGATACAGCCGCAAACCAGTTTTATATATTAAGTATAAATATATAAATGCGAATAATGAAATATAAGTAAACCACTCTCCTAGAGATCCCTTTTACTTGTATACACAAATATTGAGCTGTAAGTAAATCACTTACCTGGAAATACTTTTTACTTACATATAATCGTGCTGATAACGTGTCGTAAATAAATAAAGAACAAATGAAATGAGATGAGGGAGATGAGCAGAGAGAGAGAGAGTAATGATTTGTGTATTGATTTTAAGAGATTGTAACTTTACAAATGAGAGAACTATATTTATAGGTTTTGAGAGCACAACTTGCAAGTGATGATGATGAAGCCAACCAAGTGAGGGGATGAGATGTCAAGCAAGTGGGGAGATATTTAGCAAGTGGAAGATATGTTTAGACGGTGGTGGAATCCACACCAGATTCATAACACTCCCTATTGGATTTCCATTACTACCTAAATATATCTTCCACTTGCTAAATATCTCCTCACTTGCTAGCCATCTCATCCACCCTACTTGGTTGGCTTCATCATCATCACTTGCAAGTTGTGCTCTCAAAGCCAATAAATAAATCCAAAACTATATAGGTTCCGTCGATACAACCGTAGCCAGTCTCTGTCGACACAACCGCAGCCAGTCTTATATATTGAGTATAAATATATATATACGAATAATTAAATATAAGTAAATCACTCTCCTAGAGATCCCTTTTACTTATATACACGAATATCGAGCTGTAAGTAAATCACTCACCTGAAAATATTTTTTACTTACATACAATCGTGTTGATAACGTGTTGTAAATAAATGAAGAACAAATGAGATGAGATGAGATGAGATGAGAGAGAGAGAGAGAGAGAGAGAGAGTAATGATTTGTGTATTGATTTTAAGAGATTGTAACTTTACAAATGAGAGAGCTATATTTATAGGTTTTGACTTTTGAGAGCACAACTTGCAAGTGATGATGATGAAGCCAACCAAGTGGGGTGGATGAGATGTCAAGCAAGTGGGGAGATATTTAGCAAGTGGAAGATATGTTTAGACGATGATGGAATCCATACCAGATTCATAACAATGTTGATATAGTTTGACTATTAATATAAATATAGTATATATTTTTTAAAAGATTATTACAATAATTAGAAATCAAATCCATCTGCACCTAAACCTGACACGGTTTCGGTTCCGGTTCCGAACCTTTTTTTTTTCCACCAATCATACGCTTACACCTCACTCACACCTATACCACTAACTCACCCAACGCCAACCCCCACCCAATTCAAATCACCTAATGTCCTAATTATCCCTAAAATCATATTAGACTTCATCTCTCTATCTTAAAAAAAAAAAAATCAAATCAGCTTTTCATCTCTCTATCTTCATTTGTCATATTCTTCTTCTTCGATCATCATCTTCTTTCTTCTTCTTCCTTCTTTATTCTTTCTTCTTCTTCTTTCTTCTTCTTCTTTCTTCTTCATCTTCCTCAGCTTCTTCATTTGTCTTTATCTTCTTGCTTGGATCGATCGAAAGAGGGAAATGAGATTGGGGCTGGTGCCGTCAGCCGTGGTGGTCGCCGGTCGGTGTGATTTAGTTTTTGTGGTGGTGGGTCATGGACTCATGGGTGCTTGAGATTGACTGGTTTGGATTAGAGAGAGATTTGGGTTTGTGGTTAAGAGAAAGATGAGAGATCTGGTTCTAATTTCTCATTCCATGATTATTATTATTTTTTTTTTAAAAAAAAATTAAGACAAGAACCGCCGGTTCCAGTCTAGTTCGAACCGGGCGGTTCAATGAAATGTGGAACCGGAACTGGAATCGGAACTGAAACCGAAAAACCAATTCTGATTCCGGTTCCAATTTTTTCGGTTGCGGTTCCACGGTTCGAATCGGAACCGTGTCAGGTCTATCCGCACCTAGTGTGGGTGAGATTTGAATTTAAGATCTTACCAACCAAATTAGTCACATCTCAGTAAGAAGGATTGTATTAATGTATGCCATAAACCTTAAGCACACATATTATGAGATTAAAAAAAAAAAAAAAAAAAAAAGTAAATACAAAATTTATATTAAATACAGAAAAATATAGATTAATGTATTGAAAATATAAATATGAACATTTTCAAACCGTCGTCATTATGATAGACGGTGGAGATTCATAATTGAATTTTAAAAAAGAAGAAATACAGATATTAAATGTTTAAGATAGTAAAAAAAAATTAAAAATAAGGCAATTTAAATAAAAAATCAAAAATATATATATTTAAAAAAATGGATCTACATCATTCATCTTTGAGATGGATAATGGAGATTAAATAAAATTTTAAAAAAGTAAAAAAATTAAATAAATAAATTTAAAAAAAAAAAAAAAAGATAGGTGGAGATCCAATATCCAGATTATTGGATCTCCACCGTCTATCAAAATTGATGGATGGTGGAGATCCAATCTTTATCCATCAATCTTAATAAATGATGGAGATAGGATCTCTACCTTTTTTTTTTTTTTTTTTCATTTTCTATTTTGTTTTTAATCATCACCATCCATCTTTGATATGGATGGTGGAGATCCATTATTATTTTTAAAATAAAATGTTTTTTTTTAAATAAATTTTTCATTTTGATTTTATTTTATTTTTTAATTTGATCTCAACCATCCATCTTTAAGCCCAAGGTAAGCCATGACTCATGCATGATATCTTGTAAATTTTAGTCACTGTGATTGCATTTTCACACTGTACAAAATAAAGGTTTCAAGTTTCGAAAATGTCATCAAAAAAAAAAAGTTTCGAAAATGTAATAATATTATATTAGGCCGTATATAACCCAATCTATGATAAATGTTGGATTTGTATTTTCTGTCATGTTTGATTGTTAAAATTAAAGTAAAAAAGATTTATTTGATGTATTTTTTAAAAGTAAGGAACACGAGAACTATAAAAACAAACATGATTAAAAAATAAATATTTCTTCAAAAAGTTAGGGGCTAAAATGTAAATCTCTTTTATTAAAATACTTTTTTTTTTAAATATGCGTAGTGTTGAGCATAAGGCACATGTTAACAACTAAAAAAATAGGGATTTAATCCTTTTCCCCCCTACTGTTTACTATATTAGAAACTTGAGGACACAGTTTGTCATTATTAGACGTAAACCCCCTCGAAACAAAGTTTTTTATCAAAGACCCCCTTCTGTAACAGAAACCATCCAAATTGGATGTTGACCGTTACTGTTGAGGGGTAAAATCGTAATCTCTGCGTGGTATCAGGAGAGGTGATATGTACTGAAGGGTATGGAAGTCATTTTACATATAAAATTAATAATATAATTAAAATTAAAGAATTGAGTGGAGACATGAAGCCACGTCATATCTCTTTTAAACGATCTGTGTGAAACAAAATGGTGGTGGTCCCAAACGAACCTTCCATAGTATTCTGATTTCCCTTTCTCACTTTTCCTCTCTACTGCTCGTAATCTCCAAACCTTCGCGCCAAAATCCAACCTACCATCAGCAAATCCTTAAAAAAAAACTTGATTTCGTTTTTTCATTGATCGATTTAGACAACGGTTAGCTTTTTTTCGATTACAGAAAAGGGGTTTTGGAAGCATCAAGACTCAAAGACGCAATCTATTTCGTTTTGAAGCAAAGGTTTGTATATTCAACCTAGCTTTCTTTTTCACTGATTGCATGGTGCTTTTGCATGCATGGTTGCAGTTGGTAGGGTTTTTTTTTATTATCGTCGACAAGTTAGGGTTTCTATGTCAAAAAATTAGGGGTTTTTTGTTGGTGGTTGATGGTAGTTTCTATTTGTAACATTTATGGTATAAGGGAAGAGTTTATTGTTGTTATACATGAATTTACATGCATGGTTGCATTTGACAGAGTTTTTTGTGTTTATCGTTCTTGATTTAGGGTTTGTATGTAAAGAAATTTGGGGTTTTTGCGTTTGTGGTTGTCACCTGTCAAATTGATGGTGCAATTTACTTGTTGATGGTACTTATACATGCAATATGGTGTAATCAGGGTTTTATATGGTGTAATCACGTTAGTTGCTTTGCTTTTGTGTAACTGATGTTAATGTTTTGTGATATTTATGTATATATTTTCGATTACATATCATATGTTTAAGTTCTGATATTGATGTATATATTCATGTCTGATATATATGATATATTAATGTCTGCTGTCTGCTGTCTGATATGTCTGTTATATATATGATATATTCATGTCTGATGTCTGATATGTTTGTTATATATATGATATATTCATGTCTGATGTTGGTTCCTCACAGCCCACAGAAGTTCAAAATCAGACTCAAACAAAATCCCAACTGACACAGGATCTTAACTATTAGTGTGTTATTGTGGTAATGTTGCAAGTATTTTTGTAGCTACTATTTGTGTTGGTAGCAACTCTGAACTGTTAGTATGTTGGTTATATTTATGAACTGTTAGTATGTTGGTACTGTTAGGTGAACAATTCTCAACTGATATTAATTAGTATTATGATACTGTTAGTATTATGGTAATGTTAGTATTATGGAACTGTTAAGCATATCCTGCAATTTGTAGTGCTTTTGTACTCAATTTTGCATTATGTATGTAGATGTGATAAAGGATAATTTATATTACATAGGATAGGTCAAGTGCATTACATGTTCATCAAACTAACATAAAACACATATATGGAGAGACCAAATAGTAGCATATTAGCAAGCATTATCATCTCTGATTGAAACTTGTATCCATAATTCCCCTCTAGGTTTTGCATCCTCTGATTTAAACTTCTTTCCAGGTTTTGCATGGATCCATTTAGACTAGATTCCAGTCTATGCATCCTTGCATTTAGCAATCCAATTTCTGTTGAATTTCTGTTGCGGTCTTCATGAGATTGCAAACTTCCCATAAATTCTGTTTCATCTGGCTGCCACCATTTAAAAAATTTGCATTGCCTTTTTTCGCAGAAAAAAAATAACTTACCTGGATTTTGACTTGACTCAGAGATTCTAACCCCAACCTTCATACCACATCTGCATAATTTGTTTTTGAATATCACAATGCTACCATTGATGTTGCTTTCTTCGCTTATCGTGTTTGAACTTCCTTCCATATGAGTTGTGTGAATGGTGTTTGAAATGTATGATTTTGTGTTTCAGATGTGTGTGAAAACAATGTTTCAATTGGTTATTGTGTGTAAAAAGAATGAGAATGGAGGAATGGAAATGTGTTGTGAATGTTGATGAACGTGGAATATATATATATATATTTGCAGGTTTATTACCGTTTATATATGAGGTCTATATGTGTTGTGTGAAAACAGTGTTTCAAATGGATTGCATGAATATAGCCGTTGACACTCAGCGGTACTAATTAGAGGGTAAATTAGTAATTTTATATTTACAGGGCATTTTCATCTTTTTACAAACTATAACTGGTTGCATCACGTGCAATCTGATTTTAAAAGGCACAGGAGGGCATTTTGGACAATTTACACGCAAATTGATGTCAGAGTTGCTTTCTGGCAAAAAAAAAGCTAACAGAAGGGGTAGTTTTAATAATATTTTCATTTCAGGGGGCAGATCGGCTAATGTCGTGAAACCCTGTCCTCACTTTAATAATATGGTAAACAGTAGGGGGGAAAACGATCTTTTCCAAAAAAAATACTATAAAAGGTAATATTTATTGTCTTAATCAATGTAAGATAGAAACATTTATTATCTAAAACATTTATTATTTTCCTTTTATAGTATGATAAAATTCCATACACTTAGAGTATCTAAAATACTGTGATAAATTATTGTGTCAATGCTATAATATAGCACAGAGTACAAAAACCATACTCCAATGCAGTGCTAAATCTGGCACAACAATAAATGCTTATTTTTAATTATAAAAATACCATTATATATAATTTTTAAATATTTAAAATAATTTAAATTTAATATACATTAATGATATTTCAGTCAAAATCTATTTCATCTACAACTATTATATGAATGCATTAATGATAAATGTTGACTTTTATAATTTTAATTAATAAAATAATAAAAACAGTATTTTAAATAGAACTGTACATTTGAGTACAATACTAAACTGTCATGTCAAATAGAGTATTTTACTCTTTTTTTATACCAAATTTAGTATTAGTATTAACGATGGAAATGGTGGTTCTGAGGTGAGGTGTGATTGGCCTTTTATGACCATTAGATCAGCAAGTCACATCACAATTCATACGTGATACGTATACGTAAAGTGTAAAGTGTTTCGTTAGAAATCTTCAAAAGGAAAAAGGAATAATATTATTGACTCGTTCAATAAGAAGAAGAAGAATGAACCTATAGAAAGGTACCTCTCTGCTTTGGGGTCGGGGTCCCTCCATCAAACCATCATCTGACTAAAAAAATTTAAAAGTTTCCTTCTTTAATTGTCGTCCATTTACATATTTTCTCTCATTCAATCTTCAGTGACAAATCCACATCGCATCCCTTTCAATTTTCAAATGAAAAGTCCATAATGGCAACATGAATGCTTGTTAACTCGACTATCTCTTCCTCCAGAGAATACTGGATGTTAATTTCGAAAAGGCTATGACTTTATTTTTCTATTACCAATAAGTGGAATTTGACGTGTAAATGTGTAATCAATCAATCAATCAAAGTGCCACGCGAGCAAATCCGATGGTCAAAAACACATGGAATGATCAACAATCTAACAATGCTTCGCGAGTGTTTATAGTGACCGAAATTGCTCTCGGTGGGCAGTTTTGATTCTCCGTTAGAGTCTCAACAACCTGTAAAATTAGTGAACCGTAGGAGCGTTAACCGGTGACCGATGTTTATATTTCGACTACCAAGTTAGTAAGATGTTATCGAGAAATAGAGAGTATATACATGTGGGTGTAAATGACATATCACTTGACCAACCTCATTTCGTTTACGAACGAGAAATTTATACATATAATGTATCATTTAAGTGTATTTCTCATTAGATAATTAATTTTGTAATAGTAACTATGCCGTTTATCATATTAATTGATATTTGTGAACAATTTTACTCTAATGTGATACAAATATACAATAATAAAGAACACTACAAATATTTCTTTCTACACCCATCATTAAAAATGAAAAATTAATAGTTGACCTTCTTCGTTTTTTTATAATCCCAAAATTATCCTTACAAATTAAGATTTATTATTTTATTTTTTTTCTGTGTACCTATTTACTGTTTCAATACCCAGTCAAACAATGAGAACTGACAAATTCTAAAAAGTTAAAAAAAAAAAAAAAAAAAAAAACAATTTAGTATCTTTACCGATTAATATTTGTGATTTTAAGTTTTAAAATCCACATAAGTAATAATAAAACCTAAACGGGGTGTGGTCTGGGCTGATTGCACCGTATGGTGGATCCGTCCCACCCGAAAACCAGATGGTGTAAAAAAAAAACAAAAAAAAAAAAACCTGAATAGAAAAATTTTACTTTTGAAAACCACATATTTTTTTTCCTAGAAGTATCCTTTTAAGAAATAAAAAATAAAATATCATATTGTTTTTTTGTTTTTTTTCATAAAATAGAAGAGAAAACAAAATAGAAGACGAAAAATACGAATGCGACTACATGTGTAAAAATAAAGCTCCGTTACAGTTTATAAATACCCACTAATAAAATCCGACAAAAAACCATGCGCTGCCATGTCTATTACACCTCCTATTCTCTTCGAGCTCTGCTATTTTTCATAAAAAAAAATTATTAATATTACTTCAATTTTATAAAAAAATGATCCGATAGGTTTATTTATAGATTTTGTTATATTTAATTATTTTCTTACTACCTGATCAAATCTCTCAAAAATCTTCGAATCATTCAATAGCTCCATTAACATTAAATAGAGAGTGAGTGAGTGTTCTAGTGTTCTTGGTTAATCTGACTTATCTCCATGGCGATAACCGGAACTTCAAGTTTCTCGGTCAATTTTTCACCGGTATTTCGCCGAGACGTGACGTCAGCGTCCGGTAACTTGAAACGGAATCTTGATTTGAAACGGTTTGCTGTGTCTTCGGAGCAGGCGTCAACCTCGTCGTCGACGACGACGAAGACGAAGAAATTTGTGGAGAATGGAAGGATGTGGAAGAATAGTAGAGAAGAAAGTGAGACGGCGCGGGGAGTCAACGTGGAAGAATCTGAGGAGCGTGAACGTAACGGAAAAGGTTTGAAAAATTACTTTGATGAGGCAAAAGATATGATCAGATCAGACGCTGGTCCTCCACGCTGGTTCTCTCCCTTAGAGTCTGGGTCCCACACTCATGATTCTCCTCTCCTCCTCTTTTTACCTGGTCTGTTTGTTCACTCCTTTTTTCCTTTCTAACTTTTAATTTTATTTTTTTACACTAAAATGGATATTATTAATTACCAAAAATAAAAGAAGAAGAGAGATTCTGATTATTGATCTATGACTAATTGACTAGTATAAAGAATCTTGTTAGTAAATTTTTTTTTTTTTTTTGTTATTATAAGTTTATAACAGTCGCAATTGTGGTCCAACATACACCACTACACTAGTCCACCTGACGGCTGACCCTTTACATTAGACTTTATTTATACATATCAACTGTTTATTTTTATTTTTATTTAATTTTTATTTATTTATTTATTTGTTTGTTTAGTATCATTTTCGTTGGTAACTGATACTTATGGCTAATTCTGTAGGGATTGATGGCGTTGGACTTGGACTTACAATGCAGCATCAAAGACTTGGACAGTGAGTATCTATTATGAACTATCATTCCAACATATTATTGCATGTTTTTTGAAGTGTTCAACAAAACATTTGTCACACAATTGTTTTTTTGTTTTTTGATAAGTCACACAATTGTTTTTAAAAAAATAAGGAATATGATGAAATATCATTTCTTCTAAAAAGCATTTACGTTTTGTATGTAATTTTGAAAAAAGTAATTAGTATTTACTATTTAGTGTTTACAATGATATCATATGCTGAAATTCATGAGAAATTATTTTTGAATTTAATATTGAATTTTTTTATTTGAAATATAATTTAAAGATTAAGTACTAATGCTGTTATTAAATATTAAAAGTGTTAAGGATTAAACTTACATATATATATATTTTTATAACAATGGTTCCATTGATGGGGTCAATATAGTTTTATTCCTGTCTTATTTGGATATTTGCATGAATGAAGGATTTTTGACATATGGTGCTTGCATATACCAGTTGAGGATCGAACATCATTTGCAGGTCCATTTTTTCTTTCTCACTTGCTCAAGTATTACATTCTTACATGTTATGTATAACAGCCGTGCTATGTGCATTGGATGAATGCCCATTTTGTGTAAATATTTTATGGTTCAGACCTAGTGAAGCTGGTTGAAAGAACTGTGAGGTCAGAGAATCATCGTTTGCCGAATAGACCCATATATCTTGTTGGAGAATCTCTCGGAGCATGCATTGCCCTTGCTGTTTCAGCACATGTTCCTGATGTGGATCTTGTACTAATATTGGCTAACCCAGGTGAGAAATTATTTTCTTATAAACCATATAAATGGGCATAGTGATTTTGTTACATTCTTATTAATCAGTGGATAATGTGGTTACTGGGTAGCTTTAGGGTTGGCAATTTAAGGGCCCAAGCCCGCACTGGACCCAAACCCTCAAAAAGCCCTCAAAATCTTCAAAGGGCCTAAACCCTGCCCATATTAAAAATTTATGTATGTGGGTAGGGTTGAAGTCCGGCCCGCAAAAGTAAGGGTTTTACCCAAACCCCTATTTAGGCCCATTTAAAACTGTCTGAAAGTTTCACATCTATTGAATCTGGATTCAGATCCAAAATAATAAAAAATTAATCAATTAATATTAACAAAAATTATAAAAAATTTAAATTTAAATTTAAATTAATTAATATTAACATAAACCTGTCGCCGGCGTGAGATGGCACCACGCCGCCTGATGCCAACAACCCTCGTCGCCGCCGCCGATGCCAACACCCAAGACCACCACCCCGCCGCCGATGCCAACAACCTTCGTCGCCGTTGAAGTCGAACACCCCCAATCACCACCCACTGCGAAATCCACCCAGAAACCCCCTCCCACCACCAAAACCCAATCCAAAAACCTCTTCTACCACCAAAATCAAACCACCATCGCAAAAGCCACCACGAATCCTGGGTTTCGCGGCGGCCGGCGTGAGATCGAGAGATGGATTCAAGAAAGAAAGGAGAGAGATCGATTCGGTGATTCGCTAGCGGCGGAAGAACGGCGACGAAAGACATGCCGTGTCGACGACGGCGGAAGACGTGCCATGTCGACGGCGACGGAAGACGAGCCATTTGACGGCGACGAGAGATGAGGCGGTGGCTGGTGAGCACTGAGCATAGATGAGAGAGGCTGAGAAGATAGGTTGTCAGGCTGATAAGGTTTTGAAAAAAAAAACCTAATTTTTATTTTATTTTATATGTGGGTCATTTGCGGGCTTATTTCAAGCCCTGGTCTAAACCCTCAACCGGCCCGCAATTGATGAGGGTTTTTAAAAGCCCACAAATTTTGGGCTTTTTAATTATATGGTCCGGGTTTAAACCCGGACATCATCATGCGGGTAAGGGCCAAACCCTTTGACCCAGTCCTTTTTGCCATCCCTAGGTAGCTTAATTGTTGATATCTCTAAGGTTGATAATAAAATTTGCATATTAGAGGGTTTTTTTTTTTTAATATTTAAATGGATATTAAACATGTTACATGTATGCTCAATAATAAACCTTCGATATTCTATTTTGAAAGTGTTTTGAATTCGACTTTTAGTTGAGTTATAGCAGGTTCATTAGATGCTTGGGTGTATAAGGGTAAGGTTTGAGAGCACACATCATCTTATATTCTGCTTTGATCATTATAGGAAATTAGGAATCTGCTTTTAATCATACCACATGCAAAATCTGTGTCATTTAAATAATTTGATTATTGCTATTCTGTTGCCCATTTTCTCTACATAATCTGAGTTCGAATAATGGGTAATCACAACATCACCAAAATTGGATAATTGATTTTTTGATGATTAATCTGATTGTCTCAAGTTTAGTAAGTTAATGAATGCTTTTGAAAATAGGGATGTAGGACATGAAAAGAGAAATAGTAGAAGAAGAGAATAAAGTAGGAAAGGGGAGGATATGAAAAGAAAGGGGAGAAAACTAGAAGAATTACAGAGAGGGAACTTGAATACCAATTTCATTCATCAATCAAATCTGTTTTAAAGAAAAAACAACAATAGGGCCTATTTATTGGCGAGTAAACCCAATCATCATTGAATAAGGAAAAGAAATATAAATCAATTTAAATTAGAAATCGTAAATCAACGGAAACAAGAAAAGGTTCTACTTACTGAATTTTTAGCCTAATATGAATTTTTAATTCCTTATGTGGTCCTCCATCAGCAAGAGACTGCCATGTCTGAGCTGTAATCTTTTTTTAGAACTGAAGTGCTGTAATAAGTAGAGCTCTTATTGTGGAAGTTGAAAAAACTTCATAGTCATTTCCATACCCCAGTAAACTCTTATCACAGATGACATTTAATTGATGAATACCTTTGCTTACTCGCACAGAGTTTAACTGATGCTCTTTCTTCAGCTACATCTTTTAGCAAGTCACAACTGCAGCCTCTAATACCTATATTGAAGCTCTTGCCGGATCAAATCCCCTTTAGCCTTCAGTATATCCTGAGGTTAATGGAAGGTTTGTCTTTTCTGCTCCTCAAGTTTCCATTTTCTGGCTCTGCTAGTTACTTTATTTGCATAATTGTTTTACTTAGTGGCACAACTCAAATTACTTTTATAAAAAGGGGATATTGCTTTGCATGACGTGCTGTGATGATATTTTATGTCCTGTAACTCAACTAGAAAATTAATAATGGAGTTGGATATGGATAGTTGTATCTGGGAGCTTTATCCATCCGAGTAAGGTGGTAAGATTGAGGCAGGTTGTCAGGTTCAAGTTAGTAAATGTGAGAAATTAATAAAAATTTTGTATTCTCAAAGATTGGATCTGTTTGTCATTTGATAATGATGTCATCAGATTTTAGCTATGATTCGGCATGAAGTCGATAGTAGTCAATTGAATTCAAGCACTACTGGGTCAGCTTTATAAAATTTAGTGACCATTGAGAAGCAATTCAGATATGTAGACTATGATATTTAATGTAGGTGCTTAACAATGTGAATTCAAAAAAAGAAGTTTCTCTTATTGAGGTAGGCTGCCCACTGTATTGGCTACAGACAATATCTACAAGTTTCTGGCAGACTGGTAGAACATGCAATAGATTTTCTTATTGATTTTTATTTACTTTTTCAAATCAATAGATAGCATTTCACAATAGACTTTGAGGTTGTAATTGTATGCCCGATAAATATGATACCTTTTATTTAGTTCCATTATTAGCATGAAAGCATGTCTGTGACCGTAGTGCTTCTTTGTCACCACTTTAGTTGCTTGGGTGGGATGGATGACTCTTAAAGCTCTGGGAGCACAAAAAGGAAAAAATCATTTGGAATTATAATGCTATTTTCTTCTTAATGGTATTAGACTATTAGGAATTGAGTCTAGTAGATCCCTTTTCCTTTTTCCTATCCTGGTGAAAATCAATGGCATGATGACACATATTTGTTGTACATTTAGTCATTTACTGCCCTTATAATATTTTATTTGAAATGACGCGAGCAATTTCCCTATATGCATATAGGTGATCCTTTGAGGATGGCAGCGGATAATCTAGTGAAGGGACTTGCTCCGGAGCCGACCTTTGGAAAGCTGTCACAGGATCTTCTTACAATGTCATCTTACCTTTCTGTAAGATCTAACTGTAGAATAAGGATGAATAAGTGAACTGTGAATAACATTATACTTTAGGAATTAAAAAGCAAGTAACACACATTACTCATAAGACTTGAAGAGACAATTTTCGGTTAATATGTTGAGGACTATTTTATCAGCATTTTATTTTGATGCTTTGAATCTATATGCCTCATTGCTTTTATGGTTTTATATTTCAAAATTTTGTACATTATAAGATTTTGTATTTTTAAGAAAGGAGAGAAATGCTGGAAATGTTGGAACTCATGTATCGATGATTGTTGCTGAGTGTTATTTCTTTGTTGATGCTCCTGTTATATTTTTCTCGACATATGCTTTCAGTTTCTTGAAAAAGAATTGATGACTTAAGTTGCAGGTTGTTGCCGATATCTTACCTAAAGATACTCTTCTCTGGAAGCTAGAAATGCTTAGATTAGCTTCTGCATATGCCAATTCGCGCCTGCATGCTGTAAAAGCTGAAACACTGATACTATCCAGGTCCTTACACTGTGGCATGGTCTATTCAATTCAAGCAGTTTCTAATAAATATGGATCTTATGGCAATAATTGTCTTTTCTGTGAACTTGACATTTGCTAAACTTACACATGCCCATAAATCTTAGTATATTTAATTTCCACAAACTACATTTCTTCAATAATCTTAGTATATTATTGAAGCTTTTTTTTTTTTCTTTCTGTTTTAAGTTTGTGATCGGTTCCAGACCAATGTGTTGAAAGTTTGTCATCTTTGCAGTGGAAGGGATCAACTTTTGCCAAGTCAAGAGGAAGGTGAAAAACTTCGTCTTGCACTACCAAAATGCCAGAATCGTAGGTTTGATGACAGTGGTCATTTCCTCTTCTTGGTATAATTGTTGCTCTCTGTCTTGTGTTTCTCTCTGTCTTTGCATGTGGGTGTTAATAGAAGCTTTAATCAAATAGTATTGTTTCCTGACTCATCACATATCTCTGGGTAAATGACCCAGCACTAAAGATAAGTGTTCTGCAGAAAAACACCCAGACAAAGAGAAGGAAACAAAACTGATAATAGGAAAACAGTTGGTATCTACTTGAGTTCAGTGTTAATTTGTGATGCTCTTTAACAATATGAAACAAATAGGGCTAAAGCACTTGAAGTAGACTATAATAGTAAAACAAAATAAAATCTCATCTTAGGATGATATAACTACTCAAGATGATAAACAAACTTGGATCTTAGGAATCTTACTGAATCCATGAGCAACAAAATTGAAAGCTGTCACTCCAAAATTGAACTGGAGTAGCCATCAAACAATTTGATTATTATCTATCTACATGCCCTCAGTAAGTAGCAAGATGCTGTCAAGTATAAGTACAATTGCAGATATTATATATAATAGTTTGAAGTACAAAACAACAGTTTTCTTTTAGGTCCATTGTGCATTGACCAAAATACAGGTGATGAAAAGATATCTTAGGAATCTTACTGAATCCATGAGCAACAAAATTGAAAGCTGTCACTCCAAAATTGAACTGGAGTAGCCATCAAACAATTTGATTATTATCTATCTACATGCCCTCAGTAAGTAGCAAGATGCTGTCAAGTATAAGTACAATTGCAGATATTATATATAATAGTTTGAAGTACAAAACAACAGTTTTCTTTTAGGTCCATTGTGCATTGACCAAAATACAGGTGATGTAATTAAATCATCACTACTTTTACAAAGATTCACATGTATTTATATGCTGATGTATTTGAATATTATATTATCTTCGGGTGCATGTGCATGTGCATTATTGTATGAATTTCACTTTTTAAGTCATACTATAAGCTTCCTTATGCACACGATGTGTGACAGGAAGATGGTGTTGATTTGGTAACTGTCATCAAGGGTGCTGGTTTCTATCGTCGTGGAAAATACATCGACTATGTTTCAGATTATATGCCACCAACCCCTTCTGAATTCAAAAAGATACAAGAATCAAACAGGTAAATACCAGTTTTAATCTGCCATACAACTTTCATGTGTCTATGCCTCTAATACATCAATGGTTATAACCAACATGATCATTACCTCACCATCCTCATTGCATTACTGTTGTGATTAATTGGTGTTGTAGTAGAGTTACGATAATTTTGAATATTATTGTCTCACAACTATGGTTCTCCTAGATGGATTTATCTTGCTACTGGCCCTGTGTTACTCTCAACTTTAGAGGACGGGAAGATTGTGAGAGGCCTTGCTGGAATTCCTTCCGAGGGACCAGTCTTGTACGTTAGCTATCACATGTTACTAGGACTTGAACTGTATCCCCTGGTTTCCCAATTTATGATTGAAAGTAACATTGTTCTGCGAGGAATAGCACATCCCATCGCATTTAAGAGATTGAAAGATGGAAAGTTACCAGAGTTGTCAACATTTGACCCATTCAGAATGATGGGTGCAGTTCCCGTCTCTGCAACCAACTTCTACAAACTTCTATCGTCAAAGTCTCATGTCCTACTATATCCCGGAGGCATGCGTGAGGCTCTTCATAGGAAGGTAACATCTCCTAACTGTTAAATTTTACCTTGATCTACAGTCTTAAATACAGAAATGGATCGGTGTTCATTTCACGCAGAATTGTATCCAAAGTTGTACTAGCCAAAAGTATCACATTTTTGTTTCTTGCTGGCATTGTTAAATACAATATTTTGAAAGAATAGAAGATAATAAACCGGTAGATATCATATATTCATTACCAGAAAATGAGTAGAAAATGGATATCAATTGCTTTCTTTTTGCAATGCGGACTGGTTTCACATGTCTTAATCTTAAGTATGATTTATACAGCATAAATATATATTTTTGAGCATGTTTTCATGTGTTTTTGTGTATTGTATGACTATAATCACTTGATATTGTAGTTTTAGGCATAGGCGCATAGCCTTGTGGTAACTACACATTTCAACAAATGTTGAGATCTCAAGTTCAAATACCCTCTCGGTCTCTCCCCAAGTCAAATAATAATAAACAAATAAAAAACTTGATTTTCTTTTGATCTAATTTCTTTCCAGTTTCACTTTTGAACTTGTTTTATTTTTTACAGCAAATATAAATCAAACCCCTCCCTATCTTACTGTGAAGGGGACTTGAACCCAAGACCTCTTGTACGACAGCAAGAGACTGTACCAGCTAAGCTAGTAGTACCCACAGTTTCATTCTTCGATGTACCTCTTTTTTCACAAATCAAACACTAGATAAGCTTTAATAAAATTCACATTGGTAGTGCAGTTATCGAGTAATCAACTCTTCATATTTTACAGGGTGAAGAATACAAATTATTCTGGCCTGAACGGTCTGAATTTGTTAGGATGGCAGCTCGATTCGGGGCCAAAATCGTACCTTTTGGAGCTGTTGGCGAAGATGATATTGGTCAAGTAAGCCTGAAAAAAGAACAATTTATTATTTGTCACTACCATCTATCTTAACAACCGTTAATTTCAATCATATACATAAACATTTTGTCTATATTGATCACTGGATTTTATTTTCTATTTTGTTTTATGGACATGTATCTAAGATGTAGTCACTGAATTATCGATTCTTTCATCATTTGTGCTCACTGTTAACTATGTGCATTTGAAGTTTTGAGTTATGTTGAAGGACCATGAGCAAAATTAAGAAGAAAAGAACAATTCTCCGATAAAGTATTATACGAGAGAAAAAACTTTGTATCCCAACTAAGTGCGCATGCGCACACACAATATATTAGATAAAATACAACTTCTGTTGATCTCAAGTATGTCATATCTACCTTACCTTTAGGCATTGTGTAAGGCCAACATATTTTCAGATCCATTTTTGATTTTATCTTTATTCTAATTGATTGCATATTTATTGTTTTCAGGTAGTTTTTGATTACGATGATCTGATGAAGATTCCTTACTTTAGGGCTGGAATAGATGAAATATCAAATGAGGTTGTAAAGTTGAGGTATCCTGAATTTTTTTTCTTTACTAAATTAAATGTCTGTCTACATATATGTGCCCTAGCATTTATCATTCATCCAATATTTGTGCCTTCCTACATGGCCTCGCTTTGAGTTTTTCATAATGTGGTTATGATAGGATTGATGCAAGTGGTGAGGTATCGAACCAAGATATTCATCTTCCAGGAATTCTACCCAAAGTTCCAGGACGGTTTTACTTTTACTTTGGTAAACCAATTGAAACAGAAGGTATGGTTATTGCATGGCCCATACCTTTGAAATCTATCAGGTTACTAATTAGACAACAATCTATTAAGCAAACCTACATGCATATATTAATTGTGTTGGAGACTAGACTATAATTGTTTTCAATCCACCTTAGACATACTTGAGATTAAAGCACGTTTTCAATTAGTGATTCTGAACTATTTGGACTTTGGAGTTCTCAATCCACTTTAGGAGCTAAAAACAGCTAAAATATCAAACTGGACTTTGACGATCATCTTTTCAGTAGCTTGTTTTTATTGTGAGACAAACCTACATTTATATGTCTTTTAATCGGTCCTTGGCTTATAAATATTAGGGATGGGCATGGGGGACCTCCCCCATCCCCCCATCACCATTTCCCCTAAAATTTTATTGAAACGGGGATGGGGGAGGTTCCACTATCCCAGTTTCCCCAAAAACCTTTTCCAATTATAAATACTTCATTAACTTTAAATTTAAAACATAAAATTGTTTGTTTTTCTTAATATGTAATTTTTAGTCAAACGGAAAAATAGAGGAAATGAGGACAGGGATGAGGATGGGGATACATGATACCTCTCCCCAAACTCCCTATCTCCATTTTCCCCAAATGGGGAAATGGGACGGGATGGGGGAAGGGTTGGGATATGAGGATGAGGATGGGGATGGGGATAGGGGACCAATATCCATCCCCATTTCCCCAATGCCCATATCTACTATAGGGCTACATTGACAAATACATATTGTATGATCTATATTATTCGAGTCCAATAGTCATGATTCTCATATAGATCAATTAAGTTAATAGATCTCGTATTTTTTTGTTTATTAGACTTCAAAAAGTTGCATTTAATTTGTGCCCTAAATAGGTAATTGGTATTTGATATGATTTCAACAACTTTAGTCCTTAATGCGAGTTGTCTTACTTAAATTATCAATCTTGCTGTGAAGGGAGGAAAAGAGAATTAAGAGACAAGGTGAAATGTCATGAATTGTATTTAGAAGTCAAGTCCGAAGTTGAGAATTGCATTGCATACTTGAAGGAGAAGAGAGAAAATGATCCATATAGGAATCTGTTGCCGCGGCTAATTTACCAAGCCACACATGGTTCTACATCTGAAGTTCCGACCTTTGAGCTTTGATCTTTTTCTGCCTGATTTTCCATCTTTATTGTCAGAGAAGTAGTCTCATTGTATGGCGAAAAATGTTGTAGAGTGGCTGCCCATTTTTATTCTCTGAAATAAAGAAGAATTCGGTAATTTGGGACTTCCGATGACAGATTCATTCTGATAAAACGAATGAAAACGGTAGTCGAAACTCAAAAGATCCACTGTTGATATTCATGGGATGGTAGGATACAAGTCCAGGGGTGGACCCACGTTAAAACCGGGCCCCACCTCAAATTTCCAAAAAAAATAAATTATGTTCATATATAATATATATATATAATAATTAACTCAAACTGCATAGGATAACTTGATAGTGCAGCACTGCAGCGGGTAGAGAACTCCCAGGCCATTCTTATTGATGTTGAGGGTTCAAGTCATAAGTCATAACTATTACATTTAGCTTGATTTTAATAATTTTTTATATTTTATTTTATTTTATCATCTTTTCTAATTCCTTTATCAAATTTTCATTTTCTTTTAAAATAAAAAATAATTCACTTTCTCATTTCCGTCATTATCAACTTCTTAGCTGCCCAAGATTTATGGTTATTTAAGTCAATTCAATTTTATTTTATATTAAATAATCTATTATTATTTTAAACTTATATTATTTCTAATGGTTTTAATTTGACATACCTAACACATCATATCACCTTAAAATCTCAAATTTTAATTTACTGTATTAAAATAGTCATTCTATTATTATAATTCATTTTATTTTATCCTTAGTATTTTTCTTTATTTTATTTCTTTAATTTATTTAGAATCAATAAATCAATAATTTACCAATAATTAGAAAAATAACAAATTCAAAAATATGTTTAATAATATTTATTAATCAATTACTTTGTATAAATTTAAACTAAATTCATTATAAATACAAAAAAAAAATACAAAAATACAAAAAAAAAAAACTTATTATAAAATTAGATCGTAGTTTATGTTGTTTTTCTTGTTATTATTTATTTATTAATATTATGTTTCTTATTTTTATTTCTTTTTAAATATAAGATTATTTTGTTCATTTTAAGTATGAAAGTGTTTTATTTGTTTTATTTTATACCCTAAACTTCGTTATACCATCGATTTTTCTTTATATAAAAAAAAAAAAAAAATCAATTTTGTTTCAAAAAGAATTCATTTTACTATGATCTTAATTTTTTAGTATTTTTTTATTATATATAATTGTTATTTTATTAAGTGCCCCATTTAGTTAAAATTCATGGATCCACCACATGATACAACTATAACAAAAATTTAGAAGCAACCTTGTAGACAATCAAAGCCGTCTGTATGGCAGGTGGAACACGTAGCTATCTATATGTGGATTTAAGGTGGCCTTATTGCCACATAAAATAGTTCTCCGTAAACCCATTTGCTCTGTACAGCCACCGTAAAAAATTTGAAATTTAATAATTTATTTCTTAGAATCTCTAAAATGTCAAAATTAACCCTAAACATTAATAATCATTTTAATTAAATTGATTCTCTTTAAAACCCATACAAAATCAAATCTAAAATGAAGAATCCTAATTTAAACAAACTGTGATTTTTATTTTTTTTTATCCCTATTCGTTCCATGCAAAAACTAAATGGAATTACATGGAAGGTTATGCTAGAAACTTTAGAATATTAGAAAATGATTACAAGCTTATCATCACAATTATTATCCAATCTAACATCTTTCAAAAAAAACACCAAGTTCTACTTCAGTTCTACATTGTGCGGTATTTTTTTTTTAATAAACAAGGGTATTTCAGTTTTTAAAGACAAAGATATTTCACTAGCCATTCATCATTTTGATTTATCAAATCAGAATTTAGCTCTATAACTTGAGAGAGTATGCGAACATGGACGTGATCGGCTATTTATTAAAAGTTGCAGTGCTTTTTTTTTTTTTTCTTTTTTAAGCTCATATGTGCATGTGGGCAAACTGCAAAGTAAAATCAAAATCAGAATCAAAGTTTGATTTAGTTTCGTTTGTTGTTTCAATTTAATATTTAATGGGTTTGAAGTTAACCTAATAATTTTTATTTTTTTTGGTAAGTTTTTTTTTAGGTGGTTAAACAACTTAAAAATACTTCAAAACAACTTAAAATAATAATTAAAAAAAATCATGACTTTTCACTTAATTCCAAATCAATAAATTGCATTTAAAATATTATCATTCCTAATATAATTATTTCTAATATTACCATGATTTTATATTATACAAATTTATTTGTTTTGGCATTTTATTACTGATAAATAACTATAAAAAATTAAAATTAAATTAAAAACCTTAATCACACATTGACACTGACACTCCACTTTCAACTCTATTGTTGAACCTTCATTTTTGTTGTTATGTAAAAATAAAAACCATTTCAATATCATTATTTATCATATCTTATTTGAAAATTTTCATTTTTGCCCAATAAGTCTCGGAAATTGTAAATATACCTAATAAGTCTCGGAAGCTACCTAAAAGTCCCGAAAACTACTTGAAAAGTCTCGGAAACACAAAAATACGTGAGACTTATTTTTGTAAGTATGTTTTAAGGGTATTTTTGTCAGATCCACACTTTAGGTGCTATTAAAACTTAAGTTATTAAATTGGTGATAGTCTTAAAACTCAATCTTTAAATAGTGCTATTAAATTTTTGAACCCTTAATTGTTATGTGTTTTAATTTGATATGATACAAACAATTACATAAAAATAATTTAATAAACACTAAACCATTTTTATGTAAATATTGATAAGATATTATTCAATGTTTTTTGTCATCTTCTTCATTGAGACCTCTAATGAAGGTATTTCATCTCCATTGATGGAGAACCTCCATTGGTCCTCCGTCAATAGAGGTTTTTGAAAGAAAAAAAAATATACTAAAAATGGCACAAACGTAATAAAAGAAGGGGATAAGAGTATTTTAGTTCATTGGTACCATTTAAACTTAGGGGTCGTTTATTTTTTTCACTTAAAACTTAATGGATTTGAATTGAACTTATTAAGTTGTTTTGTTTGTTTTTTTAAGTGATCAAACAACTTAAAAATATCAAAAAACAACTTTAAATAAAAAGTAAGGCCCTGTTTGATTTTTTGTCTGAAGACTGAACAATGCTGAATGTTACTGAAGACTGAATAGTGACTAAAAACTGAAAACTGAAAAACATGTTTGTTTGTTTTTTTCATTGAAAACTGAATATAGGTGATAAGTTGTTTGTTTTTTTAAGTTATAAATATCTGAAAATAAATACTTTTACATCTATGTCCTTCTAACTATTATTTGTTATATATTTACATTTTAATATATTACGGACAACTCTAACATATAAATTAATTCTAAAATAAATTTATTTAGTTATTAATAATATTTCAAAATTTATATTATTGTATAGAATCTAATAATTACTAAGCTCTTAGCTAGTGACATTATAAAACTAATGAGCTTTTATTTTTAGTCTTGCATATAGACAGACGGTAACAAAATGATCCACCAGGGAATATTGAGGGTCAACGTCCTTACCAAAAGAAAATTCAATGAACAATTTATTCTTTAATTGATTTGGAATAAACTTGGATAATTATATAATTTATAGATTGCATGTAATTTATTTATTTATTTTTTAAAAACATTATAGTACAAGTGGTTAGTTTTGGAAATAGATTAAATTAGTGAGGATAGTTTTGGAAGTAAAATTTTGTATTAAATTCTACTGGATTTGTGTTAAGTGAAAAGTGAAAATTTTTCACTTTTCAAAACAAGTGGTTCTAGGGGTTCATTAAGTGATTTTAACACTTAAAAAATCAAACAAAATAACTGAATGGAATACATTAAGTGTCATTCAGTGTTAAGTGGAAAAATCAAACAAGGCCTAAGAAATCCACTTTTAACTTAATTCCAAATCATTGGATTACAATTAAAATATTCTCTTCCAAGTCTATTATTTCAAAAAAGATATATTTCCAAATTTATCTTAATTTGATATCGTGTAGAATTTTTTTCTTTTAACATATTTCTTATTTTAAATAGGTTTTAGAAAAGAAAAGAAAAAACCCTAATTATTTCTTATATTGAAATTTTGCAAGGATTGAACAATTGAATTTCTCTCCTATCAAATCCCGGTAAGAACTCTTTATTTATTTATTTATCTAACTATTCGTATAGTGCTCAATAAATTTGTCTATCATATTGAGTATATTCCGTGGCTTGAAGATGTTATAAAATAATTGTATGTAAAGAATTCAAGAACCTTTATTTATTTATTTGGTTTCCAGTGCATATGATCTAGAAAACCAAAAAAACAAAAATAGTTTCATGAATTATATACACCAGAAACATAGACAACATACAAAACTGAACTTGAACTTGAACTTCTTTTTTTGACAATAAATTGAACTTAAACTTTGTTTGCAGAACATGCAAATTTATATTCTTTGATGAATTTTTTATTTTGTTAAATTGAACTTTGTTTTTAGAAAAAATGTTATAAAGAATGGTGCATGTTGTAGATGGTCGATCTTTTTTTGGCTACCACACATGTTAAATTACTTATTTTAATTAGTATTGGTATACATGTAAAATTATTTTATTTTTAAAAAACAAACATGTTGACAATACATTCAGATGTGAGAAAAAAACAAACAAACATGTCATTTCAGGTTCAAATTTCGGTCCCTATTCAGTCTTCAAAAAAATTCAGGACTATTCAGTCTTCAGAAAAAAAAAAAAAACAAACGACCCCATAGCTTATTAATTTAGTGATACTCTCAAAATTCAATATAAAAAGAGTGATATTTCCCACCATTTCCACCGACAATTAATAGTAATAAGGATATAAATATCAAATCATTTGTTTTCAAACAAATTTATATTTAAAAATAAACAAGTTGACATTATATTTTGATGTGAGAAAAATAAAAAACAAACATGTCATTCAGTTCAGTTTTCAGTCTCTATCAGTCTTCAGAAAAATTTACGACGGTTCAGTCTTCCTATATAAAAACAAACGACCCCTTAGTGTTCTTCCCAAATTTGATTTTGTGTGGGTTTAAAGAGAAACAATTTAATTAAAATGATTATTAATATTTAGGGTTAATCTTGACATTTTATCAATTTTAAAAAGTAAATTATTAAATTTCAAATCCCTTACTGTGGCTTTGTGAGCAGGGGGAGAATTATTTTAGATGACAATAGAGCCACCAGTGGATTTATTAGAATGTTATTATTTCATAAATTGGTCATTAATATTATTGAACACGTTAATACCTATGAGTCTATGCCACCACCAAATTCATGTTCTTTCTTGTCCTGCCGGAGTTTACAGTGAAAAGGAAAAATTGGTATCATCGAAAACCATTTTTTTTTTGGAACTTTTTGGTCAGAAGCATGCAACGGAAGAGGGTTGTCATTTGAAGAAGCTGTACTCTAAAACCTAGCACATTCCTGTAGAAACTCATATGGAATTGTGGATTTCTTGGTAAATATTATTGATGGTATCTTTAGTTGGGATTTGAATCTCTCCTGAGACTCCTCATCTCACTTTATCCTCACATAAATCAATGGTCTGGATTTATTCTATCTTTTGGTGTAGTAAAACAGAAAAATTAATAAAAACAATATAAACCATTAATTTGCTATATTAGACACGTGTCAATAGATTATGAATATGATGACAAGATGATAAGAGAAAATGTGATGAGAGGATTCAGAATCCCTTAAATCGATGTTGTCATCAGCCGCTGAGATATGCCTTCACTTGTCTGAATTCTGGCTTGTAAATTGTAATGTATGCATTTTCCTGCAGTTTTTGGTGATATCCACAAACAAGATCGATCGTACAAAACCCTGATTTATGTCTAATGTCTGCACTCTGCAGTCTCAGACTCATTCATATAGATCCTGCCGTCCTCTAGCCTTATATGCAATTATGCATACATTAATTGACTCTTTTTAAAAATATTATTTGGATAGTAATTATCTAGTAAGGTTTCACTTTTGTTTTTGTTTTTTTGTTTTTTTTTTTTTTTTTTTTTAATTACAACAACTGCCGAGACTTGGCAAGATAAGACTCTGCTGGCACAACCCGGAATACTACTCCCACAATCGGGGAGAACCGGAGAAGGCTCCCACAGTTGGGAATTAATAGCCAAGGTGGGACAAATAATATATATATATATATATATCTAGGCGTTGAACCGTGGTGGTGAAGGCTCACTCGGGAGAGTCCGACCACATTCTGTATTCAAATGTTGTAAATTGAATCGATGTTAAAATTCTTCTATTCTCATAAATATATTAAATTCTCTCTAAACAGAACAAATTCTGGCATCAAGCCATCAACCTTGCTTGGTTACAATTGTTTTTTTCTTCCTTTTTCCCTTCCTGAGAGAAATAGTTATAATATATTGAAGCAGTTAATTCAAATTGTAATTAAAGAAGCAAATTGTAATTAAAGAAGAGGTCAAAATGATTATATTACTACCTGAAGAAGGGAACAAAGAACTTGCCAGTTGCCACCTTATAATATAATTTTAGTTTACTATAAACAAATACAGGCCATTTGCATAATGAGTCATGACAATAAGTCTTTCTAATTTTTATTATGTAATTCAGATGTAGAAGAATTTCACTAGACAGATCATCATATTATACTTAGTACTGATTAAACTAGTGAGTACCCACAATTGTAATTGTGTAATGAACGTCTTTTTGTCTTGATAGATTAAAATGAAGGGTAGTGTAACTAGTGTTAACCTGTGTCGTTAGAGCACATGATAACAATTAATTTATTTTTATAAAAAGAAATAAACAACGGTATTTATTATAATAAAACAATAAATACAATATTTTATTTTATTTTATTTTTCATTTTTGTTTTTAATCATCTAGATATATGATTATATACAAATATATCGGATATAGTTACTACCAAAAGAAGTTGCTTGATAGTATGATTTACGTGAATGATGCTATATGCTTTTGATTTATTAATTTCGTTAATAACTTGGTCGAACTTTGTTGTTATCGACACATATTGAAAATTATTATAAACAATATATATTAAGCACGTATAATAAATATTCGTGGTAATAGATATTATCGTATCACTTGATTTGCATACCAATTAAATTCTCAAGTCTTTTAACAAATATATTCTGAGGTAATTAATAAACTGCTGAAGTTTAGTGTAAAATTTAATCTATATTCACTGAAATATATTCTTTTTTTACTTAAATTTGTTAATCAATATTAAACCATCAATTTATTCTTAATCAAATAGTTGTCAATAATCCATTTACTAGTCTTAACCATTAGATTAGAGTAATTGGGGCGAGACAAGATAAATGTTGACATAGTGATTTGCTCCTCACACCTACATCGTCATACCATGAGGTTGTGGATGATTGGGTTCGAGTATGTTTCATTCTCCAAAATCTCAAATTATTATAATATTTAAAAAAAATAATAATAATAATAATAAAAGAGCAAATCGTATGAGATTACTTTTTTCGCACCTACCCCATTTATTTTTTGAAAACTCATCACCTCTTAAATCCCCAAGATAGATAAACCCGGGCAGACTCGAACAAGGAATGCTTCCCACCCATTGCCATTCCTACGCCTTTACCCATCCTCACCTCATTTACCTGTTTATTAAAATTATCCGTTACAAAAATAAATATATAACTTAATGAAACTAAAAACAAAAGGTTAAAATACATATAAATGACCAGTGTTGTAAAAGTCGCTAGGCGCCAGTCGAGCGGCGACCCACCGCCTAGCGCCTAGGGGGATTAATCGGGGACTAGGCAGATGGCCGGAAGTCGGCCGTCGGCCGGTCAACGAAAAGCTGGCAACCGGCCGGAATTTTTTTTTTCAGTATTTTTTTTTCCTATAATTCAAAAAAATCATAATATTTCATATATTTTCATATTTTTAACCTAAAATTGAAAATCAAATTCTAAAAAACTCAATATTGACTATTGATAATCAAAATTTCATAAACAACTTAATAAAATCCAACAAACTAAATCAAATTCCAACTAAAGTAAATTAATTTCCAAGTTCCAACCAAAGTAAAAAGCTAAATAAAATCCAACAAATTAAATGAAATTCCAACCAAGTAATTCAAATTTCAAGTTCCAACCAAAGTAAACAACAAAACAAATTATCCAAGTTTCCAACAAGTCAACAAGTAAAGGATAGAAGTAAACAAAAATAAGGTCATAATTCAAATACACAAGTCAACAACAACAAGTGAAGAAGAAGAATTGGAGGCCGACGAGCTGGACGACGACCGGCGAAACTGGAGCAGACGAGCTGGACGACGAGCTAGAAGACACGAGCTGGGCGTCGATGAGCTGGAGGCGACCAGCTGGAGGCCGACGGGCGACGGGCGACGGGTGATGACGACGAGCTAGAGGCGACAGCGACGGCGATTTGCTTGTTCTCACTCCACTTCTCTGATTTCAATTTTTTTTTAAATGAAAGTGAAAGTGTGAAACTGACTCTGAAACCTTACTTACCAAACTCAAAACAGTGTCGTGTTTGTTCAAGTCGGTCAAAATCGGTTTGACAGACTGGAACTGACTTGGACCGACTCGCCGACTTCCTTCGCCTAGTCGCCGACTTCCTTGCTCCCGCCTAATCTCGCCGACTGACCTGAAATTGCCACGGTTGGGCACCGACTACCGCCTAGGCACCGACTAGGCGGGCCTAGGCGGCGACTTCTGCAACACTGTAAATGACAAATCATATCACATGTCTCCTCTTAGCTCAATTTGTTGAGATCGAGTTAATAGTTTTCTACCGTGAGACAAATCACATCAAATGACAAATTCATCTAGCAGGAATTGAGTGATTGGGTGTCAAATTAAGAAAAAACTAGACATGTGCAATTTGCAAATCACAATTCACAGCAGTGCTGCTGTCCTATCCAAAAGCGGAGTTGCCAACTTCAATTTTTTTTTTGTGATTCTTAGTTTTTGTCCAAATTTGGTATTCACGTGTCAACATTCTCATATATTCATTTAAATTATATTAGATTTTATTAATTTAAATGAATGAATAAGAATGTTGCCACGGTATTTGGATATTAAATTTAGACAAAGTAACATTACTATTCTTAATTAATACCACGTGTCACTGATTTTCTGTACCTCCTCGATCACAGCACTCTAACTTCTTGTTCTTGTTTATTATTTTTTATAATTTAAATTACGTTTGTGTAGTGTGTACACATCGTCTCCTCAAGAGCGACTTTTTTTTTTGTTTTGAAACTAAACGAACATTACAACGAAAAGGAACTACACGAAGGGCTGCAATCCAGTCAAGTCTGGAAACGTGTTGGCACAAAACCTTGCTTCGCTAGCTTTCTTCTCTGCGAGGGAACGTCTCAAGAGCGACTTAATTGTTAGTTTTAGTACTTTACATGGCGACAATCGGAGTATGTATTTTCTCGGCGCCCGCCGATTTGTCTCCGGTATTTCGTCGGCACGTGGTCTCAGCGTCCAGGAAACTGGTCAAATTACGGAATCCGTTTTTAAAGCCGTTAGCGGTGTGGACGGAGGAGCAGCCATCATCCGCAGCGACGACGACGACTAGGAGGAGGAACTTTGTGGAGAAGAAGACTAGTTCTGATGATGAAGAGAGAGTTGACGACGTTGAAGAATCGGACAGTAATTATAAGCGAAAGAGTTTGAAAGATTATTTTGAAGAGGCAAAGGAATTGATCAGATCGGACGGTGGACAGCCAAGGTGGTTCTGTCCAATAGAGCATGGGTCCCACACGCCTGATTCTCCTCTCCTGCTCTATTTACCTGGTCTGTTTGTGTTTTTTTCATGCTTGAATTATTACTTTAGCCGTTAGCACCACAATAGTTTTTTATGTTTTTCCCTCTATAGACTACAGTGCTGTTTTTATATTAAAAAATATAAAAATAAAAATAAAAACTAAAACAATATTACGTACAGAAATGAAAAATTTATTATTAGTTCTGAATTTTGTAGGGATGGATGGTGTTGGACTTGGACTTACAATGCAGCATCAAAGACTTGGAAAGTAAGTATTATTATTATTATTTTTGAATAATTTTATGTTAATATAATATATATTTGTTGATATAGATTAATTTATGTGGTGATTCTTCCTATTGATATATGAAGGATTTTCGATGTGTGGTGCTTGCATATTCCAGCCAAGGATCGGACATCATTTACAGGTCTATATATATATATATATATATCTGTCACTCACTATATTCAAGGATCTTAATTAAACTAAATTAATTAAATATTGTCTGAATATTGTTAAATGGTACAGGTCTAGTGAAGCTAATAGAAAAAAAGGTAAAGTCAGAGAATAGTCATTTGCCAAAGAGACCCATATATCTAGTTGGAGACTCTCTTGGAGCATGCCTTGCATTAGCTGTTGCTGCCCGTAATCCTCATATTGATCTTGCCCTCATTTTGGCTAACCCAGGTCAGATTTTTTTTTTTTTTTTTTTTTTTTTTTTTTTTTTTTTGGAGTGAAAAAAAATAAAATAAAAAAAAACAAGTGTTTTTAGAAGCTGATTGCATTTCTATATATTTTATTGACAACAATTTAGACATCAATCATACTTAAAAAAAAAATACCCAATAATATATCACAATTATATATTTGATGAATTTTTATTTTTTTATTTATTTAATATTTTCGGGAACCGATTTGTAGTATCTATTGATACCTATAAGTCACTGAAAATTCAAAATTTACAATAAGGAACAAAGAAAAAAAAAAAAAAAAAAAAACAGCTAGCTTTAAAGAATTTGGAATTCAATGGAGTATATAACTTGGCTACTCAAACCGACATTCTTTTTCTTGCAGCAACGTCTTTTAGCAAGTCAGTGCTGCAACAAATAGTACCTTTACTGGGAATCATGCCAGACCAAGTAACTAGCCTGTCTTATATGATGAGCTTAATCACGGGTTCGCTTTCTTCTTCCTCAAATTTCATTTTTCTTACTCAATTCATCTCATCAACTTAGTTTTGTAAAATGGGATTCTGTTAATTGAACTGGATTCAGGGTATGTTGGATTTCAGATTTGAATTGGAGTTTTTCTATGGATTCTGGATATGTTGGATTTCAGATTTCTATTGATTATTTACTGCCCAAGTTCACATATATACCAACACTTCCATTATATATGTACATTCAGGACCTTCAGGTGATCCTTGGAAGACGGTGATGGATAGCGTGGTAAAAGGACTTTCTCTGCAGTCAACATTTGAAGAGCTATCGCGAAATCTTGTTACATTGTCATCTTATCTCCCTGTAAGGTTAAACTCAATAACATATATGGATGAGTCAATTATGAGTCCCACTTCACTACAATAATAGAAGGGACAATTGTTATTTGCCTGTCAGCATATTGAGATGATATTATCAAAGTCGAAATATTTTTGCATCTGTTGGCCTTGTTGCAATCTGCAGTGGTGTGTTTTTAATGTTTTATGACTTGCCATCGTAAGAAATGTGTTGCGGTTGTATAGAAATTACTGCCTCGCGATGGTTGTTTTTACTTTTATGTTGATGCTAACATTATACTTTTATCATCATGTGCTGTTAATCTTGTAGAGAAAATAATTGATGATTTAAGTCACAGGTTCTAGCTGATATCTTCCCTAAGGAAACACTCCTCTGGAAGCTAGAGTTGCTTAAATCAGCTTCTGCATATGCCAATGCACGTCTCCATGCCGTAAAAGCTCAAACGCTAATACTTTGCAGGTTCTATCTCTTTAGCATCCTGTTAATTTCAGTGATATTAAGAAAATACAAATCTTATGGTAATATTTGGATATTTGTGAACTTGACGAATTGTCATAATAGACCAACAGATATTAGATCACTTGGTATATATTGTTGAGTTCTAATTATAAAAACTATACTCCTGTTCAACTAGTAAATATGTGGGCAAAGAATTTGCTCAATCAAGCAATTCCTAAGTAATATGTAAGCTCTAGAAACACCTACCAAACCAGAGTTTGCTCTCTTCTTAGCAGCTATGCAAGAGACTCCATATCACAAAATGTGTTCTCATTGATCATCATCCTAAGATTTCTTTTTATTTATTGCAAGAGCTTATTGCAATTCAGACCAGAACAGAACATTCCTCTGTTTTTGCTTTCGGAATTGAGTTTGTCATCTAAGACATTTTCCCCCCTTGTGCAGTCAATGTAGAAATGACATCTAATTTTCAAGTTAGAATATGTAAACTTATAATCAAATAAGTAAATGTCTTTTTTTTTTCCTTCGTATTATGTATTATAATGTTGTTGCTTAAGTTTGTGATTCTTCCTAGAATGATGTGTTGAGTTCACTGTTGTTCATCTTTATAGTGGAAAGGATCAGTTACTGCCAAGTCAAGAGGAAGGTCAAAGACTTTGCCGTGCACTGCCAAATTGTCAGACGCGTATGTTCGAAAACAGTGGTCATTTTCTCTTCATGGTAGGATGGATCTCCCTCTCACCTTCTCTCCCTTCCCACGTAAAGCAGTGAAATTATTAATCATGGTTGGTGCTATTTCAACTGTAGAAGGCATGGAGCTAGGCACATTGATATTACTAAAGAGAAAAGAAAAGTAAATGGATCCATATCTTAAGAGGTCAAGCTCAGTACTTGACAAAACATATAGATGATTCAATTGAAGTCATTAATAATTTATGTAGAATCACTTGTCCATATTACCATGTATTACAAAGTGTTCAACTGTAGTACAAAACATAAATGTAGAAACATTTGTTGCATAACATTATAATAAGCTCTAACTGTGTGATGCTTTTATAAATATTACAGTCTTTATACTAGATTTCATGTGTAGTTCTGCTCATGTGTGGCAGGAAGATGGTGTTGATTTGGTAACCATCATCAAGGGCACCAGTTTCTACCGCCGTGGAAATAACCTTGACTATGTTTCAGATTTCATACCACCAACCACTCCCGAGTCAAATAAAGCACTTGAATATATCAGGTACAGTAATTGAGCAAGAAAACAGATTATACATTCTGTTTGCTACACAGACAATGTCTATGCATTAGCTAATCTATTACAGATGCAATAATATTGGTTTGTAAGAATCAATAATAGTTGTTGTCGTTGATGTCGGAATGTTTAGGTTTAGTAGTAGAATCACATTAACTTAATTTGAATACTATAATCTGATAAATGTGCTACTGCTAGATGGATGAGTGTTGTTACTAGCCCTGTGATGCTCTCAACTTTAGAGGATGGGAAGATTGTCAGAGGACTTTCTGGAATTCCTTCTGAAGGTCCAGTCCTATTTGTTGGATATCACAATTTATTTGGATTTGAAGTGATGCCGTTGATTCCACAATTTTTGCTCGAGAGAAATATTCTTTTGCGAGGTATAGCACATCCAATGATGTTCTATAAGCAGGGAGAAGTAGGATCACTTGAAACGAGCGGTTTTGACACAATTAGACTTATGGGTGCAGTTCCTGTCTCAGCAAGCAACTTCTATAGACTCATGTCTTCAAAGTCTTATGCGTTACTGTATCCGGGAGGTGTTCGAGAAGCTCTTCATCGAAAGGTATCATCTTTAATCTTTTAACGGTTGCTATACTTTATTCACTCTTCCATTTAAGATAAATCATCCTAATGTTCAATATTGTGTCTAAAATATTATTCATTACACAAGTTAGAAAATCTCATCTTTCCGGTCTTTTGCTTGTGAAGATAAAATGAATTATGAATAATATGAAACTAGAGAAGGTAATGATCAATAATCCTTCATACTTTTCAGGGTGAAGAATACAAGTTATTCTGGCCGGAACGGTCTGAGTTTGTCAGAATGGCAGCTAGATTTGGAGCCAAAATTATACCTTTCGGTGCAGTTGGAGAAGACGATATTGCTGAAGTAAGCTTGAAATTTGAAAATCAATTTTTCTTTGCTCGCTATTGTCTCCATTATCAATTATTACTTCTTATCAAATAAGTTCATTCTGTTGAGAGCATAGGAAAGTGCTTTATGGTTTTGTTTGATTAATATCTATCGAAGTTTCAATTTCATATTGATTACTGAATAGCCAATGCTTCCAACCTTCCAACTTATGATTTTGTGTTTGAAATTTTGATTTGTGTTTTGTGAAAGAGCCATAATCAAAATTAGAAAAAGATGTTTGTTATAACAAGTGCCATGACAAAATGGCTCTTCTAGTTGCTCCATATATGTTTTGTACACATAAGTGGATATTGTCTTATAAACTGTTTGATTAACCAGCTGTTCGTAAAAAAAAAAAAAAAAAATCTCAAGCTTGATGTATGTACCTCTTGACATTGCACGTTTCCTAACTATTTTCAGATTGGCATCCTCTTTCAGTATGGTTTGGATGAAAAATTTGATTGCATATTCATGTTTTCAGCTAGTTTTTGACTACAATGATCAAATGAAGATCCCGTACTTGAAGTCTGTTATAGAAGAAGGGACGAAAGGAGTTATTAAGTTGAGGTATGCTGAGTGCCCTGCATTGGTTCTGCTCTCCTTCTCTTTTATTTTTGTCGAATTTATATTCCTTTCGAGTTTCCCGTTTTCATTTCTCATAAATTTGAGAATTGTAGGACTGATGCGAGTGGTGAAGTGGCAAACCAACAAATGCACTGGCCATATTTTGTACCAAAAGTTCCAGGCAGGTTTTACTATCACTTTGGGAAACCAATTGAAACAGAAGGTACAGTCCTTGGACAGCCCTTATCTCTATTTAATTATCAAATGTAACATGGGAAAATGATCTATATTTTGTATCAATGCAGATTGTTCATGTAATGCAACTGATGTTAATTGTGATTGTTATTTAGTTATATATAATTGATTCTTATAAATACCAGTTGATTATGTTGTGAAGGGATGAAGCATGAATTGAGAGACAGGGAGAAATCTCATGAACTATATCTACAAGTGAAGTCTGAAGTAGAGAAATCTCTAGCCTATTTAAAAGAGAAGAGAGAGCACGATCCTTACAGGGAGCTATTGCCGCGGCTTGTATACCAAGCTACAAACGGCTTTACCTCCGAAGTTCCAACATTTGAGCCTTGATTTTTCTGCCCATCAAAGCAGGTTGATTATAATTTCCATATGTGATTTGGAGAAGCTCTGTAAGTTTTCCTCGAATTACAGTAGCTTCACTTACAAAATCTATTGTAAGTAGTATACATTATTGGCTGAAACATATTAATGATCCGTGGAAAAGAGGAGTATAGATGAATTGAACACAGCCACACTCTGCTGGTATTGAAGATAAGAATGCATGTATTGCTGAGAATTGTCTGAAAAATAAAACCATTAATTATTTTGTTAAATGTATCACCTAGCTACTCGCCTACTCTATCTCGGCGTCGGCAAATCATGTAAAATACAGAAACAATGTTGGCATTAGTGCGCCCAAATTGGGCTTGTACAACTGCTTGAACCGCCCATGCAGTTATATGGCATATTTTATGCCGGCAAGACATACAAAAACGTAAGGGGTGTGTTTTTACTTTTTAGTGAGATGCTCTAAAGACTATACACACAGCACATGTAAGAATCAGAGTGTGGATAATTTACTCTTTGATTTTGTGATTGTCATTACATGACGATTCAAATTCCTAGTAAACACTAAACAGTATTAATCCGAAAACAATTTGATTAATTTTATTTATACCAACAAAATCAACAGACAAGAAGTTGAATGAGCGTCTTGTACAAATTACAGAATCCAAAAAATTAGCGTGACAACCTAGCCTTGTGCAGTTGTGCCCGCCTTGTCTACTGTAAACTACAGTTGCCAACTTCAACATCTTATAAATGACACGTGTCAATCTGTCACAGCCCTCTAGAATCCATCACTCTCACTTTTTTATTTTATTTTATATATATATATAAAAAATAAAAATAAAATACTCACGTCTTTCATACATAAGTTTCTTTCGTCTTCTGAGTTGTGTTAGTTATCCATGGCGACGACAATCGGAGTTTGTAATTTACCGCCGGTATTTCGTCGAGACATGAAGTCAGCGTCCGTGAAACCAAAACGCCCGAGTCCGATTTTAAAGCCGCTAGCCGTGTCAGCGGAGCAAGCATCAATCGCAGCAACGGCAATGACGAGTTTCGCAGAGAAGAAGAAGAGCTTTGATCAGGAAGGTGAGACGACGAAGAAGATAAAGAGACTCTTTGACGGTGAAGAATCCGAAGAGTACTGTGGAGGTAAGCGAAAGAGTTTGAAGGATTATTTTGAGGAGGCAAAGAGTATGATGATCAGATCGGACGGTGATCAGCCACGCTGGTTCACTCCAACAGAGTGCGGGTCCCACGCTCCTGCAGATTCTCCTCTCCTTCTCTATATACCTGATCTGTTTCTTCTCCAATTACTAGCTGACACGTAATTGCTCACAAGTTTCGTGCTTCAAAATCACTTTTAGTAGACGCACTTGATAATTTTGAATTTCTTCCATTGCAAGACATTAATGTCTTTTTTTTTTTTCCTTCAAATTTTGTAGGGATTGATGGACTTGGACTTTGACTTATAATGCAACAGCAAAGACTTGGAAAGTGAGTATAATTAAATAAGTTTTATCAATATTATGCTTTGAACTGATAATTAATTTATGTTAATTAATGAAGGATATTTGAGATATGTTGCTTGCATATTCCAGTGAAGGATCGGACATCATTTACAGGTAGTCCTATTTAATTAATATATTCATGCATATATGTCTCAATTAATACATGCATGCATATATGGTTGAATGTTGATCATGCATGATCAGGTCTGGTGAAGGTAATAGAAAGAAAGATTCAATCAGAGAAAAATGGATTGGGAAAGAGACCTATATATCTGTTAGGAGAATCTATTGGAGCATGCCTTGCACTTGCTGTTGCAGCTCGTAATCCTCATCTTGATCTTGTCTTAATTTTGGCTAATCCAGGTCAGATTTTCCATCATTTTCCACTAATCACATTATACAATATTAATCCTCCGTATTTTTAAAACAGGCCAGTGTAGCTTCACCTGCATATACAATACTAATGTGAATGATGCCAATGTAGCTTGCTCATTCACTAATGTACCTGCATGTTATTACAGTATTCACCAATGTGGGATAACCTTTTCAATTTTAAACTTTAAAATTTGAAACCCCTTTTCTATGAACCGTTAAAATTCGTCACCCAATTTCGTTCATTATTGGTTAATCAACAACTTTGTTTCAATTTTTCTTATTGCCTTCTTGCTTCTCACCAAGGAAGCACAGATACAGATATAGGGATACGATAGGGAATACGGAATTCTCTAAAACCTAGGATACGGATACGGCAGAGATACGTCAATTAAAATAATATATATTTATATTCTTAAAAAATAATAATATATGAAAATTTTGAATATCTGTTTTTCCAACGGCAGCACTTCACTAAAAATTTATCATCCGATGAAATGAAGAAAGTCAATAAACCCTAACCCATATCGTTTAAATAATTTGGGTTTGACCCCTAAATTTTTTTAATTCATATTTTGCCCCCCATTTTTTTAAAAAATAATTGCAAAACTGCCTCGTCATATCCTCTGCATGTCCATACCGTATCCTCTGCGTGTTTCTTCTGTTGACTTTTTCGAAAACGTCAACAGACATGGTTTTAGAAGGTAGGACACATGTCCAACCATGTCCGGTGTCCGACAAGTATCAGACACGGATAAGTGTCCGGCACGGGCCCCATATCTATTTAGGAGTGTCCGATCAACCACATCCACATGTTTTTTTAAGTTAAAATGTTTGTTAAAAAAAAAAATTAACCTATTATTAAAACATGTGAACGTGGTCGGTTAATTTCAGAACAACTTGATGGGAGAACCTCCCTCTATATATATATATATATATATATTGTTATCTGAAATTTTGCTAGCACTCTATATCTAGACGCGAGTTAAAACACCTTAAGATACCCTCAATTTTGGACAACACGAAAAGATTTTGTGTGGCATTATGGAGGAATTCTATTGTTTATAAATGCCAAATTGCCAATAAGTCAATTGATAGCATTCAAATTTGTAGTCTATCCCACACCAATTAATAAAGAGCAAAAGTGTTAAGCTTCTTCAATGTTCGCCGGTTGATTTGATTCGTTTTTGCAGCCACATCTTATAGCAAGTCTGTGCTCCAATCCACAATAACATTACTGCAACTCATGCCAGACCAAACTCTTGGTTTCTCTTTTATGTGCTTAATGACAGGTTTGCTTTCCTTATCGTCGAATTTTCATATTCTGCTTTGCTAGTTACTTGAGATGTTGCTTGATCATAATGGGGTCTTTTTACTCTTTTTGTTCCTTGTACAATTTAAATGACCATTGAGAAACAACTCCCCTGCTTCGGATTAAGTGTGGGTGTGTGTGTGAGAGAGAGATTAAAAATTAGTGCCAGTGTATGTAATATGTAACAAGCTAATTTGCAAAATTGGTGCCCATATAATATTTTTCCCAGTTGATACCAGCAGTTAAACTACAAACATCCAGGTGATCCTTTCAAGATGGCAATGGATAATTTAGTGAAAGGACTTCTTCTGCAACCAACAGTTGAAGGGATATCATAGAATCTTGTTTCAAAGTTTTATTACATCCCTGTAAGGTTCAATTTTATCACTTGAGACATAAGCATATATATACCATGAGTAACATTTGAGCTATAACACAAGAGACAACACTTTTATTAGCATTAAAAGAAAGACTCTGTTGGAGTTGTATTTGATTGTTTATACTTTCAGATATGGATGCTCACATTTGCATTTTTTATTGTTGTCTGTTGTTAATTTTATGAGAAAAATAATTAATGATTTAAGTCACAGGTTCTGGCTGATATATTACCTAAAGAAACACTCCTGTGGAAGCTGGAGTTGCTTAGATCTTCTTCTGCGTATGCCAATGCTCGTCTTCATGCTGTAAAAGCTCAGACGCTTATACTTTGCAGGTACCAACTGTTTGACATAATTACTTTCAGTGATCATTAGGTAATATTATTAGACAAACATATAGTCATATACTACATCACCTAGTTTATCTCTTGTGGAGTGCTAATATTAGAAACTCAATTCCTGTTCAACTAAAATATCTGTGGGTGAAAATTGTGCTCAAACAAGCAATGCACAAATAATTAAGCCTGAGATGGAGAAACACTTTCTAAACCAGTTTTCTCTCTTATTAGCAGCTATGCAAGAAGTTTTATATAACTACCCTTGTTTATTATTTTTTTTCTCAGTTTGAGGAGTCCATTGATCTTCATCACAAGATTCTATTATAAGACTGTAATCATAATTCTGTGAAGAGCTTGTTGCTATTCAGATCATAACAAACACATGCCTTTCACTTTTGAATTAGAGTTTGTCATATAAAGACCCTTTGTTTCCCATTGCAAATTGCAGTTACAATGGAGGAAATGATATCTGATTTTGAAGTTAAAAATAATTAAACTTAAAAAATCAGTAGATAAATGCCATTTTCCCATATATAATGTATCATTATTTTTCGGCTTTAAGTTCATGATTCTTGAGTTCACTGTTTATCTTTATAGTGGAAAGGATCAGTTGCTGCCAAGTCAAGTGGAAGGTCGAAGACTTCGCCGTGCAATATCAAATTGTCAGACCCGAAGCTTTGATAATAGGGGTCATTTTCTCTTTCTGGTAGGATGATCTACCTCTCCCCTTCCCTCCCTTTCCACACCCTCCTTCCCGTCTCTAATTCTATCAAAGTGTTTGTTCATAAAGTGTAAATGAAAAATACAGTAGTGAATCCTTTATCTTATTTCTTGTTTAAGATACATCAGATTTTATGTATAATGCTGCCCTTGTGTAACAGGAAGATGGTGTTGATTTGGTAAGCATTATCAAGTGTGCTCGTTTCTATCGCCATGGAAAAATCGTTGATTACATTTCAGATTTCATTCCACCATCCACTTCTGAGTTAAATAAATTAGTTGAAAATTTCAGGTAAAGTGTTTTAGCATGAATGCTTGCATATACAATTTATACATCCTGTTTCAACACAGATTAATGTTTGAGCATTAGCCAGTCTACAAACATCAATCCAGTAGACAATTGTTCTGAGTTGTGACCTGATCATTACAAGAGCTGATTAATTGAGTGAAGGTAGAAATATAATCACGTTAACTATGAATATTATCGTCTGACAAATGTGTTGTTGCTAGATGGTTCATTGCTGTTATTAGTCCTGTGATGCTCTCAACTTTAGAGGATGGCAAGATTGTGAGGGGACTTTCTGGAATCCCTTCAGAGGGACCTGTCTTGTTTGTCGGAAACCACATGTTGTTAGGATTTGAACTGATCCCAATGTTTACACAATTTATAATTGAGAAAAATATTATTTTGCGAGGGATTTCACATCCACTGTTGTTCTCTAAGATGAGAGATGGATTTGAAGGAGCTTTTGACCTACTCAGACTAATGGGTTCAGTTCCTCTCTCAGCAACCAACTTCTATAAACTTCTATCTTCAAAGTCTCATGTCATATTGTATCCAGGAGGTGGGCGAGAAGCTCTTCATCGGAAGGTATTCATCCTTAAAAGTTACTAACCTATAGTTAAATCTTGTGTTTGAAATTTTGTTCTACTATATTACAATTTTTCTTCTTTTCTAATTATTATATAATTCTGAACTGTGATTAAAATGTACTTTCTGTGATGGTTGTTTACAAATTTGATATAAACTTGTTTCCTTCTTCACTTATGATTATGACATGTAGAAATGTGCGAACATTGAGCTTGAGGCTTGAGCATGCTCTCTTGCATGTTTGTCTATGTATATTGCATGACCACTCATACTAGATGTAGTACTTAAAATACAGAACACTAATTAAGCAGCTTTGTAATAATTCTTCATACTTCATGATCAGGGTGAAGAATACATGTTATTCTGGCCAGAACGGTCGGAATTCGTTAGGATGGCTGCTAAATTTGGAGCCAAAATTATACCTTTTGGTGCTGTGGGAGAAGATGATGTTGCTCAAGTAAGATTGAAAACAAATTTCTTCTCTTAGTAGTCTGTCCGTCCAACTTATGATTATGTTTTAAAGGTTCGAGTTTAATTGATTTGTGATAGCCACTATCCAATTTAGAAAGCCTTAGAGTTCTTACGAGTCTTACGATTAAGAAGTTCTTCTAACACCTCCATATATGTATTGACATAATTTTTTCTATGTAAATTAATGGTCAACTTTAACAAGTGCAGACGTTAAGGTTTTCATACCGGATAATCAAGCTTGTTGGCATATGTACCTAGTTTGAACTGATATTTGATTGCATATTCATGCTTTTCAGCTAATTCTTGATTATAATGACCAAATAAAGATTCCTTTCATAGAAACTTTGACGGATGATGGTGTAAATATTAATCCAAGGTACGTTGAGAATTTTCTTTCGCATTAATTGTATAGCCTCGCATTCACTATTCCTCCTCTTCTCTGGTTGTCAAAATTCGGTTCCTTTCTTTCAACCAACCCTATTTTCATATCTCATAAATAATCTTGAGAATTGCAGGAGTGGTTTAAGTGGTGAGGTCGCAAACCAAGATGTTCACACACCAATTTGTGTACCAAAAGTTCCGGGCAGGATTTACATTTATTTTGGGAAACCAATTGAAACAACAGGTATGGTTTCAAATCCCTATATATATATATATATATATATATATAGTCATTCAATTATATATATTTTTTGTTTATTTACAATGGGTGCATGTGATTGATGTTTTGAAGGGAGGAAGCATGAATTAAGAGAGGAAAAAATCTCATGAAGTGTATTTACAAGTGAAGTCTGAGGTTGAGCAATGCCTTGCTTTTTTAAAGGACAAAAGAGAAAACGATCCGTACAGAAATGTATTCTCTCGGCTAATTTACCAGGCCACACATGGCTTTACTTGTCAAATACATTTCTGGAGCATCACACCTCCAGAAATGTATTTGGGCCGAATTGGGCCTTAATTTGGACTCATCTACTGCAATTTGTTGCTGGGAGTTTGAAGATCATCGCTTAAGTGATGTAGGGTAGGCATAGCATTTTGTCACCAATCATTAAACCCCACGTGTCAGCCTTCATTTGTACTAGTTTTTGGTAACCCAACACCCTACAATTGATTTTTCTCCCTTACTTTCACGGTTTCAAAGTAATAATAATGTTGATTTTTTTTTAAGTAAGGGAGAAAGTACGTTTTTACCCCTAATAATAATGTTGATTTTTTTTTAAAGAAAAATCAAAATTAAAAATATAAAAACTCATCGCTATAAATTCATCTCTAGATTTAATCTTTACCGTCTATCTTCAATAATTAGAATTAATTTTTTTTATAGGAAAATTGGAATTAATAATAAATTAATAATAATAAACCTGTAAAAAAAAATAGTAACAAGAAAAAAAAAACCGTATAACTGCTTGAACCGCCCATGCAGATATATGGCATATTTTATGCCGGCAAGACTCACAAAAATTTAATTGCTTGTAAGGGTGTGTTTTTACTTTTTAGTGAGGTGCTCTAAAGACGTACTATTAAGAATCAGAGCGTGGGTATTTACTCCATAAATTGAGAAGACTTTATGAGTTTGTGATTGTTTTTAGACAGGTGACGATTCAACTTTCACAATTCGGTGGGTATTTTTTTTAAAGCTTTCGCTATTAGTAAGATTCGAGCCGTTGATCTGGAAGTCATTTACCTAAATCCTAAACTCGTACATCTACCAGTTGAGTTACGTCTCTTCTGTTGGCAGAAGTTGAATGAGTTGTACAAGTTACCGCATCCAAAAAAAATTAACGTGACAACCAGAAAGCGCCTTGTGCAGTTGTGCCCGCCTTGTCTACAGAAAACTACAGTTGCCAACTTCAACATCTTATAAATAACACGTGTCAATCTGTCACAGCCCTCTAGAATCTATCACTCCCACTTTTATATATATATATATATAAAATACTCACGTCTTCTGAGTTGTGTTAGTTCTCCATGGCGACGACAATCGGATTTTGTAATTTATCACCGGTATTTCGTCGAGACATGAAGTCAGCATCCGTGAAACCAAAACTGCCGAGTCCGATTTTAAAGCCGCTAGCCGTGTCAGCGGAGCAAGCATCAATCGCAGCAACTCCAACGACGAGTTTCGCAGAGAAGAAGAAGAGCTCCGATCAGGAAGGTGAGACGTCGAAGAAGATAAAGAGACTCCTTGACGTTGAAGAATCTGAAGAGTACTGTGGAGGTAAGAGAAAGAGTTTGAAGGATTATTTTGAGGAGGCAAAGAGTATGATGATCAGATCGGACGGTGATCAGCCATGCTGGTTCACTCCAATAGAGTGCGGGTCCCACGCTCCTGCAGATTCTCCTCTCCTTCTCTATATACCTGGTCTGTTTCTTTTCCAATTACTAGCTGACACGTAATTGCTCACAAGTTTCGTGCTTCAAAATCACTTTTAGTAGACGCACTTGATAATTTTGAATTTCTTCCATTGCAAGACATTAATGTATTTTTTATTTCCTTCAAATTTTGTAGGGATTGATGGACTTGGACTTGGACTTATAATGCAACAGCAAAGACTTGGAAAGTGAGTATAATTAAATAAGTTTTATCAATATTATGCTTTGAACTGATAATTAATTTATGTTAATTAATGAAGGATATTTGAGATATGTTGCTTGCATATTCCAGTGAAGGATCGGACATCATTTACAGGTAGTCCTATTTAATTAATATATTCATGCATATATGTCTCAATTAATACATGCATGCATATATGGTTGAATGTTGATCATGCATGATCAGGTCTGGTGAAGGTAATAGAAAGAAAGATTAAATCAGAGAAAAATGGATTGGGAAAGAGACCTATATATATGTTAGGAGAATCTATTGGAGCATGCCTTGCACTTGCTGTTGCAGCTCGTAATCCTCATCTTGATCTTGTCTTAATTTTGGCTAACCCAGGTCAGATTTTCCATCATTTTCCACTAATTATCACATTATACAATATTAATCCTCCATATTTTTAAAACAGGCTAGTGTACGTACGTAGCTTCACCTGCACATTCTAATGTGAATGAAGCCAATGTACGTAGCTTGGTCAATCACTAATGTACCTGCATGTTATTATTCACCAATGTGGGATAACCTTTTCAATTTTAAACTTTAAAATTTGAAACCTTTTCTATGAACCGTTAAAATTCATCACCCAATTTCATTCATTATTATTGGTTAATGATCAACAACTTTGTTTCAATTTTTCTTATTGCCTTCTTGCTTCTCACCAAGGAAGCATGGGACGGACACGGATATGGGGATACGATATGGGAATACGGAATTCTCTAAAAACTAGGATACGGATATGGCAAGAATACGTCAATTAAAATAATATATATTTATATATTTTTTAAATAATAATATATGAAAATTTTGAATATCTATTTTTCCAACGGCGACACTTCACTCAAAAAATTTATCATCCGATGAAATGAAGAAAGGCAATAAACCCTAACCCATATTGTTTAAATAATTTGAGTTTGATCCCTAATTTTTTTAAATTAATATTTTGCCCCCCATTTTTTTAAAAAATAATTGCAAAACTGTCTCACCGTATCCTTCGCGTGTCCATATCGTATCCTCCACGTGTCCATGCCGTGTCCTCTGCGTGTCTCTTCTGTTAACTTTCGAAAAAGTCAACAGACGTGGTTTTAGAATGTCGGACACGTGTCCAACCGTGTCCGACAAGTATTAGACAAGGATACATGTCCGGCACAGGCCATTTATCTTGTTAGGAGTGTCCGTGCAACCTAGCTTCTCACAATAGTAATGGACAATATCAATGGGCTGTTTAAAAGGCCCAAAGCCATGGCTTTTAGTCTTTAAATTTCAAAAATATTTATATTTAAATAATATATTATTTTATATTATAAACAAAAATTACTACATTTCCTCTGCAGTTCAACAAATTTTAAGTAATCTTATCAACCGGACAACATGAAATGATTAATGCTCAGTTAAAAAGACCGCAAATCTCTTTTCTTTTAGACAACAATTTTTTTTAAAAAAAAATTTTGCCTTAAAATTCAGCATTTTATATATATATATTTAAATAATATATTAATTCTCATTTTTTTTTCTACGGGTTTGTGTGTGACTCACGAGTCACGGACATACATAATTTCACAGGTTCGTGGGTGTGTATGGATGCTCCCAAGACCCGTGTGTAAAACCCGAACCCGCCTTAATTTCGAGGGTTCACAGTCGAATTTGAATTTTAAAATGTTTTACGGATTTGGTGTGGATTTAGTAAAATCTGTAAGAACCCAACCTATTGTCATCCCTATTCGCCACTGCTTTGTAAAATTTATAGCTTATTAGAATTCTATTTAAAACCTTTATTTATTTATTTATTTATTTATTTATAATATATTGCTATCTGAAATTTTGCTAGCACTCTATCTAGAAGCGAGTTAAAACACATGCCCTCAATTTTGGACAGCACGAAAATATTTTGTGTGGCATTATGGAGGAATACTATTGTTTATAAATGCCAAATTGCCAATCAGTACGTCAATTGATAGAATTCAAATTTATAGTCTATACATCATCAATTAATAAAGAATAAACATGTTAAACTTCTTCAATGTTCGCCGGTTGATTTGATTCGTTTTTGCAGCCACATCTTATAGCAAGTCTGTGCTCCAATCCACAATAACATTACTGCAACTCATGCCAGACCAAACTCTTGGCTTCTCTTTTATGAGCTTAATGACAGGTTTGCTTCCCTTTTCGTCGAATTTTCATATTCTGCCTTTGCTAGTTACTTGAGATGTTGCTTGATCATAATGGGGTCTTTTTACTCATTTTGTTCCTTTTACAATTTAAGAGACCATTGAAAAACAACTCCCCTGCTTCGGATTAAGTGTGTGTGTGTGTGTGAGAGAGAGAGAGAGTTAAAAATTAGTGCCAGTGTATGTAAATATGTAACAAGCTAATTTGCACATTTAGTGCCCGTATAATATTTTTCCCAGTTGATACCAGCAGTTGAAATACAAACATCCAGGTGATCCCTTCAAGATGGCATTGGATAATGTAGTGAAAGGAGTTCTTCTGCAACCAACATTTGAAGGGCTATCACAGAATCTTGTTTCAATGTTATCTTACATCCCTGTAAGGTTCAATTCTATTACTTGAAACATAAGCATACCACGAGTAACATTTGAGTTATAAGACAAAGAGACAACACTTTTGTCAGCATTACTTGACATTGCCATTGTATCTTATTGTAAAAGAGAAGACTGTGTTGGAGTTGTGTTTGATTGTTTATATATACTTTCAGATATGGATGCTCACATTTGCATTTTGTATTGTTATCAGTTGTTAATTTTATGAGCCAATAATTGATGATTTAAGTCGCAGGTTCTGGCTGATATATTACCAAAAGAAACACTCCTGTGGAAGCTGGAGTTGCTTAGATCAGCTTCTGCATATGCCAATGCTCGTCTTCATGCTGTTAAAGCTCAGACGCTTATACTTTGCAGGTACTAACTGTATGACATAATTACTTTCAGTGATCATTAGGCAATATTATTAGACAAACATATAATACATCACCTAGTTTATCTCTTGTGGGGCGAAAATTGTGCTCAAACAAGTAATGCGCAACTAAGTAAGCCTGAGACGGAGAAACACTTTCTAAACCAGTTTTCTCTCTTATTAGCAGCTATGCAAGAAGTTTTATATAACTACCCTTGTTTATTATTTTTCTCAATTTGAAGAGTTCATTGATCTTCATCGCAAGATTCTGTTGTAAGACTGTAATCATAATTCTGTGAAGAGCTTGCTGCTATTCGGATCATAACGAACCATTTGAATTAGAGTTCGTCATATAAAGACCATTTGTTTCCTTTTGCAAATTGCAATTATACAATTGAGGAATGATATCTGATTTCGAAGTTAAAAATAATTAAACTTAAAAAAAAAATAAAAATAAAAAATAAAAACCAATAGATAAATGTCCTTTTTCCCATATATTATGTATCATTATTTTCCGGCTTTAAGTTCATGATTCTTGAGTTCACTGTTTATCTTTATAGTGGAAAGGATCAGTTGCTGCCAAGTCAAGTGGAAGGACGAAGACTTCGCCGTGCAATATCAAATTGTCAGACCCGAAGCTTCAATGATAGCGGTCATTTTCTCTTCCTGGTAGGATGATCTACCTCTCCCCTCTCTGATTCGTCAAAGTGTTTGTTCAGAAGTGTAAATGAAAAAATACAGTAGTGAATCCGTTATCTTATTTCTTGTTTAAGGTACATCAGATTTCATGTATAATGCTGCCTTTGTTTGACAGGAAGATGGTGTTGATTTGGTAACCATTATCAAGAGTGCTCATTTCTATCGCCATGGAAAAATAGTTGACTGCATTTCAGATTTCATTCCTCCATCCACTTCTGAGTTTAATAAAGTACATGAAAATATTAGGTAAAGTGTTATAGCATGAATGCTAGCAGATACAATTTATACATCCATCTAGTAGACAATTGTTCTGAGTTGTGACCTGATCATTACAAGAGCTGATTAATTGAGTGAAGGTAGAAATAGAATCACATTAACTATATGAATATTGTTGTCTGACTAATGTGTTGTTGCTAGATTGTTCATTGCTGTTACAAGTCCTGTGATGCTCTCAACTTTAGAGGATGGCAAGATTGTGAGGGGACTTTCTGGAATCCCTTCAGAGGGACCAGTCTTGTTTGTTGGAAACCACATGTTGTTAGGACTTGAACTGATCCCAATGATATCACAATTTATAATTGAGAAAAATATTCTTTTGCGAGGCATTACACATCCACTGTTGTTTTTTAAGATGAGAGATGGATTTGAAGGAGCTTTTGACCTACTCAGACTAATGGGTGCGGTTCCTCTCTCAGCAACCAACTTCTATAAACTTCTATCTTCAAAGTCTCATGTCCTAATGTATCCGGGAGGCGGGCGAGAAGCTCTTCATCGGAAGGTATTCATCCTTAAAAATTACTAACCTATAGTTAAATATTGTGTCTGAAGTTTTGTTCTACTATATTACAATTTTTCTTCTTTCCTTATTCTTATATAATTATAATCCGTGATTAAAATATACGTTCTGATGCTCCCTTAAAAATTTGATATAACCTTATTTCCTTCTTCACTTATTATTATGACATGTAGAAATGTACGAACAGTGAGCTTGAGGCTTGAGCATGCTCTCTTGCATGTTTGTCTATGTATATTGCATGACCACTCATACTAAATGTGTTACTTAAAATACAAAACACTAGAGCAGTTCTGCAATAATTCTTCATACTTCATGATCAGGGTGAAGAATACAAGTTATTTTGGCCGGAACAGTCTGAATTTGTTAGGGTGGCAGCTAAATTTGGAGCCAAAATTATACCTTTTGGTGCTGTGGGAGAAGATGATGTTGCTCAAGTAAGATTGAAAACAAATTTCTTCTCTTAGTAGTTTGTCGGTCCAACTTATGATTATGTTTTGAAGGTTCGAGTTTATTTGATTTGTGATAGCCATTATCCAATTAGAAAGCCTTAGAGTTCTTACGAGTCTTACGATTAAGCAGTTCTTCTAACACCTCCATATATGTATGGACATAATTTTTTCTATGTAAATTAATGGTCAACTCTAACAAGTGCAGACGTTAAGGTCTTCATACTGGATAATCAAGCTTGTTGGCATATGTACCTAGTTTGAACTGATATTTGATTGTATATTCATGCTTTTCAGCTAGTTCTTGATTATAATGACCCAATAAAGATTCCTTTCTTAGAAACTTTGACGGCTGATGGTGTAAATATTAATCCAAGGTACATTGAGAATTTTCTTTCGCATTATTTGTATAGCTTCGCATTCATTATTCCTCATCTTCTCTGTTTGTCAAAATTTGGTTCCTTTATTTCAATCAACCCTATTTTCATATCTCGTAAATAATCTTGAGAATTGCAGGAGAGGTATAAGTGGTGAGGTCGCAAACCAAGATGTTCACACACCAATTTGTGTACCAAAAGTTCCGGGCAGGATTTACATTTATTTTGGGAAACCAATTGAAACAACAGGTATGGTTTCAAATCCCTATATATATATATATATATAGTCATTCAATTATATATATTTTTTGTTTATTTACAATGAGTGCATGTGATTGGTGTTTTGAAGGGAGGAAGCATGAACTAAGAGACAGGAAAAAATCTCATGAAGTGTATTTACAAGTGAAGTCTGAGGTTGAGCAATGCCTTGCCTTTTTAAACGACAAAAGAGAACATGATCCGTACAGAAATGTATTCTCTCGGCTAATTTACCAGGCCACACATGGCTTTACTTGTCAAATTCCAACTTTTCCTCTTTGATTTTTGTATTTGGGCCGAATTGGGCCTTAATTTTGACTCATCTACTGCAATTTATTGTTGGGAGTTTGAAGATCATCACCCAAGTGTTGTCACCTATCATTAAACCCCACGTGTCAGCCTTCTTTTGTTCTAGTTTTTTGGTAACCCACTGCCCTACAAATGTGTTCCGGATTCAGATCGTCTATCCAAAATTGATGTCTCAATTTATGTCTAACCAATAAAATTGAGACATGTATCTACGTTGATGTAAGAAGTTGAAAAAAAAAAAAAAAAAATTAAATATAAACACATATCCAATTTGGTTGGTTAGACACAAATTAAGACACCATTTTTGGACAACTAATTTGAGCCTTATATTCCCGCATTTCCGGAATGTATACAGTAAATTTCCACCTTCATGTATAAATGTATAAATGCTTATTCCAGAAAACTACAGACCTTTTTTTTTTATTTATGCCACATTTTCTGCTAAATATATATATTCCAAAAAACAGTATAAGAAAGCAAAAACAAGGCAAAAGTGATTTTCGTTTTTTCTTCTCCTTAATTTTTTGGATTGCTTATTATGATCTACATACTAACAACTTGATACAGGATATGGAAAGAGCTAGTTGAGTTAGAGGTGATTGAAACTGTATATACCTGAAATGCCCTTCTCTTTTCTCCCCCAATACACCATATATGTATACACCTCCATAGCAGAGAGATGACAAAACATGCATCAATCCCAGAAAACTGCTGTTTTTTTTTACCTTTTTTTTATTTATTTAATTTTTGCCACATTTTCTGCCATCAAAAAACACTACTATAACAAAACAAAACAAAAACATGCCAAATGTGATTTAAGTTTTTTCTCTTTTCCTTTTTTGCATCTTGGATTGCTTATCATGATCTACATACTAACCAACTTGATACAGTATCTGAAAACTGCTAGTACCTGAAATACCCTTCTCTTTTCTCCTCCAACACACCATATACCTCCATAGAAGAACAGAAGGTTCAATTCATGTGACACCAGTTTGTATCAATCAAGGGCATTTTAGGAATATCACAGAACAATCTCGAATCATTAATATTTTAACTTTTAAGCGAAAAGAGAGAGATGTCTGTAAACATGCATCCATCAAACGTCATCAAGAATATACACTTCGAACACATTTAATAAACTTCGAAAATCATCAAGCTCCGATCAACATTGAATAAACACGAGGTTGTACAATGATCGATCTCGAAAAAAACTTGCAAGAATCATCCATCAGAGAACAACTTTAATAAACTCCATATATGTGTATAGTACCAAATCTCAACAGTTGTCAACTATAACTTCAAACAAAAACTGAAAAAAGAAACATCTATATATAAAAATAATAATAAAGAAAGTTAATAACAACAAAAATAATAAAACCCTAACCCAATCTCCACATCCATTTCTAATCTCACTTTATGATCTCAAAAACCTGTAAACCAAATCAACCCCATCTCCAATGATTCAAAACAGAACATAAAAAACAAAAGCATCGATCATAAATGGAGACTGAGATCAACATTCGCATTTTCGGCATTATCACAAGATGGAGAAAAAGAACCAGAAGGAGCGGTAGAGCCGCCACTACCATGATAACCCCGGTAAGGCATCGGTGGAACAGAGCTTGATGGGTGCTGGTACTGGTACGGGTACTGTTGGTGGTGCTGGTAGTGGTGGCTCTGAGCGGGCTCGACCCAGCTAGGTTCGACAACGAAGTGCGGGGAATGGTGTTGGTCTAGAGAGGGTACTGTGGGCCGAGGAGCATAGCTTGGTGGGTCGACGTTGATGGGGAAGTTGTTGACGTTTCTACGGGCGGCGGCTCTTTCGCGCTTGTGGGCGTTTTGGTGGCCGCCGAGAGCTTGAGAGCTGTAGAACTTTCGAGGACAGTAGAGGCACTGAAAGAATCTGGTGGTTGATGAGGAGGAGTGATGATGATGATGAGGCTGGGGTGGTGGTGGTGGTGTCGAAGAGTGGTGTTCATGTCCCTGATGAGCTTGTCTTTTAGATGGCCTTGGATTGGTGGGTTGGCTCAAGAAGTTGTATATGTTAGGGTCTGCCATTTGAAGGACAGTTACAGAGAATAACAGAAGCGCAATACTGTGAATGAGAGAGAGAGAGAGACACACACACAATGAGGTTTATATCATATGGCCATATGGGGTTTTAAAGGGTTTGTTTGTTTGTGTATTATCATTCATTGGTTGTAATTATCTGGACATAAATACCCCTCTTTTCCCGTATCTATGTTTTCTCAACTTCTTTTGGTATCATTTCATGTAATATATAAATTCTGGGTTTTTAGAGTACACAATGAAGTGAAGTCAAGTTTTGAGTAGAAGAACTAGGTATAGGTATAGGCTCTATAGGCTCTATAGGCTATAGGTAGGTACGTACGTAGTTGCTACGTCACTTTGGTGCTAGAGTTGATATGCCCGCCTATTCATTCAAGAGGTATAAAGACAATGAAGTCATAACCAGAAGTCGCATGATGTGACACGTGTACGACCTTGATTTTGAAACACCAAGGAAAGGCCTCTACGTCCAATCTCTGTAACAAAAACTATAGAAATGGTAGTGATGGCAAAGTCATTCATTTGGCAAGAGAAAAAAGGAAGGGCAGATTGGTAAATGCATTAAATGACACTTATTAACCTCCTTTCTTTGTTGCAGAGCAGTGCAGTCTCTCTCCTCTCTGTTAAAACTGCCACTTTTCTCTCTCTCTCTCTCATCACAAACACACACACACACGCCCAATGCAGCTAATTGGCTCAAACTAAAAAGCAATAATAAATTATGAAAGGGCAGGTCAGATGAGACCCATGAGTGTATTCGATGGCTCGGACCCCGAGAAGGCAAACCCAAGGTCGTCTGGGTTCAGTAGTTTCCTCTATTGGAGTTGTTCTAGGTTGGCTGCTTTTTTGATGTTGGACTCCTTAAACTCAATACAAATCTTTCAAATTCTGACTATCATATTCATATGATGCTGCCACATATCCATTTTCAGCTTTAACTATTTTCCTAGCTGATAATTAATAAGTCCAATTTGGTACTTACAAAAATGTACATGCACCATCCAATTAGTAACATCACGCTATGTGAGACTACTCAAAGAATACCACATGAGTGACATGACATGTAAATATGTCATATGTAATGTTTACTAATATAAGTGGGTATATATGTTTGTTTTTTTCTTCTATTTAATTATGAGTTGATAAGTGGTACAATGGTACGTACACAAGCAATGGCACTGGGCAGATCGACCACAACGTGAGAAAGAGAACACAGGAATTGATGCAACATGTGTCGGACACTAGCTTAGCTAGTTAGATCGTACCTTTTATTTATATATAAAATCTTCAATTCTGATTTCTGACTCATATGCATCATTATTTCAGGCATGCACACTTTCAAATCCCAATATTAACTCAAACCGTAACCTATTATTATTATTATTAATTAAGTGTTTTTGCCTAGTCTTTTTTTTTTTTACTTGTTACAAGCCTAGCCATATAGTTGTTATTTTAATGCTAAACCTAAAAAATTACTTTTAAACCTTTTTAAAAAAGAAATCGAAAACATTTAAGATTTTTCATGCAATTTTTATCACAAGTACAAATAATATTTTAATCTGCTATGAATCATATGATATAAATTTCAAGAGTACTTTCTAGTGTTTTTAAAAACAACAAATAGTACCACGATCATGATTACTGAATTACCAAATAATGACCCCAAGATTTCCAAAGATATTTTGCTTGAGAAAACAATAATAAGTGGGAAGGACCAACCAATATAGTTCGGTGGTAAGAGCATTCGTTCAGCTCCATGTTTGAGTCATTATATCCGCATGTGGTATATCATAAATAAACAAAAAATAATAATCAGTGGGGAAGGATTGGGTACATGTGTATCGTTTCTTCTTCCTTAAATCTCGAATTTGCATTTAGTAAAAATAAAAAAAAATAAAAAAAGATATGGCTTTCAACATATAGTAAAACCCCTCCAAATTAATATTCTTGGGAGCCGCCCTTCGGTATTAATTTATATAGGTTAATAATTTGAAGGGTTTTATATTGCAAAGTGTTATTCTGTATTATAAAACATGTGGAAATCGGTTTTCTTGTATAGTGAATGGTCCTTTTCGAGCTTCATTGTTTTGTCGGTTTTCTTCTTTAAGAAAACTTTTTTTTTTTCATGATTCCTTGTTTAGGAAAAAATTGTTTAGGAGATTTCCTTTTGAAATGCTAAATTTAGTTGAAACGTCCTTTTCACTACAATAAGAAGGTGATCATAAGAACTTATTAAGGGCAATTCAAAAGATTAAGGATGAAGTCAAAATTATCAAACATGGTGGCCTTATGCAAACTAGCATTGAAGTACTTTTTCTTGTTCTTGAATATTATGTAATATATTTTGTACTTTTATGAAATTATTAATTTATACGATAGCTAGGATCGAAATTTTAAACTATGTTTCAAAAAGAAATTATTAATTATTACGATAGGGAGCTTTATTAATTTTTTACATTGGCCCGAGTCGGGACCTATATTTTTTATTAATGTAGAGAGGAGGAGCAGGTTAGAAAATTGACAAATGTAGCCATATAGATTATGGGAAAATTGTTTTTAACCTTGTTTCATTTTTTAATTGTTTATAACCATTTTGTAATAAATTCTTTCAATCCCTAGCCAAAATTACAAAAATACCCCGGCCAATTAAATTTTTAATTTTTTATAATTTTTTTCCTTTACTCTTCTTATCTTCCACGACATCTCTTCTTATCTTCTTTCCTTCTATCCTGCTTTCTCTTCTTCTCTTCCACGACATCACCACAACATCTTTGCATTATTTTTTTTATTTTTTTTTATCATTATAGTTTATATTACATGGATTTTCAACATTTGAAGAAAAATGGTTCCCACAAACTCCCAATAGAAAATTAACGAAGAAAATGAAAAAAAAAAAAAATGTAGAAGATCTGGGTTCCAATTCTTCTTTCTGAAGAGAAAAAATGAAAAGCAAAAAATTGAATAATAATTTCTCTTCAATAATCATGAACAACAATTCTTCTTCCAATGATCAACAACCCCAGATCTGAAACCAGTTCTTCTCACTCTCGTTTTAGGAGATCTGGGTTTCAACTTCCAAATCTTCATTTTTTTTTTCTCAATCATCATCATCAATTAAAGAAAAAAAAGAATTTTTTTTGGGAGATTTGGATCTCAGTTTCCAAAACAAAATATTTTGTAAAAGTCGGAATCAAAGGTTTGTTGAAGTAGAAAATGGAAGAAGAAGAGAAAGAAGGAAAGAAGAGAAGGAGAGATGTCATGGAAGAGAAGAAGAGTAAAGGGTAAGGGTTTTTTTTTTTTTTTTTTTGGTTTAGATGGCTGCTTTTATATAGGGGCATTATAGTAATAGCACAAAAATTAGGTTATAAACAATTAAAATTTAAAAGTAGGTTATAAACGATTACTCAATGTTTCAAACGGTTAGAAATGAACTTTTCCCATTCTACTGTAGCAACAAACATATTGGGCCTCCCTATGACCAAGTTCAGTTATCGCAGTCCGTTTAGTAAGAAAATATTCAATGGGCCATAAGCCCATTGAAACTATAAATTATAAAAGACAGCTGCTAAATACACCCCACCTAATGAAAAGTATATGGTTTAGCGCTTCAAAAGGGTGCTTTAGAAACTCCAGCTGTTCCTTCTCGTTTGAAGTATAAAGCTCACAGGCCCAACACATCCTAACAACCTAACAACCAAACATACAGTATATATTATAGTAAGCTTAAAGCAGTTAAATCTCAGATTGGGGTGATTATTCAATTTAAGCCAAGTAAAAAGGTATGAACCCATCAAATTATTTTTGAGTATGAAAATCTGTACAGGTTGATCAGGGTTAGTGCCATTTCGAGGTCAGATGACTAGGGACAATAGAAAAAGGAAAATGTTTACTTTTATGTACATAAATCAATCAAAGAAAGCTTGATTCATTTTAGTTGCTGATGTCGAAGTATCTCGGATCTTCTGGGAAATGGCATTCCACATTCAACTGCCATTACACACCAACAACTATTATTAGTCACATATACATGCCATGCCAACACACCAAAACTAAATCATAAATCTTTTGCTCTACATTGTCATGCTAGTTTTATCGGTGATCATCGTTAAGTCATCATTAGATTAATAGATTTATCATAGATCAAGTCAACTGAAGCAATCTGAAGCCATATTATGCATGTAATCAAGATCACATACCTTGCCCTCATCGGTGTCTGAATGGCGTTGAGGGAATACTACCCTCAAGTCATTGTATAAATAGAATCTCCGCTCCCCTTCCATATCCAAGGATTCTTTTTGAGGTACAGATAGAAGATCAGGATTAGTTCTCTGAACTGAACTAGAACATTTCTTAGAGGAAGGGCATAAAAAACGGAGATGAAGAGCATAACGCAGAGCACCAGCACCGGTAATATTTTCATTAACCTTTGAGCAACCATTACTTGATTTTTTGTTGGTTCCATGGCATGTATCTATGCAAGTTTCCTTCTGATTGGTCCGTTTCAATTCTGTGGATGTTGGTCCAGCCGAGGCTATGGTAACCTTCTGGCGCAAGAATGTCTAATTTGAATTAAAAGCAACGAATTAGGAAAAAAGCTAATCATTACATGAATGACTACAGAAGGACATGAAGATATATAACTTGCTTTAATATATCTAATTGACAGGACCTTAAAATGTTTTTTTTTTTTTTTTTTGTGCGTATCATATTTGCAAAAGCAATCAAATCTTAACAACAGATGGCAACCTTTTTAAAAACCAATAAAGAACTTAAAGTTAGAACTGGTTTGAGAAATACGTCAAAGATGATTGCTTTCATTATCATGATGAACTACAAGCAAAAGATGATTGCTTTCATTATCACAAAGTAGTGTATAAAATCACCATGTGAAAATTGCAGCACATACAGACCTATGAAAGAAAGACAGTTGTGTATTTCTGAGACCAAGCATATATGCAACATGCAGGGATGTAAGAATGCATAATTTAACATGGTAAAGCGCAAAATAAGATTAGACGGAGAAACAAAAGAATGAAGACAAGGGGAACAAAGAGCAAAAAAGTGAGAAATGCTCCATATACGGATCATATGGTTATGTTGATAGTCACTTTGACAATATCATTCTTCACATATTCAATGTCAAAATGAATTCTAGTCCAGCAAATGGAATAGAAACATGATTCAGTGTTTTTGAGGATTCTGGAACTGCCACAACTTCTGTTCAAATTTTCTACCTCAAACATAAAATTAAGCATTTGTTTTCATAAACAAAATCAAACAATTTCTAATATATTATATATGTGAGAAGTCTTTTGAATTCTTTCATTCATCATACTATTTCTCAAAAGAGAGAAGTAGAGGTGATGTTGGCATCACAATGTTGATTACTAATTAGTTGGTTATTTCTCATCTACCATTAGGCCCAATGAAAAAATAAAATAAAAGGTCCAGTCAAAGCACTCGTTTGATCAGAAACAAAGCGAAAGAAGAAAATGAAGGATCTATTCCATCTTACTTTGGTACCAGCTGGCATGTCACTCAAATCGTAGTTGCAAAGGTAAGTGTGAATGGGAGTCTTTTCTGGGTTGCTGAGAACCTGCAAAAGTTAAACTATTCAGATATTAAATAAAATCCATTTCTTACATCATATTCCTCATTAAAGACCATGTATAATATGTTTCTAAACAAATTCAAAAATCCTAAAAGCCAACACTTGTAAACAGAAATTCTTTGCAGATCATTCTAAGCAGCTTTAGCATGTTCTCGTCTCAGCATGAAAACCAAGGACTTATCAGGATTCAGGAATTAAAATCGTTTCCTTATAAACAAGTAACTGTTAAGATATCTCATTTGATGATATACCATTGCATCAAGCAAAAGATTATTCTTACTAGTAAATACACGGTATACTAGCTTCGACAAGAATATAAAGTATACTAGTTTCATAGTTTTATATATAATATAAAATAATACAAGAAAGAAACATTGACAGACCAATATATAGCCAAATATGCAAGAGCTTACAATTAATCAAATAGGGAATTCTTCTCAAGTTGCACTCATCAAGGTTCCACATATCAACATGAAGTAAGTTGAAATGAAGTTCCACAATCATTCTGTAGCCTAAGTGGTAAGTAAATTCTCAAACTCTAATTGATGGAAGCTTTGCTAATTAATTAATGAAGGCTACAAAATACTATTTAGTTTTACAAATGAATTAAAGCTCCATGCATTTCGTAGTAGGAACTAAGAACTAACAATTATTTTCTAAAGAAAATAGAAGTACCAGTTGAATGCGCCCCTTCATAGGGATGCGAAAGCAGCTTTTCACAGTTTGTGAATCATCATTTCCAAGACCTCTTCTCAATTTTTGGGCTCTGCACATGTTTGATTTATTTCCTGCGAGATCTATGGATGCAAAATAGAGTAAATAGCAATCTCCATCCACACTGGTTACTGAAAACGGTAGCTTCTGTGATTGTGGCGAGAAGTTTCCCCCGGTGATACTAAGTACAGCAAGGAAACCGTCAATTCTCTACACACAGGGATGAGAAAAATCAGCATAAATTTTCATAATTCCTGACTCTTTAACTAATTATAAAAACATGTTTCCGTTAGATGCAAGTACAGAAATACTAACCTGGCTGGATTTTCCAGAAATGAACCGTCCAGACAAAAGGGACTCTTCGAATGAACCAACCAAAGACCTTCTTACTGAAAGTCCACTCAAACTTCTAATGAACCTAAAGCAATGGGATGTGGGGGGTGATTCATGACATAAGGGCCAATTTATTCCAGCTGTACTTTCTAGGGAAGATGGATGAAACTCTTTGCGCAAAAGATTAACCTCTTCAAATGATCTGCTTCCAATCCCAAATTTGACATCTTCAGGTGCAAAGATAATGCCTGAGTCAGATTTGTCAATAGACTCTTCTAAACTTTTTAAAGTTGAATGACAATCCTCTATCTCTTCCTTAACCTTCCTGCATCCTCCAGCAATTGCTATTCTTTCAGAAAATTTTGGACCAAGAGGTGACAAAGAATGAGGAGGTGGTGAGATCGCCTTTTTGGGGGATATAATCATAACCCCACTACGGGATCTTACCTTACTTGATCCATTGAAACAATCAAGTCCAGGTGTATACAAACAATTATTATGAAGGTCTGGCTCCTTGTTTTCCAACAAAGGGCCATCCGTGAAAAATACGGATGCTGTTCTACTATCATCATATGGGGAATTTTTCGGCTCCAAACAGCTAGATGCAGACCAGAATGGTGTCATGATATGGGTTTTGCTTCCAACATTTACTTTCTTACAGTCTTGGGACATAGAAGCACTAGAACTATGAGCTCCAGCAGGGGAACATATTTGAGATTTGCCGAAGCCAATGTCCAAAGGATCTCTGTTAATTTGGTCTTCAAAAAGCATACTCTTTAAAGGTGACAACATTCGCTTCCTGACTAAAGACCCACTGGACTCTGTTCCACTAACTGCCACACCACCCATAGGAGAAGAATGAATGTGATCAGCAGAAATTTCCTCAGGTTCCTTGCACAGGGAACTCGTTCCACGTGAATCAAAACCCACAATCCTAGACACAGGGTTCTGGGTATTCTGTCCACTTTTAGGAGTATGAAAACCAACTTTATCTGCGGAACCAAACTTAATTCCATGTACATTGGTAAAACCATCGGTTGCCCCTCCAAATCCAAATGATCCTTCCGAAAACTTGGAAAGTTCCAAGGAAGCTTTCCGGTGAAAATTCAAAGTAGAGCAAGGGTTATCCCCAAGTGTTCGGTTCATACTTCCTCCATGCATTCCATCTAAATCACATGTGCTCACACCAGCAACTCGTGGTGGGCTTTGCAAAAATGAGCCAAATGATGTTGCTGCAATTCCCTCAGCATTATCACTTGAGGACACTTGCGGCAAACCCATTGCTAAAATTTAGGTTATTTTTCCTTTTCTCTTCTTCTTTTTTGGAGATATCCAACTTTCTACTTCTGTCTATTTCACTAATACCATCAATTTGCCCATTCTCTTCTGTCTAAAGAACACACGAATTATGAGCTTCCCAATCTTATAACCAACACTAGAAAAACGAAAAATCCGAAATGTCATGTAAATACTGCAACAATTGAAAGAGAAGTACTTCCTACAGACATAGCTCCCTAATTAACATTTATAACCAGTACTATGTATCTTCCAAATGCATCCGCATTTCAACAACTATTTCCTTATAAGACTGCATAGCCAAACAATTCCTAACTATCCAACAATGATGAGTAGCACAAATCTTCTGACCTCCATACCAGCCAGCAATGGAGCTCACACAATTCATTGTTGTCCACTAAAATCAAAGCACTCACCTGAACCTGACAATGGAAATGAAAGGAAAAAAGAAAGCAAACACAAAATCAGTTGCCTGATCCTGAAAACATAAATGATGCACTACAACATATTTATTGAATTTTACATATGACATATCACTTCAAATTGATTGAAGTTTAACTTAACTATAATACAAAATTAGACAATCAAACATAATAAATCATTATCATACAAGACAAAAAAGAGAGGAAGTTAGAATTCTACATTAACTCAGAGAAAACAAGACAAATCAACCATTAACTTCTGATGAAAACTAAGAGAACCCTTCAATCGCTGAATCAAGTGCATATATTCACAATTTTAAAACCCAGAAAGTAAATTACCTCATAAACAAAACAAACCAAGCATTTATCAGAGTCCACAGATACAACAAAAAAAAAAACGCAGAACAAAGAAAAACCCAGAAACTATCTTAACCGGTTGAAACGATCAACAACAAAAACAACAAAAAAATACACGGAGAAACCATGAAAGAGAATTGCTTGTACGGCACACATTCACCACAACTTTAATATCATCATCTACGACAAGCAATCAACATTTATTTTTTTTCCTTGTTAATAACAAATAAGGATACAATATTGATTAAAAAACGCACCAACAAATGGTAGTGATCAAATGTTCAAGTGATAGTAGATGATTCATTCTAATGATCTTCCCATGTAAATTCAATCCTCTGATCGCATAAAAATTATAATTCTATAAAATTAAAAAAAAAAAAAAAGAAGAAGAAGAAATCAAAAGGGTTTGATGATGATAAGGGAAGAGGAGATGGATGTGGGTGAGGGGGTGGGGGAGGGGGTGGGAGGGTGAGGAAAGTGTTGGACTTGTTTCCTCTCTTTTATATTTTTTTTCTTTACTCTGCTGTAACTTTTGAATAAAAAAAGGAAAATAATAAATGTTAATTTTTTTTTGAAGTGTATCGGAGAGTATTTGTTTTCAAGCCCATGACCTCGTAATATAGCGGTGAGAGTATCCTACTCGACTAATTTCATTTCGTCCATTATAATAAACTTTTTTATTATGTAAAAACTATATATTGATTTTTTGATTAGTTAAAAAAAAATAGTTAACGGGGAGTTGAGAAAAAGATTACTTAACGGCAAGATGAGATTGATTCAATAATATACCATCACATCTACACCACGACTCACAAATTCGTGGGTTTAAGTCATTCATTTCTTAAAAATCCTTCAAATTTATGCAATATTTATAAATAAAATAACCTTTTTATAAACTTTTGATTTCTTTTTTATATAACTTTTGATTTTTTTTTTAATGAATAGAAGCCACCATAACAAAACTTGTATGAATTTAACTATTATACAAGATAAGAAAGAGTTATGCATGCAAGTCACCCGGTGCACATCTCCTTCTAGGCTTCTATGTTAATAGTCGGTGATGGGGGTTCGAGTCCCTTTGATCCTAGATCTTTGAGTATAATTAAAATACAACCCGTTTATTTAACGTGTTGATCCAATAATATGCAATCCAAACTCATTAATTTCATGTCGCATCATCTGATCGAGTCAACAATTGTCACCCTATTAATTTGATAATTGATTTTAGTATTGTTTTTCGTTGAGATTGCAACTAAAGTTACACTTAAGAAATACTACAAAAGTGAAACCGTAGCTTTTATTTGCTTTTATTTTTATTTTATTTTTGGTTTGAATTAGATGTGATAAATAGAAATACCTCCTAACAAACAAAGCAGCTGGAATTCATAATTAAAAGGCATCATCAATGTTTGAACAGATAGCAATTGAGTTTTGAACATTTCCATTTTTTTTTTTCTTTTTTTTTTAATTGTTTAAGTTCAAGAAATGATAATAAAATTTATATATAATAGGACAATGCTTGGGTACTGACCAATCAATGGAATGTTGCTACGTGGCCCATTTGTGAAAAATACAATGAAATAAATATAAAAAAATTAAAAGAAAAAAGTTACGTGGTAACACCCTATTAGTGGGGTCAATACTTTCGGTATGCAAACACGTAGCTTACGGAGGTGGGGCCATGAATGATAGATGCCAACAAACAAAGGAGTCGTCATCTTCTACTTCTACTTCTATAATAAGGTCCATCATACGAGGCCAAACACACCAGACAACATGGCCACACAATTCCATTCCATTAATTAACTCAAAATCATCATTTTTTTAATTTTTTTTTAATGGAAATATTCTGTTTCCATCTTCGTTCTCGTTCTGCAACGCTTGTAGTAAAAAGAGTTAAAAACTGCTTTCACCGCTTTTAAGGCACCACCACCCACCAATATGTTGTATGTATTGTAGATTTGTAGGTAGGTGGGCCTTTTGCCCAATCCTGCGAAGCCACTTTTCAATTCAACCCAGATGCCGTCCATGCTCGTAAGAGAAACGTTTCAAACTCACTCGAATCATAACATGAATAACTAATCTCATAAGACGTATATATTAATCACGTCACGAATAACTAATCATATAAGATATGCATATTAATCGTTTAATGGGTTGAATATATAAGTTTATGCACATTGAAATTTTTCTCCCCAAATATTTATTCAATGCTTTCATTTTGTGGGAGACAATTTTTATTAATAAATTTTATTTTAATTATTTAAACTTCAGTTTGTAAATAGATTGTTTTCACATTAATGCTACTCAACTCAAAAAATACCACATGATTTGAACTGAATTTTAGATTAACTTTTTAAGTTGAATAGCATTACTCTTGTTTTAATTCTACGCACTAAACCTTGGATTATATTTCACTGCTTTTTGAAGCAGTAATTATTTATTTATTTTTCAAAAATTTTACAATTTGAGTTCGATATATTAAACTCATAGATGTGATCGTGTGAGTTGAGAAATATATCAATGTGTAAACTTATCTTATCTATTAACCTATTAATCCATAAATTTAGTTGAGGTTCACCCCCAAAAAAAAAAAAAAAATCCAACAAAAAATTAAAATCGGTTTGGTAATATTATAACATAAAAAGTAAAATTTAATTGAATAGATTATTTCTCATCAATATATGTTTGAATTTTTAATTCGAGATCATATTGAATTGAATAAAAAAAAAATTTATATTGATCCAGATACTGAATCCAATCAAGTTGTCTTCATTACGCATGGATTGGATCAATAGTAAAACATCTAATTGGGTAAAATTTGCAAGCTGTGGATTTGGGCACGTGATCCATCAGGAGGTCACATGACAAATCCAAGCACGTGCAATCGCTATTACAAACCTTCTGTTACCTGTACGATACTGGTGTGTCAAACATCTACATTTCTAATATATAAATCTCACTTGAATAACCAAATGCCTAATAATATCTTTAGATTATACACTATAATATGGATTAGGATTAACAATACTAATTTCATTTTATCACAAAGAGGATCAGTGTCACTTACCATGAAAATGATAATTCTAAATCACGCCATAGTTTATCTGTACTTACCATCTGAAACCTAATTGTAAATAAGGTGATAGGTAGTATAAAATTTGAGATGTGAACACAGAACAAGAAACAAGTCGATATGATATCTAGTATAAAATTTGAGATGTGAAGTATTATTCGTTACGTTCAATAATCAATACGATATAATGCTTAGTTGTTATATACAGGAATTTAGTAGTGCACCCATGGAAGGCAGAAAGCGAGTGAATATGATCTTTTTTATTTCACAAAATTTTGATTAAGTAATACAGATGAAAGTTGTAATAAGGGATGAAAGCTCACTTGTTGTCAGCTAAAATGGTCTTGCTGCCTCTTCCATCAACCTCTTTACTCTTGTAAGTCTTTCTATCTCCTTCAGAACCTGAAAAAATTTAGCAAGAGAATGGAGCAATCCCATTGTCAGTACACCAAAAAACTAGGTTTTGAGCACGGAATGCTTGTTTTTTTTTTTCTTCACCTCCATAGCCATGTCTTCTGTGGTCACGGCATCCAAGTCATCATAACCCAATTGATTAGCTACCTCTGTTAAGAACAGGAAGCTGTTAGAACCAACAAGATATTGCTCTTTGTTGGATGACAAGAAAAATCATGAAGATATACTTTGAACCGAAATTGTTACATCAGCGGTGGCATATCTATCTCTCAGCTCTTTATATACGGCAGATAGCTGCAGCAACGCCCAAAAATCATTTGGTCAGATCTGGTACCTGATAGTCTCAAGATTTTATAAGATCATATGATAAATACAAACTAAACACCTATTACGGATCATGGGGAAAAACTAGACTGCAAGTAAGTTTCCAGAATTTGATACCTCTGATGCAGGAAGTTCACTCTGGTCCTCAACCACCCCACTAGCTGCCATGTCCAAGGGTACATCAATCCATATGGATATTCCATGTCTCAAAAGTGCCCTGTATACAATTAACAACGGGTAAGATAAATAGAGCATTCTGAGTAATTGCAATAGATAATTTAAGGGATCGGTGGCAGCTAATTCAGCAATTACTGCAAACTCATACAGATTAGTTGAGCTCTGAACTGCACCATTTCCGGTACAAACTACTAGTCGGCCCATGGATGATAATTGCTTCAATACTTCAGTCTGCAGCAACATGTCAAACAAATATAAGCCACCTTGCCTACACATCAATTTTTTTTCCAGACAAGCCCCTGGTGGGGCCATTAGCAGTACATAGAAGTTTTAACATACAACTAATATACCAAAAACCAATTGAGCTGAATAGCTGATATACACAAGTAGCAATGCAACACCAAGTCTATAACAATCACCTCAGCCTCCCGATAGCCCTTCTCATCACTCTCCTTGAAAGCTTTAGCAGCAGATTCACCGCCAGCAGCTTCAAGTACTAAACTATCACTGAATACAGGTCGACTAAAAAAGTAAGTCAAGCTATCCGCTACATGATAACATAAAAGTCTCAAGGGATAGGAACTCATACATACCTATCGAAGTAATAATATCGTAATGCATCTGCTAGAAGCTTCCCCAAGCTGGTTTTTATGGAATTGTCCATCCCTTTAAAGATAAAAAAAGATTATCATAGTATATATGTATAAGCATACATATCAGGATCAGCATCTGATTTAAGGGTCCAAATCCACTGCTTAGCATTAAGAAATGCTTACCCACAAGAAATATTGAAGTTCCTTTCAGTCCTGACAATATATCCGATGCTGTCTTCTGAATCAAAACCGAGCAGTTAAATTAAACAACTCAAACCCCAATAAGATATTAAACAAAATTCTAAAGCCAGTTTGCATGATCTGAAAATAATGCTTCTTGAACAAATGTGGGTATCTCACCTTCACTTCAAGAGATGAATCCTTGACAGCAACCTTGGTCGTTGTACCTTACAAGCCAATTGGAAGAGTTTCAAATTTCGGCTACTTGAATATCATCGTCTCTTCTTAAAAGAGAGTTCATTAAAATTACTATAATCACTTTTAATCAGAATTAAAGCGAAGAATTGCTTGTAATATCATAGTAGATTAGTAGATAATATGTCCATCTCAACTCTTCAATATTAAAATTGGAAAGCTTTGAACTTAAGTACTTCACTTATTATCATTTCATGTTAGTCTACTTGTCTTCTCTCATAATAACGTCACGATTGCACACAAAATAATTGAATAATTAAAACCTTTTTGAAACAAAAAGCAACTTTCAAAGATTATCCTCCTCTATAACAACATATCATCAAACACCAACAACACACAAAAAAAACGAAATGATTCCATCGGACCACCAAAGAAAGTTTACAGATAACAGAAACAGCTGCTGAATCTGAAAAAAAAAAAAAAAAGGAAAAAGGAACTCACTGAGAGTAGTGTCGTCGGCGAGAGAGAAAGTGGTGGTACGAAGTTTCCTCAAAGTAGTAGGCGGTGAAACAACGGGAAAGTGAAATGGAGAGCGAGGGTTGTGAAATTGGAGGAGGTTGGTGGGAGCAGTAATGGATTGGATAGTCATAGTAGCACTTCCTATTATTTCCATGGATGTATGCGTTTTACTTATCGCCTTCCAATCTACTCTGCTTCCTTCTTTTTTAACATCTGTGTCTTTTGCTACAAAGCAATTTTTTTAATTTTTTAATTTATATATATATATATATATATATAATGGACTATTGTAAGTTTGTAACCCAAAAAAAAAATCCCAACCTTGAATAAAATTACGAACGAGGACTAAAATAAGGAGATTTGCTGCTTACGATCCTTTTTTTTTTTTTTTTTTTTTTTTTCTTTTCACACTTATTTTCTAAAAATACTCCATTTAATAAATTAAATTTTTAAAAATTTTAAAAACATTTCAATTTTCTCCAAAATACCCTTTTTATCTTTACACACTTCTTCATTCTAAAAACTAAATAAAATTTTTAAAACCAAAATCATTGTATATGTTATGATTCATAAATCTTCTTCATTCTCTATCGACTCTTAAGCTATATTGGAAAATAAATTCTTTTTTTTACTGGTATAAATATAGATATTCCATATCATAATCAATTGCAATTCTCTATATCTACATAAACAGTGGAGGCTAGACTTCTAAAACTTTTTGGACCTAGCTGTTATGAATAATTTTTTTTATTTTATTTTATTTTAGAAGTTAATATTAAACCCAAAAGAAAATACTAACTGTCAAGTATTACAAATAAATAGAAGAGGGAGTGAAAATACAAGATGAGCAACATATGCAGATTGATTGATTGGACAGAGAAATTACAAAATAGGTTATGGAGTCTTATTCCTTAACCAATTCTCTTTGGATTAATCCACAATTCCAAGCGTTTCAGTTTTTCAAATTATATTGACCACTTGAAAAGAAACTCTTATGATATTGAAGAAAAAAAAAAGTTTTAGGGTTTGTGAAACACAAAACCGATAAAGAAAAAAAAATAATGTTGGATCCTACAACTTTCTTTTGTCTCTTTTAGTAATTCTATTTAAGGAAAAATTTGTCATTAATAAAAATATTTAAAATGGAGTGTAAAAAGAGATTTTGTGGATTGTCAATAGTATCACTATTCTTTACATTGACCAATAGACCCATTGTATTTTAAAACTTCATTTCCAACATTTGCTGGAATTTGTGCTTAAGGGTTTTTCAGCATATGATCTTTTGTGATGTTTTTTCCCTTTAGATCAGTCCAATTTTAAATAAAAGAAAAATAAATTTGCCAGAATTTGTAAGTTTTCTTTTATCTAGTTAACTTCTGATTGAAACTCTTTTATATTTAGATTATAAATCACTTATAGCCATTTTCTATCAACATTTGCAACCTTATATAACTCCCATCGGAGGAGATCGTATACGTGCATGTCTCCTTCCATTTGATTTTTTTTTTTTAAATGGAAACTTGTTAAAAGTCAAATACTTTTTATAATTTTTTTAAATTAAATTTTATAGTAATTGAAATGTTTGAGGTTGTTTCTTAATTTTCTATTGTTTTAATTATTTATTGTTGTGCAAAACCATAATTTTATCTTTAGATCATTAAGTCAATGGTTAATTTGTTAGTCAAACCGATAGTTAATGCAGTCAGGGGAAATTCGTGTAATTATGACAAAGGTTGCCGCTATGTACACTATTGCCTAACCTTAGGGTGTTAGTGTAATTAAGACATCAATGGGGACGAATAAAGACTATTTATAATGGATTTGAATCTTCTATTGATATGATTTTTTCATGACCTTCTTAAAACATGTGATTGGTTATAGAATCCAATCACATCTTAATCATATATTCATTACAATGCTTATGTATCATAAGATTAAGAAAAAGATCAAATCAGCATAGGATCCAAATTCATTTGTCATTCTTTTTTTTTTTTTTTATCTATTAAAACTTTAAATACAAAATAAAAATAAAAATGTATTATTGTTTTGTTTTTTCTAGACCATTTTTTAAGAGTAATTAAAACATTTGCCTACATAAGAGAAGAAAAAAACAAATCATGTTCATGTAATGTCTTTTATAAAACAAATCATGTTCATGTAATGTCTTTTAGGTTTGGGTGTCTAGCTAACTCATTCTAGGACTCCAAGAAGAACACAAATGTCAACCAATTCTTGATTTTTTTTTTCCTCTTTTCAAAACTACCGATTTAACCATAAAGAATCAGAATGGATGATGGAAGTACACATGATAACAAAATCTTCCAATATCCACCAGCCATCAAAATATATATGCACAAGCAATTTAATGCTGCAAATAATGAATATGGAGTCTCAGTCACCTCTGATTTTGCCCAGATTGAGAGCCCACTTCAGAATCAACAGATACTGGCTTTATGTTCGTAAGGGAAATAGGTGTCAATGGAGGAGAAGAAACATCTTCACCCTTTTCTACCATTTTTGGAGACTCCAAAGGCTTAGAAACATGTAATGCTATTGCTCTCTGGCTACTTGAAGGTATCGAGAAGCTACGAGGAACAATCAACGGTGGAGTAGGAAGTGGAGCTGCTGTATTTGATGCCAATGATGGGATTTTACTTGTTGCAGTAAGCTCTTGATTTCTAAACATCAATGGAGCTGAATGACCGACCAAACCATACGATTTTGCTGGCTTAGTAGGTAAGCCACCTGGAGGCCTAGGAAGCTCATGAAGCTCACCTATTCTGGGAGAAGACACAAGGGGAGGTGAAGCACTTGGGGATACTCTAGGGGACGTGGAAAGCTGAGGAGCCGGTGCATGAGATAGTAATCCAGAAACTAGTTGGGGAAATTCGGTGGGGATAATGGGGCCACTGGAAGATATAACATGCTTCGTTGATAATGGCTTACTAGTTAATGGACCAGAGAACGATTGCCTTTTCACTTTTTTGGTATCAGAAGCAATAAATTTATCAAGATGTGGAAGTGAGAAACCCTCGGCCAAAGGAGGTGGTAGGTGGGCAGAGGTACTATTAATGTTGCTTTCTTTGAGTACTGACTGTGTTTTTCTTGCAGAGAGCTCTGATAAGTGACCATCACCAGAATCTTTGCACTGCTTCTTCTGTTCCAACGGGAGAGAATGCGACAAACTGTGGTTGTGTCCACTGGGATTAGTTGACCCAGCATGGGAAACAGAAGGCCTTGAAGAGACTGGGACCTTCAAATCGATGGGAGTTGGCAGCACATATGTGTGTGACTTCTGTGGAGATTGCTGCATTTGTCTAATTTTTTCAGCCAGATCAATCTTCTTTTCTGCAAATATAGGGGCTGAATAGCTGATTCCTTTTGGTTCCCTACCTGGTACCCGGTGATCTCCTGTGTATTTGTCTAAGTGTACCTACAATTAGAAAAGTCATAAATAAATTTTAGAAGTTCAAAAAGATTATCTCAAGTATCGAATCTTTAATGTGGACAAACACAAGAACAACAGAATATCAACTATCAAAATGACCATTATTTCTAATGCTAAACTAAACAACGTAAAAGTAAGGTCCAAGAAAGTTTCGATCTATATCCAGAAAATTATGACGAAGTATCTGATAATCTGATTCAGGTCCATTACATGCAATCATCAGTTTCAGAATCTACTAGTATTGTATAGGCTCCAGGATCCTACCTCTGCATTTTCGACTGCTGAAGTTTGGGGAAATGAAAGACTCACTTCATCCTCCTGCAAGGTAAACCACCATGACATTGGTACATATATTAGATTTAATGAGTACAAGGCAAAAAGAGAAGATATAAGAAACATCACAACTGAAGCTCTTGATGATCACTTATGCCAGCAGTGTTCACACACGAATGACACATCACAGATGATTCAATTGAACAACAAACCAGCCTGGAGACGAATACTACTTTAAATGATTCAGGTGGTGGGACCCAGTCAGACAAATGGAATACCTGTTTCCTCCTTCACAACTGGACTTGGATTTGTCTTATTGTGCCTCTAGTTAGAATAGCATTACAAATTGGGAACCATTTCAAGCTAATTTGAATTGACCTTCCTGGGTGCAATTTCTAGGATTATTAATCATGAACAACCATTCATGAGATGTCATGTTTGAAAAATTACCTTGTCAACCATTGATGTAACATTTGCACCATAATATACGGGGTAAGGAACTCAATCTCTCAACATCAAAAAGTTATTCTATATTCATTTTATAACAATTAACTAAATACTTTTTTCTTAATATTACAATGGACAAATGGGTCATACAGTGAAGACTTTTGGGTAAAGTTGGATCTCAACTTCTGAAACCAATTAAAAAGGGTTGAGTTTTTGTGTCCAAGGATGAAACCATCAATTAAAATGGGTGGTCTAACTCCTTGTCAACCCCACCTAAGACAAACAAGCTGCGAGTAGAGGGTCAGGAAGAAGGTGAACAAACTGCGGCTAGTTCATTAAAATGTGGAAGGAAAATATATTTTGAAAGGTCACTGGTATAAAAATTAGTCCGAATATCTTGATATTCCATGACAGAGTGACATCTTGGAACAAACTGACAAATTAAGCATTCACAATTGGAGACTACATAATACATATGCACAGAAAGCATAAAATGCATAATGCTATGCTAAGTGCAACAACAAAACACAAGAATTGGCATATAAAGCAACCCATCGTAGCCACTTTCCAGATAAACAAAAAAAAAAAAAAAAAAAAAAACTTTCCAATGATAAGTTCTCCTTACCTCCATTGAATTTCTTGATGTGGAAACAACATCAATCCCCTGCTTATTTTGTCTATAATTAAAACTCAACTCTCCATCTGCATTAGTATCAGAGCTATTTTCATCATCATCCTCACCGTCTTCTCCATCATCATTTTCAAGTCCACAGAACTGGTAATCAATATGCTGTTGTTCCGCAACCAATCTAACATGAGCATCAACTGCCTCAAGTGATTTAAGTCCCTTCCTAAAGAAATTCAACTGTATTCAAAGAAGAAAGAAAGAGAAAACAAAGGAAGTACATTAAAGTCTGACTTATAGCCAAAATGAAGGTGTAGGCATCTAAAACTACAAGAAAGACATAAATAAAACCTGAGCTGCATGGTGCCGAGCTGCCTGCGTTAGAAGACTTCGGTGCTGCCCTTGTTTGAGAGACTTCAGCCGGAAAACACAAAGTGTTGCCTCTTCATCATATTGATCGTGAGCTGATTGCAATTTCTGCAAAGTAAGACTTTCACCTTTCCCACCTTTTGACCTTCCTTTTTCTCTCTGTTGTGCCACCATGTATTCATATGCATTTCTGAAGATTACATATTGAATTCAGAAGAAATTCAATTCAAGGAAAGAAAAACAAATTTGTAAATATATAAGGACAGACCTTTTATCATCACATTGTCGCTTCATATCCTGCAGGATAAAGTACAATCATTGAGCAGAATTCACAATGCAATGCTTGGTAACATTATAATCGTGTAGTCAATATGAATGGGTAATGCAAGATGATAGTGGAGACCATAGACTATGCAACACACATGAGACAGGGGTTAGGGGTGGGAGTCACCGACTCCTGGATTTCCATACTTCTCACTATAAGAGAAATTAATAAATTTAAACATCAATGCACACTAAGAAAAGTCATGTCATCAGATTGCCATCTTGATAAAGCAAGAAAATCCACTAGGTTCAAAAATGGATTGACTGAAAAACAAATAAGGACTGAGACAAGATAATTGCACAGGTCTCCAATTTTAAAGCACCTACAACTCCCATCGGCCCCAACTGGGTTTAGGAGTTTATTTATGCATGCAAAACCATAATATTAGAAATCATCCAAGAACAAGGTAACTCAAGTAACAACTAGCAAGATAGAATATGCAAATTCCTTCTCCACACTTAAGAACCAGAGAAAAGCTGGCAACACTAGTTCAGTTTCTTGAATCACTATCATTGATAATTATACATTTCAAAGTGATCTGCTGAATGCTATAAGGTTCATGGCATTTCACCATAATGACAAAAGAAAAGCATGACTTTGAATCAATTGCAGACAGAAACAAGGTAGCTCCTCATCTCTGAATATTCTACCAAAACAAAATGCATGGAATGTGAAACTTAACCTAATGATGAACCTTAACAACAGCAGCAACCAAGTACGAGAATGACGTGGACATATCTAATCTAGTATTACATATATCAACATGAACAAACCTCAACCGTCCGAAGTTCATTGAGAAGAGATTCTGATGGGTTTGTAATTGTCAGGAATATATTAGACCGCTGATGTACAAAAGCAAAATGTCAATACCAAGTGGAAAGCATTTTGTTCAAATGGATATGGAAAGGGGAGCTACAATTTACAACATGATTAAAAACTCACATAGTTATCAACAAGTTTTTGAAGTTCAAACTGCACTTTTCCCAACATTAACAAAATTCTACCTGCAGATAACAAGTTTATCAAGAGCCATATGTAATTCAGAACATCTCAAAGGTCATACATAACTTAGAACACTGAAGATTTAAATATAGAACTAGGGATACTATGGAATTGTTGTTTTAAACTAAAAACCATCTATAATTAATCATGCCATGAGACTGATCTGCGCCAAAATGTTCCTTTGAAGTGAACATCATATATTTCTACTTGATCAAGCTACAAAGGGAAAAGCTACTCATATGATACTACCTCCCTTCTTCCATACTTTGTCACTGTTTACTATTTATACAGCTGAATTGACTATCAGAACCCCTATAAACATTTCTCCATGAAAATACTAGGTACAGCTTCCATTACAATTGTCTACACGTGCGTGTTAAGATTGATCTAGCAGATCTTTACACAAGTCAATTATAGCTTACAAAATCAGCCAGTGCATATACAAAAACTAAATAGATAATTTATATTTCCATGTGAAAGTCACATGAAGACAATCACGTATATTTCATGCACATATATTGAAAGGTACACTATCTCAGAAATGAGGTAAAAGCTTTTTAGGTATTGTGTTTTTCTTTGCCCACAACCTCCTTTATTCTTTTAAGGGGAGAAAAGCATAAAACAACATATGACCCAAGTATCAAGATTCAAGAGTCATCTGCTTAAGCTAAGGGAGACAATTTAAACTTTCAAATCAAACCAATCAATAAAAAAATTGATAAGCCAGCTGTGAATTTTGAAATAAAGTAAAACATTTAACTGTAGATAACCAAGAAGATGCTGCCTTTTCCATTGCCAGTCCGTAACTATGTTTTCAAAATGAACTCACTGTGAGGTTCATCAAAAACCAAATCTAGGTTCATAACTTACGCATGTGGACACAGAATGGTTTGGATATCATAGAAGCAACGGGTAATATTATGCCTTAGCTTTGCAGATATACAAAACATTTCCATTCTCATAAGTTCATAACTGAGACAGGCAGTATAATCCTGCAGTCTACATCTTACAGAGCATGCCCACACTTCAAACATTTACCCTAAAGATTCGCTACAGAAAATATGCTACTAAAACAAAACTTTAATTCACTTACCACTTTCTTCATCGTCATGTAATGAGGTTTTATCCAGGAGACAAGAACCCATTTCCCGCAGTGACTCTGAAAATTCTGAAACCAAACAGAACCAAATGGAGAACTTAAATGATCGAATATTAATGAAATTCAAGTTGTATAGGATTCTTAAAAAGTAAGAAGCGTATACAGCAGTAACACTGATATTTCAACAGCCGTAATACAATCAAAAGTATGCCAAATCTCATACTTTTTAGCAAAGTCATTCAACATGTTTATGATGTATTTCAACTCCTCAACAACATTAAGTTTAACAAATACAACAGGATTTGACAGACCTTAATTTGCCACATCTAAAACAAACTTGTAGCTGTTACATTTTGGACAATAAAAAAGAAATTGCAACAAGAGTTGCCACATTTGGCAGAGTCAAAAATTTAGACTAACTTATGACCGGCAATAGAACATACAAAATTACTAAATAATCAAAAGGAAAAAAAAAAAAAAAAATGGAAAAATGGAAAATTAAAGCAACTGATCACTTCAAAAACCCGAAAAATCCAACATAATTAAATGATTTTTTTTTACCATATGCACTGTTAGCTGTGGCGGCAGCTGCAGAGAGTAAACTATCATAGCAATTTCGCATATTCTGCATATCCTACAAATTGAAAAGGAACCAAAATAGTAAGTTTACTATACAAATTACAAAAACATTAAATGGCACCAAAAAGGAAAAAAAAAAGAAAAAAGAAAAAAAGAACTGAATTATAGCGATAAGAGTGGATATAATTTTCAAAATCATAAAAATTAAAGTCCCGACAAAGACGAATTGCGTATACGAAGAGATCATACCTGAGCAGCCTGAGCGAGCTCATCGACGTGGGCAGAAGGTAAGAATTCAATTTTGTCCTTGGTATCGCTCTTGTGAAGTGCAAATTTTCGCAATTTACTCAGCGACTTCATTTCTCGCAAAAACCCTAACCCGATTTCCAAATTTCAAATTCCCAATTCCCAATTCAGGGACGTTGAAGACAAAGAAAGAGCTCACTTCCACAAAAACGGCTTTAAAACGGATCAAAGAGAAAAAGAAAGAAAAAAGAGTAATACAAAATGGAATTTGTGAAAATCAAATCAACAAATAAATGGATACTTCTAACGTCATTCACCGAAGTAAAAAATTAAAATAAATAAATAAAAACACTTGCTTTTTTAGAAACGTATTTTTTATTTTATTTTTTTTAAAGGAATTTTCTGATGAAAAACATACGTTAACGCAAACAATTTGTAAATTTAATTAGAATAATTCTGACTAACAAAAAAAATAAATTAAAGTTTGGTAAAATATTTAGAAAGGAGATGAGGTGGCAGGAAGCAAGTGACACGTAAGCAAGAGATAGTTATGGTTACAGTTGTAGATTGTAATACTAAAAAGGAAGCGGTCAAAGTCAAATATTGGTGACAAAGAAAGAAGTAGTTATAGAAACGAAAACTATCTTATATTTTGAAGTTTGACCATTGGCGGTGCCTTGATTTTTAATTACCTGTTTTGCCCTCCCCTATTTATTTTTTATTTTTTATTTTTATTTTTTATTTTTTAATTTTCACTTTGATTACTAACGTTTCTGTGTTTAGCCATGCTTTTTTTATCATTTAAACACTTTTTACGATCCTAAAAATTAACACAAAAATCAATATAAATGATATGGTAAACGATTTGTCATATCATATTACTCATCCGATCATAATTTATATGGTATAAATAAATTACTTATTACTGTTAATTTTTTTATTAATTTTTTTTTAATTGTATAGTATAACATACATTACTCATAACAAATTATAACATTTTCTTATAATAAAATAAAATAAAAATAAAATAAAAACATGAGTTACGTTTGTGAGGTGTTCTTAAAATATAATAATTTTTTTCACAAAATATGTTAATTTTTATCAATAAATAAATAAATATATGTATTTTATAAAAAAAATCTTCATAAGAACATTGGTTAACTGTTAACATGTCATTAGTTACTAATTCAAAATAACATGTCTTTTTTTTTTTAATTTGACATTGGTCAGATCACGGATTTATTGAGATTTAGTAAAATCAACTATGAATTGTAATAGAATTGATCCAAATTCACACATAACATGTTAAACACCACATGATCACTTTAATTTAACGTTGGTCAGATCACGGATTTATTGAGATTTAGTAAAATCAACCAGTATGGACGGACCTGTATGCTTTAAAAAAAATTGAATCAGTAAAGAAATTTTTTTTGTCATAGTAAAAAAAAAAAAATTCTTTCCTTTTTCTTCTTTTTATAATAACGATTATTTCTCTCCATTCTTCAAATTTGGTTCAATTTTTTTTATCAACATCAACATGTATATATGTTTGAGTGAATATTATAACTTTAAATATTTTATTTTGTTACTTTAAAATAAATATTTTATTTTGTTTTGAAATTTTAGGGTTATTATTAAATATAGATAATGAGATTTTGGGAGTAATCCAATTTTAAATTTACAAAGTAACGATATTATTAAATGAATTTTATTAAAATTTTCAGAACATTGTATTAGTATATTTCGAATGAATCAAACTAATATAAAAATATTGTATAATTTAATGAGTGTTCGCATTTACGTTTCATATTTCTCTTATAATTTAATTTAACTTTTCAAAAATAAAATAAAATTTTGTAACGTATTTATTTAGAATATACATTTTACGGGGATGTCTCACTATGTCCTCCTAACTAGGTGACGTCGATGTTTAGTAAAAAAAAAAAAAAAAAATTCTAACCAACCCTAATTTTCAATCCCGGTTACTTCCCTGTGACAACCACGTACTATAAATATAACTCGAAAAACAACTCTCACTACAAAGGAATAATCTCCTCACACTTTATGACTCTATAAACGAATGTGAGAGATACAAATATGGGAAGTGCAAAAATGACGTATCCTTTTTTTTAATGATATTAATGTACAACTACTTTATAAATTTCCATCAATTAACTTCACATTAACGTGCCAAATATGTCATACAACTCACATTAAAATAAAAATACACATTAAAATCATAAATTTTGCATTCAATTTTATAAAATAATTAAGATGTCATAACAAAAACCTCAAAGAAAGATATGTATAGAAGAGCATTAAGCAAAATTAATAAATAAAAGATAAAATAAACGAAGAGAATAGATAGGTAAAGTCTTGCCACGGTCACTGATCAAATAAGTTCACTTCTTGAAACATGAATATATATATATATATATATATATATATATATATATATAGGTCATAGGTGGCCCGACCTCAAACACAAGTACTAGCTGTGTTTTTTGTTTTTCAAACTGACAATTTATTACACAAATCCACTTGTTGCATCTAAGGAAGGAAGAGCCGAAGAGCTAGTTTGTGAGATTATTTAGAATATAAATTTAAATATATTGTGATATATAAAACCATAAAAAAAAAATTAGTGCAAAATCTAAAAATGATTCAAATTGTATTTAAAAGCTTCAAATTCCGTATCAATTCTTAACCTCTTCATTTAGTATTGTTATATTATACCTATAATTTAAAAATTATTTTTAGTGTGTTTATTTATATATTTTAGATTAAATTAATTAATTAAAAAAAAACTCTTAGAAATTTTGAAGAAACATCTTTTACATTTTTTTTTTCTTTCTAAAGCACTACTTTAGAATATAATTTTACAAACGGAACTTTCATGCACATGTCAGCACACCCTTATAAAATCAATCAAAAGGTTGCCCCTCTAAATCGAATAAAAAGAATTAGAAGAATAGACAAATTAATTAACAAGATTATAGCTTCAAAATTATTAGAGTGGAGTCGGATCCTCTCGCACACTAACAAGAATATACCCTTTTTGGGCACACAAAAAAATAAATAAAAAGGATGCCCCTAGAGCTAGAGAATAAATTAACAAAGACAAATTAAAGATGTACACTCATTACATATATACATACAACTTTACTTTTGATTTGCTTTGTTTTTCTACCATTCTTTATTGAGTTGAAATTTGATTAATTAAGCAGATCTAGAGGCCCCACACGTGGTCATGAAGAACAGAAGAAGAAAGAAATAATGGATTGATAGAGACAAAAAGAGGAGATATATAATATTGTTGTTTGAATGAAGACTTTTTTTATGGTCAAATTTTGAGGAACGATCGCATTGGATGACGAATTGACTTGCAAAGCAATTCAATTATATTATAACTACAACACTAATGTTTATACAGAGAGAGAAATGCCACCTTTTTTTTTTTTAAGCTACAATTAATACCAAAGTCACGGAGATTAATTTATCGGTGCCCTATTTTAGCAAATAAGTTTGCTTCCTTCTTATCTACGGTGCCATCATGTGACATTAATGTTGAATTATAATGGTGATTTTCATATCACATGACATATGATCATTAATTTGAGTAGTTGACGGTTATGGATATGTTTGAAAGCATAGAAGAAGAATATATCTATGGTGCCGTTAACGAATGAAATCATATAAGCCTCTTGTAGCATACAAAGAGGTATACAGAACAATCCATTTGGATCAATAATATCCATATGATAATTATTTTTTCATTATATTGTATGCACAGGATGATGAGGTAGAAACTGAGACATATAACACAAAATCATGTATAATTAACGAAACGGAACATGTTAAATGTTAAATGCTAAATGCGTGTAGTATGTTGTTATTATTCTACGATTACACATGTTGCATATTACGATAAACTTTAAAACTTTTGGTAACATGCATATATCAACAACGACCGGCTGCGCATTGCAAAATGATGTTTTGATAACGCATTTTGCATGTTGTGAAAAAACAAATTTCTTATAGTGATTGTCTGCATGGAATGAGACAGAAACTGAGACATAAAGCACAAAATTATCATCTATAATTAACGGGTACACAAAAACAATGTTTAGAACATTATAATTATCACTAATTAAGATTCATGCATGATGAGCAACTGGCTCCGGTCAAATCGATGATTGTTTGAGACTTTGAGTACGGTACATATATAACTTTTGGAAAACACAATCATATATATATATATAATATAACTCCAACCACACATGAAAAATACCGATGCATGCCCAATGTGGTTTGGTCAGTGTACCTCAGTGACTTGGTGGAGAATGATGTTTATTCAGTCCGAAAAAGTTTCAATTTTGAGTTACTGTGCATCATCGCAGGTGGTATGTAAAAAAACACTATGATTTTTTCGGTTTAATAATCCAAGACAACAAACTTACCCTACATTAAAATGTTAACCGTGCATACTAGTTATGATTTAAAGGGACAAAAATCCTGCTTCTTTAAGAGATATGAGAACATTTTTACAAGAGATCGAGAGAGGGGGGGAACAAATACAAGAGACAATTGGGCAAATGTGTTATTCTAGTCAAGAAAGTAAATATTGAGAGTACCGATATATATATATATGAATATTCTCAATATTTTAAGAATATCGATAATATTTTTGATATTTCTATTGAAATTTTAAAAAATTTAGACATTCTATATCTTCACCGAAAACCCATATTTACTTCCTTAATTCTAGCTATGCACAAAGATGGATCATGCGCAGCTTATCAAGCGGTGGTTTCTAGGGGTTGTCATGATGATCGAGTAGGCAACGACCGGCTATGGGGATTATAACATGCCACGTTTGAAAATAGATTTCTTACTCTTCCCGATCTTCTCTTTTCTTGACTCTTTTTCTTAGTTACTTTTGTTTTCTCCACCAGTACCTTCCAATCCAGAAACATAACAATTTTAAATCAAATAAGGTTACAGGACACAAGAACATATTTATAGTACTTAATTTTTTGATCATATAGTTTATGTAAATTGATGAGATTTTTAATCATCAGGAAGAAATGTATGTATAAGTACGTTGTATATAAATATATACCTTATGTAGAGATTCTTCTCCTTGTGACTTGTTCCCTACGTTTGCACCACTTCTACCTGACCAAAAACAAAATATAATACTCTCAAAATGACTTCATTATAATATAAAACAATCAATGTAAAAATAATAAACTAGGGCAAAATGAGCAGCAACTACACAAATTAAAGCAAAGAAGATCAAAAACTTGTTATACCTTCATGATTATTAATACTGTTCCTTCCATTCTTTGACACATTGGTGGAGACACAATATTCCCTGAAACTGGGGGATCCAGGGCACAGAACAATGCTATCGTCCTTACCGGCCAAAATCGATCCTGTATCGTCTCCACAATCACCGTCTGATATCACCTTTACATGATCATCATAATTATCTCTCATATCCTCATCAACACCACCACACGCTACCTTACCAACATTGCCGCCCATCGCTGAAGAAACGCTTTTCCGGTCAAAGTTGTGATCATAATCTAATGACTCGGCATCTTCGAGCTGGGTGGGGGCGGCGGCATGTTTTGGTAAGAACTTGGTGTCTGCAACATTACCAACCTCCTCTGGGTCGATCTTGGAAATTCCACAACCCATGGAGGACGATGGTGGACGAGGGAGAGAGACTTAAAACATTGATCATTGGTTTAGCAATTAGCAGAGAAAGGTACATCTATTGTATAGCATGTATGGTTGTTACAACTAAATTTTAATGTTATCTAAATAAATGAGGGACGCAACGAGTGTTACGGACCAACCTCCTTCATGCAACCGAAATGGAGTGACGTTATATATATGGCTTTCAATTTCACATCAAATATGTTTTTTTATTGAGTTAAATTTATAATTATATATATATATATATATATGTAGATTGAAGACATGTAAAGTGAGTTGGATTTTGGGACATGATTGAATATATTGTATATATATGTCAAGGTTTTAAGATAACACGAATAGATATGTTGACTGTTTAGAGGGTTAAAAAGGAAAATAAAATAAAATGCAATATAACCTAGAACTCTAGAAGTACTATGATGAAAGGGATTTGAAGGAATATAAAACTATATGTTGAAATAATTAGAGGGTTAATGTAATTCAACTAATTAATAGAAATTGATCCATGAAAAAATATGACTCCAAATTAAATGGCTAGGGAAGAAAGTATCAAAAATATGTATATATATATATTTTTTAAATTCGGCCTTTAAAATTATATCATGATGATAATTTGGTATTAAACTTACTGTTTCTTAGTTAACCTAATTATGTTGTGAGGGGTTTATAAGTTACCTTTATAAGTTAAATCAAATCATTATATATACAACTTGAATCCACGATCGTGAATGACATACCAATGATCAACATTTTCTTGTCACCTTTTTCTGATATATTGAATAATATAATTTTGTCTTGATTAGACTACACCTAAGTATAATTTAATCTTAACTTTCAACACACCATTGAATAACTTTTTATGATAAGTTAGTTTAAAACTTTGTGTATGCAAATGGGTTTTATTGGTTATAATATTTGAGATAAGCTCATTTGTCACATAGTCTATGATTTATATGGTGGGATACATAGAAATATAGAATCTGAATATATATTTTAAGAATTTATCGAAATAATTGTTAATTTTTATCATGGCCCTCTTCTACAATAGTTGAAAATTACATTTACTCGGATAAGTTTAATACTGTAATTTGTTAAATCTTTTCATATCAAGTCTTTATTCGCTTGAGAATAAGAGATTTGTTTCTTGAAAAAAAAAAAAAAACAATTAAGAGATTTTAACCGTTAATGACAAAATATTTATAATATTTTTAGAAGATTTAAGATAAGTTTTTTTATGAATTTAAATAACAAATTAAATTCACTTAAAAGATGAAGTCTATAACAAGATGAGATTGGTTTAGTAATTTGCTCAATTTGTATGGTGTTGGCAACTCACTTGCCACATTATTTGTGATGTTTTTTTTTTTTGGTTTACACCATCCTGCTTCCGGGTGGGACGGATCCACCATACGGTGCAATCAGCCCAGACCACACCCCGACTAATCCGGACTCGCATTGGGTCGGCCCACTAAGGGGTAAAGTACTCCCAATATGTGTAGCTCCGTTCACAAGGGGAGTTGAACCCACGACTTTGCTTAAGGGATAAGAGTGACGAACCACTCACACCAACACATTGATAACTCTTATTTCTACGCGTTGTGTAGCCCCTTACTTTTATCTTTTATGCTTGTTTTCCGGGTAAAACCGGGTATTTAACGTTTTAAATAAGTGTTTCAGGTAATTTTTCAGAACATGGGCTAAAGTGCAAAAATGGTGAAATATTGGGGCAAAAGTGCAATTTTTGAAACTTGGATTCGGCGCCCATTTCTGCTATTAGGGGCCGCAGAAAAGGGTGCAAAAAGGGACCAGAAGACCCACTTTTTGTAAATCGGCGCCCTAGGGCGCAGAATAGGGCGCAAAATCAAGGCGGAAATTCTGACGAAAGTTTCCTGCATAACACTCAACTTGCGGGGGCTATATCTCTCTCCTCCGATCGAACTGGGTTTCTTGCTTTATATGGTTGGAAAGCCCCAGAAGTCTTCTTTCCAACGGTTCATCAAGATCAAGAATGTGATTCCGATGTTTGTGGAGAAAGTTATGCCCGTTTCCGTAACGGTGCGCGCTGCTGGAAAGTCATCCGCGAAATGCCCAATCTTCAGCCACTTAAGGGCATTTTCATCCTTTCCCCCATTTCTGCCCTAATCTCCTCAACACTATACATATCCCTATTTTCTTTCCTCTCATCAGTTTTCACAGAATCCACACTCTCCCTCTCTCTCCTCCGCCCAACTCTCTCTCTCTTCCATCTTCTTCATCCTTCTTCATCTTCTTCTCATAATAAGGAGAGATCCAAGCTCCCATGGAGGTTTTTCCTCCATGGGAGCTCACCACACACCTCCACCACCATTTTCACACTTCCTCCATCCATTTTAGGGCAGATTGCAAGGAATTAGGAGTGGTCTTTGGACCAAATCCGAGCTAAGAAAGCTAGGAGCTTCTTTGGAGGACTTGTCTTCAAAGGTTGTCTCATTTTTACTCATTTCTTTGTATTTCTTGCTTCTTTGATGTGTAACCACTAATTTGGGGAATATTGTAAACCTACACTTGTGTAATATATGTTGTTTGTGCTTAAATTTGGTTGGGTTTTGTTTCACTCTTTGTTAATTTCATGTATTAAGCTCTAATTGCAATATCCATGTGTGTAGAGGTCTGAAATTGATATGTGTCCATGATTAAGATTAGGAGTAGAGTAACTTAATGTATGAGTAGTGTAATTTAACTTCCCATGATTGTTGATTGATTGATGGATGACCAAAATGCCATGTTTAGAGTAATTGGAGTGTTAGAGATTTAGCTCCAAAGAGTGGAAAAGGTTTCAGTTCAGGCATTTAGTTGCTAAATTGGCCTGGGTTCCAATTCTTGTGCTTAATGGGTCTTGTTATCAAGACACAATTGCTCATCCTTGGCCGGATTGGGTAATAAATTGATTTAGGGAAAATTCCCAAGTCAAGAGAATGAACCTTTAACCTAAATTGAATGTTCTTAATGAATAACAATCAACTTATTGCACATTGTTGTTTGGTAAGCTTGTTTCTCATGTTTAGCCATCCTATGGAGATTGATAAAACCGAATCTGCATCTAGAGTAAAGATAAACTGAATTCCTCTTGTGCTTGTGTAGTTATATGGGTATTTCATTGCTTAATGCTTTCACTCGGTTAGCCACCTTGTGGATGATATTTAGGTTGTGTGTTATTTATCATGTGGTTCACATTAATATGTCCAACGTGATATCCTCTACATTTGACCAGACAGTGAGAGATACACTAGGCTGGCGTGTAGAGCTCGTGTGTGTGTCCCACAGTCCTTAATGAATCCAAGCATTTATGCATGGATGTAATCTCTAAGACATCGAGAGAGATTAGAGATTAATTAAGGGGACACGAGCATATAATATATGTGTTGTATGGGTATCTCGTATTCTTAATGCTTTCACTTGGTTGCCATCCCGTATTTAGTTAGCCATTATGAATGAATTATTGGCTGTAGTATGGCCCACGCGGTTGCGCATTACATGCCCAACGAATAACCACTGTATATGACCAGACAATGAGAGATACACTAGGCTGGCATACAGGGCTCTTGTGTGTGTGCCACAGCACTTAATGAATTCATGTGTACTTTGTATGTGTGGATGTGATTTCTAAGACTCGAGAGAGATTAGAGATCAATTAAGGGGACACGAGCCTATGATATACTTGCATATTGAGGGACAAAGTGAGTCTAGTGCTTAATTAGGAGGATTGTTACGGTTGAGTCATTTCCTTAGTGTACACCACATTTCATGCATCTCTCCATTCCATTCTATCAATGTATATATTATGTTAGTTAGTTTATTTATTTATATTATTATTTACTTTTCCACAAACGCAACACACGAGTTCTCTCGGAGTGTTGTAATAATAGCTAGAACCGGTGATGGTCGGCGGATCCCACCTCCCTGCGGAACGATACCCTCACTTGCCGCTGTGCTAGTCCCTGTGACTCGCGCGCTAGCGAGGTCGAACTTAAATGTTCATCTTTTGACCGACACCGCAACGACGTGTCGTCACACATGATTGGTATTTGTGATGTTTATTGGATTGACTAGCATTAGTGATGACTTTAATATCAACCCTAGAATTAAATAATAATAATAATAATAGTAGTGTTAACATGTACCATTCGGATAAAAACACTATAAAAAGAAAGTTAAAATGCATTATTAATAATAATAATATTAAAAGGTTTAGATACGTTTGGGCCCAAATATTCAGCAGACCAATCATTTTGAATCTGAATTGGGCTTCAAACCATTAAAATTCGTGGAGGCCCATTATTTAAGATCTACAAAGTCTACAAGAAGACAAAAATACCTCTAGCATTTCAAATTCTAAATCTTCCAATGCTATTGCCTATTGCATTAGCAGTTGTGTTAACAGTACGTATACTCAATAAATTTAACCTTTTGAAATCTAACACCGAACCGATATTTATAAATATGGGGACCCATGATTAGTTACTTCCACGAACGTAAAAGAGGAGGTGCATCCCATTAGGAGTTAATAGGGGATGTCCCGGCAAATTTAACTTTTTGAGATTATTATAATTTACTATAATATTGTATTTCTTATTATTTATGTCCCTTTTATTCTAGAAATTACTAATACCTGAAAATATGATCAAGGCCAATAAACCCTCAATTTTTTTATTTTTTTTATTTTGTTTGTTTGTCAAATTTTCTTAGTTTTAAAGAGACTGTGGAAAGTCAGGAAGTAGTTGGATAAGGATTGGTGTACATAATTGGGGCTCTTCAATTTTCACATACACTTTTTAATTATACAAAAAAAAAAAAAAAAAAAAAACAATTTTGTGAAATAGTACTACTGATCACACACTCTCTGTAAAAATTGAATAATATTGTTATTAGGTAGCAATATTATTCAATTTTTACATGTACTCACAACTCATCAAACACAATAACTGCACATTTATATGTAAATAATGTACACTTTTTTTTCTGGCGATAGCTAGCCACTGCCAGTCAAGACTTTAATATAATCGCAAAAGAAAAAAGTGCTTTTGTGAAAGTACTTGTGGGGGCTGGAGTAGTATTAGGTCAACTTGAATGTGAGAAAGTGGAAGCAGAAAAAAGTCAGCAATGAAGGCTAGGTAGCTGCAGCCTGGATGACAGTAGTGTTGTGTAGCTTTCTGTCTTTAACAAATAGGTGAAGATTTGCAGATTTTTGTAAGACTTAAAAGAAAAGATTAAAAACGATTCTAAAACTACTTGTACAAGAAACCGCGGTCTGGTCGGTTACCCATCAAAATCACCACCACCACGGCTTTCAGCTAACCATTAACCACTACTTTTTAAACCGTTTCTTCTTTATGAGAAAATATCTTCAATGAGACGGTCTCATTGCTATTTGGTGAGACCGTTCATTGAGATTGTACTAAATTATAATTTAAATAGTATATTTTTATGTTTCCGAGGTAAATGGTAAAATCTTATTAGGATAGTCTAACCAGGTGACAATAAGACCGTCACATTGAAGAATTTTTCTTTATTTACATGCCACCGGATAGGCCAGTTTTACGATGAAAACACATAAACAAAATTGTTTACTCTGACCAAGTTTATCAACTTTATTTGTTTTAATTGTATCTACCGTTTAACGACATGAAATTGGTCCGATGGTAAATATCTCACACCTGCATCACAACCCTTCTGCAAAAAAATCCCTCGCACCATATTTTCTTAATGTTCAATCAATGTTAGAAAACAAGCTAAGTAGTGTCCAAAATTCCAATGCCGTACTCTACTTGAACATGCACATTTGTGGTACACATGTAAAGATGAATTTGACCCAACTCGATCACAACAGATCTCACAAATTTTCCTTTGTTTTTTTTTTTGGTTCTTGTGTTGTTAATTAAGACTTCATTTTCTTGTGAGGATGTGTTTTGTTTGGAGGTGGGAGGTGTGAGAAGTTGTGGAATTATAAAATAAGCATGGATTGTTTCTCTGCTTCTTGATTGGCTGACACACAGAATATTTCTCTCATCACCCCATGAGAGCCTTCGCGTTATCCAAGCATGGGAGAAAATCTACTGTATATCCGGCCACTAATATACTAACACGTAGATATGTGTCAATTTTTTAATTTGTTTTCTCCATATTATTTATTACTTTACCTAACATATGTTTAGGTATCGGTATATTATTGGCCAAGTGCACCACACAACTGGTGCACTGAAGATTTTCCCTCAAGCCCGAAAGCACTTTGACCACACAAAGAAAAAAAAAACACTTTTCTGTCATGTTCCCTTTCCCAACAAAAAAACACCATTAATTAATTAAACAACCAAACCATTAATATTTTGAATAATGCAACAGTAGTAGAAATTCGAAGACAACTTAGAGAAGAAGAGAGAATTTTAATTTAGAAAAGATCAAAGAAGTCATGCACCAAGATTCGAATATTAATAGAAGTATATATATTTTGATATATATATATATATATAATTAGGTGGGGGTATTGAGTTGTTGTTGTCTTGAAATGAGGTTGAGATTTGAGAATCAAAAGGGCCCGGCCCCATGTGCACAGGAAGCAGATGCTATTCTCCGGCCACCACCATAATCAACTTTGTTTAATTTTTAAAACAAAGTGGCCATGAATCATGATTAGATAATGCAGAGCTTGCAAACACACAACACTTTGGATGCCATTTTTGTTCACATATATATGATATATCTACTTTGGATCTCCTTTTTCCTCATAAAATTTATCTGCCTTTTTTGATAATGAAAGCTTTAGATATTGAGGAATAATCACTGCCCACTCCTTTTTTCTGTTCACTATAATTGCTTTTCTTCATTTAATATAATTAAAAGCTCTGTAAATTAACAAAAGTTGAAAGCTGTAAGCTGCTGCAAGTAGGAACAATATCATATCCAAATTGTTGGATTTGCTTGCAAAACACAATTTCTCAACTTCTTAAAACACTACTTATTTTGCCTTTTTTTTTTTTTTTCTCTTTTGCTCATTCAAATTCTCATTAGATGCACATCAATATCATCTAAAACTTCTAATACAAGTGGGATCAATCTGGTTAAATTTTTCAGTACTTTCTGATACAATAATTAAAAGAGAAACTGTTGTAAGCGGTACTGGTTTCTTCCTGATCTAAAACATTTGAAGATATCTCATCTGTAACTTCACTCGAGCACGGTGAAGAAGGCTGAGGAGGAGGAGTACCAAAAATATCAGAGTTTTCAACACTAAAAACAGTACAACTTTGGCTATTGATCATCCCATTAGTCTGATTAGAAACAACTACTGCTCCTCCATTCTTTCTAGGTTTTCTCTTCCTTTGAAATATACGGTACACAGCCCACTCAGCTCCCAACTCCATCCCAGACATCTGCACATACAAATTTGAAATTTCACAAAACAAAACACCATAAATCATCGAAATAACAAATAATTTCAACTGGGTATGTCAGAAAATGAACAGATTAATGACTTATTTCATAATTAATACCAGGTGGGTTGAGTTGATAAGGCGAAATTCATGCATGACCCATCGAGTCTTAGTGATCTCATGAGCACGCTTGACTTGGCAGAAAACCATTGTCTTCCTCACACCAACAGCTTCTCTGTTTCCAACAGAACCAACAATTTGTCTGTCTTTGCCAATATATTTCCAGTAACCAGAACCAGCCCCTCTTTTGCAGTTCTTGTTGTCACTGACCACATTTCCAACTCTTTTCCCAAAAAAATACCTCTTTTCCTTCAAATCACCTAAACCCCACATAAACACATACAAATTCAGACTCAATTTTTTTTTTCTCAACAAGAACAAAAATAAATGTACAAAAACAAAATATGGGTGCTGATTAAACTGACCTGGCAAGCTCCAAGGATCAGCCTGGAAGACATCAAAGTCAGGAATAACAGAGGCAGGCAATGGCAAGCCAAAGGCCTTCCTTTTCAAGTAATGAACAACAAGCTCTTCGTCTGTGGGACGAAATCTGTAGCCAATCGGCAACCTGACCCCACCATTCACAACAAAGCTGCTTGCTTTCTCCATGTATATGGTTCTCCAATCCTTTGTTGTAGCTTATCTTTATAAAAAAAAAAACTTGTCTTTAACAAGAGAAGGTACGTTGAGCTAAACTGAAGGAAAGAAAACCATGTTTGGTCGGGAGAAGAGGCAAAGAAGACTTGTTTGTGGCTTGTGTTGTGTGTTGTGGTGGGCTAGGAAGAGAAGGAAAGACAAGTCTCTTTTATAAATATAGATTGTTTCTAAAGGAATTAATAATAATTCCTAAGTTTTCAACTGCTAAACTCTTCCCTGTTGTTATGACTTATGACTTAAAAACTCCTTTTTTTGACTTTTGAATTGCATTTTTTTGACGAGTACTTTCACAAACGTGTACCGTTTGAAAAGGAAAAACAATAAAAACCACTTGTCAAGAAGGACTCGCTCGTGTACAGTTCCCCACACGTGTCTCACGTTTTGGTTTATCATAAAAGGTGAGGGTGATCGACTTCGTTGATTGCCTATTTAATAGACATCCAACGGTTCAGATCATTCCACACGTCTCTCTCTCTCTCACTCTATAATCTATATAGTATATACACACGTTTGTTGGAGTTGATTGATATGATCATATATTTAACGTGTGTAAATCAAAGCCGAGTTTACTCTCCTACATTGACTCGATCAAGTCTAATTTAACGAGTAGGTCTTCCATATTTAGTCTTTCCGGTGTTCTTTTTCAAAACCATGGATGGTTTTAAATATGATGGGGTGGTAAGTTGCTCATTCAACCTGTCGATTTTCAGGTTCGAATCGCTACAGTACAGATGATGAATATAAAAAATAAAGATGTTGAATTTTAATGGCTTCAGTAACCTTTTTCCAACAATCGGTTGGTAGAATTTTTATGTTTTTTTTTTTTTTTTTTTTTAATGGTAACTATTTTATCCATCTATCTAGATCAGATTTTTTTAAAAAAAAAACCTTTTACTATTGATAGGATTTGAACCGCTGATTTGAGAGTCATCTATCCTAACCTTAAATTTGTTAATCTACTAGTAGAGCTACGTCTTTGGGGCGAATTTTTATGTTGGTAAGGTAACATTTTGTTTTTGTTTAGATTTATTTTTATGTTGATAAGTCTTGTAATTTATTGAAGCAGTAATGGGAACATAATTTTTGGCTTAAACAATGAAATTTATTAAAACATTTTTAACAAATCCTAATTTATATATATATATATATATATAATATCTTTCAAACTATAATTTCTAGCTCCACTCCTGATATAGTATGATTTTAAAAAGGTACTTTATAATTTATAAATAATCTAATATTATTTAATTTTTAAAAAACTATTACAACTATGTTTAAAATGAGTAATATATATATATATATATATATATATATATATATATATATATATATATATATGTTCTAGTCTTCTAGAGAGTGATTTTTAATACATTGCTTATATATTTATCTGTCATAAAAAGTCTTTAATAAATTTTAAAATTATATTATATCGAAAAAATATATTATATATAATATGTTGAAGATGTTTAATTTTCGAAACAATATGAGGATGTGTCCACTGTCCAATATAAATTATAAAGAAGGCCAAGTTGGTTTTTGAAAAGACAAAAACGACAAAGAAGTCCAAATTTCCATAAGAACAGATTAATTAAAAAGTCAACCATAACAAATTAAGATTAATGAAGATAAAGCCAACCATGGCATGCCATTAGGAAATTAATAAAATTAATTTACATGACACATCCATCCACGTCTTTAATTGGTCTTGAAGTTTGAAGTTTGAAACAATGAGACACAACACAACACCTCTCGAAGCGTGTTTGAACACATCGAAATCAATTTCTATGAAACAACAACAACAACAACACTACTTAAAACACTTTTCAATTGAATATTTGAATGTGAACCTGATAGGGTAGGGTAGCTGTTAGGTCCTTTTTGGGAATCTTGTCAATATTGAATTATTGATATCGTCAATCACATCTAAATATTCGTTTCAATTGACGGTCCTGATTTATTTGTACATTTTTTTTAATATTTATATATATATATATATATATAGTCTTTCTATTATCAATTTGAACTGACAATAAATATATCAGAACGAAGAATGTGGACCACAGATTATGAAGACGTTTTGACAGGTGCATACACTTTGAGTCAAAGTATGTAAATATAGTGGTCCACATTCTTTGTCCTGATATATTTATTGTCAGTTCGAACTGATAATAGAAAATATGTATATATATATAATTTACTTAAACTAATGTACAGTAGAACCCTTCTAAATTAATATTCTTGGGATCCACCCTTGAGTACTAATTTAGAGGGGTTATTAATTTGAAGAGTTTTATATTCTAACATGTTTTGTCTTAAAAATTGTGTAAAAGTCGATTTTCTTATTTAGGAAAGGTTCATTTTCAGGATTCATTGTTTAGTCGGGTTTTTTTTTCAGAAATTTTTTTTTAATTTTTTTTTATTTTTCAGGATTCCTTGATTAGGAGAGATTTATTAAGAAAATTTCCAATTCTTTTTGGGAATGTGATTACTTAGAGACTAATGATATATAGTGAAGCTTACTCTTTGGTTGTATATAACTCAAGATATACATAAAAATTATATTCCTAATAGCTCCTAAAAATTCAATTCAAAAGATGAATAATGAAGTCCAAAATATCAAATATGGTGGCCTTGAGCAAACTAGCATCTTTAAGCACTTTTTTAGTTCTTGATTATTATATAATATATTTTGTACTTTAATGGAATTATTAATTTATGCGACAGTCGGGACCAAAATTTTACACTGAGTTTCAAAAAGAAATTATTAATTATTACGATAGAAGGGTTTATTAATTTTTTACACTGGCCCAAGTCGGGACCGAGATATTTTATTAATTTAGAGAGGATATTAATTTATAGGAGATTAATTTACAAGGGTTCTACTGTAACAGCATTATTTTGATTTTCTTCTCTTTCTCTCTCTCTCTCCATGTATATTATATAAATAAATCTGCCTGATAACTTTTAATTGCAATGTAAGGTGGTGTTTGGATCTGTTTTTAAAAACTGTTTTTTGTTTTTAAAAACAAAAAACAACTATAATGTTGTTTGGTTGAATATTTTACATAATTGTTTTTGAAAACAAAAAATAACTTTTTAAAAGTTATAACTAAAAAGTTAAAAACAACTTTTTATTATTTTTTTTTATTGTTTTCTGTTGTTTTCAAAACAGATTTTCAAAATAAACCTTAACTTTTCCCTCCAAACAACTATTTCACTTATTTTAAAAACAACAACCAAACACTTTCGTTTTCCGTTTCAAAAAACTACTTTCAAAAAACACTACCAAACGCATTACATTTTTAAAAACATTATTTTAAAAACATGATTTCCATTTTTAAAAAAAGTTTTCAAAAACACCATTTTAAAAACGATACCAAACGCGCCCAATTATCTCATTGTTTTTTTTTTGTTTTTTTTGTTATAAGCTATAACACGAAGAAGAAGTTTCGGTTTTGCATGGCCAAATCACAAAAATCTAAAATTACAAGAATTAAAATGTAAAATAAATACACTAACCACTTCTCAATTTTATCATAAATACAGTTAGAGAGCAGATATCCATTTATCTTCTACTCGGACATCTCTAGCTTTTAAAATTGAACTTACAAAAAGACTCAATTGCCTTTAGTTATCACAAAAAAAAAAAAAAAAAAAAAATTAGAAAAAAAAAAAGAGATAAATCTTTTTATTAAAAATACTTAAATTAAATTAATTGAATATAATATTTTCAATGGAATATAAATGGAAAAATAAAAAACTATTTTCAAAATTTAAAACTATTTCATTTTTAATTTAACTGTTTTTTACTATTTTCAAAGTAAATAAAAATATTTTAAATTTTTTAAATTATCTTCGTTTTTTAAATTTTTATTTATTTATTTTTCAAGTAAATAAAAAAAGGTTTTTGATTTTTATAATTGTCTTCATTTTAAAATAATTTTTTTAATGTTTTTAAATTTTAAATTTATAATAATAAATTGTTTCTAAATTTTAAATTATTTGGTCTTTTTATTAGTTCAAATTTTAGAGTATGGGAGGTCTGATTAGATAAATACAAACTTGCAATCTAGGTGTAACTTCAGGGGAGGTTAGTGTAATTATTACCTTTATTTAAAAAAAAAAAAAAAAAAAAAATTTTACAACTACTAATTTAAACTAAATAAAATTACTGATTACTACCTAGTCATTAGCCAAAAATGTAGTTAAAATGAAAGCATATTATAAATTAGACCTCCTAGAGCATCTTTAATGTAAAAATGGCTTACATACCAATAATCATTGACATGGCAATAATGTCAAGAGACTTGCTTCCTATATGGTATAAAAATAGATTTGATAGACAATCAACTTCAAAATTTGGTCTCAAATGCTTCTGTCTAAAACACAAATTTCTTAATGACATGTCCATCTTTTTTTTCCGTTTTATTTTTTATTTTATTTCCTTACCAAAAATAAATGAAAAATTAATGTCAGTTTTAGATATTTGTTGAGTCAACCGAAAAAATAGCTATACAACAGACCGTCTGAAAGTAGACGGTCGGTCATGTTGATAATGTCTAATATTTTTTTTTCTTCATATCAGCTTGAGGTTGAATATGCACGGTTGCATTGGAGAAAGATTTATTAGCAAAATATCTATTAATCTTACGTGACATCTTTTTTTTTTTTTTTCACAAGTCACTCTTGCATTGGAGATGTTGTTATAAGTTGATGTGTGTCGGGCCATAAAGGTAGATTCCCTTATCACATATTTTCTTTTAATGATGGAAGCATTGATACTTGAATATGATTCATTTTATTTTTTTTCTTTTTTAGGAATTTCAAAAGTATACCATTAATTTCAATTTACAAATGAAGAAAGAAAATAAAACCTCCAACCATCTTAGCACACACTCTCTCTCTCTCTCTCTACCTTTATGTTGCACGTTCAAGGAAATTATATATAGGGCTTGCAATTTGTATCAAGCCAACCCATTAATTAACTATGTGCTTTCATATACAGACAAGACTATATTTATTAATCCGAAACCAAATATTTTTTTTTAAGTTTTCATCACTGGTAGGATTCGAGTCGCTGACCTATGAGCCATTTGTTCAAACTTCAAACCCATCCATCTACCAGTTAAGCTACGCCCTTATTAGCTTGACAGACAAGACTTTTTAGTGGCGTTAGTAAAATTTTGTTTGATTAAACATTTTAGGTGTTTGCCGATTTTAAATCAATGCATGGATTATATGATAACTCAATCGAATTATTTTTGGTTTGGTTCGTAATATTTTAATCCAATCAAAATTCAACCAAATTTATCCAAGAGAGTTATAGAAAATAACAGTGACAAACTGACAATATCAACTTGGTTTGTGTGGATTAATTAATAATTATATAATTAACATAATTATAATTCCAGCTATATATGTTTCATAATTAACATGGATGCTATCATATCATGCTACAGTAGATTTGATCTTGATTCTTCATTATTGGCTATTGATTTCTCTGCTTTGAGTTGAGCTTGAGCATCTTTGAACATAGAATAATAACATGGATATGCTTTGCTAGCTAGGAATAAACAAGAGGCTTCATCAACACGTTTCTGGTAAAAATAATATTGCCTGTCTTCACTAGCAGAATATTATCAACATATATAAAAAGCACCCAAAAGAAGAAGAAGAAAAAAAAGTTGTGCCCACTTATCATCTAGAATAAAAGTTTGCTTAAACCATATACATTTCTTATTTCTTAAGCTTAATGTTCTTTACAAATTGCTTTGAATCTATCCTCTAGTTGCATATGCACCGCCACCATATATACATATTTTTTCAAACCAATAATTTAATTTGTTATTACTTTCCATTTGTAATATCAAACTCATGCTCTTGCAAGTATCATAGATGACATAACCATTCCATGTCATCATGTGATGGGATTCTACATAAAATACTGATCGTCATGAGTCTCATCTGAGGTGAAGTCAGAATTTCAGATTTAGTCAAGTTTGAGGAAAGTCAATCAGTAAAATTTTCAATTTATAGGAAGCAAATATAAAAATTTTAACCAAAATATGAGAACTAAAAGGAGATTTTCCAAGAGGTTAGAGGGATCATGGCCTCTCCGAACCTATTCATAGCTTTGCCCCCGGGTCTCAACATTAATGGTAATTGGTAAGAAAGAGTAAGTACACTGAAAATCTTAGTAATATCAAGCTTCCCAAACCCTACATCTGTTCACGCTATTGATTATGCTTGGACTTTTGGCGGCATCGGTTATGGTTGGAGAGCGATTCGACTTTTGTAGTGAATATCCTTCGTTCTAAGTCTCGTAAGGTTCCTTGGCGTTGACGCCCCGCATGGGATAGATGTTTGCGATTAATCTCTCAAATGAACTTTGCTGTCACTCATATTTATCAGGAAGGTAACCAAGTTGATGATAGTTTAGCTTCTAGGAGCCCTAGTATCGTCTATCTTACATGGTGGTGGACAGCTCCGAGTTTTTGCAGTCCTTTTATTTTCAATAATTTTTGTTGCAGACCTTCTTTTAGGTTCTGTTAATCTACTTTCTTTTTTGTTTTTTGTTCTCTTTTGTTCTCTTTCTTTTTTCTTTAATAAAATGTTGGGCTAGACCCCAACAACCTTATCAAAAAAAAAAAAAAAAAAAAAAGGACTTATGGCCTGAACTTTACATTGCAATTCCAAATACACAAGTTGACTCAAACTGGGGATTTTTTTTACCTGCCCACAACTTTTAGCAAGTCTAACGATCAGGAACAAGTTCTTTACTCTTTAGTGCTTCACCGGACCAAAATTCAAGCTATGTAGTACTCAATAGGATTGTCTTCGAGCGATTTAACAGAGAGTGTCCAGGATACACAATTTCATCATCTCTCATAATTCTAACAATCACGATAAGGACCCAATTTACAACTCAATAAAAGTTTGGAAGATGAATGCTCTTCCATTGACATGAGTCAGTCACATGTGTCCGGCCGAAGTGCCCAACAGAGTTTTGGGCTTTTATTAACGGAGCCCTATCGAAATGAAAACATGACCAATAAATCGGCCTAGTCCAAGTATAAATTATGATGGATGTGCACTTGTGATTCAAAAAAAAAAAAAAATGACCTTAAACAAATTCAGTAACGTTACACTACCCAAAAAAATTAGCTAAAAAATCAATGAACAAGTTACACTCAATCAGTATGAGATTTATCTTTTTTAAAGCTTAGAGCATCTCCAACAGACTCCCTTAATGACATCCCTTAGCTTAATTAAGAGAGTATGTGTATTTTTGCAACTCCAACAACTCCCTAAATGACTCCCTTGATTGTGTTCAAGTGGAGTTTACTCCCTTAATTAAGGGGTGTTTTTAGACCCCCTTAAAGTGGGCTCCACCTATTTAAGATTATTTTATTTCTTATAAAACTCTATATATTTTAATTTGAATTAAGCTGACATCTCTTTAAAATCCTAACAGCTCTTTTGATCTTTTATTTTTTAATTTCACTATAAATTGGTTATTATTCATCGTAAAATTTTACACTTTATCTGAGTTTTTACATTTGGTGTAAATGGAAAATGATGATTATTATACCAATTTAATCAACTGTCGATATTCAATTATTGATCAACATGATGAGTATCAACATCAATGGAAAATGATGGAAAAAAAAATAGAAATGGAAGTAACAAAAAATGAGTTTAATTTTTTTTTTTTTTTTTTTTTCTATAATCCGTGGCTATTGGATACAAGTAAGAAAAAGGATGAAGTCAGATGGATAAAAATGAGAGGTTTTTGAATTTTTATAACAAAATAATGAAGTTGCATTGATGGATATTACCGTTAAACTATGATCAAGACTCAAGAGTAAGTTTTTGATTTTTTTTTATTTAACAAAAATATGAAGTTGGATTGATAAATATTACCGCTAAAATCTGTTTAAAACTCTCTTAATGAAAAACAATATATAATATTTATCAATAATGCTAAACATCCCACTTAAAATCCCACCTTTTTCATCCCACTACATGTGGCATGTGAGGTGTCAAATTATGAGTGGATACACATTAATGACACCTACCCCATGTATCCACTCACAAATTGACACCTCACATGCCACTTGTAGTGGGATGAAAAAAGTGGGATTTTAGGTGGGATGTGTAGCATTACTGAATATTTATTACACAACATCTAACATTTAAATAATAATAAAAAATTATTAAAGGGACCATTTAAGGGAGTATTGTTGGAGCACATACTCCCTTAATGACCCCTTACATCAACATCCACCCTTATTTAAGGGAGTCTCCAAGGTAGATTGTTGGAGATGCTCTTAAGAGTGTCTTCAAGAGTCTTCCTTACAGACCCCCCTTAGTTTAATTAAGAGAGGAGCTACATTTTTACAGCTCCAAGAGGTCTCTTAAAGACTACATTAAATGAGTATTGGTGGAGCTCACTCCCTTAATTAAGGGGTGGCTTTAGCCCTTTAAATTGGCTCTACGTATTTAAGTTTATTTTATTTTTTGAAAAGCAACATATATTTAAGTTTTAAATCCAGAAAGCTTTTTTATTGTCCAATAGGTAATTTGTTTTTTTGAATTATCAACATTTTTTTTTCACTATAAATAATAATTATAAAGTAAAATATAAGATAATTATAAAAAAATATATTAAATGAGTCATTTAGGGGAGTATTAATAGCTCCTTACAACAACGTCCACCTTTATATAAGGGGGTCTGTCTCCAAGGGAGATCCTTGAAGATACTTGAAGATACTCTAGCTTTTATCATAAATTGCATTAACCTCCCTATTCCCTAAGGGTTAGTCAAAGTTAACGATTATAACGGCATTTTAGTCCTTTCATCCCAATTCAATATTTTATTAATTATGGTGTGTGTGTGTTTTTTTTTTTTTTTGAAATATTGCAAGAACTATTACAATAGGACTACAGGGACCTACCGAGATCAAACAATACATGTACAGCCTGGATATCTATTCCCATAACGAGAGATAACTACTCCCCATAACTCGGAAAGAAAAATCCTCACACATGCTTATAAATTGCGCATGGTGGGATTTTAACCCCTCACCACTTATGTGGAACAGAAGTGTATTACCAGCTCTGCTAAGAGGTGATTTGTTTAGTATGACTTTTCAAGTATAGTTTTTTATTTTTATTTAGTTATTTATTTATTTTATAGTAAATCTTTTACCAATAGAACTTTTATTGAGTAAAGTATTTAACGAAACGTTATACGTTGTTTCGTATTCAATTTAAAAAGTGCTTTAAATTAATTGATTATTTGACGATATATCTTTAAAAAGAGCTTTGGTTGTATAATTTTTTTTAATTTTTTTTGTTTAAAGTATTGAGTTACCACCATTCTCTCATGGATGTACCATGAAGATCCAAAATTGTTTTTATCCATTTTTATTTTCTAGTTTTTATTTGAATTATATGTTTTTTTTATTTTGAATTGTTATGGGTACTTTGGTAATTTTAAATATTTTGTAAACAATCAGATTTGACCGAATGTTAACTTTATCAAGCTAATAACAATGAGAGGTCAATCATCAATGTCAATTTTTTAGGAAAAAAAAATATTGGCTTCTAAAATGACAAGGTTTAGGGAGTTTTGATGTAATGATATGACCACTATATCATTCATCATATCAAGTATGATTTATTTCACAAAGATTAATCAGATCATATCATTTGAATTAAATTTTAGATCAATCTTTAAGGCCGTGAAACATTACTCTAATTAATTATGTGTGGGCTTTTCCTTTCACACGAAATGTCTCAGTCCACTATAATCGATCATAAGTCATTGTGTGGCATTTTTTTTTATTTTTTTTTATCTGAATTCACTCATTAATCCCATGTTTTAGATTTGGGCATGCCATTCAAATATATATGGTCATTTAAATTTAAATGATTATTAAATTTAATTACTAAAATAATATTTTGTAAAATTACTTAAAAGAATACGATGATTTAATAGCGCATTACTAATCAGGAACCCTAATTATGGAATATGAACTTAATTCCCGATTTGTAATATGATTATAATATTTACTAAAATTAGTTGAGAATTAAATCACATGGGTCTTACACACAAATCATAAAGTACCATGGAAAGGGAACTTAATTCCCCCTATCACATAAGGAATAAATTTCTCTTTCTTGATTCTATTTTCTATGGAACTTGATTCTGTTTAATTTCATTCTGAATCGGTGAAGGTGCCCTAAAGGAATAAAATAAATACAATAATGCTACTTTACCTAATCTTTTAGTAATTATGAAAGTAAATAATAACTGTGCATATACATAAAATATTGAAAAGAACAAGTAAAAATTCATGAGGTAAGATTTTTTGGATGTACCATGAAGATCCAAAATTGTTTTTATCCATTTTTATTTGAATTATATGTTTTTTATTTTGAATTTTTATGGGTATTTTGGTAATTTTAAATATTTTGTAAACAATCAGATTTGACCAATTGTTTAACTTTATCAAGCTAATAACAACATGAGAGGTCAATGCCAATTTTTTAGAGAAAAAAAATTGGCTTATAAAATGACAAGGTTTAGGAAGTTTTGATGTAATAAATGATATGACAACTATCTTTCGTCACATCACGATTTATTTCACAAGATTAATTAGGTCATATCATTTGAATTAAATTTCAGATCAATCTTTAGGGCCGTGAAACATTACTCTAATTAATTATGTGTGAGAATTTCCTTTCACACCAAACGTCTCGGTCCACTATAACTGATCATAAGTCATTGTGGGGTATCTTTTTTTTTTTTTTTTTTTTTTTTACTGAATTCACTCCTCAATCCCATGTTTTAGATTTTGGCATGCCATTCAAATATATATGGTCATTTAAATGTAAGTGTTAGATAAATCACAATTAATGTGTATCCACTCACTAAATGATACATTGATTATTCAAGAAGAGTAACCATGTTCTACTTCTACATAAATTCTCACTTCTACTTCTACAAGAAATTCACACATCACTAGAGAAAACAGAGACATGAGATGATGATAGAATCATAGACTAAACCTATGTACAACATTGTAGTAAATTGAGAGTGGGCCATAGAAGACGGGGAAAATTTTGCAAAAAAACCAGTGTAGAAACAAGGGTGTGGTATTGCCCGTATTTGGTATTATTAGTTAATGTTGTATCAATTCTGGAATGAGCTTCAAAAGAAATGAAATCTCTCTCTCTGAGAACTGTGGTTTTGCCTTCACCTCCATTTTCCCATCTCCTTCAACTTTTGATGGCTCCATTATTATCATATCAGACACTGCCTCTGTGATTTCTTGAACCAAATCAACTATCACTCCATCAATACCCATCAAATGTTGCATGTAAACTGCCTCAGACACGTTACTGTAAAAATTCAACACAGAAATTTAATAAGACTAGGTCCCAGTAGTGCTGTGATGCACACGGCATATATAACATGTCTCTTAACTTCAGACAAGTCTTTGAAAAGTAAACCAGAGACAGTCAAATTGTAACAGGTTTGACTGGTCAGACAAGATTTGATATTGAATTTTCATCACATTAAAAATCACATGTATTTTGGTAAATTAGTAAAATTTACTAGGCAAGAAAATCAATGATCAAACACATGAAAGACAAAAGAAAGCTTACTTTAATTTTCCATATGTGAGCAGGGAAAGCCTGGATTCTTTAATCTTAGTCACAGCCCCTGGATTTCTAAAAACTCCTTTGACTTCTGATACAATCCCTTGTAAACCTCCATCCAAACACACTTTAATAGCCTCCTCCAATGAATTTCTCCTCATATCATAGAAAGTCTCTGTCCCACCATTTGTCAAAAAGAAAACCTGTTTCCATTCCATAACCAAATATTAGAATTAAGAGAACATAATTCCAACCATGTTTAATATAATAATTAAATGATAAAAAAAATTTCCTTACAGGGTAGGTAGTCTGCAATTTCCTAACAAGTAGGGCTGCATCTGGTTGGAAAGTTGAGAAAATAATGGGTCTGTCTTTTCCATATTCAAAGATCACCTGTACCCAAAAGAAAAAAAAAACATTAACAAATCAATACGACTCAATTCACATTAATTACAATGTTAGCAGATGAAGGATTTGATGATGATACCTGCAAGATGGCTTGAAGGACACGGATGAGATAATCTTGCTGGTAGACAATGTGATCATCAAATTTCAATTCAATATTGAATCCCAAAGTAGAATCTACTTGTTGAAATGCTTCTTGGAGTGTACAAAGTGAGTCATCAGACTCAACATTCCAGTTCACAATTTTCCCATCTTTTGTTTTCCTCAATAAAGTTTTTTCATTTCTTCCTGCTTCCTTTTGGGGTCCATAGCACAGAAATTCTGATAAACAGAGCTCTGTTACTCTTTTCTCAAAAATAGAACCCTGAATCACAAAAAAAAAAAAAAAAAAAAACCCAAATTATAAATGATTAGTAAAAATGTAAAACCGATCACTTTTATGGTAAAAAAATATATTGCATAAATAATGGAAAACTTACTTCATCTTCGGAGAGAATAAAGTTGTCGTGGAAAATGACTGGGCAGTCATCTTTTGTCACCTACAAGAAACTTTGATTTTTAATCAAGAAATTCCAAAAAAGTTTATAAACACCATTAGTACTTTTTTGAATTACAAGACGTTATTAAAAAAACAAGTTCAAGAAAAGAAAACCATTAATTGTCGTAAATAAATAGACTACTTATTTTTTGCCGGAAAAAACGTAATTTTAATTTTCATGTTTCGGCCAATCTGCAATTGCCACGTCGGAAACAGATACGGACAAAACTCATCGTACGCTGCGACCGTACAACGTGCAATTCAATTTCAGATCGGATCTTAACCGGAGAGCGTTGACCGTCGAGAATAAATAAATAAGAAAACAAAACGAAAGAATGCGATTATGCGAAGGCTCACCTGAACGTCAAATTCAACGAAATCGATGGGATATTTGGCAGCGTTGTTGAAGGAGACGATGGAGTTCTCTTTAATGGCTCTCATTCTCATGTCAGAGGATTGCAACAGGTTCATTCCATTGCCTCTGTGCCCTATCACCAAAAACTTTGGAACCTTAAACGACGCCGCTCTGTTCATCTCCACTCCGGCGGGCAACCGCGTTGAGTGTAGAGTGAGCGATGCATTTTCCGTGACTTGGTCCAAACTGGGAACGTTAGAGACATTGACGGCCTTGAGAGCCATTTTTTTTTTCTTCTAACAAAGATAACGAGAGAGAGGAAGAGAGGGGACTTAAGTGGGATTTTTAGATTTGTTGTGAATCTGGTGGGTTTGGGTAGGGGTATTTATTTTGGATTTTTGCGAATAAACGGAACTGGATCTCCGCTTAGAATATTCCAATCCGTATGTTTTTTTTTTTTTTTTTTTTTAAATGAATCCGTATGCTTTTAATAATATATGGAGTTGGATATTCTTGGGTTTCTTTTTTTTATTCCGTTAACGTTTCGTTTTACGTCAATTTCAAAGATTAGAAAGGATAAAAGGATAATGCCACGTTTTACATTTACTGCTACTGCGTCGAGTTTCTTGAATTCTTGACGCCGTTAGTTAGGTAAAACGTCTTATTTTCAAGTTTCTTTTTTCTATGGTAAAAAAAAAAATAGACGGTGATTAGGGATCTATTTACACGCTCTTTGCGGGAAAAAGCAAGATAGACAAGAACAAGTTTCTGAGGAATATCCAGCGAATATCTGTTAGAACTTAGAAGGTGTGCTTGACGTGCAAGAATAGGGTGCGTGGCGGTGGGAGACAGGTGTGAGCAAGTGATTGGAGAAGATATTGTAAAAAATAAAATGGATGAGTCATATTTGGAGTGTATTATTAAAACTTAAAACTTTAAAAGGGTAATGGATTAACATGATGTGTTGCCACGGCAGTCTTACCTGTCCAAATTGTTGGGTGCTTGCAACAATTTGGACAAAACAAATCTTTATTGGTTGTTTTGTCAGATGTTATAGAGATGCGAGAGCGGTGGATTATTATTAAAAGGATGATGTGGAACCACGTATAGGAATTGGGGTGCGTAATGTTATAATAATTATATCAATCAGTGCAACACACACAGTTGGGCAACTGGGGTAGGGTAGCTCTTATAATCTTATATTATTTATATTCATTAATGTTTATGTGCATGCACGAGGCCTCCCACTTACGAAATATCGTCCACTTGACCTAACATTTAATCTTTTTTTCTTTTTCTTTTTTAATCATTAAAATTACTTACTAATTATGTGACTTTCAAGTTTCAACCGATATAGGAGAAAATCACTTAACAACAAAAATCATGTACCAAAATATAAATAACTAAAACATGATTTACATATTATTAATCATTAATTTCGTAATTTATCAGTTAATTTTAACTTTTATCTTATTTAAATTAAACATGATTTTATATAAATATTATATTTCGATATAAAATATCAAATTTGACATAATAATCCGAACCTAATATATTATTTAGAACGATATTTTTACCACCAAACTATGTTGGGGGTGGCGTATTTGGACTATGTTATTCTATGACAAGAATGAAAAATGATGTTTAGAATTTATGGTCAATATAGGTATGATTTATTGACTGCTTGCATAGGATTGATTGACTACACATTTATAATTGATCGCACCACCGACATGGTTGTTACAAAAGTTTCTCAAGCTAATTTCTTAGCACCTACCAGGATGTGACTTCTTTAATTTATGGTGTTCCTAGAGGGGAAGAAATTGAAATATTATTTAGTCTTTATCGTTTCAATTGTTATTCAAATAATCTTTTTAAACTCAAATTAGTCTTATTATACTTTTTTTTGTTTTATTTTTTTTGTTTGTTGAAGAGTCTTATTAGACTTTTATAGTTAGGGTTTTCATTATATTATTATACCTATATATATATAATATTAAAAAAAAAAAAAAATTGATCAAATTATCCCTGAAAAAAGACTCTGTAAAATTACAAAAAACTTTTTTAAATTATGAAAATCTATTGTAAAATTACTAAAAGTATTAAATCAAAATTCAAAAAGTGCCAACTTGAAATAATATAGATTTTCTTTTTATATAGTTAACAAAAAAAAAAAAAAAAATGTAGAAATTAAAATAAACAATAGGGATTGGATTAATGATATTTTAATTAATAAGGATGATGTTGAAATTATCATTCCTTTTACTAATTTTTTTAAGGATACAAAAACTTCATAAATAATAACTATATTTGTATTTTTTTATTTTTTATTTTAAGTTATATTTTTTTTCTTTTAATACATAAACATTTTATGCACTTACTGAAAAAATAAATATAATTTTTATAATTAACTTATGTATTTCAATTTAAGATAATCCTAATCAATATAACCGAGGTTGCATGGAAGATACTTGTATGTTTTAATACAGTTACAAGATTTAGTATTATTTAATTAAAATGGAAGTAACGATCAAATTCTAAAGTATAAAGGGATCCAAATTGGAATATCCAAACAAATGTGACACACACTTGCAGGGAATATGAGCCTGTAAATATTAGGCAGCTGAGATGTAGCTTTAACTCTTTAAGTGAATTCAATATTACAACCGCAAACTTGTTCAACAACTTTCTAACCTAGCTAGCTAAATCATTTCCAATTTAAGATAAGGTGATGAACCAAAAACAACCTGTAATTTTAACTTAATTAGAGCAATGTTAGATTTAAATTATTACTAGATTTTATTACTCATATTTTTGTATATATATCATTTTGTGTAATAAAACAAATGTGTAAAGTGATATATCTTGCAATTAAGTGATCAGTGACGATTTTATATTGTAAAATAGGGTTTGATTGAGTTGTTAACAGTAATAATGTTACTAGAACAATTTTCAGTATTTAGATTTTAAACCAAAGGTGTATAAAAATTAAGGATTTAAAAATTTTAAAAAAATTAAAACAAAATAATCTAACTCTTATATAACTTCCAGTAACATTGCTGTTAACGGTAACTTAACTAAATCGTTATAAAATAATATAGACGTGTCAAATGTACTGTCGCTAGCTATTGCTTTTCAATGTTTATCTTTCAAGATACTATTTCTCAATTCCATATGTTAAGGGCATATGGAATAAAGTTGACTTTTTTTTTTTTTTTTTTTGAACATGAGAATAAAGTTTAGTTATATATCGTCACAGTGGGAATCCCATTGTTTCTTTAATAAATCAATTAAAGCAACGCGTATATGGGTTCTTCGATTCATATTATTTTTTTCTAAGTTACTTCGACTTAACAGTGACGGAGAAAATGGAGTTACTTCGACTTATTTTAGTAAAAATTTAATTACTAAAATAATCTTTTGTAAAATTACTTAAAATGATACGATGATTTAATAGCGCGTTACTACAGATGCTATATTGAGCTTGCCCACTGGTTCGGTTCGAAATGTGGATACTCTGCTTTGGCACTACGAGAAGTCTGGTAGCTATTCGGTTCGTAGTGGTTACAAGATTGGGTGTGAGACGATGTTAGCTGCTAGCAGTCTAGCACTTCGGGTCTTGATGGTTTGGGGTTATGGTGGAAGTATCTGTGGAGGCTTCGTATTCCGGCGAAAATTAAGATTTTCATTTGGAAGGCTTGCAATAATTGGCTCCCTACTACTGGTAATTTAGTGAAGAGAAGAATCCAAGTTGATCCTTTTTGTCCTGTGTGTAGAAGGAAGCCTGAGTCAATTGTCCATGCTATTTGGGGCTGTTCCAGTCTTAAGCCTAATTGGAAGGGGTGGGATCTTCTTCTTAATTGTAAGTGGGCAGATAATATGCCTTTCCTTGAGCTAATTACCTCATATTCCAGCAGCTTTCTTCAAGCAGATATGGAGCTGATTTGTGTTTGTTTCTGGCGTGCCTGGTGGCTCCGTAATCAAGTGGTCCACGATGTTGCAGGCTGTAATGACATGGACGTGGTTGGGTGGTCCAGAAGTTTCATGGACAGTTTTCGTGATGCTAATTCTCTGCCTGAGTCTGATCATGTGAGTAAACTGGTGCCTAGTGTTCAGTGGTGTAAGCCGGGTAGGGGCTGCTTCAAAGCCAATACTGATGCAGCGGTGGATAAAACGAATTGCTGCATTGGGACTGGTTGTATTATTCGCGATAGCAGGGGTGTTGTGCGCAGATCTTTCACTCAGAAATTTCTTACTAACTACTCCCCGCAAGCTGCTGAAGCTCAGGCCTTATTGTGTGGTATTAGGGGTGTTGTGGATGCAGGTTTGGTCCTGGTAGAGGTGGAATCTGATGCAAAGGTTGTTGTGGATATAGTGAATTCGGGGGTAGTTCCTCCTGCTGATATTGGGAACATTATTGCTGATATTCTTCTCCTATCTCATTCCAATCCAGTGTCTATTTCTTTCGTTCCAAGGGTTGCTAATTCGATTGCGCATAGTCTTGCTAAGATGGCAATTTCTTCTTCAGAGAATAATGTTTGGTTTGACTCGTGGCCTCCCTGCGTGGAGATTTTAGTTCGAGCTGATATGCTCCGTTTGTTTTCTTTTCTTGTTTTCCTTCAAAAAAAAAAAAAAAAAATAGCGCGTAACTAATCGGGAATCCTAGTTATGGAATGAACTTAATTTCCGATTTATAATGTGATTACAATGTTTACTAAAATTAGTTAAGAATCAAATCATATGGGTCTTGCACACAAATCTTAAAGTACCATGGAAAGGGAACTTAATTTTCCTCTAACACATAAGGAATAAATTTATCTTTCTTTATTTTATTTCCTGTGGAACTTGATTTCGTTCAATTTCATTTTCAATTAGTAAAGGTGCCTATAATGAATAAAATAAATACAATAATGTTACTTTACCCAAATTTGGTGTCTAAATGATGTGGCATCACTATAATCCATTCATTTAAGTCATGCAAATATGATTTAAATGAATGAATTATAGTGATGTCACATCATTTGGGTACTAAATTTGAGTAAAGTAGCATTACTCAAATAAGAATACAATGAATAAATAACTAGAAACTCTAATTTTCAAAATCATCATCCATTCAATTCAATGTAAAATCAATTATCATAAGTTTTAATTCTCAAATCTATCATATAACAATGAAATAATATATTACTAAGAAGAAGAGTACACCCAACTTAACATACAGTAGAAATGTTTTAGTAATTATGAAAGTAAATAATAACCGTGCATATACATAAAAATCTTGAAAAGAACAAGTAAAAATTCATGAGGTAAGATTTTTTTTTATTTTTTTCTTTTTAAGCTTGAGGTAAGAGAATTTTGCAAACGTTGATAATGCGCGTATATAATGAATGTAAAGAAAGTTATATTGCATTTAGGTCGTTTAAAGTTACTTTTTTCTTTTGAGATTGCATGCTAGTTAAATAAACTGATTGTTACATGGACTCATGGAGGGCTACAATAATTTGGAAATGTAATAGCGGCAAATTATTTGTTTCCAAACATTGAGGAGGGTGCAGGTTGTGCCATTAAAGCAAATTAAAAAAGGCATCTGGTGCTACTGCTAATATTCCTCATCAAAGTATAGAATACAGTCAAACCGTTTCTCGATCTCAGTATATCACCTCTTAACATAGATGGTAAACTCCCGATTTGTAGGAATAGTTATCCGGGCTTTAATGTATTATAGTAATAATGTAATACGTTTCTTTCATGTTGATGTGTGACTTGTCCTTCCTCCCTCTTTATCTTATTTAAAACAATTACTTGACCCATCGTTTTCTAAATACGTACGCCTGGACCCTGCACTCTTCGGTCGTTTTTTTTTTTTTTTTGTTGCTACACCAACCGAAACTCCATTTATTGTGGATCTGTGGCCGGTTACCAAAATCTTCCTATCATAAGTATGTTATTATTAGTAACAAATGAGCAATGTTAGGTTGTATAAAATTATATTTAAATGACGTAATTAATATGTGAATTGTTGAATATTAATTTATATAACTATTCTAGTCAACCTAGTATTACTCGTAGCAAATTAATACAGCATGTTAAACACTAAATTATTGGGTTGTTGTGATCTTAACAAGAGGATTGTGGGATGGCATTGGCTAGAACAGCACCAGGTAATTAATTACCTATCTATATATGTAAGGACTCTGCTGCTACATTTAATAATAAGCTGGCTGCAGCCTGCATGTGGATGTATGCTGCAAGCAAGGAAACACTAATAAATAAATATATATATATATATATCAGCTGCAGCTGCTTCGACAAAGACTTATCATCAGTTTTCACTCCTCCTTGCGCACCTTATGATACCATCATGAACTCTGCAGAAACCAAAAGGACTCCATCAGTTTAATAACTTAATAATAATCATATAAATAAAAATAAATATTCATCAACATAATAATTCAAGTTAATTACAAAAATAATTTAATAACTTAAAAAACTTTTGGGATGGGGTAATGTTCAATTCTCTCATCCCCATCTTTGTTTAGATTTAGGGGTGAAGTTCACTCTGTCAGTCTATCCCCATCCCCGTTTTTGGAGGCCATTTTATCCCTAAATGGGGATGGGATCTGTTGAGCTACTGTCGATCTGGGTATTTACTCTTGTAGTGGTCAAAATTAGACATTTGGCCCAATTAAAGAGCCTACTATCAAAAAGATGCAACTGTGATGTGGAATCCATCAGAGATAGGCCCAAAAACTGGCCCACAAGTCATCAAACCAGGTCAACACACGTGGTCAAAACAAATCATAAATCAGTTAATCATGATTGAGCGTTTCACAAAACCTAAACGTCTAAATTCATTGCCAAATTCAAACCAATCAAAATGGGCAATTAAATCTCCTTGACCGACGCTCCCACTTGATTGATCGAAACGTTGGGGACCTCTGGTCTTCACTATAAATAAGATGCCCCTTCTCAAAGAAGGGGGTCCTGATTTCCACACATCACGGGAAAGCTCTCAAATCTCTTTGTAACACTCTCTGCTCAACTCTATTTTCATAGCGTTTATTGCAGTGGTTTCCATCTAACATTAATTGCTGATCCACCCCTTGGTCGATTCGAAACTATCACCATCGAACAAAGACCAATCCAACCCTTGATCGATCCAGGTTGAGCAAAGGAGTTCTTCGAAACAATAAAGCTATCAAATTGCTCGATTGCCGACATCAACCAAATCCCAGATCGACCAATTGCTCGATTCGATAATATTGAACAAATACGGTTTGTTATTCCACTTTTCCTTATTCTTTATATATCGCACAGATATTGATTTGAGCGTCGGAGAATCCCCCAAAGGGAACACCCCCTCCCGTGGTTCGACCACTGCTCTACTTTTCTCTTATTTTACAGGTTGCTAGTATCCACCTTGATGAAAGATAATTAATTGTAGATCCGATCGACTACAACTCCCATAAACAGGTGATATCTACCCACATAAATGTGGAAGGAGAGGATTGAGGTACACATTACTTAAAGTTAAGAGCGAATGTGCAAGATTATTGATGTTAATCTTTAGAAACTATATAATATTAAAATGAGTTGTGCATAGAAAAAGAACACAATCATTGAACAAACACCAAAAGGTAGACTATGCCACAAAATAGGCCTCAAGAGAAAGGAAGGAGATCCACTAATCAGATCTACAAAAAGAGCACTAAGAGATATTTGCACTTTGTGCCAAGCCCAATTTTCAGGTAAGAAGTGTCCAACAATCACTCTTGGGCCACTCTACAGCATATATGATATTATCTACAACTTTCATAGAATATATTGCAAGCCCAAATATACTTTCAAGGCTCTTTTATTGGTTTCCTCTTGCAACAAAAGTATTGGGGGGTCCATCCCAAATATAGTAGTTCAATTTTATTTTTTTGAATATATTAATATGATAAAATTTGATCTAAACAATATCTATCAAATCCTTTTTACATTTGTCTGTCAAAATCGTATCATGTATGCATTGTATGTATGAATTTAAATATAAATCTACAAACACACAATTGTGTAGATTTACTGGAGACTGGACATGTTTATACGGACTACGGTTGAAGGTTTTCTCTTTATTTGATCTGATGGTAAACCTCTCACACCTGCACCACATGGTTACGGGTTCGCGTCCTCTTCCTTCCAAAAAAAACCCCGAATTTATATAATAGTGTAGAGTGTAGTACTTCAAAAAAGAAAAAGATGATAATAGAGTTAATTATAATGAAAATAACATGATTAATTATCTTTTTCGTTCTTGTAATGCATAATGAGATTCAATCACATTCACTCATATTTTGTATGTTTTAAAATACAAAAACAAAAACAAAATAAATCTAAATTGGGTAGTCTTGTCTAATATTTCAGAGTATTGATTTAACAGACATTCATTTTCAAGGCAGAGAGCTTCAGAAAATTGATGTTCGTCTACAGCCTTGCACTAAAAAAGCTCCGACAGGCAACAACATAAATTTCTCAATGCCACGTTTGTCGAAAAGTCAACTCTCTTTCAAGTGGGCCATGATACATGTCAGCGACACTTATTCACTTTACAATGATTATTATTTTGGGTTTGTCAAGGAATTACCTAATCTGCCCCTCACTCAAAAGCAAAACATAACGGCTACTTCATATTCAAACCATTTAAAAATGAAATTTTGGTTTTCCTGCAAACACTATAGTGTTGCATGTAACAAAAAGATTTTGACAGAAGAGTGTATGGTCAATGGTGAATGGAACCAAAAATAAATAAATGACAATAAATGAGTGAGGAAGAAATGCAAGAAAGCATTAATGGGGAAGACAAGACCATTTAATATTTTTGCTCAGAGAAGGTAACTTAATTGCTCTTGCGTTTATCGCTGCAATTGTCTTTTCCTCTCTCAAACTGCCTTCATTGCTACCCCCATCTGCCTCCTCTCTCTCTCTCTCTTATCTCCTGCAACCCACCTCCCCAGATCCCATTTAATGCTCTCTCCCTCTCTCTTCTGTGCAGTACTAAATAAATGTAAAAAAGATAAATATTATATTATACTTTGTCATCTTTTACAACCATTGAGACAAAACCATGGCTTTTTTCCTTTTTCAAAACATATTTAGTTGAGAATCTAGGACTGATTAAACTGGAAAGAAAATTGCTAATTATGGTTAGGGTAAATAGATTCTCACTTTCTTCTTCTTCTTCTTCTTCTTCATAACTGTAGCTTGTTGAACATTGAGCTGGTGGATGAGACCTCTGCTCCTGAAGTAGTAGATGGAGAAGGAGAAGAAGCACTACTACTCTTGCTAGGCTGTGAAGCTAATTCCTTCATTGATGATGATGATGGTGGTGGTGGTGGTGCTGCACAAACCGGAATGACTGATCTAATTTGAACAGCTGGGGCAATCCTCTGCGGATTGAACCCTCCAGTATACATTGATCTTGTCATGTGGGTTGGTATGTGTGATTTGAAAGGATTTGTCAATGGAGATGGATTTAGAGACCCAAATAGCCTACTATTAACGTCGGTTGTTGTGCTATCAAACATACAACTGTCAAGCTTACTAGAACTTGATTGAGAAAATGGCCGCTTGTTGTATATAGAACTTGAACTTGAACTTGATCCATAGACACTAGTTAAATTTGAAATGCTTGGAGTTGGACCCTCTTCCTTTCCAATGGACTTTTTGTTGATGATGCCACCACCAACACCAAGCCATTCTTCTTCATCCCTTTGATGCTCCTCCAATGGGGATTGAATCTCTTTATTTTTGCCTCTAACTTGTACTGGGATGATATTGATAGGTCTATTTGATGATGTGTAGGCTGATGGAAGATGATGGTCTTCTTTATGTGAATTAGGTGGCAAAATCTTTGAAGTTGTTCTTGGTGGAGGTGGAGGAAGGAGAGACACAAAGCTGTTCTGTTTTTGCTTTGAACCATCCAAAGCAGAGTCCATTAACAGATCCAGTAGCCTCCATTGCTGATGATGATACTGTAGAGAGTTACTGTAACTGGAGGAAGAAGATGCAGAGGATCCATACTCTCTATGACCCCTAACCATTCTTCTTCTTGCTTGATTTTGATCCCTTCTTCTAGCATTTTTGTTGTCATCTTTTGATCTAAAATTTGAAAGAACTCTTGCCACAATTGCCTGATCCTGTTCTTCACGAGAATCTGTTTCTTTATTTGTCAATGAATCCAGGTTTGGCACTGCACAAATATTATAGATAATTGATCATGATTAAATACCAATATTAGAAAAATCTAAAAAAGAAGGATTAAGAATATATATATATATACTTCTTTTCAAGGCAGACCAAGCTGCAATAGCAGCATTCTTCTCAGCTTGTTTCTTTGTCTTGGCTGATTCCCCTGTAAAATTCATACCAGCAAGCTCCACAGTGCAAGTGAAAGTTGGGACATGACCAGGACCTGATCTTACAGTTGTATATACAGGGAGATTCAACCCTGCCCTATGAGCAGTTTCTTGAAGGAGATTCTTATAAATTCCAGTCTCATCCTTCAAAACAGAAAAAAAAAATTGATACTTTATTAAATCTCTCAAACCAATCAAGAAAAACAACTGATAAAAAGAAAAAAAGAAACTTACAAGAACTCTTGCAGTTAGAGACCTTGAAGGACCCCTTGTGGAGAGGACATTGAGAGCTACTTCAGCAGCAGCATGCTCAGCTTGTCTTAATGTTGTACAGTAACCTGGGCTGTCAAAGATCTCACCATTGAAATTCACTGATGCTTTGAATCTTGGAGCATGATCAGGTCCTTCTCTGATGCAAGCATATGATGGGAGATTGAAACAGCTTCTTTGTGCTAATTCCTGCAGTTGATTCTTAAACATATCTGCCATGGACAAACAAACCAAACAGTTAAAATATGAACATGAATCATAGCAGAAGATTGAAAGAAAATTAAGCTCATAAGCAAGTCTGATATGGAAGTTTGTGGATATAATAACAACCAAGAGTGATGAGAAGAAGAATATGAAATAACTACTGAGAACCAACACAGAATCAAAGAACTCTCACCTACTTCACCTGATTTATCACTCTTACATTGGCATGGAAGTTCTGTCTCTCAAGACAAATTCATCAGAGTTATATATGCCTTTTGTAAAAAAAAAAAAAAAAAAAAGAGACAGTGAAGTGAAAAAAATTGTTAAAATGCTACTTTATAATCTCAAAAGGTTTGGTTTTGGAGAGTGGAGAGATCAATTACCTTTTTATTTTTTGTTTTTTACCTGTTTTAAAAAAAAAATGATCCATGGACCATGAGGTCAATGATAGATTTTTAAGTCAAAAACTTTCCCAATGAAGCACAGTTTTCTAGCAATGAAAAGCCAAGTATAAATTGCCTTGATTGTGGGGGTAATTGTGACTTTTTAGCTAGTAACATAGGGGTAGATCAAATTACAGTAAACTCCCTGTATTTTCAGATTCATCACACAAAAATTAAAACACAAACTTGACTTTGGCCAGGCTTTGTGTTGACTGTAGTCTGTACAGATAACTCCATATCGTTTGACTTTCAGATAATGAAAACTGTTGTCTTGTAATCACAATAGGTGAATCTCATGTTCTGCTTTAGTTCATTTTTAGACTTGAGATTTTGATTTTGATTCTAAGACCAGAAATCTATCTTTTGAGCATCTTACCCGGGTTTTAACATAATTAATTAAACAAATCGTATCCAAATTGACATGAACACCAATAATAAGATAAGTTTTGTATTAAGTTTTGACACTATTAATCAATCATATTGGATTCAGATTGATACGGGCATGACACAATAACCTAACATGACTCACAATCACAATATTATATTTTGTCTCAAATATTTAAGACTAATTATGAGCCATAATGTTCCTAGATGCAATTAATTGGCAGCTGAGCTAAGTATAGAGTGGTCTACAGACTACAGTGATCAATTATTAAAACAGAACAGAAGAGAAAGACAAATCCCCGCCGCCTACTTCTTTGTAGGGAGGAGAGCGGAGAGTGGAGACAACAGATTTAAGACAAACTATCAACCACATTTGGTGCATGAAAATTTCAAGAGTACACAGTTGTGTCCAGGTGCACTTGAGGACAGAGCAGTATTCAAATGTTTAGTTAGTTCCAATTTGTTTTTGTCTGGTCTCCAATTGAGCACAACGTGCTTAAATCATATCAGATGTTTCTTCTTGCTACATAATAAGTCAACCAGATTTGATTGATTAACATACTTAGGTACTTTGGTCGGATTTCAAACTTTAATGTAGTCTTGAGTTAGGCAAATGAACCAACTAGAATTTTGTCCAGTTCAAACAGTTGTTCCAGAACTTCCAGTCCACAAATTGTCGTCACAAGAGAGACAGACCCAGAGAGCAAGATATCTAATGAGTAATGACATTAAGTGAATCCACAAATACAATACAAATTAGATACTAACTAATTCCACAAATACAAAATCAGACCAAAAAGAAAAAAGAAAAGCTCACTCATACAACACACCATTCCTTCTTAAAAGCACCACAATGGTCAAACCAACACTTACAAACACCGTGTCAAAGCAAAGTGTCCCATATTGCACATGATATTTATGGCAGTTGAATCACAAGCCAGAAAAGCTCATCGATGCACACCTTTTCCACCAAATCAAATCCTCTTCCATATCCTATGCTGATATATCACAGCTCCAACTATGTCTGTCTATTCTCAGTTGTCAAGTTGCTGCTGCTAGTACTACCACCTGCGCGGTTTGATTCCCCCACTCTAGCTGCCAAAGCGAGGACTTCAGGTGACATGTCCCAGCTTCCACTTTTTCTTCCCCAGCTAGATCGCCTGGGATGTATCCCGGGACGATCTCCTTCTTCTACTGTAGTCCTTATATCTGGGGACAACTCAGCTAATTCACCGTCTTTAACATTCATGCGATCATTCCCTTCAGAGAGATCAGCCCCAGGACCGATATCTCCCCAGACTGTTTTCCTACCCATTTCTATGTCATCTACAGCTTTTCCCATGTTTGGACTCATAAAACCCCCACCTACTGATCGAGCTGGTAAACAAGGTTCCCTTGGCACCATTGCCCTGAAATTGTTCTTTGATGCGGGAATACTAGAGCAGAATATCTCCTTGAAGTTATCCACTACCCCTTTGTCATAGGGGTTGGCTCGCCGATCATATCGGAATCTAAAATTCTCATATGTAGTCTGCAAAAGCAAGGTATGACAAATGCAAAGTTCTACTGTTAGCAAAACAAGAATTTAAAGAACAGTAAATGATAAAGGTTTTAACAACAGAGGAAGACGAGCATCTTACCTGATTTGTACTGATGAGATATAAATGAAAGGCAGTAAGACCGCCAACAAACCACATCGATATGAATGTGTACACTATTAGAACAATCGAAGCTGGGGTTTTGATCATTGCTTTCCAAATTGTTGTCTCCTCTGAATCCATAATCCTCCTAATGTAGACCCAGCAAAATGCAAACACATATATACAAAGAAGGGTCGTCGAGAAGACAAACATGAAGAAGAATCGATAATTTCGCTGCATACAGAATAATAAGTGTTCAGAGAATCCAAGTACATAAGTCGTAAAAGCATATTGGTGAAGATGACATATGAGAAACCATAAGATCAACAAGAAGTCTGCAACAATCTTCCCACAATTAGCATTTTGAACAAAGTCATTTAGAAAAATGATATCAGATGAAATGCAGGTAACAGAATGTTAATCACATGAGCTCAAACTCATCAGACTTTAGTGTAGCATCAAGAGAGGATTGGCTCTTTTTACCTTAATTCTCCTGCTTTAAAACAAGTCTATTAAGACATGCTTAAGTTCAAGAAGTTTGAGCCCCTGTACATGTACTTGCCATATTCATTAAAATATTTTAATTCAAGAAAATATGAGAAAACACAACCATCAATCAGCCTTCAAAAACTAATTGACGTGCCAAAATACTGTACTCATCTGCTTTACAAATGCCTACTTACATGTGCAAAGCCTACAGAAACAGAAAGGTAGCAGAATAAACAATAAATGAAAATAACTTCTTACGGATGTTGTTAGCAAAACACAAGATTCTAAAATATAACAATCACTTACCATCCCAATACATTGCCCAACCCAAGGGCAGTGGTGGTCAAAGCGTTCCACACAGTTATTGCAGATTGAACAGTGGGAGCAGCGAGGAGGTCTATAAAGCATGCAAGTATCACAATACTTGATCCTCACTGTAATTCCATTGACCTCTACATCCTTTATGCGAGGCAAACGTAACTGTGGAGTTTGTCCAGCCCCAACATCTGCACCCCCATCAAAGCCTTCTGGCTCTGGAGGGTGTGCGTTGCGTGGAATGATGCCAGGATCTCTTCCTGAGGTAAGCAAGAGAAGAAGTAAAACCTGAGGAATTAAAATATTTTATGAGTTAGAGTTCAGTATACTGAAACCAAATAGACCTCACTTCAAATTTCAAAAAGTTAATAAGCAAGTTGTGAAGTAAATGTTGGGCACAGATTCCTTGAAGCCTTCATAGTCCATGCAAATTGAGTTAATAACATTATTACAACACTATCATAAGCATAGAAGTGTAAACATGATCCCATGTAAGCATGCACACACATACACATACCAATATCTGTTATTCATATATGGACTTCGGTTTTGATGAGAGAGCTGAAGTTGATAATATAGATTGAGATAGGTGAGAGTAATGGATGATGAGATAACCACCATGTGAGCCCAGGTTGGCACTGATTTTCCATCCTTCTTTTGCTTTTTAAATATCGATGGAAAACTCTGGTACCATCAACAGATAATGTTCATTTTTGCAGTATAACACGTCCTAAGGATTGTATAAAATTGCAAATAGTAGCTGAAAAAACAAATCTAACAACAACGTTACAGTTTTAAACATCTAAAATTCAAGAATTGATGTTGCAATGATATATTCACTGGGCCTGTATGAAATTCTTCCATAATTTCGGTTTGCTTTTTCCTTGATTGAATTTTCAAGTAATTTTTTGCTATGTATTTAGTCTTCTCATGTGTCTTAGAAGCAGATCATCTAGAATATGTTTGCTTAAACCAAACTGATTTCTTGAGCTTGCAAACTAAATGTTTTTTTACAAATTGCTTTGAATAAACCTAGTGCGCCATATTCTCAAACCAAATTTTACTTTTCAGTCGCATCCAATAAAATTTATAAAGCTTTATTGATTGAACTGCCTGGAATACACTAATTGGAAGACTATATACTTAGCGGGAAATAACTCTAAATTGTAATGCCAATCAAGGAAAAAGCACAATGAAATTGTAGGAGAATTTTGTGTAGGCCTGGTAATATAATTATTGCAACGTCAATATACTTGAGGGTTATATGTTTAAAATTGTATCTGCCACTTGGTTGTTAGATTTGATCATTCAGTTGTTTGCAGCTTTAAGTGTCCTGAAGAACGTGCTAGAATTCAAAATACAAAATCTTTTGATGGTATCAGAGCCTTCAACAAACATTAATGGCTAAATAAAATAAACTAAAAAATGCCAGTGGTCAATCAATGTCAACCCTGGCTCACATGTGAGGGAAAGTGTTAGAAATAACCCACATATGAGCTAGAGAAGTGGGGAATAAAATTCACATTGAAAAGATAAAAGAAAAATGAGGGTAATATAGCTATGGAAGCCACAATCCAATATGCTAGTAATTTGGGTTGTAAGGTTATCCAATAATATAACTTCCAATATAACTGTTAACAATTATTAAAACTTCAATGATGGCAAGCCGCACCAATGCAAACATTGTTTATCTGCTAAACATCTCACATCTGTATGAAATGCACTTGACCAACAAACAAGTATAAAATCCTATCACTTGTAAACATACTCTAACCATTCATGCAAATAGTGCCAATTTCTAACCCCATCACAATTACTCTCCAGACTCCTCCAAAACATCCATGCTCCTCCCCTGTCTCCATGGCAATAGAAAGTAAATTTCTATCTATGATTTTTTTTATCTTATAAAAGAAAGACCTTTGTGGCCAGCTGCCAGCAGGCAGACTTAATCTAGGTCACTACCCTACTTGCATTGTTTCTTACATTAGGTGTGGGTCAAATTTGAACCTAATCCAGATAACAAGAATTCCAAAGCCAATTCCAACTCATTTGACATGACAATATGTTACAAGGAAATGTAAAGATGTAAGAGACATTTAACGTTTCAGTGCAATTGTGAAAGGGAGGAACTCACATAAACAGTGAACAGTACCGCAACAACCATTACTGATATTCCCAAATGATGAGAAAATTCATCCATCAGTTTTTGGGCAACAAAGGCGCAGAATACTGCCACAGGAGCAACAATGAGAAATATAGTCAACCCCAATGATCTTACATCTGGTCCAAAGATAAACCTTCCCTGAAGAAAAAAAATCTGCAGAATAACAATGAAACTGATAAATGCCTTGGCAGGACCATGGACAATATAAAATTTTCCTCAGAAACAACAAATAGGAATTTAAAATGCCTGATAAAAGCCTAGGCACAGCTTGATGCTTCACTCATGCAACTAAGTTCTTAAAAGAGAATTTCTCCATCTACAGTCCTTTCAATTTATTTGGCTTCACCATTCATACAATTGAAGCAACCATAACTCAAGCATTATCAATTCACTAACTTCAAACTGGAGAATGATTGGCAAACAGAACGCAAAGCTCTCACATAACACACTTCTTAAAAGTCATAAGAGGATTTTAGGGGCATTATTTACCTCATAGATTCAGTTCAATGTTCAAATGCCAAGAGAAACAAGATGAGCATACCAAGATACAACATGATTTTTAAGTAAACGAAGAATAATTTTTACTGCCCATTTACAACAACCTTCAATCATAAAAAAATCCCTTAGTCAGTAAATAGTCATTCAATTTTGAAACTCAAGTCAAAGCTGCCACCTTAACAAACAGAATGGATGCTTAATTACCCAGTTAGACAAATTTGAAGAACCACAAAAATAGGCAACTCCATTTGAGCCCATTGAATATATTTGTACTCTTTGGCACACAAAACTGACCAAAGGAGGACATAAAAATGACAACTTCTACTATAATTCAGTCTAAAACCTCATACATATATAAACTCTTATCATTTCACAACAAAATAAACAAAAAACAGTACTATTGGAATATTTAAAACAAAAAGGCAATTATTTTGCCAACTTAACAAAAAAATAGAACACTGAACAGATGGAAAAAAAAACATTAAAAATAAAAGAACAACACAAAAGTGGAAAGGTCATGGAAAAAAGAAAAAAAAAAATAACAGAAAGAAGAACTCACATTGCTTCCTTTCCAATTTTGGTAGACACGTAAATCACCGGACCCGCCCGCGGATCTCGGATCCGATCGCTGAGGTGGCGGTACCACGTACATCTCTCCTATCTTCCCTCTCAGATAACACAAAAACCTAAAACCACTAATACATAACACAAAAGTACTAAATAATAATAATAAAGTGTTGATCTAGAGAGAGCTCAAATGAGGACTGAGTCGGAGTTAGTCGGAATCCGGCAAGTCGGATAAAAACGCCGACAAGACATGAGCGACTGAGAGAGGGAGAGAGAAGAGAGCTTGAGTTAGGGTGAGAGAGTTTTGTGTTTATTTTGTTAATTAACAGAGATTCTGATTGCGCTTGTTGTCTGTGTTTTTTGGCTTTACAGTGAGGGTAGTGGTGACGTGGCGAAGTGTGATTGGGTAGTCGTTGACATGGACCGGTTGTAGTGGGTGGACGGATTACCTTTTTTTTTTGTTAATTTTGATTTAATAAAACGATAATGAATTATGAATGTGACGTCTCTCTGCTATTTGGACTCTGGTGTGATGAACTGATGATAATAGATTTTCTTTTCTTATTCAGCCTTCATTTTCCTTGACAATTACAAATGGTGCCCTTCGGTTTTTCTTTTGTGAAGGGAATCAGGGATCTAAAAATTATTATTATATTCTAAAATCTCATTTAAAAAATTATTTTTTTTCTTAATGTTTCTAAGTTTTTTTTTAAAAAGAAAATGTAAGAACTTTTGTCACATAATAAAATAATGTAATATATGAAAGTAAAAAAATCTCTCTTTGTTGAATAGTTAATTGTATGTTTATTTGAACTGAAAATCTCATTTATTTGGATTTAAATTCAAGTATTACACTATTACATAAATTTGAGTTTTTCTGGTTAGGAGGAGGACTTGAACCCGCAACCTCATGGTATAGGTGTGAGAGGTTTTACCATCAAACCAACCTCATCTTGTTATTTGGATCTAAATTCAAGATTAAAATGGTTTTTAATATTTAAATCTTATAATCGTTAGTGCTAAAAATTATTAGTACTCAAATATATATACATATATATATATATATATACAGAAATTCTATTATCAGTTCGAACTGACAAAAGTTAATTAGTTCCTTGCATGTGGGCCACTGGGTTTAAATACTTTGACTTGGCTGTATGCACTTGTCAGTCAAAGTATTTAAATCCAGTGGTCCACATACAAGGAACTGATATAACTTTTGTAAGTTCGAACTGATAATAGAAAGATTGTATATATATATATATATATAATTCAAATATTAAATTAAGTTTAATGCTACTTTGTTTAAATTTGGTGTCCAAATTTGAAGTTCAAATGATATGGCATTTCTAAAATCCAATCATTTCAGTAATGTAATTCTAATACAAAGAAGATCCTTATCATTTGAGTATTAGATTTAAGCACTAATTTTGAACACCATATTTAAACATCAAATTTAGACAAAGTAATATTATTGTTAAATTTAATATACCTTCTTAAACCTATCCAGGCAAATAACTAAGAAGTGAAAAAGATTTAAAAAATAAATATTTTTAATTTGCATTCCTTCTGGATTAATGGAAAAATGATGGTACCTCTAAGGCTCTAATATTTAAAGATATTGTCACCATAAAAAAATAAAATAAATAATAAATAAATAATAAATAAAAACCTATTGTAATATTCTGAGATTGTGAATGTAAGTGGTAAACTTAGCCAAACTCATATCGTCAAAATAGATAATTAAATTGTAATGTTTTAAAATTGTAACAACATTTAGCTCAGCTAGTAGATGGACGAGCTTGAGATTTGGGTAAATGACATCCAAATCAATGGCTTGAATCTTACCAATAGCAAAAAACTTTAAAAAAAAAAATACATGGTCTAGATATATGGATAGATAGATTAAAAAAAAAAAAAAAAAAAACTTAAATTATTAAATGCAAGTGTAAGTGGGCAACTCTTCACATGTAGAGAATCGTAGAATACAGTTTTATGCAGCAAATTAAGGTTGTTTTCCAATTCTGCCATCTTCCGTAAGTAAACCAGCTATTTTCATGTGATGCATTGCAGTACTTAAGGAATCCGTAGAAATTAATTATTTCATGCTTTCGTTGTCATCAAATCTGTTGCTAACTATATATAATTTTTAACATATTTATACAGAAATTCTATTATCAGTTCGAACTGACAAAGTTATATCAGTTCCTTGCATGTGGGCCACTAGATTTAAATACTTTGACTTGGCTGTATGCACTTATCAGTCAAAGTATTTAAATCCAGTGGCCCACATACAAGGAACTGATATAACTTTTGTCAGTTCGAACTGATAATAGAAAGACTGCATATTTATATTATATATATATATATATATACAGGCATTATTTTCGTAAATATGTGCATAGTGTCAAGCCTTGCAGGCGCCATGGCGGGTTGTGTTCAGCGGCCGGAGGTTTCGGTTTGTGTTGATATAGAGAAAGAAATGTCGTATATCTAATTAGACCTTTCCCTAGTCCAGTAGTGTCGATCTGTAAAATAAAATGTTTAAACATTTGCAATCAAGCCCTCTTGTTCTTGGATATAAAGCTTAGAATAAGATTAATGTATATCACTCCTAACATGTCTAAATTATCGATTAAATGAACCGCTTCTCACGCTACGCAGACTGCATATAAATAATTGAAGGCACAAGTACTAGAAGCAGCATCAAGCATGTGTATGTTGAGTGACACCCTCGTTATACAATATATATAAATATATAATATAGAGACATTGAATTCTGCGAAAACAGTTGGGCCTACTGGAAAGTTTTATGGCACCCTACCTTTTAACACCAGCAGGCAGCAGCCTAACCTATTCCATTTATTCAATTACATCACCACTACTAAATTATTTGTGATACATATATATGGGGCCTAGTTGATCTCTCACAAACGTCGTCGTTTCATCCTTACAGGTCAGATAATTTGTCCATCTAATCGGCCGGACCCTCCTCGACATCAAGAAAACCATGATGGTGTGGAAGTTTATAACATTCATGCATGTTTGTGAAATTAAAATTTCGAGGAACGTTGTTGTGGTATCGTTTTCATGAAAACAGATAGCCATCGCCAATGCCGTTTAAGACCTCAATGCAATATCACATGATTACATATTTACATCAACTCATCCAACCATTCCTTTTGGTTCATCGTAATGGAGAAAAAAAACTTGTATGTTTATGAGGAGAAACATCACCTCTTAGGCTCTTAGCACATCTTATATATCTTCTCTATACATGTTAATGATAGGAGTTTAAGTCTCACAATGTGCAGATTTTATAAATCAATAATCCTAAACATCCCACATTTTTCATTCCACTACATATGGCATGTGAGGTGTCAAATTATGAGTGGATACACATTAATGACACCTACCCCATGTATCCACTCACAATTTAACACCTCACATGCCACATGTAGTGGGATGAAAAAAGTGGGATTTTAGATGGGATATGTAGCATTACTATTTATAAATACGTGTGAGGTGTTTTCTTCCCTGTACGTATTACATTGCGAGAGTAAATATTCTTGTTATAAGAGTAGACGTCGGGGTCATAAATGTAATGTTTTATCTCGATGGGTCCTAATTAACTTGACAAACCCCATGACCAACCATATTCATTGTAGTATTTAATAAAGACCTAATTGTAATTAATTGCATGCTCTATCCTCTATGGTAGGTAAATAATAAGTAGTATATATATATAGTACTGTAGTAGAATTAATAGAAGTTTGACTGATAGAGACCTAATTAACATCGGACTACGTCATTTACATTAACATGGCATTCTCTTAAAGTTGACAAAGTTTAATTTTAATAGAATATGCTATTTTAGTTTTTTGAGTAGAACGATACCTAATATATAAGACAGTATTGTGTACTCACTTTTTGTAAAATTTCGAATCACAATAGTCACAAATTAATGTAAATTTAATAATAATAATAATAAATCTTAAATGTAAATTCGTGTAAACCTTTAATATTGAATATGAAGTGGGATGACCCTGACATAATTAATTCCAGGGAAGGTTTTCTCTTCAAATATGACATTGTTAATGAACATTATTAATCCTTAAACATGCAAGGATTTAATAACAAAGATTTCCGAAAAAAAAAAAAAAAAACCCTCCATGGTAAAACAATTTAAAGAAAACATAAAATAACACATATTTTAACTTATAATGTGACAATTTAATTTATATATATAATATATAATATGATTTTTAACTTATAATGTGACAACTTATAATGTAAGTGAGAAAAGCCTTCATAAAATTATATCTATTTATCATTAACATATCACATATGAATATATGATATGTTTGGATACTTGGTATTATTGGGAAAAACAAATTCTAAAATATGCCTTTGTTTTGAGGAACATATTATATTTTCATAAGTAAATTCATTATTCAAATTCGGTTCTATGGTGTAGTGGTTAGCACTCTGGACTTTGAATCCAGCGACCTGGGTTCGACTCCCGGTAGGACCTATTTTTGCATCCAGAATTTTAAATGACGGAAATTTTTGTCGTTTTGACAAAAAATAAAATAAAAAGTTCCGTTGCCGGGAATCGAACCCGGGTCTCCTGGGTGAAAGCCAGATATCCTAACCGCTGGACGACAACGGATTTGTGTTAGAAACCTCCTAATATGTAATATAACCTCAACATGTCAAAGTTTTAGGTGCTTTTTTGACCTTCCATAAAAAAAGTGCTTTTTGTTACAAGTATGTGGCTTTTCCACCACATACATTCCTTTGGCTTCTTGAGTAAGCCAAGACACATGGCAAGCTTCTATGATTTGCTTCATTTTTAAGTGTGGAATATTACAACAATGTCCCTCCCTTCTTTGCCTATATATATATGTGACCGGCTCCCTTTGTAAAGTGTGGGGTTGTGATTATTAAATTTGTACTCTCTCTTGAATTCAATATAAAAGGCAATATACTTCTCTCTTCCTCTCTCTCGTTTTTCTCATCCTTTTCTACTTCTTATTTATTTATTTGTTCTTTAATTAATTAATCATTATCATTTATATTATCTATTGTTTCTATTTATTTTACAACACGTTATCAGCACGATGCTGTTATTTTCAAAGCCTGAAGCCTCTGAATTTATTATCACTAGAACCTGAAGTTCCTAGATTTATTTACAGAACCTGAAGTTCTGAATTTATTATTACTAAAGCCTGAAGCTTATGAATATATTACCACTAGAACCTGAAGTTCCTAGATCTATTACCAGAACCTGAAGTTCTGAATTTATTATTACTAGAACCTGAAGTTTCTAGACCTTTATTTATTAATACCAGGACCTACAGTTCTGAATTTACTTTCCTGTATTTTCTTTTTACGCAATTGACTTTCTCGTATTTTATTTACTTTTACGTGATTTATTTTCTCGCATTTATTTATTTATACGCTGTTATGAGATTAGCTAGGCCAACTTATCAGAACATGCAGTTCTGGATTTATTTATTATGCACTTTATTTATCTGTATTTATTTATTTATCCGTAATTTATGAGATTGTCTAGATTTACTTTTTTCGCATTTATTATTACGCATTTTATTTTACAATTTTTATTTAAACAGTTTGGTCACCCATCTAGAACCTGAAGTTTATGGATTTATTTATCATTACCGGAACCTGAAGTTTCTGGATTTATTTACTTACAAATATTCCTTTATATATCTGAAGGTTTAAATTCCTTGGATTTATGTCGGACCAGAAGTTGTAATAATGTCAAAGCTTGCAAATTTGAAATTTGCTGCACTAGAAGTGTCTAGGGACAACTACGATCTGAAAGCCCAAATCCCTAACGGTTACAGAACCAGAAGTTCTATGGCAATAACTAAAAGATTGATTTGATAACCAACTTGATGTTGCATTACCAAATGCCAGGTGTCAGTGGCAACATTTATGCTTTCAAGACTATAGATCAGTCTTTGAGTACAATTCTGTTTTATTCAAAATCACTACACAGCTGAAATTGTGTGGTTAGGATGTAATCCGAAATCATCAATAAAAGTAAATAATAAATTTTCTCCCCTTTTTCACTTTATCTCATACTGTTATTCTCTCGTTCTTCTTCATCTTATTTCTGTCATATTATCTGTTATTTTAATTTTACGCATTATTTAATTTTATGCAATTTATGTATCTCAGTATGCCAACTAACCAGAACCTGACGTTTCTGGATTTGTATAAATTATGTGTTGAGCTTAACCAAGTCAATCGTTAAGTTTATGGAATTTAAACTAAGCTCGGCTAGACCGACTAACCAGAATCTGAAGTTTCTGGATTTATCATTATAATATTTAAGTTGACGCGGTTTTACAAACCGATCAAAATCTGTAGTTCTAAAATTTTAAATTTCAATAAAAATATAGAGTTCTGGATTCGTTACTATATGCATGAATGTCATATTTGGGACCTGAAATTCCAAGATTCGAATTCTATATAGAACCTGGAGTTCTGAATTCGAATACGAAATATTGAATATGAACTTGAAGTTCTTAAGTTTTGAACATGAAGTTCTAATCAGACTTGAAGCTCTAAATTCAATTTAAATTGTGATATTAAAACTTTTATATCAAAGTTTATTAGAACCAGAAATTATGAATTGGCTCAAGTTACGTTTCTTTTATCTAGAAAGTCAATTTGTAATTTCTATTTAAGACCTGAAGTTTTCTGAATTTTATGAACCTACAGTTCATGGTCGAACCGGAAGTTCGAAAAATCAATATGATTCATGATTTTGTTTTATGAAGTGAAATATTTTCATATCTATATGTTTACACTTTTAATCACTTTGTCTAATATACACTTTATATTTTCATTGTGAATAGATATGTCTTTAAACGATAAATTGAGTGATATTGAAAAGCAAGGTACATGAGATATATGTCTAGCCGATAGTGCAACGACACATACGATTCTACGAAATCAGAAATACGTTCTGAATTTAACCTTGCTTAAAGCAAATGTTAATACAATATGCAGATCTGATAGAAGGCTCCAGTAAAGCCATGATATTGTTACCAAATAATACTAAAATATGTATCAATGATGCTTTATATTCAAGCAGATCCAGAAGAAATCTGCTCAGTTTCAAAGATATACGGTGTAATGGATATCACCTAGAAAGTATAAATGATGAGAATATTGAGTATCTGTGCATTACTTCTCATGACTCAGGCCAAAAACTCGTTGTGGAAAAGCTACGTGCTTTATCATCTGGATTATATTATACTCTTATAAGAGGTGTAGAAGTTTATGCAGTTATGAACCATAAGTTCTCAGATCCAAAAATATTTATGATTTGGCATAACCGTCTTGGTCATCCGGGATCTACAATGATGCGTAGAATCATTGAAAATTCAAATGGACATCCATTAAAGAACCAAAAGATTCTTTTATCCCATGAAAATTTATGTACTGCATGTTCACAATGGAAATTAGTAATAAAACCATCCCATTCTAAGGTTGACTTTGAATCCCCGTCATTCCTACAAAGGATTCAAGGGGACATATGTGGACCTATTCATCCACCAAGTGGACTGTTATGCTATTTTATAGTTCTAGTTGATGAATATTGCAGATCAGTTGGGATTGATGTTGAACATTCCATTCCACATGTTCATACTCATAATGGATTAGCAGAGTCACTTATCAAGCATTTCCAGGTAATTGCGAGAACTTTATTATTTCGATACAATTACCAATTTCTATATGGAGACATTCTATTCATCTCTAACCCACTGCTTATCATTACTCTACCATTCTAAGATTTATGATGATTTTGATTAATCTTTTATCAGATCATCTATGCTTCTGATAGTTTATCTTTTTGTGCACGACCTGCGTATTATTATATTGATTAATTTTCATATCATTATAAGAAATGGAATTTTCTCCAGAAGAAAGGAGTAAATGAAAAGTTACTCTTACACAAAATAGAGATACCAATTCAATTCTCTATATATGTAATAAAAGTGTCTCATTTTCAATCTTCGTATCACTCAAATACGAAAGATAATTGATCATCAGATAATTATTAATCGGTTACTTGATATATTAAAAGTGACAAAATTTTATAAGTTGCTATCTCATAAACCCCGGCCGGGTGATTGTTCCTGAAGAACGATCTGAGTAAAATGCAACAAATAAATCATCTGATGCATATCATAAGCTTATGAACCTTTGAAAGGTATTGTTATTAGGATCCTAATGTAAACAAAGCTCGAGTTATAAATAAATCAACTTTCTCTAAATCAACTCAATAAGAGTTTGATATATCTAAAGAGACACGAGTCTATGAAATGACTAAATCTATTGAAATAGAAGAAATCTCTACAGAGATACAAGAATATAAGAATTAATAATTTTCTATAAATCATACATGAGAAATGTGGAATAGTGAAGAAACAATCATCAGTGATACATTTTCAAATACAGTAGCTACTGAAATGATGATTATAAAACTCATAGTATCGATGATTGTATACAAAAGGCATGATTGGCCTAAATGAAAAGAAGCAATTCAAGAAGAATTGACTTCATAAGCCAAATATAAAATATTTAGACCAATAGTTCTCCAGACACCTGAAGATGTCAAACTAGTTGGATACTAAAAGGTCTTTATACGGAAACGTAATGAGAAAAGCGAGATCGTAAGATATGAGGTACGACTCGTAGTACAAGGTTTCTCACAGAGACTTAGTATTTAATAATGATGAATACGATTACGTTTTGATAAATTTGGCTGCTTGAAATACGTCTTCTAAACGTAGTAATCATTTATCAATGTGGTTCACTCAGTGTAGATATTTATAATCCCAGAAGGATTTAAAATGCCGGAAGAATGTAAACCGAGATCTCGTAATCTGTATTTGATGAACCTACAAAAATCATTATATGGATTAAAAAAACAATCTGGACGGATGTGGTGTAACCGTCTCAATAATTATATGATCAAATAAGGGTATAATAATTATATTATACACCCATGAGTTCTTCATAAAGAAATCTGAACCTGGATTTGCTATTATAGCAGTTTACATTGATGATATGAATTTGATTGGAACTCCTGGAGAGCTCCCAAAAATTACTGAATATTTGAAAAAGGGGATTTGAAATGAAAGACCTAGGAAAGACAAAATGTTGTCTCGACCTGGAGATTGAGCATAAATCAAATGAAATACTTATCCATCAATCAACATATGTTGAAAAGATCCTGAAAAGATTTAATATGGACAGTGCTCATCCATTAAGTACCCCCATGATTGTTAGAAATCTTGATCCTAAGAAAGATCCATTCCAGCCACTTGAAGATGGTGAAAAGATACTTGGTCCTGAAGTACCATATCTTAATGCAATTGGTGCTTTATTATATCTGGCTCAATATATTAGACCAGATATCGCATTTTCAGTAAATTTGCTTGCTAGATTCAGTTCAGCACCAACTCGGAGACATTGGAATGCGATTAAACATCTTTTTCGTTATCTTCGTGGAACGAAAGATTTAGGATTATATTATTCAAAATCCAACAACTTTTCAGGTTTAATTGGTTATACTGATGTCAGGTATTTATCTGATCCCCATAAAGCCCTTTCACAAATGGGATATGTTTTTACATATAATGGCACAACAATCTCCTGGCGCTCCACAAAGCGAACTCTTGCACTTCATGAAACAAGCCGAGAATGCGTGTGGCTAAGGTCAGTTATTTACCATATTAAAAATATATGTGAATTTTCATTTTTTACAGGAATGCCAACACCAATATTTGAAGATACTGCAGCTTGTATTGCTCAAATTAGAGGAGGCTATATCAAGGGAGATAGAACCAAATATATTTCTCTTAAATTCTTCTATACTCATGAATTTCAACAGAGCCGACAAGTTGATGTTAAACAAATACAGTTTACAAATAATCTGGCAGATCTGTTTACCAAAGCATTGCTTACATCAACTTTTAAGAAACTAGTATATGGAATTGGCATGCGTCGGCTTTATAAATTACAAGATTGATGTTAAAGTTTCATTCAGGGGGAGCAAAATTTTGAATAGATATTTTTATACTGTACTCTTTTTCCTTTTACCAGATTTTGTCCCATTGGGTTTTACCGGAAAGGTTTTAATGAGGCAGTTTTGAACCCGTTCACACCACTTGATCCAGAAGATCATTGTATATACTTTTGCTAAGGTTTTTTGTCCCACTGGGTTTTTCCTAGCAAATTAAAATACAAGTGGTGAAAAATCCAATGGGGAGTGTTACAAGTGTGTGGCTTTTCCACCACATACATTCCTTTGGCTTCTTGAGTAAGCCAAGACACATGGCAAGCTTCTATGATTTGCTTCATGTTTAAGTGTGGAATATTACAACAATGTCCCTCCCTTCTTTGTCTATATATATGTGACCGGCTCCCTTTGTAAAGTGTGGGGTTGTGATTATTAAATTTGTACTCTCTCTTGAATTCAATATAAAAGGCAATATATTTCTCTCTTCCTCTCTCTCATTTTTCTCATCCTTTTCTACTTCTTATTTATTTATTTGTTCTTTAATTAATTAATCATTATCATTTATATTATCTATTGTTTCTATTTATTTTACAACACTTTTATTTTTTTTGTTATTTTAAAAATTTCACTTTTGTTTACATGTTTTCGAAAAGTCACTTTAAAATATGAAAAAACATTGTTTTAAAATTTATAACTTAAAAGTTAGAATAACAATTTATTATTTTGCATCATTTTCAAAATAAACCACAACTTCTCTCTTCAAACAACAATATATTTATATATATAAAAAAAAAAAACAATATCAAACACATTTACGTCGTTTTTCGGTTATCAAACATTACCAAACACTTTTACATTTTTAAGTTTTCAAAGACATCATATTAAAAATAATATCTAACACGCTCTAACTAGTTTGTATCTTAGTCAAGTAAATCTCACATAGTCTCCTCGTGGAAAAGCCTAAATTGCTTGCATTTCCTATACTTGACTTAAAGAAAAAATCTTCCATGCATCGGGTGCACTAGCTGAGAGATGCACCCGGCCATTGATTTAATGAATTTTATCTTTTTCGATTCCATCTCATTATTTATTTTTATTTTTATTTTTTAAAAAATTACCTAACGCATATTTATGTGTCATCAACTTAATGACTGGGTGCACCACTCGACTGGTGTACCGAAGATTTTCTCCTTGACTTGAGTGGTGGGTTTGAGGGTTTTACTTTGATGTCAAAGCTTAAAACATTACAACTCACAACTTTCTTGACAATATAGTTGGGATCAATATATTTGCTTGCTTGCTTGAAGATGCAGTACAAAATGTTCGAGTGAAATATTGAACTTAAAAGGAAAATTATTTTGCTGTTAGAACAATTTATAATCTGGGAATAGAAACGTCGATACCATTTTTTCTGTTTTCCCTATTAAGATTTTGGTGATCTTTTCTATGTTCATGGATCATGCACATTTTCACATCAAACAAATGAAATGTAAGCAACAGAGACAAATATAATAAATATATGTTCGTTTGCCTAAAATTCTCAACAATTTATGCTCAGATAATGTACAAGGTGCAAACGACCTCTAAAATGAACTAAATTTATATAATAGTATAATAAGACTTAGCCTAAGGGTTCAAAAAACTAGTCTGATATGATAATGTTGTTTACTGGTGTCTGGAGGCTGTCAGGCAGCAGTGTCAGCTTCCGACATATCCTCCTCGATGTTTGACTCATCAAGCTTCGCTATGCACAAAGTATACTCGCAATGTCTTTAAAATTGTTACACATGCTGAATTTTGTTCACCCAACTGAAAGAAGAGATTCAACAGATGAGCTTTAAACACCTTAATACTGTTTACACGGCAAAGGGGTGGATGTGTGGACAGTGTTGATGTTCTTATTAGTCCATCAATCCGAATCTTCGGTGATGGAAAATTTTCGATACCTCTATAATTTTTGTAATATATAAAGGAAAAGTTAAGCATGCATCAAAGTTTGATTACCTGTCTAACACATCCTGATTATTCTGCACGTTTTGTAGCCTTTGCTCTCTCAAAGTTTCTCCCCACAACTTGGCCTCTGCAACAGCTCGCTCCCTCTCCGAGTCCTTGTCAAACATATTTAGTTTCTCATTTGGAGAGGTGTGCTCTTCAGGCTCCTTGATACGAACCTTTTTGGCCTCATTTGGGTCATATCGGTGAGAAGCTAAGTAATCAAATGCACGAACAGCGTCTTTGATGGATGGCCGCAAGGCAGGATTTTCATTGATACACATGAATGCCACCTCCAGGACCTTCTTAAAAATGGATTCCGAGAATCCACCTTTCAATAGGGGATCTGCTAACAGCGAAATACAATTTTTGTCTTTGAGCCTGGTACGTGCCTACAAACAATTAAGAAGTGAACAGTATAGAATATTTCATCGGTATAGAAATAACTTTCTGTATTTCTAGCAAACTGCATAGTTCCAATATAGTTACGCCCAGAAGCTGAAAACATCCCCATGTTTAGACTATGGGATCAGGAAGCCTATTAGCTGCAAGCAAGAACAGCATATACAGAACTAACAGGATCTTGACTAACAAGATCAGCATAATTTAACAAAACGTTTCAGAGAATGGAGTTGTGGATACAAAAGCTAAATGGGTACCCGAGACATCAATATGAACACGTAAATGTGATAAAAACTAGATTCAACATGAAGATCTTTACTCTAATCATCATAGTTCCTTAAGATGTTAGGAGGGCTTAGCTATTACTTATGAGGATCGACTAAAGGTCATTTCTTCTTCAAGCAGGCATGTCTTGCAGGTAAATCCTAAGGAGAAGCAAATTTATCTTAGATGTTAAAGTTTAAGAAGTTTTGGAAAATTGATAAAAAAAGAAGTTCAAGAAGTGTGTTACCCAATCAACAAGCATTCTTTCACGACCACGAGTTTCATCCATTGCTGGCTGTCCTGTAAGTATCTCTAATAAGACTACACCAAAACTGAAAATATCGGACTTCGTTGTCAGTTTTCCAGTTTTGGCATACTCGGGGGCACAATAGCCATGGGTTCCCATTACCCTGGTGGAAACATGTGATTTATCACCAGTTGGACCGAATTTCGCGAGTCCAAAATCAGAGAGTTTTGGGTGGAAGTCATCACCCAGCAATATGTTAGCTGATTTCAAGTCCCTAAATATAACGGGAGGATCTGCTTCATTGTGCAGATATGCTAATCCCTTTGCTGAACCAGCAGCTATCATCATCCTCGTATTCCAATCCAGAGGCTCCTGATCAGGTCTAATATCTGCACAACCATCAATTTTATACTGATATAATTAATGATATCAAAACGATGGCTCATGCTCAGTTCTGATGCAATGTAATGACATCAAATGCGATGAAAACTTTAATTTTACTGTTTCAATAAATTCGATAAATTCCTTCGAGAAAATGCCTACTTTGATTTTCGCATATCAGAAAAATTATGATTTCTAATTAAGATTCCTACATAAGCAGAGATCATATATTTATATGAATTCAACATCTAGGAACCATATAGATAAAATTAGAACAAAGGACAATTAATATATTACCAAGGAGGTGATCTTCCAAGGATCCTAGGGGCATGTACTCATAGACAAGGAGACGCTGGTCCTCTTCGGCACAGTAGCCAATTAATTTGACAAGATTAGAGTGATGCATAAGAGAAAGCATGAGAACCTCCACCAGAAACTCCTTCTCCCCTTGGAAACCAGAATGATCTAGTTGTTTGATGGCTACAACCTGCTCACGATGAGAACAAGCATGGATCGTGATATACAAAAGAAGATTAGCCGTCAATAATTGAATAAAGAAAATGCGGTGCAGAACTAGAAGTTACCTGACCGGTGCTTTCCAATTTCCCTCTGTAAACAGCTCCAAATCCACCCCGTCCAATAAAGCGTTCTTCCCTAAACTTATTTGTTGCATTTGAAAGATCTTGAAAGGTGAATATCTGAGCTTTAATATCAGAATTGGTTTGAACATTTTGAGGTGATGATTCCTGTTTCACTGCTGTAAAGATTTGCTTTTAACCAAAAGTATGAATATCTTATCTATTAAACAAGCACAAATATAATTAGATGCAAATTAGAGCTATATCTTGCCAATTTGTATCAGCAGATAAATTTAAGAGCTGTTCGGACAATTTAAGATCACCTGTGACTGTTCCTGGTATATAGTCTTCAAAAGAAGGTAACAAAAAACTTCAATCAAATTATCAAAAGCTTTCAAGTTTCATAACATCAACTCCTCATAGGTGGTATATGATCATTTAAAGTAGCAGAACTATGCATGTGGTTATTATCGAAGGATCAAGGTATTATCATGGCACATCAAAAGTGAAAGGAAAGATCCCAAGCAAATGATTATCGTCTCCCATTAGAAAGTAGGAAGCATTTTCAAAAATTGCCACACATTTTAGATATAGTTTGCAACAAAGTTGAATTAAAAGTATGCATTTGTTTCAAAACAGAGTCCACTTAATCTAGCAAAATGCTTCAACTCAACTCAAATAGTGTACATTCATCCCTAACTGAGGTTCAACAGACAGAGCAATTAAAAACCATTGCTTGAAGATAGAAAAAAGAGAAGAATAAGAATTAAGAACACCAACAACATCACATATATATATATATATATATATGTACTCATAAAATGCTCAACATCATTTTAGATTCATAACAGCCAAATCTCATAAGTTATCTTCTTTCTGTGCCTATTGAGAATTGCAAGACTTGATTTTGCTACAATTTATGCAATAGTAGCCACCTTTGTTCTTAAAAAAAAAATCATGTGGGAAATCTAGACACTCAAATAATAGAGATTCAATCAAATATAATTCCAATCTAAAATGAAAAAATCAAAAAAGCACTAATATCACAATGAACCAAATAATTCTCAGCATCACTTCTAAATTCCATAACAGAACAAAATCCCATATCACAATTGTATCAGGTTAAATAGACTGAGAAATATCGACTAAATATAAAAGAAAATTCAAATACTCTGTCAACATGCATTGAAATTCAAACCCAAAACCACAAAACCACAAGCAAAAATGAGAAAATGCAACAATATCATATCAATCTGTGATAAAAAAAACAAAACAAAAAACCCAGAAAAAGCAGAGGAATAAATAATAATAATAAAAACACACACAATTGAATTCGAATAAAACCGACCCGGCTTCTCAGCATATCGATTTTTGTCTTCGATCCCCAACTTGTCTCCTTTCTTCCTCGGACCAAAACACCCACAATAACCCATCAGCTCTCCTTCTATCAAATCAAAATCGTTGATTTTTTTTTGGTGTTGCAAACTTGCAATGCACTGAATTCCACACTGCACCTGACAAAGACTGACAATGACACACAGGAAAAGAACGAAAAGGAAAGAAAAAGAAATTGAAATTTTTTATTTGCAAAGAAAAAGAAAAAAAGAAGTTAATGTGTTGCTGGGGTGTATGCGTCGGAGTTAGTTCATGTCATGTGTTGTTTACGATTCAAAAGCACACGCTTACAAGTTACAAGCAAGCAAGCAAACATTCGACTTCTCAAACACGTTTTTCCGTGACACAGAATCTCCACTTTTGTCATATTAACTTTTCCACATGACGTCTCTCTTTAATAATCACTTTTTTTTAAATAAAAAAAAAACAAAAAACAAAAAACATGAGTACTTTGGAATCGCTTCTTGGAGAAGCACTTTTCTATTTTTAAAATCGCTTTCACAGTTCACATCACTTTTTTTTTTTTTATTCTTTCAATTTAATATAATAAAAATATAATAATAATAAAAAAACCCAAAAGTGATTTGGCAGGATTTTTTAACATTTCTGACATATTAGTGTTTAATTTGTCATAAAAGTGTCCAAAACTGCAATTATTTTTAATTAAAAGAGAAATTCATTAATGGAGAGAAGAGAATCCAGAGTATCAGACGGCAAATAATCACAAATTAGGACACTTTGCGTCTACCTTAATTCAAGTTTTAATTTTTTCCATTTTAGTCAATTTAGACGAGAGATAGTATAAGACTAACATCTAGCCTTTCTTTTAAATTGATTAGCTTTCAAGCGAGGGATCTCGAATTTACTGAAATTTTTAGGATCCCTTTTAACCGTTGGATTAATTAAATCACACCTTTCAAATCACGTGCCCCTTATCTTCTTCATATAATGAACTCACATGTGAAACCCTCTCTTTCCCTCACTCTTATCAACAATTGTGTCATGTTTTTTATAACAACAGAAAGGATCTCGGAATTTTCATAAATACGAGATCTCTCCCCTGAAAATTTCTCCATTTAAATTTTTTCGATTTTAGGTCAAAAGTGACTAATAAATATCAATTATCAATTAAAGTTCTAGAAGATGAAAATTCTTGTCAAGTTGGTTGCCTAACATTTTCCTTAAAATCCAATTTAACCATATTTTTAATTTCTTGATTGATAGATTAGGCAATTATAGAATAAGTAACCTCCCCAATTGTAAACTTGTCTGTCATACTCATATTATCATATAGTCAAATCCCCTTTCATTGCATTTGAAATATGGGTGGTGCTTAGAGATGCATATTTTCATATAGTCAAATCCCCTTTCATTGCATTTGAAATATGAGTGGTGCTTAGATATGCACATTTTCTCCCGGATCCCTAAATCCCCATATCCACATCCCCAATGCTGGAATTGGAATTGGGGAATTGGGAGGGCCAAATGATAAAAACTTAAAAATTATTCTACTAAAATGTAAATTTCAATTTATTTTTTTTAACTATAATTTTTTTTTTTTTTTTCAGTGGACATGGCTTCCCTAGCCTCAACGGGGGTTTGCCCCTGCCCTTCCTTGTTTGGGGAAAAATGGGGAAATGGGTGGGGATGGGCAGGGGACGGGGATGCCCCCCATCCCCATTTCTCCATTTCCCTCAAAACATATATAAATATAATTATATATTTTTTTAATTTTTTTTACTCCTTGAAAACTCTAACTATATAAACTCATTTGAAACATTTTATTTTGTAATGGATTTTATTTTGTATTTGTAATGCACTAATGAATTTTATTTGGTATTTATAATGGAATTTTGTTGTTGTTGTTGTAATTTTTAGTCAAACAGGGAATTGGGGAAACGGGACAAAACAGGGAAAATGGGGAACTGGGGTTGGGGATGGAGATACCTCCCCTCAAAATTTCCAATCTCCATTTCCCCCAATCCCCATTTTCCCCAAATGGGGAAATGGGGAAATGGAGATGAGGAGACATATATCCATCACCGTTTCCTCAATGTGCATCTATAGACCTGGTGCTATTGGCACACCCACCGCTAAACTATTTATACCCTGCTTTTTAAATTATTTAATTTTTTTTTTTCCTTTATCAAATTGCTTAAAGAGACATGCAACTTTTATTAAAAAAAATCTTGTACAAAGTAAAACTAATAAAACCCCACTTTCCTTATTTTAAAACCACCCTGATGACAAAAGTTTTAATGACATGGATTATTTTAAATCACTGAATGTTTACTATTTTTGTTTATATTTTTTTTCAGATCTTGATATCATGTTTTCCATGTTTAGTATTTATTGATTTATTACTATTTTTGTTTATATTTTCTTTCAAATCTCGATCTCATGTTTCACATGTTTAGTATTTATTGATTTTATTATTTCACATATTTGTTTTATTTTTCTTCTCAAATTCCAGATCTATATTTGCTATTTTTTTTTTCTCTCGGTTTATTTTCTTTCAGATCTTCCAGGCATAATATAATTTGTATCAATTCTTTTGTAGATTTTGTTCCGGATCTTCTAAAGTTAGTTTAATGTTATTAAAAAAAAAAACAACGAAATCGCACAAAAAATTGCAACAAAAAAAACCTAATCTTTGACGAAACGAAACCACACCAAAACTCTAACTCAATCGCTCAAAAAAAAAAAAAATCATCAGACGATTAATATCACACTCACAATCTACCACCAATAATCTAATCGACTACAGGAAAAAAAAAATAAAAAAAAATCACGTCTAATAAAGATGGCTTTACCATGAAATCAGAAGAAAAAACAAGTCATGTGAAATAGATGTGAGAAAACCATATATAAAGATTAGAGATGAAATGTATTTATGTTTATATATATATATATTTTTTAAATATATGGGGTGTATTAAGTTTGAAAAATAAATAAAAAGGTAATGTTGGTAATAAATAAAAAAATTAATAAAACCATTTAATTTTATATAATTAAATCAAAATTTTAAAAGTGAAGCATAAATAGCCAAACTGCCAATAACACCACTCTAGAAATATTTATTATGCTCGGTTTTCTCTTATTAGTTAAATTAGTTAAATTAATTTTGTACTTCATCACAAAATTGATCGTGTACGTTACATTCCCCTTCTTGTTGGTGAGGTAGGGTTCAAATGTAATGCAAGTCTTGTTAATGAAATTCATTGCCCAAATATGTCAAGCTAATTTGTAACTAACACATTATTAATACATCATTTTATAATCAATATGGATGCTACAAATCAGTTTACGACAGAATTTGGATAAAATTTTAGACAATATAGTGTTATTCTGTGTTTGATAATGCTTCTTAGTGGCTAAGTGCGAGGAAACGAACCGGTTTGAAATTGCCTAAGGTGAATGTTAAATCGCATTAGTTCTTCGAACATATAAGATAATAAGAGTAAATTAATGATGTTAGGCAATAGGCATAATGGTAATTCTTCCCCTAATTGTCTTACTGTTGTTTGTTAGACAAAAATGTGTGAAGAAAAGAAAAATGCAACAAGCATGACACAACTATAGGATTAAAACAGTTTTCAAACTATTTTTCTTTGAAATACAAAAAGATTGAAGCTGATTCTCATCTACCGTACCAAAACCAGATAGATGGATGCCGAATACTTCCATTCTCCGGATATCTCGAGCTATGGGGGATTGCCAAAGACCATCCCACCAAGCTGGAGGGAGAAGTGGTGTATAAGCACATTGATGCCGCTGGCTATGACAACTCAACGGCCCTGCAAACCGATTCCAGGTATGTCCCCAACCAACCTGAAGCTTTAACCCATCTGATAACAAATTACTTTGAAAGCTGCTTAACAATGAGAAACTTGAACCTGTGGAATTATCTCCTGAAAGAACAAACAGTATTTAGATAATTCAGTATCGAAGTATGCAATGATTATCGATAAAACAATAGGAGGAAGGTCCAGAAATGCAGGGCATAGAAGTACCAAGATTGTTTGCTGCTGCAAGTGCTGCAATCAACTGTGCATAGGTAGTAGCAACACGCCTCTGAGCCCCAGAAACTACAGCGTGCTTTGCACGTGCTGCAAGAAAAAAGTCCACAAATGCAACCCATCTGGGTGCAGGGCCCCAATCTTTCACCCGGAAATCTATATTATGCACACTATTACCATCACGAGTGAGATTTCCTTTGAAATGTTTATAATCAAAGTGAAGAACCTGGAAAAAGTGCAACCCCATTAGATCTTTGCAAGGTGATGCTTTGCTATTCACAATATGGTTTGGGGCACTGAGCTAATTACCTCTGCAAATTCACTTATATATGGTGTAATACTTTCTGCAAAAGAGGGGGTATCTGACACCAGAACCACCTTAGTTCTTGATGCCTGGTGGAGATTCTGCATCACTTTTCTAATGCACTTCAATGCCGCCTGTACAGCTCTCACAGACCTGAAATATAAGACACGAGAACCAGGATCATTACTCAGTTTAAGTTATACCCTTAAGAATGATCAGACACTTTTTTAGTCTACTAAGTAAATCTAAGTTCACTCATGTAAAAGAAAATAGTTTAGATTATGTGAAATGAGGTGGCTCTTGTTATTCAAATCAATGATGATAATCCATCTTTTCTTCAGTAACATCATTAATGGGGATGATGCGTCTTGTGCAATATTAAACACGACTAGGCCAGAAAACCAGAAAATTCTATAGCAAAACACAAAGTAATAATAATGATAATAATCATAATGATATTAACAATAATAAATAAAAAGAACAACTTCAACTTTATGGGACATCCATCAGCACACTTAAAGAAGTGCAGTGACTATACACCGGTAAAAGCAGTTGGGTAGTTCAAAACTACATCCGTTGATGCCCTTCAGGGAGTTATCAATTATCTGTAATTCTTCCACAAAAACCAACTCAAGTAAGGATGCAGATTTTTTTCATTTTTTCCCTGATAAAATTCATCACTCTAATGCAACTATATATAGAGCTTATTTTACCAACCTCCACTGAATTATTAAGCACAAAAGTTTCCTTCAAGGAGCTAACAAAGAATACAGTTGTGATATACCTATTCATGAGCATCCTCATGTGCAATGTAATATCAGGATCCACCCCATTACCGACAACCCAATTAACAGCTTCCTTAATATCTTCTGAAGGGGATATGAGAACTCTCATGAGCTCACCAAAAACATTAGGCCGAGATGGAAGAGATTCTGGATTCCCAAATAAATCAGAAGCTGCATCCCTCATTTCTGGGTGTACATTCTTCAAGAAAAATTGAGCTGCCATGGCATCTGTTGTACCTTGGAACCTGCATTCTAAAGTTAGTCATAAAGCAATGACAGCTGAAGACAAGCAATATATCAATATCAAAGTTGTTCTTGCTTTACCATATAATAGGTTGCTTCCATCTCCTCCAATTGCTACAGAAAACATTTGTTTGTGCTGGCTTTTCAAAATCATCGATCCTCATAACCAGATGTCTTCCAAACTTCTTGATGCAATCGTTGAGTCTCCAGAGATGCTTGACTTCTCCCAAGGTAAAGGAAACATTGGAATAAGAAATGTAATCTCCAAAAGGATATTTACCCCTGAAGTAGATAAAACAAAGAACTAATCAGAACAAAAACAAAAATTGTAATGTGACTGGATACTCTACAACCAAACATCAGGCCTAAATGCTGATACACAATTCATAATGATACCAGGACAAGGTTTTGCAAAGCAATTAAAACAGGGTGCTTTTTTGCCTCTGCCAGGGACATGCCCAATTTGGTCCAGAAGAGCCATAGAACCATCAGCCCCACAGATTTATTTTATACATATTGAACCTTTAAATTTTCTATTTTAATTTTTCTGATTTCATCTTCCATTTTCCTTTTCATTTCTGGCTAAATTTTTTTTAATGATTCATATTGTAGGCAGCATTGTTATAAAACATTCTATCACATGTATAAAGTGTTTAATACAGCACGAAGTTGAGAAGTTAACATGCATTCTTGGTGCGTCTCATTGCACCATTATCATGTGATGGTATAACCTTGAAAACAAACTAATAACACGCAGATAATAGGTTGCAAGAACTTACTCTTTAACTATAAAAGTCAGCATTACTAAAGACAATAAAAGTTTAAATAGATAATATAAAAAGGCTAGAGAAAGAACCAATGTGCCTGGTTTGCCCAATGATCAGGGACCGGTTCAACATTACACTCAGTGCTGCACCAGTTAAGATCTTGTACATTTCATTTCCTAAACCTGCTTCTGATGACTTCCCCATTACAAAACCATGTCTGCAGAACTGCTCCGGCGGAAGATTCCGAACTCTTGAAGCCCCTGTCATAGAATTCCAACATTTGAGCTTACAATTTACACAAACACAACAGTATTTTCTTAAAAACAAGTCTATTCACTAAAATTATCATGTCTTAATGGTAACACTTCACAGATTATCCATCAAAACCAAACAAGTAAATATCTCAATCAAGTCAACTTACAAGTAGTTTCTAGTTACTCTGTTGACAAGATATGCAAAATCACACATTCATTCACACAACATGTCTCTTGTGCGTAAATTCTTAAATCTTAACCAATTATTTTATTTATAGATTCTTTAGAATAACGAGTGATACTCAACTGAATCATAATACAGATAAAGAAAATTGATGTGAATCCTAATAATACAAAGTTCAAAATAGATAAAAAAGTGTTAAGTGTAGCTGCTGGTACCATTTAAATCGAAGTGACGTTGAATGAGTTTACGAACTCTGAGACTCTCTTGCCAAACGGCAGCTCCCTTGAAGCCATCGCCCATCTCTTCCACCGTTGCGCAGCGCTTCGATCCTTCTCTCTTAGTCGTACCAAAAATGCGAGTGAAAACGACGTCGTTTTTCTTCTGGAGAAAATCGTCGACGCTGGCAGCTAGAGGAGTGTCCGGTCTCAGCGCAAGCAGCGACATCATCAAGAGGACCACGAAAGTTGTGAAAATCGCACAGACGATGACGAATAGTTGCACGGAACGTCGTCTCCATCTGGATCCACCGTGTTTCATTTTTTCTGATTGCTTTTTGAGTTCGTGACGACAGTCCGCTGCTTTTTAAGTGCAATTTGTGAGTACGGAGTACACGAGCAGTGATTCATGATAGATCTAGAAGAGGCTCTCGTCGGTGGATAATAAGTTTATTTTAAAAAATAAAAATAAAATGATAATAAAAAATACACAACTAATAAAATAAGGACTTTTTTACGACACACACTTTAAGAGCTTTTGATGAAATTGTATGGAATATATTAAATCTTGATTTGATTTTTTGTATGGACAGTGAAAATATTGAAATATATTTATAGAAAAAAATTAAAAATTTTTAGAATATATTGAATATATATTTGATTTTTTACATGTATGGTGAAAACATTTAAATACATTTATTGAAAAAAAATTCGGTTGCAAGAATTTATTTTTTCTAATTTTTTTAAAGATAAAACATTTAATTACTACATCTAATTTAATAATCACATCACCTGAAATGGTATCTCTCGTCGCTCTCAAGCTTGTTTCTTATTTTTAACCATGATATTATCTTTATATTTTAAAAGTTTTTAATTTTATTTTCAAAAAAAAAAAAAAAAAAAAAAAAAAAGGTTTTCATTTTGGCCTCCCAAAAGTTTTTGTATTTCTAACTCTGCCACTGCTTGGGACATTATGTGTCATGCTAAATGAGTGGCTTTCACCACTATTAATTAAGGGAGTTTCTCCCACAATGGTTAGAGTCAATATTAGTCTATGGTATAAATAAGCAAGGCTAACCTCAATCCCACGAGGATTCTTTTATGGATAAAACCACATGACTCAATGGTCCAAAGTTAATAATAACTTGTGGGTGGTAGCCTCATGCGTAGGCAAAATTTATGATTAAAGAAATGCTACTGAATAACAACACCCTAGAAAAATATAACAACGATAACTTAAATATGATTATTACAATCAATCGATTAAGCCACTCTTATCTTTTATTGGTAGGAAAAAAAAAAAAAAACAGTAATGCTACACATCCCACCTAAAATATCAAATGGTTGGTGGATACATGTGGTAGGTGAGATATAGCATCATTAGAGCATCCTCAATGCTAATGTGGGTTGTGAAAAAATTAGATGCCACGTAGGATGAATATCCACTTTATTAAAAAAATTCATCTCTAAGAGCATCTCCAATGCAAATATGCATTTTTGAGTTTCTAAACAGTGCCACATCAGCATTTTTATTTATTATTGGCCCACTTTTGAAAAAAAAAAATAGAGAAATCCGTATTCACATATTCAATGCAATTATCTAAAGTCAAATATGCATCCATTTTATGTCCAATCATAATAAAACAATTATTACACTTTCACTCCTCTTTTATTTTACAATTAAATGAGGTTTAATCTTATTGGTGGAAATAGTTGAAAGCTTTAATTTTATTGGTGGAAAGAGTTAGAAATCCTAATCAGCATTTCTAGGAGAGTTTCTAGAATTAGAAACCCAACTCCATATTCTCTAACTTTTTTTTGGCCACATCATCTCCATATTCAACTTAGATAATAGCATTGGAGAGAGTTTTTTTAACTTTTTTAATATCTATCCTATGTGGCACTTCATTTTCTCCAAATGCATAATAGCATTGGAGATGCTCTAATGCAACCTCTTTAGTACAACTTTAAGTTGAGGTGGCAATTTTTTTTTTAAAGACTGTCAACATGACTCTCTGATTTCAGAGGGTCTATTGGATAGTCATCTTGTTGGCCCAGTCAGTAACCACTTTTATCTTCTACTTTATTTATTCAACAATTCTAAAGTATATTTAAAGAGACTAATAATAAATTGACATGTCATTAAAAACATGTATTTTACAAATGAAGCATTGGAAACCACTTTTTCATTTGGATGTTTATCAAGTTTAGTTACATGCCACATATGAAGCAATTGACTTGACAATAGTAACATATCACCATTTTTTTTTAAATGCAAGCCACATTACCATTGGAGATGCTCTTAATGTGTATCCACTCACAATTTGACATATCATATGCCATATGTGTTAGGATAAAAAATGTATGATTTTAGGTGGGATGTTTATCATTATTCAAAAAAAAAAAAATTGTAAAAGCAAAATTGATTCCTAACAAAAATGATGCAATTGATTAAAGTTCAACGATAAATATTTTTTAGTATTGGATTTAATAATAAATTGTTAAAGCCAGTTACATTTGAGACGTATTGCCCTAAAACTAATTGTTACGATCACTTTGTAAATATTATGCGTACAAAAATTTGTTAGATCATGAATGCAATTCGAATCTTGGATATTATTAGGCTGAATAAACACTATTATTATTGAGTTATACTGACCGGTGGTATCCCAGAACCCAGACATTGATTATTGATAGATTAGATATAGAGTTTTATTCTTCAACATGTCAACTACAGTAATCGTTATGGAGTAATATAGAGAGAGAGAGAGAGAGAGAACTATTGAAGTAGTAATTATTATAGAGTTGCATGTTAATTTCATGTTTTATTTTGATGACTGATTTTTTTCTCTTGTTGATACATATAATTAAGCATATCACCTTTTAGCACATGTGATATTAATGCACGGTAGGGGATTTGAACCACACCATACATTTTTTATAAGTATGTATGTGACTTTTTTCTTACGCTATGTTTGGTAGGAGGAATGGAGAGGATAACATCTATCATTCATGTTGTTTGATATTGAAAAGAAAATTAAATGGATTGATTCGTATATAATTTATTAATTTACTATATTACCCTTTTATAAATTAGAGGGTAATAAAAAATTAGAAGGCATTATTGTTATTTCCCTCCCATTATACCTCTCCCTTCTCATCCGCCCAATAATATGGGAAGATTGAAGGAGGAGAGACCAAGAGATCCCTTCTCCTCTCCTCTCCTCTCTCTTGTCTTTTCAACCAAACAAGGGATTTGAGCTCTCCTCCCACCATTCTCTCTCTCTTACCAAACAAAGCCTTAGTGTTACGGAAGTAAATATGTGAGCTGCACATGTAGTGTTAGATGATCTCATCGGGTCTTGATATAAACGTTTGTGTTAACATTTTTTGTAATTTACAGTAATTAAAAAATACACATTATAAAATTATTTATTTTGAATAAAAGATATAACTATATTGTGGGTGATTGTATTGATTCCTTTGTAAGTTATACATTTTTCGGTTTCATATAAGTGAAATGATTCGATATGCCTATTGGCTATTGCCTAATATACATTTATATACCTACGCTATCTAATAATATTATACCAAGTGACATAAATCTCAAACTATTAATTAATAAGCGTCATTTACCCACAAACATAACGAGGAATAGCACATAATATAACATTAATAATAGAATATCTAATAATTTTGAAATTTAAATAGAATTCAACAAGTACGACAATATCACGGTTTCGAATTGCCGATGCAGCAGCCCGTATGTATTAAAAAAAAAAAAAAAATGGAGAACCGAAGTTATAATCAAGGCAAAACAGAACATCAATCATGTGAAGAGATGAAGCCAAAATTTGTTTGTTTGTTTGGAGAACCATGTATTAAATATTTATGGAGACTAAAGTAAAAGTTTACAAAAATAAATACTAAGTATATAGTTTTTTATTGATATTTTAATATTTATCTTTGGAATGGGCCACGCCCTTTGCCAGCCCCTTATGGATCCGTGGCATGTGTTATAATTTATAAAAACTGACTGATTTATATTAAAAACAAAAAGAATATTAGTTTGACAACAACAATCTATTTTTGATTTAATATATATTGGTTTATAAAAAATAAAAATAAAAAGAAGCAAAATTTAGGTAATTGACTAATTGGAAATGGTATGGTTCGTGGCTACTAATTCACGTACCCAAAAATAGACAAAAAGCAGATCGCGCAAAGCATAATTAAAATGCCACTCTTATTTATTTAAAACGGTCAACGGTCAACTTTTCGGAACAGATACCACATAACAAACTCTCTCTCTCTCTCCAATCCGCTTTTGATAGTTTCTGTCCGTAAATTCCCTCCACTTCTCCTCCTCTTACCTCTTCACACAACGACCATTTCAATTCTCCCATTTAAAAAAAAAAAAAAAAAAACACATCACAGAAAATTCAAAAACAAATATTGAAAAGAAAAAAATAATAATTGAGAAAATATAAATGAATAAATAAAAATAACACGGATAATTCTCCTTCCTCATCGCATCTCTCTTTCAATCTCTTTCTCTTCAATCCCTTCACTTGTTCTTCTTCTTCTTCTTCCTTTCGTTTTTGTTTTCCTGATTGAAACCGAATTTTACAACAATGGAAAACGAAAAAACGGTTCCTGAAAAGTCTGAAAGTTTTTCCGGCAAAGAAGAAGAGATAACCAGAGCTGTCCTTGACGCTGGTGCTGGTGCTTGTGCTTCTGAGTCTCCAAAGGTTGTCGTGGAGCCCAAAACGGATTCACCAAAGGTTGAATCAAAGCCAAACGAGACAGAGTCAGATCAGATCAAAGAGGAGAAGACCGAAGACAATGTTGATGAGACCGAAGAGAACAAAGAGATCAAAGATAAGGTCGAAGAAACTCCTCCTCCTGAGATTCAGTACACTCTTGAAACAGTTTCTGAAGAAATCGATGAGTTCATCGCAGGCTTGTCCCCAAAAAAGGAAAAAGATGACGAGAATGCGGTGACGCTGGAGATTCCAGATTTTGTTTGGAAATTCTTGGATCTTTTTGAAGAGAAAATCGCAGAGCATGATCATGAAGGGAAAGTTAAATGGGGTCAGGTGCCTGAAAACGACATGTCGTTTTCAGAAGCTCTGGATCGGGTATCGAAGCTGACCCAATCGCTTACTGAATTCAAAACGGATAATCCGGATCAGAATCACAGCGTTGTCATCAATCGCATTGGTGGGATTCATCATCGTGCAATGTCTTATTTAGGAGATGAATTCAGATCAATGCTTGAAGAATCAAAGTCGACGACCAATAATCAAGATCATTTAGATCCGAAATGCGACCCGAAAGCAGACGTGAAGGGAAAGCAAGAGGCAGTACCAGCTGACCAATGCCCGTTACCCGAATCCGAATCCACCGAAGAACCCGTCGACGTCTTTCCGGGTTACACTCCGGAAGTGATATCCAACCTCAACAAAATCGCAAAGGAGATGATCTCCGGAGGATACGAATTCGAATGCGGAGAGATTTACATGACCACTAGAAGATACGCTTTCGATGAGAGCTTGAACCATCTAGGTTTTGAAAAAGTCAGCATCGACGATGTTCTAAAGATGCAATGGGAGGCTTTGGAGAGAGAAATCTCCATGTGGATCAAGACCTTCAGGCAATGTGCCACTGTGTACTTTCCCGGTGAACGGAAACTCGGTGAGGCGGTGTTCTCCGATCACCCCCACATATCCGCTAGCCTCTTCAGCAACCTGACACGTGGCGTCATGATTCAATTCCTCAATTTTGCTGAAGCTTTGGCAATAACTAAGCGATCTGCTGAGAAATTATTCAAATTTCTTGATATGTATGAAGCTTTACGCGATAGTCTTCCGGTGCTGGGTGAGTTGTTTCCTGAAGAATGCGCGAATGAGCTCAAGACCGAAACGACGACCGCTAAGTCCCGGCTTGGAGAGACTGCAATTTCTATATTCGTTGATCTAGAGAACTCAATCAAGTCTGATACGGGGAAGAACACCGTCCCCGGCGGTGCTGTTCATCCACTGACTCGTTACACGATGAATTATTTGAAGTATGTTTGTGAGTACAAGGACACGTTGGAGCAAGTTTTCAAAGATCATTACAAGATAGAGAGACACGATTCGACAAGCAGACCACGTAATTACGAAGGCAGCGAGGAACAGAATTATAGCGGCAGTGGAGGCAATGAAGACGACAGCCAGTCTCCTTTCACGACTCAACTGGTGAGAGTGATGGATTTGTTGGACTCCAATCTGGAGTCGAAATCGAAGCTGTACAGGGACATCTCATTGAGCAGCATTTTTATGATGAACAATGGACGCTACATCTTGCAGAAGATCAAAGGGTCATCGGAGATCCACGACAAGATGGGGAACACGTGGTGCCGTAAGAAGTCGTCTGATCTGAGGAACTACCACAAGAACTATCAGAGAGAGACTTGGAGTAGGCTTTTGGGGTGTTTAGTTTTGGAAGGCTTGATGTCAAATGGGAAAGTGTTGAAACCAGTCCTGAAAGAGAGGTTCAAGAGCTTCAATGCCATGTTTGATGAAATCCACAAGACGCAGAGCTCGTGGGTCGTGAGTGATGATCAGCTTCAGTCGGAGCTTAGGGTTTCAATATCCGCTGTGGTTACTCCGGCTTACAGATCGTTCGTGGGTAGGTTTTCGCAGTATCTGGATCCAGGAAGGCAAACAGAGAAGTACATTAAATATCAGCCTGAAGATATAGAGACTTACATTGATGAGTTATTTGATGGGAAGAGGAAACCCTAATCAAATAACACCATATGATCAATGAACATGCACAAACTTTGAACGATTAACAAAAACGAAAAAGATCACAAAAGTCAAATGAAATTAATTTGTTCGAGCCAGCACGGATATATAATTCCAATTGATCAAATGGGTTATTAAGCAGGTGGTGGTGTAATAGCTAGGCTACTGCATGCAGGTAGAGAGACGGACTTCATGGGAGTGCAGGATTGAAGTTGATGAATTGGTGATGGATATATCGATCACGTACTAGCTAGCTAGGGGGCTCTTTGAATTTTGTTTTCGTGTATTTAAATTTGCTTGTTCTTGCTGCATTTTTCATGAATATCATGGTATGTAATGAACAACATGATTCTTCTGATTGTAACTCTTGTTCTTTTTTTTTTTTTTTTCCTTAGTGTTTGGCTAAAACTACTGTACGATTTTCTTAATTAGCTGGAATAATAATTATCAAACACTTTTCTTTTCTTTATTTTATTTTATTTTATTGATATTGTATACAAGTTATTATCTCGTCAAGACTATCCGGAAATTTTTGATGTAGAATCTCAATTGGCATATGTATTTTGTTTTAAGTGATGGATTTCGGAGGAGTTCACGTATTCCATATAGATTTTGTCGGATTTCTATATAGAGTTTGTTAGACTTTTAATGGATTTGTCTTAAAATAATTTTTTGATTGTTCATTGTATAATCCGATTAATGAAATCTTGATATTATAAAAAAAATTAAAAAAAATTGACTTTTAAAAAAAAAATTCTAATTATCAATGTCAATTGTCGGATAAAAAAATTATTAATTTCAATCCTTTGTACCGAAAGAGAAAATGTCCACATTTTAACAATTCAATCCTAAACTCTAAAATATAACAACTTTGAAATGATGTGAATTATAAAATTAGTTCAAATGAAATTATTCCATATATATGTCATTGCTCATTCTCCCGCATTGTCGTTCTTGTGATTCTGCCTAGCATCTCATCACCACATATTTGTAGTGTGCTATATTTTTTTTCATAAGGTTGTTGGAGATCGGAATCAACCTCATCCTAACATTTTATTAAAGAAGAAAATAAAGAAAAAGAATAAAAGATAAAAGAAAACAAAAGAAGAAAACAAATCAACTGAACCATAAATAATTTGTTAGCATGCAAAATTATTTATGTAATTTGCCCAGGATCATAGTGCGCTATGTTAACTCTCTATTGGTTAGCACGCTCTTATTGTTGCTCTTGCATTAGATTGGTTCAAATTCCTCTTTGTTAACCGGTGGTGATGAAGATTCGTTTCTAGTTTAATAGGAAATACTAATAGATCGTCAACATTCCTTAAGAAGAAAATTGTGGTAGTCCTACAAAAGCTAGGGACTTGAAAATTGTGATTTGTGCATCTTGATTTAAATATACCAAATATCATTTCAATAACATTCCTTAATGAGAATTGTTGGATTAAAAAAATGTTAAATTCAATGCATTACAATCACCATATCAAAAGATAAAATGTTCATAAACTTTATAAAAGTCAAATCCATCAAAATCTATGGGGTATGATAAGATTTATTATAGGCTTTTATATTTATAAATCTCATTTTAAAATCCAACGAATTTCATTGTGTAAACAAAATCTGCAAAGTTGATGACTTTTTGAATACACTCAGGTTTATTTTGACTTTAATTTATAAAGTCTGAATTGAATACATATAGATTTTATTTGAATCTTTGGATTGAATACCCCATATTTTTATGAACTTTTTATAAATTTGAATTTAATACACCAAAACTTGTAAAATATTTTAAATTCCAACCAAATCTAGAATGAATACACCATCCTAATTGCATTTCATTATTTGGTATCTTAATAGAATCAACAACACCCACCAATGCAATGGTAAGTAATTTATTAATTTTCTAATTTTTGTTAGAACAAACAAATAAGGATTTAAATTCTAATGATACCTAATATATGAGTGGATAATTAGGTATGTTTGCTCAATAGCTAAAATATACAAAAACAAAACTTCCATAAATAATTTTGCTCATACATTTTTGAGACAACTAATATATCTAACATGAAGGAGATATCGACCGATTATTACAGGGGAAATTACACTTACCCTCTTGAAGTTTTGCACAAAGACTCTTAAATGTAAAGGTTTCTTTATTATACACTTGTATCTTTTTATTTAAGGGTTGCTTTTGATTTTGTTAAATTGACCAAGTTTGACTAAGAAGATGTCAAGAATAGCCTTGAATTGACAAAACAAAAACAATTAACTAAAATTGAATAAAATTAAAAATATAAAATGAAAAAAAGAATATAATTAAATAACATATAAATCAAAACTAAAGGAAAATTAATAAAATAAAAAAATAACAAGAATTGAATCAATACAATGTTTTAAAATAATAAATGAAGTAAAGAAGATTTTTTTAAAGAAAACAGTGGAACCTCCATTGATTTTCAATGGAAAAGGCTTGTGCAGTTGTGCCTCCATTTTTATTACAACCGAGGAGCGGCGCTACCTTTCTCTAAAAGAATGGAGGATGACCATACTCCATTGTAAAATAAATACAAATAGTGGAGGAGGAAACTTATTTCACACCCTAAATTAAAATCATATCCCTTTCAAAACCAACACTTTGAACATTTGAAAACCCATCAAAATCGTCCAACAATTCAATACCTTATTAAATCCAAAAAGAACACCATAACTAATATTAATCTGTCCCGTTGAAGGAGATGTAGATGGAGACGCCATCGAAAAGAGCGGTGTCAATGTAGATATAGGTGACGATGGTGCCAACAATGGCTTATTGGATGTTGAGGGGGTGAAGGATTAGATCGATCTGTTGTTAGGGTTGTAATAAATTGTTTTTATATTATTTTTGAGTTCTTTTTGTATCAAAAAATTAAAATATTTTCAATAGACTAAAATAGCCTTACGTCGTTAGATGCTAACTGAAAACCGTTAAGTAAATCGAGTTTAAGTGTAGAATAATTAAAGTTGTCCATTTGAATGTCATTGTATCAAACCTTAGGCGTTTGAGTGTAATTTCCCCTTATAACTACAATATCAGACTCGCTGCCATAAAATCAACTTAAAAAACAATTGATCATTAAGAGAAATAAACAACTTTTAGATAAAAAAAAATTATCCCCTAAACTTCTTACAAACAGAATTATGAAATATTATATGAGTTTTGATTCGTAATGCAAATATAATTTTTCACTTTTATAATTGTGGAATACAAGTATAGGATTGTTTTCACACTATCTTTTAAAACTAGTTTAAATCCGAATTTAAATATCAACCTCTCTTATTATTATTATTATTATTCAAAAGATAAGGTTTGTCCGATAATAAACCCTTCACATATGTACCACAAGTTTGCAGATTCGAGTCCTCCCTCTCCTTAAATTTAAAAAAAAAAAATAATAATAGTATTCAAAACACTATTAAAAAACTCATTATCAAATATATCTAATCATGAATCACACTCTCTAAATTCTTAAAAAAAAAAAACTATAGTTTTTTTAATAACTACATGATTCATCATTAAGTTTATTTCAAATGTTTATAATAATAATAATTATTATTATTATTATTATTCGGTGGTAAACCCATCACACCTGCACCACGATGTTACAGGTTCGAGTCCTCCCCACTCTCTAAATATATATATCTATATATAGTATTCAAAACACTATTAAAAAACTCATTATCAAATATATCTAATCATGAATCACACTCTCAAAATTCTAAAAAAAAAAAAAACTATATATATATATTTTAATAACTACATGATTCATCATTAAGTTTATTCGAAATTTTTATAATCTCTCTTGTATCTTGAGGTTATTTACACAATTTTATAATGTTTGTTAATTTTAAAATCAACCAATTTACATAAAACTTAAGATTTACTTTGGAAAAACAATTTAAAATTCGTGTGCACATGTTAACATTGATATATTTAAAGTTCCAAATTTAGTTAAAACCAAAATTTACATTTTTCAAGAAATGATAATATATGAAACTTTAGTTTTATCTAAATTTAGAAAAATAAAACCCATAACTCCTCCAAGAAAAAGATAAAAATTAGTAAAAAGAGGAAACGACGGCGTATTCAGACATGACTTAAAATTTGCACCATCAAATTGACAAATAGATTCTGTCTGTACTTTCCTACTGGGCAGAACGTGGCGGCATTCATGACGTAAGCATCCGTTACATTACAGATCACCACCAAGGGCAATTTCGTAACTCGAAAAAAATATCTCACGTTATTTGGAATGTTAAACCCAACAAGACAAGAGCCCGAGCCAATCCAAACTAAAAATGAAAAAGTAAATGAAAAAAAAAAAAAAAAACTGAAGTCTTTTTTAATAGAGAGCTCTTGTTTTGTTTTGTTTGTAGCGGTCTCTCTATCTCTCTACCAACTCAAAAAACCAGAACAGAGAACGCAAAACACTTCACTTCAACAAGAGAGTCTCTGATTCTTTTCACAACAACACCAATTCTTTATCCAGAACTCAACATTAAACAGATAAAATAAACATAAAATTTTTAATTTTAAAAAACACTCTTCCTTAAAAACCCTCCCCTGAAATCCCTAATTCTCTCCTTGTCCTCTTCCATGGACACAGAATTCTAGCAGGCTAGTCTCAGCCCTTGTTGATTCTTGCGTGCATCCCCCGCATTTTTTCTTAAAAGGTCGATTCTCCAACTTAGTTTAATTGATATGTCCTTTTTTCTTTTGAAAATTTTTAAGATTTTTTTAGTTTGTAATATATATTTGTTGGTCTCAGCTATTAGTATATTTATTTATTTTTTTTTTGGGTGGGTTGATTTGATATTGGTAATTGTTTGATTGTTTGATTTTTTGTTTTTGTTATTTTGGCTGTTTGTTTGTCTTGGTACTGCTAATTGAATAGATTTTGTAGGAACTCCTTGTGTTTTGAGAATATTATGATATTTTAACAAGTAAAGAAGTATTTCTAGGGTTTGGAGCTAGGTTTGCTTTGATTAGAACTGTAATTGCAATCTTCCTTAGAAGGTTAGTTAATTATTTGAAGTTATTGCGTATTAAGATGATCGATTTGTGTTGATATTGTGTTGTCCACTCCGAAACTCACGGATCCCATCAATAAATGTATCTGGTGGAATGTAATTTTATTTGAGTAAGGAGCATAATCCGGAAGCATTGAATAGTTAGATTAACAAATGTGTGATTTCTAAGAAAATTATTGTGGTGTCAGACATTCATGTTGTTTGGATTGACATGTGATTTTCCAAAAACATTGTCAACTAATTGTCATTTTTAGCTTTTTCCGTTATTGTTCGTTTTCTTAATGATAACATTTATTTTCATGGTTTATCTTGTCGGCTACCTGTCATATTTGCACTCTGTTTTGTGAACTATAGTATGCTAGATGCTTCAGATAATGACACGTTTTAATATAGTTATGTGAGATTTTACCAACGTGTCATTATCAAAGTAAACCTTTTTTTAGAAAAGGACAACAGCAGGACCCTTATTTTTAATCATAATCATCAATTGTTACACTCGTTAACGCCTTGTCTCCGTTTCAGAAATGCCTAATGTTTCTAATGTTCCATTATCCAGTTGTCTTAGCTGTAAAAGGTGGAAGCATTATTCTAGTGCCTGCTGAATTTGTTGCAACAACTATTTTTGCTTAGAAACAGCATACAGAGACCTAAAATTACAAAAGAAAAGTGTTCATTTGGTAAATAATTTAGTGTTCGGTGATTGATTGCATTTTCCCATTTCAATGTTTAGATGATGTATGTTTCCCCCTAGCACATATATAATATTAAGATATCTAAGCTATCATCTTTTGAAGTTTCTCACACTTTTGTTTGTGACAAGTAATCTCAGTCATAATCTCTGGCTATAATGCGAGCAACTAATCAAGCATGTATATGGTTCCTTTTTTCTAATGAAAAATGTTTGGCTATCTTGTCTTACAGTGAAATTGTGAGGTTATGTTTCCTTAGGTTTTGTATAGGTCCTATTATAGCATCTTGTCAAGGGCGGGCGAGAAAGTCAATATCAGATACAAATTATCAATTCTCAATTGTTGATGTTTTTCCCTTTTAAATCATCTTCAAATGAGACTTATCTTTTTCTTTGTGTATCTTGTCTTTTGAAGGTCACTTTGCTTTGGAGGTTCTGCACTGTACTTCATTTGTATCAGAATCATGGGCAGCACATTCAATCCTCAGATTTTAGTGGAAAAACTTAACAAGCTAAACAGTACACAGGCGAGCATAGAAAGTATCCTGTTGATTTGTATTTTTGGATTATATATCTATATCCTGTTGGTGTTTGTGTTCATATATGTTTAGTTGGCTGTTTTCATTTTGATAGTGAGATGAGCATTCTGTTTGTACAGTTTAATTGGTAAACAAACGAGCTCTCTATTTTACCAGTTGCTTCTCGAACCCGATAGATAGGACTTTAAGGGTAGCTACATTAATTTGATTTAGTAATCAACTGTCAAGTTTCCATTCTGTTAGATTTCTAATCATTTTTTCCTCAATTTTTGAATGCAAATTCTTTTTTTTTTCTTTTTCTTTTTTGGAGGAACTTTTCTACGAATTACACTTTTCAGATACTTTCTTATCCTTATATGGTTTACCTTAGAATTGATATGTATTGTTTCTTTTACAATAACTTTGTTAATAACTAGCCATTTGATTGTAAATCTTGAGTTATTGGTATATTTTTCTATACATATTTTTTGTTCCTTCCAAACTTCTTACAGCCAATCCAGAGTCGTTATCCTTAATGTGTTTCAGCTCTATCTCATTGGTGTATCTTCCACATGAACAAAGCAAAACAAGTTGTGGAAACTTGGGATACACAATTTCATTGCTCGCCACGGGAGCAGAAATTGGCTTTCCTCTATCTTGCCAATGATATTTTACAGAACAGTAGGAGGAAAGGTTCAGAATTTGTTGGGGAATTTTGGAAAGTTCTTCCGGGAGCTCTCCGAGAAGTTATAGAAAATGGAGACGAACATGGAAAAAATGCTGCTCGACGATTGGTATACTCATCTCAACAATGCATGCTTTTATATTTACTTATGTTGTCAAATAAGTTGATAATTTGCTTTTTACAAAATTAGGCTTATAACACTTTAAAATACATAATCTTTGTGTGGAAAGAAACGGGAGCTATAATGATTATAGTTTATGTATTTGAGAAGGGAAACATGGAGGATTTAAATGATAGGTGATTAATTGCAGCATTGTGAATGCTGACTAATTTTTATTAGATATTTATATTTGGCAAGTTTTAGGAGATTTTCTTATACTTGATGACTTACTTGGTCTGATAAAGTAAAAAAGATCACTGAACTGACTCTTATGTTGGGGAAAGTAACTGTAACGGTCCATTTTAGAAAGTGCACTTGAAAATGCAGGTAACATAGAGTAGGGTACATTTTGGAAGTACAAGCTCTAGCATTTTAACATGCAGACTAAGCTATTTTGGGACTAAAATTTCTAACTAACATGAAAAGGATTATCAAATTTTTAGTTGAAATATAACGAGGGTAATGGTTAGATAAGTATCTGAATTGAGATTGTAAATGTTGGAGGTGCACAATCTAGCATTTAAACTGTCAGATTACACTATTTAGTGTTAAAATTTAAATTTTCTAATTAATATGAAAAGCAATAATGTAGTTTTGGTTGAAAATCTATTCATCATATTATAGAAGAAAGAAACAGGGTTAGAAGAATGATATCCTATTGTTTTCTTCGGTTAATTGTGATTGTTTATTTTGGTTGATGCTTTAAAATGAAAGATTAACACTTTACTCCCTTCTATGAAGAACACCATTATAGCACCAGAGTCTACACATTAGAATGTGACTTGAGACGAGTCATTGTGAAGCTACTTATGTTCCGTAATTTATATTCTAGGGGAATCTTTTGACCGAGATTTTACTGTGTTTTTCATTGTGAAAAAAAATGAAAATAATGAACACTAATATCGTATTAAGTGTCATGACCAGTGTCTTAAAAAACGTAATAAGGCGTGCCTTTGAGGCGATTTTTTACAAAATCGTACTGAGGCTTGTGCTTCACTAGTTGTTTATAAGGCTTACGCCAAAACTGACTGAGGCGTGCGCCTCCTCTATTGCGCCTCAAAGGCGTATTGAGGCTTAAGCCTCAATTTGGGCTTCTTTATTTGGAGCTTTTAAGTGTTTTGGGTTGATTTTTACTAGTTTTAATGACCCATTAACCCATATCAGTTTAATGTAAAAAAAAAAAAAAACAGAGAGAGAAACACGTGACAAACAAAAAGAAAAGGTTTGGGTTTTTTCTTTGACTCACTGTCTTCTTCTTTCTACTTCGGTCTTTCCTCTTGCTGCTGGTCGTTTTATGAACTTACGATGATGTGATTTACTGATTTTCATTAACCTTTTTGGATTGGTATTGTCATTATGATGAGTTGTTAATGATTATTAATGTGATTATGTGATTATTGGTTGTTTTATGAAATTTTATGTGCTTCATATATCTTTTGTGAGGGTTCCGCGTCGCCTCGTTGGAAGACAACACCTCGATACTAAAAACGTATTTTAAAACATTAGTCGTGATGAATCAGGATGTTCAAAATTTCTCTTTGATTGACGTTAGATGTTAATTTAAGAACATACTAGTTTATGTTTCAATATGGTTCTAATCTTGCTATTGTACTTGGTTAACTAGAAGAACTGCTAGGGAAGTTGCAATCATCTTCTGCAGTTTTGGCCTTTTCAGAATGCTTACATAAGTCTTACATCTATTCTTTTTTATAATAATACTCATTTCAGTATTAGAGCAATCTCTTATTGATTGTGTAGGTCTGTAGGACATTAGCATGATCTATTTCTTTAAGTTTCTACTCTGTCTGTGCAGGTTGGTATTTGGGAGGAGAGGAAAGTTTTTGGTTCTCGAGGGCAAATTCTGAAAGAAGAGCTTGTGGGAAAGCACCAAGATAACAATAGAAATGGGAAGCATCTGGGTGTCAAACTGGTAATTGAAGTCTTTTATTTGACTGGATGATGACACTAAACTGTACCTTTGTTTAAACCTGGAGGATTGATGCCATCTAACATCTTCTTTCCTTAAAGCAGAAGCAGCCTATTGGAAATACAGTGGACAAAATAGTTTCAGGTTATCAAGTTGTTTATGGTGGCCAAATGGATGAAGACGTTATATTGACCAAATGTAGGAATGCTATTAGCTCTATTGAGAAAATAGAAAAAGAAATTGGCGGTGACATCCATTCAGGTATTACCTGCATCTGGCTTCTTTTGTCAATCATAGCATTTACATTTACAATTACATAAATTTTTACTTCTTAAAATGGCTATCACAAATGAATTGCAATTAATTATCTGCAATCGAGTTCACTTACTAGACATTTTCTCATCATGATTTAACATGCCATAGTATATTTATTTATTTTTGTTACATATACTTTCAATTCCTAGAGTACCATGAACCAAACATAGCATTTGTGAAGTGGCATTTTGAACTTAGAAGTGTTGATGTCTCCCATGATTTAAATCAAAATTTGTTGATGGTACTTTTGTATGATCCCCATACTATTGATAATATGATAAACAGTCTTCATCTTAACAAGAAGGAAGATATTGCATAATTGCTATCTTGGTAAATGTTCCACGGAAGGAGAATCTTGAAGTGATACTAGTTTTTCTACATGTGGTGAGGAGCACAATTGATTAGTTAACAACCTTGAGTCCTCTCCATTTATTAAGAATGAATGGATCTTGTTGAGCTGAGATTCCACTAATTGATGATTTTGTTTATCAAGTATCAACCTCTAGATTTTAAAATCGAATTACACGGCGCCAGGCCTGAAAATGTTGTTATGCTTTTAGAATTTCTCAGATAGATTACCTTTCATTAAAGGATTTCTCAATCTGTTGTTGAAATCTTATTGGGTTTTATGTTTATAAAAGCATCCTTTCTCTGAACAGGACAATTGCCTGGATCTGCATTTGTGGAGGAGCTGCAAGGGCAGCATGCTACTGTGAGGAACTGCGTTGAGCAGTTAACAGCAGCGGAATCAATGAGAGCAAATCTCGTGTCTCATTTGAGGGAAGCTCTTCAGGAACAGGTTAGTCGGCCAGACTATTCTGTAGTTGTAAAATGTTGTGTGAAACTTTTGGTTGCCTGTCAACGCTGACATATACTCTCTTTTTCAGGAATCTAAGCTGACTCAAATCCGTAATGAGCGGCAGGTTTGGCACTGCTACCTATTCTGTTTCGATGAGAATATAATTTAGCTATCTTTACAAACATACACGTCTCTGCAATGTGCAACATGCACATGCACATATGTATAGAATATAATTGAAATACATTTGACATGAATTCCAAATATATCTATAAATGTGCTTTGAATCTTCCAAAAAAAAAAAAAGGTTTGGTTTTTAAAGATCCTCGAAGAAAGCTTCCAAGTTTGTGATTTACTGAAACATATTTCACAAGAAACATGAAATCAAGTTTAATTTAGTTTACTGAAAGCATATGAATAACTTGCCCCTTGTTTTCCTCTATTTATTTTTTTTTTCCATTTTTTCTTTTTTGAAATTACATTGCCTTCTTCTTGTTTAGTAACAAGTTCTTGAAGTTGATGTAAGCATTGAGGCTTGAGAGTTGTGATCATATAATAAGAGAGTGTTAGTTATGGCTGTTGACTTGTTCCTTTCACAACTTTAAACATTGTATATTGACCTTTATGTCTTTAATGTACAGAATTGTGTTCTTATGGTGAATTTTATGAGACTTTTTAACTTTGTTGGTTCTCCCTTTTGTTTCTTGTTTACCAGACTGTGCAGTCCCAGTCAGAGCAGGCAGGTAATATTTGCCGGAAGTTAATAGCTGAGCATAAATCAAAGGAAGCTTCTTCTTCAATGGGACCTCCCGGATATATCCCAGCAGACAGAGAACAATCAGCTCCTGTGATGTTTGGGATTGAGGAAAGCCCCCGGAAATCTGTAGCTGCTGCCGTGGCAGCCAAGTTAACTGCTTCAACATCCTCAGCTCAGATGCTCTCTTATGTCTTCTCCTCTTTAGCTTCTGAGGCTATCAATAATAATCAGAGTAAAGAATCCTCTGGTGATCTCCCTCCTGAAAAGAAGAGGCCTAAACTTGAAAACGACAAGTCTTTCACACCTCCTCAGAATCCCCAGGCACCACCAATTGGTTCTTTCACACACCTCGATTCTCTTCAAAATAATGTTACGACCACAACTCAACTATTGATACCAAATACCCCGCCACCTCCGCCACCATCATCTCCTCCACCGGTGCCTCCACCACCACCACCACCTATGGCACCACAACCATACCAGGTTCCCCAATACACTGGATCAATAACTGTGCTGCCATACAGCTATAACATGACCCCACCCCCACCTCTTAACTTACCTGGGTATCCATCAGTGTCTCCTCCACCATTGACAGGCATGTCGCCCTTTGCTCCACCTCCAACTAACCTGTATCCAAGTTTTCAAGGCTCAGATGGTAATTTCTACAGCCAGCCAACATCGATGGCACCTGTATCTCGGCAATAGGATCATTTAGTTAGGGATGTTGTAGTTGAAAAAGGCTTGCTGGGAACATAAGACATCCTTCTTCAGTGATGAAGCTTTCGCGCTTCGCCCAGCATTGGAACCTCTTTCAAGTTCATGTGCACTATACACCTAAATTAGAATTGCACATAATGAATGTTTGTAACTTAAATGTTTTTGAAGTGCCTTGAGATTTTAAGGTGTTATACAAATTTGATAGCATTGTTAAATTAAGAAAAGGGAGATTTAACTCTCTTGACTAGGTAAAATTCTTGTTGTTTTGTAGTGGATGATTGGTAGGTTTATGCCTAGAATCTTTGTCTGATGTTGTGTGGTGCCTGTCTCTCACCATCAAAATTGAACCCAAAATGGGATCATACAGACATGGATATACCCTATTTTTTGTTGTTAGACCCACAATGCCCTACTCTGGGCCCAAAATTGTTGTGGGATTGGGTTGGCCCTGTGTTCATGTCATTGGATTTTGGTTTTCTATCCTGAAAGCAACTTAGGCCGTACCTTTAAGGAAGACTATCAGAAGATATACAAGGTGATTGGTGAATCATTCAACGCTTACGCTTTGAATGTTGCATTAAAATTAGTCTCAAGAATAATTATTTTCTTAGTGGAATCTGTCAAATTTGACCACAAAAATTATTAGAAATCTATTTTTAATCGCGTACATAAGCTTGATTAATAGTAATCACATTGCAAAATTATTATTTTGCCCCATAGCCAACAAACTACTGAAATACTCCTCCACATTTTATTATATAAACTTCCTCCAACCTTTTCGTCTCCTTTCTTTTCTCTTTCTCTTCGATTATCTCTATTCTTTCCCTCATTTCTCGGTCAATAGGATCCATATTCTTGCAAAATCAAATGATAAGTTGTTAGAGACCAGGGGCGTACCCAGGAAATATTTGCTTCCTGGGTTAAATTATATGTATAAATGTCTTTTTTTTTTCCTCATTACACACTAACATTACAAAGACAACTCATTAGTTATCGATAGTTAGATTTATCTGTTTTTGTTTAATCAATATTTTTTAATGCTTAATTAATGGCTTACAAACTCTCACACTAAATTTATTAAATTCGGTGTGCAATGCAGAGAAAAACTCTTGTGATTTTCCATTTTTCCTCCTCCATGCACATTGATGTAATAAAGTTCAGTACAAGACATACAAGTCATTGATTAAGAATAACAAAATTTTTATATGATTCTTGATGATATTATTTGTTTAATTTTTTAATAATAAGATGACACCAATAATGGACTACTAAATAATATAAAATATATTGTAAAAATTATATATAAACAATTATTTAAATTTGTAGTTCAAAAAAAATATATTTAAACTTACAAATGACTTAATTCTATAATGTCAAAAGCCATAATATTATGTGTATTTTTACCACTTACTTTGAACAACAAAATATTTACATTTCATTAAATTTAGGCAAATATATCATATTCATATAATATTACCCAACCTTAGGGGCTGTTTATGTAATTAACCTTTTATATATTTAATTTTTTTATTTATTTTAAAAAAAGAGGGCTGCCTGGGCTACAGCCCGGGGCAGCCCTCTCATTGTTCTGCCCCTGTTAGAGACAAAACATCAACAAAAACAACTCCAGAAAGAGTAACGCTAGACATTCCACATTTCCACCTTTGCATTACTCCTCCGAGAAAAATAATCAATGTTGTTTTTAGAGAGATGAAGCTTTTGGAGAGATTTCTCCCCTCATATGATGTTTTTCAAGTTATTTGATAATATTTCTGTTTGTTGACTTAATAGGGTACATAAAATCTATATTATATTTAGTTGTGATTTTGAATTGTGTTTGGGTTTGGGATTGAACTTGGTCATTTTCCATAGCATTTTTTGTAGATCACCTATGTGAAAACATTGCTACATGAGATCATTAGGCATTGCAACGTAATATCACCGGGCATTTCATATGTGAAATCATCGGGTATTGGTACATGAAACCTTCTAGAAGCTCTTGAAATTGGAATACGATGTTGGATTTGGGACCATAATATATCGTTGGAAATCGTCTCAACAAGCCCTACAACAAAATCCACAAGACTACATGTAAAAACAACGAAACCTTAGTAAAGTAATGATTTCACAACAAGCCCTACAACAAAATCCACAAGATTTCATGTAAAAAGAACAAAACTTTAGTAATTAAAGTGATGATTTCATGTAGATAATGACAGATGATTTCATAATCATCAGTTTAATTGTTCATACATCTTGTTGTTAAATGTACATGATAAGATCATTTGAACCCTCGTCACAAATGTATGTAAAAGAGCAGATGTACATTTCTCAACCAAGAGTGTATGTACACTACTTGATGATGTATCAAAATATAAAAACAGAAGATCAAGCATATAGTATTTGTCCAATTATTTTGTAAATAATTCTTAAAAAATAAAATAAAATACAACTTCATGTTATAGATTTACTATTAAGAAATGATCACATGGATGTGAAGAATAATTGTTGTTTCTTTTATGTATAAACAAATAATTAAAACAGAAATCATTATGTTAATTAGATGTTTAAAGTAAATATAAAAAAGAGAAACATGTATTGGCTTGGTGTTGTTGGAATTAAGATGACTAGATGAGATTAGGGTCGGTGGTGATGAAACAATCACGTGAGTATGACATTGTCTATAGCAAACCTATCTATGTAAATAAAATATGTAATATTACTCACACATATGTTTAGCTTTTGGATGGAGACATTTTGATTTTTGAGATTAAAAAAAAAAACAGTTAAAAGTCGAAAACTGAGACAGAAAAGCAATTATTTAATAATTGTATTAATTATGTCTATTGTCTAGTCTTCATTTTCTAACATGGCCACCACACTATCACCATCACCATGAGATGCTCATTTGACCATGGAACCCTTCTTCTTCTTCTTCTTCACTAGAGTCTAGACAAAACTAAAAAAAAAAAAAAAGTGTAAAGAAGAGAGTAAGTGAGCAAGTTCAAAAGGTTTTGGGATTTGAACTTATTGAAAGGGATTGTTTAGGAAGCAGGACCAACCAAATCAACTATCTAAATCTAGGTTAATTACAATTGGGTCCACAAAACTTAGTTTAAACTTTAAAGAAACAATAACTGGCTAATTTAATTTAAAACTGTCTAGTTAATTTAGTCTCAATTTAGTTTAGTTTTAGTTCAGTTTAGTTCAGTTTTAGTTTAGTTCAGTCCTCCTTGGAAGGTTTTGTGGTGGGTTCGCTTTTGGGTGAATTCTCCCCAGTGGGGGAGCTGTAGTCTGGGCCGTGCCTCGATGTCTTATCTCGATCGGTACCCAGTATAGTTCCTGGCTGGTTCAGTTATCCAACTGTTGTAACCCCTGTTACTTCCAATCCAAAAAAAAAAAAAAAAAGACATGAAAGTGCATGGCCATGTGCATGTGCATGTGCATGGGCATGGGCATGTTAAAAATTGTTTTAGAGTCCCAATAGAGAGAATAGATGAAAACAGGCATCCAAACAAAACCCAGAGAAACACTGTGGAAACACAAGGTGAGACAAAAGCACCGTCTCAGATGTTCCGAGTTCCAAGTTAAACAAACAGCAAATTAAATGCAATTGCCAATATTAATTATTATCATTAATTAAAAATGTATCAGATTGAAAACGACAAAGAGGAGAAAAGCAGTCAACGTTAGGCTAACGTCAGCCAGACATAAATGGAGGAAACAAAAGCTGTTGAAAAGCCGTCATGTCGTTTGCTTTAACGGCGAGAGGTGGAAAAAAAGTAGAGTTGCTGAGTTGTTCGCATTTTAAAAAGTTGTGTTGCGTCAGACTTTGTTGGTAAATCAAAAGCATGCCTTCTTATTATTATTATTAACTCCATTTTTGGTCAAACTGGCAGACCAACAAACACCACACCCCCCCTTGGGCCTTGGCCCTTTCCCATTACTTCTTCGGTTCTTCCTCACCTCTTTTATCTAATCATTTCAACCACTAATATAATCTTATGCTCAATATGGTTTGATATTAAAATACACTTATTTTATAATCTGAAATTGTTTCAAGTTTGAATCGTTACACTATATTAAATAATAATAAATAAATAAATAATTTGTTGTTGTTGTAAGTTATATTTTTATAGAATGATTTAATCATGCCATTCATAATTATTGTTGATATAAGTATAATTAAAGCTTTGTTCAATATATTTGTGACAAATGTGTGACTTTTATTTTATTTTTTATTCAGGATAACATTGATTTAGATGTGTAGTTACCACCAAGCTATGCATACAACTAAAGTCGGCTTTATCAAATTCGGAGAATTTAAGGCACCATGAAAAAATCTAAATGAACAATGTAAATATGAAAAAAGTGGGTGAAAATTAAATAAAACTTGACTATATTTTCAAAAAAAATTTGGGATCGAAGAGATCATGTCACACCCAGGCTCTATGGTGGCTTCGCCACTGCCTGCTACCAATAAAATATATGGGATTACATTCTTACTCTAGATTTGTATATCTACCGATAAAATACGACTTTTAATTAATCATATATAAGTATGGTTAGACTATATCAATTCAAATTTATGACTCAATTTTTTAATTTTAATATTTCAGCCATCCATTTACTTATGTGCTCTTTAATCCAATGACTGAAAGGATGAAGTTAAAAAATTGAGTTGATATAACCTAACACATATGAGTATTTTTAACAATTTAAGATGTATAATATACTTTGATAATTTTAAAATTTTGTTAAAATCCAATCTTATATGTAAGTGTTTGATGAATATAGATAAACATGTTAAACCAAATAAAATACTTTCGTAATCAAAATAAACATAAACAATACAAAACTTCAAATGAAGTGTTTTTAATTATTTTTTAATTTAAATATAAGGGTAAAATGGTATATTTGGTTAAAATGGTAATGGAAAATAACATAAGGTTGTTTTTGGCTAATAAATGAAACCAGACGGTGGTTTTTGACCAATAACTCAAACTAGAGGGTGGTTTTTAATAATAACCCTAAAATATTTTATACCTTTAACAGTCCAATACAGTTTAACGGAATGAAATCGTTGTCACCATACATGGTATAAATAAATAAATAAATAAAAACGGATTAAGCACTTCATCATGATAGTTTTTGAAAACAAAACTTAATATTAATTGTTAAATTATTGTAATCCATGTGCGTTTTTACACTTTGTCCGTGACTCCGTTCTCAAAACACCACCTGTAGTCAGAATATTTGTCCCATTAAAATTACGAAATTTGCCACTGCCCTTGTGAGCACACCTGTGAAGATGTGATTACCGACACAAGGTTGTGGCAAATTGAGTGAATTAATTTATAAAAAAAAGAATTAGAGGCCGACATGCAATGCATGGGATTATAATTTTAACGGTTACCGTGAGCACACCACGACATTCCCACCGGCTTTTCGCCGCGACATGTTCCTCACAGTTTTCTTTACCTTTCCCAACACCATTATCATTCCTCATTCTCTATCTTTCCATTTACTTGAATGTTTATCGAGACCTAACATCGGAGGAGGTATAAGGGCCGGTTAGAAAGTGCCACGTACGTTGTTTGATTTGCCAAATTGCAATGTCCTTTTTCTGGGAAGCTGCTGAATTCACAAATGGCTGTTCCTTCATTTTAGTGTAGATCCGATTATTCCGATCATATAATGATATCTTTCTTGGAGCTGGTTTGAGTATAAATGGTAAAAAAGCAAATACACATAGAAAGAGATCACAGAGAGAGAGAGACATTACAATTTACACATACATCAACGTTCAACCAATAAATAAATACAAATGTACCCGATCAAGTACTACTATATTCTTCTTGCTCACTCTTTCTTTAATAAATCCCATTCCCAAAAAAAAATGTAAATACAAATGTATATCATGTATGTACTGCATATTTGCACCCCCCCCACCGTCCGATTATTATCTCCATATATCCAACGACTGTCTCAAACTCAACATGGGGTATTCATCTGGGTTCCATTTCCACACTCTCAAGTCTCAACCGTTGGATAATTTTCTTTGAAATTTGATCTCGATCTAGGGAGATATAAAAAAACATCATCCCCCATATACCCTGATATGTTCATATATGGACCAGATCAGTTGTGAGAAGACCAATTAAGTTCAGTGTTAGTTAATTAGTGTTATTTGTTGGGATAAAACAGTTAGTGTGTTAGTGCCCTTCAAACTTTAGTGGTTATAGTTAGTGCCTTTATTTTAGTTTCCATCGTTTAATTACATTTTCCTATTTTCATGCATTGTTGTTTCCATTTTAATTGCTGTAGTGGGTGTATGTAAGACTTATAAATAGCCAGATATTGGTCCGAATGAAATCAGAGAAATATATACCAAATTATCATCTTTGTTATCTTCTCCTCTATATTCTCTCCTCTACTCTATCTCTCTGTAGTTCTACCAAAACTATGTGATACATATCATACCCTTCCATAAATTTTGATTCTCAGTCAATATGAGGGGTATTTAAGTCAAAAAAGCTCAATTCACGTATAAATATACGTATATGAAAAGGATATATATATATATATAGCGACAAGCACAATCGAACAAAATCGTTTTCTTTTTATACGCCTAGCTATGAAGATGATTCAAAACATATATACGCCTGCTTGTTGTTTCTCTTAAAATCTGAAAAAAGCCAGACGGCCCTTATAATTAAACAAAAGCAGAAACTTTCTTTTTCTACGTTACCGTACAAAATTCAGCTCCTTCTTTTTAAGTTCTATTTTTAAAGCCCATTTACATCCATCTTCGCAAAAGCGCTTCTGTTCTCATCGGACATGCTGCATACATTAAAGCATGCGTAGACTCTGTGAGTAAGAGCTATGGAAGCCAAAAAAGCATGCGTAGAATTCCTGTTCAAAAAAATATTCAACGCAAAGCAGAGAAGACTGAGACTGTTTTAGGGTATGGTATGCCGTATGCCCTAAAAGTGGAAAAATAAAATTATCTTCTACAGAGAAAACTGGCTTTATTGAAAAGCTATATTTCAAGATAGATTTTGGATTTTTGATACCAAATTTTAAGTTATCTTAAATGATGCGAATCGAATAGTATTGAATAATTATAAGTCCCATATGGCCATATGTTATTACTAATGTGATTCGTTTGGGTAGAGCTTTAAATTAAAAGATTTATTTTCATTACAAGAAGAAAAGGAAACCGTCCAAATCCAAACATAGTATCAAAAAAGCTGAGAATATTCATCAAATTGGTTTGTCATTGCTCACATGAAAGAATAAAAAAAAAAAGGAAGAAAAAAGGAATGGGAACCATATCCGAATTCGAGCTGATCTCCCCATCTGATCATCACACAATACTTCGCATAACGGAAATAATAATTTATTATAGTAGGGGTCACAATTTATGTTATAATATAATGTATTTGGATCCGTTGTGATCCATTTAATTAATCGTATCAATATTTAAAAGTACATATAGAACGTTGATTCGAACCTGAGACATTATCGTTCTAGTTCTGACCAGCTGTTTAACCCACTGGGCTCTGGGGTTAATTTGAGAGGAAGAAAAGGAAAATGCGCATGAATGTCACGTCAAAAAAGAAAAGAGAGGTTTGTGAACTGTGATGGGCACGTTGCTTGTTTAATCTTTAAGATAATAATGGCCCGACAACAAGGACGGGGACAGCCGTCTATTAACCAACTACTCCCTTCTGATAAAGCCTGTTCTTCATGTCTCCCCCTAACAAATTCTTAATTCTTCAACTTTTATTCTTTTATTTTTATTATGACATCCCATTACAATAAGATAACACTTTTGCTCACCCTAAAGGGAAAAGCATTACCCTCTTCTAAATGGGTGATATGTGTTTACGGAGTGAGTAAATTTGTCCAAACACGATTATCCTTTTGAACAAATTTTTGGACAAATTTTTGGACAAATTTACCTCTCTCTATATACATGTCATCTTTTTGGGAGAAAGGTAATGCTTACCCCCTACTCTTACAATAAACTCATTCTCCTCCGTTTGTTCTGTTCATCTCCCAAAAATATATATAATTTAAATATTATCTTATTATAAATATATGTTTTGGTTTTTTTACAATTTCTAAAATCCTATAAATGAAGAGATGAGATCGGTCCAATGGTAAATATCAAAATCCTATATTATGATAATTGTTTGCTTCAACTAATAGACGACAAATATCATAATCTATCTGTGACCAAAATCAATCGCTCTCTTTCTCTTTCCATATCCAGAGGGCATGCGTTGACGAGTGACGACTACAACAGACCAAACATTTTTAATCTTTTGTTAATCCAAAAAAGTAAGAAAACTAAATATATGTTTATTACAAAAATACCCCTAAATTTAATATATTAATAAAATAAGATCCTCTCAAGTCTCAAGTCTCAAGTCTCAAATACACTCCCCTAGTCTCCTTACTTGGACTCTCTTTCTCTATAAATAGCAGCCAAATCTCCCATCATTTTCTCACACAATCTCCACATCTCACTCTCCAAAATTACACTTCTCTCACAAACAGTTTTCTACTTGTTTGTTGCAAGATTTGATCTTTTCGATTCACAAAATGCATTATCAAGCCGAGTCATGGGGTTCTTATTTTCCAACAAGAGCTGTTGGTGGCGATCCACTGGAGCGCATACAGAGGCTGGCCTCAGAGAATGCGGTGGTGATCTTCAGCGTGAGCTCATGCTGCATGTGCCATGCCATCAAGAGGCTTTTCTGTGGCATGGGTGTCAACCCCACTGTTTACGAGCTCGACGAAGACCCCAGAGGCAAAGACATGGAGAAGGCTCTCACCAGACTTCTGGGTAGCTCCTCCGCCGTCCCCGTTGTCTTCATCGGTGGCAAACTGGTCGGTGCAATGGACAGAGTCATGGCCTCTCATATCAATGGCACTCTAGTGCCTCTTCTCAAAGAAGCTGGTGCTCTTTGGCTTTGATCGATCATTTTAATTAATAATTATCACCCTTTCTTTTAACAGATTTTGAAAAAACTATGACTCGTATAGGAAACGACGACGACAAGGCAGAGGAAGAGGAGTGGTGTGTTTCACTTTTGCGAATCTCCTCCATTTGGACACACTGAGAACTAATTAATGTCTTAGCTAGTTTAATTTCTACTACTTTTTTTTGGTTTGGTTTGGTTTGGTTTGTGTTTGTGTTTGTGTTTTCACTGTTCCTGGTCTCAGCAGAGAAATGTAATTGCTCCCTCCTCTGTATTATAGATAGAAAATGATAATAATAAAAAAAAGGTTTCAACTTTAATCTTCATGTTTGTGTATCGACGAGTTTATAAGTTTGTCTGAAAAAGATTTTATTTTGATCAATATAATTATCTGGATTTGTGCCGGAAAACTCGCCGGATAAACCCCACAATAAGTGAAATAGTGAATGTGGAGATATGGTTATGGTGTTCCTCACCACCATTACACTCTCGGTTGGTCTACTCTGCCAATAGGGTCCCACCTTTCTTGTCGAACTCACGTGTTATTGATTTAACCGGGCCAGTCTTAGGCGCCTAGAAGAATAAAAGTGAGTGGAAGTGAACTTTGCAAAAGTGAAAAAAATGGGTGTGGTCTAATCAACGGTTCATCCGTACAACGAGGGTCCATCCATTATTTTATTTTCATTACATGTGTTACTCTCTCGTCGTGACACGTGGTGATAGTTACAATGAGTTGTTTAACCCTGTTAAGCCACGTCGGACTTCATGAACAAATAATTTGGTCTCCCAGCGGTCGGTGCCGGTGGACGGTTGATGCTTGATACTTGATTTGTTATTTTAGTGTTTTGCTTCTTTTGCCGTGAGATTCTTCCTGGCCACGTTAGTTTGGACCCGTTCCGTACAATATTACCACGTCACTTGATATAACTCACTATAGCTACAAGGTTTGCCTTACAGCATCCATGCTGTGAAAGTGGATTACACGTAAAAAAAACCGTTGACAAAGTTTACAATAATAACAAATTTGCTTCCTATGTGACACGAAAAAAAACTTGATGGACAATTAATTCAAAATTTGGTTTTCAATATTTATATTTAAAACATATTTATTTTTAATGATATGTCTAATTTTTTTTTTTTACCAAATATAAATGAAAAATAAATGTAAATTTTAAATACTTGTTGAGTCAATTGAAAAAATAGTTGTGCAACAGGTCGTCTGAAAGTAAACGGTCATATCGACAACGTTTAATATATATTTTTTGCTATATCACTTGAGGTAAAATATACATAGCTGCATTGGAGATACATTTTTTTTTTTTATTAAACTGTCTATTTATCCTATGTAACATTTTTTTTTTTTTACAAATTACACTCACCATTAAAGATAAGGGTTGGAAAAAAATTTGGGTATACTCGATACTCCTCATCTCTCATATTATGTGACATTTCAAATATATATAGGTTACAACTGAAAGGTAATATTTACTCGATCAAAATTCAAAACTTAATGATTTTGAAAGAGAAATAAAAATTTAGTGAAGAATGAATTAAGAGATTTGATGGATTCTAATCTTTTATAGTAACTCTTTCAACAAAAAATAAATAAATAATTGATTGTATTTGATAAAGAGAACATTAATAGAATGACAAAACCTCTCATTAAGGTCGGTGTAAAAAAGGTTATCACTGAATCAATCTCATATCATCTAACATAAACATATATACTTAATACGGTTAAAAAATTAAATAGCACTGTTTGAGGCTCTTTTTTGGGAACAGGCACCAACTTACTAACTTAAGTTTAAAATACACCATTTATGGTGAACGGACAAAATTGCCCCCCACAGTAACCTTCTTCACCATAATATATTGATAGTTAAAAAGGCTCGAAAATGTTTAAAAAGGTTCAGAAAAGGCTCGAAAAAGGTTTGAAAAGGCTCGAAAAAGGTTCGAAAAAAGTTCGGAAAAGGCTCGAAATGATTTCGTGCCTTTTTGAAATATTTTCGTGCATTTTGAAGTTGTTATCGAGCCTTTTGGAAAAGTTATCGAGCCTTTTAGAAAGGTTATCGAGCCTTTTTGGAAAAGTCTCGATAACTTTTCCAAAAGGCTCGATAACCTTTCCAAAAGGCTCGATAACCTTTCCAAAAGGCTCGATAACTTTTCCAAAAGGCTCGATAACTTTTCCAAAAGGCTCGATTAAAAAATTAAAAAATATTTTGAGCCTTTTTGAACAAAGTTTCCAGCCTTTTTGTACAGTAATCGTGCCTTTTTGTACATGAAAAGGCACGATTGGTGTATGAAAATGCACGATTGTACAGTAATCGTGCATTTTCATTAAGTGTTCGAGCCTTTTCATACACTAATAAAAAGGCACGATTGGTGTATGAAAAGGCTCGAACACTTCATTTCGAGCCTTTTTCAATGGAAGATTCAAAACCAAAAAAAATCTCTGGGGGCGTTGGGCCCACACCCCCACGAGCTGACCGGGCAGCTCGACCACCGCGAGCTCAGCGGAGAGCTCGACCCCCGAATGCGTTTGCGTAGAGCCACAAAACTAATTATCCATTGGAGGTCTGTTTTAAATCTCAGAAAACTTCAAAGTAAGAAAAGAATGTGTAAAGTAAGGGTATTTTTGTCCATTCACTATAATAGGTGCCTTTTAAACTTAACTTATTAAAGCAGTGACATTGTCACCAAATCAGTTTAAAAATGTGACATTTCTCACCAATTCCACTACTTAATATGTATGATTAACATCACATTTTAGAATATGTGGTAGTGTATCTTTCATTCCACGTAGTGGAGAGGGTTGAAGTTCATATACCACCAAACCACATTGGACGTCTATAAGTTTTAAACTTTGACATAAACTAATTTTATACAAAATTCCTTTTTGTGGAAATCTTCCAAAGATCGAGCAAGCAGACTGCAGAATCAAATTAAGAACAAACTCAATTATTTCATTAATTCTTAACCCATCTAGTAACCTACATTTTGAGTTAATAGATCACCTTTGGAACTCTCAAAAGACAGAAGGGTGAACAGGAAATGGAACATTCTCATGATGATATTATAAACAAAAGAACAGAATTTTTGCATCTTTGACATTCTGATTATTGATATTCTACAATCCATTTTCTATATTAAAAAAATAAAATAAAAATTGGCTTAAGTGAAGAAGTTTATCTACTTATACAAGCATCATATATATGGTTTAAAAGTTTCGATGTAACAATTGGCTGAATATAATTTTTTGTCAGGCAATCATCAATTAATCGAGAATCGAGATAATGGCAAATTTAATTAGCACACCCTTTTTATAAGATTACCTTGATCAAATATGTCAATTGGCATGGTATAGATTCTGTTTATATATATAGTCTTTCTATTATCGGTTCGAGTTGACAAAAGTTATACCAGTTTCTTGTATGTGGATCACTGGATTTAATTACTTTGACTGACAAGTGCATATAGCCAAGTCAAAGTATTTAAATCCAGTGGCCCACATACAAGGAACTGATATAACTTTTGTCAGTTCGAACTGATAATAGAATTTATATATATATATATATAAGAATCAACTAAAGTAGTGACTAGGAAGATAATTTTTTTTTAGAGACGCGTAAAACTCGTGGGAGAGTTAAGGTTAAAATTAATAAAATTAATTAATTATGGCAATATATATATATAAAGAATCAACTACAGTAGTGACTACGAAGATAATTTTTTTTAGAGGCACATGTAACTCGTGAGAGAGTTAAGGTTAAAATTAATTAATTAATTATGGTTATAGTTAATGAGCGATTATCAATTTGGTCCCTAACTTATTAGGAAATATTATATTTGATGATTTTTTTAAAGATCATTTTTAGTATCATGCACAAAGCTCTGTTTATAGGGATTGTGGCGCGCAAAGCTCCAAAACCAAGAAGTTGTATTTGAAATTCCATGAACCACCAGAATCCAGATAACACATTTTTTTCAATCGATATCGTTACGAAAATGAAAGACAAAAGCCATTATATATTTACCACCAACGTACATCTTCTGTTTCAAAGCCATGGAGAGTTCTCCAAATAGGATCGATGCCAAAATCTTGCCTACCATTCTACCAAGTACCAAGCATGAAAATGGAGCTTTTAGATTTTATGCTGCTTTGTCTTATGGACTTCAATAAAGGTCCACAATCAATCCCCTTACCAGACACATGATCTTGGTCCAATTTTATTTTTTATGGTATAATAAAGGACGGCTCTATTGCCACCTACAAAATATCTTCCTACACTCATGTTTTAACGAAATCTTTTTATTTATAAAATACACTTACATTTAATTACTTAAAATACATGGCTTTATGCTTGGAAATTAAATTTACTTTCTACACCCATAATTTGAACACTTAATCTATCATACTCCGTAACGATATATATTTAATCAAACCCACCATCAATTGGGAAATATAATACTTTTTTTTTTTTTTTTTTTTTTTGAAAAAAACCGTATATTGTTATTTGTTTAATTATTATTGTTGTTGTTTTCTATAACAATGATTAAGCGTGTAAACCATTATGATTTCATGGTTTTTTAGATAATTCAATACATTGATTTCTCAAGTAACAACGAAAAAACATAATTAGTTTTAGCATTGAATTTCTATTTTATTTTTGCCCACATAAAATTTTAGTTGTAGAGTTTTATTTGAACATGACCTCTTTTTTTATCCGAGTAAATTCTATAATATTTGTTAAAAGGAACAAGGAAATTGTAGTTGAATTTGAACATGTGTAGTAATGAAAAAAAAAAGGTAAAATGAGAAAAATGGGTGTAATAAGAAAAAATAATTGTTTTAAAAAAATTTACTTAAATGATAGGTTTGGTATTTTAAAGGGTATAGGAAGTAAAATTAATAATTTTAATTTATTAATATGAATATAAGAAGATATTTTGTGGACAAATAGAGACACCCATATAACAAATTATATATACAAATTTATCACATAAAGAGATAAATGAACTTTACAGATTACAAGTAAACTGCTGAGAGCTACATCTCTAACGTGAGAATATGAGATATTGACTTACAATTATGTTCTTTCTCCCAAATCTCGAATTTAAAATAATAATGGATTTAAATCACTTGTCAATAAAAGGTGTCACAATTTATCACTAAGCAACCCAATTCATTCATGTCAACCACGTCATTTACAGTTATTTTTTTTATTTTTTTTTAAATATGTACACACGACTGAATTTGGTTGATTAGACACAAATTGAAACACCATCTTTTGATAGATGATTTGAATCCTATAATAATTCAAAAAAAAAAAAAATTGATTTTCTTTCTCGGACAGTGAATGGTTGACACATGTTACAATTGTTAAAAAATATAGTTCGGTTAAAGGACTCAAATTAGCTGTCCAAAAATGATGTCCAAATTTAGGTATAACCAATAAAATTAGGATATGTATCTATATTTATGGAAGAAGTTAAAAAATATATATATATATATAGACTCACATATCTCAATTGGGTTGATTAGATATAAATTGAGACACCATCAAACTCGACAACAACTTGAGAGAAACTTTATTGAGACCATTTTTGTACAGCTAATTGAAGAGTCCGGTTAAAATAAGTTGCGAGGAGAAGAAAAAAAACAAAGAAGAGCGAAAAGTAGAAATCACGCGGGATGTATCAGAAATGAAAATACGAAGACCATGAGTGGGACCCAAATATGGGAATCTCAGTAACAAACTCTGAGCTGTGCTGAAATTGTGTGAGCAAGCAAACAAGCAATTGGCATTCAACTACTACTATTTCAATGGTTTCCAGAGAGAGAGAGAGAGAGAGAGAGAGAGAGAGAAGACGGAATGTCAGAGAAGATTTTCTTGATTTCGCTTCACACTCACATGACTCACCTGCCTCCTCTGTAATTTAACCACTCTATAGTCTATACACAGACCACTGCTTTTCTTTCTTTTCAATTTCCATCTATTTTTAGAGTGGATTCAGAGCTCCCAGAATTTCAGAATTTTTTGTTGTACCGTAACTGGATGGGAGGAGTTACATTCTGATTAAGAATCCCTAAAGCATCATCACATATACTGGAATTTTTGGTGAGTTTCTCTGCTGTTTCTGGTTTCTGTATAATCTTTAAGTTTTAATGAGATTGTGTTATTTATTCCTTTGTGTCTATGATTTATCTGTAATCAGTAGTGTTTATTAGCTTGTTTGGTAAGTAATTTCTTTGCCTTCTACTCTTATTAGATTACAAGTTAATTCTACTTTAATTTTGTCAAATTTTGTGATGAGACTCTGGAGAGCTGTGCGTGTTTTTTTTTTTTTTTTGTATGTTGTTTTGGTTGGGTTTTGATCAAAAGTGAATGAGGGTTAATGGTAGTTTAAATTATTACTCAGTATGATTGGTGTTAATGGTTATGTTTACAGTCAGGGGATTCATATTTAAACTTATTTTCAGATATTTTGAGTGATCCTTTGTGATGATGCTGCAATACGATCCATTTTAAATATCAAAAATAAAAATTTGTTGTATTGATTTCCATTTTTTTTCTTTCCATGTAAACTCTTAAATTTGTGCAAGTTTTCAGTGTTATTTATGATGTTCTGTTGCTGCATTAGTGTAATTTTATAACAAGTAATAGCTGATATTCTTCCGTTCACAAATGTTAGCAACAACTGTTCTACAATCCTGTGAAGACTCATTGCATTCATTTTTGTCAAAATGTTTGTTTTGGGTGTATTAATTGTATTGCATAACTTGATATTTTTCCCTGGTTTATCCTGTTAACCGGCTCAGATAATTTCCAAAAATGCAGAAGCAGACAGGTTGTTTTGATCCCAACTCCATGGCAGAAGGTGCAATTGATGATGAGTTTTCCCGGTCCGTGCCAAACAGCGACATCAAATCTGGAGAGAATCTGAAGCTCTCATCGGAAGAACTCTCTTACCACCATCACCACCAAACCAATCAAAACGGTCATCACCAGGAAGATGCTGCTGCTGTTGCCGCTATGGATTTCGAACTTTACAACCATTTGTCCTTGGATATTTGCAATAACAATACCCATTTGATGCAACAAGTGATTCACGAGAATTATGACCCAAATCAAGTTCTTACATATAATCAATCTAATTGGAATGCTGATGTCCAGGAAACAGTGAATGATATTGATTTCAGTCGTTCTCATGACCAACAACATAATGGCCACCACAACTTCGATATCAACATTCCCTCTTCATTACCAGAAACTGCCTACTCTCAAACACCAGACCTTCTCAATCTCTTATGCTTGCCCAGAAGTACAACCTCAAATTCATCAACCATCTCCTTTGCAAACACAAACCATACTTCGTTGGGGTTTATGGGAGACCTCGCGACCCCAGATAGCACAAACGTGTCTTCCATTTTGTATGATCCCGTGCTTCATTTGAACCTTCCATCGCAGCCTCCATTCTTCCAAGAGTTATTCCAATCTATACCACATGGGTACAACATGTTAGCTTCAAGAGGCGGTCCTAATTCCATGTTTGGAGCTGGAAGCCAGGACGCAGATGGAGGCCAGTTTGATGACAGGGTTCTGGAGTTTACTAGGGACATTGCAGGGATGGAAGCTGATGGCAATATGAAAAAACCCTTGGATAGCGAGCGCCAAAGGAGAGTACAATTGAAGGATAAGTACATGGTTCTGAGGAGTTTGGTTCCTAACCCCACCAAGGTAATTCTTTCTTATAAACCAACTTGTTTGCCTTTAATTAGTTTAGTTTCAATTTGATGATAAATCACTTTGCTATGTTTTGTGATTGGGAACTTTGTGTACAACAAAGAATGATAGAGCATCAGTGGTAGGAGATGCAATTGAATATATCAAAGAGCTTCTGAGAACAGTTAATGAACTCAAAGTACTGGTGGAGAAAAAGAGATGTGGCAAAGAGAGGAGCAAGAGACACAAGACAGAAGATGCTGCTGCTGCAGGGGATGTTGAGAGCTGTAACAATATTAATAATGGATCTTTAAGGAGTTCATCATCATGGCTTCAAAGGAAATCAAAGTATACAGAGGTTGATGTTCGTATCAGTGACGATGAAGTAACCATCAAACTCATTCAACGAAAGAAGATCGATTGCTTGTTGATTGTTTCCAACCTTCTTGATGAGCTTCATCTGGATCTTCGCCATGTTGCTGGTGGCCTTATCGGCGATTACTACAGTTTTTTGTTCAACACCAAGGTGGGTGGGCTGTTATCTTCCATTTTACTCATTGAATTCAGCAAGATTATAGTTGATATAATATTTTACATTTCAATTTGTGCAGATATATGAAGGTGCTTCTGTTTATGCCAGTTCTGTAGCCAACAAACTCATTGAGGTTATGGACAGGCAGTACACAGCTGTTCAACAAACCAGCAACTATTAGGATTGAAGATGACCTGACAAGGATTTCGAAATCTTTTTTGGTCCTGAACAATCATAAATCAATAATTTGATTGATTATATTTTGGGATTTTATGGTTTCAGTTAATTTGCTATCTGATATAATTGCTCACTTCTCCTCACATTGAAAAGGTGGTGTTTTTAGACTGTTACAATGTTATATGATTATAATATTATATTAAGTTCTGATGCCGGTTGAATTTTGCTGTTAAAAGAGTTTTCTTCTTTTATCATGATGCCACTGCTCTGCTTGGTTATTTACCAATTTTTTTATGAAGATGAATGTGGAAATCTAAAGTTTTTATTTTATTTTATTTTATTTTATTGTTTTTTTATATTGTTTTTTTCTTGTCTTGTATATATATGATATTTGTTTTTTCAAACCTCTAATAATGTCACCGTTAATTATAACCTAGTTTTGTTACTAATAGGGTAGTTCAGTGTTCATATTATGAAAATGTGTTTTTGAGCGTTACATGTTTAATCCGAAATAGGTTGTGTGTAATTTGATCAATTCGATTTGTTCCTCTACTTTTTTTTTAATTTTTTTTATTATTTCAGTGTTTTACATTGCCACTTGCCCACGGTCTTTTTGTTATCCCACTTCGTAACCATAATGTTGGTCTAAGGGTCGGAAAAAAAAATTGGGTATATCAGATGTGTCGTATATCTCATATCTCGTTCAAATTATATTATATCATGTATTGTATAGTTAGTGCTTCAAAAAAAATATAGTTAGTGGGTACCGTACAATTAAGTCAACCGGTCAAAATGACATGTGGACCAACTAGGGAGTCAACGATACACATTGGATGGTCAACAATTGATTAAGCTTGAAAAATGGGTGTCCAAAACCACATGTCAAGAGTTTTTGAATCGTTGGAAGAGTATGGATTTTCTCTCACTATCAAGGCTTGTAAATCTAGAAGAAAAGTAAACTATTAGGAGTGTCGATTGGTGACCTGCGTTTACACTTTGACGGCCAAGTTTGTAAAATTCTAAAGTAATTATGGTCTAAGTTTCAGCTTAGTAAAAATTACGTGTACCTAGTTTAGGGTGAGTTTCTCTATTTTTTTAGGAGGAGGTGATTACTCAATCAATCATAACTTTCATACTAATCCCTTAAAAAAATATATATATACTTTCATATTAAATTCAGGCAATAATTGAGTAATTGAAGCCTTGAAGGGGATTGACTACTGTACTTGATGTAAATTTGATCAGCTATATTTATGAGAATAGTAATGTCGTCTAATCTAGATTTATCACTCATGAGTCATGTCTGTTTTCGTGATTGCTTTAATGAATGCAAGATCCGAGCATTTACTGAGCACATTAAGAATTATTTGTGTAATTCAACAACTTCAACTATTCCATTTGAATGGAATAGTTGCTTGCTTTAAATACTTTCAAAGAGAACTTTTTTTTTTGAAATATGACACGAAAACTCATTTTATCCTTATCTTATAATTGTCTAAACTCATTTAAAAATGTAATTGACTATTCATTAATAAAATAAAATAAATTATAACCATCTAATATTTAATAAATTTAGCAATACTTAAAAAAAATAAAAATAAAAATAAATAAAAACTAGCACAACTCTTGTGGTGTTAATGTGTTATGATTTATGAACCTCTTTGATTTCTTTCCCCATATTTTGATTTCTTTTTTAAATAACAATAAATTTAGATAGAGAGAAACTAAATTAATGTTTAATGCATATGCATTTGTCTCATTTAAGATGCATGGAAATTGATTAATTGAACCTTTGACACGCCTCCATGTCACCCTCCCACAATTGGTCAAACTCACCAAAGTCTTATTGTTTGACCAATTTAAAAACAAACCAGTAATGCCTTACCACGTGTTACTCAAAAGACATCCACAATCTCCTAAGTCCTAACTGGTCGTCCCTATCTTAATACAGTGAGCGCATCCGCAGAGAAGCAAAACCCGAATATTATTTACTGACAAAACGTACAAGTTTACTTACTGACAAGATTCGGGCTCGAAATCTCACTCCCTTGACAAAAGAGAAAAGATACCAAAAAAAACCCCGAAACAGAAAATAAAAACCCGGAAAAAAAAAGAAGAAGATGCAAAACGTAATCTTCTCCCAAAAAACGCGTATATGAAAAAACACAGTAAACACCAAAAGAGAAACTGAGCGTCAAGATCGGTGACTACCCTCTAGGGTTTCTTGTAGATATACTCCTTAAAAAAAAAGCTCCCGATTTGTGATTACACTGTCGATTTATTCTTTTAAAGGTACTTTTTTCTTTCTGTTTTTAATTTGGGTTTGTTTTTTTGTTTATGTTTAATTGTTCATCTTTAGTGTGGTATTGTTGATTGTTTTTTTTTTTTTTTTTATGTATATGTTTATAATATGTTCTGATGCCAGTTGAATTTTGCTATAGAGTTTTGTTATTTTATTATGAGATGCCATTGTTTGGCTGATTGCAGTATAATGAAAGGAATAATAAAGAATATCTACTGAATTTTTTTTTTTTTTTTTTTTTTTTTTGGGAATATTAAGTACTGAATTGAGAGTAAATTCGAAGTTAAATTGGTTATAGTGTTTAGTTTGTTAAGTTTATCATAAGCTCTTTTCAGTTAAGTTTACAGTTTATGTTTCAATTCTCTCATTTTCTTGGCAATTAAAAGGTGTGTGAATTTGTTTAATTTACAGTGTAGAATTTATATGTGCTCTTTTGGTTGGTAATTTGCCAGATTTTTTTACAAGGGTTTTGGTACAAGATAACGATGCATGAAAGATGTTACTTTCTATTTGTTCCTTGCAGTTTCTTGGCAACCAAATTGAGTATTAATGTGATTGATGATTTGGATCAGGTTTGAATTGAGCCCTGAATTTTTAAATAGGAAATTTCGTGGGCTTTGAATTGGTAGTAGAAGAGGTGAAATGCCGGAGGAGGACCTGGTAGAGCTGAAGTTCCGGTTGTACGATGGATCAGATATAGGTCCATTCCAGTACTCGCCAGCCTCGACTGTGGCCATGCTGAAAGAAAGAATCCTTGCTGATTGGCCAAAAGGTCAGGAGTTAAACATTTTGTTTTATAGTTTGTGTAATTGTTTGATGATATTACTTATCAGTTTTAGTTGTCTACTATATGATGATTTATGTCACTTTGCTGGATACAATTATCAAATGAATGAATGATTGACATTAATTAATGTATACTCTGTTTGTGTATTTAGCAAGGAAGTAAATATCGATCCTTTGATCGAAATATCCTCGATAATTTCCATATTTTGGGGGGAACGATATGAAAATTGTCCTTAATATCCCCGATATTTTGAGGATATTGGCGATATTTTCACTTAAATTTCCAAAAATTTGAACCCCTGATATATTCATTGAAATCAATATTTACTTCCTTGATATTTGACCACTTGTATGGGAGAAAGATGCATTTGAGACCTTTACCAGTGATTTATACTTGTCACTTGATGAGTTGCCTCAGTTTTGATTACATTTACTAAAAGTACTTATGTTGTGAAAATTGATGATAAACTTTATTTCCCTAAAATGTGCAGTTTAAGAAAAATTAATGAATTTTTCCTGTACTAACTAGTGTTTTCTTTGTTTATCCTTTTATTTTGGTTATGATCCTTGTTTACCATAATTGATATTGGATTTTTCTTTATTGATATTATATTCTTATATGCCTTATGTCAAATTGGTGCCACGTGTTATTTCTTCTAATTCTACCATGCTAAGAGGTAGGAGGTACTTTTCAAGTACAAACACCGACGGTTGAAAAACCGAGACCTTGTAACATTTAATTGAGATTGGGCACAGCAAATTACTGCCATTTTCCTTTATCCAGGGTTGTATTCTTTGTAAACCATGGGTCCTCGTGTCTGTTATTTCACACTTGTGCTTGTATTACCTATGCCTTCCTTTCATCCTGGTATTACCAATACTCCTTTGCAGGACTGCCATTGTCTTTGGCTTTCACATGATGGTTCCGTCTTTGCTGATATAGTTTATCTTTTCTTCTGTGGTGGCACCATCCATTATTTAAATAGGAAACCAGAAGAAGAATTATTAGAAGAGATAAGATTACAAGGATAGGAAGCCAGAAGAAGAATTATTAAAAAAGATAAGATTACAAGGGCAAAGTGGCAAACAATCAGTTCACAAATACTATCAGAAAATAAGCCATATCTGGAATATCATAATTCTATATATACAAAACACTAAACTGCTTCTATTACACTCTCTGTCCAAGAAGTCTATCTTAGAGATTGCATTTTAAAATCTATATAAGAAGACTCATAGGGAGGCTAGGAGGCAAATTCTCCCCCCTTGCAATTTTATCATCCTCCTTTCTTTCATTAAAATTTTGTTCTTTCTCTCTTGCCATCCCTCACATTAGAGCTAGAGTGCCGATCATTCTTGTCGTGGATGCAATTTATCCAATGTTGTCCTTCCTTTCTCGTTCTGGTTCTCATTTATGGGTCATCCCTATTTTAACCTGCCTCCATTTGAAATTGATTAAAACTTATTTTCGTGGATGCAATTTGTCCTATGTTTCCCTTTTTTTCTCGTTTTGGCACGCATTTATGGGTTACACTTATTTTAACCTGCCTCAATTTGAAGATTAAAAACTTATTTTCAACCTTTGCACATCATCTTAGTCTTATGTAATGATACTACTTTATTGCATTTCTTGATATTTTGTTTTGTTCAGTCAATCTAGAATATATACTTTATTAGACACCATGGAGTTATGCAGAGAGGTATTCAAGCACTAAGCTACTATTTGTGTTGTCAAACTTCTGATTTGACAACTCTGTCCTTTGGCCTTTTAGTCTGTTTGCTGCTTTCAAATGGTACTTCACACTAGCTATTATCAAACTTTTTAAGCCAATCATTTAGATAATTTTAAATGAGGAAGCTCATACGTTTCTCTTTGAAATGGTGTTCAATTTTTTACATTCTGCCTGCACTTCCTTTTTTTGTGTGTTTTAGACATATATTGAAGCAAATATGGAGTATCGAGTGTTAATTTCCTTTCCTCTTCCACAGTTTTCATATGCACAATTGCACATACACAAACTAAATATTGCTGTTTTTGCCAGATTGAATGTCCTTACTACTTTTGTTAATCATTTCCACTTTGCAGAAAAAGTAGATCCAATATCACTCTTTCCCATCTAGTGCATTTCATAGATTTGTTGTTCTTATATAACAATCGTACAACAGCAAGGTCTGCTTCTTGTTTACTGTTGCATTGATTTGGAGTGCATGACGCACCTGGAAAGTGTTTGTCATCTAGTTGAGACCTTGTAAATGTGGTTTAGGCTTTTAGCTGGGGCTTATGTGTTTTTCAAGATAAACAACACTAACACTGTGTCTCTGTATTGTTTATTAGGATGAGATAAATACTTGCCCTTTTAGATGTTGCTTTCACTGATTTCTGGCTCTTTGCTGTCGTACAAGGCTTGTTCACTCTTTTACTGGTTATCATCTGGGGAGTTCTTGATTTGTCTAATTTGTTCTCCTTTTCTAAATGTTCTTGATTTCTAGTGTTGGGTTCTTCATAGATATATTGTAAAGTATCCTACTTACTGGTGGGGTGGCTAGAAAGATAATGAGATTTGAAATTGGGAACTAGTAAACCACAAACTATTTTGTTTTGCGATTAATCTGTTGGCAAGAAAGAGTTTGCACCTTAATAAGTTGAGTTTGTTGTTTTGGGGTATAACAACCATGATAGATACTTGTGTAGAGAAGTTTCATTTTTGATCAACAATCTCAAGCAAATTAAAAACTACACGTAATATATATCCTGTCTGGATAGAGATATGTCTTTGATTCTCTACTCATTGGTTCGGTTAACTTTAACGGTTATTTGATTTGGCCATTTAACATGTGAACCAAAGTGATCATAGTTTGATGAAGAGCTAGATTATAAATTAGTCGGGTATTGTTGATTTGGGGGCCAGTGATAGCAAAGAAGCAATCTGGTGCCACCTTATAGATATCTGTTAGATGGATTATAAATTAGCCATGCATATTGTTTGAGGGCCAGTGATAGCAAAGAAGCATTCTGATGCCACCTTATGAATCTGTTAATGTAATGATGATAGGGTCCTATTTTGTTGTTCAAGCAGTGCTGTCTGGTAATGCAGATCTGTGAATTTGGCTCTAGGTCAATTCATTTGGACTGAAAAAACTGCGTCCGAGCATCTTTCTTGTTACCATTCATTAAAGTTTTGCCTATAACAAACCTGTCATTGATCATGTTTGAGATGTCGGTAATATATATAATATGTGTTTTGGAAATTGCAAATAGTAGTTGCTAAATGTCAATCTTTTCTTTTCTTATCCTCTGATTTCAATTTGTCTCCTTGTAAATGAATTTATGGATGGATTGTCTTATATTGATATCAATTTTCTGCATTAGCTTCTTCCTGCTTTGGTTGCTGATTGTATGACTTTGATATTCTAACGATGCATCTAAATGTATCAGACAAAAAGTTTGTACCGAAGGCAGCAAATGACATCAAACTAATCAGTGCTGGGAAAATTTTGGAGAACAGCAAGACTGTTGGCCAGTGTAGAGTACCCTTTGGTGAGCTTCCAAAAGGGGGTATCACCATGCATGTTGTTGTGCAGCCACCATTAACAAAAGCAAAAACAGGTAAGTTTTGTGTTTTCAATTGCTAATATGCTCAAATTATTATTATTTTTCGGCCTTTAGATCTCTTTATCATTTTATGGTCCACAGAGAAGAAGGTGGATGAAGCTCCAAGAAAGAATTTCTGCTCATGTTCCATATTGTAAGGAGAGTTGGTGTCGATTCTGGGCCGCAAAAATGGAAAAAATAATTTGTAAAACAGTGCATCCCCTCGTTGTTACATGTCTGTTGGAGGGCATTTCCTGTGTAACAGTGCATGATGGTGATGATGAATTTGCGTTTTATAAATGGGTGTTTGATGTACAATTGGTTCTTGCAATCTATTTTTCATATCTATTTTATTCAAGATTTGTGAGTTTGATGGTGATTTGTTAATTTGCTATTCACATTTTCTCAATGGTAAAATAGTATAGACCCATTTGACATATGGTTTGTAAAACGAAACAAGTTTATTGTTTGATAAATTGAAATTGAGAGTGTGTTGTGGTTTCAACTTGGTGTGCCTTGTGTTATTGTCAAGACTTTATATGTTAAGTCGTTTTGACATGGTAAATAATTTGTAATTATACAATTGGAAAACCAGAGTACAATAATATAAAAAGAAAAAAAAAAGTCAATGGTAAATGAATTCTGATAATCCAATCAGCTCTCCAGAGCTCTGCCACGTGTGGGTTCTTTATTGATCAAACATTCACTATCAAGAATCAACTTATGAAATCTCTGAATACCACTAATCCTACAGTCCAGTAGTTACGACATCAAAGACGGAAAACATTCAAATGTAATCTGGATTATGTATATGCACGATCAATTAAACAAATATAAATATATATTTGACCTTATCATAAGCTTATTTTCTACGACTCAAACATATATATATATATTAATATTTATCCATTTTGTCACCTTTTCCCTTTTTTGACGTTAATTATCTTGTCCTCTTTTTGCATAGCATCACCTTACACAAATTAATATATATAAAAATTTAATTTCTAATCAACAATATATCCTATAATTTTTAAGCACGTACTTAAAGATGTAATGAAAATGATAATAATAATAATAATGAGCATCAGCATCGCCATGCAGAGGCAGCAATCAGTGATCTATCTTGCCACCCCAAGAGCAAGCAACCTTTGTCTTCTGTCAATCTATACCCATCACACGAATACAAACCCAGCAATATTTTCGATTGAGTCACTGCATTTGCACTCAATGGAACCCCTTTGAATCCTTTCCCTTCCATTAACTTCCTCCACTTCTCTAACCTTTCGTGCCTCTCTATTCTCTCTGCTCCTTCACACGCCACTATGTTTCTGATCTCCGGTGCGAAGATGTACTGCTCTACTTTCGCTCTCTGTGCTGAATCTGGAGGAAAAGTTGCGTCTAATGAGTCGAAAATAGCTGAGTAATAGTGTAGAGCTTCTAAGAATCTGCCCAAGAAGTAAGGTCCGTTGTGGCTCGCTTCTTGTTCCACTAGTGTCACGATATTTGGTGCTTGGTCACGGATCATTGCTAATAAATTGCCTAGACAGTTACCGGGGACACGGTGGAGACGGTTAACGGAGTTGACGGCGAGAGCCTCGCCGACCCTTCTGTTGAACATGTGTGGTTTGAGGTCTTCAAGTTCTTCCCCAACTGGATGGAACTCAAACGGAACATGGAGAGAGTAAGCGAGTTCGGTCAAGCAACGACCTGTTTCCTTGACGGATTCGATGGATGCTCCGACTCCGGTTATTCGGAGAAACGGAGCTCCACCAGGTCTGGCAGCTAGGGCTTGCATGAAAGCTGGCCATTGGTACCCTTGAAGGATATCAAGGTCAATGACATGAACACGTTCTTCTGTTTCGAAAGCTTCGAATATGGCTTGATTGGCTGTGAAATGAGCGAATTTCACGTACGGACAGGCTTGGTAGACGATTTGGTAAATCTTTAGGACCTCTGGTGAGTTTGGTGGGAAATTTGGAGAGAAAGGTTTAGGTGATGTAGTAGAGGTGCTTGGTTTTGTGGTCAGTGTCGCTGCGAGCCTTGCGCTAAGGGCTTCGGTGAAGCAGGAGGCGACACGTTGCATGGAGTCTCCGAGAGGTGAGACCACTCGGTTGAGGTGGTGAAGATATCTTCGCGCCAACATGAAGTCCTCTTTGGCCACTGCTTCAGCGCAGGCTAGAAGGAGATGTACCAATTGAAGTCCACTGTCATGTTCCTGTACAAATTACAAATAAAAAAGTTTAGTAATCAACTGGAATTTATTCATGTTAGCTCAAGCAGTCTTTACTTGTGCGCAAGTTTAGGAAAGGGAAACTAACCCCTCCCCTCCCTTTTTGAAGTTTTATTTTTTATTTATTTTTTATTTTTATTAGGGTTCCTGATTAGTAAACAGGTTTAAACATGAATGAAAAATGACTTGTTTGAGAGAAAGAGTCGAACCTGTTCAGAACTACTTGGAAGAGGAGCCATCAAGCTATGGTTAATAGTACTCTGGATTTGGTTTTGTGGAGGCAGGTGGTTGTCGTGGAGGCGCTGTTGTTTGAGTTGTTCTGATAATGATGTAGTACTTGTATTATTAATGGACCCCAATTGATAAATATGATGATCATTGTCTTGAGTCAGTTGAGAACCTCCACCTGTTGATGATGAAGAAGTCGGCAATGTCAAGCACTCCAACATTGCAGGAACAGAGCTAGGTTGAGTTTCAAACAACTGCGATGAATTAGTCCCAGCATTTGATATCCTCATCGGTGAAAACAGCCCACAATAACCATCTTTTTGGTAATCCTCCAAGAAATCTTCAATCGCTGGCAAAGCAAGATTCTCTACAGGCTGCATATACTGGTTGTTCGGAGAGTTGAACATTTTGTGAAGTGGGCTCAGCCCTTTCGAAGCTCTCATCAGAGAGCTACAAAAAGCACCGAGTGGAGGCGAGAAACGCGGAGGAGAACACCCTGTAAGAGTACTCTGCCCTTGCATTGCCTGATTATTGTAGTTGTAATTGTAGTTGTTGTAACTTGAAGTCTGCATCGGAGAATTAGGCAAGTTGATCCTCACGGGAGACGACACCATGAAGTCACCACCGTCCAAGTGATCGGTGAAGAACGTCTCCCATATCGAACTTTCCGGTGATTGCACTTCGACGTCTCCATCCAACTCGAATTTGACAGGTGGGAAGTTGAGGCTCGGTGGGGTCAAGCTGTTCTGCTCCAATTCGGAAGACGAAACTGCTTTCTTGATCAACATTTGATCGGCAGAGATGGATTCGTTTGGAGAAGTTGATAGCAGCTGCTTAGAGCTTGAGTTCTCACTCTTCTGAGAACCCACGCTTCCACACGTAGAATTAATCATCTTTTTTTCTCTCCTCAGAAACCCAATATCAAGAGTCTCGACTTTAGTTGGAATTTGTCTTTGGTTTAATATGTATAGAGAAAAAAAAAAAGCCTAGCTATAGGGAGACTTGTTTGGCGGTTTCAATCAACAAGAATTTGTCAATTTGTATAGACTGTTTTAGAAAAAAATTAAAACCTATGTGGACAAAACCCTAAACTTGTATCATGTGATTGGATGTTTATGGTTAATAATCACCTCCATTTTATCACTTCCAACTATGTTTTAGTTGTTTTCTAGAAGTGTAATTTGTCACTTTTTGTTGCCTAAGGTTCGAGTCTCACTTTGCGTATTTTACAAGTATGTGTGGAGGGTAGACATCCGGACCGCACATAGAGTGACGATATTTACACCAATTTTTGTACATACACCCCATTAATTTTCTTTTCAAAATAATTATATCTTGTAAACACACCCCACACATTACCAAAATATGATATTCCTTTTAATTTATAGATATATATTAAGAATAAAACTAACTTTTCATCAAGCCAAATCTTATAATATTCTATAGAGGAACACCTGCACCAATATGAGAGAAACTGAGAAACTCCTTTTAACAGCATGGATCAATGTTAAGCTTCAAATCCCCATTAGGACTTTGGAGGGGGATTAATCCAACTTAATCTGCAACCTTTTTAGCTTTAAACTCTTTATTTAACATTAAGTGTGTGTTTGGTATGGCTTTTGAAATAATCAAAGTGTTTTTTTAATGCTAGAAGCTATTTTGAAGTGTTTTTTAGTTGTTTGGCAAAACTCAAAACAGTTTTTTTAATATATGAATTGTTTCAATTACCCTTTATAAAAGCCATTTATGTCTACTTAGAGAAGCCTAAAATTTGGCCTTTTTCAAAAAGCTTTTTTTAAGCTTTTTTAAAACATATGAATTATCTTAACTACCATTTATAAATTTTAGGTATTCCACTATAACTCTTTCATTATAAATATATTGTCAACACTTTTTTTTTTTTTTTTAATTCACTCAACAAAAAGCTATTTCTAAAAATACATTGTCAATACTTTTTTTGTAATTTACACAACTAGAAGTTTTTTTTTTTTTTTTTTTGTTAGAAGCTATACTACAAAAAGATCTACTCTAGAAACTCTACTTGAAAAGTCATACCAAACACACCCATAGTTTCCTGGGCATTATGAAATTTCTGTATATAATTTGTTACCTCTTCCAAAATATCCTTCATCAATCTAGGTTTTCACCTTTTTTATTATTTTTTGTCTTTTAATTTAAATAGTAAAATTTTGAAAAAGTGAACAAGCTAGATTTAGGTAAATGTTTTTGATTGTTTTGTTCAAAGTCTCATTGTGATCTAAATAAAGTTGGGGTCTTCTACCCTTTTAAAAAAAATAAGTTAATTTAAGGATAATATTGAAATTTTAAAAATACATAATTTTAGATTGTATGGTAGAAGAGTGCAAATATCGTCATTCTACCATTTAATATCGTCAAATCCTGGGAGACCTCTGACCTAGTTCTATGTCAAAAAATACGACAAAAACTTGTCACTTCTTCGATGACATTATTTTAACTCTTCCCTTCTCAGCTTTGGGGAGGCCTGAGCTTGGGCTAGAAGACAATTCATAAAATGGGGACCACTTTTTATTGGGCCGGCCCATATCAGGAGGAGGTTCATTGGAAGTTTCAGACCTTTTCTTGTTATAAAATACTATAGATTGGGGATTGGCTAATAAAGAATAATTGAGAGGAGAAAGTGAGGTAGAATTTTTTATTTTTTATTATTATTTAAAAAAAAAAAAAAAAAAAAAAAGGACATGAAAAAGTCCACATCAAATATACCCAATTATGCGAAAATGACTTCAACAATGCTTAATGAAAGAAAAGAAACTATTATTTTTTACATTAACAAGCAGCAGGCCCCATCATTTACTTTGCTTCTATCTATTTTGATTTATTTTCTTAGGTTTACACAAACTTTAGTGTTTTATCCTTTGGATCCTTTTGATTATGTTTAATTACATCAATTAATTAGCTCAATCCTTTAATGATAGATAGAGAATATGAGACGGATTTTAAACTTCAATGATTCGTAGTCGGCTTCTAGAGAAAACCAAAATTTTCAATGTTTAATTAATAAATTAAAGTATATTCAATGGTAATTATATATAGTCAACCGACTTTTTTCTAATTCTATTAGAGATAATATATACGGTTTTTAGTTCTGTAAAATATCATATATCTACCCTTGATACATGTAAAGTTTGTGGAGTTTTAACATAAGTACTCTCACCTATGAAGTTACGTATGCTTATGTTAATTAAGCTAAATGCTAATTATAACATCTTTTAAATGAATCGAAATTTCTAAATAGTTTAATACGAGTTTTATGAATCGGAAAATTGATAACTTAAAAGGGTAATTTAGAAAAATAGTCTATTCAAAGTGGCTAATATATATATTCGTTGGTAACAAACTATCAGCCTGCATGGAATTAAGAAAATTATATGGGCATATAGTGAGAAAAAACAACAAGAATAATAATATATAATTAAGGAGTAAATAGGAAAACGAAGGTGGTGAGAAGGATAATGAAGAAAAGAAGACAAAAAAGGAGACATAGGCAAAATCGTCGGATTTTCCGTCGTTGGCGCCGCCGCCTACTCCTTGGATTTGCCAAAGGAATGAAGCGCTTGTCTCCAACCATTTTCTCTTCTTAGGCGGCATCTCTCTCTCTCTCTCCTCTGATCATTCTCTCATATTTGCTCTTGCATGTCATTTTTACATTCCCAGTTGTCAACTCTTGTCTATGACCTGGAAACATATACCACTACACCACCAAAAATGAAATCAAATTACTGCAAAATTATGTGTATAGGGCAGTGTTAACCTTTGTCTTTATAAAATAATATAAATGGAAAGATAAACATTGTATTTATTGTCCTTAATCACAATAAATACATAAACAAAACAATAATTACATTATGACTTTTCTTTTATAATGTTTTATCCAGTACCTAAGGGGTTAACACTACCCTTATGTATATTATATACTTCAATATTTACATGCATGCATGCATCCACTCACTATTCTTCTTCTGTTTGTCTCTTTGTCATTGTATTAATTAACTTGTTTCCAAATTCCATTCTATATACCACCTATCTATATACATACGTGTATTTGTATACTCCTTTAAAGTTCAAATAATCATATGTAACACTGTACGATTTTTCTTTTATGATTGTACGTATATATAATTAATACCTATCAATTTATAAGTCTGATATTATCAAAGATTTCGTAGACCATCTTTAATTTTGTTTTCTTTACTAATTATATAGATTTAACGATACACACTATCAAGTTTACATCGTATGATTTTACTTTGTTGGGGTCGTACCGTCATACGTAGGCGTACTTCTCAAGATTTTACAATGTTAATTAATGATATAATTATTATCTTTGAAGTTAATCCGATCAACCTCAAAAGCAGTTTATGTATTATATGTTTAATTATATTAATTACTTATATGAAATCTAATTGAAAATGATCAAGATATCAGAAAGCACAAGATTAAACATTCATTTTGTTCAAGACCAAGTCTTAATCAGGCAACTAAGAAACCGATTCGACAATCAAGAAATTAAATCAACTTGTTGTGGTTAATTAAAGTTTGTTAATTAGTTGAAGAAATCTTACATGAACGACACCATAAACGATTAAACTTGTTTGATAGCTTGTTTCGACCCTGCTACAAAAATAAGGGCCACCAAGCAACAGTTACAGCAAATATGGCTTCTCTCCAGATGGATCCTTCATGCAAGGTTGTGATTTCTTTGTATTATTTGTAGCCGAAATTGTAGCTAGCCTGGTCAAAGCTATGTGTTGACTAAGTTTTGAATATCTTTGACCAAATTCCAAATAAAGTGAAGGAGAAGAAGGTTTTACAAGTCCTGACAGTTTGTTTTTGTTCATGATTATGAAGATCAAGACTACATATCTTTATTTTCCAACTTACTGGCTAATCTTTAGTGGCATGAGCCAATGGTTTAACAGTTCAATGATGTTATATATTATAACTTTCCTATTTTTTATATTTTGGCTGACAAAAAACAAACCCCAATAAATATAAACATTTATTTATTATTCTATCTGCAGTTTTGAATCTCTTTCTCTCGTGCATTTGGCAACTACCAAGTGTAGTGTTCAAGCAGTTTGAGATTATTATTATGACTACAATAAGACATTTGCATGACTTCATCAAATGATAAACTGGTTACTAATTATCATTCTTTTGTTTTTATTATTTTTATATAAGTTTAATTTATTGGAAATTTGGATGGCATTCCCAAGTGATCCAAACGGAATGCGATCTAAATGGAATCCGATTGATGCGAATGAAGTGTCGTTTGAAAAAAGAGATCAAGAGGAAGACAACGAAGAAAACGGCATTGACAACTGAGGTTGGAACCATCATGCGTGGTTAGATTACAACCGGTCGATCAGTTGGTGTGTAGGGGGTACTTCTCGGGAGAGATTCACATGATAAAGAGTTAATAGAGATGTTCATGGGGAAATGGGGGTGCCCACCCCCATCCCTACCCCCAAACCCCATTTGGGGGAAATAGGGTGGGAGTGCAATTAAATATTAATCCAAAATAAATAATTAAAGTTAAGTTAAATAATTAAATTATATAATCATTAAATTTAATTTTAAATTATTAAAATTATAAATTAATTAAACATAATTTAATTATAGAACATTTTTAAATAATTAAAAGAAAAGTATGGGGAAATGGGGATGAGAGAATCCCCATTTAGATTTGTGGGTGAAATTCACCCCGCCCATCCCCATTTGGGAGTGAAATTTACCCGGCTTCAATATCTTTAATAATAGTTTCTTGGCACAATATCTTTTTTTGTTTCCTTTACCGGTCGATTTATCTTCTGTTTTCTTTTCGCACTTCAAATCGTTTCAATCGCTTACAAGAGAGATAAAATCACAATTCCTTTTCATTTAGAAAAAAGAGAAATGAAGTCAAGGATATTTTTTTCAGTCACTTTACTTTGGTGCTATTAAAACTCAAATTATTAATTTAGTGATAACCCTACAAAATTAGCTAAACATATTAGTATATTCATATATTTTCAGAAGAAAAAGAAGAACAGTAACTGATTTAACAAGCGAGATCTTTTGTCAAAAAAAAAAAAGCGAGATCTTAATCGAATAATGATTAAACTATAAGAGGCCCATTGTTGATGTGCTTATAGGACCTTGGCTCGGTTGAGTCAGATGTTCACAAATGTCTAACAGGCCTTTGCAACAAGGTGTGAAGGACAAGCCCAAGCCTAACTTAATTAATTTCAAGTTTGTTGCTGCTTCTGTGTTAATTAGACAAAAGGGTTTAACTATTGTTATTTAAGGGTAATTTTTAGAAGGAAATATTGTTTTTAGTTTTATTTATTTATTTTTATTTTTCAAACCTTTGAATTTTTGGACCCTTAGATTAAACTCCAATGCCTAATCAATTTCATGTTGTCTAATTACCCAAAAAGAAGACCTCTTTTTTACTTGGGATTACACTGGCCATTTACAAAATCACATCCACAGGACCACAACCACAGATATGCTGCTAATCAAAACAAAAATTTTGTGAGAAAATTAAGTTAAATATGGTACAGAAATCCACTAAAATATAATTTTCATCACTACTGATTCTATTTCTGCTGATCTGATCTGTTTTCATCATTGAATTATGAATAAAATTTGCTAATATGGAGTCATTTCCCCTCATTTGGCAACAATAAATGAGACAACCAGTGCCATGTGACTCCAGTCCCTTATCTACTGCTCATCTATAACTCTATAACTATAACTAATTGCTGCTTCTCATTTACTTGCTTCACAGGTACTAACTACTACATTCCCTCATGTCTTTTATGACAGGACTCAAATCAGCTGTCTAAAAATGGTGTCTCAATTTATGTGTAACCAACCAAATTGGTTATACACAAATTTGGTGTCTCATTGAGTAATCAGCTCCTCCTAAAAAATAGAGAAACTCACCCTAAACTAAGTAAAAGAGTGAAATTGTAATAACTTACCCCCATTTCCATACCATTAGAGCTTTGATGAAGAGCTTCTTCTTGTGAAAAGCCTATCTTCATGTGAAAAGCTTCTTCTTCTTCTTCTTCTTCAATGCCTCATCAATCTTTGCAACCAACAAACAACAGTTCACAAACTGCATGAAATAATAAATTCTCTGAATGAATGAGGCTTGGCTCAGGCTCTGGCTCAGACTGGCTTGGTTAACAACAATGTCTTAGTGCATGGAGAAACAGTTTGAACCTCTCTTTTTAAAGCTATTTCTGGAGCTCAAGAGAGAGTCAAAGACCTGATCACCTTCAAAATAAAATAAAAAAAGCCCCACAATCATATCTCTGACAAAAACAAATGCAATTCATGACCACCTCACCCCTCATAAAGAAGCCTCTCTCTCTCTCTCTCTACTCTACTCTACTCTCTAGCCTCTAGGCATGCATAGCATGAATTCCATATCTGCCAAGGGACATTCACATGTCTTTGTTTTCTTGTGAAAAGGATAAATCTCCTGTCAACTTGTAATTGCTTACAGTTGGATATCTCACACACCAAATTCTTGCCACACTCTTTATCCACACAATAAAAACTCATCATCATCATCATCGTCTTCAACTACTAGTATATGATAACGCTTTTGTAAGCTACCACTACTACTACTGCTGTCTGAAAGCTAACCTGTTATGTCTATGTGGAACTCCCTCTCTCCTTGTCTCCCCAAATCTGGTACCATGATTCCCATTCTTTTGTTTCTTTTCTCATCCAATCTGTTTATCAAAACACTATCTTTGCAAGTTCATGAGCCTGCAAATACCAATGCTCGAATCACTGTCATGGGTTTTGTTTATTGTGATATCTGCTCCAATAACAGCTTCTCCAGACACAGCTACTTCATACCAGGTAAATACAGTGAACTTATAACAAAATTCCCATCAACAAAATTCCAACTTTCCTTTTTTTTTATATCTGTTGTGTACTCTCTCTAATAAACAGGTGCAGAGGTCAAAATTGATTGCAAAATCAAAGCAATTTCAGCAAGAACAAGAGAGCAAATACAATTCACAGTGAATAGAACTACAAACAGATATGGAGTGTACAAGCTTGAAATTCCATCTGTAGATGGAATTGCATGCACAGAAGCAACCTTTGCATCTTCCTGCCAGGCAAGTCTAATGTGGAGCTCATCTACTTCATGTAATGTTCCTGGTTACAGAACCACTACAAACCAGATAGCAGTCAAGTCCAAGCAAGCCAATCTCTGCATCTACAGCTTAAATGCACTCAATTTCAAACCATCGAAGAGAGACATCACCCTTTGTGGCAAGTAAAGACTTTTGATAATATGCTTTCTTCTATTTCTCAGCATCTCCCACTTCAAATTCAAAACTACATGTAATCTGATCTCCATCACCAGTCACCACCACCCCACCACATCATCATCATGTCTGCACATAATACGATAAATTGATGTATCCTTTTGTTTCATTGCCTGCCTTGCAAACAAAAATGCATTATTTATTTATACTACTAGCTGTTTAAACTTATGTGGGGTTCAGTTGGGGCACCCAAACTTGGTTTTTATTTTTATTTTAGACTAGATTTGTGTTGCTTATATGGAATTTATGTAGTATCTGAAGACATTATCAAAAAATATTCAATCCTTTTTTAGATGAATTCTTGATCAATTGCAAGAAGGGATAGTGATGCATAAAAGGGTATTTAATTAGATGAATTCTTGTTACAAAAAAATATGCAATTTGAGATTATGAGAAAAATGGACTCTCATGGAGTCATGGTAGAATTGTTCTGTAGAAGTTTGTATCTGTCTTTGTGTCACACTCTTGAAGTTTAATGCAAAATAAATAAATCATAAATCATTATTCATCCAAAGCATACAAAATTAATGAATAAATAAAAACATATCTTAAATCACATAAAAGATACACAAATTATCTGTCAATACAGATTCCATGTAGACCCCTCCACCCTGAATTTGCTGCAGTTTTGATCTAGTTCAAAACAAAGCAATGAAATTCACCTTCAATTCTCATTGTAGGCCTTTTCTGGAAGTTTGTTCCTTCTAGGCTTCTACCAATTTTACCTCCTGAGATGGTGCTTGGCCATGCATGACTTTGATTGATTCCCATATCACATAAACATAAAAACAGTGTACACCAGATACAATATTGAACCCACCACAATAAAACATTATGTAAAAGAAATGAAAAACAGCAGAATGAAAATGATCTTCTTATGGTCTAGATTTGCATAAGGTCTTGGAAGATCTTCATGGCGGAATCCGGCAAACCCAGAAGCACGTTTATGCTTCTCCTCTCTTTCCCATGAGACAGGAACAATATCACTTCCTTCTCAGGCAGTGCCACAGGCCCTGATAGAACAGGCTCTCCCCAACCGAAATCTGTAGTGTGGAAAGATAGCCTTGACCAAGTAGTAATCAAGAGTGTTGAAGCAAGAGAAGGCCTAACTCTTGTTAATTCAAAGTAATCAATGGCTGATCTCATGTAACCATCATCAACCATCTTGATTGCTTCCTGAACTTGCCCGACCGCGAATGATAGTGGTTTTTCCATTAGATCACCAGCTTGGCAGATGGAATTTGTCAACACAATTCCATTTCCAAAGTACCCTTTTGGTAGCGGTGGGTTGAATTTAGACCTTCCATCAACAGCAAACAAAAGCTTTGTGGGTTGTTCAGGCAGGAGTTTGAGTGCCTTGGTTCTAGCACTCCACACAAATGCTGAAAGAGCTTCAAATGTAGTGCACTTGTCAAGACCTCCATCTTCCATTGCTTTGCTCTTGATTTTCTCAAGCTTTTCAGCGTCGAAACAGAAGGACCTGTAGAGCATTTCATCTTTGTAGAGGTCACTAGTGCCAGAGTTGTCTTCTATCTCAGCGAATTCTCGGTGCAGGTACTCTGCTTTTGGTGGGTTCCTAGCTTTGAGTATGCTTCGGTCCAGGAATGGTGGGACATTTAGAGGCACACCTCTAGCAGTTTCACCCCAAGAATTCACAAATTCCATAGCACCAATTCCATCAAACATACAATGGTTCATGCACACCCCAAGAACAAACCCTCCACATTTGAACTTGGTCACCTGGAAATTAAATGGAAGACAAGTCTAATTAAGCTTCAAACTTCATTGGAAAAATATTTATAAAAAAAAAAATCAACTTGAAGTTTGATTAAAAAACCTGAGCCACAAGAGGAGGCATCTCTAGTATGTTCTTTGCACCAGGAATGTCATAAACCAGCTTCCCAAGAGCCTCAGGATCTGGTTTTGTGATGTCTCCAATCTCTTCTAATGAACAGTTTGCTTCAGCTTCAACAAAAACAGCCCCTTCCCCATTGCAATTTATGATAAGCTTCCCTTCTGAGCTTATAGTCAGCCGCCCGGCAAGCGGGTAATAATGAACAAGAACCTTTTTCAAGGCCTCCTTGATCACTTCTCCAGCCTTTTCATTTCCTTTGTCATCTGACTTGAAGCAATAGATTGTCCGGACGATCACCGCAATGTTTTGATCAAGGTTTGAAAGGAAGTACAGACCCTTCTCTGTCTCCTCTGCAGGAGTGACTAGAGTTGGCTCACCTAGTTGTTTCACACTAAGTTGAAACACATTTCCATTGGAGTTCTTCATTGTGACAGAGTCTTCAAACCCCAAAACCTGAAGAAGAAGAAGAAGAAGAAGAAGAAGAAGAAGAAGAAAATCAAGAAAACAAGATGATATATATGTCAAGAATGTTCTTTTAAAAAATAAAAGTAAAGAAGAAGAAGAAGAATTTGAAAGTGGGAGGTTTTTTGTGTCTAGTAAATAAAACCAACCATGTTAACAAGCTGAAGGATATGCAGGAATTAAAGTTGTTCAAAGAAACAGAACAGAATGCTCAGAACACAGTGGCACAAGTTTCCACCTTCTACCCAAAATTGATAAACACAGAATTTGCAGTGAACCGATGAGGAGGCAATGAGGGACAAGATATATATATATATATATATATGGAAAGTGAGCGGCCCCAAAATCCAAAATTGTATTGCTTGTTCAAGAAAAATGAAATTGGTGTGAAAAGGGACAAGTGTTTGAGTCTGATTGGAGTGGAGAATGAGAGATTTGTTTGAAAAATGTGTGAATTGGACATAGTCTTGAAGATAGTTTTATAGTTTTGGTCATATGGTATGGGTGGGTTAGGCCACTAATAATGGGACCCTGGTTTGGTGGGGTTGGCATCCCAATTACATACCAGATTGCTGCTTCTTTTTTATTTTTTTATCTTTTTATCCAACTTCTAGAAATTAAAATAAAACTTGGGCGGCTGCCTGGGCTATTGGGAGACCATATTTAATGTTCTTAATGGTTTAACAAAAATTATCAAACAGGTATTGGTTTTAGAAAATGGCTTCATCATTATCAGTAGATCACATGATAATATTTAATCCAACGAGTCTCCGATTCATATTCACTTGACTATTTTTTTTAATTTTTTTTTTATTATTATTGCCAACACCGTCAGGAAATCAACAAACGAAAGTATTAAATTTTACATTGTTGTAAGTCAAGTCCAACAACAGAAAGGAAGAAAACGTCAGCTAAACAAGTTTAGTATTTCTTGTTGATCTAACCGTATGATTTATTCAGGATTAGCACAGGTAATTAATTGTGTCCACCTCCTGATTGCAACATCTCAACGGATTCGGTGGTACACGAAAACAATTCCCTAAAACAAACTCTTAAAAAAATTGGAGTTTGCTTCTCTTTTGATCTTTGTTTTATAATTTTTTTGGCAGGTAAAGTTGACTCAATTGATACAAGAAATCTGAATACAAGCAATAATAATTAATCCCATAAGAGAAAAGAGTACTGCTAAATGAACCCCAATTGTTTTCACAGTACATACCGGGAAAACTATACTTCAAAGAAACAAATCGCCATTGAGTGGGAATTTTTTTTTGCAAGTTCAAGATAAATGACATGCAATTTAACATTGCCTCCAGCTTAGGTGGAAAATACAACAAAATTCAAAATATATTGACAGCAAAAAGTTTATGAATATACAACAACATATCCGATTTTTATTTTTGAGTTTTCCAGCTGTAGGGATACAAATGGGATGCAGCCCTAAAGAAATTCGTACTAAGTAAAAACAACCCTATAATATCTGGAAACAGTCGAACAGATGGTGGATGACTGGCTTAGAAACTCAAGCGTGACCACATTTGCTCAGACAAGCAAGTCCTTCTTCCAAATAATCTTCTCTGTTAATCCAAAACTCTGGTGCATCCTGCAAGAGTTTACTCACCATATTCATTTTTTATTTATTTTTTGGATGATTTAATGATTGGAAGAAAAAAATACTGGTTTCGAAACTTGTATTTTTCTTTTGTGTGTACGGTGGAGTTAGAGAGATGTACCTTCATAATCCCAGCGAGAACTGCTCCTCCAAGATACACCATATGCTTTCTTCTTGGTGGATCCTCAATTCGCAATCGCAATTTCTGTTCACAAGGTTTAACATATGAGAAAATAGTTTAGAGACTGGGCTGTTACATGTATTGCAACTCCTGTTTACAAACGGATGTTGATAAAATGTACAGAACTTCACTTTATTAATTTCCATATTCATTCTATTCTGTTAGGTGACTTAATAAGTAAAAAAATGAATAACTCACTGGCATAATATAATACTTGTCCCTTTATAATACAAATAAATAATAATAACATGAAACACATAGAACTGAAATCTCACCTTCAATCCATCTTTATTTCCCTTTAGAACAACATCAAGATATCGATCTGAGATTTCTTTTTCAAGGCTGAAGCAAAAAAAAAAAAAAATCATAAAAAATAAAAATAAAAAAATAAAAAAAATATTCATTTTATCAAAGTCCAATATAAAATTAAACAACCATGCTAAAAGATGTGCCCTCAGGAAATGCTAGAATGCACTTTTCATCTGGTATCAAATGACGCAGAAACTAAAGATATCCAAATCTCAACAAGTTCCATTATAAGTAATAATTCAACCAAAAAAACAAAAGGAAGTGGATTTATGTTTCACACAAGTTGAATCAAACAATATCTTACAGTAATCATCCCATGTCTAATTGCTAACGCAGAAAATCCCTATTGCTCATAGACCTATTAATATATGGGTAGAGACCGGGAAAAAAGGGAGTGATTTCTGATAAAATCATATGAATAAAATTATTATTGTTAAGTGTGTATGACAGAGATATGGAGCAATGATCCTCACAAATTCCAACTGCAAATATGAAAACGCTAGTTCACATTTTCAACAATTGCTCAAGCAGTCAAGCATAATAATGAAGGAAATGTATATAAGTTCTGAGACAAGAATCCGTGAAGACAAACTTCATGCTAGGGAATCAAATATAATAGAAACTGATAGGCATATGTAAACTATAAATGAAGCAGACCAAATCAAAGTACTTTATTATAAGCAGAAAGTATGGTCAAGAATACAGGAAATGCAAAAAAGAGTTCCAATAGTACCGACTAGGTAGTCCAGGATACATGGTGCTCCCTCCACTTAAGACTATATGCTGGTATAACTGCAAAGATAAAATCAAATAAAATTTATAAATAACATAGCAGGAGGCACCTGCACACCAAACTAAACAGAAAATATTTAGGCATGAACCCCAAAATTAGGGTGTCCCACAAAGCTGCAAGTGTTTATTTATCAAATAGAACAGGCAATTTACAATTTTACCATCATACGGTTGTCTATATCCATTTCCTGAATGCAGCGAAAAACCATGTCAGCCATCCCATCACCTTCAACGTCTATAAGTTCCTGCAAGTACAAAGCATTACATAAGTTTCACATTCTTCAAGCCATCAATATATAGTAATTGTTGCATGGCCTCATAGTTCTCTCAAAAAAAATATATAGGTGCCAGTATTACCAAGACAAGATGATTAACTGCTCTTCTAGAAACTTTTAATAGCCAGATATATTATATCAGGTTCTTCATTTACTATGTAAACAACCTGTGCAATCATTTTGCATCAATTTGAAATCCCAAAATGAAGTGATAATAAATAGATTACAAAATTGGTTTTATCCTTCCACAAACAAAATGAAAACGTCATGAAATGAGCCAACTAGCAAGGCATTCAATTAAACTGACGAACTCTAACATGCTAATAGCAAATTCAGCTGACCACAGGCAATAGATAGCACAAAAAGGATTGAGCATATAGATCACAAAACCAAAGAAAATTACAGGCTTACTGGAGTGAAAAGAGCCTCGGGGGCCTGAAATCTTTCAGTTCCTACTTTAATGACCCTTCCATCCGGCAGCTGATTGAAAAATTATATTTACGTTAATACATTACGAAGAACAAAAATATTGAAGTTGCAATGTTTGAGAGAACACGGAAAATCAAGAAAGACAGACCAAACCCAGACCAATATAGACTTTTGTTTCCTTTTTTTTTTTATTTACTTTTTTTCCTTTTCCCCCATTTTTTTGGTTTGGATGAAGGTATATAAATGTAAATCTGCACACAGAAACTCAAGAAAGAAAAACCACCCAGACCAATATAGATTTTTGTTTTGTTTTTGTTTTTTGGATGAAGGTATATAAATGTAAAAACTGTTTCCCATGCAGCATGATCATCACAGATTATTACTTAAGTGGGTAGCTGGTAGCTGTTACTGTTACTGTTATTATATAACAGGCAGGTAGATGATAATATTGCTTATACACCATTAGCATTTAGACACACACCCACAAAAACATTTATAAGAATACCAAGAAAATCAACGTACAGTATAATTCTTAACGAGGATGGTGGTCTCAAGTCCCAATTGATATTCTCTTTTGTAATCATAACTGCAAGAACATATAAATTATATTACAACGTAATGCAAAAGTCCCCCACAGATCAACAAAATTACGCCACACTATGAAATTGTTTGCTCACCTTATATAGCATAGCTTCTCTTTGATTTCCCTAACAGTCTCAAAATCTGCATTCTTATTCATTGCATATCTGCAGGACAAAAATTTTAATCATCAACAAACAAAAGCATCTGAAACCATATTGATATTACTAACTTATTTGACATAGAATTGATCCTCACCCTCTTCGTGAGAGTAAATCAACAAGATAAGATGTTATGTGCCGGCCAGCTACATTCATACGCTTAGTAAGATGAGGGAATGAGTAACCATCAACAACTGGAACCTGGGGAGAAATGCTGAAGTCATTATGGTTTAAAACAATCGGAATGATAGTTTTATGTCCAATATCAAAAAAATTGCATGAAATCTTAGTTAATATACCAGGCCACTCTATGGATGCATGATACTTTCCATAGTGTGGAACTAAAAATGTCATGCAATATTCACATATAAATTCTCAAATGGAAAAAAAAAAAAAAAAAAATGAAGAAAAAAGCCCAGTATAACAGTTAAAGGTATTCATTTATTTCAAGAAAGCACTTGATGTAGCAAACTCAAAAACCATCATGTAATGGACATCCCAAAGAGTGAAACATTCATTATGATTTCAAGATGGAGAATAAAAGGAAACAGTTTGTCATCTTGATAATCTTCACCAACAGTAAAAACGTAAAGCTATGATTTGTAATGAAATTTTAAAGGACAGACTGACTTCACTCCAAATGCCCATGATGCAATGGAACCATTCCAAGGAACATGCAGGAAATCACCAGCCGATGCAATAAGTTGAAACAAATCCAAAATTAAAGTAAGAATGGGTTCTGAGAATCTCCCAAGGAAAAATGTAAAACCAGTTGTTAAATAGTTTACCACATGTGTGACACCATCACCAGAGTCAATAACTAGACCTGTCAGCAAACCTGTAACAATTCAAAAATCAAAATAATGATAAAGCAAATGTGCAAGGAGGAGGAGGAACAAATAAGACCAATGGCAACAATCATAAGTCCAAAAATTGAAGAAAAAAAAAAATTTCATCATTAAGTGGCTATGTGGTTTCCAAAATTTTCAACAGTCTCAGTAAGCATTAACTTTAACTTCGATTAGTGGGGATATATACAAGTGTGTGTCTGTTTGTAATCTGAATCAGAAACTGAAATTTAAACCTTCAAACATCTTCATAAGCACCTTGAGCATACAAAGTTAAAACAGCTTGGATTTGGATGAAGACGCCAGCAAAGTTGTATTTTTCAAACATGGTCTCAACCTGTAGCACCAAGTAAGGCCAAAATCATAACATGTTAATTTTGATGCAAATACTAATTATCACATGATATATTAAGAAATGGGTCACAAACCATTTTTTCACGATTTTTGGAGGGGTTAAGAGGTGGGTCCGTGAGTAAGATCTTACATTCTGTCGGGTCGATCTGTTGATTGAGAATGTAACATTAGCTACGGTTACAGTAATATTATAGTAAAGAAAAGAAAAAGATCTTAGCAGTCTATTATCACATCAAGCGTAAGATCCATCAAGCTTACTTTTAATTCACTGAAAAACGCATGGTCCCATACATGACCCATATCATCCCAGTTTTGCACTATACCATTGTTTACAGGATAAGATATATCTAGTTGATGCCGCAACTCTGAACATGCTGCTCCAACAATAGTATCCTAAAAGCATTTGAGAAAACGGAGAAAATGTCTCTCAGAAGAAAGTTATATGTTGCTACATGTTAAATAAATTAGAAATAACATGATGCCTCCATGTCAGCAAATAAAATAGCAGTAATATATATAAACTTTTTACATTATTGATAACAATAACATGATACACACAAGTAATTTGAAACTGATATGGATTTCTGCATGTATCTTCAAAATACAAGCACAATTTGCATAAAAAAAAGGTTTAGTTTCACCTTGAGCTCTTGTTCCATGAGTGATTCTTCATACCGTAACATAGGCCTCCCCACCACACAAGGGAATACTGAGGTAGGAAAATTCTCTCCCGCAAATCCACACTTGACATACTGGATTAAGTAATTCAATTCTAGTTACATAAAGTGATGAAACAATAGAAAGGAAAACAGCAAGCAACATTGAGAATTTGACAAATAACTATGGGGAGCGCTTCTAAAATCCTGTGGAAATTAAAATGGCCTCTTTTCCAAAACTTTACACATTCTGAGGTAGGATTAAAGGAAAATGAAAAGAAAGGATGAGAAAGAAAAGGGAAAATAAAATAGAGAAACCGTCAAATTGTTAATCTTAATTCTTAACATTATACCTTACATGTTTAAATTGTATGCGTTTATTTACATGTATAATTTATGGTAAAAAAAGAGTATAGAGATAATAAAATAATGATCCTTATCACTCTTCGCCCTATTTGCAGAATGATCATATATTTTAGGTCTGGAGTGATACAACCTTCCTCCTATTATTCTCATCATTTCTTCCCAAACAAACAAGGTTAAAAGGCCTCCCCTTGTTTTTTCTTCTTTCATCTAATCAGACACAAGTGAACAAGTTCAATACAAGAATCAAGACTCAAGAGCACTTCAAGTTTAACAATCTCTTTTAATTTAATCCAACAATGTTATTGACCAAAACTGACATTACATGCGAATTCATAATTAAACATTAAAAATAAAATTTAAAAAAAAAAAAAAAAAATCCGATATTTGAGCAGATCTAAACAATAGAAACAACAAAAAATGAAAATCAGAGTATTCAGAGCATTTGCTGATATTTCGAAATTAACTTCATCTAAATGTTTAGATTATTAATTGGACAGTGTGATAATAAGCCTACGAGATGCGATGAAAAGAGAGGTGTACCCCAGTCCCATTGTCGCAGACGACGACGTTTCTGCTGTCCATATATGATGCCTGGAATTCTCCAGGTATCAAGTGCGTTTCCTAAATGAGTTTTGTAGATCTAGAACCAGAAAAAGGAGAGAGAAAAGAGATAAAGAAAGATATAGGGAGAAATCGAGAATTGCGAATGAACTTCTGTAATTCCTTTCTTTGTAATCCAATCCTTAATACAATCATTTTTCCTCAACAGAGGCCTTGTTGTAACAGCAATTGGTTACACTATGAGACTAAGTGCTTGTTTAGTTGAGCTTTCTACCGGTTCAAAATATCTATCAACGTCTATTTGAGTTTTTTTAGAGTTGTTTGGTTGGATTTTTGAGATTGTCTATTTTAAATTGAATAGAGGCTAGTAGAGTTTAAGACTTAATGGATCTGAATTGAACTCATTAAGTTGTTTTGTTTGTTTTTTTAAGTGGTTAAAATGTCAAACAACTTAAAAATATCAAAAAACAACTTTAAAAAAAAAAAGTAAGAAATCCTGACTTTTAACTTAATTCCAAATCACTGAATTATAATTAAAATATTTTCTTCCAAATCTATCATAAAAAAAATATATATATTTCTAAATTTATCCTAATTTGATATGATGTAAAATTCTTTCTTTTAACGTATTTCTTATTTTAAAAGGCTTTTAAAAAGAAAGAAATAAAAACCATAATCACTTCTCATATTGAAATCTTTCCGGGATTAAACAATTGAATTTCTCTCCTACAAAATCCTAGTAAGAACTCTTTAATTTTTAATTTTTTTTTTTATCTATGTATAGTAGTGAATAAACTTGTCTATCATATTATGGTGTTTGTTATCGTTATTTTATTATTTTATTATAATATTATGATCATGATGTTATGATAAATTGTCTATCATATTATGGTGTTTGTTATCGTTATTTTATTATTTTATTATAATATTATGATCATGATGTTATGATATATTGTTTTCTTCAGTAATCCAATTGTTTTTCTTGCATATCTTGATATATATATATATATGTATGTATGTATGTACCGGTGTATATAATTTATGGACCTATTTCAAAAAAAAAAAAAAAAAAAATTGGTTTCTGGTTGCATATGATCCAGGAAACAAAAAAACAAAACAAAAAACAAAAATGGTTTCTATAATTATATACTGGATATTTGGACAATATGTAAAATTGAACTTGAACTTTTTTTTTTTTTACAATAAATTGAACTTGAACTTTGTTTGCAGAATAACATACAAAATTATACTCTTGGATGATTTTTGTTTTGTTAAATTAAACTTTGTTTGCGGAAGAACATGCAAAATCTTATAAAGAATGTTGCATGTTAAATTATTCTTTTAATTAGTATGGGTATAGATGTAAAATTACTTCTTTTCAGACAATTTTATTTTAAAAAAATAAACATGTTGACAGTACATTCAGACGTGAGAAAAAAAAAAAAAACATGTCATTCAGATTCAGATTTCAGTCACTATTCAGTCTTCAGTAAAATTCAGGACTATTCAGTCTTCAGACAAAAAAACAAACGACCCCTAAACCTCTACTGGGCAAAAGCTCATGAGAATGTGCTTCTCCAAATAGACATTTTTTTTTAAAAAGTCTACCAACCAAACATCTATAATTTTTTTTTCAAAAACTCTATTTCTAATAGATCTACTATTAGTAGATCTTTTACTAATAGAGGTTTTTCAAAAGCCCAACCAAACAAGCTCTAAAGCTGACTCACTAACGGAACCTGACAGAAACAATAACAGAGGACTAACGAACCGTTAGTCAAGACTCAGACTCTTAATTCAAAATGGTGTCGCAACACCAACTTACTTAAATGAAAGGGGTAATTTCACTAAAGTACCTACTTTTTGACGAAATATCAACTATTTAAATGTCTTTAACAAATTAGAAAATTTAATCCCTTGTTTTTCCAAATTACATCACTTTAGTCCTTTGACCCAAAAACTAACAGTCAACTTTGACTATATGTAAAAAAGTACGAATTTGCCCTTGTTAACATATAATACAAGCCTAAAATGTCAATTTTGCCCTTGAAAGGTTTTGTTATTACACTTTTACTTTAAAAAAATTTGAAAATTTTCAAGATTTTAACATTAAAATGATTATTTAAAAAATAAATAATATTTGTCTATCAAAAATAAATATATTTAAATGACTTATAAAATTAAATTAACACAATTTTTTTTTTGGATGAAGACACCAACAAAGTTGTATTTTTCAAACATGGTCTCAACCTATAGCACCAAGTAAAGCCAAAATCATAACATGTTAATTTTGATGTAAATACTAATTATCACATGATATATTAAGAAATGGGTCACAAACCATTTTTTCGCGATTTTTGGAGGGATTAATAGGTGGGTTCGTGAGTAAAATCTTGCATTTTGTTGGGTCGATCTACTGATTGAGAATGTATAGCAGTTAGCTACAGTTACAGTAATATTATAGTAAAGAAAAAAACAGATCTTAGCTGTCTATTATCACATCAAGCAGAAGCTCCAGTAAGCTTACTTTTAATTCACTAAAAAATGCATGGTCCCATACATGGCCCATATCATCCCAGTTTTGCACTATACCATTGTTAATAGGATAACATATATCGAATTGATGCCGCAACTCTGAACATGTTGCTCCAACAATAGTATCCTAAAAGCATTTGAGAAAACGGAGAAAATGCCTCTCAGAAGAAAGTTATACATTGCTACATGTTAAATAAATATGAAATAACATGATGCCTACATGCCAGCAAATAAAATGGCAGTAATATATATATATATACAGTCCCGATCTAGTCAAGACGTCCTGATGTAACTTTATCAGGATATTGAATGTGAGTCACTCATTATAGAGAAGCTTTGACAAGTACATACACACTTGAGTCAAAGCATGTAAAATTAGTGGCTCACATTCAATATTCTTATGAAGTTATATCAGGATTCATTGACTTAAAAATTTATATATATATATATATTACATTATTGATATCAATAACATGATACACATAAGTAAACTGATATGGCTTCACGCAAGCATCATTCACCCATGACCCAAAACGAGTTTACTTAGTTAGAAGAGACCAAGGCTTATATACAAACCATGGACCTCATTAGCTAACGATGTGGGATATGACAATCTTCCCCCCCCTTCAGACCTCACATCCTTGTGAGGGTCCAAACACAATCACAAATCCAAATCCACATCCATATCCACATCGGGTAGCAAGCCTGCCCTGATGCCATTTGTAACAGCCTAGGTCCACTAAGTAGATATTGTCCACTTTAGGCTTCACGCGCGCGTCATTCACCCTCACATATTTGCTTTGGATCATAGGCTTCACGCAAGCATTTTTCACCCGTGACCCAAAAAGGTTTTACTCAGTTATGAGAGACCAAGACTTGTATAAAAACCATGGATCTCACTCACTAGGGATGTGGATTTGTAACAACCTAGACCCACCAAGTAGATATTGTCCATTTTGGGCTTCACGCATGCGCCATTCACCTTCACGGATTTGCTTTGAATCATGGGTTTCACGCAAGCATCATTCACTCATTGCCCAAAATGCGTCTACTTAGTTAAGAGAGACCAAGACTTATATACAAGGTATGGACCTCATTCGCTAGCGATGTGAAATGTGACAATCTTCCCCCATTTGGACCTTATGTAAACTGTGAGGTTTTTGAGTCGTGTTGGCATAATTCCATATCAAAACAACGTTTCATTTGTAGTGATTAGTTATCTAAGATTCATTATGATTTAAGCTTCAAGAAAGAATTGAAAACTTATCAAGCAACATGAAGTCTTCAAGAGGAACAAGCTTTATTGCATATCAAAATGAAAGTATACAAACAAGGTTAAATAGCTTAAATAGCTTACGCATTTTTCAATCCCTTGAACAAACTTTCGTTTGTCCCTCAAGGTAGCCTTACATACAACACATAAACCATAAATCCATACATAGACAAGTTAAGCATATGATCATATAAGCATATGATCATATAAGCATAGTCTATGAATATCAATTAGTTGTATGAGATATAAGGACACATAAACTCAACATCAAATAATACTTGTATTTTAATATTTGTTCAATGTATTACAAGTATAATCAAATAACACTATACACAATAAATACAATATACAAAAGAATTATATTTACAAATAAGATCAAATGAATAAGTTCACAAATCACACTTTACAAAATCTTGTTTCAATATATATCACAAGTGAATAATATGCAACAAGATAACAACATACACATATACAAATATAGAAGATAGAGATAAGAAGAATTTGTAGGGAAAAACACGTGCACGCAGCGGAAGCGAGACTAAAAGAGGTTTTAGTATGTTTTAAAATTTTTCCATAAGTTGAACATTAACCCTTTAATTAATTAACTTATATGATTAAAAGTATCATACCCTTGTCGCGTGATCCGATTGAAGTTGCGTCGATGGTAATCCGTAAGATCTTCCAATCCAATCACGAACGTGAATCACCTATGAACGTGGTCTCCCTTCTCTTTGAATTGTGTACCTGAGGATGGATAACAAAAACTTTTTCTTTTTCGTTAGTCACTGTAAGTTCAAAGAGATTACAATGAACGTTCCGGTCACTTTTGAGTTCACAATCCTTATACCGAAACTCGCGTGAACCTTATTCGAAATTGTGCACAAAGCCTTTTGATGTAAAAGCTAATAGTGCACTATCGAAATAAGAACGATCTCTTCTCACTTTTCCTCTTGGCCGAATTTTTACACTATTGTCTAGAGTTGGATTTTATTTTTTCTCAAGCAAAAGAAAATAACTCTCAAGCCTTGCATTAGGAGGTGACCGAATTCTACACTATGTTTTATATAGTGGCCGAAAACCTTGCCCTAATAATACTAGGGTTGGCCTAATTCCCTTGATGGGAATTTAGGTGGTGGCCGAAATCCACACACACTAAGAATTTGTGTGTTGGCCGAAATCCTCTCATCAAAAGGATTTGTGCTTCACCAAAATTCTTATCAAGCTTAGAATCCAAACCCTAATCCAACTCTACAGTGTTTAATCCTATTATGACTAAATAAAAGACTTCTTTATTTGACTAGATAAATAAAATCCTTATATTTATCTTCTTATCAAATAAAGTCTTTTATTTTTATTATACTACCACAATAGTATACTACTAATAAACATATTTCCTAGTCAGAAAAAGATTTTGATTTTTAATTAAATAATTAATCAATCAATTAATTAATTTCCATTTAATCAAATAATGAAATAAAATAATATATTAGACTTTTATTTAAGCCTTGTCGCCCATATGTACATACATGGCTCATATATTATTTTCTCATTTCATTTAAACCATTGGACCTTAATTAAAATGCTCACATTTGAACTAGGCCCAATCTTACTAAAAGAAACAAGTCCACATGCCTTAATACAATTCTAAATGGACTCATAAATTAGTCCGGTAGAATATATCAAGTGATCCATGCAAGTCCATGTGGATTGAGGATTTTGGCGGGTTATCTAAATTTAAACTTCAATAGATATAACCCAATCACAATCAACAAATGATTCACTTATGTTCGATCTATTAATTTTAGTTCATTCCACTAAAGAACTAAAATTGCACTCTTAAATGAAGATAGAATAAGTAAATGATTCTCATTCATACCCTAGACAATCTTATAGGAGATAGTGAATCCTCGTGAAGAATATCAGTAATCGCCAAGAACTCATAAACCGCCTATAGCTCTCCAAGTTACCATATTTCCTCATATGACCACATTTTAAACTTGGATATATATTATGACTTATCCAGAAGTCATCTTTCAATAGTCACTATTGGAATCTCAACATTAAGATTTAATATCCAATACCTCAAAACATCTATATGATGATATTTTACTCACATTTAATAAATGGAGCCACGATGTCTATATCTATAAATGAAGTCCTCTATCGATTAGCAAATGAATATCACCAAACTAGAAATCATAATGAAGCACATCATACAAGTCATTTCTAGAATCAATTTCAAGTTAATCAAGTTTAGCTAAAAGATGTTCAAATATGATCACAAAGCATAAACTTGAAAATCAATCAAACAAGTCTAAAAATGGAATCAAAGACATTCTAAACATTTTTCATCAATCAATAAAGTAGATCTATGAAGTTGATCATAAGAAAAATGTAGAGAAGATGATTACCATACACAAAGATGAACCACGAACTAAAATCAGGTTACTGCGTTAAACCTGGACATCTTTTGACTCTAAAAATGGTTTGCACTTGTTCGTCTCTTCAAGACCAACAATTTTGGCTTTTGGATCACTCAATTCGGAGTTGATTTGAGAGAGATATGATCAAAACAAGAAATCAAAAGTTATAAAAATTTATGCTCGAGATTTCAATATAAAAATGGAGGGAAATGAGATGGAGAGGAGAGAGACTCGACCACCCATTGAGGCCTTGCCACCTCAACTCCCCGTGAGAGGCGCTTGAGCCTCACGGGGCAGAGAGGTGGCTCACGTGCTCCTCACACGCCCTCACGGGAAGGTGGCCCAAAATGGCATTTGGCCATTCGCCTCCTTCGCGCTTCTCTCATGTTATTCGACCGTTCTTTGACCTTCGAACTCCGAATTTGAATCCGTTTTCAGATTATGAACTGTGACTCCTTAACACACAAGGAAGACTGTGAAACTTTGATAAAAGGTTGTGAATTCGACTCGATACACAACGACGAAGACAACACAACGTATGAGAACGAAAATTAGCGTAGCTTCCTCGTCTGAACTCAAAACCTAATGAATGAATAACCAAAATGACCGAGACTCAATAAGAAATCAGATGAGATCATGTTTAAGTCCAAAACAAAATAAACACAAACAAATAAATATAACGTCACACAAGTATGCCATTTCCTAGAGATAGTCCTAGAACATGCAATTCTACAATGTTTGTCAATATGATACAAATGCATGTGCATACTTCAATAAGTGTGTGAATGTGTTATACCAAATGTAGTACAACGATGCAGGGACACACATGAATGAATTGTTTGTGTGTGCGCTTACGCCTTGCAAGATGAAGAAGAATCTTGATACCTTAGCATCCAAGTAAGCGCTTTTCCTCTTGAAGACGATATTTGCATGAGAAGTTGCTTTTCTCATTTGAAGCTTCTTTTCACCAAGAACCACCTAAGTAACTAACCATTACAAATAAAAAGCGTTTTGAAATGGAATCAAGTCAACATAAATCAAGGATCTTACACTCCTCCACGGCTTGTATTTTTATTTTTATTTTGATTGTTTATGTTTTATTCATTTTTTGTTATTTTATTAGATTTTTTTTCATTATTATTATTTTTTTATTGTTTTATTATTTTTTATTTATTTTCTTTTTATACATGCAAGGGTATTATGAACCTTTTGCACATCAAAGTATAGTTAAATTAACAGAATATGTGCATTTGTTAAATGTAGGGGTGTTTTTGTTAAAAAATGATCTTTGCTCATCTGGTTGCTATTAGTTCAAACCTCAGGGGCGAAAAGTGCAATTATCCCTTTTCTACTGAGGTTAAGATTACAAATCAGGCCAATGGGATAATTTTGATAAAAAGCTAGCTCATGCCATCACTCCCATCATGATAATTTTGATGAAAAGCTGACCTATAAACCAGGGTTTTTGTTTTTGCATTATAAACATAGCTGAGCACGTAGCTTCTTCAAAAACGCTTCTACTTAAAAATGGTGAGACCGACTTCTCCCTTCTTCGAAAACGCATATGCTAAAAAAAAGCGAGATCAACTTCTTTCTTTCTTTCTTCTTCACTGCTCGATCATTTTATCATGTTTAAACTATTATGTTGAGACACTACTCACGTCTTATTTTGTTAATGGCTAGGCACCAAAACGATGTGGAAAAGCCCTAGTTGTTGCATAAAAAAGAAATCGGTATTCACTGTAGTTTTTTTTTTTTAGAGTTTGTATCTTGTTTGGTTTTGACAGTGATATGTAGTTGTTTTAATCATGAGAAGGTGGTGAATCTGTTGTCCTATTTTTCTTGAATTGAATGAGCACAAGCAATGTCGCTCCCCAGGTTTTGGAGGCCCCGGGTCGAATATTGAAAATGGGTCCTTTGTTTAATCTCGCATCAAAATCTTATGAAATCTCATACTTAATAATATATATATATATATATATATATATATATATATATATATATATATATATATATATATTATTGTTATCTTGAAAAAATCTAGCGAGGGCTTCTGGGACAGTAGTTGACTGCGATGTACTGGTGTACCGGTGTACCACGGTTGCCCCAGAAAGAGTAGAGTGTCAGCCCGGTTCTACCGGGGTGGGTACGGGGGGACTCTTGGTCTGATTACCAGGGACCGACACCGGGACGCGGGACCGATCTTGAAAGTGTATATGAAGGGGGATAAGGTTATCAAGACTTAGTGGAATGCATGGTACTTTTTATTATTCATGAAAAGTGGGATACATTATACATCGCCTCTAGGCGTATAATCTCATTATAACGACAGTATAAGTGGGGAGAAAAAAAAAAGGAGAGTGATGAGCACCGGACAGGTTAAACTATATAGAGCTTGATCTAGGAGGGCAGTAGCCAAGTAGGGTAAACCGTGTGGAGCTTGATCTAAGAGGATAGTAGCAAAGTAGGGTCAACCGAATGGAACTTGATCTAGGAGGGTAATAAATAAGTAGGGTGAACTGTATGGAGATTGATCTAGGAGGGTAATAGCCAAGTAGGATTTTCTCTAGTATTCTTACTCAAGGTTCTAACCCTTTACTCTTTATGAGATGGGGTATTTATTGGGTGGCCTCTTAGGGTCGTAAGCGAGAGACATCTCCTTTTAGGCGGGAAAGTCTCGGTTCTATCCTCACCGTTCGTTTGAGTTGGGTGTCGAAGTGGCAGGTTTGAGAGGGCCAAGATGGTGCCACCTGGGCTTTTTCCTTGGTAAGACGTCTGTTTAGGTAGGTGAAGATCCTAGTTCCTAGGCTGAAGGGCAGCCAACGAAACCTCGTCGTTGCTTTGAGTTGGGCTAGTGGGTGGCACATGCCTTTGGAAGGCTGTGATCATCCCACTTATGCCTTACATTGCTTTAGGCGCTTTAAAGGGGTTGACATGGCACTTTAATGGCAATTTGCGCTGCTCCGAGTGGCTGGAAACACCTATAGCTGGCGTGGGACGCCGTTGTCATTATTCTGGCCAGTAGAGGACAGCGTCAGCGCTACACCCTGTCAAGTTCTTTTTCTCCACATTTTCCTTCTTTAGCTTAGGGACTTTCTGCACTCGTTTTACTGGGAAAGCACAGCTTCCCTATTCATGTATGATATAGTTGACAATGAATAGGGCTTAGGTGGGGTGAGATCCGATCGCTGATGAGGTAGGGTTGTTGGGGGGATCTTAGCCATTGATCATCTATCTTTCCCTTTTCATGCTTGCTGCCCCAGCATTAATTGCTCACAGTTTAAGCTTTACAGGTTGCCCCGGCTCTTTTTCCCCTTCACGTGCTTTTGTTTTAGGGTTGGAATCAACCCTAACTGAGAGTTGGTGCTTACTGGAAGTGCTTAGGTCATTCTATAAGGTTCTTTAAGATGTTTGAAGGTTTGGTCAGGGTCACATGCATTCATTAATGCTAAACAGGTGGGCATGAATCGTTGGTCCTTGCTTGTCCACCGCGGCTTTGGAAGTGGCTGTTCATGCTTGATGATTTTGGTCCAATACTCGTGGAGGGTGGATACCGTCAGGAACTGGATCCTCATCAGATCCCAATGGTCAGGGTTACTATGGGTTAGATTGGGTTCCTTTCGGGGCTGGGTCTTACAAGGTACCAACCTACTCCAAGGACCGGGTCCCTTCACGAACTGAGTCCCTGTTGAACCAGGTCCATTCTGACTGGGAAAATGTTTCTTTGGAAGGGTTGCCAACTTTTTTAGTTAACAGTTATTTTTTGAGAAAATTTACAAAAGCTTAATCAAAGTAATTTCCATCAAGTTTATATCGCGATACATAGAAAAAATAAAACTGAAAAAAAAAAAAAGTTACAAGCAAATAGATTTGCATGACAGTTTCCACTCAAATAAATAGCGTATGTAAATAAGGAAAGACGAACTTGCTTAGAAAATGAAAAGGGAGGAGACTTGCTCCTTTTATATTTTATTTTATTTTATTTTATTTAGAATTTAAAAAAATAAATAAAAGAAAGGGTATATTTGGTAATGTTTGGGGTGTGCTTACATATTTTTTTTAAAAACTCTTAATGAGGTGTACATGCAAAAAGTGATGCACATACAAATTTTCAAGGGTGCAAATAGAGCTACTCATTTGCTTTTAATAATTCTGATGAAAATCCATATTGAACCCAATCTTTATATAAGAAGTTGATTTCCACATCTTTTTCATATTTGGGGCCCAAATTTGATATAATTATATGAAGTTTGAAAAATAACAATAAATTTGGACTCTTTTTAAGCCCTTTATTTATCAAAGTCCAAAGATGTGAGCACTAAACACAAAAAATGAGCCCTTTTTTTTGGGCCCTAGGCGGGCGCCACTAATTGACCCACCTCAGGGCCGTCACTTAGCACAACTATGTGTCAATCAATCTAGGTGGGTTTCAATGAGTAATGCTAATTTTTATTCTAAATTCATTCCCAGATGATATGGCATTTTGGTTATCAATATCACATCTCTTACCGCACAATCTCAAGATTAAAAAAAAAAAAAATTTTAAAATTAAGAAGCCTAACAATGCTCGGGTTTCAATTGATAAGCTAGAGCTAGTTCGGCTACAGCTACTTATGTCAATTTATTTTGGGACTCAAATCAGCTGTCCAAAAATGGTATCTCAATTTATGTTTAACCAACCAAATTGGGACATGTGTCTACATTTATGGAAGAAGTTAAAAAAAAATATATTAAATGTAGACACATGCCCTAATTTGTTGGTTAGACACAAATTGAGACACCATTTTTGGACAGCTGATTTGAATCCTTTATTTTGATATCATCACTTGAGAAACTCTAAGCAAATAAATAGTTAAAGTTATAATCGGCAAAGTCTCCAATGGTGTAGCTATGCTAGTAAATGGACGAGCTTGAGGTTGGACAAATAACTCTCAAGTCGGCTCGAATACTATCAATGGCAAAAGAAAAAAAAAAAAAATTATAACCAGCAACACTGCTGCCTTGCTCCTTTTCTTCAATATATACGTGTGTGACCTTTCATATGATTTTTTTTTTTTTTCAAATCCCAGTAATAAAATTAACCATCAAATGCTCGAGAAAATCTTGGCTGGGACGGTCCCATACACGTGGCCATGGGACCGTCCAATGAGAGTGTGCCACAAGTGTGCCAATACTCTGCACACACTTCCCAATGTATATGTGGCGCACTCTCATTGGATGGTCCCATAGCCACGTGTATGGGACCGTCCCAGCCAAGATTTTCTCCAAATGCGCATAAACTAACATATTTTTAATTTAAATAATGTCCTCATTTTCTATACTTCCCACCAAACTACCTTCCCCACAAAATTATAATAATAAAAGTAATTTGAAAGAGAAAATAAATTAAAATTTTACTTTAAAGAAATTGAAAATGAAAATAACTTATATATATATATAATCAAATAACTTTTTAAAGTGTTTTGTGGATTGTGGTGTTACAATTTAATATTTTCACAAATAAAACAAAATCCCGTAAACAGTATATTATTTTTCGGCAAGTTCTCTCTTAAAACAAAAAAAATAGCAAAATCACTCACACTCTCTCTCTTTCTCTCAAACTCTGCAATTCATCAAACCCTAGCAATATCTCTCTCTCTCTCTCCCTCGCTCGCTCGGTTCTCTATCAATCTGATCTAGACCATCAATTCGTGCGAATTTCGGTGATGGCTGACGGAAAGCTTGATCTGCCGGACGATCTCCTCTCCACCAAGACTGTCGTCGATCAACACCCCTCCGTTAAAGGTACTCGTCGTCTTCTTTTCTTAATCTGAATTTGTTTTCATTTAATGTCATTTTTCTAACAAAACACCCTTAAATAGCATATAGCATACCTGATTGATCTGCGTTATCCATATATGTCCGCTTATTGTCAATCTTCAGCGACCGGTGTGTAGTTATCATATATATAATTATTTTGTGATACTGAAATTTATATACTCTTGTCGTCGAATGTCACCGCAACAGAATTTATTTAGGATTGAGAGCGGGTTTGTCGATGTTTCTTTCTTCCATTTTTCATTATGTTTATTGATTGGTTAAGGAAGCTCTTATGGTCGCCGCAAATGAACACGCATGACCGATATTTTGTTTAAATTGGTGAAATTATATGATTGTAGTTTTTGTAATTATTAATCGTTTTCTCTGTTGTAGTCCTATGTGTTGTGGAAGTGATGGTAGGGTATTTAATGTCAAGTTACTTTTGGTAAATTTCTTTCCTTGCCAAATTATGTTTTCTCTGTTTGATTGTGAACTGGATAGTGTATATTTAGTTTCTTTGTGGTATAGTACTTGACATTGTTCTTTTTTAAGTCATTGTTTTGTCAGATCATGGTTTCCTTCATTGATTTTGAATGGATGATATCGATTTGTTATGTACTTATGTGTATTAATGATTTGGTTTCTGCACCATGTTAGATGAAGCTTGGGGAGGAACTGGTGAGGAGAAGTCACTCATGGGGTTACTTGATGAGTCAAAAGGTGGTTATTTTATGATTTTTTTTACACTTCTTAACCATCTTGTTTACATTTGACCACATAAATTTGGTGGCAGTTTATTACAGAGTTTTTTCTTTTTGGTTGTAATTGCAGATCAAGTAACTTCAGAGAGCAGCATACCACTGTCTCCGCAGTGGCTTTATGCTAAACCGATTGATTCTAAGACATTGGCTACAGGGATGTCAGGGGTAAGCGATTTTTGATTACTTTTAGATTTTGATATATGTGCCTTGTTTAGGGCTTTTTGTTTACCATGCATAAAGTGCAACTGGATTTTACTTTACACATATATTGTTCACAAAAGCGTTTAAACTGTGTTTGAGGTATTTTATTGCTTTGATTGTTTCAAAGAATATATAACGGTGGTGTGGCATGCTGCATGTTCAGGATTGCTTGTTATTGGCTATTCAGCATTCTTATTTGTAAATCTAAAATCCATTTTATACATCTGCCTTGGGAGAAATGAACTTTGTTTTGTTGAAATATGGAACCGGGTTTTGTATTTACAAAGTAAATTACATGAAATAACGATCCTGAAGTCGTAATTTTTTCATTATTGCCGCAATGTATAACTTCTATTTTCAATTTATAATTGTATATCAGCCTTTTCTTGATGCTAACCTAGAAAATGTCAATATTTTTGCACATTCCTGTCATTGCTCAATATGTTATGATACCTGTCAATTTTGTTTATAAAGTTTAGATGCTTGATGTCATGTTTGAAAATCTCTTCCTTTGTGCCATGAACCCATGTAAGATGTAACACTTTGAAGTGTTGTTTGTGTGTGTCTTCTCCATTTGCCAGTGGTTTGTTGGGTCATGTTCCTGAGTTAGAGCCTCTGCACTAATTTTTGAGTTACAGAAACATGAGAAAATATTAAGCCTTATTTGTTTGCAGATAATTGTGATTTTATAATTGAAACTGGTTTATTTGCTTAATTTTTTTTTTAAATATATCTTGTGAGAGAATCATGGCTAATTATTGTTCTTTATGGCTAACTACTGGAGATTGAAATACTTAGTGGCATTTTACCCTCTGTATATTTGAAGTTAGTCTGTTTACTGGAAATAATTTAGTCCATTTGCTTTAATTTACTACATGTTTAACGATGATGAATAATGGTGATGAATACCTTTTTAACATTGTATCTGACTTATTTAGCTTATCAAATTCTATGTTTTAGGTGAGGTTAATGATCGTCAAGTTTTATAAGTGCAATGATAATTTCATTTTAGTATGTTGTTCATTTTTATAATCGCTTTCTGTACCAAAAACAAATGGCAGGACATGCGTGCACCAAATCCTTTGCCTCACGGAAATATCACTGATCCTAATCTGAAAGATAGTTGGCGTTTAGATGGATCTGTGGATAAGAAAGAATGGAGGAAGACTGCACCAGATGTTGAAGGCAGTCGCCGCTGGCGCGAAGAGGAGAGAGAAACCGGCTTACTTGGTAGAAGAGATCGCAGAAAGGGTGTGGATCCCATTTCATCTAGGGATGGTTCTGAAAATAGAACCCTGTCTTCTGCAGATCGTTGGAATGATCCTAGTAACCGTAATTCTGGGCATGAGTCTCGGAGAGACAGCAAGTGGTCTTCCAGGTGGGGTCCTGAAGATAAAGAGAGGGATTCTCGAACTGAAAAGAGGACAGATGCTGAGAAGGAAGATACTCAGATTGACAGGCATGTCAGTGCCAATCGTGCAGCGTCTGAGCGTGACAATGATTCTCGTGATAAGTGGAGGCCACGCCGCCCTATGGATGTTCATGTGGGTGGGTCAGCTGCATACCGTGCTGCTCCTGGATTTGGACCGGACAGGGGACGAGTGGAGGGCTCAAACGTGCGATTTGCTCCAGGACGTGGAAGGCCTACTATCAATGGCAGCTTAAAAATAGGAAATCCCTCTGTATCTGTTATTGGTTCTGTTGCTGTAGATAAATTGTCAGCTTCTGCAAGTACATATTGCTATCCTAGGGGAAAGCTTCTTGATATTTATCGTAAGAAAAAGACTCTTCCAAGTTTTGAAGCCGTACCTGATGAAATGGATCATGTATCACCAATAACACTAGTGGATGCAGTGGAACCTTTGGCTTTTGTTGCTCCTGATGCAGAGGAAGAGGTATATGAATTGCTTTATATTTTATTAAGCTTTGTATTTATTATGAATTCCTTAAATGAATTATTGGTTCTTGCAGGTTGTTCTTGGGGATATATGGAAAGGAAAAATTAGAGGCAGTGGAGTGTCACAGAACTCATTCAGGGACAAAAATGTGGCATCAAATGATAATTATACTGGTAATAACAGTTGCATTTACATTAGTTGCCTAATAAACTTTTCCATTTATGTGTCTGATATAGATTAATTATTTATCCAGGCTTTGGTGACATGAATTTCAATGAGGAGAAATTAAGTTCATCAATCAACACTGAAGAATGTGTTAAATCATCGGAAAAGGCTGCTGTAAATAATACTTCTCAAGGTGATGGAGCTGGGGCAGTAGATACATCTGATCCCCAGGCAGTTATTGCCAATGGTAAGGAAGTTCTGTTTCCTATATTTGATCATTGCTAGTTAATTGATTTAGAATAGAAATATTAATGCCAGTTTTTGTATACATGTGAACGTCTCTTTATATCATTTCAGAAAAGGATGCTTTTAAAGAAGGTGAAGGGACATTTATGACTGGGACAACTGATGGCTTTATACCTTCAGTTATCAAGAAACATGATATCTCCAGTTTAGAGGAGATCGGTGGCTCCAATAACAGTTTTAATGAACTTAAATTTTCTAAAAACCAACAAGTGGAAGCTCTGATTCTTTCAAAGCACTCTAAGGTGGAAGATATTGAGCCAACTACTTCTTTTCAAGTTGGTAATCGGCTTCCTGGTGATTCAAGTTCTCTATTTGATTTTACATCTGTGCAGCAAACTTCAAACAATGGTCAATTTCATTTAAAAAGCAATAATGAGGCACATATTGTTATGCCACCAGAGGATTTAAGCTTGTTTTATCTTGATCCTCAAGGAGTAATTCAGGGACCATATATGGGGATAGACATCATTACATGGTTTGAGCAAGGCTATTTTGGAACTGATTTACCTGTTCGTTTGTCTGATGCCTCTCCTGGATCACCTTTTCAAGAACTCTGTGAAGTCATGCCACAATTAACGGTTAAATCTGGATCTGCCCCCACCACCAATCTGGTTACCGCATTGCAGCCATCTGATGCTGTTGCAGGCAGCTTGGAAGAGAGTGTAGCCTCTCCTGTTCTGGGTCCTGACTTTAAGGGGTCTGCCATTGTAAATAATCAACAGTTGGTTGCAACTGGTTTGCAGGCTACTTCAAGTGTTAATTTTCAGTCAGGAATATCTAATCACGATTATCATTCAGAGCTTCAGTTTTCAGATGATCAAAGCTTCCAAAATTTGGCTGCCCAAGAAGAAGGTATGTTACATGGCTTGGTCTTGGCATTATCTTTTATCATTTTATCTGTTTATGATATTAGTTCAACTGTTTATCATTTTATTTGTTTCAGAAATTGTCTTTCCTGGAAGGCCTGCAAGCAGCAGTGCTAACCATTCAAGGATATCTGCTGCTGATATTCACAGTTCATTTTCCAGTCCTGCTAGCCACTATTCCCTTACAAATGAATTTTCAGATACTAGCATGTCTAGACATCAGGATGATGATAAATTGCATCCTTTTGGCTTGTTGATGTCTGAACTCAGAGACAGCTCTCACTTGAGGCGCTCACAATCTTCCAATATGGCTTCAAGCATAGGTGATCAAGGTCAATACATGGATTCTTTGCTTGAGAAAGATGCCACATCTGTCAACCAGAGCTCTTTGGGTACAATGGTTGGTCAACCCTCCTTTGGGGAGACATGGTCTGAGGATCAAAGAAAAAACACAGTTTATAAACCTAACATTCAGTGTGGTTCTTCGGATGATCACCACTTATTTCTAAGGGAGCAAGATTTGAATGCTTTTGACCTGGAACAATTTCAGCAGAAAAATTTCTTATCTCCATATCCGTTTTCACATTCAACTGATCTGGGGATAGAAAAAGTTCCAGGCTTTGCTCTTTCTCAGAGCAAGAATGTAAATATGCAGCAGTCAGTCCATCCTGTAGCAGATATGGAACAACTATTGGAACTTGAGCTTCAGCAACAGCGGCATCTTGAGCTTCAGCAACAGCGACATCTTGAGCTTCAGCAACAGCGGCAGCTTGAGCTTCAGCAACAGCAACAGCGGCAGCTTGAGCTTCAGCATCAGCGGCATCTTGAGCTTCAGCAACAGAGGCTTCATGAGCTTCAGCAGCTGCGACATCTTGAGCTTCAGAAGCAGAGGCATCTTGAGCTTCAGAAGCAGAGGCATCTTGAGCTTCAGAAGCAGAGGCATCTTGAGCTTCAGCAACAACAGCGGCACCTTGAGCTTCAGCAACAGCATCGGTTACTACAGCAACAGCAACAGCAACAACAGCAGCAGCAGCAGCAACAGTTGCTGCTCGAACAATTACTGCAGCATCAGATGTCTGAACCTGGTTATGGGCAGTTGAAGGTGGATCCTATGAGAGAGAATCTACGTGATCAGGTGCAGTTAAGGATGCATCTTCTGCATGAACTCCAACAGAATTCTCATACAAGGCACATTGATCCATCACTGGAACAGATAATACAAGCAAAGATTGGCCAGAGTGCACTCCATGGACAACCAGCTGATTTATTGGACCTCATATCACAGGCGAAGCATGGGAATATGCTTTCTTCAGAACAACAACTGCATTTTCAACAAGAATCCTTGCAGGCACAACAGTCCATGGGTTTGAGGCAGCAGTTTGGGATGGAGGGGGACAGGCATATTCCTGGGCCATGGTTGGCTGATGAGACTGGTCAGTTTGCTAGGAATCCTTCTGGTCAGCACCAGGCTCATTCTGCAGGCTTTGGTGCATCTGATTTTTACCAGCAACGGCAGAGGCATTCCTCACATGAGGAACAATTCAGCCATCATAATTGGAATCACACTTTACAGGAACGACATCAGCGAGCGTTTTATGAACCTAGTTCTATGGCATTGGACAGGTCAATGTCTCATCCTTCTGCTGTCAATCCTGGAATGAACTTGGACAATATAAATGCTCATGCCCAAGGTCCAGATTTTCCAGATCGACATCTTTATATGCACTCCAGTAACCAGCTGGGTTCTTTTTCTTCGGGTATCCCCCCTCACTCCCAACAAGTCTCTGATGAGTTTTTTGCTTCTCATCCAGATATGACCGAGAGCCACTCATATGGAAACAATGGGATGCTAGAAAATAGCTGGATAGAAAAGCAGATGCAACAATTGAATCAGAAAGCCGAACGGCAAAGACAGGAGCCAGAAGTCAATATGACTTATGCAGATTCAAGTATGTGGGCATCTGCTGGAGGTGATGATGAGCATCCGAAGCAACTTCTGATGGACCTCCGCCAGAACTTGGGTATTCAATCTATGCAGTCATCAGAAGTTGATTATCAACATCGCACATCATCATCTTCATCTTCTAAAAATCGGGAATCTTTTTGGCCAATTTCTGAGACACAGCCTTCAAATCTTCCTTTTAATCATCTCCCGGATCAAGAAGTTGGTGTGAACAGTTCTTTTATGGAAGGGTGTCAAAATGCCAACTCAAATGCACAATTTATGCATTCAGGAAACACTTTGCTTCAAAGATCTAATTCAGGAGCAAGCATAGAACAGTCATTCTTGTCAGGCACTGTAGAACATTCTAGTTCTATTGGTAAATCAGCTACAGATAAAGAATTGTCAGAGCATGAAGGAACAAAGGTGAAGAGACATGGGTCCAAAGGCACAAGCAGGTCAGTTTTGGAGATCAAGGATGACTTAGTGGAGCAAGCAGAAAATGGTCTGGATGGTGGGGAGCTATCGCTTAATGTCCATAGTAGGCATAGTTCACTAAGTACTGCTGGTAAGCTGTTTAACATTTGTAGATCTCTTTTTTTTTTTCCTTCAAATGAATTTTGAAATCACTAGGAATTTGTGCAGGTGGAAATGGAGGCTTATACAGCTACGAGATTGGATTAGAAAAGTCACTTGGAGAAATTTCTTATGATAGGTATGGTTCTTTACTTTTTCTTTCGGTGATTGGTACTTTGTGAATCATTAAGTTTTGATAATTGAGCTACCAGCAACTAATCTTGTTGAAAAAAATTTGCTTAGCTAATGTGAAGTAGTGAATAAGTGCTTGGTTTTGCAACATACATCTATCCTCTTGTTAAAAAATATCTTCTGCTGTTGAAAGGCTGCCTGCTGTATTCCCCAAAGGTCATGACATTGATTTGAACAAAAGACCACCAGTATCAAGAGCTTCATCTTTCCAGGATGTTTTGCCTCAACCAACTTCTGCTTCATTTGTCAAGCAAAAAAGTTCAACGACCGCCCTTGCATCCGACGGTAGATAACTTATATCCCTTTTTGTATGTGGGTTGTTGTGAATATATTAGTTTGTTTACCATGGTTCTGTGGTTACTTTCAGAAGCGAAGCGGGACTATGTTAGTAATCCTGTGGAGTCCCGTGGCCCCGAAACTCAGGCATCTAGCAAGAAAGATCTGTGTTTTAGAAGGACCTCATCTTGCAGTGATGCTGCTGTATCGGAGACATCATTTATGGCCATGCTTAAAAAACCAGTTCCTCTAGAATCTGATCCATCAAATGGAGTCGGTTTGGAGTCATCTGATTGTGGTGCTCCAGCTGGACGAAGTGGGAAAAAGAAAGGGAAGAAAGGAAGGCAAATAGATCCTGCACTCCTTGGCTTCAAAGTTTCCAGCAACCGGATCATGATGGGTGAGATCCAGCGCCTTGAGGATTAACACCGGCACACACTAGTTGTACATTGCATGTAAATGTTTCTCCGTTTTTTTTTTATTAATAGATTTTGTACAGTATTTAAGAGGCATGGTGCTTTTAAAAATCGTCCATGCTTTTGTTTTTTGGTTGCGATGAAGATGAAGCTTATCTTATGATTCAGTTTTAAATGCCTGTTTGCAAATTGCAATGCACCATGTTATGTATATTGTACAAGTGAGAGAGATCAGAGATGCATTGTGTAGACGGGAATAGATAGATTTTTTGTAGGAGTGTATATACATTAATAAAAAGGAATAATAATTTCAGTAAGCTCTTCGTTTTCTTTTTATTTTTTTTCCATTTTTGTTATAGATGATTCCCTAAAGGAAGATATAACAGCGCATACTATTTTGGGCAGTATTATAATAAATTAGTTTGTTCCTTATATTGTGGAGCTCCCGAACATAAGTTAAAGTTTGCATGTTTTAATGAGTCAACATAGAATCTCTACCGCTTCTCCAACCACCTCTCTCCTCCCTACATTGTCGTGCTTGCATTTTATTTTATTTTATTTTATTTTTCAGACAAAACACTACATTGTCTTCCTTCTTCTGAGGCTGAGCTGAGCAAGGGCCACCGTTTTTCTACCTAGCATTCCCCAGCCCCGGCCCCACTTGGCTATGGAGCCTGAGAATGCCGCCCCTTACTACTTGGCTATGGAACCTGACGATATCAACACTTACGTCAATCAAACCGGCAACGTGATAACAATTTGCCATTCTTTGGGAAAGATAACTTCACCTGGTGTATTCTTTCACTCGAAGGTTCTTGATTTTTCATACCCTCTTTTGTTGTTTCAAATGGCTTTGGCCACTGCTGTCATTCTCTCTCTCTCCAGATTCCTCAAGCTTTTCGGCCTACCTCTTTACGTCTCCCAATTCTTAGTAAGTTCTCTCTTTTCTGTTGCAGAAATTATGTTTTTAATCTCAGAAATGCAACTGCATTGATCGCTTCGCTTGCCTTTTTTGTTGTCTACCAGGGTGGTTTATTATTAGGTCCATCGCTTCTTGGACAGATTTTTAAAAATTATCTTAACATTGTATTCCCTCTGAAAGGTTTCATACTGCTTGATGTACTCGCTTCCTTCGCATACATGTTTCACTTCTTCATCATTGGAGTACAAATAGATCCATGGATTATCAAGAAAATAAACAAGCATACATTTTCCATTGGATTTTTTACTGTTATGTTGCCTATGGTTGTAAGCACTGGCTGCGCTGTTTTCTTGGGCAGCTTTCTTACCGAAGCAGAAGCAAAGTCACTGCCCGTGGTTGCGTTAGTAGAGTCCGTGCTCTCCTTCCCTATGATAGCTTTTTTCCTTGCTGAGCTCGGAATTCTAAACTCCGAGTTTGGAGGGGTGGCATTGTGTTCTTCCGTGATTAGCACCCTGTGCAGTTTTTGTGTGACAACAATTTCTGTTCTTGTGCATCAATCAGCAGGTGATATTTTGAATTCATTACGAACCATCTGCTCAGCTATTCTCTTCGCAGTTGCCATTTTTGTCACTCGCCCTGTATTAATGTGGATGATACGACGAAACCCAGATGGACAGCCATTGAAAGAGAACTACATAATTGTGCTATTATTATGTGTCTGTGTTACAGGGATTTGTAGTCATGCTATGGGTTTACATATCCACTATGGTCCTTTAATTCTAGGCATAATTCTACCGGCAGGGCCACCAGTAGGAACAACGGTGATGGAGAGGCTTTATCCGATCACTATGTGGATGTTTATGCCAATTTTTTTTGTCAAAACTGGACTTGTGATAAATGTCTACAATATTAAGATGAAAAACTATCTTATAGTTCAAAGCATTGCCCTCGTCGGTGCCATTGGAAAGTTCATGGGAGCCTTTCTTGTTTCACTCTTGTGCGAATTGCCAGCGAGAGATGCTATCTGCCTTGGCCTGGTCATGAATTTCCAAGGCGTTCTTGAACTTGGCTTGTTTAAATTGATGAAGAAAACTAAAGTATGTATGTTCAGACTCAATTCTATCAAACATTATTTAACAATAACAAATGACGTGTTACCTGAGAAAGTTTCTTTTTTCTCTTTTCTTTTTCCAATGGTTTGCAGGCGATAGACAACGACTCTTTTACAGTCTTGTGTGTCTTCATGGTGCTTGTAACAAGTGGTGTCACACCCATCATAAGAGCCCTTTATGATCCTTCAAGGAGGTATGTAGTTTGCAAGAAAAGAACTGTGATGCATTCAAAACTCGAAACTGAACTCCGAGCACTCGTCTGCATACATGACCAAGAGAGCGTTCCGGCTACTATCAATATCCTGGAGGCTTTGAATCCCACCAAGCAAAGCCCTCTTTCTGTCTACATGCTCCACCTTGTTGAGCTTGCTGGTCGTGCAAACCCACTTCTCATCCACCACAATCTAACAAAATGTAATTCTTCTTCCGATATCGGTGCCTCAGACAGAATTGTCAAAGCGTTCGGATACTTTGAGCAAAGCAGTCAAGGTCTGGTTGCGGTTTTCCCCTTTACAGCAATATCTCCTATTAAAACAATGCATGAAGATCTGTTGAGTATAGCCTTTCATAGAAAGACTTCCCTCGTTATCGTTCCCTTCTACAAGAGTTTTAGTGCTGATGGTGGAGTGGAGTCAGCTAAAAATTCTATCAAGATCACCAACCAAAATGTCCTCGATAAGGCACCTTGTTCAGTTGCCATCCTTGTTGATAGAGGGCTCCTGAAAATGCCAAGGTTTATCCGTGAAAGCTGGTACGAGTATCGCGTTGCTGTTCTCTTCTTGGGTGGAAGTGACGATCATGAGGCTCTAGCTATAGGTGGAAGGATGGCTGGACACCCTTCTATCCACTTGACAGTTATACGACTTCTTGAAAACTGTAACGATGCCAATGGTGATGCCAGAAAGACTAGACTTGATAACAAAGTGATGAATATGTTTTGGAGCAGCATGGAAAACAATTATCGGGTGACTTACAAGGAGGAAATGGTCATGGATGGTACAGGGACTGTTTCTGTGATTCGATCACTGGAGAGCCAATATGAGCTCATAATGGTGGGAAGGAATCATGATAAACATTCACCACTCGTTTCAGGGCTCACCGTTTGGGATGAGCAAATGGAGTTGGGAGCAGTTGGCGACGTTTTGGCTTCTGTAGATTTCATGGGCAGTACAACAATCTTGGTGGCGCAACAACACAACAATGTATACACTGAAAACCAACTGAAACATATGGGATACTTTAGCAACCAAAATCAGGAAGAGGAGGAAGAAGAAGAAGATATGCCAATTCATAGAAGTTTGTAGTGGTCACTTAAATGCTGAAATATAGTTCTGCACATTGTACATGGTAGCCTCTAAGACGGACAATCTTTCATAAGGCTTTTGATCTTCCTCTAAGACTGTCAATAATATTTTCTTTTATTGATCTTCCTCCACAACTATATAAAGTAGAATGGGGTAGGAAACCAAGAACCAAAACTGCAAGAAATCTGCATTTGGTTTGACTTTATTGTCACATTAATGAAATGATCCCAAAACTAGCAAATTGAACTTGAGCACCTCTACCAGAATTTTAAATGCATCCAGTGTATGATCTGCTGTGAAATCCCTTCCGAGCATCTACCCTGGAACTAGGCATCTTTCCTGCACTGCCTTTAGTAACCGTACAATGGACGTTGGTTGAGAATAAGAAGAAACCGGTGCTAAGAGTTCATTAGATATAACTTCCAACATTGAAGGCGAGTTTCCTTGAATCCACGCTATATGTTCAATGGCAGCTTGAACCTCATCGGCATTAGCTAAACATTTCAGCAAAATAACATGGGAGTCTGAATGTACTATATCAGATGCAAGACCGCGGAGTAACTTAGCAGCAGCAAGAAAATGACCTGAATGGAAGTATAAAAGAGAGACTTCATGCATATAATAATATAAAGATAACTTCTCATAACGAAAAATCTGCATATAATCCCATCAACATTGGCAATATCAACTCGGAAAATAACTTTGAAAAAGAACGGTGATTTTAACTGTTTATTAGTATACCTTTTCTGCAGAGAGAAAGGGTGAATGTGCTCAATATGCTATGTGCGAGCTTTGCGTCCTGGTTAATAGACTTATCAAATACTTCAAAAGACTCTTGGAGTTTTGTTTCTTGACAAAGTCCTTCGAGGAGGGACGTGTAAGTTATAGCATCGGGTGCCACCCCTTTCTTCAACATATGATGGAAAAGCCTAAGAGCATCTTCAACTTCACCAACTTCTGAGAACTTCCTAATAAGTATATTGTAAGTCTGCAAATTCGCAGCACAGCCACTAGCAAACATCTCATCCCACAATCTTTTAGCCGGACGTAGTAAATCATCTCTACAGCATGCATCCATGAGAGAATTATAAAATGAGACATCTGGGAATAACCCTTTCTTCTTCATCTCTTGAAAAACCTGATAAGCCTCTCTTACTCTCCCTGCCTTGCACAAGAAGGAAACCATCACATTGTAACTTTCCACATCCATGAAATAGTCATTTGCAGACAAAACCTTAAATATCTCCACCAATTCATCACTCTTGCCAAGCTTACATAAATTCCAACTCAAATTACTCAATGTTAACAAAGTCGGGACTCTCCCTTTTTCAATCATAAAATTAAAAAACACAATTGCAGAACTAGGATCACTGCCTGAAACTGATCCTATCAACGTGTTTAAAACATCATCATCAATAGGAAAATTCCCACTAATAATTACTTCACCCAATTGTTTTGCTTCTAATATCCTTCTCTCTGAAATCAAACCTAATACAAATTCCCTATAATCATTAGTTCTTGGAGCAACCCCTAGCTTTCTTTTCTTCTTCAAAACTGCTTCTCGTTCAACCACAGCCCCCATTAGTTTAAACTCTTCAGCCACGATCCTATACGCAATAAAATCAGGTTTGCACTCTCTAATCCTCAACTCATCCAATACTCTATATGCATCTTCAATTCTTTTAGCTTCACAGAGCCCATGAACTATCAAAACCGCAATAACTGACCCATTAACAACCGAATTATGACTCTTTTTAACCTCATCTATCATACTTAAAACTTGACCCAGTTCAGCATTTCTGCAAAACCTCCATACAAACACACCAAAACCAATAGTACTAAAACCAACACCTCTTTGAGTCATTTCGTCAAACACCTTTAAAGCACTATCAAAATACCCATCTGAAGCTAAAGCAGCTAATAGAGAATTACAAATTTCAAGCCCAATTTCTTCATTTTTCAACTTAAACTCACTGAAAACCAAAAACGCCTTCTGGGTATTTTTCCCTTGAATCAAAGAACCGATTATAGAGCCAAAAACTGAGGAATCTAGAGTGATTTTGTTTAATTTCACTTGCTTCAGCACAGAGTCGATGGCATTGAATTGGCGGGAAAAAGAAAGAGATTTGAGGATTGAATGGTAAGAGAGAGAGGAATGAGTGAAATTAGGCTGTTGAGAGGCCCAGTTGAAAAAGCCAAGAGCAAGAGAGTGGTGACTCAAGAGATACGGGTCTATAACTCGAGCCACGAGTGACGGACTCAGTGAGTCGCGGAGACCGATTTGATGGAGAGTTTGTTCCAGTGACGGTGTCCATGTTCGTGTAGGTTTTGTGTGGTTCGATCCCGAGATGAGTGCTCGGCTTATCCGAGTCGCCAACTCAATTGCCGGTCTCATCACTCATCCGAGTTAATAACTCAGTAGCAAGTCCGGCGAAATAGAGAGAGCTGACAACTTAAACGCTGCGTTTCATCTTATTCTATCAGTAAAATGAACCCTTTAATACTTTGTAAGGCGTCAATAGATTTGGTTATATTATTATGTAAAAGTACTTTTTATAACTTACAATTTTAGAAGATGCGCACTATTCTTTCCGTTTCATTTGTTGATTTATTGGTTTTGTTGAGGTTACAAATGAGGCTTTACTTATGTTAAGTAATACTCTAAACCACAATGAAGCAGAGCTGCTGAAAGGAAGTGAAGCAGAGCTGCTGTAAGGTCGTAGAAGATAAACAGAGCTTCACAACAATCATTAGCTGACGAGGCAGCCTGACTAAGCTGACGAGGCATCTTGACTGACTCTTCTAGTGTTGACTAGTCATAGCTGACATGGCAATCCTAGTCAGCAAAGTTTGTTAGAAGATATTTTCAGAAAACACACAATTGGCGTGTTAGTTTTTCTAAGTATAAATTTGTGATTGTAACAGAATGTTAAATGATCTGATTTCATATTTTCCATTTATCAAATAATTTCTCTCTGTAGTTCTTCAATGAAGTTCTTCATGAACTTCTTCTAAATACATGAAAACTCTTTGAATCATTTCATCGAACACTTTGATGTTCTTATCAAATACTACTCTTCAATCTTTCATGGTATCAGAGCTTCACTGACAAACGTCACGATGAACTCTTCTCAACCACGTTCATCATTTTCCGATCCAAATAACAACATTCAAGGAGCGATTTCATCTCCAGCACATCATTCACCAGCACATCATTCATCAGCGCACCATTCACCAGCACAACATTCACCAGCAGATCATTCTCCAGCAATCTCTTCACCACAAGCTCCACAAACGTCGATTCTGAGTCAGGATTCACAAGTAGCAGAGGCAATAGAATTTTCATCTCTCACAAAGAGTTTAAACTACAACTTACCGATTAAGCTTGGAAGATCCAACTATATATACTGGAAAGCACAGGTACTGTCCTCTATTCAAGCATTAGATCTTGAGGAATACATTTATGGTCTAAATCATCCCTCACATGTTTACATAAATGTTGAGATTACAAATCAATTTGGTGAAAAATCAATAGAAAAGAAGATAAGCAAAGTTTTCTCCACCTGGAAACGAATTGATAAGTTGCTTATAAGCTGGATCTTTTCTACTATCAGTGAAGGAGTCATAGGTCAAGTCATAGGTTGTCAAACTTCCTTTGAGGTTTGGAGCAGACTAGAAAGGCTTTATTCTCAGCAATCTATTGCAAAGATTGCTCAACTTAGAGGTCAGTTACAGAGCATTAAAAAAGGAGGTGATTCGGTGAGTGATTTTGTTTTAAAAATAAATAATGTTGGTGATGCCTTAATGGCTGCTGGTGAGGATGTTAAAGAACGAGATTTGGTGTTAACCTTGATCAATGGAGTTGGACACGAATTCGATGCAATTGTGGCTGTAATTTCGGCTCAACAAAGGTTTATGCCCTTTGAAGATGCTCACTTCTTATTGATGATGCATGAACAGCGCCTGGAACACTTAGACTCATCCTCACAGCTTGAGACTAACCAAGCATCAGCAAATTATGCATCAAACAACTTTCAAGACAGAAGAGGACAAAGAGATGGAAATTCACAGAGCAATAGAGGTGGCTACCGTGGTAGAGGCAGATATGGCAGAGCAGGAGGAAGAGGTCGTATACACTGTCAAGTGTGTAACAAACCAAGCCATGGTGCCCTGAAATGTTACCACAGGTTTGACAAAGCCTTCCAAGCACCTCCTCAGCAACATTTCGGATCTTCTCAACAACAATTCAATACTCAAGCACTCTATAATCAACATCAAGGTGGTTTTAATGGGCAGCAACTTCAGATTGGTTCATCTTCTCAAGGGAATATGGACAATTCAAGCCTTAGTGACCAGCAAGCTCATTATCATCAACATACAGCTTTGGTGGCCACACCAGAATCCGTAAATGACTCTGCTTGGTATATGGACAGTGGAGCAACGAATCACATCACATCAGACCTAAATAACCTGTCCTTGCGAAATTCTTATAGAGGTAATGCTAAGATTATTGTTGGAAATGGAAATAAGCTAGCTATTTCTCATGTTGGTGACAGCTTTGTTAAAACTCATACTCAGCCACATGAAAAACTGCTGCTCAAGAATATATTGCATGTTCCACAGATTACCAAAAATCTACTTAGTATATCTAAGTTCACTTTTGATAACAAAGCCGTTGCTGAATTCTATTATGATAAATGTGTTGTTAAGGATCTCTATACGAAGAAAATTCTGCTGCAAGGAGTGCTTAAGGATGGATTATATCAGCTGCAGCTTGTTGGAACACATGGAGTTCAACACACTGATTTCAAGCTTGGAAATGTGGCTGACAATGAAGCTTTATCAAGTTGTTTTTCTTCAGATAATAACACAAGCCTTAGAGAATTGTCTAATTCCAAGTCACAGTTGACAAGTATGTATGCTTGTGCAGCTGTGAGTGCCAATGTATGGCATGCAAAATTGGGGCATCCAGCTCCCCTTATTCTTCAAAAGATGCTAAGAAACATACACTTCAATAATAAATTTCAGATTCCTCATTTTTGTGATGCATGTAAGCTTGGAAAGCTTCATAGGCTACCCTTTGCAAATATTGATATAACTGCCAAGGCTCCCCTTGAATTGGTATACTCAGATGTTTGGGGACCCGCTCCTATGCTATCTAGAGAGGGTTATCGGTATTACATCTCTTTTATAGATGCACATACAAGATTCACTTGGATATTTCCCTTGAAACTTAAGTCTGATGCACTCAATGTTTTTATCAAATTTCAAAAGAATGTGGAGCTTCAATTTGGCAAGAGAATAAAGAGTCTTCACACTGACATGGGTGGGGAATACATTGCTTTTATATCACATCTCAACAAAATTGGTATACAAGTAAGGTATTCTTGCCCACACACTCATCAACAGAATGGTGTTGCCGAAAGAAAACACAGACACTTGGTGGAAACTGGCTTGACCCTACTTGCTCATGCCAAGTTACCTCTTACATTTTGGTATGAAGCCTTTTCCACATCAGTTTTTCTCATAAATAACATGCCTATGGCTGTTTTTCGGTTCACCTCACCTTTTGAGAGACTCTATCATAAGAAACCAAATTATAACTATTTCAAGACTTTTGGGTGTAGTTGTTTTCCCTATTTGAGGGACTACTCATCTCACAAATTCAATTTTCATTCCTCAAAATGCATCTTCATAGGATACAGTCCTTTACACAAAGGATTTAAGTGTTTACACCCCTCTGGAAGAGTTTATATCTCTAGACATGTAGAATTCAATGAGCTAGAATTCCCATACAATACTCTTTTTTCAGCTGGAAATTCTGGTCAGGAGAGGTCTCCTGGTGTCAGCATGCCTTTGTCCAGGATGAATCAAATTGTGTCCCGAATTCAGAGGGCTGGTTCCAGCGCTACACCATCTTCATTGGCACAAGTTCAGAGAGGTGGTCCACGCACTGCATCATCTTCATTGCCTATTAGTTCCTCTTCAACTGATTCACGGGTTCAAACAAATTCCACCGTCAGTTCTTTTCAACATGTGTCTCCATCAAACACCATTTTTAGTAATGCTTCTTCAGTTGGTAACATTTCTCCATGTCAGAATTCTCTGCATTCTTTGACTAATTGTGACCAACCTTTGTCCACTGGTATCTTACCATCTCCAACAGCTCACATCAATGCTTCACCTAATTTACCAGTCCCTACCGTGTCCTCTTTGCCTATGAATCTCCATCCAATGGTTACAAGATCCAAGATTGGTGTCTTTAAACCAAAGGTTCTTAATGCTGCTGTTGATACAAGTTGTTACTTAGCAAATTCAGATCCAACTACTGCTAAAGTTGCCTTACAGGATCCGAAATGGGTCCAGGCAATGAGAGAGGAGTTTAAGGCATTGGAGGTCAACAATACATGGACCTTGGTTCCTTCTCAGTCAGACATGAATATTATTGGGTGCAAATGGGTGTTTCGAACTAAATACAAACAAGATGGCAGCCTTCTAAAGCATAAGGCTCGGTTAGTTGCGAAGGGTTTTCATCAAACTCCCGGTTTGGATTTTGATGAAACTTTCAGTCCTGTTGTCAAGGCCTCCACTATTAGAGTAATATTCTCTATTGCAGTCTCATTTGGTTGGCAAATTGAGCAGGTGGACATAAACAACGCTTTCCTAAATGGAGACCTATCCGAGCTTGTCTACATGGTTCAGCCTGAGGGCTTTGTTGACCCCTCTAAACCAAGTCATGTGTGTAGGCTGAATAAGTCCTTATATGGTCTTAAACAGGCCCCTAGGAGTTGGTTTCATAAGCTGAGGACCGCACTGCTATCTTGGGGATTCCATAACTCGGTTTCAGACTCCTCTTTATTCATAAAGTGTGCTGGTTCTGACAAGTTGTTTGTCTTGGTATATGTAGATGACATTTTAGTCACCAGCAACAAATCCAATCTGATCAAGGACCTCATTTCCACTCTTCATCGAGCCTTTGCTCTAAAAGCTCTTGGTCCTGTCAATTACTTTCTCGGGTTTGAAGCTTATCGAAATGCCTCCGGTTTGTTTTTAACACAAGCAAAGTATATCTCTGATCTTCTAAAGAAGACTAACATGGACGAGTCTCATTCCTGTGAAACTCCAAGTGCTGCTGGTTCGAAACTCTCTCTTCATGATGGCATTCCTTTTCATGATCCGACTCTATATAGGAGCACAATAGGTGCACTCCAATATCTCACCAATACCAGACCTGACATATCCTATATTGTAAACAAGCTTAGCCAATTTCTTGTTGCTCCTACCATGGTGCATTGGCAAGCTTGTAAGAGGGTTCTTCGGTATCTAAAGGGCACTTCTCATCTTGGTATTTGCTTCAGACCTGCCTCTGATCTTTCTTTGGAGGCTTTTGCCGACGCCGACTGGGCAAGTTGTGTTGATGACCGTCGATCAACAAGTGGGAGCTGTGTGCTTCTTGGTGGTAATATGGTCTCTTGGTCATCACGGAAGCAAAAGGTTGTGGCACGCTCAAGTACTGAGGCAGAGTACAGAGCTATGGCTCAAGTGACTGTGGATGTGCTCTGGTTACGTTCGCTGTTGACAGAGCTTCATCTCCCAGTTTCTTCAAGCTCGGTCATCTGGTGTGACAATATTGGTGCGAATTCCCTGTCACAAAATCCAGTTTTTCACCAACGAACGAAGCACATCGATATTGACACACACTTTATCAGGGAAAAAGTTATTTCCAGGGAGATTGACACTCGGTACATTCCTACGGATCAGCAAGTTGCTGATATATTCACTAAGAGCTTCACAAAGGAGAGGTTTCGATTTCTCTGTTCCAAACTAAAATTGGAGAACTCTCCCCAATTTAGTTTGCGGGGGAATGTTAAGTAATACTCTAAACCACAATGAAGCAGAGCTGCTGAAAGGAAGTGAAGCAGAGCTGCTGTAAGGTCGTAGAAGATAAACAGAGCTTCACAACAATCATTAGCTGACGAGGCAGCCTGACTAAGCTGACGAGGCATCTTGACTGACTCTTCTAGTGTTGACTAGTCTTAGCTGACATGGCAATCCTAGTCAGCAAAGTTTGTTAGAAGATATTTTCAGAAAACACACAATTGGCGTGTTAGTTTTTCTAAGTATAAATTTGTGATTGTAACAGAATGTTAAATGATCTGATTTCATATTTTCCATTTATCAAATAATTTCTCTCTGTAGTTCTTCAATGAAGTTCTTTATGAACTTCTTCTAAATACATGAAAACTCTTTGAATCATTTCATCGAACACTTTGATGTTCTTATCAAATACTACTCTTCAATCTTTCAATGTCGTGTTTGTAACTTTGTACTATGATGTCCTTGCACAACATGTGAACTCAAGGTTAAGGTGGCCAACGGTGTCCATTGGCGATCACTCTCCGATACTAAGGTCAGTGTCCAACTCTTCACAAATGCCAATGGCCAACGGACACTGTTGGCGATCACTCTCCGATGCCAAAGTCAGTATCTAACCCTTCACAAACACATTGGCTGTTCAATAATAATCCTGTTATTTAGTCCCATCTCTTGACATCTGCATAGCATTGTCGCAGCCGCACCGTTCGGATTCCTAGGAGCCACCGGAGGTGTCTACTGACTACTACACGGTAGCTAATGGTGATACATGTAATTACCTCATTGGGTGATGTCCTGTGCATTGCTTGGATATCAACGGTTTTAACAGATCCAGTAGACCTCCCATGAACAAACAAATGAAAAATTATCCAAGTAGAGAATTTGAAGGTGGAAGAAATGCAAAATGTATAACAATATTCACATGTTTTTTCTTCTTCTTTTTCCCCATTAAGCTGTAATATCTATACAAACTTGTAGCTTTTGTACAATACAACCCATGTAACATTGTTTACACTATACAGAATATACACAAAATATACAAACCACCTCCACCACCTAGCAGTATTCACACCATTTAGTGGAGCTGTGGAGGTATCAGACTATAAGATTGCAGGGAGATACCTATGTACTGTGTCTTCCTCCCCATGTAAATCTACTGAGTTTTTAACATATCCGATATTTCTGTACAAGATTTACTTGTGAGAAATACACTAACAAACTATGAAACTATGAGTAGGATCTAATCAACTTAAAATTTTGAAAAGATCTAACTTTGAAGAAATTCCCCAAGAAAAATCCTGTTGTTGTCTCTTGAGGTGGCTTTGCTGCAGCGAATGAGTTATGCTTCACCTGCAGCTTGGTTTGTCCAATTTGTTGTCGGATTGAATCAATAATCTTGGGGTCGACAGGGTTTCCAGTCACATCTGTGACATGAAAAGTGTCTTGGACCTTCCCGCCTTTTGTTGAAATTTCTGCTCTCTTGATGCATAAACTGTTTTCACGGAATATCCTGGTGATGTCCGATAGGAGTCCAATGCGATCTTCTGTGCACAGTTCTAGCTCCAGTCCCTGCATATGACCATCCAACAATCTTTAGAATACAATTCTTAGCCTGCCCACCATGGTTGCATTTTCAAATATGCTTTTTGCATATACCTCAGATGCCCGTCTTTCAATAGCAGCTTCGAGACACTGTATAACACGTTCTCGCTCGGCTTCTGAGCTTACAGGAAGCCCATCAACATGTCGAATATAGAATTCCTACAAACAGAATTGCCATCTATTTTATTGAAAAGACACAATAGTTATATTGCCATTGACCTTCGTGCCCTATCCACTAAATCAATATCATTCTACAGGTTGATGATTATTGGCTAAAAAGCCTTCTATATTTATACAGTCCAGTCATCAAAGAATTTTCCTGGGTCAATTATGTAATAATAAAAGCAATTTCAATGTCTTACCAGATAAGCTTCCATCCTCCCCGTGTGGACCACTCCGTGAAAGACCACATATTGCATGTCCGTTAGAGTGCAAACAGTATCGAACAACAGTTTCGGCCGATCTTTCGATCTCATAGTAATCACTGTGTAATCTTTCTCAATATTCAACACAGTAACTTGGGGTCTTGAGCTCATATCCTTAACTATCCCTACAGCACTCTCAACCCTTTCATAGTCCCTATCATCAAACATAATCTGATGTAGCCTTCTCTGCCTATTCATAACACCAGGAGGTGAAACTGTTGTCTTTGCTGTTTTAAAGTCATTGTTTCCTTTAAGGACATTGCAAAGCAGTTCTTTTATTAATGAAAGACGCTTTAGATCTTTAATCGCACACCCTGTGGAAGTGTCTGTGACATGAACTACAGCTGCAGCTCTAGCATTGTGTGTCCATATTTCAGCATTTACTACATTGCAATGAAGGTCTGCAAGAACTGCACATACTTCTGATAATAAACCAGGCCTGTCGGTGCCAGTGAGTTCAATTGAGGTGTGCTCTTCTGAAGGCATCACCCCAACAGAGCCTCTCCGTGAATGACCCAAACTAGCATCACTTTCAAGCCTCTGAAAAGAAATGTGTTAAATGATGAGCTTATTCAACATCTTAGTGACTCAATGAACCAAATCCATAGATGACAGCAAAAGAGAAGGCGAAGTGTGTAATAATGGATACCTTAAAGTTTGACATGGAAAAATAAACTTAAGAAACCATTCTCTCTTAGTCACTTAAAATGATAAGCAGAACAAAGAAATGCATGACCAAGGAGAAGATCAAATTCTTTGAAAAGAGTGACAAAAAAATACTATATATGATGCCAACTCAAAGTTCAGCAATACTAGGTTTTAAATTATTGACTTGCAGGAAAAAGAAAGAATTCAAACTTCTACATCTTAAAACTTTGATAATAAGATCTACAGGAACAGAAAACTCCATTTCACTTATCCTAACAAAATCACACATAGTAGGTGATATAATTTCAGTGTTCAATACTTGAAAATCCAAATAGATAAGGTAAGGACTGCATTCATTTTTTCCTCTTCTTTCACTTTGATTGTTTATCTATCAAACGGATGATTGAACGAAATATATTACGCAAACATGAAAATCAACAACCAAATGAGACTTCTTACCCTTTGAATATGATTGATGACTTCCTTATCTCTGATTTTGTTCCCATCATGATCGATCACATTAAACACTGAAATCACAAATTTCAACACAAAAATAAGAAACAAAGAGAGGAGCTCTCAACTCTTTTTTACAATTCAAGCAATTGAAGAAGAGGCTCTACCGTCCATAAACCATCCACCATCAGATGATATGTATGCTTTTGTAATTACAAGATTCATATCAGTAAGCACTTGAATGACTTGTAGAAGGATTCCATGTTTGTTGGCACTGTCTACCTGAACACAGAATCCAGTTCAATCAAGTTTCTAAAAATCCCAAATTTGAAGTGAATCAGAGAAATTAAAGCAACCTATTAACCAATCAATACAGACACATATTTTGTTTTAACCTAATTTTGTTACAACAGAACCAAATCAATTAAAAACCTAAAAAAGATGAGCTTGATTACCTGTATAACAGTGGCATCCTCACAACTATTATTATCAATCACAACTCTGCAAAAACAAACCATAAAATGAAAATCACCTTACTATCCACACAAGATGGAATCAAAACAAGAAAAATAACCATAAAAAATGAAAAGAAAAAAAAAAATCAAATCAAAATTGCTTATAATTTTAAAAACGATCCACTAAACTCACTAAATTATTACTAGGGCTTCTATGTTCCCTCTAGGAGGAAAGGAAAAGGAAGCACTCGTTGTAATAAAACTTTTCTTTTTTTTTTCTTTTTTTTTTTCTTGCTGTTAATTCCTCAGAGAAGCAAAAGAAATTGCTTATATAACTGTATATTCATAAAAATAAAAAATAAAAAATAAAATTCTAAATTTTGATAGATAAAAAAGGGGATCAATCTTCTTTCTCGTCACTTTTACCAGCAGCCAAATGGAGGGAAAAAAAAAACATAATTCCAGAAAAACGAACGCAATCAAAATGAGGAGCACGAGAAAAAATCAAAATAATAATAATAATACTAATAATAAAACTGGCAAATACTGTATACTTTACAACTTAAAGAAAAAGATAATAACAAGAGAATCCTCTGAAATTCAAATCATATCACTTTAAAAATCACAAACCCAAAGCATAAATTCAGAACAACAACAAAATCAAACAAAAATCCCAACAAAAAAAAAATACATTACCTGGGTGGATTCATCCTCCTGATCAACTTAGCATACTCATCATCCATTTCTTCAGATTTTTTTTTTTTTTTTTTTTTCCGATACTCAAAACCTCCCAAAAGACTCCAAACGAACAAATTATGTTATTTAAAAAGTAACCCAACAATCAGAATTTCCCCAAAATCAAATAAAAAAACATATACAATATATGATAAATGATATATCCACAGTTTTGAATTTGAATTTACTATACAGCGATGCCTGCTCCAATATTCAAGGAAAATACAAGAGAGGGAGAGAGAGAGCGGAACAAAAAGTACTATAAAAAGTCACTGGTATGGGACCTTAGCCGTTTAAGAAAAAAAAAACATAATTATAGAAACAAAGCATCCATTAATGTGACGTGGCGATTGGTTATTGGGTGGATGGACGGTTAATAATAATAATAGTAAGTGCTGCCGTGGGATGGGTGACGACTGACGGTGGTGGTGGTGGAAAAGTTAACTGACGTGTGTTTATTTAGTAGTTCTGACGATTTTGGGTCTCTGACTGTGAGGCCACGTGGCGAGTACGGAATGGTCGGGCTACTGCCGGTATTTTGGGCGGCAATTCCAGCTTGACCCAACTCCGAACTTTTTCCCGCGTTATTTCACAAGTCACAATTCACAATTCACTTGCTTAACTCTTTACTCTCCTGCAAATTCCACCTTATCTTTTTTGGGTTTGGATCAACCACTGATCCGATCTTTTTAAAGTATGGGATTAGTTGTTGATAAAGTGGTTGTGAAAACTGATCACATCTTAACCACATATTCATTGGCTCATTGCAATGCTTAAGTGTCATGAGATTAGGTAAGGTCAGGAAAAAAATCATATTAGCAAAGGATCCAAATTCATTTTTTTTATACTTAGTGAGTTATTGTATTGGATTGAAAATGAGAACATGATTTGATCGAATTGGATCTTAAATTCTGGAATCCGTTATATTGGATCAGATGTTGGATTTTCATGTCAAATACTTTAAATTCGTTTGATTTGTCAAAATATAAGACTTGATTTATATTGGACCTTTTTTTGTCTTATATATATAGTCACGTTCCGTACTTCATAAGTGCGTTGCATGTGGGTCATTAATTATGGAGAAGTATTGACAAGTGCGTATACATTTGAGTCAAAACATGTAAATCTAATAGTCCGCATGCAACGTATTGATGTAAACTATATCAGTGAGACTTGAAAATCTCTCTCTCTCTCTATATATATATAAATATATATATACATACACAAACATTGAGAAATTTTTTTTGGTACTATCGTATTTTTTTTTTGTTGGTATAATACGAAATGAAGTTGGTCCAGTGGTAAAACCCTCAACACCGTTACTACGAGGTTGTGGGTTCGAGTCATCTCCCTTTCCCAAAAAACCCCGATTTATGAAATAATGTAATATTTATAAAAAAAAATGATAAATTGTTATATTTTTATATAAATTTTTTGAATGATTTTACTTATATTTGTGTTTATAACTCATGGATTCAATGCGAGACATAAATTTTTATGTTGGCACTATTATCTTTGTTCGTAATTTTTCTCTAAACTAAATAATTTGGGCGGTTAGATTCGAATCATCTTGCTTTTATCGCATAGAATCAGGTTCATTTTAAATCCAAACAATATTATCTAAACAGCACCTCATGCAAGTCTTTATAATATTAATATGAGTGTGATTCTTTAATCACAAATTATGATTTAAATCTAGAATTTTATTGCAAATCACCTCTTAGCAGAGCTGGTAGTGCACCTCTCTTCCACATATATGGTGAGAGATTCAAATTCCACAATATATATTTTACAAGCATGTGTAGGGAGTTTTCTTCTCGGGTTGTGGAAATAGTTATCTCCAATTATGAGAATAGATATCCGGACCGCACATGTAATGTTTGATCTCGGTAGGTCGGTAGGTCCCAGCAGTCCAAATAGTTCTTGTAACACTTCAAAAAAAAATCTAGAATTTTATTTTCATTCATTTATACATATTATCATTTAAATAATTGAAAATGATGTTAAATCATTTCTAAACTATAATTGAATATATATATATATATACAGATTTTCTATTATCAGTTCGTCATGACAATAAATATATCAGGACGAAGAATGTGGACCATTAAATTTACATACTTTGACTCAAAGTGTATACACTTGTCAAAACTTCTCCATAATCTATGATCTACATTCTTCGTCTTGATATATTTATTGTCATGACGAACTGACAATATAAAGACGGTATATATATATATATACATAAATTCTATTATCAGTTCGAACTGACAACAAAAGTTATATCAGTTCCTTGCATGTGGGCCACTAGATTTAAATACTTTGACTTGGTTATATGCACTTGTCAGTCAAAGTATTTAAATCCAGTGGTCTACATGCAAGGAAATGATAAAACTTTTATCAGTTCGAACTGATAATAGAAAGACTGATATATATTAACTGCCAAGCAAACAATCAAAATATCGGTTTCGGTTATAATATAGAAAATATCGTCAATATTCTTAATAATATCGAATAGGGTTAAAAAATTAAATAGCACTATTTGAGGCGTTTTTTTTGGGAACAAGCACCAACTTACTAACTTAAGTTTAAAAGACACCATTTATGATGAACGGACAAAATTGCCCCCCACAGTAACCTTCTTCACCATTTTGTTTTCTTTTTTTCTTTCAAAATCCTCTATCAATGGAAGTGGAACCGATGAATCAATGATACTGACCAATCAACGAACAAAAAGGCTCGGGAAGCATGAACTATATAGAAAGTCTCAGAGATACAAAATTTTAAAAAAAAAATGATGGTTAAAAAGGCTCGAAAATGTTCGAAAAAGGCTCGAAAAATGTTCAAAAAAAGTTCGAAAAAGGTTCGAAAAAAGTTCGAAAAAGGTTCGAAAAAAGTTCGAAAAAAGCTCGAAAAAAGTTCGAAAAAGGCTCGAAATGAAGTGTTCGAGCCTTTTTGTACATGAATCGAGCCTTTTTGTACTGCAATCGTGCCTTTTTGAACCTTTATGAATCGAACCTTTATGAATCAAGCCTTTTTGTACATGAATCGTGTCTTTTTGTACTGCAATCGTGCTTTTTTGAACCTTTATGAATCGAGCCTTTTTGTACATGAATTGTGCATTTTTGTACTGCAATCGTGCCTTTTTGAACCTTTATGAATCGAGTCTTTTTGTACATGAATTGTGCATTTTTGTACTGCAATCGTGCCTTTTTGAACCTTTATGAATCGAGCCTTTTCAAGGAAAATTCATAGGTTAATCGGTGTAATACACAGTTCGAGCCTTTTAATGAAGTGTTCGAGCCTTTTCATACACCAATCGTGCATTTTCATTAAGTGTTCGAGCATTTTCATACACTAATGAAAAGGCACGATTGGTGTATGAAAAGGCTCGAACACTTCATTTCGAGCCTTTTCATACACTAATCGTGCATTTTCATTAAGTGTTCGAGCCTTTTCATTAGTGTATAAAAATGCTCAGCGGGGAGCTCGACCCCCGAATGCGTCTGTGTAGCGCCACAAAACTAATTATCTAATGAAGATGCGTTGATAATGTTATAGTCTTCAACCTCCATTGGAGGTCTGTTTAAAATCTCAAAAAACTTCAAAGTAAGAAAAAAAATGTGTAAAGTAAGGGTATTTTTGTCCGTTCACCATAATAGGTGCCTTTTAAACTTAACTTATTAAAGCACTGACATTGTCACCAAATCAATTTAAAAAGGTGACATTTCTCACCAATTCCACATATGGAATATATTCAATGATATATATATGGGTACGGATATTGACACCCATAAAAATGATAAGCGCACCCATATTTATAAGTACACTCATGTCTAAAATTTAAAATTAAAACATTACTAGAAACACACATCTTAATGCCAATAGTACCCTTATTTAAATGAATGTTTTCATTTTAATACAATTTATTTATAAACCCCTATAAGTTATTAACACAACCAATTTTTCAAATGATAAATTTTTAAGTTTTCCAGACTCGAAAACACAGTCTCGGAAATTCTTAAATTCTTAAATTTTGAGAATCTTTACTTCAGGCCAATTTCAGGTCGTGTATTTACCTAAGGCGTGCTTATTATATTTATTATATGAACAAGAATGCTTGAGCGTGCAGCTATGAAAAGTAAAGTCATGCTATTTGTTTTTTACCAAAAGAAATATTAAGAGTAGTAACAAAAGAAATGAAATGAATAATGGCTTGATTGATTTTAGATCCTGTCGATGCATTTTAAGAAATGAAACAAAATATAGTTTACATGATGTAGTAGAGTATCATTACATGATCGATACATCATAGAGAGGCCTTATACAGAACGAAACGGGAAAGATTACAAAAAAAAAATCAATTAAAAAATGAATTACATTACAAAATGGACACTATATTACAAAAATAGGTCATCTAGAACAGTTAAAAAAGATAACCTGAATCAAAGAAGATTAGAAGTATATTCAGATGTTGATCATAATTACAGCACTTCTCAAATTTTTGGTCCTGGGTGGGCATCATAATCCAGGCATTCTTTGTCAGAATAACAATACGAAGGAGATTGCAATAGACAAAATTGTTCAGTCAGTCAACCTCCTTTGCACTCTTAAGCACCTGTCCTCTAGAGTATAAGAAGCCTATCAGGACATGCCTCAAATTTGCATTTTTTTTTTTCTCATTCATGTTCTTCTTGTTCTTTTTTTAAAAAAGAATTAATATTAAAGTTGAATTAGGGTTTTTTTTTTTTTTTTTTTTAATAAAATGATATAGTTGAAGATATGTATGTAATTAATGGGTGTAAATAGTATTTTATTTATTTTTAATTAAACTAATTTGTCCTTATTGGTAAATTCTTATTGGGATACTTTTGTAATTAAAATTTTTATTAAAATATGGGTGTGCTTATCATATTTATGGGTGTCAATATCAGCTCCCTATATATAGATGGTATTGACTCTCTGAGTCTTGACTAGTTGGCTAGTTGGCCTAACGTAACCACTAAAGGTTGTTGAAACAAAACGAAGAATAATTTTTCAAAGATTTTTTTTTCTTTCCATTGAATTGTTCAATTTGAAAGCTTAGTCACTTGTTAAGAAACAAAATTGTAGCTGCTTTCGGATTGTTAACAAAGTCCACTTCAAAAAGTCACTTTCAAAATTATTAATTGATAATTTGATTCTTCCGGCAAACTTATAGTGACACTATTATTGAAAATTGAATTTTGATGTGTTTATTGTTTACAAACACTCCACGTCTCTCGCTTCTATATCACATCTCATTGTGTTTATGGAAAAAATTTCACTTACTTCCCTTGTATATATACGAAATTGCGTTTAGTAACAAATTGATTCGTTAATTACACAAACATCTCATAACTCCACTACCGAAAGGAGCATCTCCTTCCCGAATATACCATCAATTCTAACATATGGGATGAATAGATAATTTATTTATTATTTTTTTGTCAAATAAAACAAGTATACTTATGATTCATAATCATAATATGAGATTAGTGACATTCCAATTTCCAACTTGTCCAAAAAGACAAAAAAATACTAGTCAATATAGGAAAAATGGATCATGGTATCCAAGAAAACAAAAAATTTAGTTGAATTTGAAGACATAGTATCCTAAGCAAATCTAATAAGTTTGGTTATTTAAGGGAGAACAAATGTTTGACAATGGCTTGTGAGGTTTGGTCACCATTCACATTGGTTGCTATCCAAGGGCAACGGCAGCACTGCAGCAGCAGCATCCATTTGGGTTTTGTCACGTGTCATGCCTACAAAATATCTTACCACCAAAAAAGGGTTTGGTACTTAGTGGGAATAAAGACTATATAAAAAGGGAGGCTTTTGGGATACTTGGAAGGCAATCCAAGGAAGAGGAGCGGTCCTCATTAGCCCTCTAGGGCAGCGTCGCAGTGGTCCCCCATCTCCCCGAGTCGATAGATACTATCACTTGCCTCAAGTAAAACCCAATTGAATAAACGTATGGAATTTTTAAAACTAAAAGACTATTCTATTGGGTTGTGACATTCGTTTTCCTTTAGCTTCACACGTGGGTTTGTCTAATCAGAATATTACATCCGATACACTTATTAATTTTTTCTTATAAATATCAATTCAGGTCGTACCGTATGATATCAGTATTCAGCTACGTATTATACAATTATGGTTCGATCCACATATGAGAATCTACGACTACAGTCAACAGCAAAAGCATCAACATGGTTAAAATGATAAGACCATAGATTTTTAAAATGGAACAAAAATGTGGGTCCCGAAACCCTAATGTTGGAATAATTATATAGAGGAGGAGATGAGAGGTCTCCAAGTTGACAGACAGCGGCAGGCAAGTGTGAACGCTTTTGTGCAACGTTGATGGGAATTTGGAAAGACAAAGCAACTATAAATGCACTTTTTTTCTAGATTTTTTATTTTCTTCTTCTTCTTAATCTAATGTATTTTTATTTGATACGCGAACGAGAGATTTCTTGGATCATCGTCCACTTGGCTTGGTGGGGATAATTATGTATGTATCCATTTAATTCAAGTGTCAAATTGCATCAATAGTTGTTGACTTTAAAACATATAGAATAAGAATGCTAGTTTTTTTAAATGGATAAGAATGCCCAAGATTCATTTGTATCTCTTTTACTATGTAATCTGATTGTAAAAGGAATGCTAAATACGTTAAAGAACGGTAAAGGTTAACACTTAGAAAATAGGTAAAAAACAATTATGAATCTCCTTCGTTTATTACATTTGATTTTATTGTTTTTTGTAAATCTTAAAATACCAAATTTACCCTGCCTTTAATTTTTAGATTGTGCTTTAGTCTGGGCATAAACAACTTAAATTAAAACCCCAGAAGATAAATAGTCTTTATCTTTATTCATTTTAACTTCAACTATGATTGTAGTTCTTGTGAAAGATAATAAGGTAATTTCTTATACTTTTTACATTTGTTCTTACTAAAAACAAATTTGGTAGAACAATATATGATTTATATTCTACGTTCCCCTTTTATTTATAATTTTGCTTTGATTTTTTTAATATAATTTATTTCTAGATTTTTATTTTGATTGAATGTTTGTACTAGTCTACACCATTGTTAAATTTGTGAAATTATCTATTCCATTGATTGGTTATAAGATAAGCACAATAAATTAATTATTTATCTTTTCCATTTAGATTTTATTAATAGAGAGATTTAATATGTAGAGGGACATAATTTTTTTTTTTTTTTACTGTTTTTTAATTGATTTATTAATATTTTGATGGAGTTTGGATAGAATGTATGTATTTTTTATTTTTTTTTAATTTTATTTTATGTAAACACTAAAATTAATTATCCATCTCTTGCAACCGTTACTCATTTATGGAATTAAGTGGATAGATTTTTTTTGTTCAGTTTAATTTGATATTTTATTTATTAATCCATTACAGGAGAGTACAAAATTAGAACTCGGTTAATTTCATTTATTAAAAAAAAAAAAAAAAAAAGGGTACTAGGTTAATTTTTTTTATCAGAACGGTACTAATTTAAAAATTATTAATATATCCTATAATTTATTTTTTATCCATGACTCTTCGGTCAGATTATTTAAAAAAAATTATATATCTTAGGAAATCAGTAATATTTTTTGTGTAGTGGGACTATTTGGATATGTTGCATTTTAAAAGAAAGTTTTATTGGTGCAAAATAAAGGCACATATTTTTGTCGAATTTCATATTGTTAAAACATAGATTTATCCATTTAAAGAAAAGACTTGGAAAGCAAGCATAGTTGGACCGTTTGGTCGTATTTCAAAAAGTTAAAAGAATAAAATAAAATCGTGTGTAATATTTGATATTTCAATCCACAGGAAAGAATTATCAAATGTTAGGAAGAATCCCACTTTGTAGTCTCCTATTATGACTTGTTCAAGAGGAAACGTTTATTAGATATTTAGACTCTATTCACCTATAATTATACAGTTTTTTTTTTACCTTATAATTCCACAAAGATTATATTTATAACTACTATTCCAACATAAAATGATGTAATGCATCTCTTCTTCATTCAAATGGTGTGCATCTCATCTTGTACGTTAGTGGTGGAAGGTTCGAGTCTTACGATGTGTATTTTATAAGTATGTGTGATGAGTACTCTTCTCTGATGTTGTGAGAATAGATTTCTCATACGTGATGGAAGGTTCGAGTTTGAGTTTATAGGTCCTGATAGACTCATGACCTGTACGATCTCAAATTAAAATTAAAAAAATGAGATTCGTAGTATGACCCTAGCCTTGTAGTATCTATACCTTTACTCTTGTTTGGGACTTCCTGGCAAATTATTTCTTTGGTAATTCTATTACTTCACGAAAACAGCTATGGGTTGGTTCAGTATAGTCTAGATTCTATAGAATAAAGTGAATTTGGAATTCGAATAATATCAATACTTTGAAACTGTTTTTATAAGACAATTGGCCAAATTTTTACCAAATTTCATATAGAAAATATTTCGATTGTTTTATTTTAAAACTGATGTAAAACAAGTAATGTTACCCGATCTAAAAATAAACTCAAACGAAGTAGAAATTGATTTTTCGTTGTTATATAAATTATGAGACAATATGATAAATGATATTATAATGACAAACCATTTATCACATCATTTAAGATATTTTTGTTACATTCAAAGCATTACTTAATTAAAAACATATGCAATAAGACGAAATTGAGGCTGGCTTTTGTAGTTACCGTAGTTTCTCACGCCCACTTATTCACGTTAATAAAATTATAGGTTTGAATCATAGTGTTTTCCCTTAATTCCTGATACGTAGTATCTCAAAATATATACAAATTATTTTCTGGTCAGGTTGGTTTTGGAAAAGAAAAAACAAAGGTTGTACAAAACTAAATGTTCAATTTCTTTTTTAAAATATACTAAACATTTCATATGAAATTTTAAAATAAAACGCATTTATGCCAATAGGGGTTTAGTTCGGCTGGCAGATGGACGAGCTTAGAGCTTGAGCAAATGACTCTCAGGTCAACTGCTCGAATCCTACCAATGATGAAAACTTTCAAAAAAATACCTGGTAAAAAAAAAAAAAAAAAACATATTTACATATTATTAAAATTAGGATAAGAGTGATATGACATGATTCTAATATAGTATATATATATATGCTTACTTCTTCAACAAGAAACGAGTTTGGTCAGATATAATCTACTTCTACCCTCAACAAATCTAATAAACCTAAAAAAAACATATAAAAATTGGACGGTGTAACTAATCGGGCATTGACTAATGACTACTAAATTGCAACTTAAGATCTATAATGTTTCATTGATGTTATCGCTATGCCTACTTGGATTTTTTTAATTTATAAAATTATTATCTATAGTGGTTCTGTGGAATCTTCTAATTAATTATTAATAATATAATCCATGGGAAAACGAAACAAATCAAACGTGACATTCATTTTATTGAATCCTAATTATAGGACTTTATTAGAAATTCTATCTTTTTTTTTTTTTTTTTTTTGAATGTACAACAACTACCGGGACCATGCGAGGATTGGACACTACGAGTGCAGCCCGGTCAACTACTCCCACAATTGGGGAGAGGACACCCACACATGAGGTGGGACAAGGAAATAATGGGTATATATATATACATGGTGCCGGGCGTTGAACCGTGGTGGTGGAGTCCCCCTTTGGAGAGTCACACCACATTGGCAAGAGGCCCAATAGCAGAAATTCTATCTTTTAATTATATTATTTTATTTAACATAATAGTATAATACAGATGACTGTGATTAATATAGTAATTAGTAAGTTTATTCGATAAGATGGCCACCAGCTGTGAGGAGATCGAAGAACAATCGAGTCTTCTGTCAATGGATTATCCAATTATTGGGCCCCATAACTTTTTTTATTTTTATTTTTCTCCAAAATGTGATTGGATGAGACCAAATCCTAGTGTGAGAGGAAATCATTCGATAATTAAATAATTTTGTTAATGGATTGGATCATCGAAGACTTGTGGAAGGGGGGAACCCTGCATTAAGTTAAGCCACTAACTAAAAAGGTAAAAAGTAAAAGCATTTAGTATCATAATCTTATTATTATTTTTTATTTGATCATATTTTATTTTTCCAACTTATAGTTTTTTAATCTAAAGTTAATATATAATTATAATAATAATAGTAATAATAGTAAAGAGGATGCCCAAGAGAATTAATAATTCGTAAAATTAATTAAAAATAAAAAAGAAACCTCCATGGCGGCACATTGACATCGTGCTTCGTATGGCATTGTCGGCAATAAATATTTTTATTAACGTTGCGATCTAAAAATGAGAACGGAAATAGCTTCAAACTTCAAAGCGTGTAAACATATTTCTTTTTTATTTTATTTTATTAAAAAATATATTAATTATCATCATGATTTGTAATTTATTTATTTATTTATTTTTGACAATATTTATCTATTTAAGATCAAATAATTTTTTAAAAGCTTTTGTCTTTAGTAGAATAGGATTTGAGCCATTGATTTTGAAGTCATTTGACCAAGCCCCCAAACTCTTTCATCTGTCAGCTGAGCTACGCCACAGAGACTGATTTGTGATTTATTTAAACAATAAACACCACATGCTATAATAATAATAATAATATGTATGGATGAATTATTGAATTATTTGGTACACATTTGATTTGATATCGATGACTTTCTTACACCGTGCTGATTTTTTATAAATTTTAAAATGCACTCTTCTTTCACATCTATTATAGGATCTATTATAGGATGACTTTCATCTATATCTATTAAATTGCGTAGTGCGGAGAAACTCCTCTCCTGTAATAAGAGTTGCATTTCGAGTTTTACTCGTAGAAGTTGATCTCGCAATATCCCAGTAGATTGACTCTATAGGTGTCAAATTAAGAAGAATTTTTTTTATGTAAAAGCTTTAAATAATGAAATCCCAAATGATAAATTATATATATGGATTTTTGGGAAAGAATAGGGTGGGCTTTATTTTGTAGAGATGAGAGGAAGGGGATTTTGGTTCTCAATATGAGATGGGCTGGACCTGAGCAATCATACAAACAACTTTTCATTCGCTTTACTTTCTCAAACTTGCAAGCCACCAAAGTTCTATTTTTGTTTTAACAAGGGCAAATTGTAATAAAGTACCCTAACATTTGGTGTATGTGCAACCAGACTGTATTTTACCAAAATTACAGAAAAATACAATTGACTAACCTATTGACTGTGAGTGTTAATAGATGTTAGAATATGAAAGGGTAATAAGGTCATTTTAACAGATGCGAAGAATAATTTTTGTTAAAATATTAAAAAAAATGGAAAAAAAATTATGGTTAAGAGAATTTTACAAGATTTATTTAAAAAAAAAGTATAAAAAAGAAGAAATTATTATTATGATTTTGTTTTCAAAGATTTGGTTCTGGGGACCTAGATATCGCATCTCAAAGATTAGCCTCAAAAGGATTTCAATCCAAAACCCAAAACCCAAGTGGGAATTTCTGGGGAGGAATCAGAAGATCTTGAAAGGTGGGAAAAATTGTAGATCCATGAGAGAATCAAGAGGGGTTTTGGTGGAAAAGATTTTTCTAGGTGGGTTTTTGTTTGGTTGCTGTGGTCTTGGCCTTTTGTTTCGGGTTTTGGTTTTTGGTTGACTAGCTCAGAGATTTTCGTTGTTTGATTGAGAGAGAGAGAGAGAGAGAGAGAGAGCATTGTACAATGGTGTTTGTGAACCGTGAATGATGGAAAATCTATGGTATTAAACAATTCTTTTATAATTGTTGGACCAAAATGTGTAACATTCGGTAGACATAATCATATAATATATACACACAAATAGCATAACACATAATAATGCGTATACCGTATATACACGCAAGACATACATAAAATCTATAAATAGCCTCCTCTATAACAAAGAGAAGGGGGGCTGTTCAATTGATTCAGAAATGGCTGGGTGGGTGGGTGGCCAAAATTCAAAGGCTCTAAGGAGTCACATTTTTTCCATCAACATTGCTGGGAGTGTTTTGGTGCTCCGTTCCGGAGTCTTTGGATTTTTTGCACTTGGTATGCTGTCTCTAGGACTACATGTCTCTAGAGCCATTGGTCATTGGAAACTCATTTGCTCCCATCAGGGAGTCTTTGCATTTGCACATTGGTGCAGTCTTCGAGGACTGAGCCCCTTTGATTCTTCAGTTTCGCGATGCTTCCGGGGACTGAGCCCCTCTAAAACTTCAATATTGTGGTGCTTTCGGGAACATTCTCCCGTGATAGATTGTGTATATTGAATATTACAAATATATGTTCAATAGTAAGAATAAATATTAAAAATAAATATTAAATAATAAAAGAGTGTAACTTTTCAGATATCTCGGTTGGTTCTATAGAACTTATCAGATATCTCAGTTGGTTCTGTAGAACTTGTCGGATATCTCAGTTGGTTCTGTAGAACTTATCGAATATCTCAGTTGGTTTCGTAGAATTAAAAATACATATTAAATAATAAAAGAGTGTAACTTTTCAAATATCTCGGTTGGTTCTGTAGAGCTTATCAGATATCTTGGTTGGTTCTGTAGAACTTGTTAGATATCTCAGTTGGTTCCGTAGAACTTGTCGGATATCTCAGTTGGTTCCGTAGAATTAAAAATACATATTAAATAATAAAATAAGAATAAAAAATAAATAGTAAAGCCTCCGATACGGAGCACAAGCAAGCCTCCAATACGGAGCACAAGCAAGCCTCCGATATGGAGCACATGCAAAGCCTCCGATACGGAGCACACGCAAAGCCTCCGATATGGAGCACCGAAGCACAACCAGTGCGAAAATTAAATAAAATTAAAGCCTTCGAAACAGAGCACGGAACTACGCATAGTGTGAAAATTAAAGCTTCCGAAACAAAACGCTGAGGCACGCCCATTATAATAAAAAATAGGGAGAATTGCATTTTAGTCCCCGTAGTTTACCTTAATCTGTGTTTAGTCCACAGTTTTTTTTTAATGTAACTTTTAGTCCTTCTGTGACGGAATCCGTTAAAAAGCACTGTTTTGACATGTTAGAAGGTAAAATGACCTTAATGCCCCTATGTGTGCTGATTCCATTGAAAAGACCATTTTACCCTTAATTAAAAATTAAAAACTATAAATTAAAATCAGATTTAATAATATATTTAAAAAAAAACAAAACAAAACAAAACAAATATATATCACCATTCACCACCATCAGATTAATAAAAAAAATTAATCACCATCAGAATCCAAAATTTATCCACTATCACTGAATCCATTCATTCACGATTTCTGAATCCAAAATTTATCCAACTCCACCAAAATTCATCAAAATTAATTCAACAAAATTCATCCTCAAACATCAATATTCCATCCCCATTTCATCATTATCGTTATCAATCAAACCCACTAGAATCATCAATCAATCAAACCCACCAAAAATCAAACTCAAAAATCATCAAACCCAGAATTTCGAATTAAACTTCATCACCTCACCTTCCATTAAAGGATTTCGAAAATAACAAGAAGAAGAAGAAGATTTACCACCAGCAAATCCATGCATTTGAATCGGCAAACAAGAATCTCAACTCTTCGTCGTATTAAAAACAGCCTCGTCTCTCCTCGCCGACGATATCTCACCGACTGTCTCCTCAACAGCGTCGATCTCCTCGTCGACGGTATCCTCAGCAGCTCTTGTTTGGCAAAGCTGGCAGTGCGAACGACTGGTTTCAGTTAACGCAGAGTTGAGCTGTGATGATGATGATGGAGGAAAAAATTGATGGTGGGAGGGCTCGATTAAAAATAATGGCGATGATTGCAGGAATGGAGAAATAAAAAAAAAAAAAAATAGAGATTGATGCTGATTGTTGATCTGGACCATCTGGTCTTATAAACGAGTAAAAAAATAGAGATGAGGATGATGATTTAGACTGATCTGGTCCAGTGCTTTTGATTATTGATTTCGATTTCGATTTTGAAAAAAAATAGGTTTGTGTTTGGTGTTGTTGATGACTATTGTTGAATTTAGTTTTGTTCAAAAAAAAATTTCCAGATCTGCGATAATGGATGTTGATTAATGATGAAATTTTTTTACAGATCTACGATAAAGTGTTGAGGAATTTATTTTATTTTTTATTTTTTAATATTTATTGATTTTATTTTATTTTTTTATTTATTGATTTGTTTTTTTATTTTTATTTACTGATTTGTTTTTTATTTTAATTTGTAAATTACTATTATACCCTTTGGTTATATAAGCTTCTAGAACATCTGATGTTATTTTACCTTTTTACCCTCGTTGACCCTCGTTGACTTTATAGAACCCTAACGAATTGGACGGTAGGGACTGGAATTCATATTGTCAGAATACAGATGGACTAAAAGTTACAATACCAAAAAACCGTGGACTAAACCCAGATTAATGCAAACTACAGGGACTAAAATACGATTTTCCCTAAAAAATAAAGACTCCAAGAAATGGAGCACCTACACATCCAAAAATTATAACCTACGATGTCGCACTATTTACGCGAAGATTAGCCCCGTCATAACGCTAAGATTTGTTAAAGCCCGAAGGTATCGATCACTAATAAATCCATAACGCAATTCAGACAATAAATCGTTGATGCTTGATAATAAAAAGGAAACGATATGTAACAACCGAGCCATTATAGAGAACAAATCAAAATTAAATTGATATTTATTTCATCATCAGAGGTAATTACAAGATATGGGGATGAGCCCCGAGTTAAAAGATTCAGTGAATAATAATAATATAAAACTATTCAAGTCCCCAACTCTATTACTCTGTTACGAAAGACTTCCAGAGCTGAAAACTTGAGGGGCTATTGTTGGACCAAAATGTGTAACATTCGATAGACATAATCATATAATATACACACACAAATAGCATAACACATAATAATGCGTATACCGCATATACACGCAAGACATGCATAAAATCTATAAATAGCCTCCTCTATAACAAAGAGAAGGGGGGCTGTTCAATTGATTCAGAAATGGCTGGGTGGGTGGGTGGCCAAAATTCAAAGGCTTTGAGGAGTCACATTTTTTCCATCAACAATAATCCAAGCAATTTTGTTTTGGTAAATTAATTTTTTTTTTTTTTTTTTTTTTCTCTTTTGGTTCTCCTCACAGTTCTCTATTAATGGGGATTTATTTATTTTAGATGGAGATTGTTGATATCCTTGGAAGAGATAGTATGGAGATCGTTTATCTCATCTCCATGGAGATCACGAAGATCTCCAATATATTTTTTTTAATTATTGTTTTTAAGATTTAATTAGAAAATAATACTTATTATATTAATTGACACTAGGGGTAATTTAGACATTTCATGATATTTGACGAGTAAACCAATAAAATTAACGGTCAACTGGTTAGTCAATGGTACATTTCTGTAATTTTGACAAAAGTGTGGTCTGGTTAAACATACACCAAATGTTAGGGTACTTTATTGCAAATTTCCCTTTTAACAATGAAAGCATTATAAAAGATTTTGTTTTTGTTTTGTTTTTGTTTTTTGTTTTGGAGTTAATAAGCGTAAATAGCACCATTTGGGGAGGCAACGGTGGGAATAGCACCAACTTAATAATTTTTGTGGAAATAGCACCAAAGTATGTGATAAGACAAAAATGCCCTTACTTAGTGCCTAGCCTAATTATTTTTTATTTTTTATTTAATTTTCTTCTTTATCGACCTCCAATGGAGGTTGAGTCCTTTTCAACCTCTAATGAAGGTTGAAATTCGACCTCCGACAGAGGTCTTTTCGACAGACCTCCAATAGAGGTCGATGAAGAAGAATTTAAAAAAAAAATAAAAAAAACAAAATTGCAGCAAGTCTTGAATGCCTTACCCAAGACTTATTTCCAAAGGCAATAAATCTTGATAGGGAACCCGAGACTTATTGCAAAAAAAATATAAAAAATTAAAGGAAAAAAAATTGGACTAGGAAATCCGAGACTTATTTATGAAATTTGTGAATTATTTTGTTATAATCCTAGATTTATTGGCAATTTTATTCAAATTCGAGACTTTTTGGAAAAAATATGATTTTTTTTTTTATAAATTTTTATATCTCTTCATCGACCTCCATTTGAAAGGATTTTGACTTCCAATAGAGATCTATTCACCTCCATCGATGGAGGTTTTTCGAAAAAAAGGAAAAAAAAAAAAGGACATAAAAAAAGAATGCTTAATAAAGATGAGGGCATTTTTGTCTTTTGGTGCTATTTTCACCAAAAAATATTAAGTTGGTAGCAGTTCCAAAAAGGGTAAGTAAAGAGTGCTAAAAATCATTAAAGCCCATTTTAAAAAATATATATATTTTTTAACTATTATAAAAATTGCATGATATTAAATTATTTTTCCTAGAGAAATCTAAACATTCCTTTTTGTTATGTCATTCTTGTAACAGAATATTATGAATTATATTCCCTCCACTGTTTGCGCTCTCAATGAAAATTGAATAATGTCACTTTACCCAAATTTGGTGTCCAAATGATATGACATCACTGTAATACATTCATTTAAACCATGCAAATCTAATACAATTTAAATGAATGGATTATAATGATGCCTAGTGGTGGCACGGTTCCGGTTCCAAGGTTTAGTGGAACCGGTGGTTCCGGTTCCGGTTCCGGTTCCAGTTCTACAGGAACCTACGGTTTTGAACCGGGATTTTTTTTTTTTTTTTTTTTTAACAAACAAAAAAAAAATCTTTCTAAGTTCTAACTTGTAACTTATAAGTTGTAGATTGTAATTGAATTAAATAAAATATATAAATGACAAATTATAAAATAAAATTCATTGGGTTCATAAGTTCATTGGATGTTGGAAATTAGATCATCGTCATCCGAGTATCCAACCGAAAATAAAATAAAATAAACAAATGACAAATTACAAAATTAAATTAAAATAAAAGTAAACAAAATTACAATTTACATTTCATTGGGTATTTGGAAATTGAGTCACCCAAATTTCAAAAATAACATAAAATAAATAGATGACAAATTACAAAATTAAATTAAAATAAAATAAAACTGAAAAAAAATGTAAAGTTATTAGCCTTACACTTAATTTTTACCACAATTAAGTTGCCTACGTATCCTCTTACCATAGTACCCTTACCTTTCATCGAAATCGAACGCCTAGGATCGACTGGACCGTCACGGCCGTAACCCCTTCCACTTCCATTTCCACTTCCACTTCCACTTGCCATTTAAAAATAAATTTGGGAGAGAATTGGAAACTTAGAACTTAGAAGAATAATTGACTAATTGGAAATTAAATAAATTGGAAATAAGATAAATTGCAAATAAAATTAATTGGAAATAAAATTAATTGGAAATAAGATAAATTGCAAATAAAATTAATTGGATATAAAATTAATTGAAAATAAAATATATTGGAATTTGGAAATAAAATAAATTGCAAATAAAATAAATTGGATATAAAATTAATTGAAAATAAAATATATTGGGAATAAAATAAATTGCAAATTGGAAATAAAATAATTAAAAAATGAAATAAATATTAAAAACCTTGGAAACTTGGAGATTGAGTCATTGAGAGACTTATCACTTCAGAGTTGAGAGTGTTGGAGAGAAATTAGAGAGAATTGAGAAGAAATTGGTGTGAGGAAAAATGAAAGAGGGGGGGGGGGGGGGGGGGGGGGGGGGGGGGGGGGGAATATTTATAGAAAAGAAAAAAAAAAGGGGTAGTCGTTGGACCCCAACGGCCTGCTGACGTCAGCCGACCGTTGGGCTCCAACGGCAGCCCAACAAAAAAATAAAATAAAAAATTATTATTTTTTAATTCGTCGAACCACCGGTTCGAACCGGTGGTTCGACCGAATCATAGAACTGGAACCGAAACCGAAACCGGCCTACTCCGGTTCAGGTTCCGGTTCTTGAACCGGAACCGAAATTTCGGTTCCGGTTCCGGCGGTTCCAACCGGAACCGTGCCAGATCTAATGATGCCACATTATTTGAGCACCAAATTTAAACAACGTAGCAGTATTGATAAAAATAATATGAAGTTGGATGGTAAATGATACTCATTCAGCTGGCCAATATCTAGGTTTGAGTCATCGCACCGCAAGTTGTACATAAATAAATAAATAATAGGGCTTTTTTTGTTGTTGAAGTATTACATTAATTCGGGGTTTTTTAGGTTGGAGGAGGACTCGAACCCACAATCTCGTGGTATAGATGTGAGGGGTTTACGACCAGACCAATCTCATCTCGTCAATAATTTGACATATTTTATGATCACTGCAATCTATCATGACATTACTTCACCTTTTTTTGGCGTGTACTATACGGGTGCGTTTGGCACGGACATGGGACAGGACAAGGTGGGACGGGACGGGACGGGACGGGACAGGACGGGACAGGACATGTTGTTCTATATTGTGTTTGGAAGGCCTGGGACAGAACTGTGGACTGTACTATTATGCGTTTGGTTTGCCTGGGACAGGATAGGACAAGAGGTTCAAATGACCAGAGTACCCCTCTTATATATAAAACAACATATATTATAATATTACAATTTAATATATAATAATATCAAATAATAATAATAATATATATATATATATATATATATATATATATTATTATTTGATATTATTATATATTAATATAGAATATTACATGTATTATATATATAGTAATATAATATAAGATATATATATATATATATATATATATATATATATATATATATATTATTGTATGGGTAATAATATTATTATATACGTAATAATATTTAATATATTATATATTATTATATATAATAATAAAATAAAAAATATATATTTTATATTTATTTTATATAATATATATATTATAATATATACTCATTATTATTATAATATATATATATATATATATATATATATATATGTATGTATGTATATATAATAATAATAATAATAATAATAATAATATAATAATAATAATAATAATAATAATAATAATAATAATAATATGATATATATATTATATATATTATTATATTTAATAATATATAATATATTAAAGATTATAATATATATATATATATATATATATATATGATATATTGAATATTATTATATATTATATATAATAATATGTTTTTATATATTATATATTATTTTATATTATTATATAATATATATAATATATATAATATTATATCTGTAATTATTATATAGGTGATATTTTTGTAATATTTTAAAATGGTGAGGGTAAAATTGTCTTTTCCAGACTTGTCCCATGCATGGGACAAGTCTGGCCTAGGGTCTGAGGTGGGACAATTTTTGGTGAATTTTGTCCCACCTTGTCCCGTCCCGTCCCAAGCTATTGGCGCGCCAAACGCGGGACAAGAGAAAATAGTCCCGTCCTGTCCCGTCCTGTCCCGCGTACCAAACGCACCCTGCATGTCTTGTTTTATGATTATATATACATGCTTGCTTTAATTCACCTGACAATAACGAGATAGGGTTAATCCGGTGGTAAACTCTTCGTACCTACACTATGAGATTACATTTTCAAGTCCTTCCCCTACCCAAAAAACCGTGAATTTATATAATAGTGTAATAATTAAAAATAAAATAAAAATTCAATTGACAGTTAATACATGAATTGATATGGTTTTACTCATCTTTTATACACATAATATATTCATACCCTGCGCATGGTTCATAACTTGTTGCATGCCTTGCATTGATTGCTCCTTCACATTATCTGCTCTTCTGAATTGAATTATTTTTCTTGTCCTTCTACTTTCAACTCCAGAAATTCAGATTCTCCGCGTGATCACGCCATTAATATTTGACCCAAAAGGGCCAAAACTGTTGATTTTGTACTGTTAATGGGGGTAGGTTACCACCTCTACTGACTTATGACTATGCTGTTTGAGACAGTTGTAAATGGATATTCATAGTTCATTAAGTGGCGTAGCCAGGATTTTTAATTAGGGGGGCTAGACTAAATTGAAGTATTACATAAATTCGGGGTTTTTTTGTAACAAGATGACTCAAACCCACAACCTTATGGTATAAGTGTGATAAGTATACCATCGGATCAACCTCATCTCGTCAACTATAAAAGAAAATATATTTCGAAAATATATAACAAAAATCAAGAAATAATTATAATACAAGTGCATAATAATTGAGCTTGTTATAAGTTTTTTTTTTTTTTTTTTTTAAATATTAAAATAATTCGGGATATAGGGAGAGACTTAAACTCACAATCACGTGGTGTAGATGTAAGATACTTGAAATTACTAACAGAGAAATCATTCGACAAATGCAGTGCACAACAATTTAAATGAGATTAAAGGTTGGGGAGGGGGAGGGGGTCGAAGAAAATTTAAAACCAGATCGATAATTATGTTTGATCTGAGACATATCACTAATTGAAAGGTGATGGCTTTACATCTTCATAATACAAACACAATAGAGCTGTCCAAATTAATCAAATGCTCTCAACTATGGAACCTTAATTTGCTTGCAAGTTTTACTAGCTATAGGAAGATTACAGTCAAAGGCAAGAAAAGAAAATTACAAACAACTGCTGGGAATTTGATATTTTACAAGAAAATTAGGGTCAAGGTTCAAGGTCAAGGTCAAGCCTATCTAGTTTTTATTATGACATTTGTTATGTAATTTGAATTTAATAGACAGACTAATGATGGTTAGTTAGATGAGGGTGAGTGCCAACTTATACCAGCAAGCATTAAATCAACTAGACAGCGATGGCCAGGGTCACCGGTCATGTGATTCATGGAAAGCATGAAGGATAATAAATGAGGAAGTGCAGATAAGAACTACACTACGAAGAACAGTACGAGGACAGAGACTCCATGACCGACGACCACATGTAAAGTCAACAATTGATTTTAATTACCACCTTAGACGTCAAACTCAAAACAACCAAATAAACCTTCCAAATTCTCTTATCTTCAAACTTCAACACAATATGAGCTCCGATTCATACTGTTCATAAAAAAATTCTCTCAAACTTACATTTTTGTCAATAGAATTGACATGTCAAGAGCTCTTAGGTGAAAAATTGCACAGATTTTCCAGCTACGCTTGATTTAAAGCTAGGAAACTGTTTGGTTATTTGCAGATGTACGAGTCATTATACTAAAGACTGTGAACTTGCTATATTCTAAGAACTGTGGGTGGAAGACAGCAAAACTGGACAACTGGATACATAGTTCTACAATTTTCATTCTCAATTGGTGACAATTGAAAGACAAATGCTAGAAGACTCCTATTGATATATTGATGACTTGAATTACTATGATAATGCTTCCACTAGATACTGTCAGGTCAATGAGTGATACATTAAGATTCACCATTGGTCTTATATCATGCACAGATACAATCAGTTGAACTTTAAAAGAAGCTTGAACTGTCCATGTTCCACCTACAAACGCTTGAGCACTGACTCCTGGACCATGTGCCAAGGCAATATTTGTTGGGAAAAAATATCTATGGAGTTCATATCTATCGATAGGTTAATTATGGAAAGATTATTTGGCAGCTATGAGTAACAGATTTATTAAATGTCTAAATTATGATCTACTGGAGAATGCAAACTTCAATTTGCAAGTTGTGCCCTACGATGACCCTAAGTGGCATCATGTTGGCCTCGGAGAGAATTAACTTCGGAAGCTAAGGGTAGCTAACAGAAGATTCGTGGTGCTACATGAGAAGCATGCACTTGGAAAAACTTGATTCACAAGTACTAGTTCTTCTCAAAAATAAGAAGGGCATTCAACTAATTATGAAGCCGAGAACAAGGCTGTTCGTAGAGGTCTAATAGAGCAAGAAAACCTAACCTATAACTTATTCAGAAGATGAAGAGTGTTTCAATTTCTGTGTTATGTGCTTTTTGAGGCAAACTCTCCAATTTGAACCGGTACAATTATAAGAACATAGAATGAAATATGAAATCATACAAATAACTATGACATTTAAATGAATTTATATCCATTTCCAAAGGTTATCCACCTGTCTCCACAGTTATGCATGGGTGATAGTTATTGAAAGAGTAAGGGAAAATCTTTTACAATCCTCAAAACTAGAGAATCATTCATCTAGATGAGAATGGGAAGATAAAAATGAGGAAGATTTTGTGAGAACCGATAAATATTATCAACCAAAAGTGGTATGCATTCCTGTAAAATCCAGAATGGTGACAAGGACAAGGAGTGAAGGAGATGGATTGTATATATAAGGATTAAATACCAAGAAAATTTCATGAATGAAACAGCCAAGTGTGCAAAAAAAGAAATTCCCTTTATATGCAAGGCATACTTTTAACTTTTTATGGTAGATAATTGAGAATTCTTACTAGATGTAAGAAGCAACTGGACAAGTATGAGTATGAAATTCTCTTATATAATTAACAAACAAACTGATCACCACTCCATCCAGACCTAGAAAAGAACCAAAATAATTAAAGATGACTTACACTATAATCAACACACCTCTGAATTAAACAAGCAGTTAAGCCCAAACTCAAGCTATTTGGCTGTGCATAGTTCCACCTGCACATTCCACAACAACACTAGAGCAATTTAAGACCTCAACAATATATACAACCAAAAACAAAAAGAAATAAAAATATCCATGACCTAAAAGCAGCACCTGTATAGGGGGACTTTGGTGATGTTTGATGCAGTGGAGAAGCTCGAAAGAAGGGACAAACCAAATCCATTCCCTATTGAATTCTCTCTCAAGTATCAATTTTTTTTTTCTTTTTCGTTTTTTGCCCAATTTATACAATACTTTAAAGCATTACAACAAGAAAACTCAACAATGCAACTCCATGAATCTACTGTCCAGACCCTTGAGAATCATCCTTATTAGCAGGAGCTTGTTGCTGCTGCTGTTGCTGGTGCACCCTAGCTTGACCCATTTGCTGATAAATTTGACTCAAAGCTTGTGGGTTCAAAACCCCAATATGACCATCTTGAGAAAGTCCAAGCTCCAACCCAGGTAAAGTCTGATTACTAACACCACCACCTAAAATGGAGGTAAAACTCATAGGACCCATATTAGTCACAGGCAAGTCAAATCCAGAGAATCCCATTTTTTGCAAGTAATTTGAATTTTCAGTGCCTAAATTTGCAGTGGATGGACCAGAAGATGATGACTGGAAACCAAAACCACTAACAGTTGGGGGCCATAAACCTGTGGCCACATGATGAGGCCTCCCTAAATTACCACCAACCATTGACCAACTGGTCCTACTACTAGACCCACCTAAATCATCAATCTTTTGGTGCAAACCAGCAGTCAAAGAGGCACCTTGTTGAGAAACAGAGCCACCGGCGGCTGCTAAAGCTGATGCAGGTATGGTACCGGTCCCAGTAGCAGCAATTATGGAAGGCTCAGCTTGTTGTAACAACCATTGAATAGTTTCACCATCAGATTTGTGACCCAATTCTCTGGTTAATTGGAAGATTCTTGCAGCACATAGAGCAGGCATCCTGATTCTTCTTCCTCTGCCTTCAACTTTGGTGTGTCTGTCTTTATTTGAGCTTCTCTTTGGAGCTAACTGTTTCTTGCTTGCTTCTTCTTTGTTGTCAGCTATCACAATCTGGAAATCTTTGATCTCTGCTGGTTTATTCTCACCCATATTAAGCTGTTGTTGTTGTTGTTGTTGTGGTAGGCTCAAGAAGTTAGGTACTTGTTGTTGATGATGATGTTGTGGTGGCTGCTTAGAGCCCTTGGGATCCATGAACAGGTAGGTGGGTTTGATTGGGAGGGTGCAAAAATTGAAAATAAAAAATTAAATTGAAAAAAAAAAAAAAAAAAAAAAAAGGGGGTCCTCTTTGATTGAAGAAGGTGAGCTGAAAAGTCCTCCTACACTTTGATCAGTTTTCACTGTTTTTTGGCAAGGAATGTGAGACACACAATCACATTATAATATTCATTTCCCCATTGTACCATCCATTCCTCTATTTATTTTTTCTTTTCAACTTTGTGTTTACTTGTTTACTTGCTTTTTATTATTTTTTTATTTGTATTTGTAATTGTAAATTGTAATCTTCTACCTCCTTTCTATTCTTATTTCTTTTTACTGCAGTGAGAAATGGTAGTTTTTCTTAATTTTTTTTTTTTTTTTAAATCTAACACCAACTATTAATTTTCTATTCATATTTTCAGACATTCCATCATATTTGAATAAGTCATTTTCCGTCAAAACTCGTAAAGATAACTTATCGAGGTTAAATAATACATGTCATTCAAATGTATAATCTCCTGCTTATTTTAACCGAAAATTTCACCACCACATCCGGTCTATATAGACAAATATCAATATTGTATATTCTTGTTTTCACACATTCCATGGTTTCAATTTTCAAGATTTCTCACTTGACTACAAAATACTTCCATCAATTTATTTTAACTTGTATTATTTATATATATTACCCACCGAAAAATATTAACAACATTGAATAAATCAATTACATTATAGTTGGAAATCAAATCAAATCAATTAAAAATGAGATTGATTTTTTCTCTTTCTTTATCTGGGAAGGGGGATTCAAATCCACAATATCATGATGCAAGTAAGAGAGGTTTTACCATTGAATCAACCTCATCTCGTCTTTATTTTTCGGTTTCTTAAATGCTATTATAACATCTCCTCCACGGCATGCTATTATAAATGTATAACAAGAACAACTCACCAACATATTAATTGATGATTCCATATTATCTATCTTGTAAGTGACTCAATAATTTTTTCACTTGGGATGCTTGATGTGGTGACAGGTGGCATACCAAGAATGGTTAGTGGGGTTGCTTCTAATCCACTCTAGGCCCAAAATCAGTACAATTAAAGAAGAAAATTCATCATGGAATCAGCAAACCAAAACTCAAGAAAAAATTGCATGTAAAAGAAGTGAGGAAGGTGATAGTTTCATAGTGGGGACCCCTTTTTGGACTTGAAGTCAAGAAGAGTTTTTATTCTGACAAGTTTGATGGGGCCAATCTATAAAATCTTCCAATTCTAATGTGACAATTAATTCTACTCAGGATTTTTCATGTCTTCATGCTATTCAAACTTTCTGTTCAGGTTTTTACACTTGAGGAAATGTGAACATTTTTGGAAATTTGAAGGGAAGATATGAAAAAAAAAAAAAGGGTGCATGTGTTTCTGTAGAAGCATTTGCAAGATATCATCAGTCACTCCCCAGTAACTTGGGAGAGTCATTTACTGGTATTTATTTAAAATGATAATTGTGAGAAAAGCAATTCAATCTCTAATTAAGGAGAAGAACTTGGGTGCATCCGATGCACCATGCATCTCCCACCCTGATGTTGCCACGTCTATAAAATCAAAAGATTTTGCTGACGTGGCAACATCTGGATGGGGGATGCATGGTGCCTCCCGCTGCACCCAAGATTTAGTCCTAATTAAGATGTATTGATTTTGTTCAAATATCATATGTATATACTTTGTATCGTTATTTTGAACAAAAGGATGAAATGACGTGATTACTATTTGGAATTCGAGAATTCGAATGAAAAATTAATAAATTAACTCATGATTTATGATTATACTGTTTCAAGTCACGTCAATCTCAAACACAAATCATAAATTAAGTTTGTGACGGAAGAAATAATTCATTTTACAATGAAATTGATTCCCTTTGATAATGTAAAAAACAAGTTTCATCCAGATTAGATCCGAATTTTGATAAAATATAGTGAGGATTATCCCATATCACACTACTAGGGGAGAAAAACTAGCATGCACCCGATGCAATACATCCTGATCAATGGGTGCATGCCATGTGGTATGGGAAACTCATTTGATTGGTTTTCCTTACCACGTTGCATGTACCTATTGGACGGGTTGGTTTTCCTTACCACATGGCATTCACCCATTGATCAGGATGTATTGCATCAAGTGCATACAAGATTTTCTCTCACTATAGATGTTGTATATGAAAGAGAAAAAAAATAATAGAAAAATGAAAGGGAGAGGGGGAGAGAGAGAGAGAGTAGTGGAAGCATACATGATTAAATAATGGTAAAGGAAATGATGAAAAATGAACAATTGTCAAAGAAATCAAAGGCTTATAGTATGAGTGGATACAAATAGGAAAGAGACAGACATGAAGTGGCTTCATTTCATTTCATGACAAAGATGCCCATCAATTAATTTATTTTTAAACTGTAATCCTTTTTATAATTCTCATTTGAAAGCGATTTTTTTTTATGTGTCTCATTCTCTATAATTATTTGAATAATAAGCAATTTATATTCAATTTGATAATAATAATAATAATAATATTCAACCAAAACTGCAGAGAGAATAATTGAGGTAGCTGCATGTGTTTGTGTGTTGTACTGTTTATATCCATTTTTTAAAATTTCTTGTAACATGCATAATTGAAAAGAACTATTTAATTTAATCTATAGATATATATATATATATATATGTGTATATATATATATATTAATGTTTCGCCACCTATATATTCAAATCCCAATGAAACAAGTAACAAACAACCAAACATAGTATTCCCAACCATCTTATAATATGATGTTTTTATAATTTATTGTTTTAAAATTGTTGAGTTTATCTTCTCAAAAAAAAAAAAATTGTTGAGTTTATCTCAAAATATATATTGATTTTATATAAAAAAAAAAAAAAAATCTATATCGATTTAGTATTATCCACTTTTTGATAGAATTCAATTTGATATTGAATTTAACTTTTTTTTTTCTTTTTTCTTTTTTGGTATTTGTGGGTGTGCGGGCCAGTTTGCGTGCACCTCGACTAATCCCGCGAGGTCTTGAAGTTAACAGCTGGGTAAACCTCCAGTAATCTGATTTCAACTACATTAGATTAAATTATTGTTATATTAAAAGCAAAAAATGATGACAATACAATCATGAACCCAACTAGATTTTTATTTCTATGTACACTATTACAAGATATAGTTTAAGAGAACATATGTAATATTTAATTTTCCAAACTTGTTTATCAAAAATTTGTTAGAGATTTATTTATTTATTTATTAGAAGATAAAATAATTTGAATATAAATAAATGTCTTTAATAATCTTGATGCGAGTGAGATTCATTTTTTTTTACTGATGTCTATCGAGACATATCAATATCAACAACCGAGAGAGATCCTAACACATTTATTGCATTTTATGGGCAATGGTGAGGAAACATATACATGATGTCAATGTTTGAACCTTGGTGGGTGATGAAGATTGTGAAATTTTCAGTCACCATGGCAATTTGACAGCGATACTCCTTTTCTGGACACTTGATTAATTTTATTCAACAGTTAAATTGCACAATCAAATATATGATTTACATAAAGTGGCAAGTGATATAAGATCTAAAATCTTCTATATTAAATTAGTTGAAATACAAAAGGTTATAATTAAATGAAATTCTTAATGAGTCTCATACCTAAATTAATTTACAATGTATAGTTTATTTTCTACTTAATTTATGATATATATTCGACGTGAGCTGTACATTATATTTGAGATTTTTATGATTGTTAATGTATAAATTGAGCCTTAGATATGTGAATCACTGTAAATCTTCACATAGTCAAAAACAAGTTGGTGATGTATACATTTTAAAGTAGCAGACATTATACATTTATACTGTAGTATATATATATATATATATATTTTACTATGATTTCGAAACCAATCCAGAAGAATGAATTTGTTGGGAAGATAATGGTCCAAAGCAGCTTTAAATTTTGAAAAAAATTCAAAAGTTGGGAGGTTGGTATGATTATCAATATCATGTTTACTTTCACTATTGAAGATACAAATAATTCTAAAGACTAAAAGGGAGCATAGAAACTAAAGAAAAAATCAACTGATTAAGTAAGCATTTTCAAGAAAATCACTCTCATCATGATAAAGACACAAAAAAATTTCCATACTATCAAGATCAAAGAGAGAGACGTACACATCAAGAAAATTTAATTTAAAAAACAAAGCAAAACAGTTGGTCATCAAATTCTTTGACTTGCATTGCTTGAAAAATCCATGCAGTTTCTTGGTCACCATAGTGGGGATCCTAGCTTGTATTTACATTTCTTCTCAACTTGATCACTAAGCAACAATAACTTTTAGGGTTTTGGCTATGAATTAAAGGAGGGGTTTTTTTTTTCTTCTCTTTTTTTTTATAAAAAAAAAAAAAAAAAAAAAAAGGGTTTGCTTTGATGTGGGAGAAGACCAATATTTTAAATTTTGGTTTGTTGTGTGTGGTGGTGGTGATGATAATAATGGTGGGAATGGGTATGTGTGTGTTGGTGATTGAATTGGTAGTCACATATGCTTCCCATAATGGAGACAAAGGAGGCCCCTCTTTCAAAGCTAGCTGTTGAAATATCATACCCAATCTCACACTAATTCAAACCTTCAATGGGAAAAGATCTTCTTGCTTTTTTATTCATTTGGTTTTTTTTATTTTTATTTTTATTTTTTTTTAAGTTAATAAAAAGAAATATTTGCCATATATAAGAGATAAGATTGGATCTATGTTTTTGTTTTAATCATTTAAGCCTTCCCAACTCCCATCTTTTTCAAAAGTTATGTTTAGAGCATTTTGAACGGCAAAGTTTCTATCAAGCATCAACCGTAACGAAAGCTCTTTTTTTTTTTTTTTTTTTTTGGGTAATTCCCATCAACTCCTCCATGGAGTTTTTAGTGGGACTATGATTACTAATAATTCTAGTTTTTATTTTATTTATTTATTTATTTTTAATTGAGGCTTGGCCCCCCCTTAGCACCGATGCAACTTCACTTAGGTGGAATTTCCCCATACTTTGTGATTTAATGATACAATATTCTAACATTACAAACATGTAAGGTTTGAACATTAATGAGTTGATGAAAATTGTGAAGTCTCTCGCCATTAGAATGGCTCGTTTTGTGTGCGGGATAGGATATGATTACTTTCATGAGATTGGATAGGATGAGACTAAAATTAATGTAATAATGTGTTTGGTGCCGTTTGATATTGTATTAAAATAGTTATATCTCTTGTTTGGTGTGGTATGAAATTGGATAAAAAAATAATAATAATTTTATAATGCATATATTTTATATAGTGTGAAATTGATAAATATAAAATCAAATTAAAATATATTTTACATAAATTAATTTTTTAATTTTTTTTAAATAAATATTAAATAAAATAAATTATTTTAATTAATACTTAATATTTTAAAAATATTTTTAAATATTATAATAAGATACATTAAATAAATATAATATTTTTAATTAAATAAAGAAAATAAAAGATGAAGACTTTTAAAAAAAAAATATGGCTCTAAATAGCCCCATCTCACCCGAATAAAAAGGTTGTATGAAATTATAATGGTTAAAATAATTATTTAAATTAAAATTAAAATATTTAAAAACAATTTTAAACGAAACAATATTTATTTTTATTTGTTTTGAAAATTATTATTTTTAAAATGTTTAAAATAAAACATTTTATTAATTATTAAATAAAAAATAAAATAATTTTAAAAGATAAATTTTTTTTTTAATTATAAAAAAAGGTATAAATTGGTGGTGGGACTAATTAGTTGCACATTGATAGAATAAGTTGCTTGCATGAGATTAAATAATCTCATCTTATGCAAGCAACAAATATAGGATATATGATTAAAATTAGTCCGATCTTATCTTATCTCATGTAACAAACCTGGTCTAATATTATATGAATGTATGGGCGTATAGCTGCTTTATTGAGAGTGAATTAATAATTTATTTTTAAGCATGAATTATTATCTTTTATTAATTAATAATTTGTCAAGAGCAGTAGAATGCCATTTGGCAAAGCATGATCCGCAGCGTTTTACACGGCACAGACTCATGCAAATAGACATTAAAGACTTAAAAAAAAAATATGATTTGACAATTAATCCTCTCTTAAAAATATATTTTTAACTCTTTATTACTAAAAATAATAATAATAAAAAACTTAAACAATTTTAAGAGAAATTTTCTTAAATAATAATAACCATCTTAATCAACTAAAAAAATAAATCCCATTACACAATAGCAAAAATTCTTTTGTTTAAAATGGACAAACATTCGTTTTTTTTACAGAAAAAAAATCAATAGATTTAAATTACTTGCTTGAACAAACACAAAATAGTGGAAAAGTTTGGTCAATTCCATTGTCCGCTCAACCATGGCAACTACTTTTAAATAAATTTCAGGGCTTTCTTGGAGAATATTCAATTCTTTATTTATCAGTTGGCCTAACATTTGTCTGCCTCTGGAGTCCAGTATTTGCCATAAATGCATCTGTTTTGTCACATCTTTCTGCTAATTTTTTTTATTTTTTTATTTTTAATACAGTATCTATCTATCTTTTTTTTTTTTTTTTTTGAAGCTTTTCTCATCGATAGGATTCGAACCGTTGATTTATGAGTCATTTACCCAAACCCCAAGCTCGTCCAAATTTTCACTCATTCATATATTTAAGTTTTGTTTAATCATTCTCTTAATGTTTTCCAGCACTCATGTATATCCATACAAATGTTGAGACAAAAGAGTACTGTCACACATTTACTTCAATGACACAATATCTTAGGGCTTAGGGCATGAATCGTCACATTTGCTTCATTATTTTTAGGGAATTTACAGTTTAGTCCTTGATAAATGAGGAATTGCCACATTTTTACTTAAGTTGATATTTTTAGTCAAACGAATCCTTAAATTTATAAAAATAGCTCATTTGGTATCATTTTTAAAATTATGTTTTTGAAAACTATTTTTAAAAATAAAAATCATGTTTTTAAAATAATGTTTTTAAAAATGTAAACATGTTTGATAGTGTTTTTTTACAAGTAGTTTTTAAAAAAACGGAAAATGATGTAAATGTGTTTGATAATGGTTTTGAAATGGATAAAATAGTTGTTTGGAGAGAAAAATTGAAAATGTTGTGGTTAATTTGTTTTTAAAAAGGTGAAAATCAATAAAAAATTGTTGTTAACTTTTTAGTTATAACTTTTAAAAAGTTGTTTTTTGTTTTCAAATGATTAATCAAACAATTTTAAAGTTGTTTTTTATTTTTAAAAACAAAAAATTGCTTTTAAAATGAAACCAAACATAGCCATAGGTTTTTTTTTTTTTTTTTTTTTTTTTTGGTGACATTCTTTTTTGCACATAATCCCCAAAATGTAGTCCTTTTATTTGTAAATTTAAATCAACAATAATGTATAATACATTTAAGGGAAAATTACACAAACTTACCTTAGTTATATGCTTAATAACATAGAAAACCGGAGAAAATATCATAATAACATTGACTACCCCTTAACCCGTTGACCAACGTTTGAACACCATTAGTCACTAACATTCAAAGGGCAATTTAGACTTTTTGTTGAGTATCATTTTAAATAAATATAGAAAAAACAAGTTGTCCAATGAAATTTCACCACGTCAGCCTTAAAATTTATATTAATTAAAAATAAAAAAAGAAACATTTCCATGGAAGAGAATAGATCGATTCCTCCCATGGAAATTAGCTTCAATCTTCTCAAGTCTCCATCACACACTTGAAAATAACAAATAAACTAAAACCAATTTATAAAAAAAAAAAAAAAAAGTACAAGAAGATAAGAAAAACAAGGTACAAGAGGATGATGAAGTTGAACACATAAAAGTTCAAACCACCACCTGAACCTCACCATAACCCCAAACCAAACCCACCATCTGAACCCCTTTTAAAGTCCCAAAACACAACCCTAGCGAGAAGGACGAAAAGGGAGATACTTCGTTGATTATCGCACCCAGATTTGGTACTTGAGCTCCCAGATCTTGTGTTCAATTTTATTTTTTCGAAACAAAAAGGAAAAAAATAATAATTGATGAGATAAAATAGAGTTGGGCTTTTGATTGTTTGATGAGATGAAATAAAAAGCATGGATATATTTTTCTTTTTTGTTTTTGATTGACGAGAAGAAATGGAGAGTAGGAGATGAAATACAGATGAAAATGCGTCTCTCGGTTTTTTGATTTTTTTCTTATTTTAATTCATTAATTGATTTTATATAATTATTTGTAATTAATGGGTTGATTTTATGTAATTAATTATTTTCTTAAGGGCAAAAGTGACATTGTCCAATTTTCATGATTGACTAACGTGGTCAACTGTTAGTCAACGGGTCAAGGGTAAGTTGGTATTATTATGATATTTTCTTTGGTTTATGTTTTTCTTCGGTTTATGTAATTATACATATATTCAGGGTAAGTTTATGTAATTTACCCTACATTTAACTCATTAAGAAGTTTGCAAGTAGTGGTGAATCTTCATAATCTAATTTTGAAATTCAATCAAAGCTAAAAAAACTTATAGGAATTATAAAAAGTGTTGTAGATTGAGAGTGAACCATGAAGCATATATATATACATACATACATGTACATAAATGTAAGAAATTGAAATGATAAATCTATCATTAATGTGATTAACATTGAGATTAGAAGGAATGAAAAATTGGGAGAAAAGGGGTAGTTCCACTTCCACTAGAATAAATAGGAGCCACACCCACAAATTGATGAGCTCCATTAAAGTCAGAATCTCTATCTTTTGATAACAAAAGGGACCTCACCATTATCCTCATGTCACATCTCCACCATATGACCCTACCCTACCCTCTCCTATTTTTCTTTGTTTTACATTCATATTATATATATATATATTTATTTATTTGATTTTTTATCGATAATACTAACTTCCCGTGAGTCATGATAGCGACAAAGTTATACACATTAATTTTATGAAGTTGAATATTAAATTTATAAATCGTATAAAACTTTTTTTTTCTTGATTAACATTATGTTCTTCCTTTTCAAATTACAAAACCAAAAGATTGAAATTGATTTATTGAAATGATTAAACTCGAGAGATCATACAACAATAGCTAATATGATTTGGGAAATACTCCAAAATAGGCAGAGATTTATTAGCAAAGAAATGAGTGGTTTAGATACAACAGATTATAAAAATGGATAGAATCCAAAATGGAGGGTTAGTGGTCCCAAAAATTATGGATAATAATCTGTGGCATGTGCCTGAGATGCATATAAAATTTGTGTGGTGTCACAGGTGTCAGCTAAGCTTTGAGAGAATTTAGATTTCCCTTTCACAATAGAGAATCTTAATGTTATGGTAACTATAGTTTGAAACTACTGACTTGTCAATCATTTGAAAAAACAAAAACTCTAGTATTTACATTCTCCCATCCTTTCTCTTTTTCTTGGCACCATCATTGGCACCATTTATGCCCCAAATTTATCCCCCACCAAAACAACTTCATTAGAGAATCTCCACATTTTTTCTTCAAAAAAATTGAAGATGACTCATTTATTTTTCTTTTAAACTATAGGTTTAATGATTCTCTCTAAACAATATGTCAAAGTCTTAGGTTGGATTTTAGTCCTTTAAAACATATATTGTTATTATTGTTGTTAGGGGGATTTCTACCGTTGAAAAGCTAGGTTTAAGGACAAAATCATACAATAAATTGTGGATGTCGACCTCGTATCTACACAAACGAAAATTTAGCATCAAAGATTATAATAATAAATCATGTACCTTGATTGTGTACTTGGTTAGGTTCGTAAAAGTCCCACCTGTCAATCTTGAAAATTTTAGTTTTTTTATTTTTAATTTTTAATTTTTTTTTTAAAATAATAATGTATGAAAAGAAATCATTGAAATAAACAGGTTGACATAGAAATAATAGATTCCATTTGGAATACATCTTGGTTCTTGATGGTGCTCCAAGATAAAGAGGCAAACCAACTATTCTAGGAATTTTTTCAAGTGAGCTTTTACAAAAGCAAGAGTGTATGTATATTAGCTACTAGCTAGGCTTCTTTTTAAGGTTCCAACTTTATCAAATTATGTTTGGTTGGCATTTACTAGATTTGAATACACCTTTTACTGTTGCACTACATTTGGGAAGAAAATCTGATTTGCTTGTATATATGATATTTGGTAAGCCCAACAACTCTTTCTTTCTTTCTTTTTAGCTTTTGTTGCATAAAGTCCCAATCATCTTTCAAACAAGTATGATTTTGGTTATATTGATTCCTTGAAAAAGAATTATAGAATAACTGGCAGAGTTAAATGGAGACACCGATCTAATAACCAACCATTCTATATTTCTATGGCATTTATAAATATGCAAATTTCAATACTGTACATTTGAGCTCTAAGCTCATTCTTACTGATTTTGTCGAGAGTTTGGAATTCATTCTTGCCATTGACCAAATGGGTCGAGATAAACAACAGAGATATTTACAGAATCCAATAAACAATCAAGTTCATAGTACGTATAAGCATGTAAACAACCAACGCCAGAGTTTCCGCTGCTGCTCAGCGACTCAAAGAAGGCCCGAAGTACATGCATATGGGAGGGTTGATCTTGAAAATAGAGAGGATTGCAGATGGTATTGTCCATATCCCGTCACCGCATATTAAACCCGATGCAACTGCCCCTGCAAAATCCTCTGAACTCTTCCGATTTATTCTCTCCCATACATACAATATCACTGTACCAACAAACATGTCAATCGCAAAGTATGCTCCGATATAAAATGGAACTGCCATAGCCATTGGTATAGGGATGAACTGTGAGACGTTCTCTGGAGTCACATCCTTCAAGAGGTTGATGACCAGAGCGGCCACAAAAAACCCAACACATATGGCGAGACAGTGCTTGGGCAGCTCTGAGAAGCCTTCAATGCCTAGAATGGCCATCTCCCTGAATATCACAGCGTATGGTGCTTTGTATGGACCATCAGGTGACCCGATATCGAAAGCAGTCCAAAACAACCAGAATGTGAGTGGAGCAATAACACAACCCATGGCTGTTCCTATTAACTGGCTCACGAACATAGACTTGGCTGATGATAGGGTAAGGTAACCTGTCTTAAAATCCTGCATGAGATCAGCTGCAGTGGAGACGATGGACATCATAACACCGCAGGCAGCTAATCCAGCAACAACCCCACCATCGGTTCCAACCAATGAAGCAATGATGAATAGTCCAATCTTTCCATAAGTTGACGTCAAGTTCCAGTCTGTAAGTCCAGTTCCATACGAGTTGCAGAAGGCTAGGGCTGGGGCAATAACATAAGAGATTAGAACCAAATACCACTTGAGAGGGGGGAAGATCACTGGAATCATTGCAGTTGATATAGCTGCCAGTCCCACATATCCGGAAGCAGCAAACAAGGTGGGGATCCTGTCTTTTAAAAATATTTCATCTTTTTTTTTGTGCTCAACTAGCAATTTGGAAGTCTCAGGATCAGCTGAAACGTACATTAGCAAAATTAATTCCCAGAAGAAAACAGGCTTTGCCCAAAAGAAATAAAAATGCTTAATTTCAATATGATTAAGGAGTTCCAATAGGGAAAATGTAACTGGTTAGAATTGAAAACGAACATGTTAGCAATAACTGCAGGTGGTCACTATCTGATTACATTGAGACTAAATTCCCACTATCAACAAAAGATTCTATTTTAAAAGATACCACAAAATTCTATTAGAAGTCTCAAGCTTAATATCACCTGATCAAATTTCAAACAAAATACCAGTCAAAGAACACATCATATTCGTAAAATCTCATGATTCACTAGGCAGATCCAATCAGCTTGATTTTAATTAAATTATTGCCTCTATTAAAAATATACGTATATTGACAACGTAAGCATCTCATCAATCCAGTTAAAATGATTTGAGAAGAATTATGGAGGCCATAATAAGCTAAAGACAACATTGCTAATATATAATACAGTGTGCAAACAATTAGGCGGATTGTTCAACGAATTTTCACAAGCAAGAAAATATGGCCACATATCCATAGACGATTAGAAACTCTATATATCCTCATTCCTCACCTTGGACCTCATTGACAATAGGTAGTTTGCTGTTTTTGGTGGTTTTGTTGCACATTTCCTTCACAGTTATAGCTATTATCTTGATCAGATTGTAAAGACCATCCCCAAGGATAAGGGATATGGCTATAAATACCTGCAAAAGATCGATGCAAGAAAAGTTATTTTAGAGCAGAGAAATAAGAGGCAGCTAATTCACCAGGGCATGAGCGAGAAAGTCAGACAGAACCAAAAAAGGTAATTATGTAATTGTTTATGTGGTTTACAGTCACATCTCACAATGTAACACACAAAACGCCAAACACCCTTCAACAATTATGTAACAATAGGGAAAAAAAGGTGATCCAGTTACTTGTTTTACTGTACCTTATATCCGTAAAGACCTTTAAAATCATTGCTGCCAAGGTCAGCTGGATACCAGTCCCCAGCATGTTTGGAGATGAAGGGCCACAGAAAACCCCATGATATGATAGCCCCTAAAAGCACTGAGCAGTTGACAATATGAGGACAAATAAGACCACATCCAACATAAGTTGGACTGAAGTCAAAATAAAACCTGTATAAAGCAAAATAGAAAAAGAGAAAGAAAAAAATATATATCAGTAAAATCACCAATAAAAATCAATTGTGATATCATCAACATCGTGTTTACCTTACTAAAGAAAAAGACACGCTGTATGATAAGATTTCAGACAATATTAACCATACACAGTAAAGCTCTTTTGCTCACTGCATAACTCTCTGAATTTGTGTGTTTTTCTATTCTTTCTTTTCCCCTACCCGTAATAAATTATCAGAATAAATGATTGTATCTTATAACTGGATGCAATTCTGGAAGGACAAGTAGTACATTGCTCGCTCATTAAACTATTTTATAAGAAAAACATATTTAATTATGATAGGTGTATGGTATTCTATATTTCTATATGACAAATTGACAACAAAACACAAAAAAAAAAGGGGGGCATGCTACATTACTCCTACACCAGATAATGGAGTAAATAGAGCAAAGGAGAACAAGAAGAAAAAGAAAAAGATAGTATGGATATATGATATAGGACAAGAATAAAATTGAAGGTTCTAGGAGAGAGTCAGGTATACCAAAGAAAACTAAATTCACAATAAACCTTACGTGTTTTTGTATAGAGTTAAGCCAAGGCTGGGGAAATTATCAAATCCACATGAATCGCCAATGCCACTGAAGAACCACTTAAAGCAGCTCCAACATAAACTTAAGCTCAAATATTTTCCAAGACAACTGACTTGCTTCCTGTAATAAAAGTTTAAAAAAAAAAAAAAAAAACAGATATATAATTAGGAAGAAAGAAATAATGCTTCTTAGATAGAAGGGGGAAGGTGAGAGAATGCTTGAGATTATCTTTCTTGAACAGTACATTATACCAATGAATTTTCCAATGAACGTATGACAGACATTAAATTTACAACACATCAAACACAGGCTCAGAGTGTATCCCAAAATAACTGAAAACAATAACAAATTTAATTGAGATGACATTATGAATATGTAGCCATGCCATACAACAGAAAAACGAGGAAAAGGAAAAGAATAATTCACGGAGTTCTGTAAGCAAGGATAAAGATTTATTAGATATTCCACATTGTTAGTTGTAGCTTTCAATCCCTCTGTGCTATTCTTGCAAATGCATAGACCTCTCATTCTATATCGAAACTGATTTTGTATAATTTTCCATATCGATATAATGCTATTTAGTAACTTCCCTCCACTGCTTTCATATCAAGGGTAACAATATCAACACCTAAAGACTGAAGCAATTCATAAATAAGAATATTACCCTGCAAGCTCGGCTCCAGAGTTGGTGTGAAAACTATTTATCAACATTGCTGTGGCTGTCCCACTGGGATATGTAAGTTTATAATCCAAGACCATAACCTGATAAATAACACAGATGGAATGAATAGAACACCCACAAAAAAAAAAGAAAAAAAGAAAAAAAGAAGAAGAAGAAGAAACCAATCATGGTTCTCAATGGACATCTCAGGCTGAGTACTGATATATGCAAAAGGGTTCAAATCAAACAAGCTTCTTCCAAAATTTTCATTTTCTTATAAAGAGCTAAAAGCCAGTTGCAAAAAATAGTTTACAGAGAGCCAACTATTCTCACCATAAGTTTAATTAGATGTAAAAGCAAAGAATAAAAAAAAAAAACAATATAACCAAACTTAGAAGGTAAAATTCCAGTCTTGATATTAATAATTCAACAAAATAAACAAAACTGAATCTCTAACAACAAGACTGCAAACCAATTGACAAACCAAACTTTGATTTCACTCCAAACTTATTTTGTGCATACATTAAAGCAAGTTTCACATTATATAGCAGTAACAGCTACGGATGGTGAATAATGATGGCGAAAACTACCTTGCGAAGTGGAACAAGACCGAAGATCCCAAGGAAACTGACGACAAACAAAAACCCCATCATCCACCACAACCCTGGGTTGATGACATCCTCCGCCCTGTTACCCGGGTAATCAGGACCAATTAGTTTATAGGTCCTCTCATCCATTGCAAGCAGATACGAACCAAATCCCCCTGCCGACATTTGCATATTACTACTTACATCAAATTGACGAAACACAATCTTAAATTGTACACACAATACACTCTAACTATCTAGAAACTACTAGTAGTGCTTTTAAAAATAAATTCAAATCAGTTTCCAGAAGAAGAGTGAGAACAAGAAATACTTGTTATTAACTCCATCAAACTATAAGCTACAGTATGAATTGCAATAAAAATAAATAAATTACAAAATCAAAGCTAGTGAGACATAAAAAGAAAGGATTTTTACCACTAAAAGCGAGGCCATAGCAAGCGACAACACAGGTCTGAATAACGGTGTTCTCTTGTCTCGTGAAAGGCTTAACTGATAACCCTAACTTGGACAAGAACCCGGTCCACGATTTCACGAAGAAGAAGCCAAGCAAACCCGCGGCAACGTTCAACGACGGGATGATCCCGACCGTCAGATTTAGCTTGTGAGTGATGATGCAGAAGAGCGTCCCCAGGAGCGCGCTGACCACCAGCCCTCTGATCGTAATCTGGTCCTTCCATTCCGGAATCTGATCGTGATCGTCCGACTCGGCGCCGTCGACCTTGTCGTCAGGCAGAATCAACGGCTCCGATACTTCCACCTCGGTTCCCATGATTTTTGTGTTGTTGATTCTTTTCAGTCCCTTGCGAGATTCGAAAAGATAGATGGTGATGTTTCGTGACAAGTGAGAGGAGGTGGTTGTGAATTATGATTGGGTGTCAGTTGAGATTCGAAAAGATAGATGGTGATTTTTCTCGTTAGCAGAGACTGCAAGGATTGAAAGTCTGTTGAGAACTTCGATGAATTCTGCGATTGGTGTTTGGTAGTTGGTAGTTGGCCAAGTAAATCGTTGACACCTGTTTTCTACGTCTATATCCACTTTTGTTTTCTTTTAATATTTTTTCTTTTTTCCTTTTCTTGATGCATTCTTGTCGTTTTTACAACTATTAATGGGAGTTTATTAAATCCAGTAATATTTTGAAAAGTATCCTAAATTAATACAAAAAGCCCTGTCATTAAGTCAATTTATTAACTTTAACTGTTGATTAATATCGACAATTGGAACACCAAATATACCCTTACCATATCACCTTAAATATAAATTTTTTTTTTATTAAAATATAAATCTTATCCCATCATTTATAAACATTACATAATTAAATAACTTACTTCACACCAAATACAATGTCAATGTCAATGTCGGTGGACAAATGAGAGGTGAAAATAAACCATTTATGTCGTTTTACGTTTTTTATGGGTCATAATTTTGGAGTTTTAAAATAAAACTATTAAATAATTGATATTTTGTGACATTGATGTGAATTCGGGTCATTAGTGATTCCACTAGAATAAAATTCTTACCTTTTTAATGGAAAACTTAATTGTAACTTGTATAGATCATCAACTAATGTGGTAAATATGTTATCTTAGTCACAAATCATACCCAATCGTATTTAAGCTTTGTTATAATTTCGACCATACAGTATCTTCCATATCCGTGAAATTGAGATTTTAAAGTTATTTTGATGAGATTTTCTCTTTTTTGGTTATCTACAATAACAACATAATCCCGTCAACGTCCTATTGCCTTGATGGCCGGAGATTTACAATCTCCATCGATTCATCGAACCACCAACATTCAAATCTTGACAACTTGTATATATTATCCCACCATTGCCTGTAAAACCGCTATAAATATAGTAAGACATCTCCCGATGTTGGGAGCTGACTCTGATCATGGAAGTAGACATTCGAACCCTGCTTATAGTGTAAAACAAAAGAAGAAGCCCATATAACCCTGTTTGTATCTGAAAAGGCTACAGGCTTGGGTTTACTAGGCCTCCAAGACACCTTTTGAGGTTCAAATGTAGCTCATTCTTAGTTATTTTTCTCCATTCTTTGTAAACTATTCACTATTCAGGCAGAATAGGCATAAATAGTACTAACAAAATTAAATAATAATATAAAAGAGAAGGAAAAAAAAAATCACTTACCAACTTTTATTTCTTAAATGATTTATTTTATTTATTATTATTATTTTTTTAAGTATTACACAATTACATAAATTCGGGGTTTTTTAAAGAGGGGGGAGAACTCGAACCCACAATCTCGTGGTACAGGTGTGAGGGGTTTACCTCCGGACTAATCTCATCTCGTCATTTCTTAAATGACTTTCAAATAACTAATAAACAAATATGCAAGTCAATTATAATGTAGCTTATATCTGTGTATTGATTTTTTCTTTCTGAAATAAGTTATAACATGATTCTTCTAAACAGAGTTTCCAACTATACATCAAGCACACACACCTATTCAATTAGATTTGAACATCTTCACAAGATTAAATGGATCTCATCAATTAGTAACATAATATAATCTAATACAAGTCAAATCTGTAACTTCCAGGAATCACTTGTATCAGCTGAACTTATGAATAAAATTCAAAAAAAAAAAAAAAAAAACAATTTAATCAGCCGTAAATATTCGACCCACCTAAAACTAGAGACAGTGTTGAATACATTTGAGTTGGCAACCCAAATAATATATGCATTTCTAAATTACCTGTCAATCTTGGAATGAATTATATTTGCACCCTCATTTTGGGTGCTCCAAATAAAAGAAAATAAAAACATAGAATCAAACATCTTCAAACATATACAGAGGGCCGACATGGCCCTATGTAATCTTGATGAAATCTTTGTTGACATCACTAGTACAAAAAGTGGGACCAATTCATGACTCAGTACTACTAATCTTGATGAAATCTTTGTTGATATCACTAGTACAAAAAGTGAGACCAATTCATGACTCGGTAGTCGGTACTACTAACACTTTATTTAAAACCCAATCAGCAAACTCTAAGAAACAATAGTCTAAACCCATCAGGAAACTGAGAAAAGCAAACTAGAATTTAGAATTTCGATGATTGTGTTGTTTGAACCCAGAGACAAATAGCAAGCCACTCCGATTGTCTTCGTGGCTCCACGTGAAAGTCACTTGTTCACCATCTAACCCACCAATTGACCCACCAGTCACCACCACAGACCCCACCAGTGACTCAAATATTTGGGGGTTTTGTGTTTGTCTTGTTATACATTTTAGAAGGGGTGGGTGATTCTATTGTCTCTAGTCCTTCAAAAGGTGCAATAATTCTAGTGTTTTATAGTCGTTTGTTGGATAGCTAAAAATGAGGATGCATATTAACACCTACTTTAGTCTTGATAGATTTGGTAAGCTTGTCACACTTTAATCATGATAGCAATTCATAGCGTCAAGAACTTGATCACTTAAAGAAAAATACCAAGAAACTTGGATGCTAGCCTAAAATATAAAGTGTTCAACTAATCCTTAGAGATGGAGAAAAGAGAAAATTCTTGCAAGAGATACTCAGCAAAGACAAGAAGAAAGGTCCATATGCGTGAGGAAAGTTACAGTTAAAACTGGCACCAATAAAGCAACCGAAATCCGTAATTATCATCTGAAGGTTCATGTTCATCAATCAATCAAACAAAAAGTGACTGAATTAACATCTTAACTACCATGCAACATAATTCATATATTAATTTATTCATGCTTGATCAAATAGTGTAATCCACAAATATTTATATCATATTGATGTAGATTGAGGGCTGGGAAAAATTATTGCTCACTATCATAGACATCATAGATAACTGTTGCAAGTTCCTTAATGTTTGAACTAGCTATCAAATGTTGAAAGCTAAAGAAGATGGAAGTGTCAGTGTGTCACCATCCCGTGTACCATTATCACCATCCCGTGTACCATTATGAACAACATTGATGTTAATTGACAATAAACAAAAAATAAAGTAATTATTAATCACCACACATTCAGATTGGCACAGGAATCTTAGCATGAGATTACTTGCAAGATGACACAATGAATCAAAATGAACAGACAAGAAGCATAAAAGTACTGCCATATTTTGTCAAGACTACTTACTTTAGCTGCCGTGCTTCAATCGTCACACCCCACTTGAGGAAAGGTGTCTCAAATTGAAAATGTCTATCTATAGCCCTACAACAGCTTCTTTCTTAGCTTAACGCAACTTCCATAGATGCTTGTGGGGCATGTTGATAAATAAGGACCGGCAACCCTGTCTAAATGGACGCCTCATTGGAAGAATTCTATACATGGCAATAAAGGAATTTTTGAGAAGACAAGCTTCAACTGTTGAAGATGTCATAGTCAAGCCTGCAAAAAATGTACGGTTTCATGATAAGTAACAGGACAAATCATGGCTAAATTTCTTTCATTTCCTCATTACATGGCAAAAGACTTGCAATTTTGGAAATAGTGTTGCGTAATACTTAATAGCAATGATTGGGAATAAGATTAGGAGAAAAAAAAAAAACTGCTTCTATCTTAGGATGAATTTTGAGGATATTAGAATTAATATGCACAAATACTTCAGTTTCAGTAATACAACAAGGTAGCGGAAGAGACTCATTGCAATTCACCTATCACAATATGATTTAGAAAGGTGATAAAAAATAACAAGATCCTGAAGATATTTCAACATTAATGTTACTTTATACTCTTGAATATCAAGGCATCGAGCAAAACAAAAGAAAAAAGGAAACATTCTAAACATCGATATAGGCAGTGCTACCAAGACACCTGAGATGTAAAAAACACTATTATGTTTCTTCTGGAATGCTTTAAGGATGATCACATAACCATGAACGGAGAAACAGATAATAAACTTTCAAAAAGGGAAAAGGAATTGGACAAAAGAAAAATGGATAGGAAGAAAGAGAGTATATCATAAAAGTTTAACTCTGCTCCCAAGGCAAATAGTTGCTACATCTCAACCAGTACATACTAAAACAGAGATAATTAGAAGGGATGACCACAATTACATAATTTAGAAGTATCTTACCTGAAACATGAGAAACCAAAGAGTTGAGAGAATTTAACCAGTCCCTTTGGGATTAATGATGAATGATATATCTCAATTTTTAATTATTATTATTGCAATCAACAACATTCAACCAAAATATTTAATTCTTGTATTGGGGGGGGGGGGGGGGGGGGGGGGGGGGGGGCGCATCTCACTCACACAAGTTACCACGTAAATAATTGAAATGTTGGATGATATGACCTAAAATTATTTCACACAATGTAAACTCAGTATACAAATTTGACTTTGCTACTACGTTACATTTCACTCATTTATTTGTCTACTTGCAAATGAATGTGTTTACATGCACATGGATATACATTAGTATCAGGTGGTTATGACTGACACGATGACTAAATTTGCATCTGAGACTTAATACCTGTCTTGATCTGTTGATCACTGGCTAATTGTGAATACCTTCTTGTATCAGTGCAACCTACTCCAAGCAACACGTACACACATGGAAACCATTGCACCACCAACTTGTGGGTCTCGAAACCACTCTCCAATTTATCCACATGATTTGATCTTGACAAAGAACAGCCAACTAGAATCTTGTATCCTTCTAATTGTCTCTCTATTGACATCTATCTCAGATTATTCTAGCAATATCTGACTTTCCCTTAATCATAATGAAAAGATCCTCATTATTTTGATCTTTAGCAATTCCCCTTACATATTTAAATATATCTATTTATGTTTCCCTTTAAGAATTAAAGCAATCTAACATCAAGCCTTCCAAAGTGAGATCAAAATGACGGTAAGTCCCAATTCTACAAATTTTCAGAATACCAAAGTTGTTTAAAATCCTTTAATTTCATCTGCATGTCATTGTAACAGCTACTGGGCTGGATGCACCGCAAAATACGGCAGAATAGCAGCGAACCATTCAAGGATTTAACGATTGGTATTTCATCTACCTCATATAGAATTGTTTTCTTGAGAAACAAATCCTTTTGGCATTCACAAATTACAAAAAGATCTATGCATCATAAGGACATAATATAGATTACTAAAATAATTAACTTTGCTTCTCAATGTCTACTTTAATAAAGCAGTTCAGCAAGAGATTCTTCTCTGCTTGCTTAATTTAGTATGTTTCGGGAACTACTAGGACATATAATTTTTCCACCTCAAGCAAAGGTAAAAACAAGTGATCCTAAGACCACCAAAGACAGGTCACTCAAAGCCAGATTATAGTTTCCATAATCATCTCCTTTTTTCAGATTTTCCACAAATCTGCCTCCACCAAAACTTGTGGAGATCACCCTTCTCCTATGGTCATAGGACCACTGGAGACACTATTAATTCAGTAATTCAAAACAACTGTTAAGGTCGTCTCATTGTACAAGTTCATTTGGAATACTGCTAGGTTATTGCAGAAATCAATCACCCTCACACTATCATGGTCACACGTCTCAAAGTGGCACACCCACTAAATTAGGTCCATGTTATCTTTTCCGGTGCACAAAGAAAAATGCATTTTGCTTAAACTAGCAAATAGCATCTTGTTTCCCAAATAATTGTTGGTTTCCTGATTTCTATTGATACTCTAATTTCAGGGAACTGCTGTAATTGCCTTACAGCGCAGTCAACCCTGGATGACCAAGACTACTATTCAAAGCCAAGCTTTGGCTCAATATGTGGATCTCTGTCCTCAAAGCTGCCCAAACAGGAATCTAAAAACTCTATTTCTGAAATTGAAGCAAAGGGACTGGATGAAAGCTTCAATAAACAAGCATCTGTAGTTATCTCTGAGCTCTTCCATGGCTTTCTAGCCATAGGAACTCTTGGTTCAGAACCAATCATGAGTGAGCCCACAACACCAACATTTGCCATGTCAGCGGAGAACATAACTGAAGAGAAAACAGAGGTGACAGAGTACGACTTGAAACTTATCAATAATGAACTAGGGAAGTTCCTTGAGGCTGAAGCCGAAGAAGAAAAGAGCAATGAATCATCAAGAAGAAACAGTTATGTTAGCATTGTTACACTTATCGAGAAGCCACTGGAAGGAGCCAATTCTGAAGATTATGGACAGATGCAGGTATGTCCACTCCAAGGATATCTATTTGGGTCTTCAATTGAACTGCCAGAAACAGCAATTGAGGTAAGGAAGGAAAAGGCATCACTTGGGGAGCTGTTTCGTAGGACAAAGATAATAGACGAACACTCCATGGAAAAAAGTGGGAAAGAGGAGATGCCAGCCAAGCGAACACATAAATCTGTGAAGCACCTCGTCAAGAAGATGCTGAGAAAGTTTCATGCTTCTTCAAGAAGCCTTACTTCTAGTGATACTGATTCTGCTTCAGCAAAGAAAAGGCTCAATAAGGTGCGCCTCCTGGCACTAGAATTTCTAAGAACCATTAGTTTACCATTTGTTTGCACATAAACCTCATGTCAATATCACTATATCATGCTAAAAAGTTGAGTGCTCCAAGCACATAGCCAAGACATCAAAGATGCATAAGAACTCAGCTAAAAATTACTAAATAAAGCAGAATGTTTAACTAATTTATTTATTTTAGTTGTTTTAACCAAAGGAATATTAAAAGTGAACAATTCAATGGAGGTTTTTATGCATAAAGGTTCTCACATTGAGGATGGTTTAGACAAGGTCAAGCATAAAAAACAGAGCAACCGGTGTAAAAGATTATCTATGTTATATTGCTCAGATCTTACGTTTCAAACCATCCATCCATCTAATGAAGAATCATATCACAGGGTTAGATCGTCTGAAGGTTCCAATATAAATAGTGTGACCTTTAGGAATCATTGCTATAGGGGTATGAACTGGATAGCATACAAGAAAGTTACATACTCTATTACCTAGTACATCTTTTAGGGGTGTTATCTGTTAGACGAGTATCATCTGTTGTTTTCATTTGTGGCATGCAGGTCATACAAATGTTTCACAGAAAAATCCACCCTGAAAACACAGTAGCTGAAAAAGAGTTTGCCAAGTCCCACAAAAGTAAGACCAACACTCCCTATGATGATGGCTATGTTGGTAGAGGCCCGATGCTCTTGGACAAAGATAACAGAGGCTTTCCTCAGGGATCTAAATCAAAAGAATGGGCCCAATATTGCAAGAACAACAAAAAGTTGCTGCAAGATGGGATCAGTTGCAATACTTCAAGTGGAAACAAGGAGCACTGGATCAAAACGGATGCAGACTGTAAGTATTAACACTATGCAACATGTTTTTTCTTCACTCACCAATACTTGCCCATGCAAGCAGGATAGAACCTGTGATTTCACCCTACACTCATTCTTGGTTGGGATGAAGATGCTATTTGTATTTGGCCTATAGGTTAATTGATATGCACCAACATGACTGTGCAACTCAACCTCTACCAGCTATTGCATTTAATTGTGATTGTTTTAAAGGATCATATTTAATCTGTTTCCTAATAAGATGCATAAATAGACGAATACATGTGAAAATTTATGTTTTAATTAATTCATATATTCGGAAAACACAAACATATTGTAGAGATGTCAACATAAAAAAAAATGTTTATCAGACCTTTTTTTATTTAAAAAAAAAAAAAATTATGAGTAAAACACAAAATGAATGATGTTGAATTTCTAAGAGAAATAGAACAAACTAAAGTCAAAATTTGGTACACGGAAACATAGACAAAAAGTGTGGGGCATATACAAGGGTAAAAGGTCTCCTAATGTAGAAATTTTTTCCCAGTAAATTTGCATTCATATTTTTCTTCTGAGTTCAAAATCTGATGTTAAAGTTCAATAAAAGATGAAAGCAATAGAAATTAACATGACCTCTACTAGTTAACACGATAAAGTATTAATGTATTTAATCAACATCCTACCCCCACACGCACACATACAACATTCGTAGCAATAGATAAAAACTCATATGATCTAATATAGATAAAATAATAGTAATAATAATAACAATAATAAAGATTATATCTTTTTTTCATTTCTTGTTTTGTTAAACAGTAAATTTCAAAATCAATAGTTACCTTTTTTTTTTTGTTATTTTATGCTAAAAAATCATAAACACTTTGATGGGGAATAGGGAATAGTTATCTAGATAATTATTTGTCCTACATCACACTTATACTTTTTTCACTTGGTAAATGAAGAACTACAACAGTTCTCAAATGTATTTAACAAAGAGTTGTAGTCTATACAATCTATCAACAACACTAGTGTATGTATATTCTAAAGTTTTTATTTGCGTCTTTAATACATCATCAAAATTCAAATATGATGATCAAAACTATCAACATGCTACTTGGTTTTTGACTTGAAAAGAGCTACATAAAGATCACAACCCATTCGCATTCAATATTTTAATAAATATACCAATATGAAACATCCAACTTGGTTGAAAAATGATCCTCAATCCAACTGTCAAACCATTAAGGTAACTATACTTATTATCACGTTTTCCCTCAAGGTAACTGCCCTATGGACCATATGTGGCTCTCAATATTGAGTGCTAACCCTGCTAAGATAATTAAGTTTACTGCAAATGTATTCTGACCTTCTTCTACTGCTGGCAATTTAGACTTGGTGTTGGAGCTGTAGTGAAGAAGCTGAAGGAAAGCATTGGATGTCGTTCTTTCTGAGTAAAAGTGTGGAAGAGGTGTTCTATTATATCATCTATGTTCTGTAGATTGTGAGTATAATGGTGATGAAGTCTGGAGAAAGAGAAGAATATGAATTATCCATCTTATCTTCCTCAAATGTAATAATAAAGCTGTGGCAGGAAGTTCCTTGTAAGCTTCTTAATTAGTAGAGCATGATGTTGGTTGTTTGTGAATGTCATTTGAGTTCTTGCACACTTCAATTTCATCTGGACACCTGACACATATGGTTGTTCAGTTTAAACTATTAAAATCAACCTCGTTCAATCTTACTGTATAGAAGTTCATACCATAATCAACATCTGTAAATGGTGAGCAATTAGTTGATTATGGGTTTATCATTTTACAGCTTTTGGATGTTAAATTTTATACACCTAATATCCAAGCCAAACACTTCTATGTTTGTGTTGTTGGTCAACATTGTGCTATCTAATAACTCAAGCAGGTAGATTTGAGTGTCCAACTGATATGTTGATTCATCTCAACTTCAAGAAAAAAGAATCAAGAGAATCATTGCTTATAGATCAGGATATTCTGTTCTAGTTCTTTGTTGTGGATTTTTTATTCATGAAAAAAATTAAAAGTTCAAGAACAAGAGCTAGAAGAATTAGGGCCCCACCTCATAGCATTGTGTTTTGATGAGGCAGGCAACTGCATAGTCCCAACTTATACCGGTAGAGGCTCTTCCATCAGAACTCCACCCATATCCATCCTCCAAGATCGATCAACTAGAGATACCAACTCTCTGCAAGAAAAAGCACCAGAATCTCCTTGAGCGAAATGTACAAATGTATTCATATTATCAACAGAAAACAAGTGGAGTGAACACATAAATACAGTGCTATAAAATAGCATAAGGTTCAGATGCTTAGACTGTGGAACTCATCAATCTAAATGATACTGGGTTCAGTGAAACAAATTTAACTTTAGACCTCAAGAAAACAGATTGGTTTTGCATTGAAGTTAAACAGCGTCTATTGGCTTTTGGATAAATTAGTGTTAGTCTGCTTTATTTTACAACATAGTTAGACTTGTATGAAATAGCAGCATTCAAAAATTCAATTAGACAGCACTTATATTTTTCTTCAAAAGAAGAGATATAACCACATTACAAGGCTGATTGGATAATTATAACCTTTTTATATTCTGGAAACTTCTTCCCATAAAATGATTTTATCCATCCCCAATATAAAGTAGCAACTTGCAATTCATAGTTTTTGTATTTTATTCTTTTAATGAAACGATGTCGTTATCAAAAAAAAAAAAAAAGTCAGTGGAGTTCAGTATTTGCTCCTCACAAATCTACCAATTATCACAACTTCTACATCTCTGGTATGCCAAGAACAAGTCCAGTTATCAGCTATGCTGAACCATTTAAGACACTGAAAAAAAAAAAAAAAAGTCCCCATTATCCTGTTTTTCCAATCTGACTCTTGTTGTCCAACTACTTGTACAGTTGTACCCATATCATGAATTATAATTGATATTTATGATTAAAAACATTGGATCCAATTTTTCCACAGGACATTCTAATGCCCTCTAGTAAAATGATCTTTGTCACCATGCAAGGATGGCAAAAATTATAAATTACAGTTCTCAAAATGGGCAGTAGAACTTAATATCATTGTTCTCAAACTCTACTAAGATAACATATGGATGACTATTAAAATAATGTAACAACAATATTTTTAAAGAAAGAATTGAAAGAGAAAGATTTACTTGAGGTCATGACTGACGACAAGTATGGTTAATTCTTTCTTCAGATGTTTCAAGAGCTTCACAACATCTGCACGGGCCTTCCAGTCTGCTTTCCAGAATAGATTAAGCAATAATTTGGGTTAAAGTAGCTAACACACTTAGAAAAATGTGATGCTAGATGATAAGTTTAATATGCTGAAAAATATAACACAACCACATGAATTGGTATTCAATTATCCCACACCCACCTATAAATTTAAAACTTTGGTGGAACTAGAATTTACTAATTAGAAGAGAACATCTTAGGATAAGTTTCTTACATTTTCCTATTTTCCTTTAATATCCATTTCTTAAAGTAGTAATCTTACATGAATTCAGGCAAGAAATTTTTTTCGAACAAGAATGTGTAAGAAATTAATCTATAAACAAGAATATATCTATCAGTTAACAAGTTCACAAAGGAGAGAATGAAATACATGCTAGGCATAAAAAAACAAGTTCTACTGTGTTTATTGCTTAATGTATAGTGAAATAGGTCATAATTCAATGAATTGGGTTGATGAAACATAATATGTCATGTACAAAATTATTTACTACACCCTAATAGTACATATTACAATAGAAAAATTATCAAAATAATTTGAACTAGTAAATGTTAGAGATCATGTAAATAATCCATGGAGCTGAGTTGGTTTATCATAACATTAATACTCGGTAGGAGAATTTAGCAAATTAGTATGCTGATTGTGCCAAATTCCTAAAATTCAAAGAAAATAATTTATGATCAACAGTTGCTACTTAGAAAATAGAATTTTAAAATGTGCAAGCTAGAGTCCCAAATAAAGCTGGAAGTTAATAATCCAGATTCAAGTCAAACAAGCAACTCATGCAACCTAAAACTGATCTGGCAGTTTCAGCCAATATTCAGCCTGATGGCAAAAAGAGCAAGAAGAGGCCTTTCTTAATTACCAGAGCTCAAAGATGTTTTGCAGACAGTTTGGGGAGAGAAAGGTACACAATTACAGGGATTGCATGTGCTTAATTGTTGCCTTGTTGGATTCAATTTTAAAGAAGTCTAGATCTATTAAGTTACACAAAGTGTAGGAAAATCATTAATGCAGAAAATAAAACACAATGAACAAGATATCATACCAAGACCAGCTAGAGGTTCATCCAATATCAATAGATCTGGGATTTGTACCTGAAGAATAAAAATTTAATCAAAATTAAGCAGTCAACTCATGCCACAAGTATGCACAGTTAAAATAGCAAACTTCTAAAACCAGGGCCGAAAATGAAAATAATAAAATAACTTCTAAATCCATGTGTTTTTAGCATCTTTACAATTATATGTTGCATACTGCATGAATTTTCTGCATCTGTGAATTAGGGTAAATTGATATACAAGTTCTCACCAGTTGAATTGCCAATGCAAGACGACGTTTATAACCACCACTTAGAGAATGAGGATCCTTATCCAAAGAGATCCCACTCAATCCAACCTAAGGTCATCAATTACCATTCTATTCTTTAGTTTTGCAATTACATATAACAAACCAACCAAGTTAAATAATCACAAGAATTTGAAGAAGGGAGAAGGGGTATTGAATTGTTACATAAAAGGAGGTAGAAAGAGACAGAGAGGGAAAAAGAATATACGGAGAACATTTAAAATAAAAAAAAAATAAAAAAAGTGGAAGAATTATAAATACCCAATTGACAGCCCTTTGGAGATTCAAAGCAAGATACTCCTTCAATTGAAGTTCACCACTTTGCCTTGGCCACCCAAATATAACTTCATCAAGCACATTATCTGCCACAAAATACCTAGCTAGCAACACGATACATTCTTAAAAACTTGTCGATGCATTAGAGAGACAAATATCTCGAAGAGAGACGAGTTATTAAGAAGTGAGAAACAATGCAGTGAAGTATGACTACATTGTTACAGGAAACACTCTCCTAAACACTGAAATCAAATAGAACTAAAGATAACATGAAAAAAGTCATTGAAAACAGATGTATCATATCAAAATTTCCATGAAGGACATGAAGTAAGACATTTTTTTTTTTTTTTTTTTTTGTTGATTAAGAACATTTTGGATGAAACAGATTAGAAAAATACAAGTTTCTGAGATTCTCGAAATTCTTATAAAAAACGAAAGAAGGTGAAACAGTTCAATTGGTTTTGGATACCTCTCAGGGAACTGGAAGACAATGCCCACTCTTTCTGGAGGTAACGGTTCGGGTGACATATTTGGTTTGCCATCATTCCCATATTTTTGAACATAAATGGAACCTGATGTAGGTTTACTTAGCCCTGCAAGAAGCTGAAAGATGAAGGAAAGGGTAAACACTTACAAGATAAGAACTCAAGGGGGTTAACAAAATGAACATTATAAGCTTCCACAGGAGAGAAGAAACCAAAACACAAGGGAAGTGGCCAACCTGCAAGAGAGTAGTTTTCCCACTTCCACTCTGTCCAAATATCAAGCCAAGACTGCAGCAATTGACACAAAAATTAAGTGCATGACTGTAATAGAGATATGCAGGAGTCTACCGCTAGCATGTCATAATTAAGGGAAATGACTATGGGGTGAGACAGGATGCTTCAACTTCTTATGCTCCAACCTCATGAAACTTTCCAGACAATTTTATCTAAATTAATAGATCACAGTATCTACCTCATTCATACTGCAGACCATACAAATACAGCAAATGATTAAGAAATACCTGTTGAAAAACTATCTTCCGACAGTAACACCCAAGCAACACCAACTGAATGAAAATGAAAACTCACACCACAGCATTTTAAATTGCTATAAATGAAATCAGACCAGAACATACCTTTTCTCAGGAAGGGAAAAACTAACTCCATTTAAGATGTTGAGCTGTGTCCCCGGAGGTCGATAACAGACATCCCTAACCTTAAAGTAACAAATTACATTGTTTCAATAACTTCAGCACTTTCAGCTATACATTTAATTATCGCAAACAAACTGCTATATACCAATTCATGACACATAAAAAATATATATATATATATATTCCTCACAATTAGGTGCTCTACACTCCCTGTGATATTGAAATCCAAGCAATCCATTTGTATGACCAACATGGGATTTCCTGATCATTGGGATTCATGCAATGTACGCAATTCATCGTAGGAATTATAGTCTCCATGGCAAAATTACACAAAACACTGAATGCAAGAAACAAACCACAAACTTGCACTACTAGGAAACCACTGTTCATTTGATATAATATTACAATTTTCAAGTTTTTCTAGCAAGCTAATAAGCAATTTTCATGTAAATTTTGAATACAGAGGTACATTCTAAACATCCAAATTCATAGAGTATTTCCTAGATTAATCCTTTTAACAACACCACTCTTCAATCTGATTCAACTCTATTGAGTGGTCCCATCTATAAAAATTTTGATCTCTGCAGATCAATATCATTAATTTGACGACGGCTAAGTAGCTCTCAATTTATTGCTCCTTACTAGAATTTAAATAAAATCGAATGGCTTCTTCGTTAGTTAATTTGAATTCCAAAAACTAAACAGTAAAATACATAGCCATTCTCGATAACCTGACTAGAAAATAAACGGAAGAAAAAAAAAAAAAAAACTCACTTCAACGCAAGAATAATCACAGGAGATTACACCCGCTTGAGTTCTTCTAAAATTCACTCTGTAGAAAAGCAAATTAATCGAGGTTAATCAAAACTTAAAACATCAATTAAGCAAGTCAAATAAGATGAAAAAAATATTATCATTCTAAATTACTTTACCTGGAACGTGATTTTCGTGAAATCAAGCTTGGGAATTCAAATTGTTTACAGTGAATTGGAGACGAGAGAGCCACATAGCTTGCCATGACAATAACAGTCTACAGTGAATGAAATGTAAGTATGTAACCTTGGCTTGAGAGAATAAGAGGTTCAGCGAAATCACGTGACGAGAATCCAAGCAATAGAGTCACGTGCTCCTTGATGATTTTGCAATGGGGAATTACTTGGAATTCCCTGAGGTTTAGCCTTAATACGCCTAGATGGAAAACTTCCAGTATTCTACACACACCCTCCCTACACATAGGACACTGTTTGGTGTGCGAGATTGGATTAGACTATTTTATGGGATTTGATAGGATTGAAATGAGATTGCCCTTTTTTTTTTAACTTAAATCTCAAAAATTATAAGTGCATAATAGATCTTAATGGTTAAAACACTCTGACTTGCTTTTTCTTTAGATGTTATCACTTAAATATTGAGTGGTTTTCTTTTTACTATTATAACCCTAATTTTAAGTATTTCATTTTAATATTATTATTATTATTATTATTTTGAAATGGATTTTAATATTATTTAAAATAAATAGTAATAATTTAATTATGTTATTATAAATAAATAAAAATATAAATTTTAAGATTTTATTTATAAAAAAAAACACTGGCGATGAAGGTTTCTTCCTTGTTGATTCCTTAAGAAAAGGCCAAGAGGCCTCCTCTAGCAATATTGACAGATATTACAATTTACAACGAATAGGAGGATATGCGACCTCCTCCCATTAATTAAGAAGAGGTCGGCCTCCTCCCCTTAAATGCAAGAAGGAGGCCGGTCGAACTCCTATGTTCATGATTCATGGAGGCGGTGCTACTGTCACCTTCTCCTCCTCCTCCTTTGATACTCAATTTTAAGATTAGAGTTAGGGTTTGATTAAATTGGGGATTTTTTTTTTTTTTTGTTTTTGTTAATGAGGTGTGTTTGGTAATAATTTAATTACATGAGGTTGTTTTAGGAAATTAATATTAATGCGTTAATTGTCACATTCTGAATAAGCGAAAGGTCAAAAATTGTTACTTTTTTAATTTAAGTAATTTTTATCTTAATTTAAGATATAAGTTAAAAAAAATAAACCAACAAAATCCACTTATTTCAATACTTAAGATTTAAGTATTGAAAAACAAATTGTATTTAAATTAATATTTTGTTGTGTTTGGAAAATATTAGACTGTATTAGATTAATATTATATATTTCTTATAAAACATGGGGATTAGAGTTATTACACTACATTTGATAATATTTTGAAATTAAATAAAAAAATTAATGAAATCAGTTTTTTTCAACGAAATAAATATTTTAATCATATATTATTGCATTGGTATAAAAAATAATAATCCATATATTGTTTAATTTTAAAATCTAAAAATATTTTAAATAAAATTATAATTTTATTTTAAAATTAAATATATCAAATTATTTTTAATTTTATTTATTAAAAAATAAAATAAATTATACATATTCCAAAATTAAAAGCATTTATGAAATACCCCAACCAAATCCGATGGTGCCCTAAACGTGGGAGAGGACCATAAATTGTCCAATTCCCTTAATCCGATGCACCAAACACACCCTAATGGTTGTTATGTTAAGTCTTCCATTAGCTTGACTCACTTTGACTTATGAAATACTCAAAATGCCCTTAGATTATATAATAAACAACCTAGAGCATCTCCAATGCAATACTAAATCACCGTACCAATGCTATAATTTAGTACAAAGTAAAAAAATGTATGCTCTAATGCAATGCTACAAGTTGTGCCAAATTTGGCAGTATAGCATATGCCAAATCTGACACAATAATAAATGCAGTCGTATTTGTTGACTTTTTAATTTTAAATAATAAAAATTTAACAAATTTAGTAGAAAAAATTGAGATTGAAACAATTCTAAAAAAAATATTCAATGCATTGGTTGTATTTGTTAACTTTTGTAATTTTAAATAATAAAAAAATAAAAAATAGCATAACAAATAGAATTTTACATTGGAGTACAATACTAAAATGATGTATCAAATATAACATTTTACTATATTTCATGCTAAATTTAACATTGGTAATGGTATATGTATCAGAGATGGTCTAACCGTAAGTACTGGGAAATTTTCTCAAATTGCTTTGACTAATCGAGAAGTTTGACTATATACTTGATTTCTTGAAGCCAACAACCCCAATGGAAACAAAAAAAAAAAAAAAAAACAATATAATAAAATTCAGCCAATAATTCAATTCATTAAGAACCACGAAGCCATCTACCATAAATTTATTGTTTTTGGGCCCCTGCACTAACCAAAACCCAAATGTGAATGGTTGACGTTTCATTTTAGTCCCATATTCCCATTGTCTACATATGGTCTAATCATAAACAAAAAAAAAATATAGTTTGGGAAGTTTCTGTCCAATTTAAGCCATCGGTTTGTTCTCCCAGGGCATTTCATATTAGCACACAACAACTCCCACAATCTCAATATCGACGTAGATGCGTATCACCTTTCGGCACATATGATATATCTCCTCCCTCTTTCACGTTAAAAATACGAAGTTCTCCTCTTCTCATACTCATACGTATTTTACAACATGTTTTCTCTTCAATTTTGTGGAGTAGTTATCTAGATTTCGATAGGTAACGGTAGATCGATCTTTTTTAGCCTAAAACACTTGAAGATAATACTATGCAGTTAAAGATAAGTGATGCTAATTTATCCAAATCTGATGTTCAAATAATGTGTCATCACACTAATCCATTCATTTAAATCAAGCAAATTTAATACAATTTGAATTAATAGATTATACTTATAGTGACAGTCTTTCTATTATCAGTTTGAACTGATATAAAATATATCTGTTCCTTGAATGTGGATCATTGGATTTAAAAGATATTTTGAGAAGTGCATGCAGCCAAGTCAAAGTATTTAAATCCAATGGTCCACATGTAAGGAACTGATATATTTTTTTGTCAGTTCGAACATAATAGAAAAATTGCTTATAGTGATATCACATCATTTTGATATTAAATTTGATCAAAATAAAATTATTGTTTAAAGATAATGGAAGTTAAAAAAAAAAAAAAAAAAAAACAAATAAATCTCGACCATTGATTACACATAAATAAAGATCGGATCGATAAAAGATCCAAATTCAGATAGCGGTGGATGGTGTGGACTGTGGACAGTGGTCGACAAGTTGGGTGATGCAGTTCAGCAGTTGGGTGCGTCTCGTGCTATCCGTTTTTACCAAAACATATGGAGTGTTATCGATGTACAGCTGCTTTTGAGTATTAGTGAATAGCGATGAAGGATGATCATCACATTACGTATCCTTGTCGCATCAAACACAAAGACAGACAAACCTCTATAAATTATATATCACCATCACCAATTCACCATTAAACATTCACCAATCACCAATCACCAACCACTCACTGCTCTTTCTTTCTTTCTTTCTGATTTTAAACACAACAAGATCCCTCCGTAGTCCTTACGCTTCACTTTAAGGTAAAGTACCCCGTATCCGTATCTGATCTCTGTTTTTATATTTTGGTTGGCTTTGATTGATTGAAGAGTGTGTGTGTGTGTGTGTATTGTATTGATGTTAATGGGATTTTGATTTTAACATGCAGTAGTATAAGTAGTCTGGTTTTTGAGAATGGGAAATCCAGTGAAGAAAGTGTTGCTTACGTCTGATGGGGACGAGATTTCGCTCAACATTGCTTTCCATTTAGCCAAACAAGGATGCAGGTACATCTTCACACTCCTCTTCTTCTTCTTCCTCCGCTTTTTATTTATTTATTACTTTTTCTCGGCAAACAAAGAAATCTAGATATGGCAGTATTGTTTATGGGTTCTTTTTCTTTTTCAATAAAGAGGGTGGTGCCGTGGTGGGTTCTTTTAATAAACTAATACACACATGGGGTTCTTAAATATTTCGCTAAATATTCATTTTTTTAATTCTGTATTTGGTTGGGGAGCAGACTGGTTTTGATGGGAAACGAGAGCCGTCTTCGAAGCTTTGGAGAGAAAATAAGAGGTTTGGTGAAGGGAGTAGAAGCAGTGGAGGTGGTTGGGTTGGATATGGAAGAGGAAAGAGAAGCAGCCTTTGATGAAGCAGTGGACAAAGCATGCAAGATTTTGGGCAATTTCAATGCTTTCGTACATTGTTACACTTATGAAGGTATGTCTTCTTCTCTATAATTTGAAAGTCAATTTAAAAGTATCTGAAACCATACAACTCTTGTAAAAGTAGTTGTGTTTGAATCTCTGACCGACACTCACAGGGAAACACATGGACATAAGTAATAAAAACAGTAATCTTGTCAATTGTCATTGACTAATTGACCAAGGATAAGAGTTTTACTATTCAAATTTTTGAATCTGTTGTCTATTAGCATGTGCTGTCCAGGATTATGAAATGATTTCTTTGTTGCTTTGTGCTCATCATTTACTGTCCAGGATTACAAAATGATGGCTTTCTGCTTCTTCTTTTTTTTGTTTTCTGTGCTGTGCTGATTTAATTATTCTTTAATGGAATGAAGATTTCTACTATTTTGGGTTGTGATGGTGAAATTTATAGAAGTATTATGCATCATCATCACTCAAATGGGACTACAAACTTCTTCTTTCCTGATTTTTGCTGCTGATGATGTCTATACAAATCAGTTCTCAGGCAATATGCAACATCATCACCACCATGACAAAAAAACAAAAAAAAATTTGGAATTATTGCTACAACCCTTTTCCTCTGCCTATCAGACTTTGAAATGAGGTTCAATTTTTAGAAAAATACACAATCACATGCACTGGAAATTAGACACCAAAAAATTTGACTTAGTGGTGGACTACAGTGAACTGATGTATTGTGTTTGTGGGTGCAACAGTGAAAAATGGAAAAATTAACAATTCTTTGATTGTTGATGAATAATGATGATGATAGGCGATGGCGATTGCTATCAGTGTAAAGATAACGGTAAATCTGTGTTATACCGTAATCTTTTGAAGTTCAATTGATAGCAGATTTTCAGGAGTGTAGCTCATAGGAAGAGATGGCATGTTTTCAAAAGAAACAATGAAGTTTAAGTTTGAGAGCTTATCAATGAACAATTTCCTCCTTCTTCGAACTATAGATGACCCCTCAGGATTAGATATTTTATGCTTATCTTAAATGAATTCTTATATTTATTTAAATCTTTTTGTGTTTTATTTGATCATATATTGTGCCTGATGCAATGCGGTTGTCAGGTAGACGAACTTATCATTTCTGATTTTGTGAAACAGGAAAGATGCAAGATCCTCTGGAATTGGCTGAGGATGAGTTCAAAAAATTGGCAAAAGTTAATTTTATGGCCACATGGTTTCTATTAAAGGCTGTTGGCAGAAGAATGCGGGACTATAAGGCTGGAGGTTCCATCGTATTCTTGACCTCAATAATGGGGGCTGAGAGAGGAATTTATCCGGGAGCTGCTGCCTATGGTGCCTGTTCTGCTGGTGTGCAGCAGTTAGTCAGGGTACGTATATTTTATCAGGATTCGAGTTCATAGTCACATCTATTATTTTTGTCAACATATTTTGATACGCATCAAAGCTCCTTATATTAAGGATACCGACCATCATGAACCCTACGAAAACCTTGTAGTCCCACAAGCTGTTTTGTCATGGCCTTTGCATTTGGAAATCTACTGTGAATCTTGCTGTTAAAATAGTTTGCTTTGTGACATAGCTATTGAAGCTTTTGTGGTTGATAAGGTGTGTTAGAAATCACTTTTAAGGACTGGTAATTTAAGCCAAAAGCATGCTATATTACAGTATGCTCCATCAGATCTTTGGACTTCTAACTTAAAATTATTGAATCGTAGTTGATTCTTCCACACCTTTTGCTGTGAAGCATTTGGTGCCAATTATTCAAACTGATCATATTTTGGCTGCTTATTTTTCCATGAATACGATTCTTTCATGTGATGTGTAACTAATTTTTCTTGCATGTTACATAGTCATTAGATTTGGGCTTAATTGAAGGGATAGGAGAATACAGGTACAGACAGCAGGTAAAGTGAATGCATCTTTATAAGTATCTAAAGCTAGAACTTTTAGACATGGCAATTGAAGTCAATGAAGTGGTTCTGGCCATGTGGCACACAGGAACTAATGATTGAACGATGAGTAATAATTTGACTTTAGAAAGAGGAAGATGTGAGGACTGTCGTGATTGTGTAAGGGAAGGAAGACATGTAAGTCTTGGATTAGACAGAGTATTTACTTTGAGTGAGCTGAGTTGCTATACAGGAGTGAGTGACTGATTTCTTTAACATCTTGAACTTTCTTTGATCAAGAAATCCTCTTACTTCAATGATTATTTTCTTACGCTTTGTATGAGTCATTCGTGACATTGTGGTAACTTCAAGGGCGGGATATAAAGGTTATACTTATGCTTTGCTTCTGTGTGGTGAAGACGTTATAAATTATGATATCGTCATGTAACATTTTCCATAATTTGCAATTCTTTTGTTGTTTTGAATAGTGAACTAATTATGAAAACATCTCTGATTTCGCTATTTCCAGACAGCGGCTTTGGAGATCGGAAAGTACAAGATAACAGTTAATGCTATTGCTCGTGGCTTGCACATACAAGATGAATATCCAAAGTCAGTGGGGAAGGAGAGGGCAGAGAAGCTGGTCAAGGAGGCAGCACCGCTGCACAGATGGTTGGACGTTAAGAATGATCTGGCTTCCACCGTTATCTATTTAATCAGTGACGGTTCACGCTACATGACTGGAACAACCATATTTGTCGATGGGGCGCAGTCTCTAACCAGGCCCCGGATGCGATCCTATATGTAATTCTTACTCTTATTTATTTGAACATACATTTATATCAATTCAACAAGGCTTGCTCGCGATCGATTGAGCACCATTTTGTGTTCTGCGAAAAAGAAACTGTTAAAGTTGGCTAATTGTATGTAAACACATTTATAAAATGAAACACAAGCACACCCTTGAAATGATTTTCACAAGTCTTGACCTGAGCTCTGTTTATCCAGGAGAGATATGAATTGAAAAATTGGCATTGATTCCGCCATCTGTATATTGCTATTCAAACATGAACAGCTTGACAGCTACTGCTTAGAATTCAAGACAAATTACAAACAGTGATCATTCAACTAATGAGTACTTCACGACACACATCACAAATATTGAAAGTTTGAAACAATTATAGAAAATATTTGGAATATTCTCAAAACCTCCCCGAGTTTTGTGATATTTTCTAAAAAAAGACCAAGTTGTTATATATGCATAAAACCTATCAAAACAATACATTACTAATTACTTCAATCCCATATATAGTAATAGTATAATAAATTGAAAAATATTTTGTTACATTAATCCCATATTTTGTTACATTAATAGTAATAGTTGATTTGATGTTGATATATTTTTTTTGTTACATTAATTTTATGGTTAATCATTCGATTGATCTCTATTCTTAGAAATATGTAGAATAAGAAACACATGTTATAACATAATTATGACTTGTGAATTGTGTGACCCGTAAATAGTCTAATACTGTGTGCTATATATGAAAAAGTCCCTTCATATCATCAGTTGGATCACAAATGATCTTTTTGTTTTGTTGCATGGAATGTTTGGGCTCGAAAATTTAGTAGAATTTTTTAAATAGTGAGTTTCAAGACTATCACCAACTTAATAACTTAAGTTTTAATAGCATCTAAAGTGTGAATCTGATAAAAATACCTTTAAAACATACTCACCAAAATAAGTCTCGTGTTTTTTTTTCTGAGACTTATTTCAGTGTTTCCGAGACTTATTTTGTAATTTCCGAGACTTATTGTGTAGTTTTCGAGACTTATTAGGTATATTTGTAACTTTTGAGATTCATTGGGGGAAAATAAAATTTTCCAATTTTTTTTTTGTTTCTCTTCTTCATCGACCTCCATTGGAGGTCGAACAAACAGACCTCGATCCATTAGAGGTCTATTCCATATTCATTGGTTCTCCATCAATGGAGGTTTTTGAAAAAGAAAAAAAAAAAAAACCTATAAAACTGGCAAAAGTGTAATAAAAGAAAAAGATGATGATATTTTTGTGTATTAATGCCATTTAAACTTAACTTATTAAACTAGTGTTATTCTTAAAAGTCCACAGAAAACGAGCATTATTTCACCCTATTTCCACCGTAATATCCTGTGCACTTAATTTATTGCATATAGAGTGATAAGTTGAAAAGAAATGAATATAATGAAGATAATCTATTCATTAGGCGCAAACTTGCACAGTTCAATAAAAATTCTGTCTCTAATCTAAAACATTAACTAAAGCTATTTGCAATTTATAATTATTAAAAGGTTGTTTAGACCTACCTATCTCAATACACATTATTGATGAAGAAGTCAATTAATTAATTAATTTTTTCCTCTATCAATCTCTAACCCCAAAAAATTATAAAATAATCAAATCATGATTGATTAATTGATTAATTTAATATGATGTGGTTTCCTTTCTTGAAAATCGTTCGTTCATATTTAATTAGTATTTTAATAAATATTACACTATTACATAAATTTGAGGTTTTTTTTAAGGAGGGGGAGGACTTGAACACGCCTCGTGTGTAGGTGTGAAGAGTTTTACTAACGAACCAACCTCATCTCGTCTAATTAGTACATTAATAACTCTATCGTTTTTCTTGTAGTTAATCGATTTAATCTTAAACATTTGGTATGCCGCATTGTATATATTTTAATTGGTCTAATACAGAGTAAAGAGGTTATATTAGTTAATACAAAATGATATAGTTTAATACAAAATATCACCGCACATAGGATTGTGTAAACTTAATACAGTCCAATCCAGTGCAATCTAATTCAATACAATACCGCGTACCAAATACCATCTTGATTAATTAATTACTTGGAATTTTTTTTATCAAAGCTTTTATGGTCTTGACGGGTCTTAAATCACTTTCAGAAGCTGAAGTAAAAGTTTTGATCAAAAAGTACGGTATTGAATTTTGTTTGTTAAAATTCAATACGGACTAACTATATAAATATAAATACAAAACCTACAAATTCTCTCGATTGAAATAGAGTAGTCATGACGAATTTTCTCAGGTGTGATGTAAATGCTGACAATTTGTGGAAGCTAGATTGAAAGGGATTTATGAGATGGAAATGGGAAGCATGATATAATATATAAAATTGAGGCTTGTGATGTTTTGAAGTTTCAAACTTCAAAGTAAGTTTGAAAAATCTAAGCAAAGTTTAGAGAATCCAAACAAAAAAAACCCTAGCTTTTTCAAATTGATTAGAAGGGCTGCGCAAACCTAACTTTCCTCACAGGCCAGCAGAGACTTATTATATATTTTTTGTCCACATTCAAACCCACATGGTCATGGATGCTCTCATCACGAGATTAATCTTGATTCTTCATCAACTTAGTCTTTGTCCACGTGTTGTCCTATGTGCATGCATGAGTACAAACAACCATGTTCATTTCCTTTTTCTGGTTTAAACCTAAAAGCACTTAGAGCATCTTTAATAGTAACGTGGGTTATGAAAAAATTAGATTCCACGTAGGATGAACAATCACTTTATTAAAAAACCCATCTCCAATGCAATCTCTCTAGTACAACTTCAAGCTGAGGTGGTAACTTTTTTTTTAAAAGCTGTCAACATGACTCTCTGATTTTAGAGGGTGGACAACCATCTTGTTGGCCCAGTTAGCAATCACTTTGTCTTCGACTTTATTTTATTAAACAATTCTAAAGTATATTTAAGAAGACTAATAATAAATTGACATGTTATTAAAAATATGTATTTTACAAGTGAAGCATTGGAGACCACTTTTTTCATTTGGATGTCTATCAAGTTTAGTTACATGCCACATATGAAGCAATTGACTTGACAATGTTGATATATCACCATTTTTTCAAATGCAAGCCACATTACCATTGAAGATGATCTTAATATCCATTCGTTTATTGTAATTTTGTAAATATTACATTTTTTTCATAATTGGAGGAGGGGATACATGACCCGAATTCATAATCTAATGGATATAGGTGTAAGAGGTTTATCACTGAGCTAGCTAGCCAACCTCATTTTGTCGGTGTTAACCGACCATTTGATGCTTTAATATTCATTAATTAGAAATTGTTACTTTTATAGTTGCATTCATACTATAAATAGTTAGTATCTAGGCATGTTTTATTAGATAATAAAAGCCTCAAAATTTTGAATCAGCTGATATATAACACAAAAATATATTACCATTTTTCTTTGCTTTTCGTCCCAAACAAATTCAATTATCCAAACACACAGTCACACACTTCCTTGTTATAATACACCAAGAGATGATTTGGTAGCAATTATATAAAAAGTAAAGAGATCGAGAATATGATATACTATATAGCTGCATGCATGGGATTTTCTATAAATCGATGTTAATTTCTTCATCAGATCATATAGTTTCATAGATCAAACTACGTTTTTTCGACTTTTACAGGATCGTATGATACACACACATATATATAGAGAAATTTTCAAATGAGGACGTCATGATATAACTTCATGAGGATATTAAGCGTAAGCCTCTAGTTGTCAAAACTAGTGGCTCACATTCAATATCCCCATGAAGTTATATCAGGACGTCCAAATAAGAACGAGACTGTATATTTATAGTTGATATCTAATTCTTCATTGCATATCTTTAATTTTATTTTTTATTTCTTGTTTCTTATTTCTGGGTACCATGAAGTGACAAAATGAGGACTGATATGTTGTGATGAAATACCTAATACAGTAAAGAAATAAATGTTTTACCAATTAATACACTTGAATATTAGAGCATCCCAAAAAACTCTTCAAATAAGATTTTTGTTAAAGTTAAACGAGTCACGTCAGCATATTTGGTTCCAACAGACTTTTCAAATGATATTCTTCGATTCTCTTCAAAAAAAAAAAAAAAAGATTCTTCAAATAAGATTTTGCTTATCTCTCTTTAATATTGAATAGCAACTTCTCTCTCTTCAATTATTATTATATTATTTTTTTATATCATATCATCATTAATATTTAACATTTACATCTTTTTATCTTTTTATCTTTTTAATTAAATTCAATTAATATATAATAAGTTTTAATTTATAAATTTTATCATCATAAAAATTATACTAACAGAAAGGTCACATCTAGATCTTTAAAATGAGGCTAATATTGAATATTTAATAATAACATATTAATAATTTGAAAGGTCATTCAAATTATTTTCATATCCACCTAAAAATAATACTAGTTTCACATGTATGAAATTAGTACATTTGAAAAGTTAAAAGCTTTCATTAAAATAATATAAACCTATTTATAATTGAAGAGTCTCTGGAAGGGTTCTTCTTTTTTCACTCATCAAATTACCATATAGGTAAGCAAATAGATGTTTAAAATGTGAAAATAGAAGGGTTTTTCGGTGATGCTCTTAGCGATCGCTATCTTGACCAATTAAAAAAAAAAAAAAAAAGGTAGGCACTTTAGTTATTTATTTTTATATTATCTAAGCACTTTAATTAGCTAGATAGCAAAGTCATGTATGAATATCACTCATTACTTTTGGAACAAACCAAAAAAAAAAAAAGAATTTGGCCAAGTACATTGCACCAATGACTCATGATTTACCTGCTCTTTCATGGAAGCACCCACAGTCAAGCAGCCCTTCCCTCTCCTAATTATTCAATTAATTTTCACTATACACACAAATACAAACACAAAAGTAAACTATAATCATTTTTCATGTCCGTTGTGTTTCCTCATCTGCAACGAAAGTTACATTTCAAACCATGTTTTAGATCCGGCCAAATTAGTGTCAGATTTCAAAAAATATGAATAAATTTAGATAATTAACAAGATGATATATCTAGAAAAGAAAAAAAAAATTAAAAAAAATCCTATTTATATAAGTATGAAATCTAAAATGTGTTGTTCAAGTGTTTAATTTGCAGAAAACACTTTGAGATCAATTTTTTTTTTTTTTTTTAAATGGATATAAAAATCGATAAATAGCAAATTTATTGAATCATATGATTAGGAACATAACAATTAATTAAGTTGATGGATCAAAAGGGACAATAATCATCCTAACACATTTTGAAAATATGATGTGGGGTATATTTAAGACTATCAACGGTGAATAGAAGGTAATACACGTGTGAAATTAATGTAGATAGTCCTGATTAAGGCAACTGGTTCTAGTCAAAGCTGACAGTAATACCCAGTATCCATGATCCATCCATCTCCAACTTTGCAAATTTATAAGCGGTTTTCGTGCCACGACTTTCTCCAACACGTACGATTTTTATTTCCTTCTATATTATTGTTGGCATCAATGTTTTTACATACATCATTAACCAAGAACAAGGAAGATGATATATTTATCATAAACTAATTGTCTGAACATGTTTTTTCATAGCGTTACAGTCTATACAACTCTCTTAAATAATTTTATTGTATTTGATTAAATTTTTATATTGAACTTCTTTTATATGACTTTCTTTTTTAGAACTTGTTTTTTTGCGGTTCTCACCATTTTCAAACATATGCTTTCTTCTCATCAATGTTATAACTGTATTTACGTAATTTTTTTTAATTGATTTTCATATTAAATAATTTTATTATACCGGGTTAAATTTTTTTATTAAAATTATTTTTCTTAATTTCTTTTTCAAAACTTACATGTGTGCAGTAAACTCTAATTCTCACAATTTTCAAACATAAGTTATCTTCTCATCATTGTTATAGTTTTTTTAATAGTTATTTTCTATCAAATAATTTTAGTGTATTGTATTAAAATTTTAAATTGTGAAATTTTGTTTCAAACCTCATATCAGTAGGTAGATCAATTTTTTAAAGTTAAAAAATTAGTCTATAATTAAAAAAAAAAAAAAAACTGATATTAAATGATAATTTTTTTAAGTTAAAGAAGAAAGACAATTTTGGAAATTAGTTAATGGTTTGCATTGTAAATAAAATGAAAAAGGCCGCCAATTTTAAAGGTTATGAGTTTAATGAGAAAAAAATTAACAATGTACACATGTCATCATATGAAAAGAGTGTGTGATGAGAGAACGGGTTAAAAAAGTCTATTTAGCACTCTTCAATTGATTATATCACACCTCGATTGTAACGTTACAAAGTTGATCATGTTTTCAAAAAACGTGGGAATCTTGCACCTGAAAGGCGAAACCTACTACATAATTTATAGTCCTATATATAATAATAATAATAATAATATTGGATATTAGATCTAATATATATATATATATATATATATATATATATATATATATATGTAGAGAGAGAGAGAGAGAGGATATTGCATGAAGTAATCAAAAAAATTATTGGTTTATTGTTTTTAGCTATAAATTTATATTTTATTATACTTATCACCTTTAGTCTTAAACAGACAAGATTGCCCTCCATTTTGTCTTTACTTAAAAATTTGGAAATCAACTGGCATATAACTTGAAAATCATTGACATGTAAGTTGAAAGTCAATTGGCATGTAATTTAAAACTTAACTGATATATAACTTGAAAAATCAACTCGCATATAATTTGGAATCAAATGGCATGTAACCAAGTTACATATCAGGTGAAGTAAAATTTAGGGATAATTTTGTCCAAAAAGGGTCAAAAGTGATGAAAACAATAAAATATAATTTGGTAGCTAAAAACAATAAACCAATTTTTTTTTTTTTTTTGCTCTTTATGAACTCACCCCATATATATATATATATATATTATTATTATTATTATTATTATTATTATTTGTTTAAGGTTTATATATTAGGACAGTAAGGTCTTGCTGCTAATGATGGAGCCGCCTTCATTTTTCCAAGTTTACTTTTCCTAATCAATCCGCTGATGAAGCTATTTTCTTCCCCTTGGAAAAATTTTCGTGCCGTCTACGACACCTTATATATACTATCCAATATTTCTCTCTAGTACTTCTATATATTCTTCATATATTTATGTTGATTTTTTAGACACAAACAACATTTCTTCTTCTTCTACAAACATGGAAAACTACCAAATGTTCTTTCCTTGTTCATCAATATCTGGGCAGCAGTCATCTAATTATCATCCTGTGACAACAAACATGGCAGATTCTCATCAAGCTTTAAATGGTTTTAACAATATTGGAGATCAAAGCTCAAGTGGGTTTAATTTCGTGATGAAGAAGAGTACTACAGAAAACTATGTGCCCAAAACAGAAGTTAGAAGAGACATGATTAATACTCAGAGTAGTAGTGGAGGAGGCGGCTTTGTTGGGTCTGAAAATGATGATGATCAGCCAAAACCAAACAAAAAGACAAAGGGAGAAAAGAAGGTTAAAAAGCCTAAATTTGCTTTTCAAACAAGGAGTCAAGTTGATATACTCGACGATGGTTATCGATGGAGGAAGTATGGTCAAAAAGCAGTTAAGAACAACAAATTTCCCAGGTAAATTACTTTATTATTTATTTCCCAGATTTTTTTTTTTTTTGAACTGCAAAGTATTATTAATTAGTAAGGCTGGAAAACGGCACGGAAAAACCAAAGAAACAAGGGCCAACAAAGGCCACCAATATATCTTAGTTGTAATTGATTCCTAGTTCATATATATTTCTCAGATTTTATTTGATTAAATTAGTTAAGTGCAATTATCTTATCGATCTATATCATGACTAGCTATACCACCACCAAATGTTATCCTTATCTTTTTTGTTTACGGCTTGGCCGAAAAGTGAGATTTCTTGATCATTTGACTTTCCACTTATTAGATGATCAAGATCAAGAAATTAACCAGCTAATTTGGATTGCATTTGTTAATCATTTCAGACTAAGAGTTATTGATAACAAAAAACCAGTGAATGCATCCTTTTTTGCATGAGTGTATGATTCAGTCTTTACAATTTTAAACATGGATGGAATCTCTTGTACTATGTATTAGGTTTCTCATATCTCTCTCCCTCTCTCTCTTTCTCTGCGAGCATACCAAAAATCTTTTAGTTTTCAAAGAGAGAGAGAGAGAGTGCAGAAACATCTAGGGTTTCTATGAGTACAATACATGCATATTTGTACGTATTGGACATATATACACAGATAAATTAATGTTGAAAAAAAATCCCAATTGAGTGATTGATTGTTTTTTTTTTGTTGTTGACAGAACTGATTAATTGTTAAGATGAATTAAATCACTAACAATACATATCTTGAAATGAAATCATGATTCATGACATGGAAATATAATGTAGGGCAGCAATAATGGAACACATAAGTGTTTAATTAGTGATTATCTGATGCATAATCTGAGTTAATTTACTAGGAATCAATTACAACTAAGATATATGAGCACTATAAGTTTTTGGTTTATCGATCCATTAATGGAACCTTAATTAATTAATATTATTACAACTCTAGCTTTCTCTTTAATCTTTATATATTCAATTTTGGCTATATATAGGAGATATATGCAAACTGGTTTGAGAGAGAAATTAATTGATACAAATGGTTTTCATATGTATGTATGCAGAAGCTACTATCGATGTACACATCAAGGATGCAACGTAAAGAAGCAAGTTCAACGACTAACGAAAGACGAAGGCATTGTACTGACAACTTATGAAGGGGTGCACACTCATCTAATCGAAAAGCCATCCGACAATTTCGAACATATCTTGAGTCAGATGCAAATTTATCCTTCCTTTTAATTTGAAGTCTCAATAATAAATTAGTATGTGAAATTACATAAGTATTTGTATCTATCCTAGTTATATGTAGAAATTTATTAAAGACACTTTTAGAATTTCAATTAGTTCTCCCTTAATGTGGAAATAATTGAGCTTTAATTTGTAAAATATATTTCATATGCAGATGCAGCAAATGGTTCCTACTTAAATTATGAAAGAATTCTTGGTTATATATATTAGGCATTGTAAAATTTTATAATTTTTGGGTGGTGGATTAGATGAAAATTGTGTGAGTACTTTATCATCATGTGTTATTCGCATCAAATATTGTGAGAAGATCATAAATTGTTTAATGCATGCACGAGTTGTGGGGATTTTTTTGCTCTCTTTCTAGATCATATGAAGATAATTAGGCTGTTTTAGGCAGTCTAAAGAAGCTCCAACTTCTTTCAAAAAAAAAAAAAAAAAAAGCTCCAGCCAACTCTTCAGTATGCCCTAAAAAATTGATTCAGGCTTAGCAAGCAATTTCGCAACTCTAGCGAAGTTGTAAATTACTTCTACGATCAATGTAGAAGCTAGGAAGCACGGATACTCCATTTGGTGGAGGTAACTCGTATCGAACTCGTATCCAGATTAGATACTTCTCGGATACTCTAGGATACATATCCGATACGCCAAATGGCGTATCCGTTGACTTTTTTACAAGTTTGACTAGAGGATACTTGGGGGATACTTGGAGGATACGTTTGGGGCAATATTATAATTATTTTAGTATAAAACAGGGTCAAATTATAATTTCAAAATTTTAGGAGTCAAAATGAAATTGTAAGTAAATTTTGGTTTTGATTCCATTGATATGGAGAATACCGGGATACTTGAGATTACAAACCTTTCTCTTGATGAACCAGAGTTTGATGTGAATTATTTATATCCTTTAGCAATATGAATGATGATAATGAAGTTAATTAGGAATTTAAAATATGTTTTATGAATTTTTTTATGTATTATTTGGATTTTGTAATATGTTCGACTTATGTGACATGTTTTATTTGGATCCTGTAATATGTAACATTATTATGACTTATATAGTTATGTGATATGTTTTATTTGGATTCTGAATATGTTTTTATTTTGAATGAATTATCAAATATGTTTTCATATATTATTATTATTTTTTAAATATAAATATATATTATTTTAATTGACGTATCATGCCATATCCGTATCCCATACCCGTATCCGTATCCGTGCTACATAGTGTAGAAGAGGTTTTTTTTTTTAGTGGGAGAAATATACAACAATTTGTGATAAAAGACGAAATACTAGTATACAACCGCTATAAAACGCACCTTTATACAGATTTCCACGGTAAACCACTTAAATTCGCATGCAAAAAAATACAAATAACTTGCGGCAAATATTACATTTTCTTGTAATGAATATATTTATATAGTTGTAAGAACAAAAATTAGCCCTAACCAACAATATCATACATTTTAAAATTAATTATGAAATCTGAATTTTCTTTCCTCTCTTTTTTCCCCTCTGTGTTGACAAAAGATCCTAATCTGGATTTGAACAACAATAAAGTGGTATTATTTTTTCTAGCAGCAAAAGATTTAAAGGACTTTTAGAGAATCCCTTTTCTTTGTGGGTGTGTCGGCATAATAGAGCCTTGAGGCTTCAAATTATAAAAGAAAATACTAGCTCTTTTCGAGAAAGAGGAAAAAGGTAAACAAAGACTTTCTATGCTTTTAGTTTTTATTATATAGTTTTTAACTTTTTATATAAATGAATGAGCAAATTAGTCGGAAGCTATAGGGAGATGATGATCATGTCCTCTGGAAGTTTTTTTTTTTTTTTTTTTGGCCAAGATTTTATACAATAAAACAAGGTTTTGTAACTATTTAGTAACAAAGCAATTAACAAGAAATCCAATTAAGAATGAAATATACATACCTTGACCAACCATTTATATATGTGAAAATGACTTTGTTACATAAAATTTGATTATTTAAGTTGCTCGTGTAAACTCTGATGAAATGATAGGAATACACTATCATTAACTGTATACATAAGTGAAAATTATAACAAGATTTTAGCTAACACTTGCTTTTTATTAGCAAAACAAGACTCGAACTTTTATGATCACTGAGATAAGATAGAGGGATTTACACAACTCAACTAAGAGTTTATGTGTCAAATATTATATCTTTAAGACATCCCACAAAAGGTAGCTATTCCATAAGATAATTATTGTGACATGGATTATGGGATTTTCGATCTTATATGATATAATGCAATAGAATGTGTGATAATTATAAATCAGTTGTCATATAATTTTGGAAATTCCATAATATATAATTTTTATGGGTGCAGATATTGACACTCATAAATATGATAAGCACACACATATTTATAAGTACACATATGTCTAAAATTTAAAATTAAAACATTCCTATAAACACCCATCTTAATGCCAATGGTACCCTTATTTAAATGAATGTTTTCATTTTAATACAATTTATTTATAAACCATCTTAAGTTATTAAGACACCCAATTTCATAAATTATACATTCTTAAGTTCACTAGGCTTGAAAACATTGTGACGCCGTAAGGAAATTCAGTGTCAACGAAAAGCAAATTGTGACGCCGTAAGGATTGATCGAACAACAATAGTTCTTGATCCAGATTAAAACCCCAAACTTGTCTGATTTTGACCAAATTCATCTTCTGAATTGCAAGAAGCAACAACGAAAGCAAAAAGAAATCTTTAGAGAGAGAGAGAGAGAGAGAGAGAGAGAGAGATATTTACAGTTGTAACACAAGAACGAAAGCAAAAAGAAATCTTTAGAGAGAGAGAGAGAGAGAGAGAGATATTTACAGTTGTAACACAAGAACGAAAGCAAAAAATAAAACTTTTGTCTTAGGGAGAGCAGAGTCCGATACCCAATTTATTTATACCTCGTAATTTGTAAATTCATTGTTGTAGTCCATAGTACATTCGACTCTAACATTGTTCATATTATGTTGAGAATTCACAAAAATTCGATCATTGTTCTAACAATGGGATATGTACTGCTATCTTTTTTTTTTTTTCTTAAATAAAAAATACTTATCTTTTTTTTTTTTATTATTGATAGAGTTCATAAAAAAAAAATAAAAAATACATACCTTTGTATGATCAGAGTCTCTTGGATTTTTTTTTTCCATTACTTTGTTATATGATAATGGGAGATTTTGATACTTGAAATAGACATAGGGTTTAATTAGGGTTGAGTTTTTATTTTATTTTATTTATTTTATTTTATTATTATTTTAAATAAAGTGATATAATTGAAAATATTGGTGTAATTAATATGTATACATAGTATTTGATTTATTTTATATTAAACTGATTTATCCTTATTGGTAAATTCCTATTAGGATATTTTTATAATTAAAATTTTTATTAAAATATGGGTTTGCTTATATTATTTATGAGTGTTAATAGTGGCACCCATTTTTTTTTTTTTTTTTTTTTTTAACAGGGTATGGGGCCTTGGCTGGCAGACAAGAATTCTATCTATTTGAAAGCAGAGGTGGTTCGTGTGTGAAACAAGAATTTTCCATGTTTGTGTACGTGAGGTTAGGATTAAGACACTTTCTCCAAAAATTGGAAAACACTTGCTCATTAGATTAAGACATTTTCAAGTTTCAATAAATATAAAAACTGATTAAAATAAATATAAAAAACTTGATTGAAATAAAGGATAAAATATGATAATAAAAATAATATTAACATTTTGAAAAATAATTTAAAGTTACAGTAAATATAAAGTTATCTTTATAATACATTAATCTATAATTAAAAATTATTAAATAATTGAAAACATTAAATAAAAAAACCAAACCACCTCTAATTGGTTATTTTTGTCCTTTTACATGTCAAACACTGTATACATGTCAATTTTGTAATAGATTTGAATTGAAATACAATTTTACCTCTACAATAGTTAAAGTTAACTAACGAAAATTAACGAGAGAGACTAATTTGGTATTTATGAAAAATATGGGGATCAATTTGGTCAAAAACAGAAAAGTTGCTAACTAGAATTAAGGGACAGTTTGGTATTGCTTTTAAGAAGTTAAAATCAGCTTATTTTATAATTTTAGTATAAAATTATGTTTGGTAAAACTTCCAAAAGTGATTAATTGATAATCTGGTAAGTTTTAACAGTGATTTTGAGAATTAGGTGGGGGGTTACTTTTTGAAAGTGATTATGGAATAATCTATTTCAACATTTAATGAATCTTTTAAAATATCATTAATATCCTTATGAAATCAAATTAAAATCGTTTACATACCTTATTTCATCTAATAATTAAAGATTATAATTAAATATTGATTTGATTTATAAAATCTTTTAAAAATATTTTTATTGTTCTTATGAAATTTTTTTCCAATTTAAATATTCCACTTAAATATTGATTTAATATAATATAATTAATGAAAAAAAATGAAATAAAGTTATAAAATCATGTCTATTTTAGTCATTGTAACTAATTTCAGCACTTTTGAAATAAAATTACCAAACATATGTATACTGCTTTTAAGCTATACAGTAGTTTTAAAAGTTTAATTATCCAAACATCTGCTGATTAACTTCACAGCTGATTATTCTTTCAGCACAGTTAACAGTGATTATTATAAAAGTTACAGCAATACCAAACTGGCCCTAAGAAGAAAAAAAAAAGTTAAATTTTTTTTTGATAATTGCCCTAAAAATAATTATGGGCGGTTAAGAGGGATTTTTGCATCCTCTATTGATTAAGTATGACTTCAAAAAAGTAAATACCAAACGGGCCTACAAATGAGATAATTGGTGGTCCAAATGTGAATTGAGGCACATGTAGTGAATTGGGAATTTGGGATCATTTTCTTTCTTCAGGGAATGTCACTGTCGTCTGTCGATAATGAATCATAATTGAAGCAAAAGCCAAAAATAATTTGGCAGCAGCCTCATTTTGAAAGTTGACTGCATACTCCATTATAATTTGCCAATCCTTTTCAATTTCTTTCATTATAAATGGACTCGAAAACCTTAAAATAAATTAATATTGCAACAAATCCTAAGAGTATCTCCAGCAGCCTCCCTTGAAGACACCACTTAGCTTAATTAAGGGAGTAAGTGTATTTTTACAGCTCTAACAGGTCCCTAAATGAGTCCTTTAATTGTGTATTTGTGTTATGATGGAGTTCACTCCCTTAATTAAGGGGTGTTTTCAACCCCCTTAAAGTGAGCCCCACCTATTTAAGATTATTTTAAAATGGGATCTACCTATCATAATTGATAAACAATATCTAATATTTATTAAACACAATATCTAACGTTTAAATAATAATAAAAATTTATTAAGAGGCCCATTTAAGGGAGTATTGTTGAAGCACATACTCATGGTTCCTTGTAATAACATGCACCCTTAGAGCATCTTCAAAAGACTCTTTTATTTTCACTCTTCAAATGTCTATTTACTTACCTATGTGGCAATTTGAAGAGTGAAAAAAGATGAGTCCCTCCAAAAGACTCTTCAATTAGAAATAGATTTATATTATTTTAATAAAAACACTCAAATTCCTCCCCCTAACAAATCTAATTACCCTCTAATTTTTTCAAGCTAGAAATAATAATATGTTATTATTAAATAGAGGAAATAGGGGTATATAGCACTTTTTAAATTTTGACTTGTACAACTATCACACTTTAATAACTCTTGTTTTAATAGCACCAAAAATGGAATTTGGATAAAAATACCCCCCAGCTTCTTTTCTTTTATCTTATGTGTCCTTCACCTTCTTCTTCCTTTTTCCAAAACCTCCATTGATGGAGCTTCAATGGAGGTGCCATCGCCGACCAGCGAGTTGACAGGCAAAACCACCGGAAAAACGTTCGTCGAGTGCCAATCATTGTAACCAAAGTGTTCGTTTTCATTTTCGAGTTGTGTAGAGAGAGAAACGAAGCAAAACCCAAACCGTCGCGAATCTTCATTGTCTAATCTATGATGATCCATTGTGAATCTGATGAAACCGATGGCGCCAACAAACTCGGCATTGTTCGATCTTCCAGATCCAACTATCTCCGGAGTCAACCGGCGCTGTCGTCAGATCGTCACTGTCACCATTAATGGAGGTCAAACAGAATAAGTCCCGAACAAACTTGAATTAAGTCTCGAAACGCATGAATAAGTCTCGAAAAAATCATGAATAAGTCTTGAAACTGCAAATAAATCTCGAATTTTTGAGAAAAAAAATAAAAAGGAAAAGAGTAAGTGGGGGTATTTTGGTCTCATCACCTATTTTGGTGCTATTAAAACAAGATTTATTAAAGTGGTGCTATTTGCATAAGCCCTCCCCTAAAAAGTGCTATTTAATTTTTGAACCCTTATTAAATATTCAATATTAATCTCATTTTAAAGATTTAGATAAAACTTTTATAATGGTATAATTTTTATGATGATAAAATTTATAAATTAAAACTTATTATATATTAATTGAATTTAATTAAAAAGATATAGATGTCAATTATTAATGATGAATTGATATAAAAAATAATATAATAATAATTGAAAAGGGAGAAATTGCTATTCAATGTTGAAGAGCGAGAAGTAAAATCTCATTTGAAGAGTCTGTTAGAGCCAAATATACTGATGTGGCTTGTTTGACTTTAACAAATATCTCATTTAAAGAGTCTTTTGGTAATGCTCTTAATTAAGGGAGTCTCCAAGGGAGACCGTTGGAGCCCCTGAGAATCTTGTTATGTGTGATTTTGATATGAAGATTGGAGCACCTATAAAAGTCAACTGAAAGAGTTTTCATTAAAGGACCTAATTATCTAAACAAAGGGACAAAGAGAAAAACTAATTTAAGCATTAATTTTCAACTCCCATCTCTAGTTTCTTATTTAATTTGAAACATCAATGAGCCTAACTCGATCATTCTACCAGAATTTCCACCAACTTTTTTGTAACAGCGAGCATTATCATATATCAGCAAAGAAAGCAAAACAAGCAGCCTTTGTTGCAGGCAAATAGCCATAAAACATACAATCAAGGGAGAAATAATTTCAATAGGACGGGCATAGCACACCCACTCCAATCATCTCACCGCACGTGGCGTGGACAACCAATCACATTCTAAACTCGCACCACATGACATGACATGATTGAGACAGGTGCAATACACCCATCCCAAACAAGTTTTATTCCAATCAAGGAGCACCTGCATTTTCAACCATCCAGGCACCTGGTTCTTAGTTGCAACAATTCTCCATCTACTTTTGACATCTAATCAAAGACTCAATAAGTTTACCTAAGCATGGAAAGCTAATAGGATAAAGAAATTATTTCTGTTTAAAATTAGCAGATTAGTCCCATAATTGAGGAATAAAGTCAAAACGTTATAGCATTCAAACACCAGCCAGTTTCTTCTGTGTTGATGATGTTGCTAGTAGACTTTTGAGGCAAGATCATAAAGAATCATAACTTACCTGAATGAATTTAAAAAACAGAAATTGTTGCCCATTCTGATGGTTCAATGACATGCAGCTGAGCTAACGATGATTTCCAGAGTTTTTGATGGACCGTACAATCTTGAGGAACTAACAAAAAAAATTGTGAATAAATTAAATACATACAATGCTTCCGATATTCTTCAGGGCCAATTCACAGTTGTAATCACTCAGTGGTAATAATTTTTACAGTAGAATAGGAAATGGAACATAATCTTTTATGCAACAAAGCATAGACAGTCATTTCTGGATGTTGGCAAAACAATAGGTGACATGGCATGGAAATCAAATGCATTTGAATGACATTTCAGTGAAGGAAATACCAAAAGATCCAAAACTGAGGACAAAAAGGAGGTTTGAACAACCTCACTCAAGACACGTAGTCTATGTAGATATATTATTGCCAAAATGAAAATAAAACTTATACAAAATAAGTATACGTTTTTATTGGTAATTACTTATCGATATATTAGGATAGCTGAAGAGCCATCAAAAACAAATTTAAGCAATTTTGTTGCGAGCGTAATCAAGACTTATAAATAAAAACCAAAAAATTCACAAAAGTTAAAGGAACAACTACAAGATCTCACAAAACAACCCTGGTTCTCCCTCAAAACGTTAGTGCTTGTCCTTTGGAATGTCTTTCTCAGGAACCTTTGACTCCAATTCCTTGGCCTTTACTTTCTCCCCAGCCCTGAAAGGACCATACAAAAGCTGTATTAATATGAAAAAGATGCAACTTAAACATAGTTAAAAATCATTTGAAAAATAAAGAAAGCAAGGTAGGTTAACTGCAGCCATTATGGTATTTGCCACCGAAGTCACATGCACAATTCAGTGAGGCCATCTAGAAGATTAAAGCTGGATTTTCTTCTCTAAGAAATAGTCAAAATCACAACCTTTGAGTTCAGAGGCCATTTTCCCATTATTCAAAATAATCACAATAAGTATTATTATGGTCAAGCAACTGCATACAGCTTTTATGGATGGATCTTCTCTACTCAATTATTTGATGAAAGATCATATAACTTTAAATTAAAATAAAGTTAAACAGAGCAGTTTGCCAGTTTGAGTGAGAGTAACTAAATGTCAGAACCCCAACCAGGAGGGTCATAATTAATAATGGGATCAAAGCCTGGTTCAGTCTAGATTAGGGGAGTTTTTGTCTATCGTTGGCTTCTATGGTAGAATCAGTGGGGGCCTGAGAGGCGGTGGTTTACCCTGTGGCGGATGTCAGCGGTTCGAGTCCGTTTATCTCCAACTCGTGAACTTAGCCGATACAACTCGTGAACTTAGCTATATGAATATGATAATGATAGCACCCCAATTTTCCGCCGTAGGTTGAGACCCAACAGCCAGCCAGCCCACCAGGCCTTCTACGATCGAATTTAGTCTTCTTCTAATGTTGCCGTATTCTACTCATGCCCCTTTCCTCACGTTTTTCATCTCCCCTTGGACCTTCGCTACACCCCCAAAGCTACCAAAGCCGCCGCTGCAAGACAAGACCTACTTGAACTAGCTCCTGAACTCGCTGCCTAAGAAGCGCTACCGCTTGCTGTTTTTTTTACGATTCCATGTTGCTGTAAATGGGTGGTCTTGAGGTAGTTTGCTTCAACTAGTCGCCAATACCTAATAACAACTACTACTAAACCCGTTCCTCTAGAACAGCTCAGAAGGTACGCTCTTGGATCTCACAGCAGCTTCAGGGGAAGGGCCTGTTCCGGCCTTTAATAAAGAAAGACCTTTTTATTCTTATCTTGCTTCAAAGTAAGGCCGTTAAAAGGCATGTAATGTTGCCGGCTACTAATACTCGTTTTTCAGCTCCTGAGGATGGCAAGGGGCTTTCGCAGTAGCAGTGCCATGAGTATGAAGCGCCCGCTAAGGAACAGATACTTAAGTGGTAGGAGGGAGCTAGGAGTCTTCCCTTGAGTCTTCCATTCATGCCTTCATGGGTGGCTACCTATGAGGTATGGCTTGAAAGCGGTTTTCTACTATTACTATTGGAAAATGACCATACCATAGAGATTTCTGGACAAACAAGCGAGGAGTTGACTCCCAGGAAGGGAACAAAGAGCAACAGACTTCACTTCGATCCCTACTGCTTGAAGTGAAATCCCCTCAAGGAAGTGAATTTGCTGATGTTAGCTCGTTAGGAGCGGAAACGGGACCAAGAGTGCTGGCTTAATAAAATCGGGCATGATATTACAGCCCTCCCACCTTTAAAGGATATTAAAGAGATTTGCATCCAAATGAAACAAACGTGACCATTAATCAATTTGACCAGCACTCTCCATAGCTTCTAATCACATAGACTCAAAGCCAATTCACTAAAAAATTCAACCAGTTTAATATTCAAAGATCCAAACAAATCAATTCACAAGCAAGTTTATAAAAGGATTGCTGAAAGCCATAAAATCAACATAAAGAGTGCTTCATACAAACATCTTCCGAAGGATCAAAACTGCAAGCTAGATGTGTTGGATCTAGAAACCATAACCTTCTTCAATCGATGAAAACAGACTAATTTACTGGCCTTGGCTTGCCTGATGTTAAGAGGAGACTCCAAGTAAATTTGCTTACACACCATAAAAGAGCTGAAATTCCCATTCAATTTCAATATTCGATCAAACTACTATTGGAAGTACAAAGTTACCGCAATATATAAGTTTCTAATTAAGAGTCACTTTGCAGCACTAACATTAACCGCAATTTTTAACTTGTGGTGTGCAGCCATGAAACTCTTCAATCATCAATGCAAACTTGAATAAAATTAATTTTCACTCATCCACACATGACCTTAGAAATAATTATAAAAAATCCAACAAAATCTAAAATTAAACCACTTAGGGTTTTACTCCATCATAGGCCATATCTATATTACCGCCCAAAGCATGACTTGGATCTTTATCAAGAATGATAAAAAGACATTGCAATACATAAAATCCTCAATACTAAGATAAAGATTTAAAATTTATCATTTTTACGTGAATTTAACATACATATCTCAAATTCCGACAAGAAGAGCCTAAAAATTAAACCAAAAAATCAAAATTGCAGGCAATTGATCACACTTGATTATGCTAAAAATTCTTCAAGCTTATTTGATGAGTGAAAAAAGAAGCTAAGCTAGAGAGTGAATTAATAGGAAGTGGGAGAGAAAATACTTGGAGGCAGCGGCGGATTCTTCTTCGAGCCAATTACGAATATGTTTGACGTTACGTCTGAAAATAGAAGCCGATTGCTTGACGTCGCTCCTCAGTAGAAGAACCACCGCACTCACTCCCGCCACTGTCAGTATGAAGTTCGTCAACGCCATTACTTCTTCGCTTCCTCCTCGATCAAAAACCCCCCAGAAATTTTTGAAACTGAAACCTGCAGTGTATCGAGTTTCAAGACTGAGGGTTTTGAAACTCAAAACCCACCGTTTTTTTTTCGGGTCGGGCCCATATCAGAGGTCTTGTTTGGATTTTAGACACACAAAAAAACATGACAAGGAGGATAATTTGGGCTTCCCCGTTCGGCCCCCACATTTTTTTTTTGGGAATTATCACTTTTGTTTTCTTATCCACATTAATAATTCAATCATTTGTAACTCAATTATACAGGTTTTAAACACTTGAATTAAAATTTAGAAGGTTTTTTTTTTTTTTTTTTTTTTTTCTCCTATCACAATAAATTTGAGGATTGGGGATTTGGGGGAGGGTTAGTGTGAAGGGTATACCTCTAGGTTAACCTCATCTCGGTAAAATAATGTACAAGTTTAGTGATATATATATATACACAGTAGCATGATCAAGATATTGAAAAAAAATGCTTAATAATTGTTACTTTTCATACTATTACAAACGGATTTGGAATAATTTGAAATTCTTTGAAATTCTTTTTTATGTTTAAATTTTTATTTTAAAATGATTTTTTTTTTTTTTAATAAATAGAGTCAAGCTGGAAGAGTACTGTTGCACCATAAAGAGCATGAAGCATCCCAACTAAGTTGGCACCCAAAAAAAACCTTAAATCATATGCACGTAATTCTCCAAACAGACCAATATTATTACTGGAAAAAAAAAATACAAAGGATCCAACACAAAAGAAAATCAAAACAACTGCAATAGAGTCAAGAAAAACGACAAAACGGCAAGGAGAAATAATAGGATTTAAAAAGGATTAATTGCACTACCTTATAGTTTAGAGTAATTGGCACTACACCCCCCTCGAGTATACCCGAATTCGCATGTTGCCCCTTGAATTAATTTTTTAGCCATTAAACCCCTTGAACTATCGGAAATTGGCAAAATTGGACGGAATGCTTACGGAACCCTAGTTCCGTCGTCACGTGCACATCACATGTCATGGCAAATTGTACTAAGTTCCCCTTCTTATATACATAATTGCATTAAACTAGAAACATATATAATAATATAACCTAAATACCCCTCTGAGCAAATTTAAAATACAAATCAATTTTTAAAAATAAAAATTTACTTTTATAAGCCTAGTAAAAGACCAAAAAAGTAATATTTTATTTGTAAAAGACAATATTTTGGACACTTTTACCCTCCAATAACTTTACCAATTTAAATTGACCAATACAAAATTGACATGTGTTATAAAAATTATTTAAAAAATATATTTAAAAGGTATTTATTTATTTATTTTTAAATGGAAATCCATTAAAAATGATAAATTAATTTAAAAAATGAAAAAACAATATTAATTTTAAATTGATCTCCATAAACAAAATCCATTGAAAAACCTATAAATGTATAAAAACTCTTCAAATAACATAAAATATAATAATTTTATAAAAAAATATTTTTATGATTCCCAGAATTTTATTTTGGGGAATATTCCCAAAAAAAAATTAAGAACGAAAAAAAAATCTGGTTCCAAATCTCTTTTTTTTTTTTTTTCAAATAAATCACATCAATTGTACAAGAAATGCCATTAATACAAACAACAACAATATTGAATCATTTACTAAAAAATAAATTATTCCTACAATCCCTTATCTTTCTCAAAGAAGAAAAACCCAGATGAGGCCAAGTAACTCTACACAGAAATAATGCCTAAAATCGAAGTTGAAAATCAAGCAGCAGAGGTAGGGCTTGGAGCTGGAGCATCAGTAGGTGACACATTTTGAAACCCAGAAAAATCCATCACCACTACCACCATTATTGCCAACAACACTCTCATCTTCATCGCAACCTCACTAGTTCCAAATCTCGTCCAAGCCTGATTTTCAACTTCGATTTCAAGTTTCAACTTCATTTTCAAGTTTCAACCCCAAATTTCATCTTCGTTTCCCTAATCCAATAATCACATCAATTTTTGCAAAAAAAAAAAAAAAAAAAAATCAATCGGTAAAAATGGTGCAACACCAGAGTAGATCGAAAAAACCCAAAAGCCCATGGAAGTACATCGAAGATGGTGATGATAGTGAAGAGAAGCTTGGTTAGGGTGATGGCTGACTCCTCTTAAAGGAAGAGAGGGATTTGAGAGAGAGAGAGAGAGAGAGAGAGAGAGAGAGAGAGAGAGAGAGGTATTCACAAGACAAATTCGAGAGAGTGAGGGGGATTCAAAAGCTAGGGTTTCTGGTGTGGTTTCGATTAGCAAAGAGGGATTCAAGAGGGAGAGAAACTGAGAAGAGATGAATTGAGGAGAGAGAGGCGGTGAGAGTGAGGGAGAGAGAAAGAGATTAAAGTTAGGTGATAAAGAATTGTCGTGGGGAGAGAGAAGAAGAATTGAAGAAGAAGAAGAAGAAGAAGAAGAACTATTGTTGGGAGAGAGAAGAAGAATTGAAGAAGATGATGATGATGATGGTGATGATAAAATAAATAAATTTATTTTATATTTATTTTTAATTTAATTTATATTTATTTTTAATTTATTTTTAATATTATTAAATTTGTTTTTTAATTTTTAATTAAGGGTAAAATGGTCTTTTCAATGGGATCAACACATATAATTTTTAATCTTATTAGATGGACGGTGGAGATCCAATCTGGATCTCCACCAAATCCAAATTTTAAATTTTAATTTATTTAATAATAATAATAATAATAATTTATTATTTTTAATTACATACTTGTTGGGAATTACAAAATTTGGTGCCAATTACTCTTTTTTTTTTTAATAGGTTTTTGTTTTGATTTTTTCTTGTTATTTCTATTTTGTTAATATGATTTTTTATTTTAAGCAATTTGTTGAATTTTGTTTGTTATTTGTTTGATCTTTTTTCTTTTTTGAATAGATTTTTGAATTTTCTTCATTGTTTATTTCTATTTTTTTGTTAATATTGTTATTTTTAAATCAAAAAATATTTGTATTGTTATTTCTATTTAAGGGGTATTTAGGTTATATTATTAAATATATTTTTTTCAGTTTAATGCAATTATGTATATAAGAAGGGGAATTTAGTGCAATTTGCCATGACATGTGATGCGCACGTGACGACGGAACTAGGGTTCCGTAAGCATTCCGTCCAATTTTGCCAATTTAAGATAGTTCAAGGGGTTTAATGGCTAAAAAATTAATTCATGGGGCAACATACGAATTCGGATATACTCGAGGGGGATGTAGTGCCAATTACTCTATAGTTTATCGAAGGTTGTCATTATCAATTTGTGTATCTAAAAGAAAAGAAAAAAAATATATACTGCCAACCAATAATGAAGGCACCATATTCATATGTTCACTTTATTATCGTCATCGTCAAATGTTTAAACGGTTGTAATCTCTTGTAGAAGGTGATATATAGTATCATGGTCATGGGGAACACTGGTAGGGTCATGATGGTGGTCAATGGAATTCCACATTGATAGAGACTAAACAGCAGCTGTGAAATACTATATATTTACTTTAATTCATCATTATTGGGAACCTAATTCTAAAAATAATCTCCCAGATCCTGAAATTTTGGATAAAAAGAAAAAAAAAATGCACTTTTGGACCATAAAAATATATTCTCCAATATCACTCTACACTTCGAGATTTAAAGGACATCATCAGGACATGTACAATAAAATTACTCAACTTCAATTCCATGCCAGACTATATATATAATTATATACCATGATTAATTTCAATAATTTTTTATTTAAAAATAAAAAATGGAGATCATATATATGTTATTATTCTATGTGATAATATAAAGAAAATGCGAGATATTTTATGTTTTATATAAATTAATTTGCAAGGAAGGAATCACAAAAAAAAAAAAAAAGCAAGTTGCGACCGACTTGTGAATGAGGTAGAATATCTTATCCATGACTTTATATAATTTTCGATATGTTGAAACTTTTTCACTGTCTTGTGCATATATGTCTGAATAAATCAAACCGATATCCAACTTGCACCAATATGTTATGTTTTAGTATCCTTAATCGTAGCTTCCTCTATCAATATATATTCATCTACCTAGCTATGTACGTAATGCATGCGTAACAGGTTTAAATGATAAATATTATTACTATGAAAACAATATTATAAATTAAGTGAAGCTCTAAACTATAGTACGTGTATGCTGTAATTAATTAAGTTTGATCTTGCTTTGAAATTTAACCCTGAACGGGTTAGGGTAATCTTATATATGTGTTCTGGATATCTTCTCCTACAATACTGAAAAAAAAAAAAAAAAAAAACGATCCATAAATATTATATATGGTGGGACTCGAATCCCTATCAGGGGTTGTGCATCACATATTCACATTACTATTGTCGTAGCGGAGTTTAACCAAAATAGGACATGAGATAGTTGAAAAGGGAACCGTGCATCTTTAGGGTTTATCTGATCAAACTCAGTAATGTATATATATATATATATGTCTCCATTCTTTTTTATATAAAATCTTATCTTGATAAATGAGAATGCGTGTACGATATAGATCTACGTATATATCTCATAGATGTATATATCTTTGACTAAATTTGCATTTGTTCTTGCTGCTAACATTGGTTGTAATATTATTCTTCTACACTATCTATCATTAACTCCTTTTATTTTCTCTCTCCTCTCTCATAGATTTAGGTGGTTTTTTTTTTTTATGTCTTATAAGACTTTAATTTTTTAGACATATGAATAAATCTTATAAATTAAGATATTATCATGGGTTTTGCTACCTTACTGTTAACAGCAAAATTACTGGATAGTTATATGAGAGAGAATTAGTTACATTTTATTTTAATTTTATTTTAATTTTTTAATTCTTAATTTGTATACACCCTTGGATAGAAATCTAAAGATTAAAATTGACCCAGTAACATTACTGTTAACAACAACTTAGCCAAACCCATCTATCATATGTTTGTTTTTTCACTTTTTTAGACAACCGTCACCCCCTTGGAGTTGGTTAGATTGCGTATTGTGTTAGGGTTTATTCAAAATTGTAAATTTTTGGAAAATTGATTTTTAGGGTTTTATTGTGCGGATAAAATTGTAAATGTATGAATTGTAATAGGGCATTTATGGAAATTTACTAAAAGACTCTAAAGCCAACATTTTTTACTTTTTCTATTAGACATATATATATATTAAAATAAGATATAAGTTGAAAAAACAAATAAATGATTTATCTTAGTGAAAAAAAACAAACAGCTTACTTGCCTGATTAAAATCTTATTTATATTTCCTCTTCCTCTGTATTGCATATTAATTTTCTCTTCTCCCTCATGAATCATGATATATAACTTGCATATGATTTCTTTAGTGTACTTTAAAGTTTAAACGGATATGCAATTTATGTTGAAATAAAGACATTATGTTTTTTATGAACAAATTACACCTGGATGAAAGAGTTTAGTATATAGACATTAAAAAAAAAAATTAGTTGATCATGTTATATTTTAATATTAATTACTATGTGACTAATTCCTGTATATTATAAGTGTCTGATTTTTTTTTATACACGGTAGATAAAACTTTTTTTTTTTTTTTTTATTGGGAATACAAAATTAAAGAAACCAACAACTAAAGGCAAAAATAAAAATAAATAAATAAATAATCGTAGAAGAAAGAATTAATTGACAGTATATATCTCAAGAACAGAAAGTAAACAAAAAAGAAAATTGACGATATAAAAACATACCGGAGATGTGCCTTGTTTATACATTATTGAAACGTGAAAATTTATTATGTGAGTATTTAAAGAGAATTGGAAGAGAAAAATATAATTTGGAAGAGGAAATATTAATAAGATTTTAATTAGCTAGGAAAGTAAATCTACGTGAGAGAGAGAAAAGAAAAGAAATTAATGATAGATAGTGAAGAAGAAAATAAAAAAGAAATCAATTTATTAAATCTAAACCATCCAAATCTCATAAATCCAATTGCTTAAAAAATGTGTCAAATTTTGTGTCAAAAATTGTGTCTCCCAATCACTCCCGATACATATGTATATATTTATATACACTCATATATAGAACAAAACAGAGACAAGTATTCAAGTTGGTCAATCCAAGTATACCCTATAGACAAACAAATATGAGGTCGGCTGAATGGTTTGCCCCTCACACCTACATCATGAGGTTATAGGTTCGAGTCTACCCTTCACCCTTAAAACCCAAATTGTTGTAATATTTCAAAAAAAAAAAAAAAACACTACCGTATACCCTTAAATCTCAATAACGTTATTTGAATTTTATTACAAGATTCTTCCAATACTTTATTGACATGTGGCAACCAAAATTTTTAAAAAAGATGAGTAACTGGTTATAACCAATTACCCAGTTTCTTTCAAGTTATTTTATTATAAAAATGTAATAATCTTATTTAATTTAATTTAAATAATTGTGTTAAATAATTTTAAATAATAATTAGATAAGGATTATATTTTTTATACATATCCTCACAATAATCTTCTGTGATTTAAATAAATATATGATATTTTTTATTGTTTGAATTTGTATTTAATTTAATTAAACATTTATAATATAACATATTTAAAATAGTCTAATTTTTTTTTAACTATTATTATTTTCAGAAAATAAAAATATATATTGTTTAATTTTTAAAATATTTTTGATGTATTATATTTTGAAATTAATATTTATTTGATTTAATTATATAAAATATTTGTAACATAATAATTTTTGAATTAAAATTTCATTTTAAATATTTATAATTATTTTTATTATTTTTTATATGATTAATTACATGTAACATAATTTCTGTACAATCTAACAAATTTTGGATAAAAAGTTGTAATTTAGATATATGTGTGGTAATAATTTAAAAAAAAATTCCAATTTTGTAATAAATTTTAAGTGATATGTAACAATAAATTCATAGCTCGTAACAACTTTACCATAGCATGTAACAACTCGGTTTATATGAGTAACAAAATATATGTGTTTTGTAACAAGCTTCATGTAGAAAGTTGTAGTTAAAATGTTTGTGGTAACAATTTCACGTTGGTTTGACGTGTAACAAAAAAGTTGTAAGTTGTAAGTTGTAAGTTGTAAGTTGTAACAATGTTGTCATATCATGTAACAACGTTGTCATATCATGTAACAACTCATTTTATATGGGTAACAAAATATCCATACTATGTAACAAGTTTTACATAAAAAAAATTAAGTAAGATGTATGTGGTAACGATTTAACGTTGTAACAAATCTGATATGATGTGTAACAATAAAGTTATAAGTTGTAACAACTTTGACGTAGCATGTAACAACTCAATTTATATGAGTAACAAAATCTATGTGTTTTGTAACAAGTTTTACATAAAAAGTTGTAGTTAAAATATTTTTGGTAACAATTTCACGTTGGTTTGATGTGTAACAAAAAAGTTAAAAGTTGTAAGTTGTAAAAATGTTGTCGTATCATGTAACAACTCATTTTATATGGGTAACAAAATATCCGTACTATGTAACAAGTTTTACATAAAAAAATTTAAGTAAGATGTATGTGGTAACGATTTAACGTTGTAACAAATATGATATGATGTGTAACAATAAAGTTGTAAGTTGTAAGTTGTAACAACTTTAACTTAGCATGTAACAACTCGATTTATATGGGTAACAAAATATATGTGTTTTGTAACAAGTTTCACATAGAAAGTTGTAGTTAAAATATTTACGGTAACAATTTCACGTTGGTTTGATGTGTAACGAAAAAGTTGTAAGTTGTAAGTTGTAAGTTGTAACAACGTTATCGTATTATGTAGCAACTTATTTTATATGGGTAATAAAATATTCATACTATGTAACGAGTTTTACATAATTTTTTTAAAATTAAGATGTATATAGTAACGATTTAATGTTATAACAAATCTGACATGATATGTAACAATAAAGTTATAAGTTGTAACAACTTTGACGTAGCATGTAACAACTTTATTTATACGGATAACAAAATATATGTGTTTTGTAATAAGTTTCACGTAGAAAGTTATACTTAAAAACTATCACATGATTTCCATTATCAAAAAATAAAATAAAAATTAAAAAATCCATTATAAATTTAGAACTCATATATTTTGAAACATAAATGGACAAAGTACTTTTTTTTTTTTGAAGCCACATATGGTGAGAGAAAAATAAAGTATATTCTCTAATAAAGCTATGAGCAAACACAACCTTTATAACTCTCTTTAGGATACTAAACAAGCGTGAATTTGGCTTAGGGTTCCTTTAGAATTAAAAAAAAAAAAAGATGAAGATGAAAGAATCGTGAAGACAATCTGGTTTAAGGTTCCATTAATTTGACGGTTTTTTATTATCTTTTTTCATAATGTTAAAATCGGATATATACATATTTTTTTAGAGAAATTTGTTTTTTTTTTTAATTAAATCCTTTTTCTTTTCTTTTTTTAAGTAATTTAAATCCTTTAAAAAAAAAAAAAAAACTAATCATTTATCTCCTGATATACTTTCTTATCTTCTACTATTATTAATTATTTGAAAAATAAAAGAAAAGAAACCAGTTGAAAAGGTTTCAAATTCTTACTGTAATAAAATATATTTTTTCAAATTTTAATAATATCAATTGGATTTGCTTTTGTCCAATCCAATGGTAGTTATTAAGTCCAATAACGATATTTGACCAGTAAGGTAGTATGACCCATAGATAGACATATATATGAAACACTTGGATATATCCGACAGACAATAAAACAAATTATCCAAAAATCAAGTTGAATGATCTTTCCCTACTAGCTATTACGTACGTACGTACTTGTTAGATAATTTACATGTTTATTTTCCTAGTCGATCTTTTTGAAGGTGAAATATTTTATAATCTTACATTAATTCAACCACTGATTAAGAAATAACATTCCAGTTTAATCGTATATTTTTTTTTTTCTTTTTTGAAGTATTACACTATTATATAAGAGTAATGCTACTTTACCCAAATCTGGTGCCCAAATGACGTGGCAACACTCTCATCCATTCATTTAAATCAAACAAATCCAATACAATCTAAATGAATGGATGAGAGTGTTGCCACGTCATTTGGGCACCAAATTTGGGCAAAGTAGCTTTACTCATTATATAAATTTGAAATTTTTTTTAGAGGGAGGACTCGAACCCACATCCTCATAATACAGATGTGAGGGGTTTATCACCGAACCAACCTTATATCTTCAATCGTATTGTTTTTTACTTCTCAATTTTTGTGGTGTCATTTTATTTAATTGGCATGCGACAAGTAAAATAATGTACATTATTATAAATAGCTAGGTATATATATATATATATATATATATATATTGAGTTTCTCATGAGGGATCACTTATTTTAATTTCGGTAATGACCACCTTGAATACACATCGATTTGAATGAATTTTGATTTGAATTTTTTTGTGGATGATAAGTTCATCGAAATCTACATAGGAATAAAACTTGAGAATTTTTCAAGTACTACAACTATTTTTCTTGAATTTCCTATATTTCACCCATTTTTCCGATACCTTCATATTTAAAATAATCAGGATAAATAATTTCAGTACTTGAAATTTTTTTCAAATTTTATTTATAGGTAGATTTCAATGAACTTATCATCCACAAAAAAATTCAGATTAAAATTTATTCAAATCGATGTGATTTTATAGTGGTCATATATATATATATATATATATATATATATATATAGTATATTAATAAGGAAGATGATAAAATCTGTTGTGCATGATGTCTCTCCTCTATCCAATCAAGTGAAGCAAATAAGAAATGTTTGGTGGTCCTCAGAGGGCTTATAATTAGTCCATTTCATATAAAAGAGAATAATGTATATATATATTTTTAGAAGAATGTATACCTCAATTATATTTCTAAAAAATCGATGGTACAAAGTAACCAATATTATATATATATATGGGGGGACAAATTAAAGATAAAGTAACACACACTGTCTCTCACTCGGCCTATCATAGCAATAGTATTCCTGCTAACTTCCTTATAGAAAGATGCAGATTTAGAAAGATACGGCCTTAAATCTTAATTATGAACCTATATATTGAGACTTATCACTTACTAGTTACTAGAATATAAACCGGCACACACATATTATATAAAATATACTTCTAAATTTTTAATTAGTATCCATAATTCTAAAGTATGTCTTAGTGCGCTCCAATGATAGATCAAGTGCGAGGAAAATTAGCAATCTAATTAATTATTTTGATTTGTTGATTATTAGGCTCCATCTTCCAGGGATTTGATTCCCTTAATTACTAATTAAATGGTGTAATAGGGTAGGCAAAACACAACATAATATATATATATATATATATATATATATATATATATATATATATATATATAAAAGAGAGATCTCATGTTAATTTTGTTGCCATGCACATCATCTCTTAATAAAAATGGTAGTGCACCTCCCTTCTACACCTGGTGGTCAGGGGTTTGAGTTCCACTATGCGTATGTGGGGAGTTTTCTCCCGATTGGTGGAAGTAGTTATCTGAGTTGTACTGCATGCATGTATTGTCCTTATCTTGGCAGGTCTTGGTCGCCCTACTGTAATAGTCGTAAATGTAATACTTAAAATAAATAAATAAATAAAATATAATAATCCACAATAATCTATTCGCTCCTACTTTAATTAGCAATCTTGGAAAAGCATTTTAAAGCTAGTTATAGCTGTTATTAACTCAAAATTAATTAAAATACTATATCTAAAACCATACACATATTCTCAGAATTAAAGGCAAAGATGATTATATGCTTCTCAATATAATTCAACCTGCTGAGGGACCACAGGATTCAACTCTATCTCCAAACAAAACAGCCCCCAACAAACTAATATATATAGACACTCTCTTGCACTTGAAACACTCACCAAACTAAATCACCATTGTTTGATACTACAAGATCACTAGCTGATTTTTTATAATATTTGTGAGGTTGGAGATGGAGTCGAACCGCAAGCGCAGAGTCTCAGGGTTCGTGAAGGGGAAGTTGATTCCACTCTATCGAGTAGCCAAGCCTTCCTCGGCCACCATGCAATACAGTACTAGTAGCAAGGTCAAGCCAAGCCAGTCTTCGTCGGCAACTGCTTCGGTGGGCTACGTGGTCCACCACCAGGACTACCTGATTTCACAGCCTAAGGCGCAGAAGGTTTCGTTCATCGTTCCAGACAATAACAACGTGAACAATAGTGACAAGTACTTGAGCCAGTTTGAGACCACTTTTGGTGTGGCTGGCGATGAGTGTGTGGATATCAAAGCCACAAGCTACATCTCTTCCGTTCAAGAACGTTTCAAGCTTGAACGTCTCAACTCTGAGAGAATGAAATAGCTATATGCCTATATACATATAATAATTCTCTAATCACGTACGTACCTGAAAAGGTAATATTGGAAGACATTCTTGGTCTTAACTAGAGAATGATATATCTTTCCTGGTATTAGGGATGATTTGTTACTTTTATTTTCTTAATAAATTCCTCTAGAAATTAAAGATAGGTTTAGTACTTTGTAGAGAACTAAGGTTCGTTTTTTTTTTCTTTTCTTTTTTCCATTTTTGTTTTATGTATCTCTAGCTATGAGCTGAATTAACCTATGTCTTTGGATCATAGGGGTTTGAATACTGGATGCATGAAGTTGTTAATTAATTGATGTTGATTAAACAGTGAATGCAAGACTTTATTATTATCATTCTTCATTTGGTCTTAATTAATTATTACTGGTTAATCTTACCTCAAAAGGCAAAACAATATATTTGGATATATGTACATATGTATGAATTTGATTTGATGGTATATGAAGAAAATGGTTTGTCAAGGGGTTGACCGATTGAGGTATATATCTAGATATTTTATCTTTTGAATAAATTCTCTAGTAATTTAAAGCGACAAAGAGGAACGTTAAGTAGTACTACTGGCGCACAACACTTATCGTAACACATATGGTATTGCACCATTGATCCCTAATTTCATGTTAATGGTGGGGGATTCAAATCCCACCATAAGTATTTTACAATTATATGATGAGTTTTTTCTTGATTCTATGAGTTAGAGTAGATATCTCTTATTATAAGAATAGATCGATATCTGAGTCGTATAAATATATAGTTTTTAATCTTGATATGTTTTAGGAGACGTTTGTTTGACTTGTTCGTTCGGTGTGTTAGAATTTTCCGTAATACTTTAATATTACTAGTGGCCTTGTAGAATAATTTGTTAGTACAAAAAATTTAAAAATATCTAGATATTTTATGTTTGAATACATTAGAATATCCATTCATTAAAGTGGAATTTCATCCAAAGATATTTAAGTGGCTGCCTTCACTTTCCATTTTAAAAAAAGAGAGGTCCAGTGATCCTCTTAGTGCAAGCACGTTCACATATACTATAGAGTATTGACTATTGATCAGAGAGAGAGAGAGAATTGATTTTAGCTAGTGTTTGGGGGCATTTTAGCTAGTGTTTGGGGCATCACTCTTGGCCTATCCAATTATAAGATTTTATTCTTGCATTGGCATTTGGCAACCCATTCCATCAACTTTCATCTTCATCTTTTTAGCTAAAAAGTACGAAGCTAGATCATTGAATCTAATGGTCTAGAAAGACACTGATATATATTTATCAGCGCGTACTGAGGAGAAAAGTTTCATATATATATATATATGATATAACCTATCATTTTATCTCAAATGTCCAAATTATTCAACATTTTCTTTAGATGATAGAATATATGGTCTCTCTGAATGTTAGTACGCTGAAGGGTGTCCAATTGATTTCATAAAATTTGGAAAGATTGAGGGATCGATATTCTTTAATTTGACAAGTATATAAAATATGATTATGAACCCCTATTTCACGTTGGACATGGGTCGAACATGAAATAAAAATTGGCCTGATCCCAACGTGAAATAGGTTCAACTTTTTATTTATTTTTATTTTTTTTTAAGTTGCTTCTTCCTTCTTCCTTCTTCCTTCTTCCTTTCCTTTTAGTAATAGAATCCGTATCAGATTCTATTTCTATTTTCAATTGTATTTAACCTATTTCAACTTTCCTTAAATAATCACTACAAATAATTCTTCTTTCTTAACAGAATTATGCTATTGGCAAACCACTAATGATCTAATAATGCCTCAATTTTTAAAATTCAAAATTTACTTGATTTATTTCCTAAACTGTCTTTTTTAATTATCTTCTAAACTTAACTCACTCCATAAATGCTCTTTTTAAAAAATAAAAATAAATATAAAAAACTATTATCTCTTACATACACACATCTAGGTAGGGATGGCAATTGGTCGGGTTCGGGTCAGGTCCTACTGGACCCAGACCCGGACCCAGACCCGGACCCAAACCCATGAAAAATTTCGGGTTCGGGTTTGGGTATGGACCCGCGGGTCTTAGGAAGACCCAAACCCAACCGATGACCCATGAAAATTCGTGGGTCTAGGTCTAGACCCGCGGACCCATGATCCCAAAAAAAAACAATAAAATACTAAAAAAATATATATACTTAAATATATAAATAACTAAATAAAAATAATAATTAAATAGAGGACATAAAAGGAAAATATTCTTATTTGCATTCAATTTCAATTTCAAATTCTTCAATTTTTTTTATTTTTTTTAAAACTCACTCACTATTTGGGTTTACGGGTTCGGGTCTGGGTCTATGGACCTAGACCCAAACCCAGACCCAGACCTAACCCGTGACCTGAATGTGAGGACCCAAACCCGGCCCATGCGGGTCGGGTCTTGCGGGTCCGGGTCTAATTGCCATCCCTACATCCAGCACCCCTCCATTGCAATTTTTTCCCTTCATTTAGTTTATCTTAAAAAAAGTTTTTTTTTTTTTTTTTTAAATGCTTTAAACCCTAATTTTATTTGCATATTTTATTACATACAATTTATATTATTGAAGAAACTGATAATATTATGCATTTTAAAGCAATCATTATTTAAAAGTAAGTATGGAGTTACTTATATTTTTTTATTCTTTTTTTGCTCTAATGAACACGATATGATCAAATAAATTTTTATTTATTTTTATTTTTATCTTCCCTATAGGATAAACAACATGAATGAAAAAAAAATACAATGAAAGGGTGCTGGATGAGAGTAAAAGAAATGGAGGAAAAAAGGTACAGAACTACTTATTATTATTATTATTATTATTATATATAACCTAATGATTTCAATCATCCAATTCTAATATAGAGAAATCAATAATACTACATCATTTGGACATCAAATTTGGACAAAATAACAATGTAACATTATTGTTATTTTTTATATGACATAACCTAGATCAATCTGAATTTTGTTAAATGTAGTTCATTATTAATTTCAAGTAATTTTCAAGAAACGAAGGTTATAATATATAGTCCATTTACTAATTGTTCAAAATAATTTACACTGTGTCCTTAAATTTAATATGCGAGTTTTAAGTTGATAAATTTAATATCCACGTTTGTAATCGTGGCTGATGGCCACTGGCCACAACTCGGTGGTAACCACAATCTAAAACCTTGTCATATATACTAGGTTCCGACATAATATATCAACATGAATTTATGCAATGAACATATTTATACCAACTTGATTGCCGGCGACCGGCGACCCAAGCTGAGTCACATTAGGCTGCTAACATTTAGCTAATGCGTTATTTATCCATAAAAAAACCTAATTTTGTTTTAATTCCTTAATTTTTCAAGCTCAAAAATTCTTTCAAGCTTCCCCGATTCCATCGAATGGGGATTCGTTGAAGAAGTGAAGCTGGAGGATGTGAACGAGCACTCTCTCTCACACACACTCAAAAAATCCGTATGAAAATTGTATGCGAAAGAGAATTTTCAATTTTTCGAATAATTGCTTTGGTAAAGTGTAGAGAATTTCTATGTTGCTGTTTTGTGGTTAATACAGAGCTGGCTGCTTGAGTGCCTAAGACTGAGACAGTGGGGAAGAGTGATTACTTTCATTTCAATATAAAGGATTCACTTGCAATGGAGGCGTGCTTCTTGCAGGTTGATTACTTGTTCAATTTTTTCTTCATGGTTGGTTTATTGAATGAATATGTGTTTAAATACTTCAATGTTTGTCATTTGGAATGATTAGTGTTTTTTGTTAGGTACATGAGGGATATCGTTAGATGCAGGCAGCTTAGTTTGATTTGTCCCTATATTTATGGACACCGAAACAGGAAAAGGAATGGTTCTGATAATCAATTACGTACTCTTAACTGATGAGGCAGTTCAACTATCCTGACGAGCTTCTTGATGATGAGCCAACAAGCTTTCAAACATCAAAATAAAAATAAAAATAAGGAACCAAATAAACAAACTAATTAACGTTATCAAAATCTCATTGTCAAACTCATTAAAGAACTCGTTCTTTCAAAAAAAAAAAAAAAAGCTCATCACAATTGAAAAACGGTAACAATTAAGGATCAAACTCTCTCCTCTTCTTTGCCTTTAATCGGCTTCACCTCTTTTAGAGCTTTGATCAAATTCTTTAGGCAAGAGTTTGCAATATTGTCCTCTTCCTCGCGAGACTTTGGAATGATATTCTCCGCAACATCAGCAGGAGTCATATTCGTTTCAGCCAACAGACTATCGATTTCTGCAAACAGTTCATGTGAGTCAATGTCCAAATAGTTCTTGGCTAACACCTTGAATGCTTCAAAGCAACAATATGACATCTCAATGTGTTTGTCCATCCTTCCTCTTCTGATCAGAGCTGGATCAAGCTTGTCCAAATGATTTGTTGTAAACACGACTATTCTTTCTCCCCCAGAAGCTGACCAAAGACCATCAATCATATTCAACAGCCCTGATAGGGTAACTTCACTACTTTTGCTCTCACTATCTGACTTCGACTGACGTTGGCCTGTAAGATTAAGCGAGCAATCAATATCCTCTATAACTATGAGTGACTTACTCGAAGTATTCAAAAGAGACCTCAGCTCTCTATTGTTCTTGACTATGGTAAGTTCAAGATCATAGATATCATAGTTGAGAAAATTGGCCATGGCAGCAATCATGGTTGATTTCCCGGTTCCTGGAGGACCGTAAAGAAGATACCCTCTCTTCCAAGCTTTTCCAATTTTTGCGTAGTATTCTTTGGCCTCGCTGAACTTCTGGAGATCATTCATGATCTCTTCCTTCTTCTTGGACTCCATAGCCAATGTATCAAACGTTGCAGGATGATCAAAATACACGCCATTCCACTTGATCTTCCAATTGTTCCAATCGATGCATGGAGTGTTACTGTACATCCTCTTTTGCCGGTTCTTCAAAGCAAGAGCCTTCCCTTCATTAATCACATGATCAATATAAGACCCCGCAATGAATTCTCTGTGACGTCTCAGGAAACTGAGCTTGAAATACCTATTCTCATGGGTTTTCGATTGTTTTTGCTTGTTTTCCAATACCCACCAAACTTTAACACCACAAAACTCATCGGTGACCTCTTCATGATCATCCACGGAAAGGATCAAAGACTTGCTCTGCTTTATGAAATCAGCCTTGAAACTTGACGCCCACGAAGAGGCTTTCGTGCTGAGATAAGATTTTATGGCTGAAAAAGCTTCGTTCTGACTGGAAATTTCACCGTGTTCATGGAAGGTGATGTCGATGTAAGGAGACACAAATCTAACCAACTTGTGAAAGTGTTTTTGGATATAATTGTTAAGAATAGAAGGGAAGTGATCCTTCAAAAGCGTCCATACAAACAAAATAGTAGCTAAACTTGCGACTATATCTCCACTTTGCTTCTGCACCATTGCAATCATGTTTCTTGCTCTCGTTGAATTCATCACTCCTTTGTTTTTGTTTTTGTTTTGAAAAGCAAATAATGAAATATTTGTTGGGAAAAAAATTGACTTAAAAAAATAATAATAATAATAAGAGAGACGTTTATGGAAAGGCAGCTAAGTTGGTATGGAAGAACTGCAGTATGATGGTATGGAAGAACTGCAGTATGAATCTCATTTCTCTTGGGTTGGTCAACAATTTGGAGAGTTTGCTTCTACATGGAAACGAAGACTTTCGAGAACAAATATTGGACCGGGAAGAGGGGGCAAAAAGTCAAGTCTAAACGCATATGGCACGAAAAGGAAATCCGATTTCGGTAAGACTCGATCTGAATCGTAGTTCAGATTCAAGTCGGTAAGGAAAAAAATTAACTTCAAAACAAAAGAGAGAGAGAGAGAGCCGTTTATGGAAAAAAAGTAAAGGAAAAAAATTGACTTAAAAAAAGAAAAAGAAAAAAGAGAGACGTTTATGGAAAAAAGTTAGGGAAGAAAATTGGCTTAAAAAAAAAAAGAGACGTTCAAGGAAAAAAAGTTGGGAAAAAAATTGACTTTTAAAAAAAAAAAGACGTTTATGAAAAAATTTAGAGTTTTCATATTTATATGCATACAAAATTCCTAGGATTAGGGGATTAGGATCATTTCATCACCTAAAAGAATCAAATTTGATTCTTAGGATTCTCAGGATCACCTCATCACACGTATATATGCATACTAAATTCCTAGGATTAGGAATCCTAGCAAGTGAAAGGGAACTTAATTCTTTATTTGTGATTATTGTGTTTATTAAAACCAATGGAGAAACAAATTATGTATGTCTCACGTTCAAATCAAGAATTAAAGGGGGTATATTCAACCCAGATTTCATTGGATTTTAGAAATCTTGGTGTATTGGATTCAAATTTCATTGGATTTGTTTGAAATCCATCAAAGTATGGGAGTATTCAATCTAGATTTCGTTGGAGGTGTATTCAACTCAAATTTTGAAGGATTTCAAATAAATCCAATGAAATCTTGGTGTATTCAAAATCCCATGGATTTGGATGGATTTGAAAGGAAAAATATAAATAGAGAGGTAATTCACAAATCTTACCATTTATGCAAGGAATTGGATGGATTTGCTCTGAATTGAATATACGAGTTTTAAGTTCATAAATTTAATAACCACGTTTATAATCGTGGCTGATAGCCACTGGCCACAACTCGGTGGTAACCACGATCACCTTGTCATATATACTAGGTTCCGACATAATATATCAACATGAATTTATGCAATGAACATATTTATACCAACTTGATTGCCGGCGACCGGCGACCCAAGCTGAGTCACATTAGGCTGCTAAACATTTAGCTATGCGTTATTTATCCATACAATATTATTAAGCTGCCAACATTTTTTAAAAAAAAAAAAAAAATATTACATGTTACTAAATAGTTATAAAAGTCCAATATATAAATAATAATAATATTAATAAAAAGAACAAATTGAACCAAACTTCCCTAAGGTTTACCCTTTTACCCTCAGAAAACTTTAATTCTAGTCGATAGTTAAGTTTGATTAAATTTATTATGGGAGCTATTATAATTCATTATTCTCATGTATAACTTTGTGCAGGAGGCTTTTTGACAATGGCCAGCTATTGCCTAAGTCAGTACACAAGGCTTTTTTCTTTGCTTTGTGCTGTTGTTGTTGGCAGTTTTTCTGCTGTTGTCGTTTTATCAAAAAAAAAAAAAAAAAAGTACACAATAACTGGGTGTGTTGCAAATCCAAAGCAGCTCTGCACTAATTGCAAACCTGGACTATGCTTTCAAAAACCAAAAAAAGAAGGTGAGTGATTTTATCAAACTCATTAACGAACTCGTTCTTTCAACCCAAAAAAAAAAAAAAACTCATCACAGTTGAAAAACGGTAACAATTAAGGATCAAACTCTCTCCTCTTCTTCGCCTTTAACCGGCTTCACCTCTTTGAGAGCTTTGATCAAATTGTTTAGACAAGAGTCTGCAATATTGTCCTCTTCCTCGCGTGACTTTGGAATGATATTCTCCGCAACATCAGCAGGAGTCATATTCGTTTCAGCCAATAGACTATCGATTTCTGCAAACAGTTCATGTGAGTCAATGTCCAAATAGTTCTTGGCTAACACCTTGAATGCTTCAAAGCAACAATATGACATCTCAATGTGTTTGTCCATCCTTCCTCTTCTGATCAGAGCTGGATCAAGCTTGTCCACATGATTTGTCGTAAACACGACTATTCTTTCTTCCCCGGAAGCTGAACAAAGACCATCAATAAAATTCAACAGCCCTGATAGGGTAACTTCACTACTTTTGCTCTCACTATCTGACTTCGACTGACGTTGGCCTGTAAGATTAAGCGAGCAATCGACATCCTCTATAACTATGAGTGACTTACTTGACGTTGTAATCAAAAGAGACCTCAGCTCTCTATTGTTCTTGACTATGGTAAGTTCAAGATCATAGACATCATAGTTGAGAAAATTGGCCATGGCAGCAATCATGGTTGATTTCCCGGTTCCTGGAGGACCGTAAAGAAGATACCCTCTCTTCCAAGCTTTTCCAATTTTCGCGTAGTATTCTTTGGCCTCGCTGAACTTCTGGAGATCATTCATGATCTCTTCCTTCTTCTTGGACTCCATAGCCAATGTATCAAACGTTGCAGGATGATCAAAATACACGAAACTCCACCTCCTCCAATTGTTCCCATCGATGCATGGATTGTTACTGTACATCTTCCTTTGCCGGTTCTTCAAAGCAAGCGCCTTCCCTTCTTTAATCACATGATCAATATAAGACTCCTCGATGAATTCTCTGTGACGTCTCAGGAAACTGAGCTTGAAATACCTTTTCTCTTGGGTTTTCGAATGTTTTTGCTTGTTTTCCAATACCCACCAAACTTTAACACCACGAAACTCATCAGTTACCTCTTCATGATCATCCACGGAAAGGATCAAAGACTTGCTCTGCTTTATGAAATCAGCCTTGAAACTTGACGCCCACGAAGAGGCTTTCGTGCTGAGATAGGATTTTATGGCTGAAAAAGCTTCGTTCTGACTGGAAGCTTCACCGTGTTCATGGAAGGTGATGTCGATGTAAGGAGACACAAATCTAACCAACTTGTGAAAGTGTTTTTGGATATAATTGTTAAGAATAGAAGGGAAGTGATCCTTCAAAATCGTCCATACAAACAAAAGAGTAGCTAAACTTGCGCCTATATCTCCACTTTGCTTCTGCACCATTGCAATCATGTTTCTTGCTCTAGTTGAATTCATCACTGCTTTGTTTTTGTTTTTGTTTGGAAAAGCAAATAATGAAATATTTGTAGGGAAAAAAATTGACTCTAAAAAAGATAAAAATAAGAGACGTTTATGGAAAAAATTGGAGGAGAGATTCTATTAAGACCCAAAGACACAGGGAAGAATTGAGATGGGTTTAAATTGCTTTCGTCTCAGTCAACTGATCCCATAGAAGAAAAAAGCGAGATAGATCATTAGGGAAGCTTTAGCTTAAAAGAGGAATGTTAGTAGCTCTGTCAGGAGGAAGAAATAGAGTTCAGAAGCTCAGCCGAAGTAGAGTTGTTCATAAAAAATTTAGGGTTTTTATATTTATATGCATACTAAATTCCTAGGATCAGGGGATTATGATCATCTCATCACCTAAAAGAAGCCCTTTACTAATTAGGAATCCTAACAAGTGAAAGGGAACTTAATTCTTTATTTATGATTATTGTGTTTATTAAAACCAATTGAGAATCAAATTATGAATCAAATTCTTTTCCTGATTCTCTTTTCCATGAACTTGATTCCTTTCATTCCATTCCCAATTAGTAGACATGTAGGGTCATGATTTGTTTAGTATTTATATTAACCAAAACCAGCAAAAAATAAATAAATTAATTGAGAGGATGAGAGAAAAAAAAAACATAAATTAATCTTGCCCATTGAGGAAAAAGAAATACCCTAATGAAAAAATACTAAATTTTCCCAGAAAATAATCATAAAAAGTTTTTCCAGGTTCCTGAGATTGAAACCCATTTGAGAATCGTACATTTAAGACCAGAGTAGAAAGGAAGAAGTCATCATAATTCTCAAGACCATTCACATCATAGGACACAAAATATAAAATCCACGAGCACAAACAAAAAGCACAACTTCTCTCCAAAGCTGGTCTTGCTAATAGTAGCTTAACTAGATACTTGTACTGATATTATCTTGCTAATAGTAACTTAACTACAGTACTTAAAACTACTAAGATAAGAAACATAAACATATTGTCTTTGATGGTGAGTAGAACCAGAGGTCCAGAACCCGTCTACATAGAAAACACCATAACCTGTCGAGATTAATCTTCTTTGATTTCACCATCTGCATAAGCATCAAACCATATCCGTTAAACATCAACAAAGACGAGAAACATTATATATAAACCTTGAAGAAGCCATAATAAGTATTAACAGACTTCAATAGAGCTAGAAAAGGTCTCGCCCCTGAGATAAGCACCTTGGTTTGCTTGAGCATCAGCTTCAGAATTGTATTTCTTGAAGAAAAGAAAAAAAAAAAACACGACTTCAGAGGTAATATAAGATGTGTTAGCAACATTGAGAATTCAGAACAAATGGCAGCTTAATTAGCATTCAGATTTCACACTCATATATAACCATTAATTTAAGTTTTCTAAACCGAAAATGAATGACATAAAAATATAAAATACACTAAAAACCAGTGATGAATATGTAGCAGCACCTTGATCACACACACCTTGAGCCAGTGATGACATATTACTTACAACCATAACAACACAGAAAAATCAAATCCCAGTGCATTTTGCTAATTAAAGTCATGAACTCAAATGAGGACCATAGATTCTTTAACAAATAATTATACAATATCATTTTTTACACAAATCGTAAGCAAATATTAAACACGGAACAGAGCTTTAAAGTATCAGACTTTACCCTTGGCATATAATCCATATCTAAATGCTTAAACATGGCCTTAAGCTCCTTTGCCTCTTTGCCCATAACCTGTTTTGTGGGCAATGCTTGTTATAGATTGAAGATAACAAACTAATCAAAAAATTAGAAAATTCTAGCAAAAGAAATAAAAACAAATAGGAAGACAAGCATTAATTCAACATAAAATTCTTACACATATCCATATAAACATTATGCATGAATTAACCTCTCACAAGGCTTTTGTTTTGAGATTTCAGTTTTCTTTACACGTTTTTATAAATTTATTTGGTCTTCTCTGTTCTTTTTTTACACCAACTTCCATAACAAACCTGTTTTGTCACAAGCTCAGAGTCTCCTCGAACATGAACATCATCAAACCCATCATCAAAAGCACATTTCAATCCTTTAGTTAAAGCTCGATACTCAGCTTCATTACTTGTTGCCTTTGCCAAGTCCTTCACTCACTCGGCGGATCTGCCAACACTCATCAGATTTAGACAGAATTCTATATGTTTAACAGTCAATACAATACAGCAGAGATGCTTAACAAGCAACTAGGCTAGCAACATACCACACCTCCATTTTTGTGGCGCACAACCACTCCTGCACCAGCTTTTCCAGGATTTCATTTCGAGGAGCCATCAAACTCAATAATACACTAGACAAAAGAAAAACACAGATTACCTAGTACAAATTTTCGTAGTTTTTAAAATAATCACTCGATATATAATTTCATACTTAAAAAGGGATTTGATAATTAACTATCACTTTCAACATCATTTATCAATAGCACCAACTAATTAAAAAAAAGTTATTATTAGACAAAATCGAGGTGGTTAATTTTAGTGATAAACCCTTTGTATTCAAGTCATTTCCCTCCTCCAACTCTCAAATTTATATTTCAAAAGTTATTATTACAAAATCTAAAACAATCCCAAGCATATCCAAAGTAAAAAAATACTAATAAATATTGGATAAAAACAAAAATCAGATTTCAACCCAGAATGCCCTTAGATATTTGCCTGGTGAGTCTATAATCCATTTATTGGTTTTGTTGGTTTTGTGAATTTTTCTCTCACACACACATATTAGACAAAAAAGAACTATTTTTTAGCTAACCAAGTTATTGGACTACTTGAAATTACCTTGGAAGATGATTTTTCTCCATAAGAAGCTGGTTGCTGAAACAAAATAAAATGTCACAAAAACTGATTCAATAATATAGCTAGTGTTTGGAAGATGCCCCAAACTTTAGCTAGGCGGCCTGTTTGATTTTTTTTTTTTTTTTTTTTTTTTTTCCCGGAATGCTATTAACAGATTAGCTAATCTGAAGATATCATGGATTCCAAAATAACTTGAATGACCAGCATTCATTCACAACATTTCTAGTTTGTAATTCATGGTCTATTATGATCTTTTAAGGCTAAACATTATATAGCTCAAACTTTGTGGAACAGATATCTCTATAACATCATTTGGGTATTCATGTTTACATTTAAAACCATCGTATGCTAGTGATATCCTTGTAGTTCTCACACCATTCACATGATGACATTGCCATTTACAGGACACAAAATATGAATCCACAGGCATAGACAAAAAGCACTACTTCTCTCCAGAGTTGATCCAAACAGGCCATGTAGTTTGCTGAAACTAGATATGACACTTACACTAGTTTGAGTCGCTAGGGTTTGAATGGCTATGGTGGGTGTGATAATCTGAGACAGGGCTTGATTGAAATGAATGTGGTGTTCTCGTTTGAATTATCTTGAATTAGAATTCTCTCTTTATTATGAATTCTACTGTAAAAAGATATATCAGTACATTATGGTTTTAAAACACTTCAGAGAGATGTTTTGTTTTTTGCTAGTACTTGAGACTAGTTGCTCATATTAGTTTCAAATGTCTTAAATGATACATAAACTGGGTTCATTTCAATAATCCATTGTGTGTAGTTTAAGAGCTCTTAGTTACTATCATGGTGGAAGATTTTTCCATGTATGTTTTAACCTCTTTTCAGGGTTTAGATTGGAAGATTGGCTCAAAGTTTTAAGGTCATTTGTTTTCCAATACTAGTTGCCAGTGAGTGGCATTATGATTTATGCCCAGAGTATTTTGTTGGCTCTGTTTTTTCTTTTGAAATTCTCTGTTCTTTAATTGAAAGTGTTTGAGACATGATTTCAATCTCAAAACAGATCATGATAAAACCATTACAAATCAATAATTTTTTATTTATAAGATGAATTTAGACAAGTATCTTCCTGCCACTTCTGTTGTGAAAATTTCCTTGTCTTCATAGTTGTTTACAGTTATATCTAATTAGTGTTGTATCTGTGTTGAACTTTGTGCTCAAACAACCCTGCATAAGAAAATTAAGGAATCCTGGAATCCTATGCTTCCCAAATCAATTCTTGCAACTATGAATAAGATTCTAATTTTGCAATTATATCTAATCATGATCATTTCATATTCTAAACATAAATTACTTCCAAACTGCATAACAATTATATCATCTCTAAGCATTAGCAAAATACTAAAAATATATCAAAATTCAATACATATAAAAACTTTGATATAAATAAAGATGAATAGACAAGTAGATCTGCAGATTGGTACCCACTAAGTGATGTAGATGATTGTAGATGAAAACAAGCAGCAGCAGCAGCTAGATGGGTTGGTGTATTATTATTAACCAGTGTAGATATGAACACCAATAGCGATGAGGAAAATGGTGACAAGTCCAAAGTAAATGACGGTGTGGACAAAGATGGAGGCGCCACTGGTTTGCATACTATTAAACTCCACCACTCTGCCCTTGCCCGGCAGCTGGAACAGCAGCCCCGGCGTCAGTAACACAAATAGAATGGTTGCTATCACTACCGGCCCCCAATCCGCCATTTTCTTCTTTGTTGGTGGATGTTTGTGTGTAGATAGAGAGAGAGGCAACCAAGTGAAGTGAAACACTATAAAAGAGAAGTCAATTTGAGAAAGACAAAAGGAGGTAAATGAGGACAACGAGACACTCACTAGAGGGTGACGAAAAGGTCTATGACCGGAGGGTTGGCATTGGATGCAACGAAACCTTGATAGCTACAACCCTGTGCCCTGTGGGCGGCTGTTTTCTTTATTATGTTGACAGGATTGATGCCAAGTGCTTTTATGGATTTGGACTTGGGCTCTTTTTAGGTCCACATTGTGGAATTGCAAGTGTATCACTCCCATTTACATGCGGCACTTTGAGCCCAAACTGTCGAAAACTAAACCCATCTATCCTGCCATTAGTAACGTCCGTCAAAACTAACCTTTGACCGTGTATGTGTGTATAAAACACTAAAATACCCATAACAGCAAAATGTCTAAGAAAATGTAAAATTAAAAAAAAAAAAAAAAAAAAAACAGGTGGAGATCCAAAAATTTAAAACAAATTGAAATTGAAAAACAAATAAAAAAATAGATCTCCACTGTTCACCAAGATTGATAGATGGTGAAAATCCAATTTAGAAATCACTGATACCATAAAAGCAAACACATTATAAAAAAAAAAAAAAAAAAAAAATACACTAATACTTGCCCAAAAGTTAAGCACTAAATTATAATTCCACCTTTTTGAAATAATGGTAAACTTAAACAAATGGTCACATAACCCAAAACCCATGATAAATTAACTTTTCAAAACGAAAGAGATTTACACACATTCAACATTTGTGAGGTATTTTTATTTTTTTTTTAAAGCTTTCGCCGTTGATAAGATTCGAGCCTCTGAACTGAGAGTCATTGTCCAAGCCCCAAACTCGTTCATCTATCAGCTGAGCTATACCCCTATTGACAAGAAATAGTTTGATTGGAACATGAAATACTATTCGAAAACAGATAGGTCCTAAAATACTTTCTAAAATGGGCAGTCCTTGCTCGTATAGAAAAGATTTAATATAAAGATGTATAGAAGTGATTCAATAAAAATCTTACATGTATGGAAATGAAAATACTCGAAGGTCGAACAAATAGCAATATATAAAAGCTGTTACGATGGTGGAAAAAACAAGGTCTCTATATTCATTTTCCTACCCCCTTTTACTTGATGGAGAGATTCAGGTTGCAATCAAAATAAGGGCTCAAAAATTAAATAGCACCTTTTGGGTTGGTTTTTGGGGAATAGGCACCAAGTTAATAAGTTAAGTTTAAAAGGCACCATTTAATGGGACCAGACGAAAATACCCCTTTGTTGTCTGTTTCTTTGTTTTGAAACTTTGGAAGAAAAGCTCTGAGAGAAAACCCCGACGGCGCAACAGTCGACCAAATTGTGACGACGAACCACCGTCGACGGAGCTACAGTACCGACGTACCGGCGAAGTCAATACCGACCACGGTATGTCTTTATCTCTCACGCATTTGTTGTCCATTATGTTTGTTTGATGAGTTTAGGTTAGGGTTTTAGTTTAGGAAAAAATTTCGAGCCTTTTGGTAGTGAAAACGATGAAGTTCTGGGTTTCCAAGAGTTTTTGAAACTGAATCGAGCCTTTTTGCAGTCTTATCGAGCCTTTTAGAAAGGTTATTGAGCCTTTTAGAAAGGTTATCGAGCCTTTAGAAAGGTTATCGAGCCTTTTAGAACCTTTTAGAAAGGTTATCGAGCCTTTTTAGAAAAGTTATCGAGCCTTTTGAAAAGTTATCGAGCCTTTTAGAAAGGTTATCGAGCCTTTAGAAAGGTTATCGAGCCTTTTAGAACCTTTTAGAAAGGTTATCGAGCCTTTTTAGAAAAGTTATCGAGCCTTTTGAAAAGTTATCGAGCCTTTTAGAAGAAACTTTTGTCGAGCCTTTTAGAAAGGTTATCGAGCCTTTAGAAATGTTATCGAGCCTTTTAGAACCTTTTAGAAAGGTTATCGAGCCTTTTTAGAAAAGTTATCGAGCCTTTTGAAAAGTTATCGAGCCTTTTAGAAGAAACTTTTGTCGAGCCTTTTAGAAAGGTTATCGAGCCTTTTAGAAAAGTTATCGAGCCTTTTAGAAGAAACTTTTGTCGAGCCTTTTAGAAAGGTTATCGAGCCTTTTAGAAAAGTTATCGAGCCTTTTAGAAGAAACTTTTGTCGAGCCTTTTAGAAAGGTTATCGAGCCTTTAGAAAGGTTATCGAGCCTTTTAGAACCTTTTAGAAAGGTTATCGAGCCTTTTTAGAAAAGTTATCGAGCCTTTTGAAAAGTTATCGAGCATTTTAGAAGAAACTTTTGTCGAGCCTTTTAGAAAGGTTATCGAGCCTTTTAGAAAGGTTATCGAGCCTTTTAGAAAAGTTATCGAGCCTTTTAGAAGAAACTTTTGTCGAGCCTTTTAGAAAGGTTATCGAGCCTTTTAGAAAAGTTATCGAGCCTTTTGAAAAGTTATCGAGCCTTTTAGAAGAAACTTTTGTCGAGCCTTTTAGAAGAAACTTTTGTCGAGCCTTTTGAAACAAAATCGAGCCTTTTAGAACCTATATGTTATCGTGCCTTTTGTTACTGTTATCGAGCCTTTTGAAAAGTTATCGAGCCTTTTAGAAACTTTTGTCGAGCCTTTTAGAACCTATATGTTATCGTGCATTTTGTTACTGTTATCGAGCCTTTTTGAACTGTTATCGAGCCTTTTTGATATGTTATCGAGCCTTTTTAAACATTGATGTTATCGTGTCTTTTTATACTTTTATCGAGCCTTTTTGAACCTTTATGTTATCGTGCCTTTTTGTAATGTTATCGTGCCTTTTTGTAGTGTTATCGAGCCTTTTTGAATTTTATCGTGCCTTTTTGCACTGTTATCGTGCAGTTTTGAATTTTACCGTCAGTTTTCAAGTCTTTTCAGTAACTTATTTGCTTTTTTTCCGTCAATATGCAGATGGCGAATCCGAATTATTTCCTTAAAACCCCGGTGGGAGAATGGTTCAATGGAAAAATTATTCGGCATGACCATTTTGATGACCTTAGAGATATCGACAATGCACTTGAAAGAGTACCTGAAAATCTAAGGATCGAAGACCGACGTCGGTTTACTGAGTCATGTTTCGGTCATTTCCTCCGGATGCATCGTGAGATTAATTTTTCTGGCGGCATTGTCCATCGGCTACTTTTACGTGAGTTGCATCACAACGGGCCGGAAGATGAGATGCGATTTCTGTTAGGGAACCATACGGTCCGGTTCTCGAAGGTTGAGTTTTGTCTAATCACCGGATTGAAGTTCGGAGTGATTCCCGACACAACGAGTTATGATATGGTGGTACAGAATGGCATACACGACCGGTACTTCCAGCGTCGAGTCATCGAGTTTCAAGAGCTGAGAGGGGTGCTTCGGATTGGTGTTTTCCATTCGCAGTACGATGCAGTGAAGCTGTCATTATTGTTTTTGCTGAACTGGATACTGATGGGGGTGGACGAGAGATTTAAAGTTCCAGCATGGCAGTTTCGAGTAGTCGAGGACTTGGACACTTTTGATGCGTTCCCATGGGGCGCATACGTGTATAGGCGGTCTATTTATGGTTACATGCATGCTTTGGATAGTCCACGGGAGGCAGCACGACAGGCAGGACAGGGCGTTGACACCATCGAGTCCTACAACATATACGGTCTAGCGCACGCACTATTGGTTAGCATTTACAATTTGCATCCGTACTTTAATTGAGAATTTTTTATATGACTGGTGCATTTACTTGTGATCGTACTTGTCTATTACGCAGGTATTTGCTTTTGAGGTTATCCCCTCCCTTGGCATTAAAAAATGTGGGATCCGCAGGGTTAACCCCGAGCTACCCCCTCCACGTATTCTGAAATGGAAGTTGACTAAGCGACCGCGAGGGAAAAAGCTGGATGAGATTTTCTCTGAAACTGTAAATATTGTTGTTGTTAATGTTTATAATTTTTAGTATGTGTATAATTACAATGATGTAACTCCAATTGCAGATGTCTGCGCGGTCTAAATTGGTGGCGACAGCTGTTGAGATGGGTCAACGGTATTACGAAGGCATAGATCAGGGACCCACTATGTATGATCACTATGCTGTAGATTTATCTGGAGGCCTCCCGGATCCGGAACTACATAGGACTGGCGGACCCAGTCATACGGAGGATTCTTGCGGACCTAGTGATATGGATCCTTCGTACTCTAGACCCAGTGATACGGAGGGCTCAGACCCGGATGTCGGCAATGGCCGTGGGAGTCCCACGAGGTCTAGGCGGGTACGCGTGACTTTGCCCAGACAACCTACAGCTGGACGTGATTCAGAACCGGAGGTTAGCAGTCCTACTCCCGTGAGGCGTAGGCGGGTACGATTCAATTTGGACAGACAGCCTGGACCTCAAGGTCATTCACGGGGAGGCGTCGGAGAGCGTCCACAGGTACGTAAGCATTTTTAGGACCACATGATTTAATTTCAATTGACTTAATAGTTTTAGTACTGACAGAGTCCGAATTCCTTTCAGGCTTGGGAGCATAAATTGGCAGAGGTGATAGATGCTGTTCGAACATTACGTACGGATGTCATGGAGGCTTTCCGTACGAGTGAAGAGAAAAGAGCTGCGCAGCATCAGGAGTTGCTGGATTTGATCCGGGCCCAACAGGGTCCGACGTCGCAGCACCGTATGGATGGTCCACCATTCGATGACCAACCATTTGATGACCATGACGGAGCATTTACTCCCACAGGTACAGGGTGGACAGACCGAGGGACCAGCCATAGGCAGCCACGTACCACAGACACAGTCTCAGATCCGCAGGGTCATGATGTGACAGCACGAGAGGAGGTGCGCGGTGGTACACAGACAGCAGGTGATATAGAGCCAGCAGTCTTGGAGCAGGTACTGCCTGAGGACATCACCACAGTCCGCTCATCACAGCTGCTGGATGATCCTGTTCACTTCCAGGAGCTCACACCTATACATTTCCAGGAGGTCACCCCTGACACCACAACCCAGCGCGATCGTCCAGTCGATCCCAGCGTACGAGGTTCCTCCTACGAGCATAGACCTTCGGTCGACCCGAGTGTAGCCGACCCCCCCAGCCGACCTCCGGTATGTCATTTGACACCCCACCGATCGATTTCAGGTGATCAACAGGGAACGAGTTCCTCCTCACACCACCCCGATCACCCTGATTTGGACCGGAGTCCACCACCCCTGAGGCGTGGAGACCGGATTCGACGTCGAGGTTGGATGGAGCGGAGCCCATACACAAACCCCTGTGAACCGAAGAGGCCACGGACGATGCCGCATCCGCAGCCAGCACATGAATGGATGCCACACGAATTGGTAGATCCTGACCAGCTTGCGGCGTACCTAGCCTACAAGAGGAGCATGACAGGGGAATTGTAAGTATAATCTAAAAACTTACAATCTGTTTATAGTTTTTTCGTCCACAGGTACAAGTAAGTATTATGTTAAATTTGTTTCCAATTATGCAGACGTGATGTGGATCTGCACCACCCAGTTGGTGTCAATGTGACTTGGTTCCACCGGTTTCAAACCAACTTCATGGAGTTGGACGATTCGGTATGTTCCTCACTTGATTCACCTGTAGAAGTTTCATTCACAAATGGTTGAATCCTAACAATACGAATTGTTGATATTTGTCAGCACATTGACGCATACTGCAACGTTCTCCGGAAACGTCAACGAGCATTCCCCACTGTGTACGATAGGAGGACCAACATACTAGATTCACAATTCTATGTAAGTGTTTATTGAGTACGGTTTTCTCTTCTACCTTGATGTGTTCAAATATCTTTTGCCTGACGTGTCGGTTAATTTTCTATGTACAGACATTGGCATATCATAGCTAGCAGAGAATCTGCATGGGTGAGGACAAGAGACCCCCAGATGGTTGGACTGTGCTGGATCGCCAGTATCCTCGTGATGAGCTTCAGGTGGTATGTGGCCTGCTCCCGCAGGCAAACCTGCCATGGCACGACGTTGACACGGTCAGTGTAAATTTGACTTTGCGTCCATCTGTATAATAAAAAAATTTGCTAACACTTTGGAGAAACACCTGCAGGTTCTGATTCCTTGCAACCTCGGAGGTTACCATTGGGTCGTGGCCAGCGTCAACCTTGTGAAAGGGCACATTTTCGTGTTTGACCCGTTCAGACAGAAGGTCCGATATAGCCATAGGAATACCCAGTTCGCGTGCTTAAGGTGGTTGCTACCCTCGATGTTGGATGCGGTACACTTTCACCGGAACAGACAGAGAGGTGATGCGACGTACAAAAGGGAAAAAAAGCCGTTCCGGATGTTCTACGTGCACGCCAACCGTGTGCCGCAACAGGAACGGGGGTATGACTGTTTGAAGTTCTTATTCTATCACAATCGGTTTTAATAGCATCCCATTATAATGTTTGTTCACGTGGTTAATTGCAGGGGAAACTGTGGGGCCCATACATTGAAAATTATTGAGTACCTGGTGGCGAACAGGGATACCTTCGACTGGTCCGAAGCTGATATGGCCACCATCCGGGAGAAGATGGCCGTCGAGGTTTTTTGTAACTCGAAGCCCATATAGTTGATGTAGATGTAGTTGATGTACATAACATTTTTTGAGTAATGAAATGATGAATTTTTTTTCTTCAAGTGTTTGAAGTGTTTGCAGTTCAAAGTTAAACACACACATTTCATACATTGAAATCCATAAACAATACAGCAAATTCAATAAAGCATCTAGTATGACATTAGACGAACAACTAAATTCTAATATATTTTCGAACATAAAATCAATCACATTAGTTCTACATAAGAACCAAGGGTCTCACCAAACAACTGTATCGAGCATGGTTGTGAAAGTTTGAACGATGTTGGAAGACATCAGGTTGGAGACATGTTCCTCATAAAACAAAGGTACTATTGCGGAAGTTGATAAGCATCTAAGGATTGAGAAAGCAGAGTATCCCACACGGATAGTTTACTGTTTTGGCATTTCTCATGAGCATCCGGGAACATTCATTCTAACTTATATACGAAGTACAAATCCCCATCATGAGTATATTAGTCTATATCCCAAGGGATTTAAGTTCAGTAAAAGGATGTTTGAGGACATTGATCGGCTTGTGGCATATTTCCAGAGGCATATCGACGATCCTCAGCATGAGTCAGCACCATCAATTAGATCAGTTGCTGCTATGGTACCAATGTGAAGCCCTGCAACTGGGGGCTCCTCTATAGCTAGAGGTGGCACGGTTTCGGTTCCAAGGTTTGGTGGAACCGAAATCGGAACTAAAATGATGTGTATAATTAAAAAAAATAATAATAATGCAATTTTTTAAAAATAAATCACTAAATTCAAAACAGTGGAAGACCATTTCCATATCCTTCGAGATTATTGAAAAAATCACCAAAATACCCAGATGTATTCTGAGATCCCTGGCCTCGTTGTTGAGCTCGTTTTGCCATAATTCTTAATTGTTCATGATACATAAACTCGCATCGGTTTGGATCAATTATGGTATTCAAATCCATCATTACAATCTTGGTTTCCTCCAGGTGCAATTTTTTCTCCATAATATCGTAAGTTCTTTGCCTCTCCTAACTATTTTTTTTAAAAAAAAAAAAAACTTCCATGAGTTCTTATTGTCCTTCGTTCAACGTGTCAATAATTTTTGAACTGGAAGAAGCCACAATTTTGCTTTCTTCACTCCAACGGGCCGTTGAGATGAACTACCCACAACGTCATCACTAGTTATATTCAGAGAAAATGAAAATAGTCCAGGAGATGACGTTGTGAGAGACTCTGGAGTTGGATGTCTTCTTGTGATGATATAAAATGACCACTTTACCTTCGAAAGGCTGATGTTGCAGTATCGTTATCTGCAAATTTTTGTATATCTTTGAGGATGAGCCACATATGGTCAAATTTAAATCCTTTTTTGTATTTGTTATCTTGTGGTAATAAGATTTTGGCCCGATTTATCTACAAAATGATACAAATATATATCGTTAAAATTCAATATTAAATATAATTTTTCTACGGCTTTAATTTTAACAAATATGTACTTCTATTTTCATCTTTTTTTTCTTTTTTATTTTATGAAATGTAATATTTAAGTTATTTTAATAATAAATACAACATTTTACCTAATTTAATTTAATTTCTTTAAATGTATTAATTTCATAATTTCTTATCATATTACAATATTATGTTAATTATGGGGGTGAAATGTTAATTGTGGAGAAATATTAAAAAAACAAAAAAAGGAAAAGAAATGGAATATTCAAGGAAATATTCTTTTGGACAATGCTTGGGTATTGATTGGTCAATACCCAAGATACTGACCAACCAATGAGGTTTTGCCACGTGTCCCATTTGTGCAAAATGTAAGGAGATAAATATAAAAAGTTAAAATAAAAAAGCTACGTGGCAACACCTCATTAGTGGGGTAAGTACCCAAGCAATTTCTTATTCTTTTTAGTGTAAAATTTGGTGCAATAGGTTGGAGATGGAACAGTGAAATAATGCAAGAGTTGCACCAAAAATACTATTGGTGTTGGAGATGGCCTAAGAAAATGATATCACAGCAATGACTTTCACTATTCTATTTATTATTATTATTATTATTATTATCATTATTATTAATAGTTTAAACAACGGTTTTTAGAAAGCTGTATTACTATCAAAGAACTGAATATCGATAGATATACCGAAATATCCGTATTTTGGAGGGAATGATATCGAAACAGCTAAATATCCAATATCTTGTAGAATATCCAACAGATTTCAAAATATCCGTAAAAATCTCACGATATTCTCGAAATTTCACGAATTTCACCCCAAAAGTCCATGGATATTTTGCATATTATTAAAATAATTTTTTTAATCCTAAACAAATAAATTATTGTTAAAATAATTTAGATTGAAAATTATTTTAAAATATGTACCAGTCAATTTATAAATATGTAGGGATAGAAAGAAAAGTTTTTGTGAACGAACAGTCATTACAGCTATAAACAAAATGTAACCAAGTATATAACTTTTATTACAAAAATTTACATAATAATAATAAATAATAATATTATTGAAATAATATTCATACTTATAATACTTCATAATTTTATAACAGCTGATTGGTGGGTAATGTATGGAAACTATGCTCTATCATTACGTGTATAGCAGTTCGCATACTGTCACAAACATCATCATCTTCTGCATGTAAAAGAAATTAGTCCACATTTGCTTTAATCCACACAAAACAAATGAACCATCTTGCATATTCTAAGCTTGAACAACTTGTTTATTGTAATTATATATGAAGTTGAGACTTAAGGATATGGCAGTTGAAAAAGATAAAGAAAATGAAACTGATTTTATGGATCTATTTCAAGTAACTGTTGAAGCATGAGACGATAATGAGAATCTTATTTTTGACTGAGTTAGACTTGCCTCCTTGGATGATGATGAGGGAAATCCTGATCCACATATTGCTTCTCATGCTCAAGACATGGGAATCAATGTTGAACAAGTGATTAGAGAAGAAGTCTGTGTAGATCGTGAAGTTATTGTCAAAAGCTCTTCCAATGACCAACATACCTCTGATTAGACCTGGCACGGTTCCGGTTGGAACCGCCGGAATCGAAACCGAAACCGAAACCGGAACCGGAACCGGAACCGGCGGAGACAGGTTCCGATTCTGGTTCCGGTTCCGGTTCAAGAGTTTGGTCGAACCGCCGGTTCGAACCGGATTGGAACCGGCGGTTCGACGAATTAAAATTTTTTTATTTTTTTTTGGGCTGCCGTTGGAGCCCAACGGTCTGCTGACGTTACCACCCCCCCCCCCCCCCCCCCCCCCCCCCCCCCTTCATTTTTCCTCACACCAATTTCTTCTCAATTCTCTCTAATTTCTCTCCAACACTCTCTCAACTCTCAAGTGATAAGTCTCTCAATCTCCAAGTTTCCAAGGTTTTTAATATTTATTTCATTTTTTAATTATTTTATTTGAAATTAATTTTATTTCCAATTTCCAATTTATTTTATTTGCAATTTATTTTATTCCCAATATATTTTATTTTCAATTAATTTTATATCCAATTTATTTTATTTGCAATTTATTTTATTTCCAAATTCCAATATATTTTATTTTCAATTAATTTTATATCCAATTTATTTTATTTGTAATTTATTTTATTTTCAATTAATTTTATTTCCAATTTATTTTATTTGCAATTTATCTTATTTCCAATTTATTTAATTTCCAATTAGTCAATTATTCTTCTAAGTTCTAAGTTTCCTATTCTCTCCCAAATTTATTTTTAAATGGCAAGTGGAAGTGGTGGAAATGGAAGGGGTCACGGCTGTGACGGTCCTAGGCGTTCGATTTCAATGAAAGGTAAGGGTACTATGATCAATAATCTCGATCATAACAACCCCACCTATCATGAATATCTGCAACGTCGGACCTATGCTGAAGACCTAGGCCTAAATATTCCTGATCCCCCTTTTACAATTTATGAACCCGATCCCAATGAAACCACCCCCAACAATTTGACAAGCCAGTCAGAAAATATGCCTGATATTGATACACCTCCGGATTTTGGTTTTGATACACCGGAAGTGGATCTAGAAATGGAGGAAGATCTGATACAGAAGCAGAACAAATCTGATCTCTTCGTCAAACATATGAAGAAATTTAGGAATGAAGATGGAAGCTTTACAGCAGCTTGCAATTACTGCAACAAAGTATATAAATGGAGCAAATCCGGAGGATATGGCACTTATTGGAAGCATATTGAAGTCAAACATCCAGACGCAGTGGTTAGAATGAGGTCACAAACACAAATTCCCAGGTACGCTACATCTAACCAACAATTATTTCGTTATAGTGATGAACAAAATAGAGAAGAATTAGCTAGGATGGTAGCAGTAGAACATTTATCATTCAGTTTTGGTGAGAGGGTTGGCTTTATTAACTATTGTCGACGAGCATTAAACCCTGTTGCATGCCGTGTCCCTAGATCCACGCTCACACAAACACTTGAAAAGATTTATGTGAGAGACAAAAAAAAGTTAGAAATTTTTTTTGAAAAATATAATGGTCGTGTTACCGTATGTGCCGACATATGGACTGACCATTGGTAAACGCATTCATACTTGGGTGTCACTTGCCATTTTATGGATAATGCATGGACAATCCAAAAAAGAATTCTTGCTTTTAGAGTTTTTGATGATTCACACAATGCTCAAAATATTTTTAGACAGCTTAGAATTATTTTTTCAAAGTATAGTATTGAAAATAAAATTTTTGCAATTGGTTTTGATAATGCTTCTGCCAATACCGCTGCTATTCCACTTTTAATTGATTTATGCAAACCCTTTCTTGGTGGTACATTTTTTCATCAAAGATGTGCATGCCATGTTTTAAATATATGTGTTCAAAAAGGATTAGAAACTCTTCAATGTTTTATTGAACCTATTAAAAAAACCCTAATGTTTTTATGGAGAAATCCTTCTACAATGAAAGCATGGGCAAGATATTGTAAACAAAATGGTAGACGTGCCATTAAATTTGCTCGTGATGTTCCAACACGTTGGAATTCTACTTATAAATTGCTTGCTCAAAGTTATGAGTATAGGGATTTATTAGTTTCTTTTATTCAATTTCATGTTCCTAACATTCAACTTTTTGAATCTCATTGGGATGCTTGTTACAATGTTTTCAATTTGTTAAGAGTTTTTTATAATGCTACACAAAATTTTTCTAAAATTTATTTTCCTACAACACATTTATTTGTTATTGAGAGTATTAATATTGCTGGTGCATTTTTTTATTGTGAATCTGACCAAGCAATAAAGAAAGCCGTTAGTTCTATGAAGCAAAAATGGTTAAATTATTATACGGAATTTCCAAATATTTATTTGATTGGTAGGGTTTTTGATCCACGACACAAATTACAATCTTTGTCTTATTATCTAGATGGTTATTATGGCAAAGAAGGTTTAAATATTGAATATGATATTGAAGCATGTTGTGGTAGAGTTAAGAAATTATTGTATGATTTATATGATGAATATGTTACATTTTATGGATCCGGTACTCCGAACGTAGATGTTGCACGAACAAAACTGCATCTCAGCCTCCATCCTCCTCCTCTGGATTTATGAATTTAGGGTATAGTATGTTCTCAAAAAAAAAAAAAAAAACCAAGATGTTCTTCATCAAGCTCCGATTCGCATGCCGAGCTTGAATCTTATCTAGCTTCTTCTTGTGATTTTCCTGAAGAATTTGACCTCTTAAAATATTGGAATGATGCTACGAAGTACTATCCAATTTTGGCTATGATAGCCAAAAATATTTTTTCAACACCGGTTTCTACTGTGGCGGTGGAACAAGAGTTCAGCGCCGGGGGCAATATTTTGGATGAAAAACGTTCGTGCTTGACTCCAAAAGCACTACAGATACAGGTTTGTGTTGACGACTTGACGAAAGTGGAATACAGACAACAAGAAATCCAACAAGAACCGACATATGATTTCTTTAACAGCGACGAACCCGAAGCGGGCGAAGGCTCTGGAGTAAGCTGAGCAACGGAACCGTAAATCTGTAAATCTGTAATAAAAGGTATGAGAACTACGTGACCTTTGATTCCTCTAAACCCCCCTAAGAGGATACGTAGGCAACTTAATTGTGGTAAAAATTAAGTGCAAGGCTAATAACTTTACATTTTTTTTAGTTTTATTTTATTTTAATTTAATTTTGTAATTTGTCATTTATTTATTTTATGTTATTTTTGAAATTCGGGTGACTCAATTTCCAAATACCCAATGAAATGTAAATTGTAATTTTGTTTACTTTTATTTTAATTTAATTTTGTAATTTGTCATTTGTTTATTTTATTTTCGGTTGGATACTCGGATGACGATGATCAAACTTCCAACATCCAATGAACTTATGAACCCAATGAATTTTATTTTGTAATTTGTCATTTATATATTTTATTTTATTTAATTACAATCTACAACTTATAAGTTACAAGTTAGAACTTAGAATTTTTTTTTTTGTTTGTTTAAAAAAAAAAAAAAAAAAATCCTGTTCAAAACCGCCGGTTCCACTAAACCTTGGAACCGGACCGGAACCGTGCCACCACTACCTCTGATGTATGGAGATAAAGGGGATTGTGGGGATGAGGAAATAGGTTGGGATTCTAGTGCAGGAGGTTGGAATGCTAGTACAACAAGTTGGGATGTTCGTGCCAGAGGTTGGGATGCTGGTGCAATAGGTTGGAATGCTAGTATGACAGGTTAGGATGCTAGTGCAATAGGTTTGGATGCTCATGCAGGTAATTTTGATCAAAATCATGGTAGACAACATGGAAGAACAAGTCTAATTGATGAAGATTCTTTGAATATGATTCTCTCTTCAATGAGTATAGACACAGAAAATAGTTCTTTGAATGATTCGCAGACAATGCCAGGTTTTCATGAACCATATTATGGTAGTTATGGTGGCTGCAATATATTTGATTATCCTTCTCCACAAATGTCATATGCAATATCTATGCATGCAGATCAATAATATCCACAAAGTTAGGTAAATTCAAACTACCAAATTCATGGATTAATTGGAAGAGATTAAGCAACATACGTATAGCATATTAATAACTACATTGAAAACTATGCAATCACGTTTTCTTGGATAAATTACTGTTCGAATCAAGATAGAAATATATCTTATGTATTTGAACCAGTAAGGAATTCATTTTGGTTTTAAATTTCAGACATGTAATGTATTATTATGTATGAATTATGATTTTTGATAAAATTTTGGAAGTATGAAACTATATATATTTTTTAATGATAATTTTATTTATTAAATATTTAATCTATTTATATTGTATATAATATTGTAAAAGTGAAATAAAATATTATTCTATTAAATACTCAATTTTAAAAATTATATACATAATCTATCTATATTATAATTTATAATAAACTCATAGCTATGTTAATTTATCATTGAAATATGATTCATTTAATGTATAATTACTTGCTTAAACTTGTCATAAAATTTCTCAACAAAATTCTAACTTTAGATGTAAATATCCATCATTTTTTTAATTTTTGAAAGAATATCTACCGATATCAATAATATCCCCGAAATATCCATAAATTTAAAAGTCCGATATCGATACCAATACCGATATTTTATTCATTGATTACTATTATATAAAACAATTATAAAATAGGAAACTTAATTGTTTTTTAATATTCTTAATCTAATTATAAACTGAAATAGATAATAGTGAAAGTGAAAAACGCCGGAGGAGGTCATGACTTCAACCACTTAATTTGCTTTGCCAGGAGGTGGTGCCATTTTTCATTTTTAAAGATTACTTCGAAGTAGAACTCACTTGTAATTGGAGAGAAGAATATGAGAAAGCAAACATAATGAAACCAAAGTTATTAAACATACCTTGTTTTCAGGTTGGACAGAAAAATCAGGGTCACAAGGAGTTAAATTTTCTTCATTAGTGGTGGTGAGTGATATCTTTCCTATTGCAACAAAAAAATAAAAAAAATAAAAACTTCGTTAAAATCACTCTCTCTAACATATCACAAAACAATACAAAGAAAAGAGAAATTACAAAGAGAAAAGATACTTACATTGAAGATATATTCTCTGAGATATTTATATTGAAAAATTATTGAAAAGAAAAAAGAGAGAAAATAAAACATTAATAAAGCCTAACTGGTGTGAAAAAAAAAAAATGACAGGGAAGGTGAAAGAAATGTGTTTAGATGGTAAGAAAGTGTGTAGGAAAGTTGACAGAAGAGAAAGGAATATTTATAGAAGGGAGAGGTGTGGTGGTATTGGTAAAGTGAAAATGTATAGTTAATTAGGAATTCTTGTAAGTTTTTTTTTTATAAAATTATAAGTAACATATGACATTATATTTTGAGTTTATGAAAATCGAATCGGATATGGTATATGTGTGGGCTTAGTATCCCTTTTGGGACTAGCCATCTTATTAGAATTGAGAATCCTCTATGAGTTAAGATTCTACTAAGTTATACTATTTATAGGGGGTTCTTACTCTCGCTCATATATCACACAGTGATTCAGAATAAAAGTAGCCTCCCCATTACCTTATCTGAAGTAAGGTGAGAAGAGAGTAAAAGACTATCTATAACTTGGATGGTTTCCGCTACGCTTTCAGGTACGCGTCTATTCATACTTATACATACAATACGAGATTCAAATATTTTTTATATAATACTTACAATTCCACCTCCTATAGCAAATGCTTTTTAAGAAATAAAAAATAAATTGAAAAGTGAAGAAAAATAAATAGACTTGCAAGTTGCAAGTACTTATTATTAAAGTTCATTGCAGTGCCTTGTGACCTTGTCGGTGGTTACACATTGCAACATGCAAGTCAATAATGATAAAGGTTCAAATAGTATTTTTACTGGGAGGGTGCTAGATGCACTCTCTCAACTCACTCTCCTAACCCATTCTCTCTTTTCTTTTGACATTTATTTTATATAAATTTTTTAGAAATAAGTTTGAGAACCATCATTAATAAATTATTTTTACATGTTATTTAAAATTCAAATCACCCACATCTTTCAAAATTGTCCTTCTTTTACACCAAATTGTCATTTCCAAATATGTTAGCAAAAATCTTCAAAAGTAAAATGGATTGAATAATATTTATTAAATTTATTTCATATTTATTTTAAAAAGAAAATTAGCAAATATATTATTAACAATATTAAATTTATCAAAATACAATAAACATCGACATCTTACGTTTTTTAGTATATTTGAGTTTTAATATTGTTAATGAAATTTTAATTTTTTTAACTATATTTTTCAAATTGCATAAAAATAATTTATTTATAAAATATGATGAACTTATGATAATATAGACAAAAACGATAATTTTTCAAGTATAAATTATGTTTGTTATGATATTTTAGAAAATAAAAAAGAAGTATATAAAATAATAATATTATTAATATTTAAGAAAAGGACTATGATAATTTGGTGCAAACAAAAAGGTAATTTGAGAAGATATGATTGTTTGAATTGTAAATAATATGTAAAAATAATTCATTAACAATGACTCTAAAATTTATTTTTAAAAGGATAATGTTACACATCCAATATTTTTGTCTAACTTTTTTGTCCAACCCCTGATGTGTCAGTTGGTGAGTGGATGCACATTAATAATGATTTAATAATGGTTGGATAAAAATGGTTGGATATCTACCATTGTCCTTTTAAAAAAGTAAATAATTGACAAATGTTAAAAGAAGAAGACATAGGCTTGGGAGAGAGTGAATTGAGAGCATCTCCAATGCAAAAGTGGCTTGCATACCAATAATTGTTGACATGGCAACAATGTCAAGAGACTTGCTTCCTATGTGGCATAAAAATAGACTTGATAGACAATCAACTCAAAATTTGGTCTCCAATGTTTCCGTCTAAAACACATTTTTTTTAATGACGTGTCCATCTTTTTTTCCTGTTTTATTTTTAATTTTATTTCCTTACCAAAAATATATGAAAAATTAATGTCAGTTTTAAATATTTACTGAGTCAACCTAAAAAATAGATGTGCAACAGACTGTCTGAAAGTGGACGGTCATGTTGACAATGTCTAATATTTTTTTTGCCATGTCAGCTTAACGTTGAATATGCACTGTTGCATTGGAGACACAATTGTTAATATAACGTCTATTTATCCTACGTGGCATATCTTTTTTTCACAAGCCACGCTTGCATTGGAGATGCTCCGAGAGAATGGTTTTAGCACTCCTCTTTTATCGGTAAAAAAGGTAAAGTTTAATTTTTGGAAAACTTGTTTTGTAATGGTCTGAGTTATGTCAAAAGCTAGGTGAAGAACATTAACTTTTCTCAGATATGTATGCTTATAATTTATATGACATATTTAGCCCCTCTTTCATCTGGATCTCTTAAAGTCTCGACCAATAATTAAGGGCAAGAGTTGAGAATTGTTGGAGATGTATTAAATGACGATAATTTTGTAATTTGGACATTAGTATTTTTAAAGTTAAAAGTAAAAGCATGACATGATAGATTGATAGAATGATTGATAGGTAGAGATAAGCGTGGAAATTAATGTGGGGCATGTGAGGTGACAATACACTAATTTCACTATGCATAACAGCATAAGGAAAGTACTTGATTGTTTATATTAAAGAATTCTTGAAAAACGTAAATGACAAAGATCAAAGAGGATTATGGAAATAATCATAATCAATAACAAAAATTTAGATACGGATCTGATTTTTTTCCTGAACTTATATAATTTCATAACAAATAAACATTGTAATGGATATGTAGTTAAGATGTGATTGGTTTCAACAACTATTTTATCAACAACCAATCATATACTTTAAAAAGATTAGAAAAAAAATCATATCAGTAAAGGATCCAAATCCCAATAACAAACCCCCAACCGACATAAAATATTTTAACCTGGTTTCCAAGGAGTTCACCACTTTGCATCTTCCACTTATATTGAAAAATAAATATCATAAAATCATCATGATTGATACTTAAACTGGACATGCACATTAATCGGTTAATTTGGTCATTTTAAAACTCCAAGCGTTTTGATAGATATGATGGTGTTGTATTACAAATATAGATTTCGGTTTAAATGATATAAAATAACTAATGATATGAGGTTAGTTTTGTGGTAAATCTCTCACACCTGTATCACAAAATTACAGGTTTGAGTCTTTCACCCTCCCTATAAAACCCCGAATTTATGTAAAAGTGTAATACATCAAAAAATAAAAAATACATAATAACTTATAACAATTAAATTTAAGTATGTTGTAAGAAAAAATCGCACACACAAATCTAAATACACACAGATAATATGAAAGCATAAGAAGAAAAAGACGACACCAAATATTTTATGTAATTCAGCAATTTGCCTACGCCCACGGAACGCACCGCACTTAAACCACTACTTTCAGAACTGATTACAATCTATCTGTCTCTCTCTCAGTCTCTCTACAATTTGCTCTCTATCTCTCTAGCAACTTTTCTCACACACATTAGGGTTTACATAATTGTGGTATTTATCTGAGAGCACTAGGGTTGACCAAATCCTATCGGAGTCTATTCCTTTTTTCTCTTTCTTTACTGTGCAAGAAATCTCATTTTACACGGATTTATGTCTGACCGCTCTAGGTGCCACAGCTCTCCTCACAGCGTGAACCTCTGGGACAAAACCGCTGTCAAAGCCGCTCTCAAAATACACAGCGTGAACCTCTGATGTTTGATCGTTGTCCAAATCGCTGTCGAAATAAACAGCGTAACTCACATCGTTCTTCCTTTATGTGTGGACCGCTGTCATTAACACTGTGAAAGCCATAGCGCAATGCACAGGCGTACATCAAAATTGTCGCTGTCCTTTGCAAAGCAACACACCGCTGCGAAAGACACGGTGTGAATCAATTTTCTTTTTACCTTTAAATTGCATTAATCATCATTCTTCACCGATACCAAAAATTAACTTTGCTTTTTTTTTCATTTATTACACAAAGGACAAAAGCAAACTAACTTGCGTTTTTCATCTTCACAAAACTCCAAATTTGACTTGAGATCTTCATTAACTCTAACAAAGTATTTAATAAAGTTCGTTAAAATTTAAACACTATTTAATTAAATATAAGAGAAATTATCATTCTTCTCTTTGTAGTTTCAAAATTCTCCGATTTCCCTCCTCCTATGCCTATTTTTCTATGGTGAGATTGGTTGTATTTGTGCATTGGAGGAGGGAAATTGGAGAATTTTGAAACTAGACAGAGGAGAATAATAATTTCCCTAAATATAATATGAAAGATTTATTTCAATATATATATATTATTTATACTGTCAGTTCTTGATATAAAATATATTAGGACAAAGAATGTGGACTATAGATTATGGAGAAAATTTGACAAGTACATACACTTTGAGTCAAAGTATGTAAATTTAATGGTCCACATTCTTCGTCCACATAGAAAAACTATATATATTAAAGTAAATATATTGATAAATAGGCTAAGAATCCAATATTTCCGACTGTCATTGATATATATAATCTTCATTATATATATATATATATATATATTACTAATTACAACTCAATTAACTAGTGTATACCACTTTATATCTTCATTAGAGGTGTCAATTGAGGCAGATGGATATGATCTTTTAAAAAATATGTGATGTCGTGCTTTCAAGGAAGTAAGGAATTTTTGCCCAAGTGCAATTCGAATCCGAAGTGTATGTGTATCTGAGATTTGGATCCTCTACTAATATAATCTTTTTCATGATATTTTTAAAGCATGTGATTGGTAGTTAATAAAGTGATTGTAAAAACCAATCATAGCCTAACGACCCATTCAATGCAATGCTTATGTGTCATGAGATTAAATGAGGTCAGAAAAAAGATCAGATGACCGAATTAAGAATATGAACCAAACCGAACACCTATTTTTCAGTTCGGTTTGATTCGATTCGGTTCGATTCTGAACTTTGTGCCCACCCCTAGCAGAGGATCCAAATTCATGTATCTGATCCCATGCTGATCCGTTAAAAGTTCGGTCAGGTCCCAATCCAACAAAAAGTTTTATTCAGCCTGAAATTTGTTTTCAACTTAATTTCATTTTTCAAGTTTTTTAATTGTCCCAAATGAATCTAATTAACTTTAATTAACATATAAGTAATTAAAACAAACATTTAATTAAAATAATAAAATTTGTTAATTACAAAATTAGACAAACTTAATATAAGAGCATCATGTCAGAGTTACAAACAAACTTGATTATTAAGTATCCATTCATTTTCTCTTTGAAACACAAAGTACTATACTACTATTAAGTATAATCATCACCCGTTTAATTACTTTCTTAATAACGCAACCGTAGAAAATAAATAAAGAATATATTTACATCATGTAAGAACATACATAGTTAATGATATTAGATGAGTGAATGGCTGAGGCTTTACGCCTTTATAATCGGTTTATAAACTCTACATTTAGCATTGTTGTATTTGTTTTTCTGATTTAACCGTTTGCATTCTTGTGGGGCTAAGGGTGTGGGTCGGGGTTTCATATTTGTCCTACTCTACGATCCAACATACAGGCCACGGCGAATCATACAGTTAGGGAGGACAGGTTGATGGGTGCCTGGACAAAGTCCAGAATCCTTGATACCAAAAAAATAATAACAAAAAATAGTACTGTATTATCACTTCACGTTTCCAATTCAGATTTTATATCTCACTTCCACTACTCCACAGCTATGTAGGTTATGTCCAATACTGATATTTGACATAGAAAAAAAAAAAGTTTGAAAAGATAAAACAAAGCAAGAAAGTATAATAAAAATTAAAAAGTAAAAAAAGATTTAAATTTGATAGCTGTAAGGCAACAGAGTGCAAAATTAGAGATATATGATGACAGAGGGTCCTTCAAGACAGTGTTGACTAGATACCGACAACCAGGCTCCTATGATATTTGTGGGTTCATTTTTAGTACTTTCTTTTTTAACTCCTTAAATTTTTACTTGTTTACGGATCGACCATTATTTAATAAAATTTATTCTGATTGTATCCCTCATTTAAATGTTTTGTTTAATCACAATTTTACATCTAATCAATCAAATTTATTCTAATGTATCCTTCTTATTGTCTAATGCTTTTATTTAATTTGTATTTATTTTAAGAACGAATTACACCCACCTCCCCTGAGGTTTGCTAAATTACATATGAAAACGACTTTATCATTAACTAACACTCACCTCCCCCGCCGTCAGTCAACGTCCATTACATTTAGCCGTTGACCATATCAGGAAGGATAAAAGTCCAAAATACCCATGACATGACATCAGACACCCTATTTACTATTATAACACAAGTAAAAGACAAAAAAAAAATAGAGATTAATTGAAAAAACTATTTAAAAAATAAGATTAATTGAAAAAAATAATGTTTTTATAAAAAATTTATAAAGATTCAAAAAAAAAATTTAAATGCTGGTCCAACTATTTTTTAAAACATATATTTAAAAATTTCAATAAATATTTACAAAGGTAAAATAAATATTTTTTTTCAATGAAATATAATTAAAAATTTTAATTTTTTTTTCAATAAATATAATTTTTAAAAATATTGGTTTCTACCATCCATCACCATGATGGACGGTGGAGATCAAATTAAAAAAAATTATAAAAAAAAAAACTAAATGAAATAAAAAAAAAGATTTAAAAAAAATCCGCAAATTAATAATCCTAAAAAAATCCACCAATTCATATCATCTTCATCAATCACCTGGAAAAAAAAAATTCCAAATATAAAATAAATCACAAATTAATCTCAATAACAAAATATTACAAAACTGGAAATATTATTTTTTGTCCTAAAAATACTCAATCATCCATCATCACTCATCAGTGAAGATACCAGATCTCCAACAGGACCAACACCCACACCATCTGATACTCAACAGATCTACATCAAAAACCAGCCACACCATCATCGACCATCATCTTCCTCATCATCCCACACAAATACAAATTGAAATCAGATTCCAACACAAATACAAATTGAAATTAGATTCCAACACAATTACAAGATTCAACACTCAAATCCGACCACCACCAACAACTGAAAGCACCCAAGTACCTAACCAACCCCACCAGTCGATATGTCGATCTCTTCTCAGTGGAGGAGATCGGCGTTCGATCTCTTTGTCGGCGGCCACCCCAAACCAAAACCAATCGGCGTTCGATCTCTTTCCCTCACCTCGCGGTGGCAGCCACCCCTCTGTCGAGGGTAAAGAGAAAGGGATCAGCGAAGATGGTGATTGGAAGAAGGAGATTGGGGATGATGGTGATTGGAAGACGGTTTGGGTGAGCGGCGGCAAGGGTTTGGGTTATGGAGAAGATGGTGATTGGAAAAAGATGATGAAGAATGATGAAAAAAATTGGGTTTTAAATTTGGGTTTGGATGAAATGATGATTGGAAGAAGATGATGAAGAAATTTGGGTTTTAAATTTGGGTTTGGATAAAATGATGATTGGAAGAAGATGATGATGATTAGATGCGAGGCAAAACGCTGGGTGGAATTTTTTTGGTTTTTGGATGTGAGGCAAAACGGTGGTGATGAGCAGCAGTGGATCAAGTTGTTTTGAAAAAAAAAAGATTTTGGTTGTTTTGATATCTAGACAGTGGATCAAGTTGTTTTGATTGTGTTTAAGTTTTTTTTTTTTTTGTTGTGTTTAGTGTTGGACTTATGAGAAATCTGGGTTTGGAAGAAAAATTGAAGATATGATATATATATATTTTTTTTAAATTTCGTTTTGTTTTAATTTTTTTTATTTATTTTATAATTTGATCTCCACCGTCCATCACCATGATGGATAGTGGAAACCAATCTTTTTTTAAATTATTTTTATTGAAAATAAATTAAAGTTTTTCTATTTTTAAATTTTGGTGTATCAGTATTTTTTTCTTTTTTAATCTGACGTGTACAGTATATAAGTAATTAAAAGACAAAATTACCCTTCCTCATAAGGTCAACTATTAGATTAGACGGACGTTAACTGATGGTGGGGGAGGTGAGTGTTAATTAATGATAAAGTCGTTTTCATCTGTAATTTAATAAACCTCAGGGGAGGTGGGTGTAATTCGTTCTTATTTTAATTTAATTATTATTTATATTAACATTTATAATAAACTAAAATTAAATATATAATACAAAATTTATTAAATGTTAATAAAAAAACACTAAATTGAAAACAAAACAATTAAAGCAACACACAACATTAATAAAAACATTAAGGAAAAATACAACAAAAATTACAACAACAATTTAGTAGTCCAGGAGATCATTTGCGGATCCTTCAAGATCATTGAAATATTGGCCAAAAGAGCCAAAGGTATTTTGAGATCCTTGGCCTAGTTGTTGAGCTCTTTTTTCCATAATTTTTTATCGTTCATTTCGAAAAAAACTCGCGTAGGCTTGGATCAGTTTCGAAATTCAAATCTTTTAGTAAAATTTTATTTTCCTCCTATAGTTCAACCACTACCCATTTTTTTGACTCATTTTGAGCTCATATCATTTGGATTTCGTAAATTTTTTGCCTATCTGCAATGCCTTTTTTCAAAATTTCTCGAAGTTGTTGACTATCATGCTTGATAGAGCCAAGAAATTTTGAATTTTGTTCATCAACTATCCTTTTTAATTTTGCTTTCTTCACCCCAGCGGGCTTTTGAGATGAACTACCGCCAATATCATCATCAATTATATTAAGAGAAAATGCAGATAGTCCAGGAGTTGCCGATGTAAGAGACTCTATAGTTGGAGAGTCTGATTGTGATAAACAAAAGTCACATTTATGCCTTTGAAAGACTTGTGTTGGACTAGCGTCATTTGCAAATTTTGAAATATCTTTAAGGATGGGTCACACGTGATCAAATTTGAATCCTTTCATGTACTTCTTATCTTGCGTTAATAACGTTTTGGCTCGATTTATCTATAAAATGAGATAAATACATATTGTTAAAATTCAATATTAGATATAACATTTCTAAAACTAGAATAGTAACAAATACTTACAATATATTGTTCTGAAGCACCACTAGGATTTAGATTTTCTATTTGTCGCACGCATCCCCTCAATTTGCTTACTGCAGTATGGATAGTTTGCATTCAACATTGCAAAGATCTTCTGCCACGAAGTTCGGTGATAAATTCAGGTTAGTTAATTTTTTAACTTATCATAATATTATGTTATTAAAGTGTGAAATGTTAATTGTTACGAAATAATAGAAAAAATGAATATTTAAGAGGGTTAGACCATCTCCAACCGTTGCGGCATCTCAAAATTGCCGCAAAAACGCCCTCCAACCCAGCGGCAATCTTTGCACCAACGGTCAGGAGATGAACAATGTCGTGCAATATATTGCGCGACACTGTTCATCTTTGAGCAGACACTGTTGCTTTTTTTTTCTATCCCTCAACTTTTATAAAATCACATTTTTACCCTATTTATAAAAATCTATTTTAATTATATCCTTTATTTAAAGGTTTTGTTTATTCACAGTTTTACCCTTATTCAATTAAATTTATTCCAATTTGGTCATTTTTATTATTTAATGATTTTGTTTTGATTTAATTATTATTGATATTAACATTTATAATAAATTAAAATGAAGTGTATAATTAAAAATTTAAATGCAATTTTTTTAAAATAAATCACTTAATTCAAAACATCGAAAATTAAAGCAAAATACATTAATTAATAAAAACATTAAAAACAAAATACAAACTTCATAGTGATAAAATAAATTCTCACTAATTGGAATACATTAAAATTAAAGAAAAATACAACATAAATTACAACAACGATTTAGTAGTCTAGAAGACCATTTCCAGATCCTCCGAGATTATTGAAAAAATCACCAAAAGACCCAGGTGAACTATCGAATCCCTGGCCTAGTTGCCGAGCATGTTTTGCCATAATTTTTAATTGATGTTGATTCACAAGCTCACACTTTCTTGGATCAGTTACGGGATCCAAATCCATAATTATAATTTTGGTTTCCCGAAGCTCCAATTTTCTCTCCAAAATATCGTTAGTTCTTTGTCTCTCCTGATTGTTTTTTTTCAAAAACTTCCATGAGTTTTTCTTGTCCTTCTTTAAAAGTGTCAACAATTGTTGAATTTTCTTCCGCAGGCCTCCTTTTCAGTTTTGCTTTCTTCACCCCAACAGGCCGTTGAGATGAACCACCCTCGACGCCATCACTAGCTATATACAGAGAAAATGAAGATAGTCCAAGACATGCCGTTGTTGCAGACTCTAAAGTTGGAGAGTCTTCTTGTGATGATACAATATGACCCGCAAGGCTGATGCTGCAGTATCGTTATATGAAAATTTTTGCATATCCTTGAGGATGGGCTACACAAGATCAAACTTGAATCCATTTTTGAATTTCTTATATTGTGCTAATAAGACTTTTGCACGGTTCATCTGCAAAATGATACAAATATATATATATTGTTAAAATTTAATATTAAATATAATTTTTCTACAACTTTAATTTTAACAAATAATCACAATATCAGCTTCAGAGGCACCACTAGGATTAAGATTTTCGATCTGTCGTAGGCATCCCAGCAATTTCCTAACTGCATTAAGGATAGCTCTCATCCGTCACTGCAAACTTCTGTTATTACGAAGCTCGATGATAAAATCTGATTTTTTGTTGTTGTATTTACTCTCAACTTGAGACCAGAACATCTCTTTCGATTGGTAAATACCTATGATCGGGTTTTGCAAAACATCAAGATATACATGACAAAGGTGTATGTCTTCTGCATGTGTGTATGAAGAACTTCAGATTGAAGACATTTTTTGGAAAAAGTGATTTGAAGGGAAAATTGATTTCAAGAGATAAATGATTCAAAGGGATAAGAGATTTGAAAGGATGGGTTTAATTTAGTGTGGGTTTGTATTTATAGAAATTAGGAGGGATTCTTTTCAGATTTAATTCTATGGTTCAGATGGTGAGGAAAATCACCCATTGGTTGGCATTAGATAAGATGGTGTTAGATGAAAATACCCGATTTCAAGAATTCCTAGCTCGACATAGAAAAATCAAAGATAAAGAGGTTCACATTACACTCTGAAATGCTTTAATAGATCATTTATGGGATGAATATACTAATTCAGATAATTAGATGATAATATGATAATCAATATGTACTTTTAATTTTATGCTTTTTACCGAATCAATTTAATTTCTATTAATGTATTAATTTCATAATTTCGTATCATATTGCAATATTATGTTAATTATGGGGTGAAATGTTAATTGTGGAGAAATATTAAAAAAAAAAAAAAAAAGGAAAGAAAGGGAATATTTAAAGGAATATTATTTTTAGAGTAAAATTTGGTGCGGTGGGTTAGAGATAGAACAGTGAAATAGTGTGAAAATTGCACCAAAAGAACTATTTTATTTGGAGATGCCCTAGAGATGAAAATAAAATAAAATTGGTATTTAAGTTGCTGGAAAGTTACACCAATTTAGCATTTTGGGTTGGACATGTTCTTAATCTAATTATAAACTGAAAAAGACAATAGTGAGGTGGTGCCATTTTGTTTTCTTTCTTTAAAAAAAGATTACTTCACGTGGAACACACTTGTGGTCGGAGAGAAGAATAAGAGAAAGCAAACATAATGAAACCAAAGTTATTAAACATACCTTGTTTCAGGTTGGACAGAAAAATCAGGGTCACAAGGAGTGAAATTTTCTTCAATAGTGCTGATGAGTGATATATTTCCTATTATATCCAAAAATAAAAAACAACTTCGTTAAAATCAGTCTCTCTAACATATCACAAAACAATACAAAGAAAAGAGAAATTACAAAGAGAAAAGATACTTACATTGAAGATATGTTCACTGAGATATTTATATTGAAAAATTCTTGAAAAGAAAAAAGAGGGAAAATAAAACATTAATAAAGCCTAACTGGTGTGAAAAAAAAAAAAAAAACAATGGAGTGAAAGAAATGTGTTTAGATGGTAAGAAAGTGTCTAGTAAAGTTGATAGAAGAGAAAAGATTATTTATAGAAGGGAGAGGTGTTGTGGTAAAGTGAAAATGTAGGGTTAATTAGGAATTCCGCCTCCTATAGCAAATGTTTTTAAGAAATAAAAAATAAATTGAAAAGTGAAAAAAAAAAAAAAAAAAAAAATTTGACTTACAAGTTGCAAGTACTTATTATTAAAGTTCATCGCAGTGCCTTGTGACCTTGTCGGTGGTTACACATTGGCACATTGCAATATGCAGGTCAATAATGATAAAGGTACAAATAGTATTTTAATTGGCAAAAACCTTTTTTTTTTTTTTTATATATATTTTTTTATATTTTTTATATTTTTAAGGTATCAACTAATTACAAACAACCACGGCAATCAGCCACAACAAAGGAACTAACACAGGGAGGAAATTCCTCCAACCAAAACATGTCCTCAACGTAGGAGAGACCGTTAATAGGCAAAAACTTAACCTGGTAGGTAAACTTAACTAGGTCTGAGTTATGTCAAAAGTTTAATTTTTTGAAAACTAGGTCTGAGTTATGTCAAAAGGCAGTAGTTGAAGAACATTAACTTTTCTCAGATCTGTATACTTATAATTTATATGACATATTTAGCCCCTCTTTCATCTGGATCTCTTTAAGTCTCAACCAATAATTAAGGGCAAGAGTTGAGAATGGTTAGAGATGTATTAAATGATGATAATTTTGTAATTTGGATAAATTTATTTTTAAAGTTAAAAGTAAAAGCATGACATGATACTATGATAGATTGAGTTAGAGATAAGCATTGGAAATTAATGTGGGGCATGTGAGCTGACAATACACTAATTTCACTATGTCATGCTTATTATATTGGAAAATTCTACACAATACTTCTTAACTAGTAGAGATAGTAGATATGGTAGTGTCTTTTCCACACTCGTGGGTTAGGGATTCGAATTTCATCATACATATTTCATATATATATATATATGTGGAGAACCTTATTGTAATATTCGTAAATGTAATACTTATATATATATATATATATATATATATATATATATATATATATTAGCTCTATATAAAAAATAAATAAAAAAAAGGACTTCGGATTCCTAATTATAGCTCAATTTCTCTTTTTTTTGTTTTTAATTTGTTTTAATTTTCTATACCATTAATGTCCTTAATGTAATTTCAAATTACTTAAGATACTTGATATATGTATAAACAATCTATACAAAATAAAAGGTATATATGACATTTCATTATTTGTGCATTGTTGTATTTGTTTATCAAAATGCTTAGAGCATCTCCAATGCTAATGTGGGTTGTGAAAAAACTAGATGCCACGTAGAATGAATAGCCAATGCAACCTCTTTAATACAACTCCAGGCTGAGGTGGCAATTTTTTTTTAGGGGCTGTCTACATGACTCTCTGATTTCAGAGGGTCTGTTGGATAGTCGTCATGTTGGCCCAGTCAACAACCACTCCTGTCTTCTACTCTATTTTATTCAACAATTTTAAAGTATATTTAAGGAGACAATAAAAAAAATTGACATGTCATTAAAAATATGTATTTTACAAGTGAAGCATTGGAGACCACTTTTTTTAATTGGATGTCTATCAAGTTTAGTTGCATACCACATATGAAACAATTGGTTTGACAATGTTGACATATCACCATTTTTTTCAAATGCAAATCACATTACTATTGGAGATGTTCTTAGAGTTTTGTTTTTCATTGTTGGCATTGTTATAATAATCCCAAATTTATGTAAAAGTGTAATACTTCAAAAAATAAAAAATAACTTATAACAATTAATTTAAGTATTAATAAATTTCATTTATTAATAGTGTATATGATGGTTTCATTTTTATGTGATACCACTCTATCTTCTTTAGAGGTGTCAAATGAGCTCAATTACCAATGGTCTCTTGCCTTGGTGGTTGGAATCTCCAAGTGAGTTTCTACCTGTTAGGTTTTGACTTGTATTCCTAAGCGAACCCGATGTGAACAAAACAAGACTCAACTGATGTGGTACTTCCTAGAAGACATGGGATAATGTTTGGAAGTTGAATGCGGTGTTTTAGGGAGGTTTGAAGATCATGAAGAACTGAATAAATGGTTTGTTTCATCGTATGGATCGCGGTTTTCTGAGCGATGTAATTTAAGGTGACTTGTAACGGTTTAGGAAGCGGGTGTACAACCGTGACCCGAATCGTAGTCAATAATAAGCATACGTGAAACGGGAAATCTTCAACGGAAAAGGAAGTAGTTTGTTTCTGGAAGTTCTTGTGCTTGAAGGAAAATGATTTACTCCTTACAAGAAGACTTGTCATAAAAGGAAATAGTATTTATGTGGAACAAGTAAGTCTTGTACGTTTAGGAGTATGATTTCCTTTTATATTATACTCCCTGTAACTAGTATAAATAGACCTTGTATTTAGGTTATTTTGTGTGGAGAAAAAGGAACACCATGTAAACATCAGAGAGTGTGAGTGAGATCCGGGGAGACCCAATGGGAATATCCGAGGAGGGATCCAAGGGAATATCGGTGGATCAAGTTAGAGATCCGTGGGTGATATTTAGGGGAGACCTAGGGGATATTATGGGGTTCTTGGTGAGGATCTTATGAGTGTGGTTTGGGGTTAGGTGTGAGAGAGAATCCTGGAGTATATGGTTGTAACAATTTATCATATAGTGGAACTTTCTCTGTCGTCTTGACGGCCCGTGGTTTTTTTACCCATTTTGGGTTTTCCACGTATATCTTGTATTGTGATTGTTTTATTCTCTCTCATCTATTTTTCTGCTTATTGACGTTATTATTTGCTATGAGTTATGGGCGTATATTAGGCACGGCGTTTCCGCGTTCATCGTTCTAGAGGATTATCCCTAACAATTGGTATCAGAGCCTTATGGTTTGGCGATGGCGATGGCGATGGCGATTTCAAGTCTTTACGGGAGATTGTATGGAGGACTTGGTGGCATTGGGATAATGATGATCATGGTTGCCTAGTATGGTTTAGCAAAGGAGATACGTCTTGAAGGCGATATTTGAACTCGTTAGGGTTTGATGAAAGGAAGAATTTGATGGAGCAAAAGTTTGGCTTGTGGTGACAGGTACAAGTCATGGAGATTCAATCTGGGTTACACAAGGAGCTGATTGACTATAAAAAAAAAAAAAAAAATCTCCTGACTACAAAAAGAAACTCCTGACTATTAAAAAAAAAATAAAAAAAATCTCTTTATGGTGTGGTGTGGTGTGGTGTGGGGCTTATCCGGCAGAGCACTCCCAGTTTCTAATAGCAAGTCTTTCACCAGGTATGTGATGCAAGGACAGAAGGTCTTTCATAGGTTTGGGTGATGTAAGGACATGTTTATCCTTTTGGCAGTTTTCCCCACTAGCCATAGAAGAGGATATATTGCTGCTAGTGGTCCATAATTGTGCACAAGGCATTGGTCAAAAAGTGATGCAAGGTGTATGGTGGACAAAGATGTCGATGGCTGACGAACTCCCTAGAAATCTGACTTGAGGAGTTGCACCACAATTTCAGCAGGTTATTTCAACATGGTGCCGGAACAACGAACAAAAAAAAAAAAAAATGTGTTGAAGGAAAATCTTAGGATAGTTCGTTCCTAAGTGGTTATACCTTGTGGTGGGGTATGGTGATTCTCGGTGATGAGAATTATGGCTGTGGACAAAGGTCTTGAGAATTCAAGTCAAAAGGGAGAATTGTTAGGTTTTGACTTGTATTCCTAAGCGAACCCGATGTGAACAAAATAAGACTCAACTGATGTGGTACTTCCTAGAAGACGTGGGATAATGTTTGGAAGTTGAAGGCGGTGTTTTAGGGAGGTTTGAAGATCATGAAGAACTGGATAAATGGTTTGTTTCATCGTATGGATCGCGGTTTTCTGAGCGATGTAATTTAAGGTGACTTGTAACGGTTTAGGAAGCGGGTGTACAACCGTGACCCGAATCGTAGTCAATAATAAGCATACGTGAAACGGGAAATCTTCAACGGAAAAGGAAGTAGTTTGTTTCTGGAAGTTCCTGTGCTTGAAGGAAAATGATTTACTCCTTACAAGAAGACTTGTCATAAAAGGAAATAGTATTTATGTGGAACAAGTAAGTCTTATACGTTTAGGAGTATGATTTCCTTTTATATTATACTCTCTGTAACTAATATAAATAGACCTTGTATTTAGATTATTTTGTGTGGAGAAAAAGGAACACCATGTAAACATCAGAGAGTGTGAGTGAGATTAGAGGAGACCCAATGGGAATATCCGAGGAGGGATCCAAGGGAATATCGGTGGATCAAGTTAGAGATCCATGGGTGATATTTAGGGGAGACCTAGGGGATATTGTGGGGTTCTTGGTGAGGATCTTATGAGTGTGGTTTGGGGTTAGGTGTGAGAGAGAATCCTGGAGTATATGGTTGTAACAATTTATCATATAGTGAAACTTTCTCTGTCGTCCTGACGGCCCGTGGTTTTTTACCCGTTTTGGGTTTTCCACGTATATCTTGTGTTGTGATTGTTTTATTCTCTCTCATATATTTTTCTGCTTATTGACGTTATTATTTGCTATGAGTTATGGGCGTATATTAGGCACGGCGTTTCCCCGTTCATCGTTCTAGAGGATTATCCCTAACAATTGGTATCAGAGCCTTATGGTTTGGCGATGGCGATGGCGATGGCGATTTCAAGTCTTTATGGGAGATTGTATGGAGGACTTGGTGGCATTAGGATAATGATGATCATGGTTGCCTAGTATGGTTTAACAAAGGAGATACGTCTTGAAGGCGATATTTGAACTCGTTAGGGTTTGATGAAAGAAAGAATTTGATGGAGCAAAAGTTTGGCTTGTGGTGATAGGTACAAGTCATGGAGATTCAATCTGGGTTACATAAGGAGCTGATTGACTATCAAAAAAAAAAAAAGTCTCTTTGTGGTGTGGTGTGGTGTGGTGTGGTGTGTTGTGGGGCTTATCCGACAGCGCACTCCCAGTTTCTAGTAGCAAGTCTTTCACCAGGTATGTGATGTAAGGACAGAAGGTCTTTCATAGGTTTGGGTGATGTAAGGACATGTTTATCCTTTTGGCAGTTTTCCCCACTAGCCATAGAAGAGGATATGTTGCTGCCAGTGGTCCATAATTGTGCACAAGGCATTGGTCAAAAAGTGATGCAAAGTGTATGGTGGACAAAGATGTCGATGGCTGACGAACTCCCTGAAAATCTGACTTGAGGAGTTGCACCATAATTTCAGCAGGTTATTTCGACATTGTGCCGGAACAACGAACAAAAAAAAAAAAAAAAAAAAAAATGTGTTGAAGGAAAATCTTAGGATAGTTCGTTCCTAAGTGGTTATACCTTGTGGTGGGGTATAGTGATTCTCGGTGATGAGAATTATGGCTGTGGACAAAGGTCTTGAGAATTCAAGTCAAAGGGGAGAATTGTTAGGTTTTGACTTGTATTCCTAAGCGAACCCGATGTGAACAAAACAAGACTCAACTGATGTGGTACTTCCTAGAAGACGTGGGATAATGTTTGGAAGTTGAATGCGGTGTTTTAGGGAGGTTTGAAGATCATGAAGAACTGAATAAATGGTTTGTTTCATCGTATGGATCGCGGTTTTCTGAGCGATGTAATTTAAGGTGACTTGTAACGGTTTAGGAAGCGGGTGTACAACCGTGACCCGAATCGTAGTCAATAATAAGCATACGTGAAACGGGAAATCTTCAACGGAAAAGGAAGTAGTTTGTTTCTGGAAGTTCTTGTGCTTGAAGGAAAATGATTTACTCCTTACAAGAAGACTTGTCATAAAAGGAAATAGTATTTATGTGGAACAAGTAAGTCTTGTACGTTTAGGAGTATGATTTCCTTTTATATTATACTCCATGTAACTAGTATAAATAGACCTTGTATTTAGGTTATTTTGTGTGGAGAAAAAGGAACACCATGTAAACATCAGAGAGTGTGAATGAGATCAGGGGAGACCCAATGGGAATATCCGAGGAGGGATCCAAGGGAATATCGGTGGATCAAATTAGAGATCCGTGGGTGATATTTAGGGGAGACCTAAGGGATATTGTGGGGTTCTTGGTGAGGATCTTATGAGTGTGGTTTGGGGTTAGGTGAGAGAGAGAATCCTGGAGTATATGGTTGTAACAATTTATCATATAGTGGAACTTTCTCTGTCGTCTTGACGGCCCGTGGTTTTTTACCTGTTTTGGGTTTTCCACGTATATCTTGTGTTGTGATTGTTTTATTCTCTCTCATCTATTTTTCTGCTTATTGACGTTATTATTTGCTATGAGTTATGGGCGTATATTAGGCACGGCGTTTCCGCGTTCATCGTTCTAGAGGATTATCCCTAACAATTGGTATCAAAGCCTTATGGTTTGGCGATGGCGATGGCGATTTCAAGTCTTTACGGGAGATTGTATGGAGGACTTGGTGGCATTGGGATAATGATGATCATGGTTGCCTAGTATGGTTTAGCAAAGGAGATACGTCTTGAAGGCGGTATTTGAACTCGTTAGGGTTTGATGAAAGGAAGAATTTGATGGAGCAAAAGTTTGGCTTGTGGTGACAGGTACAAGTCATGGAGATTCAATCTGGGTTACACAAGGAGCTGATTGACTATCAAAAAAAAAAAAAAAATTCTCCTTACTACAAAAAGAAACTCCTGACTATTAAAAAAAAAAAAAAAAAAATCTCTTTGTGGTGTGGTGTGGTGTGGTGTGGGGCTTATTCGGCAGAGCACTCCCAGTTTCTAGTAGCAAGTCTTTCACCAGGTATGTGATGCAAGGACAGAAGGTTTTTCATAGGTTTGGATGATGTAAGGACATGTTTATCCTTTTGGCAGTTTTCCCCACTAGCCATAGAAGAGGATATGTTGCTGCTAGTGGTCCATAATTATGCACAAGGCATTGGTCAAAAAGTGATACAAGGTGTATGGTGGACAAAGATGTCGATGGCTGACGAACTCCCTGGAAATCTGACTTGAGGAGTTGCACCACAATTTCAGCAGGTTATTTCGACATGGTGCCGGAACAATGAACAAAAAAAAAAAAAATGTGTTTGAAGGAAAATCTTAGGATAGTTCGTTCCTAAGTGGTTATACCTTGTGGTGGGGTATGGTGATTCTCGGTGATGAGAATTATGGCTGTGGACAAAGGTCTTGAGAATTCAAGTCAAAAGGGAGAATTGTTAGGTTTTGACTTGTATTCCTAAGCGAACCCGATGTGAACAAAACAAGACTCAACTGATGTGGTACTTCCTAGAAGACGTGGGATAATGTTTGGAAGTTGAAGGCGGTGTTTTAGGGAGGTTTGAAGATCATGAAGAACTGAATAAATGGTTTGTTTCATCGTATGGATCGCGGTTTTCTGAGCGATATAATTTAAGGTGACTTGTAACGGTTTAGGAAGCGGGTGTACAACCGTGACCCGAATCGTAGTCAATAATAAGCATACGTGAAACGGGAAATCTTCAACGGAAAAGGAAGTAGTTTGTTTCTGGAAGTTTTTGTGCTTGAAGGAAAATGATTTACTCCTTACAAGAAGACTTGTCATAAAAGGAAATAGTATTTATGTGGAACAAGTAAGTCTTGTACGTTTAGGAGTATGATTTCCTTTTATATTATACTCCCTGTAACTAGTATAAATAGACCTTGTATTTAGGTTATTTTGTGTGGAGAAAAAGGAACACCATGTAAACATCAGAGAGTGTGAGTGAGATCCGGGGAGACTCAATGGGAATATCCGAGGAGGGATCCAAGGGAATATCGGTGGATCAAGTTAGAGATCCGTGGGTGATATTTAGGGGAGACCTAGGGGATATTGTGGGGTTCTTGGTGAGGATCTTATGAGTGTGGTTTGGGGTTAGGTGTGAGAGAGAATCCTGGAGTATATGGTTGTAACAATTTATCATATAGTGAAACTTTCTCTGTCGTCCTGACGGCCCGTGGTTTTTTACCCGTTTTGGGTTTTCCACGTATATCTTGTGTTGTGATTGTTTTATTCTCTCTCATCTATTTTTCTGCTTATTGACGTTATTATTTGCTATGAGTTATGGACGTATATTAGGCACGGCGTTTCCGCATTCATCGTTCTAGAGGATTATCCCCAACACTACCATCAAGGTTCAAGACTTGGTATGTACATAATTATTGTCTCACCTTTGGCTATTAAATCCCAAAGTGTAGGGAGCCCTCTCCCGATTATGGGAGTAACCCTCACTCCAGTTGTGAGAGTTGTAATCCATTTATAACCTCTCCCAGACAGTGGGAGTAGTATTCCGGGCTGTGCTTGTAGAGTTTTATCTCGCTAGTTCCCGGTAGTTGTTTGTACATCTCAAATAAATAAAAAATAAAAAATAAAAAATGAGCTCAATTGAGCCAGATGGAAATGATTATATAAAAAATTTATAAATAAATAAAATTAAATTAAAATGGCGTTGTTGTATTTGTTTTTTTTTTTAAATATATATATTAAAAGTAAAGCTATCGGACCTAAAAAATCAACTTAAATTTTCGACCAAAACCTATATGGTAACATTACTTGGGATCTTAAAAAGAGTAACGTGGATCCATATTGTATATGATGTTACCCCTTACCACATGGTATTTGGGTTAAAATTTGAGTTAATTTTTTGTGTTCGAAAACATTACTCATATATTTATTATCAATAGAGTATTATCAACTCACATAGTCACATGCATCACATTTCCAATTTGATTTGATATTTCACTTCCACAGCTATGTATTTATGTAAGTTATGTCGGACAGACAGAGGGAGGTCAGTGTTTGCAATTATTTTTTTCTGGTGTGAAGATTCAAACTTAAATTTTTATTTTAACTTTTGATTTTTTGAACAAATACAAACTTAAAAAAATCTGACCTTTCACATCGTACCCATTTACCTTGTCCTTTTCAGATTTATTTTGTTTTAATTATATCTTTTCCAGATTTAGTTGAGAGAGAAAATTAATAGTGAATTACCATTACACAATGTTCAAGTTTTTACAGGGTTTGCAAATTTGATGGATCATATAGCTTTCGTGCTCTGTTTAGAGATATTGGGGTTATTAATAGTCAGGTGACTCAAGTCATCCCTAGAAATAGAAATGTAATGTAAGACAAAAACAAAATTAAAAAGCTACTTATTGTTAGCTTCTTATCAATACTGATATTTGACATAATAAAAAAAGTTTGAAAAGATAAAACAAAGCAAGAAAGTATAAAATAAAAAGTAAAAAAAAGATTTAAATTTGATAGCTTGAAGGCAACAGAGTGCGAAATTAGAGATATATTAAAGCGTCTCTGGATGACCGGAATCTGATGATGGAGAGTACTTCGAGACAGTGTTGACTAGACACTGACAGCTATGATATTTGTTGAGTTCATTTTTGCTAATCCTTTAAAATGGACATCCACAATTCCACATGTGTCCATTTATAAACCAAAAGTTAATAAATTAATTATTTTATATTTTAAATATTGTTACACTGATTTTATCCCCTTTCATTAAAAGAAAAAAATAATAATAATAATAATATATATATATATATATATATACATTAAAAGTTATTTGATAAGAAATTAAAATTAAACTTTAAAAAAAAAAAACTAAAAATTATTTGATCTATTGTTAGAGCATCTCCAACCATATTCTTTAAATTTTAGCTATTTTAGCTAGCAAATTTCCGTGAGATCACTCCAACCATCCTCACTATTATAGTTAGTCATTAATGTTTTAATATTTTTAAAATTTAAAATATAAATAAATTTATTTTGTTTTAAATTGTACAAAAAAGAGAGAGAAGATCAATCAACTTAGAAATAATTAAAAAATAAGAGAGAAAAGATAGGAAGCTTGAAATAGCTCCCTACATTTAGAGAACCTCTTGATGGCTCTCTAAAATAGGGAGTCATTTAAGGAGCTCCTTGGAGTGCTCTAAAGCAAAATTCACTCCCTATTTTAGCTAAGGACATGGTTTAGGGAGTCCCATGGAGATGTTTTTAAAGTCAAAAATCAATATTAAAATTTATAAACTAAAATATCAGCATCTTCTCTGACACCCAAAGCCTAACCTAAACTCAAATACCAAACCCTACCACCACCACCCAAACACACGGCCCTAGTCCCTCTCTAAACACTTATTTTTTTTCTTCTCTAGTATCTCTTATTCTCTTCTTCAATGCTCTCTATTAGGGGTAGGCACCCAAACCGATAAATCAAACAACCCGCCCAACCCAAACCAATATAAGCGGGTTGGATTGGTTTTCTTAAATAAATAAATAACCGATTGGGTTATTTTTTAGCAACCCGATCTGTTTGGGTTGGTTTGTGAGTTGTATTTTATCAAACCGCATAACCCAACCCAACCCAACTCAAACTATTACAATTACATAATATTATATATATACATATGAGTAATGCTAGACGTCCCAAATTTTTTTTCTAAAATTCTGTCCTAAATGATGTAGCACGAGGTGTAAGCATATTATAAATCTTGAGATTATGTGGTAACTGATGTGATGTTGACATCTCACATGCCATATCATTTGGGATAGAATTTAGGAAAAAAAATTGGGACATCTAGCATTATTGTATATATATATATATATATATATAGAGAGAGAGAGAGAGAGAGAGAGAGAGAGAGAGAGAGAGAGAGAGAGAGAGAGAGAGAGAGAGAGGTTCTCTAGTAAAGACGTTCTGAAATTATAAGTTAGACGTCCAACCACAGCCATACATTCATATTGGGTGTGGGTATTTATTAATGTGGGACTATGGGCCCACTGTGAATATGTGACTGTAGTTGGACGTCCTGAAATTATAAAGTCAGAACGATCCTGATTAGAGAAGTATTATATATATATATATATATATATCATTATAAACTTAACCTAATTTTATATTATATTTCTTTCCAAGTTCTAGCCCCACTATTTCTTCTCAAAGCTACTACATTCCAAGTTGTTAGCACTAACACGTAATCTTTCTTAAGAGTAAGTAACTATTCTTTATATTTATTTTTCAAAGCATTAGGTTTTATATATAATGTTTTAATGTTTTATACAAAAACGCATTACATAATTGTATGATTATATTCATTTTTCGTATTGTATGATTCGACTGTACTAAACTCTACCAACAAAATTGTAGTAATTGTTTTTATTTTGTTTCCAATATGTATTAGGCAATCGTAACTATTACTTGTGTTTTTTTTATATAAAAAAATTATAATTACTATTCCACACTTAAGTTAAATCTAGTATTATTGTAATTATTTTCTATAAACCGTAAAATCGAACAAAACAAAACCGATTTTTATGGTTTGGTTTGGTTTGAGTTGTAGAAAAAATAATCCGATTAAATAATGGGTTGGTTTTGGGTATAGTCAACCCCAACTCAAACCAACCAATGCCCACAGAGTTCTGAAAGAAGGAAAAAAAAAAAAACTCCTAATTGTGTTTTGCTACAAAGAGTGAAAAACATATTGTTAAAAATGAGATTTTAAATGCAAAATCAAAGGTGGTGAGTCAAAAAGTGGGAAAGATGAGTTTTTTAAGCAAACGGTTGAGATGGAATACCAGCCTTGTCTGGTCTTCACTAGGGAGTACTGAGTAAAAATGAGGATATTGTGATTGAAAAGGAGAAATCGCCGGAGAAGATGATGAGGAGAGAGGTTTTTTATTTATTTAAATAATAATTAAATCTTTATTAAAAATTTAATTTAAGTTTCTTTTACAAATTTATCTATTTTCCCTTATTTAATTAACTAATTTCTAACCGATAAAGTATTTGTTAACCTTTGATTAATTTTTTTGATACATGGCAACATGTAAGGAGGGAAAAAAAGGGAAGTGATTTGAAAAATTATAGAGTTAAAGAAAAGAAAATTTGTATTGGAGATGCTGCAAATCCGGTGTTCTTTGTGCATGAAGCTCTATCTCCTCCATGAAGTTCTTTGTTCTTGGGAGATTGCACAAGTCTGATGCGATCTCCATGTTTATTTATTTATTTTCAATGTTTTCAATAATTTTTTTAATTTAACATAATTTAATAAAAATGTATCCTTATTATTATATTTTTTGACACGTGGCACATTTTGAAAAGTATTATATTTAAAGTCAAAAATACCACTAACTTTGTTAGTCAAAATTAACGGTTGATTAATAGAAAGACTTAAATGATGTATTTTGGAAACAAAAAAAAAAGTATTAAAGTTACTAATATAACAAAAACATTTAAAAGTGTGACATTTCCCGAAAAAGTAAGGACTTCAGTGAAATTCCCTTTTGATGATGTAACACCCTTTAATGATTTAAGCTAATAGATTAAAGGTTTAATATTAAAAACCTCATTTGACCTTTTGACTATTTTTGGATGATAAGATTAAGATGCGCTTATTCAACAACATCCCTGAGTTCTATTGGAATTAAACGTTCAGTTAAGTGGTAGGGGCAAATTTGTTCATTCCAAAACAAAATAAAAAATAAAAAGTAAGAATAAAAAATTTAAAAAACCTATCCTCTATATCTCTCACTTTGCCTATTTCCATTCTCTCAATCCCTTCTATTCCTTTTTTTCATTGTGGTTGGATTTGAAGTTGGTTTTAATTGGATTGAAGTTGTTTTTAGTAGGAAAAAATTGATGGTGATGTGTGGTGATGGAGTCAGTGACGGTGGGATCATCGACGATGGTAAAGGTTGGCAAAGTCTGCTCCCTCTTCATCTTCCTCATCTTCATCGTGCAATGGAGATCTGCAAATATCCACCTAATGAATATCGCGTGATGGGGATATGATTATCTCTACCATAAGATTGAAAGATCTCCATTTCACAGTGGAGAACTGCATATCGCAATCCCCATCGGATGATGGAGATCTACTAAATATTTTTTCCTTTTTTTTTTTTGATCTTTTTCTAGAATGTTCAACGTAGTTCAATTATCTGACTAGGAATGCAAATACTATTGATACAAGGAAAGAGAAAATAGATTTTTAGGGATATAGAAGACATTTTCATGACATATCAAGGGCATAAAAATCCTTTACTCTGGTCAACTCGAGTCAATCTAATGGAATGCTAACCATCGTTAGAACTTAGAGGATGTTGTTTAATAAATTCATTTTTATATGGAAAATATATTTTTAACGATATTGAACACATTTTCATGACATGTCAAGGGAATAATAGTCCTTTACTCTGATCAACTCGAGTCAATCTAACGGATACTAACCGTTGTTAGAACTTAGAGGATGTTGCGAAATAAATGAATTTAGTTGTGGTTTATAATTTTAACCATAGATTAAATACAATCCTCCATTTTCAATCCCAACCAATGTGACAATTGAGATGTCAATTGATGAGTAGATATATATGTAAATGAGATAAATCATTATTAATACATATCCATTCACCAATTAACACATTAACTGCTACGTAGGTTGGAATTAAAAATGTATGACTATAGATGAGATGTCTAGCATTACTTTAAATCCAATAGCCAATGGGCCTAAACTTTAAAATCCAAGTCGAGTAATGACTTGGTTTGAATCCAAAAATAAATGAAAAATGAAAAATTACTTGTGTTAAATTATGGCATGTTGAGTTTTATCAATTTTGAAAATGTTATAATAGCTTGAGTTTTATGACTCATAGTCTGGTGATCACAATTCACAAAGCGAACTATTCTTTTACCTTTTATTAAAGAATACAGTGTGCGTATCATATTAAACGGCATGCTTCTATTTTTTGGAAGAGCTATACTCTTTGATTATATCTCCCTTAAAAAAAAAATAGTAAACTGTATAATTTGAATTAATTTGAATTCATTTTATTAATTGAAAATATAAGAAAATATATATTATTATATTTTCGATTAATAAGATCAATTTAAAATTAAGTTCAAATTAATTAATGTTATTTTCTATTTATTATTATTTTTTATATAAAAATTATGCTAAATAGACTCCATTCTAGTCAGACCGAACCATTTTATATCTTGCATCAGGGCCTTGGACAATTAACTAATATTAGTTTTGTATGTTTAAAACTCTAAACCACATCCATAGCATGTTTTTAACGAGATTATACACAGCTAATTAACAATTGAACACACAAATGCAAATTAGGACATGTGATAATTAACCGAAACCAATGCAATTAAGAAAAATTACTTCTCAAAATAAAGTAGATTCTACTTGAAAACTGTAATACCATGCCATACCTATATAACTATTTAACATGAAACATGATTTTATTTTATTTTATTTTTTAACAATCCAATAAAACAAAAATATAAAGACACTTGTTATTGATTCACATCCAACCAAATCACAAATTATCAAGAAAAATCTCAAAATTCAAATAAATCTAAAAACAAATGTTAAACAATCTCCGAATACTTTTTTTCCCCACATGTCATATTTTTAATGGTATGTACTTCACTAAGTTTTTCTAGACAAGACTAAAGAAGCTTCCCAGAACACCTTGCATGATGCACCTGCTTTTTTGTATTTTGTCTGTAATCATATCTTTAATCAGAATTTGGATTGATCTAATCTTTTACTGATATCACCTAATCTCATGACACATAAGATGGTTAAGATATGATTGGTTTTCATAATCACTTTATCAACAACCAATCACATACTTTAAAAAGATCAAGAAAAAAATCAGATCAGTAAAAAATCAAAATCCCTTTAATAAAGGCATCCACCACCTTCAACTACATCAATCTCTAAAGCATGTAAAAAAGAAGCCTTCAAGTGAACAATTATTGGGAATCAAATAAATTAAGAAAAAAAAAAAGAAAAGTTTTCATCTTCATAAAGCAAACCCACTATTGTTTACATACCTTTCCTCCCCTTTAAACCAACCTATCTTCTTCAACATTAAGTTTTGCATCCCTCATCTCCTTAACAGCCAAGAAATATCATATCACTACATTTAGCCTCCTCCTACTTAATACCGATGAACATTATTGTCTTCTCTAATTGAGATTTCAAGAGAAACTCCCTGCTCTTCAAACTCTCACTTTGAGAGAGAACAAAAAAAAAAAAAAAAGAGTAAAAGAAATAGAGATCAACTATGAACGCCGATTGGGGACCGGTCGTTGTGGCAGTGGCTATGTTCATCCTATTGTCACCGGGGCTTCTCTTCCAACTACCGGCGAGAACCAGGGTGGTAGAGTTTGGAAACATGTATACGAGTGGGATATCCATCCTAGTTCATGCAATCATATACTTTTGCATATACACTATCTTGATCGTTGCAATTGGTATTCACATACATGTTCGTTAATCAACTGGGGTTGTTTTTCCTTGTTCTTCTTTTCCCCATATATGTTTTTTTTTAATCTTTTTATATTTGGAACAGGCAGGGGATTCCAGTTTCATTTTTATTTTACTTTCTTTTTGAGGGGTTCTTGTTAATTGTTGTAAGGCTGCCTGGTTTATTGGGCTAAACATGAAAAGAAATGTATAATGAATTCTCTCTCTCTCTCTCTCTCAACATGCTTGTCAATCAATTCTACATCAAATTTTCTATGGTTTACCAAATCTTTACGATGTTTTATTGCAGTCCCACTTGCACAACCATTAACAAAAATGATGCTTGATGCCTGCTTCAGGATTAAATTGTAGTAAAAAGATAACATGATGCGATGACCAGGCAAGTGTTTATTCCAAAGCAAAGAGCATCATTAGAATTTCGATTTTATTCCCTTTCAATTTGTATAAAAATGAGAAACAAATAATTAAAAAAAAAAAAAAAAAAAAAAAACTTTCTTCTACTTTTCCAAACTTTGATTTTAATCAATGCACATAAGGAAGGTATAAAGCTCCATATTCCACCGACCCCCATCCAGTGTGTGGCACCATTATCTTCTTCTTTTTATCAATGGTTTTTTTAATTTTTTTTTATTCTTTATTTTGAACAATGGCTAGACTAAAACCAGTAGATTTTAGACCATTTCATTTCCTTCAAAAACTTAAGCTATAATATATAACACAAATATCACATCACTAATTGCATCAAAACTAGAGTGGATGGGGAAAATCTAACCAATCCAAGATTATCAAATCACCACAATCAGATAAAATACAGGACACTAAATAAGGGGAAAAAATTGGTCTGCAACTTTTTTTTTTCTTCTTTCGATTTTTAATGAGAGTGCCTAAATTTACAGGTTTTGGTCCAAACCCAATTGAAATCATGCAAATGAAAAGCAAAAAAGACAACAGATCTGTGCTAACAAATTGTCCAAAAGAAGAACATGAGCGATTACAAGGCAAGAGATCGAAAACAAGCACAGACCTTGAATGGGATATTTAACCGGTGTAGATGTGGACATGGACGGCCAAGATGAGGATGGCGTAGAGAGCGAAGAAGATAAGAGTGTGAACAGCAATGGCCTTGCCGTTAGTCTTCATGCTTCCAAAATCAATCTGTCTGTGGTTTCCGGGAAACGAGAACAGAAGTCCCGGTTGCAGCAGCACAAACAATACGACGCCGATTAGCACTGGACCCCAGTCAGCCATTTCTTCTTGTTCCGAGAAAGATCGACTCTTCAGTCAAAATGACAAGAAAACAGAGGAGATTGCTAATGCTCTGCTTTTATGTACTGTGAAAGTGAAGAGACTCGAAGAAAGTGTTCGAGAGAAAAAGTAGTCGGTTTAAAATTAGAGTGATAAGGATGGTTTTTATTTTATTTTATTTTAAGTATTATATGAACTATTAAACCGGGACTGTCGAGACCTGTCGAGTTCGACTAAATCTTGGGTGCAGCGGGATGCACCATGCATCCCCTACCCAGATATTGCCACGTCAGTAAAATCAACACCCAAGTTCTTCTTGTCGAGTTCAAACAACAATATACGATCTGGATATCTATTTTCATAACTGAAGATGACTATTCGGCTATTCCCCACAACCCAGGAAAAAAACTCTCCATACATGTTTATAAAATACGTATGTTGGGATTTAAACCCCTCACCACTTACGTGTAAAGAAGATGTACTACCAACTCTAAAAGATATTTGTAAGCACAAGAAAAACATTGACTCGTATACATGTGACACTGGTCGTTCATTTGTTGTGACGAGGTGGGCCTTATTTTATTTTTTTATAATGAAATTACTAATATGCCCATTTACTGAACAAAGGTGACTGAACTGCTGGCAAGCGTGTTTTAAGGACATTTTTAATACGATAATTCATTTTTAAATGTATATACAATGTATTAATCTTGTTTTTCTCAACAAAATAAAAAAATTGTATTAATTTTGTTTGTTCAAGACTCTTACATCTTGCGTGTTTATGAGAAATATAATTTTTTTTTATACTGGTATGAAATTTCTATTGTGCAATTACTTTCATATATTGATGACTAAAATAATAAAATTAGTGTTATAAATTATAAGTCAAATAGTTTTGTTGTATGTAATTTCGAACTAGATTTTAGTTATTGCTAGTTTGCATTATGTTAATCTTTTAAAGTTTAATAAAATTAATAATCATTAGTTTAGTTGGATTTTTTTAAAGCTCGAGGTGACAATTTAAAATACACCTTTTGTTTATATTTATAGTTTTATTTTTTATTTTTAAAAAATTGAGCCCCTTGATCCATACAATTGCAAGGGATATTATTGTAATCTTTCTTTTAAAAGTTGGGTTGCGTGAGCTTTAAAGGCTCAAATATATACTGTTTCCCATTGAACTTTTGCAATATAAGCATTTCCAATGCAATTTTATATTTAGATAAAATTGAGTGACACGTAAGATAGTTAGATAATGAGATAGAAAAAAAACCTCTCCAATGCTATGTTAAATCATTGTGCCAATGCTATAATTTAGCACAAAGTAAAAAGAAAAAACATGCTTCAATATAATGTTAAAAGCTATGCCAAATTTGACATAGTGTATAGCATATGTCAAGTTTAACACAGTAATAAATATAGCTGTATCTTGACTTTTAAATTTTATATAATAAAAATTTAACAAATTTGGTAGGGAAAATTGAGATTGAAACAATTCTAAAAAAATATCAAATGCATTGATTGTATTTGTTAACTTTTATAATTTTAAATAATTAAAAAATAAAAAATAGCATATCAAATAGAATTTTGTATTGGAATACAATACTAAAATGATGCGCTAAATATAACATTTTACTATATTTCGTGTCAAATTTGGTATTGACATTGGCATATGTACTAGAGATGGTCTTATGGAGGTGATGCGACAAACTTTTTTTTTTTTTTTAGAGAATATAGAGTTGAATTTTTAACTTTTACAAATATGTATTTTTGAATTTCTAAATAATGCCATATCAGATTTTTTTTTTTTTTTTTTTTCCTAAATGAATTTTAAAACTTTTTTTTTTTTTTTTTTAAGCTTTTTAAATTTCCGTTGACTAATATTTCTTGGTTCCTTCAACAACTTATAAACTAGTCACTTTTAGAAAAGCTAGTGGAATATAATCAAACATTAATCACACAAAGAAATGGAGAGTGATTAATAATTAAGCACCAACAACCCCTCTTCAACTAGGTACTGCAATTGATTACAAACCCAATTATTCTTGGCATGATCTACACAAAATGATACCCACCCTTATCCCAACAAACCAAAATTCAAAAAATAAAAGTATAAAGTGAATAATTATAGCTTTATGGGGATTCTCATCCAAAGCACTTTTTTTTTATATGCTTGCTTGAATGCTATATTCTTCTTCTTCTTCTTCTATTAGTTGATGAGTTGATGAGTTGAAGTGAGAAGTAGTTTTTGTTGGTATTAATATTGGTTGGTGAAGTTGAGATCAATGAATGATTGGGCTGCTCCACTGATAGCCGCTGCGCTGTTTGCGTTTCTGACACCAGGGTTGGTGTTGCAGATCCCTGGAAAGAATTCACCCATTGATTTTCTCAACATGAAGACTAGTATCGCCTCCATGTTTGTGCACACTGTTCTCTTTGGTTTGTTTCTTATTTTGTTTCTTGTTCTTCTTCATATCCATCTTTTTGTTTAGCTATCAATTTAGACATGTTGGTGTATTGCATAATATCTCATGTCTCAAATACTCTCTACCTAGTAGAAGAATCAAATGTTAATTACTTATGTTTTCTACCTTATTTTTCGCATTTCGAAACGTGTAAGTTCTAATAAAATTTGATTTTAACCGTTTATACGCTTTTTCTCTACTTCTAAAAGAATTACTTATGTATGAAATACGGGAAAGTTGAAATGAAATTTATGCGTTTGATTCTTGAAGACAGTAAAGAGTAGTACTATATTTGTTGTTAACTTGTTATTAATTATTTTCTTTTCTGGCTTTCAAGCTAATTACAAGATCCTCCAAAAGGGTCTCCACTGTCCCTTAACCAAATTTAATCAATGTGCATATTTTGAAGTTACAATACCAATAAAAATCAAGCCCTGGACCTCTCTGATAAAGCAACAATAGACATGCTTTTTATTTATTTTTTACTTTTTTATGAAAGCAAAGGTTACAAACAAGCATGGCGATCAACCGCAACAGAGGAACCAACACAGGACGGGAACTCTTCCAGACAAAACAATAGACATGCTTTACTTGGGCATAATTAGTTCTTCTATCTTATTAACTCATAAGAAAATTAGAGGCAGAGGAGTCCAATTAAAGATCATGCTCATATATAATCAAACAAAAGGTCTACATCTAAAACTAAACTTAAATTCCTTAACAATTCTACATCATGGTAGATCTAGAAACCAAACGAATCAGATATCACACACTTGATGAAAAGTATACAACTTTAGTCCTCATATAACTGAAATCACAAGTTTGATATCCAGAAAACATATTATATATATATTTATATATATATAGATAATAAAAAATGGTTTGAATCAAAGACGACGAGAAGTAGACATGATCATATGATGATGAGTAGTAATTAGCCCCAGTACATGTGAACACCAATAGCTAACAAGAAGATGCAAATGAAAGCAAAGTAAATGATGGAATGAACCAGAATGGAAGCTCCGCTGGTGTGAAAATTTCCAAACTCTATACACTTGTTTTGACCCGGTATCTGAATCAGCAACCCTGGAGTCAGCAATATGAACAGCACCACCGCTACAAATACTGGGCCCCAATCCGTCATCATTTTTTGCCCTCCTCTGTTCCTCTTGCTCCTTCTCTCAGAGACTCTCAAAGACGACTATCAAGGATCAATCAAAGAGAAAGAGAGAAAAGGGTTATTATAAAGGTGGGGTTTTGGTGCTTTTGGAAGAAGAGACAAGATTGGAAAAAAAAAAAAAGAGTGTAAGGTTAGAGAAACAAGCTATCTCGATTCACATTTTCTCACATCATCATCATTGATTCATGAGCACTACTGTTAATAGGAAACTTCACAGCAAATTACTCTTGCAGTACAATTTGTTCTTACACCATCATATTAAAACAAAATACACAAGAATCCCCATTAATTCTTTTTAATTCTGGAATCAGGTGAGTTTTTACTGAGCTTTTAAGAGAAATTTTTAATAGGTCACATAGTAATTATTTCCCATATTTTCATCCAAACCAATGTTCAGTAATAACAGTTGTAGTGGTTAAAGCAGATTATAAGAAGGGAATCTGATTGCTTATGAGTTGGGGATTGTGGAGTTGGCTATTAATGGGCAAAACTCCTGATCACGCTATGCCAAAGCTGGTTTGATTCCAATTCATTGTGAAGTTGATGAATTGGTGAGTAACCTAAGCTGGATTTGCTGTGTTCTCACTTGTCATAAAATTCCACTACCCATTAATCCAGGCTTTTGCTATCAAATATCAATGTCAACCTCTTCTCACTTGATGTTCTTTACTGATACCAATCAGTTTCCATCTTGTAACTTGTTGGACTCGTTTTCAATGTCCGGCCCAATCTTTAATGGCTGCCCATTGTTTGTGGGTTGCATTGCATTTGGATCCATCAAATACGATTCAATTCAACTTTGTGTCCTTGTCCAACAAATCTCTCTCCCACCATAATACCATATCCAGAATCCACATATATATATATATATATATCCATATTAAAATTATAGAGTTGCAATATTTACACTTCTTATAAATTGTATGTGCATTCTTTTTTATATGGATACCCCATTTAAAAAATTTAAAAGCTTATATCTTGTAAAAACACCCTACGCATTACCAATTATGTCATTTCTTTTAATTTTTATTTTTTTTGAAATACTTTCCTTTTAATTTTGAAAAACTATTATAAGTAAATAATTAAAATAATAATATATATATATATAATAGGAGGAACCAAACGAGATTTGGGAGGAGGCAATGGCTTTCTCATTGCTTTTGATGGAGAAGGCTACTACCTCCGTTTTTTCGGATCTGAGGATGAGGCAATAACCCCCTTTTCATCCTCTTAGGCTTGAAAGAAGGCCGTGGCCTTTTTTCAACATTTGGATTTTTTTTTTCCTCTGCTGAAGAGACATTCCAACAACATATATTAATATAACAACAGCTATTATTATACAAGATATAATAATGAAAAAAAAAAAAAAAAAAAAATCTTTCCACGAAATATTTCTATCAAAAATACATTTATATATTTATATCTTGTATGCAATTGTTATTTCTTTTGAAGCTATTGGCTTGCTGCCATGACTTGTTGACACTAGGGAGATCTCTATCAATTAAATAATGTGGCCAAAATCAAAATCAAAATGGATAAGCTTGATTTGGTGAGGAGGAATGGAGAGTTGTGTATCCACAATTTTGATTAGATAAGCTAAAATCTAGCTAGAATGGATGTCACTTTATATATTAAATAAATAATCCAACAATTCTATCCAAATTAAATTACAAAGGACATGAATTAATCAATTTTAAGAGTACTGTAATTGTTGCTTTCTCAATCACAAATTGAGTAGATGAGATTGCCCTCATGGCCTCATCACAACATGTTACTAAATAGATGCCAATTAAATCATGAATGTCTATAAACAAATTATGTGACTCTCCCTTGAGGTCCACACCTTTCTCTTTGACTCCATTGAACATTACAACTATAAATACGGTGTGTATAGCTATTCTTATAAATAGGGAAGTTTCCTTGTCATTGATACGAAGCGAGAGATGCACGACCATCGACTCAACATGAAATAGTGTAACATTCGAAACGGAAAGGGCATGTATATCACAAGTGTATCCAAATGGAAGCCAAGAAAAGCAACCCCCAAATGAAAGGACACCCCCTACAACTTGTGAATTGTGACTTGTCGTGCACTCTGTGCTTCCAAAATCGAATAATTGGGTCCGATTTAATTAAAGGTTAACAAGTCGGGTGGGGTCGGTAGACAAGTTTGAATTGCCCCATGTGATTATTATATTATATTTGATTATTGAAATATGTGGCCCTTATATTCCACTTTTTGATGATAAGATCTGCAACATGTTTGACACGAGCATTTTATATTTTACAGTAACATTTTAATGAAGAAAAAGACAGACCTATCGACAGATCAATCGGGCGTAGCTCAACTGTTAGATGGACGAGTTTGAGATTTGATCAAATAACTCTCAGATCAGTGGCTCGAATCTTATTAATAATAAAAACTTTCAAAAAAATATCTGATCCCGAATTAATAAAAAATACCTAATCCCAGATTAATAGATAAAAAATACAACCGAATAAATAAATATTATAAAATAAAATAAAAGACAGGCGGTTTGACGGGGATTGGTTTCTTGAAATAAAATATGGTAGGTAAAACAATAAATCTAAAATTGAAAGAGACCCATTGAATATTTATGTACGTTCAAATAGAAATTGAATATTTATCCAACAAATGCGTAGCTCAGTTGGTAGATGGACGAGTTTAATGTTTTATTCAATGACTCTTAGGTCAGCTGCTCGAATCTTACCAATGGCGAAAGTTTTTTCAAAAAATATCTAGTCCTAAATTAATAGATATTGTCAAAAAAAAAAAAAAAAAAAAACAGAAATTGAATAGCATCTAATTACAATTGTATAATTCATGTGAGTTGTGACTTTTTTTATTTAAATTGGTCCAACTCTTGGTCTTCGTAGGGCTATGTAACTTGCAACTTGTTGGCAAGTATAAAAGTATAAAAGACACCATCTTTGTGAATTAAAAATTTATGATAATTATTCAAAAAAAAAAAAAAAAGTTACGATAAATACAAGTGTTGATGCTTGACCCAAACATGCATATAATTTTGAAATAATTTCCTACTTTATCGTTAAATTTATGAGAATATTCTCCGGTTAGTAATTTAACGTTATATTTATAAGAATATTCACTTTTGATCAGTTTTAATAAATTAATTAAACTTGTTAATTTTTGTTATCGAATTGACAAAAATGTTCCTATATATAAATCCGGGATTTAGAGAGGAGATGAACTCGAATCCGTAATCTCGTAGTATAATATAGAGGTAAGGGGTATACCATTAGACTAACACTCTAATCCCTGTATAAACACATGTATCAATCAAAGAAAGAGGGAGGCACCACAAGTAATACATCACTTGTAAAACTGTAATCATTCTTACTGTAGTCACGACGACATTGGTTTTTCCCTGTTTAGGGTTTTCCACATAAAAATTATGGTGTATCTATTATTATTATTATTTTTTTTATCAATTTTTGCATTTATCATTTATCTCACCAACTCGTGAACGCACGATCGAGGTCACGCTTCGTTAGTTGATCCAGGCACCGATCAGCCAGCGTGTCGTTGACTATGTTAATTTAACCAAAAATCGATGTCGACAATATACAAGGGGTCAAAAATTTTTTGTCACTATTTGGGGTGGTTCTTGTAAGAATATCACCACTTTACTAATTCAAGTTTAAAAGACACATATTTAGGTGACCAGACAAAAATACCCTTATTTTGTCAATTTGTGTCTTTTCAAACCTAGAGAGAAAACAGTTGACATGGAGAGAGAAAACAGTTGATAGGGAGAGAGAAAACATCGACTGCAAGAAATACGCTTAAAACTTCACGGCGAACTCACCGGCAAACTCACGACGAACAACAAAAACCACATCAAAACAACAACCTTAAGCTGGTTGTGTGAATTTTGAATCTAATTGAAAAGGTTCGAAAACAAATTGAAAAGGCTCGGAGACTATTTACAAAGTCTCGGAAAAGGCTCGGAGCTAGTGTTAAAAGTCTCGGTAAACTGTTGAAAAGGCTCGAATACAATGTTAAAAGTCTTTGTTTGAGACTTTTTGAATCTCCGAGACTTTTAACACTGTATTCGAGCATTTTCAACAGTTCTCCGAGACTTTTCCGAGACTTTTAACATTGGATCCGAGACTTTGTAAATAGACTCCGAGCCTTTTTAACCATCGGCATTTTTTTGTTAATTTTGTATCTCCGAGACTTTTAACACTGGTTCCGAGACTTTGTAAATAGTCTCCGAGCCTTTTAATACTGGCTCCGAGACTTTGTAAATAGTCTCCGAGCCTTTTCAATTTGTCTCCAAGACTTTTCAATCAGTTCAAAATTCTCAGATCTTCATCGTCTCCTACACAAATTTTCATAAATTAAAACCCTAACCATACTCACATCGACAGATCAAACCAAAAACAAAAAACTCGAGCTCGACCCCCGAATGTGTCTGCGTAGTGCCATTAAACTAATTATCCAATGATATTCAACCTCCATTGGAGGTCTGTTAAATAGACATCTATAAAGAAGATTAAAGAATAAAAAAAAAAAAAAAAAAAAAAACTTCAAAGTAAGAGAATGTGTGTAAAGTAAGGGCATTATTGTCCGTTCACCATAATAGGTGTCTTTTAAACTTAAGTTATTAAAGTGGTGACTTTCTTACAAAACCACTTTAAAAATGTGACATTTCCCATCATTTTCACCCAATATATAATTGTACATTTAAAAAAAAAAAATCTAAAAAAAAACCCCTAAAATTACAATATACATATGAGACAACATTGATGGTCTTATCAAAGTTGAGTTTTAATTTGTGAATTTGTGAAGAATGAATTGTATGTATCCATCCAATTCACAAAATATGGTGGGATTTGTTTGTTTGTTTGTTTTAGTATGAACCTTGAAAAATGAAGTGATGGTCAGTGAGCATTTGTTGTATTTGCATGCAAAGCGGTTCTTTTTGTATTACTGTATATACGTTGTGTTGAGCCAAGACACACTCTGACTCTTGCATGCTCATAATTAATACTATACATATGTGCATGCCACAAAATTCATTTCTTCTTCTTCATTTTCTCTTTCATTTTATCTTTTCGGTCTATGGGTCTCTGTAAAACTTACAGAACTATACACATAATACCTTCTTTTTTTCTTTTTTTTTCTTTTTTTTTTTTTACAATATCTATTAATTCAGGATCAGGTATTTTTTTTTTAAGGTTTCACCATCGGTAGGATTCGAACCGTTGACTTGGAAGTCATTTACCTAAACCCCAAACTCGTCTATCTACCAACTGAGTTACACCCCTGTTGGCTATACACATATAATACAAATATTGCTATTATATTATATGTCCATATTCTAAATTTCTATAATTATTTTTTTCTGTTTTTATAGAAAATGTTCCCTAACTTTGTTTAATAATTAAAGTATCTATCTATCTATATTATATACAAACAAAATTTTTTTTTTTTTTTTTTAAAGTATATACAAACTAGTTTTGATAAGGGTTTTAAAACTGATTGGAGCAATTCATGATACATCATTATTTTGTCTTTTTTCCCGACAAAAGAAATATTTACTAAGCAGTCCATTTCCATGATCACTACACGTCTACGCTAATAATATATATTGATGGGTTCAGCTACTATACAAGATTGTATGGTTGTTGGGTCAATTTCTACTCTTTGGATTTCAATATAAGGGCGTATAAAAATTAAGGATTTATAAATAAATAAATAAATAAAAAGCCTATCATGCTTTACATGAAATTAATTAAAGTGATTAAAATTATTAGAGATGCAAGCGATGTGAATAAAATTATTAACAAAAGCTTATTGACAAAAAAGAAAAAAAAAAAAAAAAAAAAAAAAAAAAAAGCCTATCATGCTTTACATGAAAACATTGGAAAAGCATGATAAAAATAAAGAAATATTGTTACCTTATTCTTAGAAGTAATGTTCATAATTTATTCAAAGACATAAATTATATATACATGATTTTGGTGCTCTCTCAAATTAATAATCTATTTAATTTGTAACAAGGGATTGCTTCTTGGGAGGAGTAAAATTTAAGAATTTTTTTAAGTACTAGAACTATTTTTCCCGATTTTGTTAAATATGAAAGTATTGGAAAAATGAGCGAAATATAGGAAAATTCAAGAAAAATAGTTATATTACTTTAAAAAAATTCAAATTTTATTCATATGTAGATTTCATTAAACTTATCTTCCAAAAAAAAAAAAAAAAAAAAAAATCAGATCAAATTTCATAAAAATCGATGTGATTTCATCAAAATCCTTACCAAAATTAAAATGAGAAATTCCTTAGGAGAGAATCACTCTCTATATATATTCCACAACATTGTGTATACTTGTAAACATAATACATAATATATTTGAGTAATGCACCAAAAATTTGCCAAAATTCACTGTCAGTTAATTTTTAGCAACCACCAACACAGGTTGGTTCTAGTGGTTCGATACTCCTTCCCCTTAAGCAAGGTCTCAAGTTCGAGTCTTGTGAATGGAGAAAACCTACGCTGGGAGAGCTTTACCCCTTAGTGAGTCGACCCAGCTCGACCTGGATTAGTCAGGGCCAGTGAGCTTCTGGATACCGATGCTTAAAGCGAATCTTTTTTTTTTTTTAGCAACCACATTGATTATGAGATATCGTTAGTTACAAATAATTTTATCACATTGGACAATGAATTTGTCTAAATTTTTAGACACTACTCAATATATTATTATTAGTAAATAGTTAGAATTTAACCACAAAATGCCTTATCCGTAAAACTAATTGGTCAAAACCATGAATAATTACATAAGAAACAACATCCTAATCTATTCTTAAATTTGACCAACAACTTCCTAATCCATTCTAATTTTCAACACTAACTTCCTATTATTTATTTATTTATTTATTTATTTATTTTAAAGTAGACTATGCCGATTTAATTTTTTGGCTAATTTATTAATTTTTTGACTAAATTTATGAAAATATCGCCAATATTCTTATAATATCAAAAATATTAAAAAATATATTTGATAACGGTATCCCAAAATATATAAAATATCGAGAAGATATCAACAAATTATTAATATTTATTTCCTTACATATAAAGGGCTATAATTTATTGTGCATCTAAAGTGTGAATGTGTTACTAGAGATCTGTATTGCATACCAATTTCCTTAAAAGAGGTCCTCAATTAATCAATTTCACTTACAATTTGTTAAGTTCTTCTGTTAGCAAAATTAGATGTTAACTAAATATAAACATTCAGATTAATAAGTAACAAAATCCCTGAATAAGGGTAAATCTGTGACAGAAATGGTCATTAAAAAGAAAAAAAGAAAAAAAGAAATCCTATAAAAAGGAACCATTTCCCTCCTTTCAACAATGCAATTCTCTTTTCAACAGTGACAGCCATATAATATTATTTTACAAGTCACCGCCCAGTGGCACTTCTGTAAATAGTTAAAAACATCAATCATTTCCTTCTTTTCTTTTTTTGCCAGAAAGTAAAAAACTGGCATGATCGGACCAAGCAGAACAAAGAGCTAACATCATCATCGCTACTTTTGTTTTTGTTGTTTTGTATATAAACCCACCAAAGCTTTTATATTTTTGATTACTTTTAGAAGACCCTTGTATGTAATACAGAAAAAAGAAAGAAGCTTTGTGTTCCGTTTTCCTTCTAGAGATATAAAACCAGAGAACACACAACTCAGCATTAGATCAAGATTTGTTCTTGAAGGATTGATTGATTGATTGATGATGGGTAGATTTCAGGACAGATTCAGGTCGTTTATCAATAACAGATGGCTGGTGTTTGTGGCTGCAATGTGGATACAATCCTGTGCTGGGATTGGTTACTTGTTTGGGAGCATATCACCTGTGATTAAGAGCTCTTTGAATTATAATCAGAAGCAGCTAGCTAGGCTTGGTGTGGCTAAAGATCTTGGAGACAGTGTTGGATTCTTGGCTGGTAGCTTGTCTGAGGTTTTGCCTTTGTGGGGTGCTCTTCTTGTTGGTGCTTTACAGAATTTTATTGGCTATGGTTGGGTTTGGTTGATTGTCACGGGTCGAGCTCCTGTTTTGCCTTTGTGGGCTGTGAGTATCTAATTTCAATCAACAAGATTCTTTCTTTTCTTTTTCCTATGATTAGATATGTTAGTTCTTGGTTGATGATCTTTTCTTGGGAATCATTTGATCTGATTCAATGGCTTTTCATTGTTTTATCTCCTTTTTTTTTGCTGGAATCGGATATTCTGCTATGCTGATTGTTCTAATTAGATTCTTTTATCTGTTTATAATCTATCTCATGGAATCGGATACTGCAATTTGTTTTTTCTTCATTGGACTTGGTAAACATATGGAAAAATTGTTTGATTTATTTACTCTGACATTTTCTTCATCATTCCTGGTTTTAGGGGAACTTTATAAGGGGATGATTTTGATTGAATTTGGAGGATCAAGTGGTTAAGTTGTTCACTGTCAATTGAGAATCCTGTTTTGCAAGACAAAATTATAGGCTATCTGTAGAATCTCCAAGATTGCATCTATTCTATCTTGATTCGTCTCTCTGTTCAATTGAAAGTGTTTTCCGACTACAAAATCATGGCTGGCATAACATATTCGATTAAATTTTACAGTGATGTCATTTTTGTTTTGAATAATAGTTGATCAAAATGCTTTCAAGAAATTTTTTTTGATTTAAATTAAAGATTTTCTTTCTATTATCAAATCCTATCGGTTTCTGCATCATTCTGAACTGTCATTTTTGTTTATATTGGACATTGAACATATTCCCATTCATCTGCAGTTACGCATATGAAAGATGGAGGTAAATTCATGTACAGGAGCATCATGTGTTCACCTCCTTCAGGGAAACCACTTACCGAACTTGTAATATCATGATGCATTTGTGTTGTTTATTGTGCATTGGCTTTTCCTTTTCCCTTCTCTGTGCTGATTTTCATTTGAAAGGCTTTTACCAAACTTGTGATATCATGATTCTTTTTTCATATGTGACTCGTAACAGACCTTAATACAGTCTAATTTGAACCTTTGTATTTTATTACGATTGTTGGTCAGCATCTTTATAACATCAACTTGAGAAGTCGAAGCTTGAAGATGAGATTAATTTTATATGTTCTACTCATCTTTTTAGCTGTAACATGTAGGATTGAGATGAACGTATACTCTAATGCTCTAAATTGATACAATCTTGGTTTCTAAAACTATTTCTTATTATTTCTGCTGAACTTTATATCAACTTATTCATTCTTGTATCTCTTACTTTGCTCATATTGCTAATACCTATCAATACGCAGATGTGCATTCTTATATTTGTGGGAAACAATGGTGAAACCTACTTCAATACAGCTGCTCTGGTTTCTTGTGTGCAAAATTTTCCGAAAAGTAGGGGTCCTGTGGTGGGAATACTGAAGGGATATGCTGGATTAGGTGGTGCAATCTTGACACAAATATATACTATGATCCATTCCCCTGATCATGCATCTCTCATATTCATGGTTGCAGTTGGACCAGCGATGGTAGTTATTGCTCTAATGTTCATTATCAGACCTGTCGGAGGTCATAGACAAATACGCCTATCCGATGGCACAAGTTTCACTTTTATTTATAGCGTGTGCCTTGTCTTGGCAGCTTATCTGATGGGGGTCATGCTTGTTGAAGATATAGGTGATGTGAGCCAACCTGTGATAATAATTTTCACAGTGATTTTGTTTGTTCTTCTTATTATTCCCATTGTCATTCCTGTGTATTTAAGTTTCCATCTAGAGCCATCAGTTCCATTAGAAGAGGTCCTTCTGCCCAAGGCAGAGAAATCCGAAGAGTACGCCCATGAGGTAATATTCAGTGAGATAGAAGATGAGAAGCCTAATGAAGTAGACTTGCTTCCAGCATCAGAAAGGCAAAAACGAATTGCTCAATTGCAATCAAAACTGTGCCAAGCAGCTGCAGAAGGAGCAGTGAGAGTCAAGAGGAGAAGGGGTCCACATAGAGGGGAGGACTTCACTTTGACACAGGCTTTAATCAAGGCAGACTTTTGGCTTATCTTTGTCTCGCTTCTATTGGGTTCTGGATCCGGTCTGACAGTGATAGATAATCTTGGTCAGATGAGCCAGTCTTTAGGGTATGATAACACTCATATATTTGTATCCTTGATCAGTGTTTGGAACTTTCTTGGCCGTGTTGGTGGAGGCTACTTTTCTGAGATTATTGCGAGGTAAAATCTGATTTTACATGTAGCCACTTGGCAATTAAAGTTTCTTTTAAATAATGCTTTTGGGGAAGTCATTTTACTCATCATCACAATATAATTGTAACAGTGACTATGCTTATCCGAGGCCAGTGGCAATGGCTGTTGCACAACTTCTGATGGCAGTTGGTCACGTCTTCATTGGAATGGGGTGGCCTAATGCCATGTACATCGGTACTCTATTGATTGGGCTTGGATATGGAGCTCACTGGGCAATCGTGCCAGCTACTGCCTCTGAGTTGTTTGGCTTGAAAAAATTCGGGGCTTTGTACAATTTTCTCACACTGGCGAATCCTGCAGGTTCGCTTGTATTTTCTGGTTTAATTGCAAGCTCAATTTATGACCGTGAAGCAGAGAAACAACATCCACACCATCACAACCTGCAGAATTCAGGGTCGATTTTTTCAGGCATGCTAGGTGTAGATGAACCACTTAAGTGTGAAGGTTACATATGCTTCTTCCTTACTTCCATGATAATGTCAGTACTTTGCATTATCGCATTTATCTTGAGCATGATTCTTGTACTTCGGACTAAGATTGTCTATTCCAATCTTTATGGAAAATCTCGAGCATCACATGTGGGATAAACTTAATGAACTACCATAGCTAGAGTATTTCATCCATTTTTTAATGGCCGTGCTTGTGTACTCTGAATTCTGAGGCTGCAAGGAATTTCTTTTGTGATATCACCTAGTATCCCTAAGCATGCTGTAAAAGATTTACCTCTTCAGATGCTAGAAATGAGTTCAGATTTTTTTGTTCTTCACATGTATTCTGGTTGGGATCTACCATATAGGTATTGATGAAGAATCTGGTTCGAGTGTTGTAAGTTTCCAATCTTCTTTTTTTGAAGAATCTATTGTGTTGTATTAATACATTTGCCCATCTTTTCGATTTCAGATTTGAATATAAATCCCTGATTTTGTTGGTCTTAGAACAATTTACACTTGCCTTGGGTTTCTCTTACTGATGCTTTTGAGTGTGTGGATGCATATAGATCTAGCATAGCATAACACCATAAGATGCATTAGATTTAGAAAGAGCGTAAGCTTTGTATAGGGATGCCATTCACAGCGCAATTAGTCTATCAAAGACTGGTACATTAGTTTTATTTGGTGGATCCAGATTCCAGACAACTCAGATGAATAGAGGAAAAACTTATTTCGGATGAGCACTTAGAACGATTTGTGATTTAAATCAAATCCTCGTCAACTTTCCTGGTATTAGAAACATGAGCCATGACAGCGGTTATTACCATAGTATAGTATGTCCACAAAATATAAAATACCAACTCAATACTGGAGGAAGACTCTGAGCAGTAAGAATACGGTCAAGAGAAGAGTTCGGCTAAAAGAAAATCAGCAGGAATCATGGTCAATTAAGGTAAAAGCATCTCTATTGAGTGTTAGAACAGTAGAAAAACACAAGGAACTAAATACCAGGATAACATAATTGTTGTTGAATTTCTAGATTTGACAATCAATGGAAACAAAAGTAGCTAAATAAGTCTTGGGAGAATATTAGCTACATTATTTCATTTACTTGCAACTAAATCTTGTTGTTCAAGCTGAAATCATGAGGTTTCAGGATCATTGAAGGCTGTACAATCCCTCCTTATTTCTCCCAGATTACCAGTCTTAACTCCAACTCTTCCAAGCTTCTTCATTGCTGCAGTGAAAGCTTCATTGAAGTAGCCAGGACTCTTAGCAAAATCTTTCACAGTTGGTTGAGATTCTGGGTGTGTGTAAAGCACCTCATCCGAAGTAAATAAGCCTTTTCCAGCAACAAGGTTTTGGTAATAAACGTTATCTAGAGTATCTGGGGTTTCAGGATCCAGGATGACAACTGGTTCGGGATCCATAATAGTGTGTTTGCACGTTTCCTTTAACTGTTCAGCATAGCTTTGATTTAGAGAAGGATCCACAGAAGGGTAGAGGCGATTGGTGAAATGACTGCAATGAGAAAAGCCTATACTGTGTGCTCCTGAGAGAGCAATCATGTCAAATTGGCTGAGATTTTTCCTGGAGAAGAGAGTGGTAAGTTGAGTGAGATTGAAATCTGGTTCTGGGATGTTATCCTGGACTCGATATTTATTCGAGATAAGGCCATCACGGCGTCCCAATTCCACGATGAACGAAGGTCCTCCAGCCTGAAATTGAATATGAAAAGAAATGTCAGTTTTTGTTTGGAGTAAATATATTGCAATGAGGTTATTGATTGTCTACTACAAGCCTGTTTGTTTGTGCACATATTTACCAGACCTACAACATCCCTAGCAGCTATAGCCAGTATGTCTGCACATGAGACAATGCCAGGACACACAGCTTCCACGGCTTCCTTTGCCTTGATTACAGTGTCAAACCCATCTCCAGCAAGAGATAGATTGACCGGAGAATCCTTCTCTGCCTCGTTGGTTGTTGATTGAATTATGATTGAAGCATCACAACCCTGCAACCAGAGCAGAATATATCTATGGTTTACTGAATACATCTTGCAAATATTTTCGAACGCTATGGAAATTTATCGAATTTATGTGCCTTGTTTGTCACAGCATTCTGAATTTTGTGAACATTCGAAGATTGTAAAATCAAGAACATTTTGTTTTAAAGTAATGGAAAAGTATTTTTAGCAGAATACCTCGATGAAGCAATCGTGGAAAAATAGACGTAGAGTGGCTGGAAGTGTAGTATTGGTCTTGATAAACTTAATGGAGACCGCCTGCTTCACCATGGCTTCCACATGTGGACAAGTGGAGCTGTAGAAGTTTTCTACTAATTGCCCTCCAACATTAATCAGAACCATTGATATGAATAACACTCTCATGATCAACCCCATCTTTTTTCTATTTCTTCTTCACCTGAATTTCTATCTCTCTATGAGTGTGTGTGTGAGCTGAGACTGCAGAGCCCAATGGTGACATATATACAGGGAGGAACATCAGTACTATCAAATGTACGCCAAATAACATACTGAAATGTGAATGGTATCTTTTTTGCTTAGTAATAAAATCAAACTTTCCACCATCTTTTTTTTTTTTTTTTTGACAATATATATTAATCCGGGACCAAGTATTTTTTTGAAAGCTTTAGCCATTGATAGGATTTAAGCCGCTAACCTGGAAGCTATTTGCCCAAGCCCCACGCTCGTCTATCTACCAGCTGAGCTACGCCCTTGTTGACAAACTTTCCAGCTCTTTATATAGTGAACTTTCCTTTTGAGCACACATGACATTTTCCATTAGAATAAATGAAGGCTCTAAGAGAGAGTGCATTTTTGTGCTGTGTGTGTATATATGGCCATTGATATAAAAGATCAAATGAACAAAGACTTGTATGATGCCTACTAATTTGATTTAAGTAGTTACTATTCTTGTAAACAATCCTTAATTTTAACACACTAGTTGGGTATCAGTCATTTTCTTTGTTAAGGCTGTCAATAGCTGTATCAGCTCTCTATCATTTCAACTTGTTACCTAATACTTCTCTTCTTTCGGTTCAACTCAAAAAGTCTTAAAGAAATGTTATATTCAATCCTTTTATGTACATTTTAATTTCTTGGACCAAATTTCATGTTTAAACTACTATCAATGGAAAGATGTGTAAACGAGTTTAAAAGATCAGATTATCGGAAATATTATTGTGTACGTTAAGTATTTCCAAATCGATTACAAGCTAACAAAAAAAAATAAAAATCTTTATTGAGTGGAAGAAATCATTTCTTTGGAGAATATTATTTTCATAATCAAATTCTCCTTGACAAATTAATATATTTTTTTATTTTTTGCTAATAATATTCAATATCACATTTTGTTCAAGAGTTAAAAGTTGTACAGTCAATCCTGATCTCTCCTTCTTTAGCAGTCTTGACACCAACTCTTCCAAGCTTTCTCATAGCAGTGGCAAAGGCTCCATTGAAGTCACCAGCGTTTCTAGCAAAGTCATTCACAGTTGGCTGAGATGCCGGGTCACTGAACAGCACTTCATCCGACGTAAACAAGCCCTTCCCCGCCACTAAATTCTGGTAATACACATTGTCGAAAGCTCGTGGGGTGACAGGGTCCATGTCAATGGCAATTCTGGGGTCTACATTTCGCGGACAGGCCTCCATCAACTGCTTGGCGTATTCCGGGTCCAGTGAAGGGTCTACAGGAGATGATGAAGTGAAGGAATAGATACGGTTTGCAAAACGGTTGCAGTGAGAGAAGCCTAATGTGTGAGCTCCTGAGAGTGCAATCATATCAATCTGGCTAAGGCCATTTTTGCCAAAATTAGAGTTGAGTTGATCAAGATTAAATGTAGGTTCTGGCAGGTTTCCATGAACCCTAGATGCTTTAGATATAAGGCCATCAAGACGTCCCAATTCGACGTTGAATGAAGGACCTCCAGCCTGATTTTTGATCAATTAAACACATCAAACATTACTTGTTTTGCATTGAAATTGAAATTGAAGGGTATTTATATAAATTTAGGGTGATTCTCTAGTCGGTCACCCTGAAATATTTATTTTAGGATCTCCTCCCACGACTTTTTTTTAACAATCATGAGCCCCACATGTGAACATGTGACTGTGGGAGGAGTTCCTGAAATAAATATTTGAGGGTAGACCTGACTAGAGAACTTTCCTATATATATATATATATATATATATTGATTGGTATGTATTCATGAAGTAGTATTATTAATTACCAGGACTACAACATCTCTGGCAGCTATAGCTAATATGTCAGCGCAAGAGACAGTGGCAGGGCAGCTTGCTTCAACAGCTTGTTTAGCCTTGAAAACAGTATCGAACCCATCTCCTGCTAGTGAAAGATTGTCTTCTGAATCTTTCTCTGCATCTCCATTTGGAGATGTAATTAACACAGAGCCATCACACCCCTGAAAAAAAAAAAATCAAACATAGAGTTAATTAGTTCCATATTAATGCGATCAAATCCAAAGAACAAAATTGTTAATACTTCTCAAATACGTAAATGGGTTGGCATAGTCAAAGGAAGAAATAAATATTCATCAGACATCAAAGTAGCAAACCATGGTACATGATTTGGTGGTGAAGAGCGTTCAGCTTGACAATATTAAAGATTCAAATTGCAGCACAAGTGGTATTTCATTGTCTTAAATATATATTATATAATCAGTAGTGGTTGAATTATTATTTTTTATATGTTGAATGTTGCTATCTTAATTAGCTGGTAACGGTATAGTCAATGGTTTAGTTACATGTCAGCTATAATATGTATAATAGCCTCCAATAATGACCTTGTCTAATTAAAATCAATCAACTAAAAATGATAAGCAGCCATGGCAAGAACTAATTAATTAAGAACCCGCAGCGCAGTACAATTCGTGTTCGATGAATTTTGAAACTATCCAAATATATATATACATACATGCATATATGTTTGCATTTAAAAATATATGCGGACATGTGACATGAGCGATGGTGTACTGGAAATACAGTGCATGCATGTACGGCTCATGTGATCATGATCGGAATATACAATTACCTCAACAAAGCAGTCGTGGAAGAAGAGACGCAGAGTGGCTGGAATTGTAGTGAAGGTCTGGCTAACTTTGGTGGACACAACTTGCTTGACTATGGACTCTAAGTTGGGACATGTTTTGCTGTAGAAATCTTCTGCTAATTGCCCCTCTCCTCTCTGCGTAACTACCATTAACAACAACAACACCAACACTCCTGTTGTCGATGATGATGATCTTGATCTCCATGATCCCTCCATCATTATTTCCTGTGTAACTCTCTTTCTGCTACCTCTCAGTATTATAAGCTATATATTCTCGGGGCTCTTATATATATTAGAGAGAGAGAGAGAGAGAGAGAGAGAGAGAGAGAAGAAGAAGAAGAAGAAGAAATGAGGAAGAAGAAAAGAAAGAGACGTGACGATTTTAATATTAACCAAAAATGTTAAATTTAATGGTGCTTCTATTCAAAGTACTGGGGTTGAAGATTGAACAAGTATAACTACTAGAATGTCTACAATGTATAAGATGAAGAATTAATTAAATAAGTGAATTCTTATTTAAGAAAACAAAATTAAATTAACTACATCAATCTTAATAAATAATTATTGGTAGCTATAGAAATTACTGACTAGGTTTAATTAGTCTAGAAACTCAATAATATTCTACTACTTTAACACCAAATTAATATTTTTAATTAGCTTCTTGTTGTTGGGTATTACGTAATAGTCATTGTCTTGTGACGACTATCTTTAATCTTTTATAACTTTTTACCTTTGTATTTATTATTGTATGCTAGTTTTCTTTTGTCTTTAATAGATGGTTGTATCTCTAGTACGTAGTCAAAATGGTCCTGAAAAGAAAATTTACAACCAAAGTTTATTACATATATCAATCACAAGTAGCTAGCTAGTGAAATAATGATAAAGCTTGTGGTTGAATATTCTTGCAAAGACAAATTCAAATACCACTCACCACTGTCCATTGAAATTTTATTTGTTGAAATGGTAGTTCTATGTGTATTATAAATGTTAGACTTGAAAACATGAACATATATATGTACACCTGGTTTGCTTGCAAGTTAGAAGCGAAAATGACATTACAACAAATTTTTAAAAGTCCAACATGTTATGGTTCACATATGGAAAATGCAATTCGTAGCTATGGTGTCTGTCACTGTTTATGAAGATGTTGTTTTCATATTAAATGGAAAAAACCTACTCGAGTAGGTTTAGACCAAGCCAGGTCTTTCTCTTTTTCCATTTTATAATTAATTAGCAAACAATTATATATTACCAAGTCATCTTATCTTATAGAATTTAATTAATAATTAATATTCTTCAATATATAAATATATGTGTGTGTATATACATATACAAGTTGTTAGAATAAACCTTTTTTTAGTTCTCAAAACCACCAAACGCGTGAAATTAAGATGATGTATCAAACGTCATTTGATTCTCATATATGTAATTTTAAATAATTTGGAAGACAGTTATATATAAGCATATGATAGGTACAAGTGCTAATATAGTAATTTAAATATTATGAAATATCATATCTTAAATTAAATGATGATAAAAAAAATGAATAATTATCTCGGTGACCATCAATTTGATGACACACTATACCAAGTCATCTTATCTTATATAATTTAATTAATAATTAATATTCTTCAATATATATATATATATATACATATACAAGTTGTTAGAATAAACTTTTCTTCGGTTCTCCAATCCACCACACGCGTGGAAGGCGATGTATCTAACGTCATTTGATTTTCATATTTGTAATTTTAAATAATTTGGAAGACAATTATAAGCATATGATAAGTACCAAGTGCTAATATATATATAGTAATTTAAATATGAGATATCATGTCTTAAATTAAATGGTGATACAAAAAAACTTTATAATTTACTGAGATTCGTATAATGTTTTATATACACCCGTGTATATATATTACGTGGCGAGGTGTGATTGTACGAGAGATGAGATGAGTAGTATATATATCTTTCCCTTGTATGACTTAATTCTTAAATGTTGTTATGTTAAATTAGGATAATTATCATGTATTTATTTATATTTCAAATTGATGATCCATTTGCTATTTGGCCTTGCATATTGACCGCCATCTCCACTTGTCAACTCATGTTTCCTGTTTAAAAAAAATGTCTCTTTTGATGGCCAAGAGCCGTTGGATTTAGCCTTTAAGTGTGTGTTTGGTATAGATTTTGAAAGGATAAAAACGTTTTTTTAATACTAGAAGCTATTTTGAAGTTTTTTTTAAGTATTTGGCAAAACTTAAAATAGCCTTTTTAATATATGAATTGTCTTAATTACCCTTTATAAAAGCTATTTTATGTCTACTTGGAGAAGTCCAAAATTTGAGCTTTTCTAAAATGCCTTTTTTGAGTTTTTTTAAAACATATGAATTGTCTCAATTACCATTTATAAATTTTAGATATTCGATCATAACTCTTTCATTATAAATACATTGTCAACACTTTTTGTGTAATTCACTCAACCAAAAGCTATTTTTAAAAATACATTGTCAACACCTTTTTTGTAATTTACACAACCAAAAGTTTTTTTTGTTAGAAACTCTACTCATCAGAAGCTATACTGTACAAAGATCTACTCTAAAAGCTCTAGTTGAAAAGTCATACCAAACACACCTTAATTCCATAATATAAATCTTTTTGATTAATTTATTGTTAATATAACCTAGCCAGCTGGTTGGACTTGGGTAAAATAGCAGGTTATAGTAAAATTAGCCAACAAAAAAGAGTTTTGAGAGAGAGAGAAAGAAATATCTTTGTTCGTATAATATGTACGATGAATAACATTTAACATGTACAGTCTTAAAAAATAGAGATAATTATCTCGGTAGCCATCGAATTGATGACACACTATCAAAATGGCCATTGGATTGGAAAGTTATTCCAAAATGGCCATTTTTGGTGAACTTTGTGACACTAATGGTCATTCCATCCAATTCCATTTAAATTCCATCCAATGAGTAGCATTTTGGTAAATAAGGGGATGACATTAATTTATTTTATATTTTTTTTGGAAATCAATTCCATCTAGTTTTTTTATTATTTTATTTTTCATTCTCTCTGCTCCAATCCAATCACAACCCATAAATCTTTTCCCTCTAAGCTACAATAAAATAAAAAGGTTAAATTGAGCATAAGTCAAAATAAAAAATGTTGAGTGAATCGAATATATAAAAATGAGCACATGTGACAAAAGCTGGCTGGAGGCTTTACCAGTAGCAGAGGATGAAGATGAGACAATTGAGAAGACAGACAGAGAGAGAGAGAGATTGCCATATTTCATTTACAACTACACAAGACTTGTTATTAGATTCTTAATGGAGACTTAAAAATATTACCAAAAAAAAAAAAAAAAAAAGGATTTATAGGATGTGAGAAAGAAAAAGTTGATGAGTTTCTATAGAAAATTTGATTTCCAAAAAAAAAATCTAAAATAAATTAATGTCATCTCCTTATTTACCAAAATGCCACTCATTGGATGGAATTATATGGAATTGAATGGAATGATCATTAGTGTCACAAAGTTCGTCAAAAATGATCATTTTGGAACAACTTTCCAATCCAGTGGCCATTTTGATAGTATGTCATCAATTCGATGGCCACCGAGGTAATTATCCCTAAAAAATAATTAAGAATAAATAAGAATACAATAACATAAACTTAAAAAAGAATAGTCTTTTTATTCATTTGAAGTATTTCCATCAAATATATCAAATACAAAGTTGGTAGCTTTTTTTTTTTTTTTTTCTTTTTTTTTTTTGACATAAAACCAACACAAATTACAAAGGCATATCTGCCTAAACCGCCATGGCAGCACAGTACGGGTACTCTTCCATCCAAAATATGTCCTCTATAATCAGAAGAGCATTTTTTGCAAGAATATGAGCAACCCCGTTTGCAATCCTAGGGGTAAACATAAAACACAAACTCCCTATCTCAGAAGAGAGGAGACTAATCTCAGTCAGTATAGAACCATAAGGCTATGTTTGTTACACAGGATTGGACAGGATTGGACAATTTTCAATCCTTTTCCCACGTTTGGTGGGTGGACCAGATGGGGTAAATTAATCCCATCCAAATTTTTTATCCTGTTAGTTTGGGATAAATTAGTCCCAAGCAAATTCGTGGGATTCAATTTAGTCCCACTTCTTTCTTTCTTTCTTTCTTTTTTTTGAAAAAACAAAACAAATGATCAAAAATCAGATGATAATCTTGTTGAAAGAAGAAGTAATATTGCTGGTGCATCACATAAAATCAAACAAATCAATTTGTGGTGTGAAGATCAACCCAGTTCTGGGTTCCATAAATAATTAGAAATTAGAAATTTGTGGTGTGAAGATCTGATGAAGGATCAGATCAGATCAACCTAGTTCTGGGTTTTCTCACTTGGGTCGATGGGTTTCACACCCAGACCCATGATCGATCTCGGGTCAACGCCTCCCTTGACCCATAATCTCACCCGAGTTGGCCGGTTTTCGCACCAAACCTGTGCGATTCGTGGCGACGATCATGATCGTCGGTTGTCATCCACGATCTGGTCTAGATCGAGCGTTTGCGGGTCGTGAGTTGCATCGCCGCTGTGCGTTGTTGCCTTCTGGTGACAGCGTGGTGGCTACGGCGGCGGCGGCGAAGAACCTAGGGTTGACAAAGCTTGATTTTTCTTTGGGGAAATGAGAGAAGGAAGAAGGAGAGTAGAAGAATAGAATATAAGGAAGGAAGAAAAAAAAATTGATGGTTTGGACTCTGGGTTCTTCACTAATCACAATATGTTTTTTTTTTTTTTTTTGTTTAAATTTGACTTTTTATTTTATTTTTAAAAATTAAGTTTATGTAATTTACACCTCTATTTTGTCCAATCCCATTACTTAACCAAACACAGTATTGGACTATTTTTAATCAAATCCCATGTTGCACCAAACACGGAAAACACTATAATTAATCAAATCCAATCCAATCCCATCCAATCCCATGTCTTAAAAATAGTCCAATCCTATCCCACGCAACAAACGCAACCTAAGAGGACTCCATATGACTACTTTGATTGATAGCTTCTTTATATAGCCTCGTAATCATAAATAACATTTAGTGTATATAAATAACAATATAATGAATTATAAAATCGATCGTGATAATGTAATTAATGGGAAATGAGAATATAAAAATATGGAGGTTAATGAAGTGATGGACTGTGGTAGCCAAAAATGGCCCAATGGCCCAATATGCTAAAGGCCCAATCTTCGCAATACGAAATCCTACCCAGGCCCGTCGGATTGGTTGATCCAGCATATGCATCAGCAGCAAATATGACTTGGTCTCTGAAAGACCAAGTCAAACTGACAGTTGCTCACAGTGGTTAGATAATGGAAGAGGAAATCGCTCCCATATCCCACCAAAATCTCTCCCACAATGGGAGACTTTCGATAGACGTTGGGACCTTATGGTTCACTATAAATAAAGTGGCTCACACATTGAAAAGCTCTCTAAATTCTCGAAACAAAAAGCTGATAACTAGCGTATTGAAACTCTGATTCCACCAGACTCCGGTCATCGGAATCCGTTCAGCAATCATATAATAATATCGCTCAGCCCAAGCGCATATAAGGCTACGATCTCCAGCCACCACCATCCTGTTATTATCTATATTTTTATTTAAAGCTCTTTTGCAGGTATATCGAAGTTCGCACGACCATTTGCAAACATCAGTCGACGTCGACCATGCGAATCCCAGTTTAGTTGCTTTGGGCCTGATACAACCCGACCCATTTGACGTACCAAATCAAACGACCACCTACATGGACGTTTACTTTTATATATTTATATATAATATTTATGACATAGGATTATTAATGGATGATATGTTGATATCTTAGATAGAATATTTAATCATGAAAAGGAACTAAAATAATTTCTCACTCACATTCAAAGAATTAATAAGTTTTCTTCCCGTAAAAACTATTTATGATTTGTGTATGAGTTCCACCTAACTTCAATTTCCAAAGTTTAGGGTTTTTACGGCTCACGTTTTACTTATAGGGATGAAAATAAAAAGAATTAAATTCTAGAGTGGTGTTATTGGCACACCCCCTACTGATCTATTTATACCTTATTTGTTTAAATTTTGATTTAATTAAATAAAGTTAAATGTTTTTATTATTTTATTTTATTTATTTCTAAAACTACCCTTTTACTTATTTTTTAAACTTAATAAACCCCATCTCTAATATCTCTATCTATCTCAGATCTATTTATCTCTAGTCTTGTCTTTCTCTCACCTTCCATGAACGATTTTTTTTTTCTTCTTATTTCTTTTTTAGTGGTTTTTTTTTATTATTTTTTTATTTTTAACATCAAGCTTTATAGAAAAGGCTAGAAATCACAAGACAATGAACAAGCAAACAGCTCAAAGAAAGTGCAAAGAACAGAGCAATCTAAGACAAAACATACAAAGAGAAAAAACGAAACAGCCCACAAACAAAACAAAACAAGAAGTAAAGAGCAAGTATTTGTTTTGGTTATCATCATTTCACTTTCAGATTCTAAAAGAGTAATGAGATTAAATAATGATTAATATCTCATCTGTCTAATGCACCCAAAGTGTTTGATTTATTGTTTAAATAGGATCCAGTACAAGTATTTTTAGGGGTTAAGAGTTATGAAAAAAAAAAATCAAGAAAAAGATTAAAAGAACGTTGGTTTTTTTTTTTTTTTTTTTGAAAAGGAATGTGGGGTTTTATTAGATTTACTTTATAGAATATTTTTTTCTTAAATTGTATATCTCTTTTAGTAATTTTGATAAAAGGAAAAAAAATAATACTAAATAATTTAAAAAGTGGGGCATAAATAGATCAGTTGAGGGTGTGCCAATAGCACCACTCTAAATTCTATTGAAAGAATAATCAAGGAATGGAACTCAGGGGCTATTCGGTAATGTTTTCGTCTTCTGTTTTATATAATTTCATTTGGAAACAATAAATTGATTTTAATGTCTTCGGAAGTTGAAAATACTGAAAATGCATTTGATTAAAACAATATTCTAAAAAATAAAAATGTTGAAAATACGTCTAGTAGAAATAATTGAAAACAGTATTCTAAAAATAAAAATACCGAAAATACGTCTGGTAGAAATAGTTGAAAACAGTATTTTGAAATATATATTACTAATTTTAAGAAAAAAAAACTATTCATCATTGTATTATTAATTTCTTATGACAATCAACTGTATAGTAATGCTAGACATCCCACAACATTTTCAATCCCAACTCATGTTGCAACTGAGGTGTTACTCGGTGAGTGGATACACATTATTAATAATGTATCTCATTTATCAATGTATTCACTCACCAATTGACACATCAACCGCCACATGAGTTGAGATTGAATACATGGAATGTCTAGAATTGCTCTGTACCTAATATATAAAAAATTATTTAAAAATAATATATAATAATAAAATCTCTCAATGATGATATGATAAACATCAAGTCAATGATTAGATGAGATTTGCATAGTATATGTCCCTCAAACCTACACTAATAAATTATTAACTAGATAAGAGCAGGTGTTAGAGTCTCCTCAAACCTTGAATTATTGTAATATTTTTTTTAAAAAGAAAACCAGATCAATAAATTAATAAAAATAATAAATAATAAAATCTCTATCACATCATGAGTTGATGTACAAGTGAAATATAAAATGTGGGAAGTCTAGTATTATTATTTTAGGTAATATGTAATTTATTATTAATATTATTATGTCATGCATTAAAATATTAATGGGTGAATAGAGATATCATTATATATATATATATATATATATATATATATATATATATTAAATATATACAGTCCCGATCTGGTCAGTGTATCCTGATATAACTTTATCAGGATATTGAATGTGAGCCAGTAGTTTTGACAAGTGCATACACACTTGAGTTAAAGTATGTAAAACGAGTGGCTCACATTCAATATCCGTACGAAATTATATCAGGATGCACTGATTTGAAAATTTCTGTAAATATATATACCATTATCTTTAAACGGATTTTCTATTATCAGTTCGAACTGACAATAAATATATCAGGACGAAGAATGTGAACCACTTGATTTACATACTTTAACTCAAAGTGTATGCATTTGTCAAAACTTCTCTATAATATGTAGTCCACATTCTTCGTCCTGATATATTTATTGTCAGTTCGAACTGATAATAGAAAGACTGTATCTTTAGATATATATATATATATTTATTTATTTATTTATATATATTTTAAATTATCTTTTTTATATAAAAATAATAATAATAAAGCAGCTAACCATTTAATTTGTGGGCCCCAAACAAATTAAAAACAAAAACCAAAATTAGAAAACAATGATATGACGTTTCCAGCAGTTCTTCCTTCCACCGCTTTAAATGCAAGAACTTGATTCGCGTGTTTTCATTCCTGTTTCCAAAACATCAGCCGAACGAGTTCTACACCTCTTTTTACTAAAAAACACGAAAAACGGGGGTTTGGAAACAGGACCGAATGAGATGAGGAGGGAATTGAGTTTTCTTTCTAATAAGAACTTAATTTCCGATTTATATATTTTCTGTGTAATTTCAAACCTACACATGCCCTTATTAGTGGGATATCAATTCCATCTGCGCATGCCCACTTGCGATAGCGGGTGTGAATAGGTATTGAAATTCAAACCTGATGTGAGTTTGAGTGTTGATTTAAAAAAAAAATAAATAAATAAATAAAATTCCACAAATTAAAATATATTAAAATAAAAAAAAATCACTCAAAATTCAACACGGTATTAAACTAAGATTTCTGAAACACTACAATCTAATAAATTCTTTAATTCAAAAGGTTATTATTTTATTATTAATTATTTTTGGATTTTTTTTAATAAATTTACGGAAACATGGGTTGGTGTGGATGGTCCCACAATAGATCAAATCAACTCCGCCAATATTCCTACTCTTACGATTAAGTAATTATTCTACAAATAAAAAAGGTTAGAAAGTTTGGTGATCACCAAGCCACGGTTGTCGGCCATAGAGAGCACCTCTTTCAATTTTCTTTTACAATCATTATGTTTCCTATCCGATCCACATCACAATAGTCAATAAGAATATCATTAATATCAAAAGAACAAAATAAGCCAAGATTATGTGTTCCCTTTATATACCTAATGATTCTTTTAACGGCTTTCAAGTAAGACTCCGATCCTTAGGATTAGTTTGAAACCTAACACACAAACCAACACTGAAACAAATATTTGGCCTACTAAATGATGACGGTAGTCATACCCCATTTTCAACCTTGACGATGGTTCAGGCTATTGATTTAGAAAATTGTTTGCACAATTTGAGTAAAGAAAGTTAAAATTTGCTAAAGAAACTGGTTAATAAACAGTTTTGATTTAGCTGTTCTAAAATAATAAAAAATAACCAGTTTTGATTTATGACTCAGCCCAAGTTCAGTTTTGTAGGTCGAGCACAAACGAATTCATGCTCTTGGGCCTAATTTAACATTATTAGGCCCATCAAATTAAATTTGACGTGTGACGTGCAATCGAACTGTTTAACTCGATGGATGTGGCATGAGTTAACTTGTGACGTACCTGGTGTATCCAGACACATCATGAGTTAACTCGGGTCGTGAACGAGTAGACCTATGACATTGTAACAAACCTTTTAAATGCATTATTAAATGAGTAAAAATTGTTATAAAAACATTATTCAATGTTTCAATGTGAATGAATATCCACATTAAAGAAATCAAACTTATTAAATTATTATCTTCCTCGTTTATCTTATAACACTCAAATGATTTATGGTCAATTTATATTTTAATTTATATGCATTATTAGGTAAGTTATGACTTATGACAATAAAGATTTTTTAATGCTATAAATAGAAGCCATGTGTAACTTGAGAAATATCAGTGTTCTAGTAGGTGCTAGGCGCTAGTCGTACAGCAGACTGACGCCTAGCGTTTAGACCGTCTAGGTAGTGACAACAAATTAGTCAAAAATGATGCCGTTTTAGACCAAAATGGCGTCATTTTGAATATATATATATATAGTGCTAGGCGGAGTCAACAGTTTTGACTCTGCCTAGGTGGGCACCTAGGAAGATTGATTCACGGCAGCCGGGTCCGTCTAAGGCCTAGGAGGCCGCCTAGGTTGATTATTAGAACACCGAGAAATATTGAGGAATAAAAGAATATACAGTCTTTCTATTATCAGTTCGAACTGATAAAAGTTATATCAATTCCTTGCATGTGGGTCATTGGATTTAAATACTTTGATTGACAAGTGCATACAGTCAAGTCAAAGTATTTAAATACAGTGGCCCACATGTAAGGAACTGATATAACTTTTGTCAGTTCGAACTGATAATAGAATTTCTGAAAGAATATATATATATATGGCTATTCTCCTTTGTTCTTATGCGTTAAAGTTTTATTGGACGAGACGAGGTTGGTTCGGTGGTAAACCCCTCAAACCTGCACCATGAGGTTACGGGTTCGAGTCCTTTCCCTTAAAAAAAAAAAAAAAAAAAACCCCGAATTTATGTAATAGTGTGTAACTAATATTTATATATATATATAAAAAAAAGTTTAAGTTTCATTTTCTTTATTTTATAACAAAAATATATTTCTGAAATAATTCAAAAGAGAATCACTGGTACCATATCTAATTAAACTAGAGTTGTTAGTCAAAAAAAAAAGAAAAGAAGGGAAAGAAGGTAAAGGAATTGGGTTTGCTATTACATCAACCATTGAATTCAAAGGTTTTGCGATTACATCAACCATTGAAATCAAGCTTCAAATGAGTTACTTGAATTCTCCATTGCATAAATCCTATAATTGCATATTGTTAAACAAATCATTTCTCCTATAATAGAGAGATCAAAAGTACTACATTAATTAACCCGAGAGAAGAAAAGAATATTTTACGTAAATATATACATGCAATCAAAGAAATTCTCAAGCATATAATATTCTTCCATTCCATTTTGTTCGTTTGCATAGGGGATATTATCATTTTCCCCCCTACTGTTCACCATATTGTTAAAGTGAGGACAGGGTTTGTCAACTTTAGAAAAGTGACCCCCCCAGAACAGATTAATTGAACAAACACCCCCCTCTGTCAGAAAAATCATGAATAGTGAAGGTTGACCGTTACTGTTGGGGGGCAATTTCGTAAACTCTTCATGGGAACAGTAATCTAAGTTGGACTGAGGGTTATTAAAGTCATTTGTTATTTATAATTAATAATATTTAATAATAATAAAAAAAAAAACAAATGAGTGAAGGAGACGATGCCACGTCACTCCTCCACTCATCAGATATCTCTTAAACAACAAAACTTGGTGGTCCCAAACGAAGCTTCCATTGTGTTCTGAGTTTGAGTTCTAACTTTCTCTCTACACCAGTCGCTATCTCCCAAACCTTCGCGCCAAAATCTAACTGAACATCACCAAATCTTAAAAAAAAAAACTCGATTTCGTTGTGTCATTGATCGATTTAGACATAGGTTAATGTTGGTTCGATTACACAAGAAGGGTTTTTTGAAGCACCAAGATCTGAAGACGCAATCTGTTTCTTTTTGAAGCAAAGGTTTGTATATTCAACCCAGTTATATTTTTCACTGATTGTATGGTGATTTTGCATGCATGGGTGCAGTTGACACAGTTTTTTTTGTTTATCGTCTACGAGTTAGGGTTTCCATGTCCAAAAATTTGGGGTTTTTTGTTTGTAGTTGATTGTAGTTTCTATTTGTAACATTTATGGTGTAAGGGAAGAGTTTATTGTTGTTATACATGAATTTACATGCATAGTTGCGTTTGATAGGATTTTTTTTGTTTATCGTCCATGATTTAGGGTTTCTATGTAAAAAAATTTGGGGTTTTTGCATTTGTAGTTGTCACCTGTCAAATTGATGGTGCAATTGACTTATATGTTAAAGTTTTGATATTATACGTATATTCATGTCTGATATGTCTGATATTTATGTATATATGTTAAAGTTCTGATATATTTAACATATGTTAAAGTTCTGATATTGATGTATATATTCATGTCTGATATGTCTGATATTTTTGTATATATGTTAAAGTTATGATATTATATGTATATATTCATGTCTGATATGTCTGATATTTATGTATATATGTTAATGTTCTGATATATGTATATATGTTAAAGTTCTGATATATGTATATATGTTTAAGTACTGATATATATGTATATATGTATTCACAGTTTCAATGGGTCTGGATATTTTTGATATATATGTTACTATCGATACTGAGGTGGTTGAGCTGGGTACTTGTGATGCTGACCACATTAGTATGATAGTTTTGTTGCATGCGTTGTCTGAAAAACAAACTGGTAGTGACCAAGTGCCTGAAGATGATTACTCAGTCTGGGTGTATTTGCCTTGGTCAAGTGAGAAGAAGGAAGTGTGTAGTGACAATGATATCTTAGATGTGTTTAGGTTGTTTACTGAACATAAGCAAACTCAAATAATGTTTGAAATAGAAAAAAGACCTTATATCCCAGCTCCAGCAGATTTGGAAGCCTCTTCTAACACACCCTCTAGGTTCATGGGTGACATCCCAGATGTAGCTTTTAGTGCTTTTGAGCAAGATTTGTTTGGTAATAATGAAGATCAGGTTAGGTTAGGTGATGATTATGGTGATGATTCTGGTGATGATGAGTCCCCTGGAATGAGGGCTGGTGATGATTCTGGTGATTATGGTAATGCACTAGCTGTGGTACCTGAGGTTCCCGAGGAAGTGTGTGAGGGTACAGATGATTTTGAGGATTTATTTGAAGGGTACCAATCGAAGACGGATGATGAATACTGTAGTGATGAAGGTGAAGAGATTTCTGATGATAAACTAGCTAGAGTGGTAAAGAGCAACCCATTTAAGCAGCTAGTAGGATGTCCAATAAGGTTTGAGGTTGGACAGACACATGACAGTGTTTACACATTGAGGTCATTATTGACTGATTTTGCTATTCAGGAGGGGTTTAACTTGAACAAAGTTAAGAATGATAAAAATAGGCTAACATGGGCATGTATGGCCAAGGGTTGCCCGTGGAGGATTCATGCTTCTAATGTTGGTGATGATACAACAATGCAAGTGAAGACCTACAAAAGTGAGCATACTTGTCATCGGATTTACAAGAGTAAAGAGGCAAGGTCTAAGTGGATAGCTGGGAAGTTCCAAACTCTTGTGAAGAGTAATCCTGGAATCCAAGCAAGTGTGCTCTCGGATCTGTTGAGAGATCAGTTTAATGTTACAGTGGATACTCAGAGGCTGTACAAGGCCAAAAGGAGGGCAATAGAGGTGCTGCTTAAAGAGCATGAGGAATGTTTTAAGCATCTTAGGGCATATGCAGTAATGGTGCAGCAGTGCAACCCTGGTTCAGCAGCTTACATTCACCTTCTAGATAAAACATCAACCTTCGAAAGGATGTTTGTGAGCTTTGATGCACAGAGGAAGGGTTTTTTGGAGGGATGTAGGCCTTTCATTGGCATCGATGGGTGTCATTTGAAAGGTCCATATGGAGGAGTCTTGCTGTCAGCAATTGCACTAGATGCAAACAGTGGTTTATACCCACTAGCTTACTGCATATGTGAAGGAGAAACATTTCTGAGTTGGTCTTGGTTTCTGCGGCATTTGAGGATTTTCTTAAGGTACCCTGATGAGAAGCCAATTTGCTTCATGAGTGACAAGCAGAAAGGGGTCATTGGTGCTTTGAAGATGCAATGGCCACGTGCAAGCATTAGGTATACTGTTTTATATATGCACTGAAATAATATATATGCACTGAAATATCTATATATATACTGCAGTAGGTATACTGTTTTATATATATGCATTGAAATATCTATATATATATATTGCATTAGGTATACTGTTTTATATGCACTGTTTTATATATTGCACTGTTTTGGTATATATATATATATGCACTGGTTTATAATACTGAAATATATAGTCTCATATGGTGGACAAAAATTAAAAAACCTATTCTGGAAAGCAGCTAAGACAGCTGATAGGTTTGAGTTTAAGAAGTTGTTGGCAGATGTAGGTAATATAAATCCTAAGGCAATGAAATACCTAGCTGAAATATAACCTTGTCATTGGTCTAGGCATGCATTTGATGCTTCAATCAAATGTGAGAGTGTGACTAACAATATGTCAGAAGCTTTCAATAGCATGCTCAAGGATTTTAGGCCTAGGACCTATTTACAGTTGATGGAATTCATTAGAAGACTAGTGATGACTAGATTCCAATTACGGAAAGAAGAGTGCAACAAATGGACAACTGATATACCACCATCTGTTAACAAGAAGATTTTAGAAAACAGTAAGGAGAGTAGAATCCTTAGGACCCTACATTCAGGTGGGGGAAAATATGAGATGTTGGGTGTAGGTAGGGCATACACTGCTAACTTACCTGAAAAAACTTGTGAGTGTGGCCAATGGCAAGTTAGTGGGGTGCCATGCAGTCATGCATTGGCAGGGATTAGACACCATTTTGGAGTTCATGGTGATGAGGAAAACTTAGCTACATTTATTGACCCAATGTTGTCCAAGTCTGCCTACCTAAGACAATTCTATGATCCATCTTATTCCAGACTTGTGTATATGGGCTGATCTTGATACAGCACGTGTTGATGCACCACCACTGAAAAGGTTACCAGGCAGGCCAAAGCTTGTAAGGAAGAGGGAATTAGGTGAGAAACTAAAGGCAGCTAAGACTGGAACAGTTGTGTGTGGAAATTGTAAGCTGCCTGGACATAACTCAAGGTCATGCAAAAGTGAGAAGACATCTGGTACCACAAAGGTAACTAAAAGTTGGTTGTCAGTTTTTTATTCATTTTTTTTTTAAATGGTGTTTATTTTCTTTTAATATATATCAGTTTTTTTTTTTTTTTTTTAACAGAAAAACAAGGTGTCAAACACAACAGAGGCTGATGTTAGTGTCTCCTCTTCCCAAACACAACCTGCTGCCACTTCTTCACAATCACAATCACAGCCTCCCACTAAGGTTTGTACTGACCCTGACTCTTTTATTGCATGCTTGATCGAAATAATATATGGAATTCTGATTTGAGGTTATTATTGTACAGAGACAGAGGGCACGAAAAGGAAAGGCAGCTGTTGGTTCCTCACAGCCCACAGAAGTTCTGACTCAGACCCAAGAAAAATCCCAACTGACTCAAGATCTTAACTGTTAGTATAATTGTGTTAATGTTGCAAGGACTATTTTGGTATTGCACTATTACTGTTACTGTTATTGTTGCATGTGGTATTTTTGTAGCTACTATTACTGTTGGTAGCAACTGTGAACTGTCCTCATGATGGTATTATGGTACTGTTAGGTGAACAATTCAGAACTGTTAGTGTTATGGTACTGTTAGTATTATGGTACTGTTAGTGTTATGGAAATGTAGTAAACGTTTGGTACTTTTGATGAATGGTTATGTGAACATCTTTATCAAGCATTTCATCGGATTTATAGTGCTTTTGTGCTCAAGTTTGCATTATGTATGTAACTAATTTTTTTTGATAAAGGATAATTGATATTTTACATAGGTCAAGTGCATTACATATTCATCAAACTAACATAAAACACATATATAGAGAGACCAAAGAGTAGCATATTAGCTAGCATTATCATCTCTGATTGAAACTTGTATCCGTAATTCCCCTCTAGGTTTTGCATTCTCTGATTTAAACTTCTTTCCAGGTTTTGCATAGATCCATTTAGACTTGATTCCAGTCTATGCATCCTCGCATTTAGCAATCCAATTTCTGTAGAATTTCTGTTGCGTTCTTCATGAGATTGCAAACTTCCCATAAATTCTGTTTCGTCTGGCTGCCACCATTTAAAAAATTTGCATTGCCTTTTTTCACAGAAAAAAAATAACTTACCTGGATTTTGACTTGACTCTGAGATTCTAACCCCAGCCTTCATACCACATCTGCATAATTTGGTTTTGAATATCACATTGCCTTTTTTCACAGAAAAAAAATAACTTACCTGGATTTTGACTTGACTATGAGATTCTAACCCCAGCCTTCATACCACATCTGCATAATTTGTTTTTGAATATCACAGCGCCACCATTGATATTGCTTTCTTCGCTTATCGTGTTTGAACTTCCTTCCATAGGAGCTGCGTGAATGGTGTTTCAAATGTATGATTTTTTGTTTCAGATGTGTGTTGTGAATAAGGGTGCAGAAATTTGTGGAATGGAGGAATGGATTTGTGTCAATGGTGTTTCAAATGTGTGTGAATCCAGTGGAATGGGTGTTTCTAATGTGTTGTGAATGGCTGATGAACGTGGAATATATATATATATGCAGGTTTTTATAGATGAGGACTGCATGCATATAGCCGTTGAGGGCAACGGTAATTAGAGAGTAAAATAGTGATTTTATATTTAGAGGGCATTTTGGTCTATTTACAAACTGCAAGTGCATTGCATCACTTGTAATCTGTTTTTAAAGGAACATGAGGGCATTTGGGTCAATTCACCCGCTGAAACATGTCAGAGTTCATGTCTGTGAAGAAAAAGCTTGCAGAAGGGGGTTTTTTTATATTATTTTCATTGCAAGGGGTAGACCGGTAATTTTTGGGAAACCCTGTCCTCACTTTAATAATATGGTGAACAGTAGGGGGGAAACCAATCTTTTCCCTTTTGGGCATAGCTCTGAAGATCACCAAATGTTCAAAGTGATCGAAAGGCACCCAAATGATTTCATTGAAGAGAAACCTTCACCACGTGTAATGTGAATGGGTCGCAATGGACCAGCGAGAGCTTAATTACTCGTCATCATCATCTTCCTCGGTAGCCTCTTCAAGGATAGTCTCCAAACCAGGAGAATTGGAAGGCTTTAGTGGGTATATGATGGGAGCCGGAGCTACCTCCATCCATGAATTCACATTTTTAGTTTCCAATGCCATTATTGAAGCACCAAAAAAAAAAAAAAAAAAAAAACTAAACTTTTCAGACAATCTTACTTGTTTGTATGAGAGAATCAGGAATCGGTTGAAAAAAATATCAAAGAGGAGGCTCTTATATATATATAAAGACATGAGAAACATTTATGGAAGCAACAAAAATGGCAAATTAAGAACTAGTTACAACTTACAATTCAATAGAAATTGATGGTGTCCTACGAGTCCATGTGTCCCTATATATATATACATATGCTAAAACAACCTTGCAACAAAAAGGACATGAGAAGAAGGGCACGCCTGTGACAGTTTTAGCTTTTAAAAGTAATTTAATTCTCCAAGATTCTTAATTTAGCTAAACATAAGTTTTGTATAAATACATTTATACAACACAATGCTACAATGAAGTCCTAATTTATTTATTTTTTAATGAAAGTTCTATCAAATTATCATTTGAAGGCATTGATTTATATTGACAACGAAATAAATGAGCATTATCTAACGAGAGAAATTCATTATATAATTCATTTTTCACCTTCCTGCATTTTTTTTTCCCTTTTCATTTTTTTTTGACAGAACTCACCTTCCTGCTCTCAATCATGTATTTTTGGTTGTTCTTTTTTCTCAATGACTTGATTGATACAGTATTGGCAGACGTATAAAATATATACATATATTTATCTTAATTTTTTTTTTACTTGGTAAATAAAAATGGTTTCAAAATGTATAACTTATTTCATTTATCTATTCTAACTTAAAATCAAATATAATAATAAGAAATACAATCAAACAATCGCATTCGGCAAAAGTATTATTTGAATATGTTATACAACAAGATAAAAACATTGCAAGGGCATGTTTGGTGCATGAGATGATATGAGATAAGACTGATTTTAGTCTCTTCTTCCATATTTGTTGCTTGCAAGGGATAAGATTATTTAATCTCATGTAACTATGCAAGCAACTTATCCCACCAATGTGGGACTAATTAGTCCCACCACAGTAGTGAGACTAATATTAGTCGCACCACTTTGTATTTCTTTTTTCACTTTTCAATTTATTTTATTTTTATGTGATTAAAATATAAATATATTTTATTAATTAAACATTTTTAAAATAATAATTTTCAATTTTAACAAATAAAAATAAATATTATTTTGTTTAAAATTGGTTTTAAATATTTAAATTATTTTAACAAATCCAATTCTATGCAACCATTTTATCAGGAGAAAACTTCAAGAAAGAGTCTTTGGATTCAAATCAGCTATCCAAAATTGGTATCCCAATTTGTGTTTAACCAACCAAATTGGGATATGTGTCTACATTTAATTATTTTTTTTCAACTACTTCCATAAATGTAGACACATGTCCCAATTTGATTGATTAGACATAAATTAAGACACCATGTTTGGACAGCTGATTTGAGTTCAAGAATAAATCCCATCTTGTTTATCGTTCTTTTCTCTTTAAAGTTCATTAATTGCATATCTTTAAAGTTGTGGAGATTGTTTGATGGGTAGTTGATAATTAGGATTGTTAGGTATTTTATATTCACATCTAGTTAAGCATTTTTGTATTTATCTAGTATAAATTTACATTAAATATTCATTGATTATTCACTTAGACATATTTAATTCTTTTCATCGAGTTCAAGTCTTATAACCACAGGTGATGGTTGACAAGCAAGTTTAAATAATCGTTCATACAAAAATTGTACGATGCATTTTACATTCTTAAGATTTCCATTATTGAATTGATGTCTTAATATTATTAAACAATTAAGCAAATACTTTTATTAAGAATCATATAAAAAAAAATGTCGTATTCTTAATCATTTAGATGTAATGCCATTAACTAAAAGGACCAGCCCACTGGCCACGTCATTCACATTCACATTTAAAAAGGGTAAAGAAATGCCTTGCTTTACTTTAATTTAATTTGATACCCGCACACACTAGCTCAAAAATCAAAATCAAATTTCGAGTTTTAACAACGGAAACAGAAAAAAAATCAATCAAAATCTCTCGAGAGTCTCTCATATGGCGATGGTTGTAGACACAAAATTCGAATCGGGCTTCCCTTGCTGGAACTCCCTTCCTCGTCGTTTCCGTCCGGATTCCCCCTTCTTCGCTTCCGGCAACATCGAACGCGAACTTCTCGCCAAACAGGTCCAAGTTTTTCTTCTTTACCAAAACCCTCGTGATTTTTTTTATTTTAATTTTAGTTTTCTTTTCTTAATTGATGCAAAAATTGTAAATAATGTGCATTTAGAGGATGTCTTCTGTTAATTTTGGTGATTACTTGTTTGAATTGTAATTGTTATTAATTTTTTCTTTTAAATGAAAAAAAATTAAAAATTGTTTTGTCTTATTGTTTTATTGATATACAGGTTGCATTGGATATAAGTGAAGATGAAAAGAACCAACTTGAGAATATGGTAGTGGAGGATGCCAGGTATTAATGGTTACATGTAATTTTATTCTTTTTATTCGTCGGGTTTAGTTTCAAATGTAATGTCAATATTTGTAGCAACAAGTGATTGAAGTACTGATTTTTTTTTTTTTTTCTTTTTTGTGTGTGTGTGTGTGTGTGTGTGTTGTTTATCGGTTCTGATTATCATTATACATTGTCATCTGTGAATGTGATGGTTTGAATTTGATAGCTTGAGCTTACTTATTTGCAAGTGAACTAGTTAAATTTGACGTTCTACACTATGAAAATATGTTTGTTTACAAGTGTATGTTAATTGTGGTTTTATGTTTGAGCAGTGGGGTTTGTTGTCCAATTGTTGGCTGTAACGCACGCTTGATTTCTTTGGAGGACTTTGAGGATCATTACCATGCTCGACATACTGCATCTTGTTCTGTCTGCTCAAGAGTTTTCCCAACTTCACGCTTGCTCAGCATACATGTATCTGAAGCTCATGATTCTTTCTTTCAGGCAAAAGTTGCTCGAGGTTATGCCATGGTAAATTTTTGTCCGTTTTCTCTTAAATTCGTATTGTGAAATGACATTCAGATTGGTTAAGTTTCTTTTCTACTTCCTTTTAGTTAAGGATTAACACACACAACCTTTTCTTTTGTTTGCTTGGTATGATATGTTGCTTAGTGCATTTCGACTTCAAGTTTTGGTCACAGATCTTTTTCCCCTTTCGTTTAACAACATTTGGGAATGTTAAAAGTAATTGTTGTTTGTGTTTCATAAACTGATCATCATTCATGATTATCTATGTTGAACGATGTTTTTTCTTCTTTTTTATTTTGGTTGGTGCCTGATATTGAACATGGCACTTCTAACATTGACTTCAGTTTCACTGTCATGCACAGACACAGCAACAAAAATAAGGGTAGGTGGAATTTAACTATTAAGAAGAGAATAAGACATTAGGCTTATACTTCGGAGTATATATATCGAACTCATGGATTTTGCCAGATATCTCCTTGTCATCCAAGTGCTTACTGATTCCTAGAATATGAATCAGTGATCTTAATTGGCAATATTGTAATTGAATGAGCAGTTTTCCAATTATTATTTTTGTTGTTGTTGTTGTCATTATGACTTATGATATGCATTTGGATATGTTTATGTAACAGTACGAATGCTTGGTTGAAGGCTGTGAATTGAAGCTCACGAGTTATAAAAGTCGGCAACAGCATCTAGTGGACAAGCATAAGTTTCCCACTTCATTTGAGTTCTTCAAAAAGACGTACCCATCCAAGAAACAGAGGCAAAAGACCCAACGTAGAAAAGCTATAGATAACAAGGAAGCTTCTAGTACCATGGAAGTAGAAGATGAAACCATAGACGGTCTTGTATCAGCCGTCTCTAAATTAAGCACATCAGACTCCACCCCTTCATCCGTCAGTTTTGGTCGCCGCCACACTCGTGGCTTAACGTTTGTCCCTCGAACCGTTCAGCACCAGAGATAGCTAGCATACTGTCTGATTGAATCCAGGTCCCTTGCCTTTTCCATGCAATTCTATTGATGCCAGAAAGATCTACGTATCCATGTCAATGTGCATTCCTTTGAATTTTTCCTTTTATCTACATAGGAAGTTGACCAAGTTCCAGTCAGTGGCAGCCGATTTGGTTTTAAATCCACTTTTGTCGATCTACGCATCCATGTCAATGTGCATTCCTTTGAATTTTTCCTTCTATCTACATAGGAAGTTGACCAAGTTCCAGTCAGTGGCAGCTGATTTGGTTTTAAATCCACTTTTGTCCTTCCAATTTCAAAATAGTTGTGGCCCAGTAGCTTACCAAAGAATTAAAAATTTTAATGTCACATGATATAGATATCTGAAATTACTTGTATGGAAACTTTTGAGGAAGAAATCTTGATTTGTCTTGGTTCAAATTATTCTTATTCCACTTTGATTCAGCAATATTCATCTTCTTTTAACTCATTTCAATTGTGAGAGTAGATATCCAGACCGTGTATGTAGTGTTTGATTTCGGTATCGATAATAAAATGTGTACACAGTTGTAGAACAGCATAAATGTTAATTTAGTAACACAAATTACTAGTAAAACACAATGAAATAATAGTTTGAAATTTATTCTGTCGTTTTGGTGACATTGAATATATTATATACTGGCAGCATTACTTGTCAAATTGAAAAAAAAAAATGAAAAAAAAAAAAAAAAAAACGGCGTCGTTGAGCTTCCAGGGGTAATTAGGTCAAATCGTAGTAAAGAAATGTCAGGTTGATCAAGCTCGCCTGATTCAGTTTCGTTAAATTCCACGGATCGCACGACAACTCCTCATTCTTTCATCAAAAACCCAAAAAGAGAACAAAAGAGGAAAAAACATGGACGCCATCGACAACGTGTTCGATCCTCTCAGAGACTTCGCCAAGGACAGCGTTCGATTAGTCAAGAGATGTCACAAGCCCGATCGTAAAGGTACTTAAAAGAACTTTTGTTCAAAGTATTTGGAATTATTTTATTTTATTTTTTCATTTGTATCGGATCCGTCTTCGTTTATGTGGTATGTTTGTGATTTGGATCTGCTGTTGGATTTTGCAGAATTCACGAAGGTGGCGTTCCGTACAGCTATTGGGTTCGTGGTGATGGGATTCGTGGGTTTCTTCGTGAAGCTCATTTTCATCCCTATCAACAACATTATTGTCGGATCTGGTTAAGGTGTGTGTTATTTCATTCTTGTAATCGAAATCTCGTTTGGTTTTTATAGATTAATTTAATTGATTTCTGCTGGGTATGTGTATTATTTTACTATCAGATTCTTAATCGGAGTAGTCAACGGTTTTGTAAATTCTTTTGGAGTTTTGGAGTCCCTTACATGTAAAATATACTTTATTTAGATAAGGAGAATATCTGGTTGTGAGGATCTGTTGTCAAATTCGATGTATAGGTATAGCAGCAATTGACAATTGCATCCAATTTTTTTTTATCTAATTTTTGTATTTCTGGTAGCACGAGAACGCCTAGATTTATTACTTCAAGTAAAACTATGTTAAGTTTCAATTTTGTTAAAGGTTGGTTATTGCTGTAATAGGGGAAACCTAAACAAGTTAAGAGTTGAAAAATCTTAGATTGGATTTTTGAATGGTTCAAAACCCAAGAAGAAAGTGTAAATCCGGCTTCATATGTATGACTTGAATGAGGTTACCTCTTTATGAATTAGATACCATGCATAATAATAATGTAAGATTGTATAAGGTCCTTAATTTTCTGGTTTTTAGAGGTCTCTAGGTGACAAATTGGAGGGATATTGTTTTCTATCATTTGGAATGCTGTTGAAACTTGGTGGCTTATGTTTACTATTTGAAAATTCTGTTTTTCTATAAAATTAAGTTATTGTAATAAAGACGTGTATTACAATAAAGACGTCTTGTAAAAATAAAGACTGTATTAGAACTACATACAAGGATTGACATGATAAGCAATTGCCCATGAAATGTGGGACGTCAATATGCCATGGACACATGAAGCCTTATCATTTCTTTGTTAAGTATAGGACATTTATCAAACCCTTAGATTTTATATTGCTGATTGTTAGCTATTTTTTTAAATTTTAGATAGATGCCTAAGTGTTTTTCTCTGATTCATTTTGGTAGTAAGTGATGCTTCAGAAGATATGCCTATGTTGCCTTCCAAATAAGTGTGCTTTTGGCAAATGTAATTTTTTAGTTTATACATGCTTTTGAATTTTCCTTTGTGTGAATGAAGAAGATTAACAGAACTCTTGTGAAATTGCAGGCTGTGGGGAGTTGCTGGCATATCAAGTTGAAGTTGTCAGCAGATCATGAAGAGAGAAGAATGGTTACTCTTTAGGATAAAGTGTTTGAAATAGACTTGGATTTGCTTTAAGCTGGGTTAATGCTGGAATGTTTTTACTTTTTGTCATACTTTAGTTTGTTCGTCAGCTACATCAATTTTTAAATCATTTTTGGATCCTTTGGGTAAATTTACTTGCAACTACTACAATTCTTGCACTGGTCAGATATATAACATATTGGTCACAAGTTATCCTTATCAAATCTTAATCCAATGTATATCTTAAACTATCAATCTGGTCAGATATATAACATATTGGTCACAAGTTATCCTTATCAAATCTTAATCCAATGTATATCTTAAACTATCAATCGCACTAATGAACACAAACACAACTTGACTATGACTATAAATTGCCCGGCAACAACAACTCCAAATATTTCACAGCAAGAGTAATGTGACACTGAATCATTTAGAATGCAAATTGCTTTTTATCAACAACAAAATTGTCAATGTTGAATAGAAAATGGATTATGCAAAGTTAAATACATGAAGCATCATCATCACTTGTCACTGGGATTTAGCAAATAGGATTGTCTTCCACAGCAAGATCAACAGCTGAAGCGAGCAGCAACTTGGGTTGAGGCACAAACACAATACCCTCCTTTTTAGCCTTCTTTTTCTCACGCTGCAGCCTGAAGTTCTCTCTCTTCCTTACTCTGTAGCTGTTGGGATTCTCAGGCTGTATTTCTCTTGGATACACACTCACCTGCCATTCAATTTCAATGAAACAAATCAGCTTCTTCACTCTCCCTCTCAAACATTTGAACCAATTTTAGGGTTTTACCTTCTTCCTGTCAGGTCCAAACTTCTCGAATTTCACAAGCCCGTCAATCAACGAGAAGATGGTGTGGTCCTTGCCAAGCCCTACGTTCTTCCCCGGATGGAACTGCATTTTTTTTTGAACCAGTCAGAGAATCCAAAACGCACAAATTTAAATTAGAAATGATTCATCGGAGTTTAGAGTTGGAACCTTGGTGCCGCGCTGGCGCACAATAATGGCGCCGGGCTTGGCGGCCTGATCGCCGTAAATCTTGACGCCGAGACGCTGGCCTGGCGAATCACGGCCGTTCTTGGTACTACCGGCTCCCTTCTTGTGGGCAGATTCAATGGTTAACGTAAACGGCGAGTGTTGAATGAGAGGAAGGGTGACAAAATTGGTAGCCACATTGAAATCGCCTTTGAGATACGATGAGGAATTGCTTGAAGATAAAGAGAGGCCCTTGAACGCACTCGCTAGGTTTAGACTAATCGAAACTGTCGCCATTTCTTTTGTTTTGGCTCAATTCTCAAATGAACGAGAAGCTTGACTGAGGACTGAGTAGCCACCACAGGCACACCTTATCTTGAGCTCTCAAACTTTACCTTCTGCCACGTAAGCAATAATTTCATTCCACTTCTTTCTTTTAAAAACTAAGCAACTATAAAAGAGCTTGTGTTGCTTGTTTAGTGTCACGTTTTTAAATTATATTTTTTTTGAAAAACTAGTATCACATTTTAAAAGCGAGACAAGCAAACAATTATACAGTCTTTCTATTATCAGTTCGAACTAACAAAAGATATATCAGTTCCTTACATGTGGGTCATTGGATTTAAAAGATGTTTTGACAAGTGCATGCATTCAAGTCAAAGTATTTAAATCCAATGGCTCACATGTAAGGAACTGATATATCTTTTGTCAGTTCGAACTGATAATAGAAAAATTGAACAATTATATATATATACAATGTTTCTATTATGAGTTCGAATTGATATAAAATATATCAGTTCATTGTATATGAGCCATTGGATTTAAAAGATGCTTTAACAAGTGCATGCAGCCAAGTCAAAATATTTAAATCCAATGACCCATATGCAAGAAACTGATATATCTTTTGTCAGTTCGAACTGACAATAGAAAAACTATATATATATATATATACAGATTTTATATTATCAGTTCGTCCTGACAATAAATAAATCAGGACGAAGAATGTGGACCACTAGATTTACATACTTTGACTTAAAGTGTATGCATTTATCAAAATTTCTCTATAATCTGTGGTCCACATTCTTCGTCCTGATATATTTATTGTCAGGACGAACTGACAATAGAAAGACTGTATATATATAATATTGAGCTTTTAAATAAAAAAAATTGGTTTTAAAACAATAGTAATAAGAAGTTTTTATGCTTAAAAATTCATGAAATCACATCTAAAAATAGAATTGGTACCAATGTGGAAATTCATGAAATCACATCTAAAAATAAAATTGGTACTAATGTGGCTCAGTAATAAGAGCGTTCATTCATCATAACAATATTTCAAATTCGAGTCGCTGCTAGCACGAGTGGAAAGTAAAAAAGAAAAAAAAATAGAAATTGATCATGTTATAAAACACACATTACATAATAGTGGGTATTAGCTATTTCATCAAGAGGTTCTGAATTAAAATCTCAACCACAAAATTAGCAACCCATATACATAGTAAGTTGTCCAAAGAGAAAGTGTGTGATAAGAATAATTTTGAGAAAACAGAGGAGAAAAAACAGAAGAAGCAGAGGGAAGGTTAATTTGGTGTGTAATTGACATGCTTTATTCATCTCTAATTTGGCTCTTATGTAAGCCATTTGTAATACATGTAAGAGACAACCACTTCGTGCAAAGAAATAACAAAATAACAGGAAAATGGAAATAATGCAATCAAGAATCATGCAATCTATCTGCACGATGGAAACATACGAATTGAAAAGAACGACCACTAAGTTATTGGAACCTAACTACTTCTTGGATTTTGACTTGATCATATCCAAATGCAACTGATGCGGTCCAGTCTCCAACTACCAGATGCATGGCTTCTCACATGGCTTTGTGACCTCTATCCTATGTAATATTCCTTGCACCATTATGTACATATCACTCCCCTGCCCTTGAAGTATCCTTGTCCTCAAGGATGAAGTTCGGATATGTTCTACTAAAGCACCATTTGTTTTCCCAGGTAGTATCCTCCACTAGAGCTCCTACCCATTTGATAAGGACTTCGGTCTTGGGCCGATAATTACCCTTTTAAATCACTCGGCTATCAAATACCACTTTAGGCTGTGAAAGTATGGTGGCAGTGTCTGAAATTGGTGGCAATTGTGTAAGAACAGATGGTGTCGGGCCCAAACTTTTCTTTAAAAGGCACATGTGGAAAATATCATGGATTAAAGACCCTGGTGGCAAGGTGAGTTTGTATGCAATAGGACCAACTCGAGCTGGAATTTCGTAAGGTCCGAAAAAATGGGGTGTAAGCTTGAGGGACTTGCGGAACACCACTGAGTTTTATCGGTATGGCTGTAACTTCAAGTAGACATAATCACTGACGCTAAAATCAACCTTTCTCCAGTGTCGATCCGCATGACTCTTCATTCTGTCACGCTCAAGCAACAAATTCCTTCACAATTCACGTAGGATGGTTGCTCGATCACGAAGATAGTCATTAACAGATTGAACCTTAGTTATACCTGGAACATATGAGAGCAAACTGGGTGGTGGAATGCCATAGACAACTTCAAAAGGTGATACCTTCGTGGCTGAATGTACAAAGGTGTTATAATTGTACTCTGCCTAATGGATCCATTCAAACCACTTCCGAGGTTGATCACTCACAAAGCAGCACATGTATTGTTCTAGTGTTCGATTTGTAACCTTTGTTTGCCTATCGGATTGTTGGTGATAGCTGGAACTCATGTTGAGAGTAATGCCCTGCAATTTAAACAAGGTTTGCCAAAAAGTACTAACAAATATTTTATCCCGGTCGCAAACAATTGAAGCCGGTATTCCATGAAGACGAAAAACATGTTCAACAAAGACCTTAGCAACTGTGGCGGCTTGTAAGGATGCTTGAGAGGAATAAAATACCCATACTTAGTTAGCCAATCGACGACCACCATAATTACAGTGTAACCATGTGAGGGGGGTAATCTTTCAATGAAATCCATAGAGATTTTCATCCAAATCCGCTCAGGAATCGCCAAAGGTTGAAGTAGTCCAACCGGGCGCAAACAATCAATTTTATTGCGTTGGCAAACTTCACAGTTACGAAGATATCTTTTTTATTACCTTCTGCATACCCGACCATGTAAAGCTGTTTTTAATGCGACTAAGGGTCTTTTGATAGCCGAAGTGCCCTCCCACAGAGGATGAGTGGTTATCAGATACGATAACAGGAATCAAAGTTGAAGTTGAACTTGAACTCAAAAGGACATTTCCATCATTAAACCAAATACCATCACACTGGAGATATTTTTACGAATTGGACTTCTGACCCAGCTTATCATAGAACGAATCTTGTGTAACCTCATTCTGTAGAATAGCCCACCAATCCGCATGTGGCATTGAAATCGCATGGAGCTCAAATTCAGCCACCCTGGACAACGCATCAGCGCCTTGATTGTCTCGACCCTTTTTATATTTGATGTTGTAGTCATAGCCTAAGATTTTGGGTAGCTAACGGGCTTGAGCTGGGTTTGTAATGCATTGCTCAAGCAGGTATTTCAAGCTTCTGTGATCCGTACGAACAGTGAAAGGTTTACCAGAAGATAGGGACGCCATTTGCAGATGGCTTTGACAACGACAAGTATCTTCTTCTCATAGGTCGAAATTGTCAAGGCAGAACCTTTAATGCCTCACTGAAGAAAGCAATTGGTTGGTTTTGTTGGATAAGAATAGCCCCTATACCAATTCCACAAGCATCACATTCTATGAAAAAACGTTGTGTGAAATCTGGCAAACGCAAGACCAGTGGTAAAGATAGTGCCTGTTTCAGTTGTTCAAAAGCTACAGCAGATTCTAAATTCTAATGGAAACCTTCTTTGGTTAATAACCGTGTGAGAGGGGCAGCTATAGTTCCAAAGCCTCGGATGAATTTTCTGTAGTATCTGACGAGTCCAAGAAATCCACGTACACCACGGACGGTTGTAGGTACTGGCCAATTAAGAATATATTGAATTTTAGCTGGATCCACTGCCACACCCTGTTGTGAGATGATATGTCCCAGATAATCGACTTGTTCCACACCGAATCGACACTTTGATTCTTTAGCAAACAATAAGTTAGTAGATAAGATTGATAAAACCGTTCAAATGTGTGAAATGCGATCCTCCCAATTCTTGCTATAGACCAAAATATCATCAAAGAAAACAAGAATAAACTTCTTGAGATATGGCCTGAAGAGATCGTTCATCAAGTTTTGGAAATTAGCTGGTGCGTTGGTGAGTCCAAAGGGCATAACGATGAATTCGTAATGTCCTTCGTGAGTGCGAAATACCGTTTTCGGAATGTCCTCTTCTCGTACCATAATCTGGTGGTATCCAGACTGTAAGTCGAGCTTGGAATATAATTTGGCCCCATATAGTTCGTCTAACAGCTCGTCGATAACCGGAATTGGATACTTATCTTTCACTGTAAGATTGTTCAAAGCTCTATAATCCACACAAAACCTCCACCCGCCATTTTTTTTTTTACCAAAAGAACTGGAGACAAAAAAGGACTGTTGCTAGGTCGCATTAACCCAGAATCTAAGAATTCTTTAACCATTTGCTCAATCTCGTTTTTTTGATAGTGTGGGTATCGGTAAGGCCTAACACTGATGGGTTCACTGTTTGGTTGTAAGGTGATGTGGTGGTCATGAGCTCACTTAGGTGGTAAGGAAGTTGGGATCTTGAAAACTTGTTTGTATTCAACAAGAACAGCCTTCAGATCAACATGACATAGGTTAAAAATTTCAATAGAGCTTTGTGAAATGACTTGTAAAAACAAAACTTGGGCCTTGTAGATGGAGAAAATCTTTGTCTTTGAGCACCTCCAAGGCTGGGCGATTAAGACGTTGTAATGTATGAGTAACATTACCTTGCTTGAAGGACATGGTTAATTTTTGGTAATCGGTTTCGATAGGTTCAAGGGTCTCAAGCCACTGTATTCCCAACATAACCTAACATGCATCTACTGGTAATATATAGAAATCAGCTTTCACTAAGTATCCCTGAATAAGTAGATTAAGAGCGAGACACTAGCCTGTACACTCAATTTTTTCTCTGTTGGCTACCATCACTTGAAACTTTTTATCTTTGATCACTGGAATTTCGAATTTGGTGACAACCAATTGATCTATAAAATTATGTGTGCTGCCGCTGTCAATTAGAATTACCACCTCCTTATTTTTTAGTCGTCCTAATAGACGCATGGCTTATAGGTGTTCTATACCAGATATAGCGTGAAAGGAAATTTCTGGTATTACTTCACTGGGGTTTGCTTCTTCCTGTTCTTCATTACCATCAGAAATTTCAATGGGTCCGAAATCTTCGATCATAAACATCTATAGACGTTGGCAGCGGTGTCTAGGTAGAAACGTATTGTCGCAGTAGTAGCATAGTCTCTTCTCACGACGTTCTCATGCCTCTTGCGGGGTGATCCGCTTGACAAGGGCAAGGGCTTGAGAATTGTTAGGACCTTGGCTGGACTTAGAGGCTGGTGGTGGACCTAAGATACCTGCTGGATTGGAAAAGCCAATTCTAGGTGCCACTACGGTTGTTTGCTGTCGAAAGGGAGTTCCTCCTTTCTTTTGTAAAGAATTTCACTTTTCCACTCAGCGAGCAACCCTAATTGCATCAGCCAACATTCGTGGTTGCTTTATCTTCATATCCAGGCGAATTTCGTCACGTAAACCTGCAATAAAACATCCCACCAAAAAAGGCTCAAGCAGTTTATCGACTCTATGAGAAAGCTTCTCAAAAGCCTCCTGGTAGACTCCAATCCTTGAGACTTGTTTCAATCTAGTCAAGGCTTCAGAAAGATCTTTATAATTCGTCGGCCCAAAGCGCTGCAATATTGCTTTAGTAGATTCGTCCCAACTGAGAGGGCCTCGGAACTTGGTTAACCATCTATGCCATTGGAGTGCAATCCCTTCCAAATGGAATGAAGCAAGTTGAACCAATTGGTCGGCTACAACATTTTTGAAATCAAAAAATTGCTCGGCTTTATAAATCTAACCCATAGGATCTTCGCCGCTGAACTTAGGGAAGGATAATTTGAGCTGTGTATGGTTTCTGTCAGTTGTGGCATTTGTGCGTGGGTTGTTGAGGTGAGTTGGCTGGTGAGAAGGTTTGCTTATTGCCCAAGGGTTAACTTCTCTTTCTGTAGAATTGTTGTTACGATGAACTTGTAAGGCCTGTAATTCCATCATCACTGTTTGTAAAGTGGCATTAAGTTGGGTGAAGTTGTTATGTAGTGTATCGAAACTGGATTCATGTCAAGCTAACACTTCACTGACTTCATTACGAAACTCCATATTGCTCTTGCTATGCATAACCATTTGAGCCAACCTGGCTCTGATACCAAATGATACGAATAATTTTAAGAAAACAGAGGAGAAAGAAAGAAGAAGCAGAGTGAAGGTTAATTTGGTGTGTAATTGACATGCTTTAGTCGTAATGAAGTCTTCTGAGCCAAGTAAAACTTCAAGTAAAAATTCTGGTGATAATGCTCGGGCTAAGCAAGCCATGTTAAAGACCGTTCTTGGGGAGGCATTGGGTTATGGTCCTGCTCTTTCTGAACATATTATTTTAGATGCTGGTTTGGTTCCAAATCCAAAAGTTAAAGGTGACAAGTTAGATGAAGATACAATTCAAGTTTTGGCAGCAGCTGTTGCAAAGTTTGAGGACTGGCTACAGAATGTTATTTCAGGTGATAAAGTTCTTGAAGAATACATTTTAATACATAACAAAAATTCAAGGAAGGACTGTCCCCCATCTGAACCTGGAAGTTCGAGCCAGATCTATGATGAATTTTGCCCTTTTTTTGTTGAATCAATTCAAGTTAAGGGAGTTTGAGACATTTGATGCAGCTTTGGATGAGTTCTAAAACAAAATTAAAAGCTAAAGGGCAAAACAACAGCAGAAGACAAAAGAGGGTGCTACCTTTCATAAACTAAATAAAATACGTGCGGATCAGGAAAATCGTGTGCATACACTGAGGAAAGAAGTTGATCGTTGCATTCAAAGGGCAAAACTTATAGAATACAACTTAAAGGATGTGGACGCTGCTATTTTAGCTGTTCGTATGGCTCTTGCAAATCGCATGAGTTGGGATGATCTTGCTTGTATGGTGAAGGAAGAGAAGAAACCTGGAAACCCTGTGGCCGGCGTAATTGACAAGATATATCTTGAAAGGAACTGTATGACATTACTGTTGAGCAACAATCTTGATGAAATGGATGATGATGAAAAGACTCTCCCTGTGGAAAAAGGTAGAAGTTGATTTGGCACTTTCAGTGCATTCTAATGCTCGACGATGGTATGAACTGAAGAAAAAACAGGAAAGCAAATAGAAAACAAAAAAAAAACAAAAAAAAAAATCCTAATTTGAATAAGAGAGAAAGAAAACTGAGAACAAACAAAAATGGTATCAGTGCTGTTCTGTCCCATGGACACACGTTTTCGTAACGGAGTTTATGAAGTCCTAACTCGTCATGAGTCCACCTTCCTCCAAATTCAAAAGACCCTCAGGCCAAGCCATTAGGGATGAACTCCAATCTCTATCAAATTCTCAAATACAATTAGTCACTTATCTTCCGGTGTTTCTCGATGATACATATGAATCGAAGGAGGTTTTTGTCAATTTTGACAAACCACCAGTATTCGATGAAGATGTATTTGAGAAAATCTTATATAAGAGCAATTCATGTTTCATGGATTGTTTTTACAATTCATATGTATTATCGAGAAACACCGGAAGATAAGTGACTAATGATATTTGAGAATTTGATAGAGATTGGAGTTCATCCCTAATGGCTTGGAGGGTCTTTTGAATTTGGAGGAAGGTGAACTCATAACGAGTTAGGACTTCATAGATTCCGTTACGAAAATGTGTGTCCATGGTGCGTAAATTTATGGGCCTTTGAGGCTCGAATCCTATTAGTTTTCAAAATCATTGGCCTGACATATAGAGTATTAGCCCCAATATAATCAAAGAGGTTAATAAAGTGATACCGCACAATATTTTCATCTCGATTAACGAATGTGTTAGATGAATTGGCAGTTTGACACTTGCTGGTTGAGTGGTTGCCACATTATCATCTTCTTTTTCTTATAATTAAATTAACAATATCAAATGTCATATTAGAGTGGCTTCTCATAATTTTTTCCCAAAATCTTTCGCAAATTGATGTGGCGTATGAGTTGTCAATATCCTGTAAATCATGAGATTATATGATGAGTGATATAATGTTGACAATTACAATTAATATGCCACATCAATTCGGGAAAGATTTTGATTTTTTTTTTTGAAAACCTAGCATTACTCGTCGTATTAAGGAAGAGTAGCATTCTTGTTTGCATTGTTTTTTTAATTACAAATTTGAGTGTCAATGGAGATGGTATAACTTGAACCCAGTAAATCATTAATACGTATATAAGTGGTAATATTATTGATTTGAGTGTAAATGGGTTACTACAGAAACATATCAACTTTGTTATTATTGATCACATTGTTTATACAAGTGATATATTCATCCGATAAAAAATATATCACATGTATGTTTCTTATTGGAAAAAATCGAAGTATCTTTAACAATTTTTCTTTGAAGCAGGAAATTGAGTATTAAAAGAAAAAAAAATGTTTATAAATATAAATATCTTATAGATAATTAAACAACAATTTAAAAAAAAAAAAGAAAAAAAAAAGAAATACGTGACAATATTTATCGATTGTTAATATATATGCATGTGTCATGTGAGGCAAAACCTGTAGAGCAAAAAAAGAGGCTCAAAGTCCTCATCACACTTGGCTAATCACCATCAGCTCTCAAAATGAATGTCCCATATTTACTTGTAGCTTTTTTCACATTCTATTTTCGGATCTTATTCATTTTCACAAAACTTTTCAGTTTTCACTGATCAACTCACCAAAATTTCTGAGAAAAGACATGATCAAGAATGCGAGTCGACAATTTGTTGTGGAGAAGCCACTTGTTGTTGGGGCCCTGGTAACCATAACCATGACAGGTGTCCTTCTCATCACCAGCTTAAGCCGAACCATCAGCAGCTCCTCCTTCACTTACATGTACACCAACAACGGCGGCTCCAACGCCGCCACCCAGACCCAATTCCTCGCCATCATCCACTACGCCACGTCAAAAGACATCCCGGAGCTGACCCACCCGGAGATCCGCTCCGCTTTCGACGTCCTCATCAATCTCGCTCCATGCAACTTCCTGGTATTCGGTCTAGGCCACGACTCTTTCATGTGGGCCGCACTCAATCCACGTGGCACAACCTTATTCCTCGAAGAGGACCCCACTCTGGTCCACAAGATCTTGGCACGTGCCCCGGCTCTACGTATCCATACGGTGACGTATCCTACACAACTGTACGAGGCAGAACATCTGGTGGCGTCATACAAGTCGGAGAAAACATGCGTGCCTCCTAACGTGCACCTGAAAGGGAACAGCATGTGCAAGTTAGCGTTGAGCGATATGCCGGATGACGTGTACAACAGAGAGTGGGACGTAATATTGATAGACGGACCACGTGGGTACTACGCAGAGGCGCCAGGTAGGATGGGGGCGATATTTTCGGCGGCTGTGATGGCACGTACGAGGAAGAACGGGGGAGTTACGCACGTGTTCTTGCATGATGCGGACAGGAAAGTGGAGAAAATGTATGCGGACGAGTTTTTGTGTAAGAAGTTTATGGTTAAGGCTACGGGGAGGCTTCGGCATTTCGCTATACCGCCTGGTGCAAACGTCAGCAAGGTTGGCCGTGGTTCACGCTATTGCTAAACTGAGCCGGAGAACATTTCTCACATCCATTTTTTTTTTTTTTTTTTTTAATTTATTTGTGAGGTTAATTTGTTACAGGAGTTTGTGGGCAGGTTTATGTATGTAATGCTAGTAATAATCATGTTTATTTTTTCTTTTAAGATGGATTGATTAAAATCTGATAACCATGTCAAGATTCTATCGGGATCTGCTATGCATATAGTAAGACTTGAACCCCACCGGGGAAAGAGCCACGTGTTAAAGAGGGAATGTGCACCAAAATATCCGGTTTTAACATCAAAGGAATCCAACAGTTTTATCCCAACTCTAATATTAGGAAGAACAAAACATTGTTGGACCATAAAGTTGATATAAAAAAGATTGAAATTCAATGTGGCTCCTCGTTGTCATAGATGACCCCCAGCAACATTGCATCAGAAACTTGCCATCCACAAGCATTGCAGTGACAAGCAGGCATGGACAATCAAGTGTATTATTGAGTAACAACAACTCATCAAATTACAATACTTATGCAAAATCTGTCTCACAGTTCATTGCCATCTAGACTTTGGTGAGAAAAAAGTGAGTAGGTTATTACTAACACTATATTTTAACACCATTACACATGAAAGCATACAATATATATATAGATGCCCAAAACGATCGAGAAAAATAAGTCCCAATCTACAGAGGTCTAAACAAAGGTGACACCCTCTTTCGAACAATCTCCTGAATCTGCTCTGTTGACAAAACTGATGCCGCATTCTCAAAATTCGCATCTTCCATCTGGAGATGCAACTGTAAAGACAGAAGAGTTCAATGAGAGTGAGAGAGGGGGAGATGTGCTCCCCAAAACAAAACAGAAACTTGTAAGACTATTCAACATAATTAATAAATATACTAAGTTCAGTGGATCGCATAAAAATCGACAGTTCTATTTTTGAGTGTATGGTTATAAATATTGATGCTAAATTACTTTCTAAACAATGCACATGTGCATTCAGGTCCAAAATTTCTACCTCATAGGACCCGAAAGTAATACATAAAGGGGAATGTACCTTCTCAAGGATTGCAGATTGGTCATCTAGGTGAAATTTACGCATGTGTTTAAGCATTTCCAGTTGCTAAAAGAAAAAAAGAAAAACATCACCATCAAGACTCAGCAATACGAATTTGCAATTGCAACCAATTTCTTTTGCCAAAATTCGGTCCAATAGTACCTGTTCCTGTAGTTTTTGTTGAATATCCATTCTTTCAGTAAATTCATCAGGTCCAAGCTCTGCTTCATCACATACAACCTCTTCCCTGTCATATTACAGTATCATAAAGAAATTCTGCGAAGAAACAAAACCCACCTATAGATGTAGAGATGGTTTTCTTTTGTATCATCACCAGTGAAGATGATATAAAAGAGATTGAACATGTTATAGTGACATGGAGATACAATGATGAACAAATATATATCTTTAACTGAACTGTGAAAACAATGACACTGAAAACCTAAATATATACATCAAGCATGAAGATCAATACACAGGAAATAAATTCTACTTTGTCACTAAGGCAATTGTCTTCATCTAAATAAAACGCCAAAACATTGTCATTAATAATATCATTGCAAAGTCCATCAAATTTGCAGAGAAAATTTGGCTTTTGACCCACCATGGAGATGCTAGTGTTCAATTTAGTTATGCAAAAATTTATATGGTCTCCAAGTCCATTGTCTTCAATAGCCACTAAACTAAAAATAGTCATATCGATATTTTTTTACAGGCTTTACAGTGAATCCCAAGAATTTGTTTCTTAGAGCCCATGTGCCAAAGAATTCCGTTTTGAGTCAGGGCACCTATACACTGACATAGCATTCCATCCAAAGTTTTGATGCTGAGCATTAGAGGGAGTGGATAGTTCCAGACTTCACAGAAGTCACTGGTAGGGGATCAAGATACAATATGCTACCAAAAGTTGAAAGAGTGCACAAATGTTTCAAGTGTTGAAGGCAGCAAGGCAAGTCTGAGTCTTGTAAGCAAGAGGAAAATTTCAAATCGTGGATAAAGTATGGTTGTCCACTTTAAAGTTCAAAAAAGAAATATGACGGTTTCTTCAAATATCTTCTTTGAAAAATTAAAAGAAACTCATACACAAATGAATGATCATAAATGAGATCATTAATGGTATTAATTTGTAATATACGAACAAATCACTTGCCGCATAGAACTTTACAATGCGCAAGAGAGAGAGAGAGAGAGAGCTTACGTAGCTACAAATTTGTAAAACTGTATCATCAAATCCTGATCATTCTCATAAGTCATATTCACCTTCCCCAAATTTGCAATACCAAACCTCGGATCTGTGGAAGGGAAGATAAAATTTGAAGAATGTTACACCATGGATGCATCTTATTACAGCATAATCAAATAGAAAGTCTTAGAGAAATACATTCCATGAATAGACGGGAAAAGTTATTGGTCATCTATAAAAAAATAAAACAGGCTCTTTTAGTCCAATATAAAGACTTTAAACTATAATCCTTGGAGATCTAATAAAGCCAGTTGATTCAATGCAAGGAACACAATGCATCAACACCTACAAAATTTAGATGAACGAAAAAAGATGAGTTTCAATAATAAGTCTGTTTGATTGAACATTCACAGAAAAGATCAACAAAGCTAAAGTGAAGCATCATTCTCTTCAAGTTTACTTAATATGACCACAGAAGGTGGAGACAAATCAGAGTGAGGCTCTAGAATTGAACTAAAAGTCTGAGGTTCAACTCCTACTCAGAACTATTGCCACTGCATGGGGTTTGTGGCTACCATATGCAGTCTTGAGGATGTCAAAGTTCATCTAACATCAAGCATATTTTTTTATTACACACTTTAGATAATCTTAATTCAGATTTTCAAACCTTACCACAAATGAAGCATAATTACGTTTTTTTTCTTAAAAGATATTTGTGCTGGAACTGTCATGATTCATGGCATGTTAGGTATTCTTGGGACGGGTCCTTTTTTTTTAACCCTTTTTCAGTGCCCTGGGGTGTGGGAGGGTGTAGTTTGGTGCAGAGGTGTTGGTGTTGTCCATAAGAAATTTTGGCTTTACTAGTTCTTTTCACAGTTGTGTAATTTTTCCACTTTTTTAGTTCCACTTTAAGTATAATTACAATAAAGGTGCCCTGAGTAAGGCAGAATGAAGTAGTAACATTGGATCGACATAGATCTATGAAAAGAATTTGTAAAGCCAAAACTTCTTATGGATAACATAACAATGTCCAAACTAATAACGTCAACACCTCTACATCAACCTACACCCTCCCACACCCCCAGGGCACCAAAAAAGGGTAAAAAAAAAAAGGAACCAACCCAAGAATAGCTAACATGCCATGAATCATGGCTGTTCCAAAACAAATATCTTAAAAAACGTAAATAACTAGCCAATGCATACCTAGACTTTATCCCTTATGATATAACAATTATAACTATAGAAAAGGATATCATTAGCAGCAATGTAAGATGCCAACCCTGACAAACTTACCAACACCCATCTCCAGAAATATCTCTTCTTGTATTTCAGTGGTAACGGCAACAGCTTCCTGCATACTACATATGAGCATCAATTCTTTTAACAAGACGCTTACATTTATGTTTTCAATCACAAACTCCTACTTTCACGTCGACAACTCAAATGATTAACTGCATATGCATATCCCTGAATGAACTATGCTTACAAAAAGTAGCATCTTTTTGCACAGCCACCCATATCCAAAATATTGTTGAGATGAAAGAAAATGTTGAACAAGTCATTTTGGAAATAAACAAAAAATATTAATCTTAATAAACTACCAAACTATAATTATTATGTGGATGACACACCTCTCTATACTAGTATACTCTTATAATTTTATATCACCTTTGTGGTGTCCAATCTATCCTAAAATATGAAAAAAAAAGGAAGCAAATTGTATGTATCAGTTGAACGATTCTTCTTAAACCCACTTGTCCTCAACTACACAAAGTTCAAGGATACTATATAAAATATTAAGAAAAAAATTTCCAAGCAAAAAATCTAAATAACTAACCAGAACCCAGTTGAACTAATATGAGAAAGCTTGGTAATATACACAATATAACACATTTTCAAAAAGGAAAAAAAATAGAGAGTTAATAAAAATAAAAAGACTGAAATGATTAAAAGAAATTTTTTACCTTTTTTTCATTCACAGCATCAGCAACCCTTTTCTTCACATCTAAGAAGAGGAAATGCAAATCAGACAAGAAATTAAAAGAAAATAAAAAATAAATAAATAAACGTAAAATAAGAAGAGGAAAAAAGTACCAGGCTGAGAAGTGAGGAAAGAGAAACGATTGAAGAGATAAAGCAACTGTTGTCTACTCAGCATTCCCGAGCTTTGCAACTGTCTAGTACCCATTGTTGAAGACGACGACGACATTGTTAAAATTTGCTGTAATTGAAAAAATGATTTTTTTTTTAGGCCCAAAAACACAAAGGGCACAATCAACAACAACACAAACTTCTCAATAAAGAGAAACTGTGCGCGCTTTTATGTACTTGTGTTTGTTTGATCAATGAAAAGACGAAATTGCCCTAATATCTATATGAAAATTCCAGAAAAAAAAAATGCTTCATTTTAGGCCGTACAAAATATAGATCGATCTCATTCACACAATCACACGTACCTATAACTAACTACTTTTTGGAATTATAACAGTTCATTTCTTGCTTTCCCGCCATTAAAGTTGTTCTTCTTCAACCCACACAAACCTCACTTTGTTTGCATTATCTTCACAGAGTTGTAGAAACCCAGAAACAAGAATCTTCCATGGCAACTACTTTGCTTCTCTTCTCTCTCACCATCTTCTCTCTTTCCGGCTCTGCTCTTGCATCTGATTCTAATCCTTTGCTCAATGCTCTTGAGAGCCTCTCCTACTCCGGCTATCTTTCGATGGCACTTACCCTTCAAATCACTTGCAAAACTCTGAATCTTGAATTGGAAACAATGACCCTTTTCGCTCCATCTGATTTCGCTTTTGCCAAATCTGGACAACTGTCTCTTCTTGACCTTCAACTTCACATATCACCTACTATACTCTCTCAAGGCGGCCTCAAGAATCTTTCTTTTGGCACAAGAATACCCACATTGTTGTCAAATCAATCATTGATTGTTACTACATCGAATGGTCAGTTGTCGATTAATGGTGTTTTGATCCAAGAATCGGCTGTTTTTGATCAAGGGTCTGTGGTCATATATGGTATTGATGATTTCTTCAATTCTTCATTTCACATTGGTACTACTTCTCATTCAGCACCTGAACCGAGTCCTAGTTCAGCATCTACTATGGAAAACAATGCTTCTCGCCTTCTCAAAATGTCTGGCTTTGATGTTGATGTTTTTGGCAACGCATCCAATTGGTTAAGGTCAAGAGGCTACACTGTGATGGCAACCTTTCTTGATGTGCAATTGGTAGGGTTTAATAAAGATGAGGCAAGATTGACAATCTTTGCACCTGTTGATGAAGCAGTGGAAGCATACGCAAGGAACATTACTGATTATGTGTCTATGTTTCAGAGGCATGTGGTTCCTGGATTGCTTGCTTGGAAGGATTTGGCTGAGCTTCAAGATGGGACATTGTTGCCAACTTTTTCAGGAGGGTTTGAGATTAAAGTGACTTGGTCTGGTGATATACTTTTGCTTAATGGTGTTCCGGTAGTCTTTCCGGATATGTATAGCAGTGATTGGCTTGCCTTGCATGGCATCAATAGCTTGCTAGTGTCTCCAATGAAGCAAGAGATAATCGGACAGTCTTTGTCAGAACTCAACGGGGAAGATTACCAGAATCCGCTTGATTATGAATATGGAATGCCATAAAAGAAATTTGTTAGCTTCATTGATTAGCATTTATAGATTCTTCTCTGCTTCTTCTCTTCTAGTTAATTTGCATTCATTTGAAAAGAAGATTTTGTCTTGCAAGCCATGAGGATCTTATGCTAACACAATTGCTTATATTTCTATATTCTGTACAGAATTTGGTAGTCTAGTTGAGCTTTAACAGATGTAATTGTTGGAATTAGTTTCAGAGAATTTCACCTTCTTAGTTCAAGTTCCAATTCTCCTTTATTATCTGTCAGATTCAGAACTCCTGTATTTCTGTTGTTATCCAAGAGACTTGTTTGTTGAAATGAGGCAGTATTATGGAAAATTTACACTTTCATCCATCTAAAAATTTAATTTCAGAACATTATCATGCTACAAGAAAATCTGATTAATTTTTTTTTTCTATTGATTCTCTGTTGCAGATGCAATTCATAAAGGAAAATTATCTTCTAGGTCATATAAACACATATCAATTACAATTAGTTTAAGAACAGTAGTTTATTATACAAAGGCATAATATAATTCTAGGAGATACAAAAAGATGTTTACTGGAGAAGAAAAATGAACCTGAACACCCTTTTTTTTTTTTTTTTTTACTTAGCATCAGTCATTATCGACGTCAGTGTCTGAATTTGGAAGTGGAGGCCTGAGGGTTAGCTGAGGAGGTTTCTGGGGAACTAGATTGGAGCCTGTATGCATAGCTGGTACTAGCTTCCTCTCCTGTAGAATCCCCAGAGAAACTAGCCTTTGCCAACTCCCTTAGCTTCTTCATTTCACTCTTTGTCTCTAATTTCACTCCCTTTCCCCGCTTACCTTCTGCTTCTCTCTGCCGGGAAATGGTCGCATCCACAGGTGTGGAACTAGACATTTCAATAACATTTGGACCTGGTGAGCCAGGACTGAGTACAGGGACTACTGTTGCAGTCATGGCACTTGGTCCCCTTGCATCCCTTCTTCCATATTCAGTTTCTGGACTGAGAGGAAGGACTGGAACTAGGCCTGTTATTGGCTGGAAGGAACCGGGCATGACTCTTGGCCAATGCTTTCTAGGGAGGAAAGGCAGCACAAGTCCCTTAGCCACAAACTTCAATCCAACTTTGAAAGAATTCTTTTGGGGCTGAGAGAGTCGTAGAATGAATTGTATCATAGCATACCACTCATTTGTAATTTGAGCTACAAATGTGAGGAAGAGGAGAGCCAGCATTAAAAATCCCAGAGTTTTTGCTTCAGTTGGATTTGAACCATTCAATCTGATACATAGACTGAAGACGCCTACCTCACATAGCAGAGAAATACTTTCCACTACATGGACTCCTCTTCGAATATATGGTTTGAGAGTAAATAAACACGTCAATTGTATCAGCGTAATGGTTAAAGCAAAAAGGCTTTGGCTTGAGTGATTTGATGAGTAAGCTCCAGAAATTATTCCCATATTGGTTCTTCTTAAAAGATCAAGAACAATATAAGAAGATCTAGCACACCCCAGTATCCTTCTGGAGGGAGGAATTCTGGTTTCTTCATTGCTGTCGTCTGAGCTAACAGCTCTCATTCTCCCAATCCCACCCTGCTCACTTTCAGTCCAATTGGGTATGGTGTTCGGATAATTCTCGTTAACAAAGACAAAAAGTGGAGGACCTTTTCGATTCTCAAATAGAATCCCAAAGAGTGCAAAGAAAGATGAAGGCAACCCTTCCTTATAAAACCATTTTCCATTTACAGGCCTGCCTGTAAAGAAAAACCACAGCTTGGTATACCATGGCTCCTTTATAGCCACATGCCTGATTTCTTTATACTGGGCAAAACTTCCTAAAAAGATTGCAATCATAAGAAAAAGGCACACTGATAAAATAAGTGCAGCTGGGATGGATAGCAATAAAGCCCCAATGATAATTCCTCCCGTTGTAGCTCCTGCAAATGATGTATCTTTCAGTTCAAACAATCTTAGGAAGATGATCAACCGAAACCAGAAAGCATATAAAAACTCACCTCTTAATACAAACGCTGCAGATTGAGAGATACAAGGCAACATGAGAATGAGAAGAAAGAGCTCAAACCTCGGAACTGATAGTATCCCATGAACTGAAGTTCCTATTCTCCATCTTAGGAAAAGTAATGTAAGTGCATGGATACTAAGTAAGCTGAATCCTCCCACAGCAAGCCAGAACAAGTTCATCCCCAAATCAAGCCACCTGTCAAAGGGACAAATCCAGCAATATTCAACTCACTAGCCTAAGCAACTAAATTACTTGTATTCCTTTTTAAGAGGTCGAAATTCTAAATTAGAAGCTAGTAACGGTAAAGCTACCCCTTATAGTTCTCCATTTTCTTGACAACATTGCTGGAAGATAATGGCTCTCCTCTCTGCAAAAGTATTATACAACTGTTTAAAGGGAAAACAATTTTTTCTTCAAGATACAATGTTAACTATATACAGTATATACTAACCAAGAAGTAAGTGAAATATTCGTTGGAACTGAGAGGTAGCCCATAAGGAGTATTTTTCATGCTCAAATTGCGATGTCCATAGGGCCAGCCAAACTTCGGGTCAATTGCAGTGGGAAAAAATAGTTGATGTTGTGTGTAGGACGAGTTGGTTAAATTTAAGCCAGCCTGATGATAAGATCTTCTATAAGCATATCCAATGGAAAGGTGTCCAAATTGCATTAAGAGCTTCTCTTTGGCGAAGTAAACATGGTTAGGCCAAAGCGAAGCACTGTCCTTTCTCCAAGGAAGCTTTTGACGAGGTATGAGCCATCTAAGACCTTTTGTTGTCTCTGAGTATTCAATAGGTTGATTAGCTGTGAGCCAGTCTGAAAGAACAAAAACTTGTAGGTGTCCAACCATTCCCTGCAATGAAAAATTTTGAGATAATTAAGCCAAACCAAATAAACTTAGATATGGTGCGAAATCATTTGCATTGAGATTTTGGCACTGTAAGAGGGCTGTGATCACTCACGTGTAGATTCATTGATGGGTCAGATGCCACAAAACTGAATCCAGAGCTATGAGTGCTTGTTGCTCCAAGATTTGCAGAGGAAAGTGAAAGAATAGCAGCCGCCAGAGAAGTTGCTAACACCCCTGCTGTTACAAATGAGTGGAGTGCAGTCGATATTGCAGGGGTTGAATCTGTTTAAACTTAAAAATCATTAGTAGAGAAAAGGGAATACAAAAATAGATACCCAAATGAAGTAACTGTTAGCACAAGAAAAACAAATGAAGTAGTCTTACAGTGCTTCACTTCAATTTTGTTAGATGCCAAATTCAGGTTTCCTGATATATCATTGACTTTTTCTGCAGGAATAGAAATGGACACCACATTCTGAGTTGACGCCTGGACATTCAATGAGTACAGAGCTCGTGAAATTTGCTTAAACCTGCATGAACCAAAAGGAAAAATTACTATGAGTCTATGACATGAGCACTTGTGAATCATTGATGGTAAAAGCTTTAATAATCATCATATGCACCTGCCTTGTAAGTCTCCCCCCGTTCACATCTACCATGGAAGCCTCAAAGCCAAAAACTGGCTTCGTAAATTCAACTATCACATTGATGTTGGGCGCTTTTGTGATGCTAGGTGAGCTGGTACTCAGCCCTACCCCAGGCCTAGTGGAATCTTTAGAGACAAATTCATCATTTAGCTCCATAGTAAGCTACAGAAAGATGAAGAAAAAAAATGAAGGTACCATTTTGGAGAAATTTAGTGGAATAACATACCATAGAGGAAGGCAATAGAGGGAACAGGTGAAACTGGAGCGCCTGATATGCCAATTAGTAAACTCGCTTGAAGTTCAACTGTGATTATTTCTGCTTCTTGTACAATTTTGAGCTTCAAAATGACAAGTGTTTGTCATTACAATCTGAATTTAACTCACAGGTACCAGACAAAATAAAGTTTGGCTACATACCTTACAAACAAACCGGCGATTCATATGGCTTCGAGTTTGAATAGCTATTAAGTTTCCCGAATTCAAATGAAATGCATTTAGGATCTGTTCTGTTGAATTTATAATGGGAATACTGAAGTCCAAGAAAATTTCCAGGTCCTTGGTATCTTTAGTTGCTAGGACAGTTCTAGGGACCCCATTGATCTCCAACTCATAAGCTGGAAGGGACATCCAAAAATCAACAAGCACTGGTCTTCTGTCTAAGACAATAATCAAGTATGACAATTATTCAACTTACTCAATAGTGGAAAATCAAAATGAAATGGTAATGCAATAACCTGTTTCAGTACTCTCAATGAAACTAAAATGCTGTCCAATGTCTTACCAATATGGATGATTACAGTGGAACCATTTGTCCTTGTAAAATTATTTCCTGCTATATCTGTACAAACATTGTCTACCATTCTAATTACAACACGCCCATATGTACTTTTCGAGGAGAGAACTATGTCGAGGCTATATCTGATGTAAGGCTTGATGATTCGAAGCGAAGATTCATGTACATATGCTGGGCCATCAAGAATGACCTACAAAATGAATAGCAGAAACTTTTCTTCTTCAGTTCCCACAACTTTCAATACTGCTGGAAACTTCCATGAGATTATATAAAGCTTTTATAGCAAGGAAACTACTTACATCACAGTTTGATGAGTTGATACATTTAAAGCCACCCTGACCAGTGCAAGCTTCACTGAAGTTTATGTCGATTGTTATTTTCTCAGCATTCGTGTAATTCTGTCTGCTTGAAATCGTTGCAGTTGGTGGAATTGTATCTATCAGAAGAATATGAAACCAAGAAATTAGAATCAAATACTAAAGAGTTTACAAGTAAATTCTTTTTTCACAGAACTACTTACCAATGAACCATAAATAAGTTGATGAGTTTCTTTCTCCATTACGGGTTGTGACATTGAGAAGAAATTCATGTTCACTGTTTACTCTTAAGTTTTTGAATACAATGATATCAGTCGGACAATTTCTCAAAATTTGGCCATCAAGCTGCGAAGTATAAGTTTCATATCTTAAATCACTAAACAAAATCATGCATTCATAGACATGAAATTATAGTAAAATGATTGCTGAATATCACAAACAAATAAAGTACTTAACAAGTAAGCAAAAAAAAAAAGAGCAAAATGATGAAGAGAAGTGTACCTGACAATGAAGAAAACAGTCATTGTTTTGACAAGCAACAGAAGCATCTGGCCTTTTAATTGAGTACTGAAAAACAGCAGTAGAGAACCTTGACCGTGCTGAGGGAGATCGATCGAAATGAACTAAAATTGTTGACTCGGCTGATGAGATTAATGCACCTACCACCATTATTACAAGAAAAACACTTGGTTTAAGAAACTTGAACAAACCCATTTCATCAACTTCACATTTAAGCCAAAACCAGGAAAGGACAATGAAGATGAGCTTGGATTCCTGGAATGCATAAACAAGTAGTAGTTGAGACTTGAAAGTGTTTGTATCTACTCGATCTCCTTGTCCATGGCTTAAAGTTGAAGAACAATGAAAGTTGAGAACAACAACCACCACAACTATTCTTGTCAGTCTCATAACTTCTCATTTAAATAAGTTCACATTCCTCATCAACTACCAAACCACTGGCCAGCTCAAATAGATCTTACAATTTATGGAGAAGTTATATTTTGTCCTTTGTGTTTAATTATATTACCTTCCAAGTGTTAACTTTCTTATACAACACACGAAATAACTCTGATTTTTATGAATTGCGGAATTTATTCTTACAATGAACAAAGCAAGCAGATTGAAGTTGGCAACAAAGGCAACATGCATGCAATATTGCAAGCAACAGTGATGTATAAAATGGAAGTGATTGGATTTGGGAAGGGAAGATGGGGGGGTTGACTAAAAATTTTGTCTTTAAAATATTGATTTCTATATTTATTGCTAAATGCCTGAAAGACATAATCATCCATGCCGTTGTAAAAAATTATTACTCACCATTAAAGACCAGAGAAGTAAATGAGAGAGCCCAGTTGGGTTCAAAAAGGCAAAGATTACTGTGCTTGTTGAGTTATTGCGGCAGGACCATTGTCTGCAAACCACCTCCGGTCCCACACCATTAAATTGGAATTCATGTAAAAATGTGACAACAGTTGAACCATCAAGAAAGTTTCATGGTCTTGATTCAATCTGTCAACAATGGATAATGGAACAGACAAACTTTTATAAAGATTCTTCTAATCAATCGTATTTTTATCTTATATGATTTCCAAACACACCAATTGATAGAGAAATGGAATGAGGTAAAGGGTAGAAAAGGAACCCAAAACACATCAGACACATCAGAAAAGGAACAACACAAGGAACCCAAAAATTTGCATTAATAAATACTATTTATAAAAAACAAATAAATAACCTCAAAATTGGGATACATGGAACATGTCATTTAGGTAAGAGCAATTGTTAATGTATAGGATTTGATCCTCACAACTGACTCTTAATGCTAATTCATCTTTTCAATTAATTCATTGATATGATCCTCACGGTTTCCAGCTTCTCCACCATCCTTGTATGGTTGTTTCTTCCCCAGCAATCCTTCTGGCTTGTTCAGAAAAAAAGGCCCCAGAAAAGTCATTACCTCCTTAAAATGAGGACCGACATTGGCAATTTCATGTACCATATCTTCTATGCATATAATGCCGTATTTCCCCAATGCCTGCCGGAAAAGAAAATTATGGGGGAGGACGGTAGAAGGATTAGTAAACTCTGGACAACAATGAAGCAGGGAGTACAACACACAAGATTTTGCAAAATATATTTTTTACCTGTTCGATAATGTTATTATCTGTTAGAGGAACTCTTTGATTCTCTAAATTTCCATATCCCTTCTTGTATATAAGTTCCTTCACATTCTTAAGATTAGGATATCTGCATAAACAAGCAATACGAGTATGAATCAGTTGTCAATAATAATTATTATGTCATGGCAACAAAAAAAGCGAAAAACCACGAATCTTTTGATATTCTTCGGTGAATATGGTACTGCAAAGTAAAATCAAAGCTTATGTCTAAAGAAAATATATGCACCCAAATAGTACATGGAGGTTTATAGCCACACTCATACTCAAAGAGTACTTTTGTCTGTTTCCACTGTTGATTTCTAATGGACTTCAGGAAAGAAAAACATGAAGTTTGACTGTGTTCTATGGGAAATTCCAGAACTAGCAAACTAAAATCAACATGAATGATCAATCAAAAATTATTACAAAGAAGTTGTTGAAGTAACCATAAGATATCAAACACAAATAAATAAATATATATATATGAAACATAAATGGAGGATTGGAGGCATTTCTAATCTAGTTATAAACTCAAACTAAAGTACAAAAATGGTTCATCACAATAAATATATAATGAAGGAACCAATACAATGACTACAGCCAGAAATGATGAAACTAATCAAGCTAAGGAGAGTAGCATATCAGGAAACCCCCATTCGAGAAAAATAACTAAGCAATCAAATTCAAGGCGATATCCCATAACAAAAGAATAGAAAGTCAGTTTTTTTTTTTCTCTTACCCATATGTAACATATGGCTCCACCTTTTGCAGCATTTGTAATACTCTATCACTTGCCTTGACAAAGACACCACAGAACATTCTCCTCAATCTTAGGTTGTACAGGATCTTCCTAGTTTTTGGGTGCATGTCATTTTTGCTGAAATAAAAAGTGAGATCAGAACCTGAAAAAACTGAAGGCCAAAAATATTTAGAGAAACCACCATAAATCATAACTTACCCCTGTATGCGTGCAATGAAAAGCAACTCAGATTTTGGCTTCACCGTCGCTGATTTTGACCTCTTTCCCCTCTGTTTCATTCGAATGAGGTCTAGTTCCTACAAAGAAATACTGGTTACGAATTGTTCATAATTGGACTACATACACTTAGCAGCCTTGAGTAAAGTGAATATCCCTTGAAAAAGAAAATCTCCCTCCACAAATCAAAAATACATCCAAAAGCAAGTCAGATATCATCTTAAGTTTATGAATCCACGAAGGGTCTCCAATCTGATGACCAACATCCCACTGGGATGGAAGCAATCATCTTGCCGTTATTGCATATTTATATGATCACCGAAAAAACTATAAGAAATGCTGTTTCAAAAATACTATCACAAAGGCTCCCATGAGCTCCATCCGCTTGAGTACACATCTAATATACCCACCGTATCATCAATTAAATCAGAATTGACAGTTAAATACGCAAATTTTGAGCTGAAATGGCAGAGATTCTATCAAACACAGTTTTCGGATCTGTCTTGCCTAACCCTAAAACATACAAACTGAAAGTTTGAACCTTGCATTAATTATTCACTATAAAACAATAATCATTCAAAAAATTACATTTCGGAAATTAAAGCAGTAAATTTTAAGGTGAAAACGGTAGAGAACCGATAAAACATAACACTAAAATTTTTCGATAAACCTTTTATCTTCATATTATACACAGGTGGGTTCACCATGAAACAATAATCAATGACCAAATACAATGCTTAATGACATTTGAAACTCGAAAGCAACGGATTTATAAATAATTAAGGAAGTAAAAGGAAAAAAAAAAAAAATTGAAATCACCTGGTCTCTAAACTCTTTAACGAATTGTTCAGGTCGTTTAATATCGTGAATCTCCTTCTTCTTTTTCTTATTGTGTTCATATTTACCACCAGTCTCCAACTGAGCTTTTCTGGCAAGCGCAAAAGCTTCAGTGCTTTTTCTTTTCTTCAACACCGTCTCCGCTATATATGCCAACGGCTTTGCTTCCTCTTCTGCCATTGAAGTCTTTACCTGAGAAACGGATAGCAGCAGAGACTTTGTTTGGGTTAGGGTTTGGTTCAGTGAGCTTCAAATAACTTCTCTGTTTTCTTTTTTATTTATTTATTTTTTAAAGGTTTAAGTTGAGTTTATTTTATTTTTAAAAAAAAATACAGAATTTTATTAAAGAGTGTACGGTGGGTATTATATTTTTATTTAAAATTTAATTTAAATGTTAAATTTTTTTATTTTTTTTAAATTTCAATTATTAATTGGTATATGTTTATATTTTAATATATTGAAAACGAACTAAAATAATTGGTTTGATAAATTTTAAAACAAAACTATTCAGTTATTGATAATATTTCAAAATTGTAATTTTATGATTACTAATATCATCTAACATATTATTTGATTTATAACTATTTAAAAAATAGTTTCCAGAAAAATAATTTTTTTTCATATTAAAAAGATAGAAATTGAAGTGTCATACAGCACTTTTACGGAGAATTTTGTCTTAGTTGTTCAAATAAGCATGAGAATTTTGTCTGAGCTGTTCAAACTAAATGGAAGAGAAAGTAGCAAAGATCGTATATGATACTTGTCATTCGATGTTTACATTTAAACCTAGCGTGTGGCTAACAAAATATACATTTTGCCACTGAATTGTCAAATCAAGCAAAAAACCAGTGATCCGACCTCAAAAACCAGATGAACTATGATTCTGTACAGGGTTTGGTCAAGATGCATAACATACTTCTAGGTGGCAGATGGGATTAGATCTTCAAGGGCACTCGGATCACTTTCATCTTCCATCCAGTGCAATTTTGGACCCTGAACATCACAAAATCATTCAATTATACATCAACTGTACGACAATGACAATATGACATTTAAGTATTTCATATGATTTGTTTCAGACCATCTGCAATGAAGTTTACAGCAAAATTTCCAAATAACATGCAAATTCAGGCAAATAATAACCTGATCAAAAAAACCCATCTTCTGTTTGATAGATATCAGAAAGCTCGCCTCTCCATACTTACAACAGAAATTCTTAAATTTCTTTTAACCATTCTCATAAGCATACTCATATTAGATAAAATAAATCAATGCCTACCTTTCCTTGCCGTATGATTTTCGGATAAGTCCCAGTCATGCCAACTACAGTGGAAGGATCTGCCACTCTTACACCAACATCAACAACAAAATCAAGGCCCTACAATATAATAAAACACTTAGATCAAAAGAACAGCCAAGAAAATACAGATCTCAACAATAGTACCCAAAGTGGAAATGATTTAGCATGAACTATAATACCCTTTGAACTTTCTATAGCTAAACATCCACGAGGAGGTTATTGTATTAAACTAGTAAAAATTCTGTAGTGTGAAATATAGATCCTCGATATATACAAATCAAGGAAAATTAAGTACAGTAGGTGGCCTAATCAATTTTTCTTTTTCTCAAAGGAACCTGATAATGAGCGGGGGGATTAATGCAGGGTGGGGAAAGGGACTTAGGTTAATACATTCTCCACAACAAAGTCATCAAATTGTCATGAAAGGATGCAGATCATTAAAGAGGCTTTACCAACCAAGGGACCTATATTTAAGCTCATATTGTCATACATAAACTTGAAAACAAAATAGCTGCTTCAGATGATTTAATAAAAACATTAACCCAAAGAGTGGATTGAAATTCAAATGTGATGCAATAATATGACTTCCCCAGAAACTACTAATTCAATCTTCCCTTTGCAGCAAATAGGAAGCAAACATACAACGAGGGAAGACCTTAACAAACCATCCTTTCTTAAATAAACTCATACCTCTGGTCCATATATATCAGCTATTGCTACTGGATCTATCATCCACTCATTCTCCTTTGGCCACTTGACACTGAAAAAAAAAAGGAAAACAGATTCAATTCAAGAACCTGACGATATGTGAGACACAGAACCAGCAGGTACAATATGTTTAACTTCATCAGATATTAAAAGAGAATATAGACTCTTCATAGTTATTCTTCATCAATAATATTAATATTAAATGAAAACAAAAGTAGAGAAAAAATGAAGACTAAACCTGTATCAGAAATTGTTAATTTTCTTACTGAAAAATAAATATATATTGTAGATCACACCAACCTTGTGGATATTAATGGTGCATCCATCTTTTCAAGTATTGCTTGGCATATGGCATCATCAGGTATACGGACACCCACATTTTTCCTTGAAGCATATTTGGCTGTTGCAGTCCCATATCTTACACACTGCTTCGGCAATTCTTTGCTGGCAGTTAAAATGAAAGTATACTGTTCCATAAAAACTTTGTCAGGACAATTAACCATTCAATGTATTTAAAAAACCTACTGTACCCAAAGGCAATCAGTATGCATGTCTTTCAAGTTAATTACATTGTAAAAATGAGAACAGGACATGCAAAGGAAAAAAAAAAAAAATTTCCAATGATCACAGCTCGTTGCACCTAGAAACTGACCTATGCCAAACATTCTCAAGACATCCCATAAAAATGTATCCGTTTGAAATTTTCCTTCAGGAAATCCACTGTAAAGTCTCTATCTATCATGTGGAATATAATTAGATAGGGAGGTCGCAAACATTAGAACACTGAAAAAGCCACTGTATGGTGAATCCTGCTTCAGCCTTCGTCATATTCTCTATAAGCACCAGTGTACAGCTATTACTACTGGCTCTTTTATGCCAGATGGTTACCTTACATTTTGCATGTTAACATAACAATAAGATAAAGGTGAAACTCTTACAGGCCCAGGTAAACAATGCTTAACAGTTCGAAATATATTTGCATGTCCTTGGCCATCACCACGAGGGAAACCGGTTGTATATATATCTATGTCCCGGAGAGAGCGGCATAAGATACTAAGAGGCTGCATGAATGATGAGGAGATATCAGTACAACAATAGGATGCAGGGTTAGAATTGTGATAATAGAAGTACTATATTAACAAGCTCCTTTCCTATCCTTTGAACATGCATCATCCAAACAAATCAGATTAGCATAATAAATAAACATGCAATAAGGGAATATAACATCCTTTATCCTTAAATCGCATTAAAGAGGAAGCTGCTGAGAAGCAATGTTCCTTGCCTTTGAGGGTTCTATATTCTTTATTCTGCGACAGGAGAAATAGGAGAACCTTATCAACAAGGGATTGAAAAAAGAGAAATGCAAAGTTAGCACAAGATAAACAGCTCAATCTACCTGCGAAGACGTTCAATGGCTGAGTGGCTTTTCAAATGACAAACTATTGCATACCTAAGACCAAAGGAAGTGTTTAAAACCTTTAAATATGATATAAAAATGAAACAGAATCAGAATGAAACAATTTAAATCAGTAACATTAATGCACATCGAAGGATGACTCCGATTTTAGTAAGAAACGATATTGATTTATCAACATTTTTCAGTTTGCACAGAGTTATGAAGGGAGAAATAGAGAATGCAGGAAAAATAAAAGAAAATATCAAATTTATATTTTGAGTTTCAGGCTTCCCATGATCTTGAACCAGAGAAACAAAAACTTCAAATGTAGACATACAAAAAAAAAAATGCAACATTGAAAAACCTTTATATCCTTTTCTTCCAATATACCCACCAAACAAGTGACAAAACAATGTAGTATCTGGTCAGAAACACCAGTGGTGATGAATTCATAACCAAAATTTTAATTATTTCAGGAATTTTAATTATTTCAGGACCTCACATCCAAACATTCACACATTTTCAATCGTCTAAAAAACTACCATACCAAATAATAAATCAATCAAGTCCTCTTCAAAAGTCAAAACGAGTCTACAAGTTTATGAAACATATAATGTGCTCCACATGACTCACAATTGCAAACGAATATATAACTTTAAAATCATAGCTTCTCAACATTAATTAAGAAAATCACAAGAGGTGGTCCATACACAGTATCAGTAGGAATGACTCCTACAGCTCCCTCCTTCAAAAGTTGGACTACCGGTTCCAGTTTCCAACTGTCTGCTCCTGATGGATCAACTTCAACATACACCAACCCATCTTCCTGATATCGTCAACCACAAACATCCCACATTAAAAATAATAAAATAAATGTCATGTTAACGTGTGTAGTAAGGATGCATTTTAAGAGGATCTCTATAGTTGCATATCAATTAAAATACAAATTTTATGTTCTTCTCAAGATGTGGGAGTCTTTGCAATTTTGTGATTTTTAACATTTTTTTTTTTTTTTAATCTTTTTAATAAAATCAGAACGAACCATTGAATAATTGGCACCACCCTGAAATGTTCAAATATTCATATTTTGAAAGTGAGTCTGATTCTGAATCGATTATTAAAACAAAACAGTTGATAAATTGCTTTTGAAAGCAAAATACTGAAATAGTATATTAAATTTGTCTTTTAAGAAAAAAAAACGAGAGAGAGAGAGAGGCGTAGGTGAGAGGAGACCTTGGTGAAATTAGGAGCGGAGTATTTGAGACGCTTAGGACTTCTCTTGACAGCCATGGCTAGGACGCCAAGTCGAGTGTGTTTGGGAGTCTCGAAGGAGACACGGCTCGGAAGCGACGTGACATGGCGTGTTGTTGCCGGAGAACGGAGTAAGAATGTTGTATCGCGACCGTGCATTTTGGTTTCTGCCATTTTTTTTTGCCCTCTCAAGTCTCAACTGCTCTGAAAAATCGGGAAGCGGTGACACTGACAGAGAGAGAGAGAGAGAGAGAGAGAGAGCGCTTTCTAGTTTCTATTTCTTTTTCTTTTAAAAAAAAAAAAAACAAATATCCAGACCATCCAATAGAATTCCTCGTTAGACACTTGACCTCAGCTCAAGTGTGCTCAACAGTCATTTACCTGAAACGACGCCGTTCTGCTCATTGCATTTTATTTTTTTTAAAATTACATATTTTAAATCTTTTCTTAATCTAGAGAAAATAACAAATTATTTTTTAAATTCATATCTGAAACTGACATTCTTGGGCATCGCATCATAATCACAAATCAAGTATCATTTCTGATCATACAAGTATAACCAAATGGCACTCCAACTGGAAACAAATCAATTCTTTCAAAATCAATGCATCAATAAAATTCATCTAAATCTGACTTTTTTAATTATTAAATCAAGAAAAAATAATAAAATCAAATAATGCAAATTTTATCTGTTCGGGGATTTGTAAAACAGAACCAAGTTTCGAAACCAAAGCAACCTCCTCTTTATCCCTCTGATGATTCTCAAGCCATCAACAGAGTGATCCGAAAATTCAGACAAATACAAGATATCAATTCTTAACAGTACATATATCCCTGGGGAAAATTCAATAATTTCATCTAGAAGCTACCTCCAACTTTTTATCAGTTTACACTGGAAAATCATTACTAAGGATGAAATAAAGATGATAAAGCAAATGACATTCTCAATTCTCTCCCGGAATTGGCTGGGAAGTCTAAATAGAGATCCTGAATCTCCAAAGTTCAGGCACCCTATTCTTCACTTATCGCGGTGTAGGGGGAGATGGAGGCATGTGGGATTTTGCAAATCCCACCCATGCAACAATGCCAACCGCAAGGATTACCCATCCGAATATGTCATACTTGAGATCACTGCTCTTTTTCTTCTTTGCACTCTGAGGAAGGAGGGCAGAAAAAAATAATCAACTTCAAGAGAGATAAGGCATGAACCGATGAGGAAACTAAGATAACAAAATTTTAATTTACAAAAATTTACACAATTTTTGAAATTCAGGGCCAATAAAAAAAGAATTAAACCAATTTCTAATCAATGATCCCTAAGGTTCCTAAATCAAACAAATGGAGATGGCATTAGGCTGACTAATAGTTTCAACTTCACCAGTTCACCTCTCAAAATTGTTATGCATATCTTCTGATGCATTGCTTCAGGTAATCGATACAATGAAACAATGTAACAGGAATGAGCCCTATCAAACAAATAACAACAATCCCATGCTCATGAACATTAGCTTATTGGACCAAATGGACTTGTACTGCTTTATTAGCATAGACCAGCAGATTAAGATTGTATTTGTTGATATATAAACATAGGTTAAGCAAGGTTGCTATCAGTGTAGTGACTTCTCTATCTTTTCTTCAATGCATTCTTCTTCCTCCTTATATGGTATACCTATTAATTTATAATTTTCATTCCAACTTGTATGGATAAAATTCCCATATTTTAAATTATCATCCAACTACAACCTATTAATTATTGAACAGTGTCACATCAACACCACATGAATACTCAATGCAGGTACATCTACAGGGCCAAAAACACAACTAATCTCTCTTTGTTCTACGAGCCTCTCTATCAATCATTGCTACTGAGGTAATGTTTGAAGTTCAATATTGATTTGGATTGGACTAGATTTGATTGGATTGGATTATTTTAGTTAATTTCCAGCCGAATGTTTAATATGGGTGTAGGGATCGGATATCATTGTCCAAACCCATTTTTAATACAATCTCATTTACTCTAAAGTCCAACCTAATCAATCATTCAATCCCAATCAACAGTCCAGTCCAATGATCTGACCTTGCTTAACAAAAATGGCCTTAGTTTTTACCACAACAGCATGAATTGTAACACTTCATAAAAATACTAAGACATAATTACAACAGAAGAAAACACTTAAAAGCAATCAAGTGAACCACACAAACAAAAGAAATGAAAATAACTTTTAGGTGATAACCTTTGCAGTCGCAGAAGTAGAAGAAGGTCCAGCAGTAGCTCCCATTGCTGCTTGAGCTGCAGCCTGTTTATGGATCTCTGTGTGTAATTCTGGAGCCTAAAGACAAAATCAGATTGAATCATTGAAGTACAAAATCAATTTAGCAGACAGAAAAATGGACGAGAAGAAGCATATTTGAGATACAATGTCAAGAGTTTAGGTCCAGTTTTCCATAATAATGAATCATTCTAATACAAGACCACTGCAGAACTAACAAGTAAAAAGAAATTTCGAAAAGCTAACAACGTTAAGTTTACACATTCACAAACAAATTTTAGTCAACAAATTCTGTAACTACACAAGCCTAATTGGAACTCAAACAACTGTTGAGCAGCACCTTAGCATGATCAAGTTCTTACCTAGGAAAATCGCTTGATTGCATCCAGATACTTCTATCAAATTTTTACACATGCTTGTTGGTACTCTTACTTAAAAGGCTTCTGACACAACAAGCATTAAAAGTTAATTCATTTAATTTAGAATGTTAATGGTTTAATAGAAGAAAAATCGTTATGTTTTGGTGAGATAACTCCAGTAATTCCCTATCAAAACAAAAACAAGACCAACAGCTAGCCGCAGAGCTATCTCCAATTCAGAAACAACTCATTTCCACACTCTCATCATAAAATTAACTCACTTTCAACATTTTAGAAAAGTCTAGTGTCTAATTCTCACCTTATACAGCCAAAACTCTTTTAAGAAAGTTTCCATATTTCAAATACAGCACCATTAAGAACAATGATGGGATGGAACCCAGCGTGGCATACTGTGATTGATATAAAGAATAAAAAAATTTCTTAAGCTTTTCTTAAAAGACAAGCATGTCCAATTAATTAATGTTACCATTCTGTTTTTGTTCAGAAAAACATGCCCACATGAAAGGTTTTGATGGGAGGGTATCTACCCATCCCTGTCCTGTCTCTAAAAACAGCCTGAAAAATTTACTCCCAAACCAGATGAATAGAAATATCGACTAATGAGATACTCAGACATCAACATTAATAAAATATACCAAAATAATAAATTCAATGAAAACAGTACACTAATAAATTCAATGAAAACAGTACACCAGAATCACCACTTCAGTAGACACAACTACACCCAACAGCAAAGCAATATCAACAATCAGTCCTCTCAAGCTCACTCTGTAGCATCTTCGCCTAACTAAGGAAATAAATTCTACCTCTCCTAATTACATACAAAACGCAAATCATAGTCAAGCAAGTTTCATATATTTAATTTGAATCAAAGTTTCAAATGGAGCCTGCTACATGCCTACATGCTTTCAGCCTTTCGCGGGTCATGACTAAAGCAATTTAAACAAGACATCCAAAGCACGAAGATAAAAACATTCCAACAAAAAAAATTGACCATGATAAATAATAGAGAAATACCTTAGCAGCCACCTCCAAAGACTTCAGATAAAGTTCATTAGTGGGTTCCTACAAACAACCAAAACAATTGTCACGCTCACACATCTAAAACCACGGTGAAATTCTGTATAACAGTCAAATTGAAAAAAATACCTCGTCAACTGCTTGCTGAAAGTATATAGTGGCCTTGTTGAAATATTCCTTAGCCTCCTCCAGTTCCGGAGTTATAAATGCATGAGAAGTATAAGCGTTTCCCAAGCACCATAGAGTGTCATGCCTGTTGGGGCTAACCAACAATGCCTCCTCCAGCTTTGAAATCGCTTCTGTTATACGAAAAAATGTTACCATTACCATACCAACAAATTCAACATCCAAATAACCATTTGTTCAATAAGCAATTGCAAAGTTTCAGAGTTCCCAAAAGAAATTACATAAATACATAACAAATAATATAGCATTGTTATCCTATCAAGAAAAAAAACCCCGACTTTCGATTAAAAAAAAAAAAACCAATAGATTTAGCTATAATGCAATCCAATTAATCACGCTTGATTTCAGGAAAATAAGAACCTGAAATCATCTTCTTCGAATCCGGAACATTTTGAAACTGAGACAACTCCAGCAGAGCTCCGCCCCATCTCGTCAAATTCTGCAGCCAAAGAGAAAATAAAAACACAATTATTTTTCATTTAAAAATAGCTAAAACACAACAAAGAATTCTAACTCTCTACTACTCACTCACGATTCTAATAAAATAGAAAAAACGGAGAGAGATAATAAAAATAAAGTCGCTGGAAACTGGAAACATACCTCGGCGTCCAGGGGGTCCTTTGCGTAGGTGGTTTCGGCTGTTTTGCGAGCGTGCTCGAAGAAGAGCAATCTGTCGAATTCACTTTGCATGTCCATGGTCCCTCTCTCTCCCTTTACGGTGTTGGACGGACAAACACTGTGAGGATTGAAGAATGTGTGATTCTGCGTTCTACTTGTAACCCTAAACAAGCTGTGCAAAATGAGAACAATGAGTCTTTAAGAGAAACCTCGGAGGCTCGGAGGCGGTTTGGGTTTTATGGTAAATTGACTTAAGTCTTTGTATCCGCATTTACCTCGAAATTTAAAAAATAAATGCGTTTAGATATTATTTTACAAAATATTTGATTTTGCTTTTCAATTATTTATTTATTTTTTTTTATTTTTTTTTTTAAATTACAACAACTCCCAGACCTGGCGATATAAGGGGGGTGTATTCAATTAGGATTCTTGAGGACATTTAAAGACATTATAAATCCTGGTGTATTCAATTTGGACATTTAAAGACTTTAAAAGAGTCCATATGAATCCAGTGGTATTCAATTAGGATTTATATGGACTTTTAAAGAATCCTTCCAAATCCAGATGTATTGAATTGGGACTTTAAAAATGTCTATAAGAATCAAGGTGTATTCAATTAGGACTGGATTTTAAAGGATTTTCTTAAGTTATGGATTTTGATGGATTTTGATGGATTTTGGTGGACTTGATGGTAAAAGATATAAATATCAAATGTCATAACATGTCCAGCTTTCTCCCCAAAGATTTTGGTGGATTTTGCTTTCCCTCTCTCTCTCTCAAATCAGAAACGAAAAGCACTAATATGTAAAAATTAAAAAAACCGATGCATGTGAGAATAATAAGCTTCCATCCCCAGTATGTTCTGTGAATTAAAAAGGAAAAAAAAAAAAAAAACTGCACATAATTATATATGTGAGAATATGTTGCAGTCATATAATTATATACAGTATAACAAGTACAAAACTCACTACGTGCCAGAATTGCACAAAATAACACCAAATTAATCTGTAGAGCCTTCAATCAAACACCAAAATGCTCACTCTTTATTAGTTTTTTTTTTTTTTAAAACTCTTTATTAGCATTTTATTTTAAAGAAAAATAATTCATCTACACTTCATGCAAGCAGTGCCTTTACGCAGATAAACCTTATCCAATTTTGGGTTCAATTCAATCGTTTTGTTTGCATCAGCAACAACCTCAGACTATATATATACACAAATATAGATTGACTGGTGTATCAAATTTTGCTCATTCTAACTTCAAAGGTTTTTTTGATAATTAGCTATAATTAGCTTACTATTGATAAGTCAGAGATAACAAATTCATAAAAGCCTTAGCCAATTTTGGATTCAATTCAATCGCTTTGTTTTCATCAGCAACAACCTCAAAATATATATATACGCAAATATAGATTGACTGGTGTATCAAATTTTGTTCATTCCAACTTCAAAGGTTTTTTTTTTATAATTAGCTATAATTAGTTTACTATTGATATATAAGTTAGAGATAACAAATCCATGAAAATCCTTGGATGTCTAAACAAATCCATGAAAGTCCATGTGGATTTATAAAAGTCTATAGAAATCCATGAAAATCTATCACTTAAAAAATGTCTTCAAGAATCCTAATTAATCCTAATTGAATACACCTCCCTAAGACTCTGCTAGCACAGCCCGGAATACTACTCCCACAATCGGGGAGAGGACTCCCACACTTGAATTAATAGCCGACAAATAATAAATACATATACATACCTAGGCGTTGAACCATAGCGGTGGAGGCTCACTTGGGAGAGTTCGACCACATTGGCAAGAGGCCATTACTTTTCAATTACTTTTCTATCAAGCAAACTTTCCTAGTTTAAATCAACTTATATATATATATTTTTTAAGTATTACAATAACTATTATAATAGGACTATCGTAACCTGTCGAGATCAAACAATACTTATGCGATCCAGATATCTACTTTCACAACTCTAGGAGAACACTCCCCACACATGCTTGTAAAATATGTATGATGGGATTTGAACCCACCACCACCTATATGGAAGGGAGGTGCACTACTAACTTTGCTAAGAGGCGATGCGCATCATTTTATAATTTTCTCTTCTTGATTAATTCAAAACAAATAATAACTTGAAATGCATTGCCTTTATGGTAATGTTAGTACTTTCAACTTTATAGCTTTATCGTTCTCGGTCTGCTTCATGTAAATTTAATTATCACATTATAAATTGTGATACAGGTTGAAAAGATACACATACAAGGCTATACAAATTTTGTTTATTTGAATTATAAATGATTGGATTATTTGAATATTTGTAATATCTTATGTTATGTTTGGTAGGAGAGAGAAAGGGCTGGATGAATTAAGGCTATGTTTGGTAAGAAGGAGGGGGAGTATGAGGAATGGATGAATTAAGTGGGAGAGAGAGTAGGAGAGATGGAGAGGATAACATCAATCCTCCATGTTGATTGGTATTGAAAGGAGGATTGGATGGATTGATTGATATTTAATTTGTAAAATTACTTTATTACCCTTAAAAAAATTGGAAGGTAGTATAAAAAGGGAGGGTATTTTGGTCTTTGCCCCCCCCCCCCCCCCCCAATCACTCTCGGGCCCAAAGGGATTTCTTCTCCCTCCTCTCATCCTCTCCCTTCACTTCTCCCTCCAACCAAACAAGTGATTTCCTCTCCCTCCCTTCTCCTCTCCCTCCAACCCTCTCCCTCCATCCATCCTTCTCTCATACCAAACATAGCCTAATAAGGAAAGAGGGTAGGAGGGATGAAGAGGATAACATCTATCATTCATGTTATTTGGTATTAAAAAGAGAGTTGAATTGATGGATTTGTATATAATTATAAATTTACTATATTACCCTTCTATAAATTGGATGGTAATAAAAATGGAACGGTAATATTTTCATTTCCCACCTATGAAATCCCTCCTCTTCTCATCCATCAAATGATGGAATGATTGATTTTGGTGGGCTCGGAAAGAGTTGAGATCTCTCATCTTCTCTTCTCCTCTCTCTTGTCTCTCCAATCAAACAATGGATTAAAGTTCTCCTCCTAACCCTCTCCCTCCCTCCATCTCTCCCTCTTCCCAAACATAGGCTTAGTTTGCTTTGTTTCCTGAGTTGCTTTTGGGACAAAAAAGTGATTATGGGCATAGACTAGGGTGTTTGGTAAAATTTCAAAAAAAGTACTTTTGGAAATTTTTAGCTTCTCCTAAATAAGAAAATGAGAAGATACATTTTGTATATTTTAAAAAACTGCTTCGTGCGAAAGCAATAATAAAAACAAATTATTTTCAAAGGGTTTTCTTAATATATTCGCAATAGATTAAAAAAAAAAGTAATAATATGTTATGGTCACAAAAAAACAAAACAATTTATTTATTTATTTTATAACATGTTTATGGTCACACAAAAATAAAACAAATTATTTATTTTCAAAACATCTTCAATATTTATTCGTGTCCTTTCTAGTAATTTTACACTGTCAAAACACTTTTTACTTACGGTTTACTAAACACTCAGTTGATTATTCTCACAGTAAATCTAAAAGAAATTCTCCCCACAACATAAACAAAAGCAATTTTCCACACAGCACAGACGCACAGCAATACTAAACTAAGCCATAGTCTATAAACTTTTATTAAAATTGTCAAATGTACCTTATCAGGTTGACTTTACAATATTCACCAACACACCGAGGTTTAAATATTCTTCACAACACACTAAGGTTTAAACATTGACGTTTGGTGCATCTTGTCTCATCATCTTTTACAAATAGATCTTCTAACTATTAGAGTTTTTAACAAAAAGTTATATATTTGTTTGTATTCAATTTTAAAAAACATTTTTAAGTTAGTAGATCATTTGAAAATATATTTCCAAAAGAGGTTTTGATTATCATAAACTACTACTACTAAAAAAAAAAGAAAAAAAAAAGATAGTATAGATAAAGTATTTAAGTTTTGTAATAAAAGAAGTACGTTATGGAATATTTAAGTTTCATAGTTTGTGGTAAGACGACGTATATTTATTAAAAATACTCAAAAAGAACTTCTCTAAGAAGCCCAAATTTTGGGAATTCTAGAGTATACATAAAATAGTTTTTTTAACATTTAAAAAAAAAATTCTTTAGGAGATTTGCCTAATAAAATAAAATAAAAAAGACACAAAATAGCTTTTAACCAGGGCCGACCATGGGCCTTTTTTTGGAGGGGCGGCTGCCCCGGTCCCCTTTTTTAAAGGGGTCTAGAGTTACGTGTTTATAATTAAATGGAAGGCCTTTTTTTTATTTTAGACCAAATAAAATAAAATAAAATAAAATAAAAAAGCCTAAACACCCAGAAAAACATAAAAATTAAAATTAGGTCCAAATAAACAGTGATCCAAAGGACACAGTCCAAACATTCTTTTTATTTTTTTAAAGCCCAATTAGATTTTTATTGTTTAGTCAGAGAAATTACCAACAATTTTGGGTTTTATCTTGTTTTTTATTTTTTATTTTTTTCTAATTTCTCTCCAAACTTCAAAACACATCCTTTTCACTTTCCCTCTCAACGACTCAGCATTCTCCACATCCTCATTTCTCATTTTCTCCACATCCTCGTTACTCATTTTACTCAAGTCATATGATATTATTTTGTTTTTAATGAAATTATTATCTTCGAACTAAATATACGAAAACATGTTATATATATATAAAAACTATTAATTTGAACAAGAGGTCTATTTTAGAATTTTGACCCGAGCCTCTAAAAAGTAAGTGTCGGCCCTGCTTTTAACATTAAAGAAGCTCTTTTGGCTTCTAGAAAAACCATACCAAACACACACTAAGTGTTGGGAGATCTCTTTGAGTCTCTCATTGATGGGAGATGACATCTTTCGATTATAGAAGTAGACATCTGAGTCACGTTGAATTTTTTGATCTCGATAGGTCTTGACAACCCTCCACCGAATCTAATGTCATATTTAGTGTATATATATATTATTAAAATTCAAATCTAAAAATAAAAAAAATAGCAGGACTTGGGTTTTGAATTATAGTACGGTGACACATTAGGGGTGACGATATTTGTATCCTTGAAAAACTGTATGTGCATCCGTTTTTATATATATATACCCCATTGGTTTATTTTTAAAACGAAATCTCCCACACATTATCAAATATGCCATTTCTTTTAATTTTAGACAAATGTTATAAATATAAAACATTATAAAATAATTAAAATTAATATATATAATGGGAGGAGGCAAGCCTTCTCTTTGTAATTTGAAAATTGACGAAGAGAAGCCTCATTGCAAAAATTATCAGGAAATTAAAAGCTTTCACTTTTTTTAATTAACCCTCCCTCTTCTTCGATAGCTGCAAATTTATAGGGACTTTCAAAACCAAACCAATTACAAATATACAAGATCTGACTGTGTAAGTAGAAAAAAAAAAAAAAAAGCATAGGAGATTGTATTTCCAGGTACTTGTTATGCCTTTTTTTTTTTTTTTTTTTTTTTTTTGTGATATATAACCAGTTTTGCATGAAAATTATTTTCAGTGAGGAGGCCCTCCATCTTTTCGGATATAGGATGGACTGATCACTGATGGAGCAGCCACCTCCATCTTTTCAAGCTTGGGAGAATGTTGTTGAGTTCTCCCGTATTTTTTTTATTTAATTATTTAAATTGGTTTAGTTTTTTAAAATTTTGAAAAAATTGTTATAATTTAATTTAAGAGTAATATTGAAATTTAAAAAATATATAAATTTAGGGATGTACATACGATTTTAAAGGGATACAAATATCACCGCTACAGGCTAAATCCATGATCCCAACACTCAAATTGTTATTTAAGCCCATCTATAAACCACTCAGGGCCACCAAAAATACATGTCTACGAGCTTCCAAAGAGGGATTGTCCCAACAAGTTACAATTGTTAACGGATAATCCTACATTGTCCGTATTGTATTATTGTATTGAGTTGTATTGAATTAGATTGTATATGATTGGACTGTATTATTCTTATACAATCCTATACTTTGTGATATTTTGTATTAGACTGTATTAACTAATACAACTTATCTACTCTGTATTAGCTAATACGACATCCACCATATTAGACAAATTAAAATGTATTAGCTAATACAATATAGTGAACAATTCAAAACAAACCAAGCATTGTATTGTATTATTCTAATACATTTTAAACTCTTAATATAATACAGTGCAGCGTACCAAACGAGCCCTTAGTGGTGTGTCATCCCAGGGTCGGCCCTGAGATTTTCGGGATCTAAGGCGAACTATAGGAAATGAGGCACTCGATACTCTATGTATGTTTACTTAATTATTATTATTTTTTTCTCTAGTAAATACTTATAAAAATCAATATAATAATTCAAACTCAAGACTGTAACACAACAAAATAGCAAATAAAAAGTTACCAAAATAACAATTTTATAATTGCATCAAATAACATATCATTTAAACCTTACTCGTCTCACATTTTTAACAAAAAAATTACTAATTAAGTTTAGATTTAAAAAAAAAAAAAGCGTATTGATTTAATTACATTAGAAACAACGACTTCTAAATTTTCGTATCAAGAGAGTTTTGATTTTTTTATTTATTTTTATTTATATATTTTTTTAGGGATATAGGGATATAAAAGAGGATTATTTATGACAAACAAAAGTGTTATTATAATTCAACCCACCGCCACCCTTGATCCAATGTTGTTGTTGTTTTAAGAATGATAAATGGGTTTCCATTGGTGGGCCTTTAAAAAAAAGTTATATGTGTATGGTGGGCCATTTTTAAAGTCATTTATGGGTCTATTTTGTTTAAAATCTTATATAAACTATATTTTAAAATCAATTTTTTTTAACTACAATTTGGGGGCCCTTTACAATCGAAGGCCCTAAACGGCTGCCTCACTGTCTATGTCATTCGTAGTACACACAATAAGGCTATGTTTGGTGTGCGATATCGGATTATAAAGTATATTTCTGTTTTTTATAGGATTGGATTGGATTTGATTGGACTTGATTAAATTAGTACCGTGATGTGTTTGGTGCAGTACAGATTGAACTAAAATAATAATGTCTTTTGCTTGATATAACATATGATTGGATAAAAAAACAATTGAAAATAATTGTCTCTTGTGAGAGATCAATATAAAATTATATTGAATTAATTTTTAAATAAATAAAATCATTTAAAATCAATTCAAAAAAAGAAAAAAAAAGTTTAAATTACATTTGGTTAAATTTTTTTTTTCAATTTCAATTTCCTTTTATTTGCTTAATTCCTCAATTGATTTATTCTTCACTTGTTTTTGTTTCCTACTCTTAGTATTTAAACAATACTAGTTTCACGTATATGAAATTAATGCATTTGTCAAACAATACCAGTTTCACATATATGAAACTAATGCATTTATATGAATATAACAATAAACATGACAGAAAAATAACCTTAAAATAATTTTTAAATCAATTGAATTCAAAGAAAAATATATATATTTTTTAAATTAAATTTGGTTAAAATTTTATTTAAATCATTTTTTAATAAAATAAATTATTTTTAAAAAATAAATAAAATTATTCAAAATTAATTTAAAATAAAATAACATTTATTTTTAATTAATATTTTAAAAACATTTTTAAATGTTAGAATAAAATATATTAAATTATTTTTAAAAAGAAGATTAAATAAATTTAATATTTTATATATAAATAATTAATTTAAAAATATATATATAACAAAAGGCTAAGACAAAATATCGTCCCAGCCTTTAAGGCGGGACTAAATAGTCCCACCACAATGGGACTATTTGTCTACACCGGATTGGAGTCCAATCCCGTTTAGACCACAAACGTGGGATTGGACTGAGATTAATCCAATCCCATGTAACAAACGCACCCTAAGGGTTTGTTAGGTGCGCGGGATATGATATGATTATTTTCATGATATTGTATTTGGTTGTATGGTATGTGATAGGATTGGACTAAATTTAGTACTTTGATGTGTTTGGTGCTGTATGAGATTTGATTAAAATAATTCTGTCACTTGTTTGTTGTGGTATGAGATTGGATAAAAAAAAATTATTGTATATTTAATACATTGTGAAACTTGATTAATATAAATTTAAATTAAATAATGTTTAAATAAATAATTTTTTTTTATTTGTTAAAAATAAATAATATATTTAAAATTAATATTAAAATGGTATTTTTAATTAATATTTAATATTTAAAAATATTTTTAAATATTGTAATCAGATATATTAACTAAATATAAAATTTTATAAATAAATTAAAAAATAAAAGTAGAAGAATTTATATATATATATAAACATGGGACTAAATAGCCCACTTCACATGGATAAAATTGTTGCATAGAATTGGTCTGGTTAAAATAATTATTAACAAAAATTAAAAAATTAAAATTGTTTATTTAAAAATAATATAAATATTTAACACCAATTTCAAACAAATTAATATTTATTTTTATTTGGTAATATTGAAAATTATTATTTTTGAAATGTTTAAAATAAACTATTTTATTAATTATTAAAATATATTTATATTTTAATTACATAAAAACTAAAAAAAACAAAGTATAAAGTGGTGGGACTAAAATTAGTCCAACCGATGTGGGATAAGTTGGTTGTATGGGATTATTTTAATCACATCCCATGCAACCAACAAACATAACAGATAAACTAAAATTAGTCATATCTCATCTCATCCCATGCACCAAACATACATTGAGGCCATGTTTGGCACACTGAAATGAACTTGTAAATATTATTTTGTTTAAAATTATTTTAAAATAAAATTTATAAAATAACTTAAAAAAAAAAAAAATTTAAATAATTAGTTTAACAAGTCTAATTCTATACAATCATTTTATCCAGGTGAGGTGGGGTTATTTAGTCCAATGTTTTTTTATAAAAACAATTCTTCTTCTTTTATTTTTTATAAAATTTTATAATTTTAAAATATTAAATATTAAATAAAAAATGTTATTTTCTTTAATATTAATTTTAAATCTTTTATTTATTTTTAAAATTTAAATAAATAATTAATTTAAAAATTATTTAATTTAATTTTTTATTAATCAATTTCAAATTGTATTAAATATATGATAAAATTATTATTTTTTTTATCCAATCTCATACCACACCAAACAAGATATAAGATTATTTTAATCAAATCCCATATAGTACCAAACACATTCCTATCCAATCCAGTCAAATCCCATAAAAATAATCATATCCTATCCCGCACACCAAACGAGTCATAAAGTTCATGTGAGTGTCGGTTATAGGTATAAGCAAGCAAGGCATGTGCTTAGGACCTAAAATAAAAGGCAAAATAACTAGGGGCATAATCCATTTATAAATTTTGAATGAAAAAATAAATAAAAATATATTGAAGGGCCTTTTTTATTGCTTAGTTGTAGGAAAATGTACCTAAAAATATGAGAATATATTAATAATAATAATCATTATTTATTTAACTAGTAACCAAGATTATTGAGTATCCACTTTTCAAAATTATTACACTTAACAAAACGCTTAAACTTCTCACCAATAATATTTTACTGTTTAAAAATTATCCATAAAAAAAAATCAAATCATTATCATTTATCTAGTAGATAATTAAAGTACAAGTACAATTTTCCTTTTGCTCTAATTTGTTTATCTCTTTACAAGTTAAATCTTTACTATCTGTAATATTCTCTAAATCTATTATTTATATTATCTCTAAAAGAAATTCTAACATTTAAAAGGTATATAAATTTAAATTTAAGAATTTTTTTTTTCTAATTGCATGATAAATCGAATAGTTAATTTTAATATGATTACTACTTACTAATACTTACTAATTGTTGTTGTTTGTCCTATTACTTAAGATATTGTATTACAAGAAGAAAACTTTCAATTGCTATCTTCTAGATTTATTAGATATTTCAATCCATGTTCTATCGTTAATTTTTCAATTTTAAATTTATTACATATATAAAACTGGGGTCTATTTTTTTTCTCCTTTAGGGCGCATTTGGCGCCTGGGATTGGACTGGGTTTGGACTAAAATAGTCCAAAGCCCATGTTTGGCTCAACAATCGGACTGGGATACATTCTCCCAACAGTGTAAAATAATCCCACCAACACCGGACTAAATATACCCACCCCCACCTAGACCTGGCACGGTTCCGGTTGGAACAGGCCGGAACCGAAAAAACTGAAACCGGAACCGGAACCGGTTTTCCGGTTCCGGTTCAAGAGTTTGGTCGAACCGCCGGTTCGACGAATTAAAAAAAATATATATATATATATTTTTTGTTGGGCTGCTGTTGGAGCCCAATGGTCGGCTGACGTCAGCCGACCGTTAGGCCCAACGGTCTGCTGAGGCCGTTGGGGTCCAACGGCTACCCCTTTTTTTATTTAATTATTTATTTATTTTTTCTTTTTTATAAATACCACCCCCCCCCCCCCCCCCCCCCCCCCCCCCCCCCCCCCCCCCTTTCATTTTTCCTCACACCAATTTCTTCTCAATTCTCTCTAATTTCTCTCCAACACTCTCTCAACTCTCAACTCTCAAGTGATAAGTCTGTCAATCTCCAAGTTTCCAAGGTTTTTAATATTTATTTCATTTTTTAATTATTTTATTTGAAATTAATTTTATTTCCAATTTGCAATTTATTTTATTCCCAATATATTTTATTTTCAATTAATTTTATATCCAATTTATTTTATTTGCAATTTGTTTTATTTCCAAATTCCAATATATTTTATTTTCAATTAATTTTATATCCAATTTATTTTATTTGTAATTTTCAACATCCAATGAACTTATGAACCCAATGAATTTTATTTTGTAATTTGTCATTTATATATTTTATTTTATTCAATTACAATCTACAACTTATAAGTTACAAGTTATAACTTAGAATTTTTTTATTTTGTTTGTTAAAAAAAAAAATCAGGTTCAAAACCGCTGGTTCCTGTAGAATCGGAATCGGAACCGGAACCGAAACCGGTTCCACTAAACCTTGGAACCGGAACCGCCGGTTCCGAACCGGAACCGGACAGGAACCGTGCCACGTCTACCCCCAACCCCAACCCCAACCCTATTAGTCCTAGGACTATTTTTATATGGGCCCCACCGTAATTAATTCATCATTTCAGCTCTCTTCTCCACCACCAACCCACCGTTCATCTCTCTCTCTTTTGCAGAACCCCAACATTCTTCTCTCTTTTCTCTTTTGCAAAAACCCACCATTCATCTCTCATTCATCTCTCTTTTCCAACAGATCTGGTGGCCGTGGTGGTGGTGATGATGATAGTCCATAAATCTTGGGTTTTTTTATTTATTATGATGATAATGATGGCTGTGGATGGTGGCCGTGGTGGATGACAACCGACGATCATGATTGTCGTCGCGGATTGCACATGTCTAGTGCGAAAACCGACCAACTCGAGTGAGATCACAGGTCTGGGGAGGCGTTGACCTGAGATCAATCACGGGTCTAGGTGTGAAACCCATCGACCCAAGTGAGAAAACCCAGAACTGGGTTGATCTGATCCTTCATCAAATCTTCACACCACAATTTTAAAATTTCTAATTATTTATAGCTAATAGAACCCTAGATTTTGGGGATTTTTAATTTAGTGAGATACATAGATGGTGGGGACAAATTCACTGGTGGGTTGCAAGATCACTTGAAGCTAGCGTTCAATTGCAAGATCTCTAGGTCGTTCAATTGTATATGTTCTCTTGTACTGCTGTATATATATTATCAAAAGAATCAATGAAAGGTGTGCGTGAATTCTACACCAAAACTGGTCCTCTGTTTTATAAGTTAATGGTTGATATTGTTGTTTTGTGAATTTTTGATTTTTTTTTCTCTTCAGAAGGAAGAAGACGAAGATCTTAGTTCTCACTTCCCAGATCTCTTGAAAAAAAATAAAAAATTCTCATGTTTATTATTCAATTTTAAAATGTTATCAAATTAAAAATATTATTATATTTAGTCTAATCATATGTTTCACCAAACAAAACATAATATTAATTTAGTCCAGTTCCATGTTTCCCCAAACACAATATAGTATTAATTTAGCCCAATCTTGTCCAGTCCAATCCCATCTAATCCCAGTCCCATTTCAATCCAATCCAATCCCATAAGATAGTCCAATCCAATCCCGTGTGCCAAACGCACCCTTAGGGTCTCGAAACCTATTGAACCGCGCTTTATTATATGTTCAAATTGCGTACCCCTCCTTGAAACTTTTGTAATAACTAAAAAAAAAATATATCTAATCTTAATTATGATGTTCTGCATGGATACTTTCATAATAAATTGATGAAACCTATGTTTTGAGTCTTTTGACATCCCAAATTTTGTATATCTTACAAGTGCAAAATTATTTGATGAAATCTATGTTTTAATCTACTTTTCATATCAGTTCATGCACAAATATTATATTATGAAGAAAGGAGAAATAAATTGTATCTCAATAAGTTTCAATTAAATTGTCTAATAAAATGGATTTCCTTTTTCATTTTTTTTTAAAAAGACAATAATAAATAAATAAAATCGGAAGAATATGCCGTTTTAGTTAGTTCAAGTGATGGTGTGTCCATCGTCTTTTACGTTTGTGGTGAGTTGTTTGAATCTCATAATGCAAATTTGATAAATTTAATGGTCGGTTTGTTTCAAAAGATAAAAATAAAGGTTTAATAGGCATAGATCATCATCGGTCACGATGTCATCAACTTGGTAATGAAAATCCATTTGATGTTGATTGCTCACTTTTTAAGTTACATTTCAACTAATTTCACCAACTATCTACATATATATATTAAAATGAAAATATAAAAACAAAAACGATAACTATTTAAAAGTTGATGCTATTGAATAAAAGTGGTGGTCGGGTGCTCACGGGACATAACAGGAAGCTTGTGATATTATCTATATATTTATCTTTTTTTGTTAATAAAGACAATATGGTTTATTTATTTATTATTATTATAAGTATTACACTATTAAAGGCAACGGCTTACTAGAAATATAATAATTGACTTCCTCACGAAACAATGAATATAATCCAATCAAAAAAAAAAAAAAAAAAAAACAATGAATATAGACTCAATAGAATAGGACGTGCCATCTACACTCTTCTTATAATAAATTTGAGTTCGATATTTTGCCCTAGAGGCCTAGAATGTTTCAAGAATGACAACTGTATATTATATATGTTGAGCTTTGTGAGACTACTTTGCTACTTCTTTAAGAACCCCACACTTTACGGTTTAATGGATAAACGAAGGGCTTGAATACTTATCCATTATGGCATGAGATAGGGCGAAGTGTGTTAATCAAACTTAGAATATATTTATATTTTATGTAAGTACGATTCAATGAAGCATTAAATATGATGTAGATATATATTACGATCAAAATTATGTCTTCATTATAAATATTACAATAATTTAGGGTTTTGGAGAGGAAGAAAGGCTCGAACCCATAACCTTTGTGGTGTAGGTATGAGGGGCGGACTTGGATCTTCTCCGCTCTCCTCACCTCACCTCACCTCATCCCCACCTTACCTAATCTTATGATATATAAGTATTGTAATAAATGAATGGTTATGATGTGATTGTTTTCCACTTGTATTTTATCAATAATCAATCATATACTTTAAAAAAAGTGAAGAAAAATGTGAGGTAAGGAGAGGATTCTGGTCCGTGAGGGGCATACCACCAGGCTAAATCCAAATCCACCAGATCCTCTCCTCACCTTCATAATCTATTAACACGTGTCTAATATAACAAATTAATGGTTTGAATTATTTCTATTAATTTTTATATTTTACTCAACTAAAAAATAGAATTAATCTATACCATTGATTTATATGAGGACAATGTAAGAAAAAAACTTTCAATTAATTAACAAGAAAAATGTATGATTTTTTTTTTTTTTTTTGACAATTAGAAAAATGTATGCATTATGAAAAGAAATTACTGAGTTAATTTTTTTTTGTTTGACATATTACAAAAATGAGGTTGGCCCAATACCGTATCCATTGCACTTATGTTACAAGGTGGTTAATTATGATTGGTCACGTATTTATTACTCAACCACTAATTAAGAATTTAAGATAAATATACAATAACACTCTTGCCGACAACATTTAATTTAGTCACTTTCTGTTTAAAATCACAGAGTGACAAACATCTTGACCGGTCCTATTCCTAACACCCCAAAAAATACAAAACAAAACAATCACAACTTGCATGTGATTTGTCTCATTTCCACAACTCAACAATGAATTTCACTCATTTTTAATTTGATTTTTTTTTTAAGAAAATAAATAAATCAAATTTCGGATTATATATCAAATATCAATGTGTTTTTAATTTGATAACTATTACGTAATTCCAAATCTAGAGACGATGATATAAGAGCATCTCCGATGAAAATGTGGATTGTGAAAAAAAAAAAAGTCACGTAGGATTAATAGACATTCTTTTAATAAATCTTTCTCCAATGTAGTTATGTATATTCAATCTCAAACTGACGTGACAATAAAAATATTAGATATTATCAATATGACCGTCTATTTTCAGACGGTCTATTATATAACTATTTTTTCGATTGATTCAGTAAGTATTTAAAACTAATATTAATTTTTTATTTATTTTTAGTAAAATAAATAAATAAATAATAAAACTGAAAAGTTATAAAATAAAATAAAATAAAAGTGTTTTAGACAGAATCATCGCCGATCATTAATGGCATACAAGTCACTGGAAGATCCGAAGATCTCATTGGCAAAGTTTAAAAAAATATCTTGAAGTCAACTTCTCACAAAAATCGAGAGAAAAAAAATTGTGTTCGACATTTAAAGATAAAAATCTGGACAAATCTGATATGTTGAAATTAAGTAAAAATTAGGACAAATCAATCTAAATTTCAAGATTAATATCTATTTATTTTTATTTTTGTATTTTAAAATTTTAAATCATGATTGTCATCTTCATTATAGTTTTTAATTATGTCAATTTTAGAAAGATGGTAAAAATTAGTCACAATCATGTGTTATCTAAACTTTAATATAAATAAATTCAAAGAAATAATATACTTTTTATCTCTTGACTTTGAAGTAGAATGTTTTATAAAAATAATCTAAAATATTTTTGATAAATTGAATAAAAAACATTTTAAAAATATTATTCAAAAATTAAATCATGATGTGATAAATACCCTATAATTTATAGGGTGATGTGATGTGTAAATCTCCGATGCAAGAGTGGTTTGTAAAAAAAAAAAAGATGTTATATAGGATTAATAGATATTCTGTTAATAAATCGTTCTCCAATGCAGTCGTGCATATTCAACCTCAAGCTGGTGTGGTTAAAAAATATTAGACATTGTCAACATGACAGTCTACTTTCAGACAGTCTGTTGCACAACTATTTTTTCGGTTGACTCAGCAAGAAAAAGTATTTAAAATTGACATTAATTTTCAACTATTTTTGGTAAGGAAATAAAAAAATAATAATTGTGTTTTAGACAGAAGTATTGGAGACCAAATTTAAGTTGATTGTCTATCATATATATATAGTAGAACCCCTCTAAATTAATATTCTTGGGACCTACCATTGAGTATTAATTTAGAGGGGTTATTAATTTGAAGGGTTTGACCTTGTAAAGTGTTATTTTTTATTAAAAAACGTGTAGAAGTCGGTTTTCTTGTTTAGGGAATATTTCTTTTCGGGATTCCTTGTTTAGTCGGTTTTCTTCTTTAGGGGAAGTTTCTGTTTTTTAGGATTCTTAATTGCAATGGCACTACCCATGGCAAATCGAAAGGTTTGCTTCTCCTTGACAATTGCACTGCTCATGTACCACTTATAGAGCTACCTAATCATATCTAACTCAGGAACATCACAGTGCACTATCTACCACCAAATTTGAAGAAGTGTGTTACACTTCAACTGAAGAGGTTATCATCAATGATATCACAAGGCAGAATAATGATGATATGGTTGAGATAGATAACAACGACGATAGTCATAAGGTACCTAAAATCTCTACAAGTAAGGTTACGTTGTTGAAATGCTAAATTTAATTGAAACCTTTTGACTACAACAAGAAGGTGATAATAATAACTTCTTGAGGACAATTCAAAACATGAAGGATGAAGTCAAAAATATCAAGCATAGTGACACAGTGCAAACTAGTATCTTGAAATACTTTTCTAGTTCTTGAATAATTTATAATATATTTCGTATTTTTATGAAATTATTAATTTATGCGACAGTCGGGACCAAAATTTTACATTAGGTTTCAAAAAGAAATTATTAATTATTACAATAGAGAGGTTTATTAATTTTTTACACTGGCCCGAGTCGGGACTGAGCTTTTTTATTAATTTAGAGAGGATATTAATTTATAGGAGATTAATTTACATGGGTTTTACTGTATATTTTTATTCTACATAAGAAGTAAATATTTTGACATGATTATTATGTTAACGATTATTGATATGCAAACCATTTTTATATCTGGGAGACCCTAACAATTACAAAATCATTTGTAGATGAACTTTTAAGATATTTTTTTTTATTGTATTATTTATTCAAAAATATGGTAGACGAAGATAAAATAATATAAATAATATATAGTCACAAAAAGAGCTTTACTTTTTCTCTTTTGACTATATTTACCTTTTCATTTACTTTCATTTACCTTTTATTCTTCTCCCTAAAAATTGATAAATAATGTAAATAAAATATGAATAGTATTAACCATTATGACATAGGTTAAAAATTAAAAATTTATTAAAAAGAGAAAATATTTATCATAAATATATATTTATTGCATTGATTGACAATAAATATAATTGATATTTTTCTTTTTAGATATTTTTTAGTTGTTAACCTGTGCCATCGACTCCTCACACGCTAACACTATCCATAAAATATATATATATATATATATAACAATAAAAAAGAGACAAAAAAAAACAAAGTCCCGCAAAAAAAAAAAAAAATCCAAAAATTAAAAAAAATCATAGTGGCAACAGCCGTAATTATGAAAATCTACAAGGTCATTTGAGGCATAGAGTATTATAAATACAACAAAAAGCCGTCCTTTCCTTTCTCTCTCACTCACACACACTCCTCTCTCTCTCTCTCTCTCTCTCTCTCTCTCGTCTTGCAGGTTTTCACAGTTTGGCAGGTAAAAAAAGGTACTCTCTTCTCTCTCTCTCTCTGGATCTGTTTCCTTGGATCTCCATTTTGACTGATTTTTCCAAGTAAAATCGTCAACTCAAGCTCTTGATTACTAGCTTTCAATACCAGATTTTGAACCTTTGCATGAATAGTAGTTGAAGCATCTGCTTGGTTTTAGGTTTGCATCTTGGTTGGATTTCTCAATTTGTTCGTTTCGTTGTTCAACTGAGCTCTTTGGTTGTTGATTTAGTTGGTTTTCTGTTTTAATTGTTTGTTTTGTGTGCGGCTTTTCGATTAGTTCGTGCAAGACCTCAATTTCGAGAAAAAATTGTTTTTCTTTGGTTTGAGTCATATTATGTTGACTTGAACTTTACATCTGTTTTTGGATTTAGTTGTGAAAAAGCTGTTTGGTTTCTGGGAAAATGGTGAAACTTGAAAAAAATAAATGAAATTAATATTTAAATTTTATGATTTTCTTTGGTCTTGGTGTTTGTCTCTATTCAGATGTGGAGAATATTGACTGAATTCTTAAAGCTTTTATGGTGGGTTGATGTGGTTTTACATGCAGATCATCGTTTTTTTCGTGTGTATAATTTTGGCTCTGTATCAAGTTCAGAAGTGTTTTTGGCTGTTTTCAAGGAACTTTAAAGATAGAGTTTCTGGTGAAGTATTTACCGGGTATTACCTCTTTAGGATTTTTATTCATCATAATAAATGTCCAAAAATTAATATTTCACGGGGAAATTGATTTTTTGTCCTTTGTTTTCAGATCTTAGTCACCGAAAATGGAACAATGTAACATTTTTCTGAAGGGTTTATTTCTACTTCTAATTGTAATCGCTAACACATCACACAACCCTTGTTGTTTTCCACCAATATTTTACTTTCTGGAGGGGATGTGTTTAATTTTAACAACAGTTTTTGATATTTAGAGCTGAACTTCAATCAAATTAGATGCTCATTAATCATTATCAGTATTTTGTTAACCTGTAGATTCCTGGAAAGGATTTACATATTATAGCTTTTAATAAAAAAAATACATATTACATCTCTATCTTGTTCTAGGTTTGTTCCTCCATTTTAATAGTATTGTTTGAACATCCAATTAGTAGAGCATTTGGTCTTGTCATATGTCCATTGAATAAGTCTGATTTGCATATTATGTTATGATGCACCCGATTATTGGATTGCTTATCAGCTATCACTTTATTATTGCCTTATTGGCTTTGTGATCAAGACTTATTTGAGATAAATTGATATTGTTGGTATGTTTTGTTATTATCTTATTCCATGCTATAACTTTTCCAATGTGAATTATCTATTTACTTTTGTACTCCCTTACCTCTGTGTCATTGCCCTCTGTCTCTTTCTTACAAGTTTTTTTTTTCCTTTTCTAAATAAAAGGATTTCCCGTGTCCTATCATACTGGGATTTGCAAGATGGACAGCATGCATAGCTTTTGGCAGTTGGGTGATGAGCTACGAGGACAATCAAAAACCTCAGAGGATCAATCGTGGTTGAGGGCTGCCTCTAGGTTGGCTGAGCAGACTGGGACAAAGGGGGAGCGCATGAATAATCTTGATCTTTCAAAGGCCCCAGCAGAAATAAGGCCTAGGGACAGAATTATGTATCGGGAAGATAATAATTATGAAGGCTTCAACTTGAATTTTAACATGATAAATCTGGATTCTAAAGTTGCTGAAAATGTTAGCAAAAGTTCCTTCAGGAATGGTATTTACAATATGAATTCAGTTTACCAGAAAAACAGTGGGCTCAATATGGGAAACCTGATGGTTAACAAGTATAATGGCAATAATTTCAATTTCAAGGAGGTTGACAACAACAGCAATAACATCAATGATAACAATCTAAACAACGTAGTTGACAAAAGGTTCAAGACTTTGCCCGCAACAGAGACTCTTCCACGAAATGAGGTGCTTGGAGGATACATCTTTGTGTGCAACAATGATACAATGCAAGAGGATCTAAAACGTCAGCTATTTGGTAATTGTCATTTCTTTCTTTCTTTCTTTCTATTTAAATTTTTTGTTGCTTCTCTTTTGCTCATGACTTGAGGTATCTAATTATTTAGTATCATTTATATATTGGGATTTGGGAATTCCCAGTTATGAGATTCTGTCATACAACATAAAGTTAATGGACAGAATATTTGCTGTTTTTGATGTGATGTCAAATATAAGAGGCCATAACAGTTGCACTGATACTTGAAGCTTTGCGACACAACTTTTCTGAAATAGCATTATAGGCGTTTAATTTTAAAATGTAGTTTCTTTTATTGAAAGTATTAGTTATCTAATTCTTATGTATTGATTTGTGTTCATCTGACAGGTCTTCCTCCAAGGTACAGGGACTCGGTTCGGGCTATAACACCAGGCTTACCTTTGTTTCTCTACAATTACACTACTCACCAATTGCATGGAATTTTTGAGGTTTTTTCTCACTTTATCCTTCATTGTTTTATTGATAGCTTCAACTTTTGAAAGTCTAATGGATCTACTGGGTGGTGAACAAATATGATAATTTGTAATGTTAATGTTTTTGAGCATTGGATTTGTATGTTGTTTGATCTGCTTTACTTTCATCTTGTTCCAATTGTTATAGGTTTCTTAAACGCTTTTCTTCTTATATTGCTTTTGTTCAGGCAGCAAGTTTTGGAGGTTCAAACATTGATCCCACTGCCTGGGAAGACAAAAAGTGTAAAGGAGAGTCAAGGTTTCCTGCTCAGGTAAAGTTTTGATTAGTGTTTTGGCAACTTTGTTTCTTTGACTTATCTTGAATATTTTACTCATCTGCAAATCATTTCTTTTTTTGACCTTGTCCTCAACAATAATGATAAATAGGTAAGGATCCACGTTAGAAAGCTGTGCAAGGCATTGGAAGAAGATTCTTTTAGGCCGGTCTTACACCACTATGATGGCCCCAAATTTCGCCTCGAGCTTTCAGTTCCTGAGGTACAATCCACATTAATATATTGCCATCCTCTTTTTTCCTTTCACTTACCTCATGTAGGTTTCAATATGAATTGACTTGTGTAATCCAAGATTCATGAATATTATTTGATGGCTATGCAGACGCTCGATCTATTAGACCTTTGTGAGCATGCGGGATCTCCAGCTTAAGCAAAATAAGTTAGGAGAAAATGCAAATGAAGTAGACTTTGTGGTGGATGTAGGTTGCCTGCTTTTCGCCAATTTTCCTCGGAGCGCAAGCTTTGGTTCAAATCCTGTTGTATGAATCTTCCTGGGAAAAGTAGGTGTGTGTGAGCCAACTAAATAAACATGTGTCCCATGAAAAAATACCTGTGAAGCATGTATTATGTATTTATGTTGTTAAATAGTATTGTAGTCTTAATGACAGACATGGAGTTCAAGATGTAAAAGAGAAGAGTGAGAGCCTAAAAAAGTGAAAGGCCGGTAATATCTCATATCTCTAATCCGTGCATGTAATTGTAAACCGAGTTTCAGACAGTTCGTCTTTTGTTTGTTGTGTGTTTGGATAAAAATTGAGCGCGTAGTAACTGCGTGGAACTCTAATCCAAGTGTTATCAACCATGTTCTAGGCTATGGTATTCTATCAGTTAAAATCCGAAAAATCGGCTTAATTTGTTTAACGGAATTCGTAAGATGTGGAGTGAAATCAAGCAACCCTGAAAAATCCTGCCCATGCATTGAAATTGTCCTATGATCATGTGGGTTATTTTGCAAGTAGGATTTGTGGAAGTGGACATGACCAAACGAACAAAAGTTTCAATATTTTGCTTGCAAACTATACAACATATGAGTTGATAAACGAGAACTCGACTAAATAAACAATAGTTTTCACGAGTCTCACCAACTCCTACTCCAACAGATTTATTTCAAGCAACTAAATAAACAGAAGATAGAAAAGAAAGGAAACAATTTATGAATATGATAAGAAACGCCAAACTGATTCTTTCAGATCCTATGCAAACACTGCCTTCATTTATGTAGCATTCTATTATTCCAAAGTGAATAACAGCAACCAGCCTCCGATCCATGCTTGGCAAAATCTATGTATATCATATCAACTTCAGGGATTCTAGCAACCCTTTTAACAACAGCTTTATAATATCACTACAACTTGTTACTAGCCAAACCTTGTTGGCGTATTAAAGTGCAGCCGATGCAAGAAAAGTACGAATTCTTTGCAACAGTTCAGCCTTAATAGAACCAGGGATGGAAGCTGCATAGAAAAAGGTTGTCAAGTTTCAGACTTGATAGACCGATGCTTTGTCAAAAAAAAAAAAAAAAAAAGGAAAAATAATATTGCTCTGTACCTCTGCCTTTTGGGGTAATTACATGTATAAGGTCATCCACAGTTACATTATTTCTCCCTTTCTTCTTTATAAATGCCCTACCAAGTCAAACAGATTTTTCAAATGTTGAGATGCACACTATAATCAGATATAACTTAATGCAAGTTACTTGAATAACATGTTTTCTTTCTTCTTAAGAATTCATATATAATAGATGCAGAATAGAGTAACATGTTTTTTTGTAAGCATTAGAGTCAACAAAACCAGAAAAAGTAAAAAGATTTTTAGAAAAGGCAACCGACAAATAAAATATTCCAAGAGAAGCATAAACTCTTAATCAATTTCCTTTTAACTCTAGGACACTCTTTACTCATCTAATCCTTCCATCATGCTTCAGCGAAAATTCCCAAAAAGCTATATCTGCAAATTGCTCTCATCTGCTACCCCATATCAGCTGCATTACATTGGTAACTCGTAAGCATACCTCAGAACTGCCATAAATACAAAACATACATTCTTACAATTCTAGAGAAACTACACAATGGAGGATAAGGTGATTGGCACACTCGGTGTGTCTTACTGATGCAGTATTCCCATCCAATTCTGTTTTCTAGACTTACCAAGCAGTATACATCCACAGAAAACAAATGGTGTTAAGAAGTTGACTCAACTCATCAGCAACCAATTCCAATTCTCTTCTAGTCCTGTCTATATTGCTGTAACTAGAATGCCAATACGTTTTGGAACTAGTGTCCTCTCCATCATCCCAGTTGGCATTTATGCATTTGCATGGCCCTCCTGTTTTTCATATGGTCATGAAAAATCTATCATCACAGCTTTAAAATCTAAATCAACCATTATGTTGGGTGTATTTAGTGTAGTTATTGTACTAATTTATTCCTCAAGTCATTTCTAAAAAATAATGGTCAAAATCCCAGCATACTTATGGCCATGGACCAAAAAAACTAAAAAAAAGGTGCATCAAGAATCTTCTCATAAACTAGTTCATCTATGGTTTTAATACTTTCATGAGGTTATATCAGAAACCAAAACATGCATGACTTTCATCCGTAATACACACTGTGTTGGTAGCTAGCAGTTATATAATGCTCGTACCCAGGTAACCATATGCATCTGATTTGAAAGGAGCCTCAATTTAAACAACGAGAACTTGCTGCTTGCCCTGCCTACCAAGGAAATCGATACAATTCATGACAGCACAAGTCTCCCATTTTATCATAAGAAAGATCCTTTAGAACCTAGAAGAGGATGAACCGGCAAAAGTCAATCATCCACTCATCCTAGTCACCTCTTGAATATCGGTATCCGAATACATAACTAACAAATTTTCCGGCAGTGAAATTCCGGAGTCACATTATGTGAAAAATCGAATTGTCAAAACCAAGTCTGAAGGAGTTCCCCAACAAGAAAGATGAAAACTTTGGCCTATTACTCTTGGTCCGTCCATCCGACTGACCTATCCCTGGTCATACCGCTTATTATACTCAAAACTGATAATTAACAACCCCCTTCTCTACTTCCAAAACTAAGAAGTCTCCAAATGATAATACCCCACTTAATTCAAAGATCACCATTAATTGTATAACAATGACAATTGAAGACTGAGTTGGTAACAATAAACCACAAAACAAAGCAGTTATGCCCAATAAATATATATAAAAAAAGTCGTATGAAGTAAGTCAGTAACTAAAACCTGCTAAGAGCTTTCATTTCATCTTTCCACCCACACTCTACAAGCCTTTCTCTCAAAAGCTCCATTAACCTCTCTTTTTCTCCGCTCTCAATCAACTGTCAGTCAAAACAAATGAAACCCTCAATGGCTCAATAAAAAATCCACACCAAATTCAGCAAAGCCACTTTCAATTCATTGTGAGTAACTTCTTGTACCAAAAAAGATAACGAAAAGGAACAAAACCCAACCTTGATGTTGATGATTTCTTGAAGACTATGCTCTTTTTCTTGCTCCTCCACTGCATCTGGTGTCGGAGGTCGATTCACCGAATTCCTCCTTTTTTTTATTAACCAACATAAAAATTCGACACAAACAGGTCAAAATGCGACACTTTTGATCGTAAAAATTTATACTTTACAGTGACAAGCTATTAGTTGAAATTAAAGACAAGTCTACGAGAGGATTCAAGAACACGAAACAGTTACTTACATGTCTTTTAATGGATAACCGAAACTAGAAATCTAGAGTTATCAGAGAGTACGCTTCATCAGCTATAAAGAAGAAGGAGGTGTTTATTTTATTTAAAAACGTCGTTTTTCGATTTCCGATTTCATACGTTTTGGGGTTACTTGCATGAACATCCCTATTGTTTTGATTATACTCAGATAGACCATAAGTTTTCAAATTTTGTCATATACATCCTTGACATTAGAAACCGTTGGACATTAGTATTATGATAAATTACATGAATTTGAAAAGAAAGTATAATTCACTTCAAAAAAAAAAAAGAAAAAAAAAGAAAGAAAAGAAAGTATAATTTCATTTTAAGCAAGACTCTCACCTACATCATTGAAGTTTGGGGTTTGAGTTGTATTTTATGCTCTCACATGCACCGTTGAAGTTCGGGATTCTTCGGCTCTCTCAAATATTGAATTATATGTAATTGTTCATAAGAAAAAAAAAAAAAAACATTAGTAAGACAATAATAATAAGTTGAGGTTGACTCGGTAGTAAAGTCCATCACACCTACACCTAAGGTTAGGTTGTGGGTTCGAGTCTCTTCCCAGCCCCTAGAACGTCTTAGTTGCGGGATCATTCATTCATTCATTCATGTCTTTTTTTGTGCAATAATAATTTATATATAAGTAATATAGTATAAAATACAAAATTAGAATGACATAATTGTTTGCAACTGCATAGATATGATCAAAGAGACACAAGTCAAAGGAAGAGAAAACGAAATGGCGCAAAACAAATACCAGAAGTAGAGTCGTGGACACTAAGTTGCCACCAAAATATCATAGGAAGATACGCACACAGCACACGAGTAAGACAACCATGCTGATGCACCCTCTTCCTCTTAAACACAAACTCTTAATCTGACTTTGCAACAAAACCAACCCTCTACAATTCAATGGCCTGTTGTGTACCTCTCTCCTCCTCCTCCTCGTCGGTCTTATTGTCTCAAAAACCCGAGACTCTGAGTTTCGGTTGCAGAGTTTCATCGGATAAACTCAGTTTTGGTGGGTCGTCGTTTAAATTTGGTACCATTAAGAAAGTACAAAGCTGTAGAGCTGCTTCCGTTGCGTTTCGTGACCTTGATGCTGATGATTTTCGACATCCTCTTGATAAGCAGGTCCAATTCACTTTTTCCACTTCTTCGTTTTTGAATTTTAATTGTTTATTTGTTTTTTTTTTTTGCTTCTCTAGAAATTTATGTTCATTTCTAGCTTTAAAGAATTGGAAGAGTGAATGGAATTGCAGTCCTAAATGTTAAATTAGCTCAATCGTGTTATTTGGAAATCAGAGTTTTTATTTTCATTGTTGTATTTTTGTAATAACGTTCTCAGCAACCCAAATAAGGATACAAGATATGTTGCTGTGATACTATTTGAATTTTGTGGGATTTAGGGTTTGTGATAATCAATTTCTTTGGTTTTATGTTTACTTTTTGGCAGAACACTCTAATCTTGAGGGCAATCCCTGGATTAAACGAAGTGGGAAAGGCTCTACTCGGTAATATGTCTGTCCAAACTCTTTAATTGTTGCAGTTTTATGACTGATTGATCTTCATCTAATGGAATCAAAGTAGTTTATTGTTGCTGTAGCTCAAAAAATTGAGTTTGATTAGGTTGATAATTGACTGATGCTACTTCTACTTAGTGGAATAGTGGGTATTTAAAGTTGGAAGATAAGGTTCAACGCTTCTGCACATGCTAGTCATAAGTTAAGCTGTTAAGGGTAGAAAATGCAAGATGACTGCAATACTGTGCATGACTTCTCTTTAAATTTGGCACTCATAATTTACCTTTTGATCGTTATTAGGTTCTTATGATCTCGAGACTTATGGTGAACATAATTTTGTTTCTGCTAACACATATAAGGGATGAAATTTTTAAGCATTTGTCTATTTTTGAAATACATTGTGGTTTACAATTATTTTGGAGAGATCACACTATTAAGCTTTTTCTTTGAACTTTGAATTGCAGGAACTGTGACGGAGCAAATTATGCTTCTAGAGAATATAGGGACTTCAGTCCTTGTTTCTAAAAACCAGGTTTGTATTTAGTGAACAACACGTTAAAGAAAGATAGATATCCTTTGTGATATATTCACACGTTAGAGAAAAATGGGGTTCCATTTTTTCTCCTTTCATATCGATGTATCACATGAGGATATAGGTTAAGGGATAAACCCATTTATGGAAAACTTTCATACAAAACATTTTGTTCCGTGTGCAGGTGCTTCCTTGCTAATTTTATTATAGTAATTGTTTCTGGTTTATTCACATGCCAAATTCTTGTGTTATTTAGTTATATTGCAAGTCAAATATGTCCAAGAAATTATATTTGGCATGGATCCTTCCATCTCATGTGATCGTTTTTTTAATTATCATTAACAATTTTCTTGCATCAGCTTCCTGAACTTCATCAGTTAATGACTGAGGCTGCTGAAATACTGAACATTGAAGCACCTGATCTGTACGTCCGTCAAAGTCCTGTTCCAAATGCATATACGTTAGCTATAAGTGGTAAAAAGCCATTTGTTGTTGTACACACTAGCCTTGTGGAGCTTCTGACACGAAAGGAGTTGCAGGTCATTATGTGCATCTCTTGTTTTTGGTTTTCCTTTTTAACATCTAGATGTCCCTAATGAATACTGAGATAAGGTTCATAGTAAATAATATCTGGCCTGTCAACTTTAAGCTATATCTGTTGGTTTGATTGTTTGTCCTTTTTCTATTTATCATTTGCTTAATAAACATTCATGTTTATATATGTAGATATATATACGCAAACAGATATTTCTAAGATTATAATTTCTATATAAGAATACTGTCTTTCCAATGATGAATTTATATTGACTTTTGTGTTATTTGACTTGAAATTAGGCTGTTTTGGCCCATGAATTGGGTCATCTGAAATGCGACCATGGTGTATGGCTTACGTTTGCAAATATTCTTACCGTTGGGGCATATACTGTACCTGGTACGTGTTTTTTTTTTAATTTTTTGTCTGTTGATGTCACATAGCTACTTCCTTTATTTTTATCTTGTTCAATCAAATTCATGTTGAAGCATATTGAGAAAAGCATGTACATGAACTCAGAACTCAAACAACTTCTTTGTTCTCAGGACTTGGAGGGTTGATAGCTCAAAGTTTAGAAGAACAGTTATTCCGTTGGCTTCGAGCAGCAGAACTAACATGTGATCGTGCAGCCCTTCTCGTTACCCAAGACCCCAAGGTATACAAAATTAACATATTAGATTTACACAATTTGTAATCAGCGTTTCTGATGTGTTCATTTAAATTGATTGTCTGACTTTATTTGATGCTCCTACAAGAGATTGTCATCTCTGTTTTAATGAAATTAGCTGGGGGCTGTCCATCCATGGCTGATCAATTAAACGTGGATGCATTTCTTGACCAAGCTCGCTCTTATGACAAAGCTTCTTCAAGTCCAGTGGGGTGGTACATCAGGTGAGCAACAGAAAGAGCTAAAAATGCCAAAAGATTGGGTTATATGTTTTATTTATATTGTCTTACTCTTTGTTCAGGAATGCTCAAACAAGGCAACTCTCACATCCTCTGCCAGTTCTACGTGCTCGTGAAATTGATGACTGGTCAAGAGGCCATGATTACAAGGCTCTTCTGAACCGTGCAATAAAAATGAAATCTGTACAAAGTGTTTAGCATTGCTCTGGGGATAGTCAACATATAAAACAGCTTGAATAGGTAATCCATCATGTTTGCCTTCTAATTTCCCGAAATCATTAACAATGCCCTGGAGATGGTCAAAATCTAAAATAGCATGCATATTCTTGAGTTACATGGTTAGTTATCAATCATTATTTGTCTTTTATTTTTCCAAAACGATTTACATGCTCAATGTTCTTTTCTTATCGGTCATGAAGTTATTAAATACATACAACACGTAGTCTTATACATGGTACAAGTAGATGGGATTATTTGATCTTGATCGGATTTTTTTGTGAATGCTTGTCCAGATTTCCTCTTTGTCTTGCATGATCCGTTCATGTTTCAAACGATAATGAAAAGGAGCAGAGAGCATCAGAGATGAAGAGAGAATAGATGAATTCCCATGCCCACTATGGAACCGTAATTTAGTAAGATACTGTAAATTTGTGATACAGACATCATAATTTGGCTTGTTCTCCAGGGTTTATCTAGTTTACATATAAAAAAAAAATGTATAGAAATTGAAAAGTCATTAATGTAAAACAAATTTTCTTTTACACTGTTTATCAAATACATTAGAGTTCTATTTTTGTACTTGTTGGAATAAAAGGTGACATTTTTTTTTGTGTGTTCTGGTAATACTTTGAAATTTATATTCATTAGAGCAATGTTTCAAGCATCTAGGTTTTTTTTTTTATCACTGAATGTCCTTAAAGCGCTGCATATCTTGTAATATTTTTGAAAATCTGAGAAGGTTTTACTACTTCTGGCTCCTTGAGCTGCAAAGAGTGCTAAACACTTTGCAGAAGTTTAATGTAGACGGTTTTCCCAGTAGGAACGGTTTTTGACAAATTTTATGGAAATTTTTAATGAATCGTAGAAGTTTAATGTAGACTTTTAACGAAGAACAAGAGAGAAATGGAATTCATCCATTTTTTTTTTTATCTGTCGATACTTTCTAATGTGTGGTCCATATGACCGTAAAAACATAGAACTGGTTCTAGTTGGTTGCTATTTCTTTAAGAAAATAGAGAACTGAATAACATTACTTGATAAAACGGTAGTATCAAACTAACCCCCAACAAATTCTCAATATGAATACTTAGATAATTAAATGAATGAAGGTTTCAACCTTCTGAATTACAAGAAATTTTGATGTCATCACTCATTGTTCACAGAATTGTCACCAGAACTACGACATAAATCAGGATCTTCAACCTTGGTTGTAATTTCAGCCCGTGAGAGGCACGTAAAACCACCTCGTCAATTACAGGACCACAAAACACACCATCTTTTTTCTGGTTTGTGCTGTAGCTAAGAAAACTGATTGTAGTTGAACCTACACCTGCCTTGAATGTCATAGATTCTTTCATTGCAGACCCTGTCCCTAAACTCTGCAGTGTAAAATTTTGAACCATTGATCCTGCTTGGACACCTACAATAAACTTTCCCTCGCATGCATCGTTTGCGTCTCCTAACATAAATTCCAATTTATATGTAGAGCCCTCAGTAAGTGATGTAGCTGTTTGTATGCCTGCTGAAACTCCAGAAACAATCTCAATTGCTGCATTGCCTTTCGGAACAGAGAAGTGTTTTGAGTCGATGTATTTAACCATTCCAATTATAGACCACTGTCGTAATGCAGATTGAACAGGACTTGGTGCTGCATCAAGTAGAATTCCCAGAGCAGAATTACTCAGGAATTCTGGACCGACTTCAAATCCTCCATTCAGCAATAGATTATCTGTCTCCAACCAAAAATTGAAAACAAGACTTAGTATGAAAGACATATAGTTCTGAGTTTCTAGTTTGTATGCGAGATAAAGTAGAATTCTTCAGGAATAAAGTATTCTGGGAATTTGTATACTTTTTGATGTTCAACTAAATCTGGAAAGAGTTTCAGAAGACTCATATGATCAGACGTAAAATGGTCGAAGAATATAAATATAACAGGTGCAATGTTTTAAGCTATGGAAGCATTAAAACAAGGATCTAACTTCAAAAAGTGATTTCTTTCAGCCTACACAAATTTCTCCTTCCTGGATAATCTTAATAGTATAATAGCTATCATATTCCCATAATCAGATTGTCTCTTATCTACAATCAACATTAAAATTTGACTCGATACATTAACAAAGGCTAGCAATTAGCAAATATATAATGCAGATCAGAAATGTACTCACCATTGCCTTGAACAAGTGTTTCAACAGTTTTGAGAAGCAGCTTATCGATCACTGGCCAACACGTGGAATTGGAATCGGATTCTGTTGTTTGGCTTTCCAGCACGAGATTAATGGGCTCATCCCGATCCCATCTACCCAAGTATTGACCATAGCTTTCCCATGTTTCATTCCCATAATGCTGCTTCAAAGTGAAGACTATCTGACTATCTGGCGCGGACAAAACTACGTTAGCATTAGCTGAGCAATTCCGACCACCTGGGGCTAGAGTGAGTGTAAGTATATAATTCATGTCATCACTACTGGCAATGAAAGTCTGGTTAATCTTTCCATCTTGACCCAGTTGTATGGCATGTCCATTATCTGGCAATGCTATGGTTTGATCAGCAGTCACATATTGGACTGTCCCTTCAAAAGTCCATCCAGGAATCGTGTTGTTTTCAGCCAACAGCACAAATGGGGTGGTGTAATTTGCTGCTAAGTTTGATGGTGGGGATTCAAAATCTGGATTCTGCAGAAGATCTGTGGACGAAGAATAATTTTTTTTTTTTTTTTTACAAAATCAATTAAAACATTAAAAAGAAAAGGTTACTGGAAAACTACTAGTGACGATAAAAATGAAATGCACTACTTATCTCACCTGCAGATGCCAATCCTACGAAGAGAAGCAGCAGGAAAAATCTTTGGAGCTCCATTCTTTTGCTAGAGGAAGAAGATGAACAGCTGCATATAACAAATGATATTTTACTTCATTCAGGACCACCTTATTATTATTTTATATTTTTTTTAATAAGAAACTAGAATGAATTCATTAAAAAAAAAAAAGAAACAAAGGTGAACCACAACTCAAAAACCTATTGTGGAACAATAAAACAAGTACAGAGACTTGTATGAACTTTGCCCCAAACCCATAAATAGAATTAAAATACAGAGCTACCCCACCTTATCATGCACATGTTTTAGGAGTTGACCAGTTGACCTTCAATTACAGTATAAAATATTGAATTACAAATCAACTCATACGATGTTTCATATGAAGTTTCACATGTATTGAGTGGGGATAATTGCAAACCCTTTGTGAATTCCAAAGAAATTGATTTGGAAAAGTGATCTTGTTGGACTGAGCCATGATCTCGGAATAATGGACATTAGAGTCATATGAATGGCAGGACATCCGTTTGGTTGACCCACAAACAGAGATTGATAGCATATTTTTGTAACAAAAAAATAGTGGCTTTAGTAGTTTCTGATGCCCTATCTACACAAAAGCCTAAATGTTACCATCCACAAGGCTCCACCCAGGTGTTTTCTTCAAATTCCCTACTTTCATCACCTTCCTCAGCCTCATAACATCTTGCCACCGTCCAGCTTCCGCGTACATATTAGACAAAACAACATAAACCCCATGATTATTAGGCTCCAAAACAATCACCTGTTTCACCACTCTTTCAGCAACCTCAATATTCCCATGATTTTTACAAGCTGCCAACAGAGCTCCCAGCATCACCACATCAGCTTTCCACACCATTCCTTTCATCAACTCCTCAGCTTCTTCTATCTTCCCACTTCGACCGAGAAGATCAACCATGCAACTGTAGTGTTCAATCTTGGGCTCAACACCATACACTGGCTTCATAGAATTAAAAATCTCACGGCCAACATCAATCAAGCCAGCATGGCAGCAAGCAGATAAAACCCCAACAAATGTTATATCATTTGGCACTATTTGCTCTTTCTCTAGCTTCCTAAAAAGATTAAGAGCTTCCTCAGCATGTCCATGACTAGCCGACCCGCAAATCATGGCATTCCAAGTAGCAATATTTCTCTCAGGCATTGAATCAAACAAATTTTTAGCCCTCAAAATTGATCCATTTTTGGCATACATATGCACCAACGCTGTGCCAAGAATCATTCCCATTTCAATCCCTCTATTATCTATAAAAATATGAAGTCTTTCTCCTAATTCTAAACCACCAGACTGCGCACAAGCAGACAAAACAGAAGCCAAAGTCACGCTATTAGGCGCAAACCCTTCTAAAACCATTTTATCAAACAGCAACAAAGCTTCCTCGGCACACAAATTTTGCGCGTACCCAGTAATCATCGTAGTCCATAGACTCAAATTCTTCTCAGTTAATTGATCGAACACTTTGCGGGCGTCGTTTAAAACATTCGAGACAGAGTAAGCCCTGACCAGACCATTAACAACATGCAAATCCAAATCCAACCCAGATTTCAAAACATGGGTATGAACCTGTTTACAACAATTCAAGGCGCGAAAGCTAGAACAGGCCTTGAGAACAAAAGGGAAAGTGTGCTCATTCGGTGAAGAACCAATGTTCCTCATCTGGATATAAAGAAATATCGCCTTCTCTGGGTTTCGACTGCTAGCTTGGGCTCTGATGAGAGTGTTCCACATGAAATGATTTGGGTTTTGAATGCTGTTGAAGAGCTTTGTAGCGTACGAAAGATCGCCGGACGAAGACAGAGCCGAAAAAGACAACAAGCGGCTGGCGGCGAAGTGGTCGTGAATGCGAGAAGAGAGGATCATTTGAGCGTGGATTTGTTTGAGTTGGTGCATGGACTTGCATTTATCTGCGAGGAGAGAGAGCGGTGGCGGTGGTGGTGGGTGGTGAAGAATAGATGTGTAGGAGCGAGCCATGAATAGATGGCTTATGGAAAACATGCGCAAATTTCATTTCTTCTTACAAAAGACACAGTTGAAACTTGAAAAGCAAGCTATGCCTATAAAGCTATTATACAAAGTTCTTCACACCCTAAATGCGCAAATTTCATTTCGAATTTAGTTAACCGTTTATCAATTTTTTTATATATATATTTTTTTTACACGGAAAATAAAATCAGTATTAAAATTGAAAAACATGAAAACCGAACATCTTGTTCTTGTTTTTCAATTTATTATTTTTTGTTTTTTATATAAAAAAAAAATCACAAGTATTTTTTTATCTTCTTCTTCATCCATCCTACCATCACCTCCTTCTCTTTCATTCTTCGTCATCATCATCATCATCTTCTTCTTCCTACCATGACCATGGAAGCAACTTTGGAGGAGTAGTCGATTTGCTCCTCCAACGTCAGAGGAGGATCTCACTTTCTCCGGCATTGGAGCCACCAACCTGCTTCCATCCATTTTTTTTTTTTTGAAAGGTTTTAATTATTTTTTATATTTTGAATTTTTGATATTTTTTGGTTGACTTACCGAGCGTGTTTTTATTTTCAAAATATTGTTTTCCGCATATACTAGCGGATGCATTTTCAAATTTCGTAACTGAAACTAAAAACACTGCTTTCATTTTCATTTTTATAAAACAACAAATAAACAACGTTACTAGACATACCTAACTTTTCTGTATCGTTTCATTCCCTCCTTCTATAAATTTTATGATTATAACAAGGAAATAATATATGGTATTTATAGCTGGTTTGGTTGGGCTTTTAAAAAACCTATATTGGCAAAAGATCTACTTGTAGTAGATCTAATAAAAATAGAGTTTTTGAAAAAAAAATTATCGTTGTTTGGTTAGTAGATTTTTTTATAAAAAAAAAATGTCTATTTAGAGAAGCACCTCTATATGAGTTTTTGTATAGTAGAGATTTAAACTCAACTAGCCTTTACTCAATTTAAAATAGACAATCTCAAAAGTCCAATCAAACAACTTTAAAAAAACTCAAATAAAAGTTTGTAAACCTTTTGAGGCGGTAGAAAGCTCAACCAAACAAGCTCTTAATTGAGGATGCTTAATGATGATGATGCAGCAGCTAAGGCAATGGAATACATGGAGTGGGTGGCGAATTCGTATTTGGGTCGCGTGGACCAACCAAATCTGGGCTAAACTTCATGGACCTCTACAGAGGGCATATGAGGTCGGATTGTCTATTATAATATGTTTCCGGAAAGCTCAAGACGATCTCTACAGATGTTATGAAGACTCCGTCCTCCATAACAGATCACAACAGGCCCAGATTCGGCCATTTATCTTGTTGCGTGAATACTTGAGCTGGACGAGAGCTGGACGCCGTGAGTTGGACGAGAGCTGCCGAGCTGAACTTCGTGGACCTCTACAGAGGGCATATGTGGTCTGATTTTCTATCATAATATGTTTCCGGAAAGTCCAAGACGAGCCCTACAGATGTTATGAAGACTCCGTCCTTCGTAATAGATCACAAAAGGCCCAAATTTGGCCATCTATCTTGTTGCGCAAAGACTTGAGCTGGACAAGCTGGATGTTTTTGAGTTCTTGTTAGTTTCATTGTTAGTTTCCTTTTTAGTTTAGGATTGAGTCTTGGAGTCCTTTTTATATTTATGTTATTTGAGGAGTCTGAATCCGTTTTGGATTCATGGTTTTGGATCTTTTAGGTTTAGTTTGTTTTCCTATTTAAATTCATTGCAACCAGTTGTTTGTTTTTTAGTTTTTGATGATTAATAAAATATAGAGAATTGTTTCTCAACTATCCATGTATAACATTCTTTGCAAAGATTGAAGTATTTGAAGCCTGTTAACAATCCTTCGTGCGCGAAGTTGAATGTTATCAGTAGCCTGTTATCCTGGTATCCGTGCGCGGATCAACAACATAATAGTAGGGTTCATTTCCGGTATTCGTGCGTGAATCAACGGATCCGAATCGTTTATCCTATCTTTTATCTATTGTTGTTTTGCGTTGAATCTTCCACTGCCTCACTTAAGCTTGAGGTTACGTTCGACTTCAAGTTTAACACCTATCCAAGTTTAATAGTTCACTAATTTTAGACAATCTAGAAATTAATCTCAAAACCAATCCAAATTATATGACAAGTCTTATCACGTCAAAACAAACTTTACTATTATATTAGAATAGAAAAGTCATAATCACCACTATTATATGAATATTATCAATTTAAATTCAAAATTTTGAAAAAGTACATAATTTAGTTATTGTTTATTCGGATATATATACACATATATATATATTTGGATTTATATATTATAATTTGATGAATATAATTTAAAGATAAATTTATTTTAAAATAATTCAAACAAATATAAAATGATAATTAGATCTTAATAAGGTTAGATGTTGTTTAGTTAATGGTTTGATGAGTTTGTTGGTAAATTATTAGTTGATTGTTGGTAAATGTAATAAATAAGGTTAATAAATGGGGTGTAGTTATGAGTGAGGGCATTTTGGAAATTTTAGGGTATTTTTGCAATTTATTTAGGTTTTAGAGTAGATTTGCAATTTAGCCCTGAAATAAGACAATTTTACTAAAAACGCTTTGTGTTTAACCAACTAAATTGGGACACGTCTTTTCAATTTTTTTATAAATGCTGATACATGTCCTAATTTAATTGATTAGACATAAATTAAGATACCAAAGGGGCGAGCATTACCCCCCTCTCCAATAGATGCCAAGTGTCCAAAAGTTAACCAAGGGTTAACTAACACTACAACAGTTAGAAATTTCAATAAATAAATAAGGGTAAATATGTAAATTCAAAATAACTTAAATTAATTTTTTTTAACAAGTATTAAAAATTTAAAAAAGTAATATTAAAAAAAAAATAACATAAATCAGAAATAAAAGTCTCTTCTCAGTTCTCATCGTTGAGCTTATTTGGTTGGGCTTTTGAAAAACCTATATTCGTAAAAGATCTATTAGAAATAGAGTTTTTGAAAAAAAAAATTATAGTTGTTTGGTTGGTAGATTTTTAAAAAAAAAAAGGTATATTTGAAGAAGTACTTCCCCATGAGCTTTTGCCGTAGAGATTTAATCTTTATTAGTCTCTACTCAATTTAAAATAAACAATCTCCTTAAAAAAAGAAAAAAAAACCTCAAATAGAACCCAAATAGATATCAGTAGACCTTTTGAGGCAGCTCAACTAAACAAGCACGTATTCTCTCTAGCAATTTCTCTCTCCGGCAGTCTCCTCTGGTGGCACCAACTCCGGCGGTCTCCTCTAGCGGCGATCTTCTGTCGTCACACCACCACCGTCTTCTTCTTCTTCGGCTGTTGCGATCTTCTCTCTACCGACGCCGATCTCTTCGGCGGCCAAAGGTTGGTTTGGGTGGCTTCTGGTGCGGTTTTGAGTTATGGTAGGATTGTTGATGGTGTGGTGGTGGTGGTCGAATGGGTGTGGGCGTTGATTGGTGGAGATGGTGATGTGGGTGTTGATGCATGGTGATGAACAGACGATGGTGATTCCAATTTCATTTTTTTTTTCAATTTTGGGTTTAGTTTTATGGAGAAGACAATGCTTTTAGATGATGTTGTGGGTGATGGTGGTGAACAGATTAATGGTGATTCCAATTCCATTTTTAAATTTTTTTTTTTTTTTTTTGTGTTTCAATTTTGGGTTTAGTTTCTTGGATAAGACAATGCTTTTAGATGATGTTGTGGATGATGATGATGAACAGATTAATGGTGATTCCAATTCCAATTATTATTATTATTATTATTATTATTATTATTATTTTTTGTGTTTCAATTTTGGGTTTAGTTTCCTGAAGAAGACAATGCTTTTAGATGATGTTGTGGGTGATGGTGATGAACAGATTAATGGTGATTCCAATTCCAATATTTTTTCTCTTTTTTTGTGTTTCAATTTTGGGTTTAGTTTCTTGGAGAAGACAATGCTTTTAGATGATATTGTGGGTGATGGTGATGAACAAATTAATGGTGATTCCAATTTTTTATTTTTTTTTTTCAATATTGGGTTTAGTTTCCTAAAGAAGACAATGCTTTGTGTTGATGCTGAAGGTGGGTGTGGCTGTGTTAAGGTGTTGATTTCTCGGTGTGGCTGTCGATATTTTTTAACAGAAGGGTAAAATAGGTAGAGCAATATTTGTTAACCCCTAATTAACTTTTGGACACTTTGCATCTAATGGGGAGGGCGGTAATGCTCACCCCCTTGAAAGGATGGGTGAGAAAAATGAACTCCATTTTTATACGGTTGATTTGAGTTTTTCACAGTATAGAACAGCTATGTAACAACGAATTTGGGTAAATAATGGGATTCTCTAGATTCCACTTTTTTTTTAAGCCTCGAAATCCAATTAATAAATTAATCCAGACGCCTCTCAGAATACCCGCAAACATCCGAAAACGACGCCGCACAGCACCACGAAACCCGCAAAACGCCAATCCGCTACGTCACTACCAAAGTTTTTTCTGGTCAGGCTTCGGCCGTAACATTGAAATCTCGTCAGACATCCACAAAGTGGGTCCGTTTTACATCATTATCATTAGACATCAGCGCCACTCCACCACCTATCTCTTTCCTTATTTTATAAGCTCAGTTGAGAGCCTCCTCGCAACAAAACAAGATTTTTTTTTATTCTTTAAAAAAAAACCAGTTACGAGAATGCCGGGACTGACTGCACCATCTGATTATGCTTTGGAGCCACCGCGTCATCCTGCTCTTCAAATTAATGCCAAGGTTTTTTTATTTATTTATTTTATTTTATTTTTATTTTTTTTATTTATTGCTTTTTTTAATATTAATTTTCGCATTTCATCTGTTTGTTGCATGAAATATTTGAGTAATCTTTCATTTCTTATTGAGTATTGTGACTTGATTAGATTGGATTAGGTTTTAGTTTAGCAATTAATTTGGACTAAATTCGATTTCCATTTGTTTACGAGATTACATGAAAATATTTTTAGTCAAAATATTATCTTCTGGCCATCTGGGCATGTATTTCATCTGTGTTTCGTTATCAGTACATTTAACTGCTGCTTTTATTAATTGAGAAGCATGTGTAAACTTTATTTTTGGCGGGTTGGTATTGTGGATGCAGCAACCATTCAATGCAGAGCCACCACGCTCGGCCTTGATTTCATCTTATGTCACACCGGTTGATTTCTTTTACAAGAGAAATCATGGCCCAATCCCAATTGTTGAAGACGTTGAAAAGTAATGAATTCTCTCCTGGTTTTATTCTTAATATGTTTTAGAATTTTTACTCTGATGATTAGAGGGAAAGACAAGAAGAAGAGAAAAAAATCATCTATGATTGTCACTTTCCACTCTCTGGTCTCTCTCAAAGAGGGAATAGAAGAGAAAACCATTATATGTTAATTTGATCATTATATTTGTATATGCTGAAGTTTTTTTTTTTTTTTTTCATTTTCATGTAGAAATATAAAGGCATAGGTTATGTTTCTGGATTTAGAGGGATAATTTATATATCGCCCTTCCATTCTCATCCTAACACCACATAGGGGAAATTTCTCCCTTCTATCATTTTCCTTCCCTCCAATTTCTCTTCTTAAAAATGAAGCCTTTTGCCTGTTTGCATTGCAGATATTATTTCTCGATAACTGGTCTAATAGAAAATCCCAAAGACCTGTTTATGAAAGATATTATGTAAGTTATAAGCTCTATGTATGATTGTTTTTATCTTCTTTTGTGAGCGAGTAAAAATATCTTTTGTTTTGGAAAAAAAATTATGAAGTCGTTGCTTGACTAGAGGTTTGACATTGTTTGAATAACAGGATGCTTCCAAAATACAATGTAACTGCCACTTTACAGGTATTATCTGCTGTATATTACTTTTATGAAGAGCATTGGTTAAACTCGTTATAATCATATAATATTAAACTGTTGATTTCACGTGTGCAAACAAACAGTGTGCTGGTAACAGAAGGACAGCAATGAGCAAATCCAAAACAGTAAAGGGAGTTGGATGGGATGTCTCTGCTGTAGGAAATGGTGAGTTTCTTCCATTGTGGATCCACCATCAATTTTCCGTTTTCTTTTCTTAAGATGATTTAGCCAGTTTATTTGCAATATGCCCTTTGATGGTCTGCTAAGTACAGGTTATAGAATTAATCAAAAGGATGGTCAGATTTTGATTAAAGCCTGTTATAGATGCTTTACTAAAGGGGTAACCATGTCTATTCTTGTTGTGTACTTTTTACGCAGGCAGTGCCTCCATGTAAATGATGATAAGAAAGAAGAAAAAAGAAAAAAGAGAAAGAAAGATAACACACTGTAGTGTATTCAAACAGAAGGAAATAATTAATTTTTGTGAACATAAACAACATAATTTCAATAAATCAAGGAACCTTATACAAGTGTAGGGAGGATAAGCCAATCCTAGCTCACAAAAAAAATTTGTTAGGATCAGCAGTAAAAAGGAAACACAAAAGCCAAAGATAGGCCTATACAAGGATCCCTCTCATAACAAAAGGTAAAAGAAAGCAATAGTATTGATAGCTGGAAGCATAATTTTGTTAGAATTTGCTTTTTAAATCTGTGTGAATTCTGGGCTGTACTTGAATAATCCTGAAGTATAAATTAACTTGTTTCATTTGAAAAATAGACCAGTTTCTCATTTTCCTGAGTTTTCAGCTGTCTGGGGTGGTGCGAAATTGGCTGATGTTCTTGAACTTGTTGGGATACCAAAGCAGACAAGTGTCACTAAGTCAGGTGGAAAACACGTTGAATTTGTGAGCATTGACAAGTGTAAGGTACAATCTTGGCCTTTGAATGCAATTTTCATTTTTTTTTCTTTTGCAGTCAAAGGATTTTTACTCGCAAACTTGTTCAATTTCTTAGGAGGAAAACGGGGGCCCGTATAAGGCATCAATTCCACTTAGTCAAGCCACAGACCCCGAAGCTGATGTTTTACTTGCCTATGAGATGAATGGAGAGGTTAGTAAATTTGACTCCTTATGGTTTTATACTTGTTTGGGTGGAATATTTTGCCTCACCACCCAGGTATAGAAATCTTGACAATTGAAACCAATTGGGAATTGGTGGTATAGTACTTCTTTTCGTAGTAAAAAACAAGAATTTTTGGGTTATGCTTCATGTTTTTGTAATGAGAGAATCCTGTTTTTCTTGGAACCCTGTGTTCTATTTACTCTCTATTTCATTGCTTTCTGAAAGCCTTTTGAGTTAACCTTTTGGTTGAATGTTTAGCTTTTAATGTTTCTAGGTCAATTAAGCTGGTGTTTTTGCACTGCAATTTAAATGCCACCCTATAGCATTGTCCTCAATTTTTTTCACGCTGTCAAATTGATTAGAAAAAGTAGGCTTGAAGACATAATCTGTATATTTCATTAAGATTCTGGTGCATGTTTGTGTTGGGGTTTTTTCTTTCACCGTTTACTTTAATTGGCATCCCAATTTTTTAGGATTCTATATTTGTTCTTTCAAACTTTATTTCCCCTAATGTTAAGTCACCTTCTGAGAGCATAATATTTCAAGGCATATCTAATATCAAGTACTCTATTATCGTGTCAAAAGCTTCTTAATAGGGATCATGGCTATCCATTGCGAGGGATTGTACCGGGTGTTATTGGTGCTCGTTCAGTCAAATGGTTGGAGGCCATCAACATCATTGCTGAAGAATGCCAGGTTGATCAAATTTAACTGTGCTCTGAACTGATTTTATTGTAGGAAGATATACATTTATATAGATGTTCAGACTGCCATATGACATTCGTTCCTTACAGGGCTTCTTTATGCAAAAGGACTACAAAATGTTTCCACCATCTGTGAATTGGGACAACATCAATTGGACCACCAGGAGGCCATTAATGGATTTCCCTGTTCAGGTATATACTTGATCATGCTTCTTCTCAGCAGAGTATTCTGTGCTCTTGCATAAATCATATGATTCCATTACTTTAAAGCCTTTTTTTTTTATATATTTGATTGGTAAGATTTGTACTGAGATCTATTCTATATTGTAAATCCTAACCTATTCACCTCTTGGCCATTTGAACTAATGCCAGAAGCAAAATTATGTTGGTATTCTCAAGGATATTAACTAAGCTATTTCTTGAATGGAAAATATTTTATTAAATTCCCTTGATGTTTGACTGATATTCATCCTACATTTCAAACTGGACAGTTCTGCTTATAATTTGACCTACCTCAAAAGGGAAATGAATGAAGTTCCTTTCTTAATTTATTATGATATACAGCTTAATGTAAGTTATGATTCCCAATCCTGCTCACATTTAGGTGAGGAGGGCTTTGGTTTATATTTATTGTAATAATTCATTTTTATTTTTTTTATATTTAAATAAAAGGTTAATGTAAGTTATAATTGTAGATTGAAGGTTGCCTGACTAGTTAGTGCGTTTAATTATTTGCAATGAGAAATTTTCAATATAAATTATGTCTTAGTGCTAGTACCTGACTAACATTTGCAAGTTGTTGGTTGACAGTGCGTAATTTGTTCTCTGGAGGACATGAATGTCATTAAGCCTGGAAAGGTCAGTGATCTTTGCATTTACAATGCGTATGAATTATGTTTTTTTTTTTTTTGTGTGCAATGTAGTCCATCTTCTAAAATCATTTTTCATGTGACATGCAGAATGTAGAATTGTACTCGGCCTTTTTTGTTACCAAGGGTTAATCATTTGTTTGTCAATTTACAATTTAAATACAATTCCTAATTCTCAATTTCTCTGGACAAAGATTTTTCTCTTTGATCCAAGAGCTGGATAAAATGATGTAGATCCTCTTCTATCATACCACTTGCAGGTAAAAATTAGTGGATATGCAGTATCAGGAGGTGGGCGTGGAATTGAGAGGGTAGATGTGTCTATTGATGGTGGCAAAAACTGGGTAGAAGCATCCAGATACCAGAAGATGGGTGTTCCATATGTAGCAGATGACATTAGCAGCGACAAATGGGCATGGGTGCTTTTTGAAGTCATGGTTGATATTCCACAGAGCACACAAATTGTAGCCAAAGCGGTATGTCTTCTTTATCTTTAATAACAAAATTACTCACTCACTACCATATGGTGATTTTTAATATAAGAAGGGATGCATTAGGAGAAGATATGGTTGAATCATTCCCCAACCTGGAGACAAACCATTTAATAATATTTCAACTAGTTGTTGACCCTAAAGGAACTGTGAGCCCTAGTGAACCCATTCCACGTGTTTATTGTCTTTCATTAAATTTGTAAAACTTTTCTTCATTGGCAATTTTTTTGATAATCTTAAATTTTCATTTGGAAATTTGCACTTTGAAATATCTATAAATAGTAAATAAACACAAATGTAAAGTACATGTATGAAGTTGGTATGAGACATATTATTATCCATGCAAAAAGAAATCAGCCTATTCTTTTGAATATATATTATCAATATGTTCTTTTCTAATTTCTAATTAAATTACTTTAAAGCACTTGGGAGGGGTATTTCAAAGAAAGTTCATTGGAACTCACACTGGGGATCATAAACATAGTCATATTAGGAATTTCTATTCAGTCTTGAGAAATTTGGTGGCGTGGCAGATTGAGGAACCATTGTTAGGTTTTCGCTTATTTTGTTGCTACTCCACTTGTTTAGGGGTGATTATATCTGGCAATTGTTTAACATGTGCTGTTTACATACACAGAAATACAAAGGAGTTAATGTAACACTCAGATTAAATCTTTGATACAAAATGTTAATGTAACTCAGATAACATCTATGTAACCAATATGAGATTATGAGGATTTGTCCTGGAATTCAGCCCCGTTGATGTATTTTTCCTTTGTGCCTTTTTGTCGGTTGAGTTGTATTACTAAAGCATCTATATAAATAAATTGCACTCCGATGTTCAGTAATTTAATTTTTGAATCTTTTCTCCAATAAAAAACAATGTTAAATATTTTCTATGATTGGCAGGTGGATACAGCAGCAAATGTCCAACCTGAAAACGTAGAAACCATCTGGAACTTGAGAGGGGTACTGAACACCTCATGGCACCGGGTTAGTGTTCGAGTTGGTCACTCAAATATATAACTCTAAAACATACCTATATCAATAATTGAATTCTGTCGGTCGGAAGCTGTAATATAAGTTGCTGGCTTTTGTTTATTGAACATGCATAGCACAGCTTCAATCTCTGTGGCCAGACATTACAATTCCATCAATCTGGTAATGGTATTGTCATTATTATGGGTTCGAGTGTCTTCGAGTGTCGCACAGGGGTTGAGTGAGGGCCCATGATATTGTCGTATTGCATAATGTCATTTCTGGGTGTGGTCGATGAAAAACGGCACATGGTAAATGCAATGCTTGTCAAAATCCAGAAACTTTATATCATTCAATCAAGTAGTTGGCCTGTAGAGCTTGTTGAATGAAAGTGAGCATTTCACAGAGAGTTATTGCAGTCCGCAATTTCTGTTTGTGTGGTGGAGGGATTGTTTCAATCTTGTCATTCCATAATTTCCAAGTCTTGTCTACTTTTTAGAAAGAAATGATACCAATCATTCATCATTTCTGTTTGTGTGGTCTGAATCAATTTTTTTTTTTTCCTTCTATGTGCCTATGAGATGCATACCACTAGAACCAATCTTATTTTGTTATGGATTTTAATCTTTTAATAGACAAATAAATATAAATCATTGTTATCTGCACCCAAAAATAAAATAGATTAGGTCGATATAAATTGAGAAATAAAATATATTAAAGGTTGTTTATATCACTATATATATATATATAATACAGTCTTTCTATTATCAGTTCGTCATGACAATAAATATATCAAGATGAAGAATGTGGACCACAAAGTATGGAGAAGTTTTGACAAGTGTATATATTTTAAGTCAAAGTATGTAAATTTAGTGGTCCATATTATTCATTCTGATAATTTATTGTCGGAACAAATTGATAATAGAAAATTTGTATATATATATATTGTGCTATTTTAAATATGTTTCGGTGTGGAATTTATTTGAATAAGTAAATAAAAAAATCAAGTGATTTTATCGGACTAGAGCAAGTTGGTTTTAAGAAATGACATTTTGTGTGTGAACATAGTATACTCCAAACTCAGATTATAGACCTCATAAACCATTATCATTAAACCTTAACATAATTTTGAAGTTAAACAAATGGATAATCCTAATCTTTCTTTGTCTTCTGTGACGTTTTATCCTCCAACTTGTAGTAAGTTTCCACTACTTTTTTTAGCGGATAGAAACAATCTTGTGTCACCATCTTAAATGTACTTTCAATCTACTATACTTGTCTCCTTCTGCTTTTTATATATCTATCACCGTTAAATCAAACTGTATTAGGGTTTCTACTAACCCCCGAATAATAACAACTTATCCACCTAAAAGGGATTAATTACTAATTAGTTAATTACAATTTACAAATTACAATTCTCTCTCTGGAAAGGAAAAAAAAAAAAGTGTTTTTCTTTCTGTTTGGCTGGCGTGAAAATTTGTATAATGCATTTATGCTTTCCATGGGAGACACACCGTACTGCAATTATTTGACACTAGATCATGCCTTCACAGTGCCCACACTGACACACACACACACATATATATATATATATGCTTTAGTGGGTGGCGATATTTTAGATTTTTTTTACGTGAATTCAGTCACGTTTAACCCATTTGCTGTCGGCTATAGGAGATACATAAGAGATTTTTTTAATCGCCTTTACTATATTTAGCAACTTCAGTTCTTTATTTTTTAAAAATACATCAGTTTAGTTATTTGACTAAAATATTAATGGTCAACTCTAACTATAAATATATAAAATATAATTTTACTCATGTCAAAATGATTTATTAAATTTTAAAAATAAATAATATTAAAATGGTTTATAAAAATAAATAAACAATAAAATTTTAATTTCTAAAAAAAAAAAAAAAAACTAATGGATTATAGAAAATATAAAGTTAAAATAAATAATAAATTGAAAGTATTTAAAAAAAATTAAAATTATTTCAAAAAATAAAAAGAAAGTTTTTTTTTTAAGTAAATGGATCTCCACCGTTGGTTTTGGATCAATTCAATGGTTGAGATCCATTTACTTTTTTTAAAAATTTATGAAAATTCTTTCAATTTATTATTTATTTTAACTTTATATTTTCCATAATCCATTAGTTTTTTTTTTTTTTTTTTAATTATTTGTTTCTTTTTTTAGAAAATATTTTTTTTGTTTATTTATTTTAATAAACCAATTTAATATTATTTATTTTTAAAACTCAATAAATCATTTTGACAAGGGTAATATTGTACTTTTATATATATATATAGTTAGAGACAGAGTTGACCATTAATATTTTGGTCAAATGGACTAAAGCGATGTATTTTGAAAAAAATAAGGAAGTTACTAATATAATAAAGATGTTTAAATAGATGATATTTCACTAAAAAGTAGGGACTTTAATAAAATTATCCTTTTTTTTATTGAAAAAAGTCAAAAACGGAAAACTGAAGAGTGAAGAAGAAAAAATATGTTAGTTTTGTAACTGTGTCCGTTAATTTTGCTAGAAGTAGACTGTAGACATATTGTATTAAATTTGAAGGCCCCCGCAACAAATTATTTTCTTTTATCTGCCTGCCACTACAACTTTGTCGTGACGTTAAGACACACGGGATTAATGGGTAAGCAGCGGATTCAAAAGTTTAAGCTGCGAAAGAGTTTTAATATAGACGTAGATTATTGATAAATATAAAAATAGATCCGAAGATGAACCAAAGTAGCTCAAATACGGACAGGGGATTGTAGAATAAATACAAAATTCGGAACCAGATCAAATTTTGCAAAAGTTTAAATAGTCTAGGCAATGAGATATGATCTAAACAATAATGTAAAACAAGATTAATTTTATATGAGTAATGACGTAACATGTGAGGTGTTAGCATCTTATAAATCATGAGGTTATATGCTGACCGATGTGATGTTGAAACCTCACGTGCCACATCAATTGGACTATCTATATATAGCCTTGGAATTTATAGAGTTGGCTATAACCCTAGTCCCTAGCCCTTGGATTTAGCTGCTGAAGGATTGATTGGGTCAGGTTGTCTTGATTGATTATTATAGAGATATTTATAGTAGTATGGGTAATTTTTGATGGTTGGGACGTCAGAATCATTGAAATTTAATGGAAACCAATTTCAGCACATGCTATATTCTTGTTTTTGGATGGATGCTATAGATATAATACAATATAATACAAATTATAATTATTAACTCTATAGAATATAAGGAAAAACAAGGCTACTGAGTACTGACCTAGTGACCAGTCTTCATCTGGGTTTCAACTTTTTGTTTTTGTTTTTGTTTGGAGATGACTCAAGTTAGATTCCTATTTCTTTACTATAGGGGTAATGCTATTCATCACATCTAATATCACAACTTTTCGATTACAATATATGTGGCAGCTGATGTGTCAATTGTCGAGTAGATGCACATTCATAATAATTTATCTTACGTACTCATATATCCGATTGACACCTCAATTACCACGTGTTGTGATCGAAAAGTTGTTATATTAGTTGTGATATCTAGCATTACTCTTTACTGTATCTTTAAATTTCAATTAATCTTTCTCTCTCCAACTGGGTATTCCATTAGTCCATTACAATAACAAAAAAGTGAGAATCTAGGTGTACTATATCATCAATTTTATATGCTAAGTGTAGATCAAAGTACAGAACTGGAAATTAATTATATAAATGAAAATATATTGATTAACGGCCGTCCAAAGAAAATATTTTGTATCAAATAAGGGTTTGGAATGGATAGATTTTTTTACCATTAAAGGAAAAAAAAAAATGTATGGTTCTCTTGTCATTGTTAATAATAGTTACTGATAAGCATGAAAGAAAAAGAGAAGAGATATGATGGTAGTTGTACTTTTGATGAAGAGATAACCTTAGAGTCTTCGCTTAATGTTAAAAAGATCATGGTGGTGGCCTAGCGGTTTAATGCCGTCTATTTAGTTAAATGTTAAAACTATAAGCGTTAATTTAGTCTGACAATATCTTTGTTCAAATGTTACCAATATGGTTATAGCTCAATTAGTAGATGAACGAATTTGAGGTTTACACAAATAACTTCCAGATTAACAGTTCGAATCTTACCAAAGGTAAAAGTTTTTAAAAAAAATACCTGGTCCCGAATTAAAAAATATCTAACCCCAAATTAATAGATATTGTAAATAAAAAAAAATATCTTTCACTCGAATCACTGCAAAACATAGTGGTGGGTCACAAATATTTTCTTTTAATAAACTTTTGTTAGTGGCCTAATCACAGTTATAAAGAAAGACTTCTAGAATCAAGAATTGTAAGTCAACATTTCAAGATCACTCCCTTAACTGCCCTCTATTTTTTAAACAATTACAAATAAGTCGGTGTTTGAGGAACGGCGAACGAGGCATGATTTTAACCTACAACTTCAACGGTGGAAGTCTGAATAGCATACCACCCTTCTTAAACCAAAATTTGTAATTCATGGGCATATGCATGTCCATAAAAAAATAATAATAATAAAATAAAAATAAACAAATCTGCAAGGCAACCAACCAAATAAACAATAGACATCAAACTGGGATAACGTGATTCCCATTTTGCATTGATTCATTATTGAGGTGCATATTAGTAATTATACAAAAGCAAAACCTTAGAAAAATGAGGATTTTTCATTTTATTTTTAATAATAATAAATAAATAAATAAATAAATAAAACATATATGAATTTATTAATAAATTGCTAATTTCTCACAACGCCCTACAAAGAAGTATAGACCAAGTATATATTTATATCATGTGCCAATTTATGCACTAACTCATTCAACAGTTGATTAAATAGTGTTAATGCAGTTATATAGTCTTCTTCATCTTCATCTTCATCATCATATCATATTTCATCCATTCTTTTCAGTTTTTCTGCATGTCAAGATGACCATTTTCATGTCTCTCTTTTCACTGCAGCCCTGGTTCTTGGTCTATCTTTCTATGATTCTCTATGTTTTCCACGCGATTACATGCGAATTCCTGCGAGTTTCCAAGCTTTCCGGTCCCCCCACGCTCCCTATAATCGGTTGTTTGATATCATTCTACAAGAACCGCCACCGTTTGCTGGACTGGTACACTGAACTCCTGGCGAAATCTGCCACCAACACGATCGTGGTGGACCGGATTGGTGCACGAAGGACCATTGTGACTGCCAACCCGGAAAACGTGGAGTACATGCTCAAAACCAACTTTAACAACTTCCCAAAAGGGAAGCCTTTCACTGAGATTCTGGGTGACTTTCTCGGCTACGGAATATTTAACGTGGACGGAGAGCTGTGGCGCACCCAGCGGAAGCTAGCTAGCCACGAGTTCAGCGCCAACTCTATGAGGGAGTTTGTGATCAGAACATTGAAGGAAGAAGTTGAAAACCGGCTGTTGCCAGTTTTGGAGGCCTTGGCAAAGACATCAGAAGTGGTAGACTTGCAGGAATTGTTGAGAAGACTTTCTTTCAATATGATTTGTAAAGTTTCACTGGGGATAGATCGATGTTGTTTGGATCCTTCTTCGCCTGATTCGTCTCTCGCGGAGGCTTTCGACATGGCGTCACTGATATCAGCCAGGCGGGGAGCCGCGCCCTTGTTTTTGGTTTGGAAGATGAAGAAATTGCTCGGAATTGGATCGGAGAGAAGGCTTAAAAATGCAGTTGATGTTGTTCATGAATACGTTGAGGAGATAATGCATGAAAAGAAGAAGAAAGTAGAAAATTATGGGCAGGATCAGGATCTGCTGTCTCGATTGATATTGGCTGGTCAGGAAGAAGAAGTGATTCGAGACATGATGATAAGCCTGATCATGGCAGGAAGAGACACAACTTCAGCAGCAATGACATGGTTTTTCTGGCTGATTTCAAGGCATCCGGAAATCGAGCAGGAACTCGACAAGGAAACAGAATTCATGAACGACAAAGTTTTGGATTACGAATCACTCAAGGAGTTGAAACTGTTGAAGGCATGCCTCTGTGAGTCTATGAGACTCTACCCACCTGTGGCTTGGGACTCGAAGCATGCAATCACGGACGATATTTTGCCGGACGGCACTCGAGTTCAAGCCGGAGATAGAGTCACGTATTTCCCGTACGGGATGGGGAGGACAGAGGCATTATGGGGCAAAGATTGGTTCGAGTTCAAACCGGACCGATGGTTCACCGAACCGAACTACAAGAGAGGAGAGCCGAAGCAGATATGTCCGTTTAAATTTCCGGTGTTTCAGGCCGGTCCGAGGGTCTGTCTTGGGAAGGAGATGGCATTTATTCAGATGAAATATGTGGTGGCTTCCGTACTCAGACGGTTCGAGATCAGACCAGTCAGGTCCGACCAACCAGTCTTTGTGCCGCTTCTGACGGCTCACATGGCCGGCGGATTAAAGGTTTCGGTTCGTCAGAGAGAAAAATTAAGATAGACCTCAAATTAAATTAATCAAAGTCAACGATTCTAATTTCAATTTGATTGGTCAGTGTAACATGACACATTGCAACTGCCTCGCATGTATTATAGTTAGGAAAAAAATGATTTGTATAACAATCGTATAATGAAAACCGAATACATATCTTAATCAGCACCGCTAATCATAATTATTTGATTCATCAATCATGGAAGTCAACATCATCTAAATTATGATTTTTAAAGTGTCTTTAGAACACACAAATTTAATTAAAAAGAATGTGTGTGTGTATAAATTCAAATAAAAACAAAACTTTAGTTTTTATTTGAATTGGTACCAATAACTACCTCTATAAGTGAGCGCCCACAGTAGCATTTTCCATCTAAAATTACGTTTTATTCGGTGAGGTGAGGGGTAGGACTGGGGAGGAACACATTTGTGATAAACTAGACTTGACATTGTCTAATAATTAAATCGGGTCAGAAAGCACATGCGTGCTTGGAATGATAATTCCACATGCATGGATTATTTAATATAATCCATGCATGTGGAATAATTTTAAAATAATGAATCTTATGAATCGTGGTGCAGCATTTACCTCATGACTAAAATAACCAACAAATTTAGGTCATATTAAACTCCATAGTCTTCATATGATGTTATAATTGTTAATAAAAAAAAACACTAAACCTAGTCATTTTGTAAATAGAAAAATAGAGATCAGCTCTTGGGGATAAGTGACACATCTCTGGATAATAAAAGTCAAATGTTTATTATATATCTATTGAAATTATAAAATGGGACTTACAGTTACAGACTGCACTTTCTTTACCAGGCTTCTAGATAAAGCAATCTCTACAGTGCTAAGCTCCCGAACTGGTTATTCCATTCATCATATACACCAAGTTCATTCAAAGAAACAGAGGGCCGTACCTCTTTCAATGAATTCTCAAAGTCCTGCATCCAAAAGAACAAAATTACCTCAAATAATCAAAGCTGATAAAATTACTAAACTTTCCTGGTTTTTGTGTTGCATCTTACAGGTGCTTTTCCCCATATGCATTAATTATACAAGTCAGCTTTCATCTCACCATTGAAAGTCCATTGATCCGATAGATTAAAAACCGTGTTAGAATTTATATAATAAAAAAGGCTAATGGTGCTGCTACATATCCATTAAGGGTCAGGTTATTTGAATTTTTTTACATCAACATTCAACCTTGTATTTACTCTCGATCCAAGGGTTGTTGACTTGGTTGGTATCCATTCTTAACACTTAGTTTAAGAGAAAAATGGATAATTAGATGTTGAAGTAAAATTATATAGTCATTAAATTGATATAGTCCTAATCGATAAGGGTTGCTTATTATTACCTTAAGAGTAACCGGTCGCATATCCTCCTTTTGCAGCTTTGTAATTTCTATGCCCTGTTTCAGTGCATCTCTGAGTGGACCTATTGATGCATCCTTCACTAAATTTTTCATGTCTGATCCTGAATACCCTGGAAGGAAAGATAAAAGGCAAGGAAATTGCAACAGAAACTCTATATAAAATACATGAAAGCAGAAGTAGCACAGGAGCTGACAAATTCAGCGCTGAATGGTACAGAATAAATACCTTCAGTTAATTTGCATATGCCTTTAATATCTTCCTCTGAGAGCTTGAATAGTCCATCCTTCTCCAAGAGATTACGAATGATCCAGGATCTTGCTTCTTTATATCCAATATCAGCGCATTAGTGACAAATTAATTGTGATAAAACTAAGAAAGAAAATAAATTAGATATGTAACTTGCACCTGATGAAGGAAGGGGTATATAAAGTCTTTTGGTAAGTCGCCTCCGTGCTGCTTCATCAAGTTCTTGAGGTCTATTTGTTGCTCCTGAATAATGTTCAGATAACGGTGCAATTGCTAAGTAAGTTGCATTATAGAAAATCAACAGTAACATCAAACATAAAGAGAGAGAAGGAAATCAATGTCAACTAGGATATAGACCGGTAAGGTAATAATGTTCACGTAATGTTTAGAATTTCTCCTTTAAAAAAAAAACACCTTCAAATTGACCTCTTTTTCATTTTAATTCTACAGATAAATAACAAATAAAACAATATTCACTTTCACAAATCATGTTAAATATGGAGATAGCCTTGTGATGGTACACCGTCATCATTTCGAATGAGTTCCTCTCTTTATGGATCATGACCATTGTTTACTGATGTTCCACCCAAAATAAATATCCCATTGACTTTTGTTAATATCAGTCAACATTGCCTTTCAAAACAGAAAAAAATAAAAAGAATAAATAAAGAGCAATTCACTGAGTGCACCACTCTATAAGGTAAATGTAAAACAGTTCCGATCATGCAATCTGCAGTCAGGTTAACTCTAAGCAAGACCAATTAAAAGAAAATTTGATACACGAATTTCTACCAGAACTATAGCTGCTGCAATCACTATAGTTGCAAACAACAATGGTATAACTACCTTATAGTCTATATGTAGCCTTTAACATTCTGTTTGAGACAAATTCAACTACAGTGGATGTGGCAAAAAGAGCTTGTGGTAATTATTGGATAATTTAGCAAGCTAAGTCAGTAAGCGCAAACCACATTGAACAAGTGGAAAAAGAAAGATGAAAATCCTCAACAACAAAGTCTTTCTTTCTTTTAAAAACCATCATTTATTTTTAAATTGCTGTGGTCAAAGAACAAACTGTCGAGTGTTGCAGATGATGTAATCCACATAATGTTGACAGATGCTTCCCTCCCTATTCTGATAGAGATATATCTATTATCACCAACAACACAGCTATTAGCCACTTGAAAGGCTATGTAAAGCAAGTCAAGGCTTCTTTGTGCTCTCTCATTGATGGTTCATTGAATTTCCTTTTTTTAGCTTCTTCAAGGTCTAACCATTAATATGCCCACTTTGGTATTTTAGCAGTTTACATTTTGGTTCTCATTTACATTTTAAGTTTATTTGGTTACAATAGTGATGAAAAATAACCCCCGAAATCAAGTCTTCATGGCTTGATGAACAGTCAATGCACAAACAAAACCTTTGGCTTTGTCACTATGAAAGATCAAAGGAGTACAAGAATACCACATCTCAATCATACTCTCAGGCACTCACAATCAAGCTAAATAATGGAATTCTAGAGATTCAATAGTTACCTATAAGTAGAATTTGCTCACTGCCACTGTCAAAGCCTTCCATTTCAATGAGGAACTGTGTTTTCAATCTTCTACTTGATTCATGTTCACCTTCTGACTTACGCTGCAACAAATAGAAACTCTTTCAGAAGAATATTCTCTTCACCAGAAAGACAGCCAATAATATGGATAAAATGCGTAATTTGCCATCTATTAACAAAAGCACATTCCTCATATTCCTTGTATTTATTGATGTTCTATGCATGTGATAGATGCACTTAAATATGAGAAGCCCTTCCCTGTGGATCAACAAGCAAAAAGAAAGCAATCAACCAGCTTCACAGAATTTCTAGGTCATAGCAATTTGTGCAATGGAACTGATACAAAACTCATTACACATACCAACATTTCAGATTTATCTTTAAAATCCAGAAAAAATCTTACCTGAGAAAGAAGTGAGTCTATTTCATCCACAAAAATTACAGCAGGCTGACGGCAACTGGCAACTCCAAAAAGGGCCCTCACCAGCTTTTCTCCCTCACCAATCTACAATAAGCAATAGAAATGTTACATAAATACAGTGTTCTCATCTTAATATACCATTGGGAAGAAGAATGGAAAATGACTCGGGAGTAAGCAGATAAAAGGAATATCAACATTTATGTCCTGATTATGAGACAGGAAATTTTAAAATATGATTACAATTTATTTGTATTTTCATCTCAAGTTACAATCTCAAAAAGTATCAAACATTTCACTACTTTTTCTTGAATATCAGACCAGCCTGTCAATGAACAATTGCAACTAAAGCCAAATAAATAAATCTTACCCACTTGCTTGTCAATGAACTGGCAGATATATAAAAGAACGTTGCTTTTGCTTCTCCAGCTATAGCTTTACCGATCATAGTTTTTCCGGTTCCCTGAATACAATTGGTGAAAAAAAATTATGAACTGGTGAGGTTTTAATCTCCTATATACCAGAGGATCTGGCACTTACCGGGGGACCAAAGAGAAGAAGACCTTTTCCTGGTGAACGACAGCCTCTAAATATATCGGGACGCAGTAAAGGCCATATGACCATCTCCATCACACATTTTTTAGCATGCTCCAGACCAGCTACAATATTGTCAAGAAATGAATGTGATTTACAAAAAACTTCACAGAATGCAAATTGCTGTAAGAAAAACCAAAGCATGAAAACTTTAGCGAATCTCATTGTACCAATATCATCCCACCGAACATTGGGATCCCGATCCATAATCTCATTACTAACATGCTCAATTAGACGAGGTTCCAAATTCCTTAATTTTTCAGGAAGCTCGCCATCAGGACCACAGAGCATTTCCAAACTAGATCCAAGACATAAGATAAATATTAGAACATGAACATTTACTGACACAGATCATAAATAAAGTCCCATCTAGTAATATATGTCGATAAATATTAGAACATGAACATTTACTGACACAGATCATAAATAAAGTCCCATCTAGTAATATATGTGTCTGTGTGCACGGTGTGTGTGTGTGTGTGTGTGTGTGAGAGAGAGAGAGAGAGAGAGGAAATAAAATGGGTCGTTAAAACATAAAATTAACATCTGAATGAACAGAATAACACTTGCAAACTTAAATAAACTCTTTCAAATATGATTGAAATTATTGATTAAATGTTTTTCTGTTAAACTATGGGTAAGATAAGCATACAAGTTTACATTCCAGCAATGCAGCATCTTAGTATAATCAGCACAAGAAGAATGATGTGACTTGATTGTACAAGAAGCACATTGGGGTGCAGTGAGAACACCATCAGAATTCATAGTCACTGGTTTATATTGATAAAAACATGCTCAATTAGTTAAAGCTCCTTCCAGGAGATCAGTCATTGAAAGCTTAAACCTGATGCTGGCTGCTATCAATTTTGAACTAAAATCAATACAAGCTACATCCTATATATCAATGATATTAATTAAATAACTCACCATGTCTTTGTTGAGTCTTCTAATGTGTCATCGCCCTTTCCTGCGACCCTTGAAGTAATGTTTCCGACATTGCCACCATTGGATCTCATGGGGGGAACAAAATTTCCACGGACCCCACGGCGTGAAATACCATAGGATTTCACACCATAACCCCTAGTGGTAGGATTGTTATCACTATGGGGAGAAACTGAAGCACTTGGTGATCCCACATGCCCTCGCTTTTGCCTGACATCCATTTCCTATAATAGAAAAGACTTTGATCAACATTAACATATATGGACACAATGTGAGCTAGAGGAAAATTGGTTCAACTTCCAAACAAAGTAATCAAAAATTGACTAGAAGATTATTCCTGGGCTATAACTTATTCATGTCCCCTTCCCTCTGTATGTGTGTTTGTGTGCGTCTGTCTTTTGTGTCAAGAAACCTATATGTATGGAAGAAACGTGATCTGATGGGAATATGGGATGATACTACTTCAGTAGTATGTAATAACTGTACACCATCTCTGTCATGTGCAACTAAAAAACAAATGAATGAAGTGACACAAACAAAAGAAATCTCTGCATGCAGGCCATATATTTTAGCCAGTAAAGAAAAAACAATAAACGAAGTGAAAAACAAAAATCCTTTGAGGCTTAATATTGTTAGAACAAAAGGCAGAGGAAAAGCAATCAGAGGCAGAAAGAAAATACCAATTTTGCTCTTGCAGTTACAAATCCATTGCCAGAAACATCATCGTTAGCTTTTTCAGTGCTTGATGGTGACTTCACATTATCATTTTTGGGGCTGCTAATTTCGATATGTGCACGTTTCATCCCTAAAGTATTTCCACAACCTCTTTCTTCCTCTTCAACTTTTATAGAAGCAGACACACCATGATCCTTGGGAAGGTTGGAGTACAAATATGGCTTTTCTACAATTAGGCAGTCTTCAGAGCTGGTACTTTTGGAGTTCATCCCACTCCTATTTACTTTTGTGATGTTGTCTCCATATAGTGACGCCAACTTTGCTTGCGTCATATTTTTGGATGCCTTGTAAAACAACTTTCCCTGTTTGTCTAATCTTCCACCCTGAGACAGTTAGAGATACAAGTTAATGTAATTCAAATCACCTTGTGGACAGTTTATTATTTTCCGCTGAATGTGGGAGCCAGGTATATAAAACTTGATCAGAATAGGCTTGCAGATAACTTGTAACAAAGTAATTTAAGGAGCATGCTAATCAAGAAAATTAAACAGAAAAATGTAAGAAAGGATCTACTTTCAACCACTTCAGGTAATAAGAAGATTCAATCCATGAAAAAGAAAAAGCTCTTTTGAATTCAGTACCAGTTCATTTGCAGCCTTTTCATTATATTGCTTTAAAAGAGCACGAAAATGTTTTGACTGCTTGATCTTCTCAATGTCAACATCTCCTTTCTTGCAAAAAATCTGGCCGGGAGCTCTCCCTGCTTGATCAAATGCTCGGCTGAAAATATATTGAACAGAATCATCAGCATGAAAGATCAGGGTTACATATAATGTTATAGAAAAGAGACATTCGAAAAAATTGTGAAATCCTTGTCAAGACACCCTAATCAAAGAATGTTTGTCCAAGACTATTAACACTACGCATCTTTCACCGTAAACATCTATATTCTACACTCTATAAGGTAATATCCACAACATTTGCCCAAATTATTCTTTTGATGCCATCTTTCACTAGCACCATGGAATTTCAAATCATACTTACGTGAAACAAATTTGACCATTGTGATCACAAGGAGTCCACTAATTGAATCTACTGTCAACTACTCTTGAATTTTTCCACAAAAAAGTCTTGTATTGAAATCTCGGCAATTCTTCTAGGTTTTCTTTCAAAATTATTTGGTTCAGATTAGTATCCTGTTTTGTTAATTTTAGAACCTGATAATCACCCAAAATTCAGATTTTAAAATCCAAAAATAGAATAATGAAAAAGAAACAAAGAAAGCACCTCCAATATAAGCTTCTACTTCATTTAATATCTAAATGAACAATTTCACTAGAATTCACATAATTTCTGCTCAAACTTTACCGCTGGCACTTCAATTAACAGCTTCAATAGATATTAATCAACCACTTTCAACTTTTATAGTAAAAACAAACTCACATTTATTCAATAGCTTAATTTGACTTGATTATAACAGACGGACAAGCCGAAAGTCAAGTAGATAGATAAAAGCTACAAACACTATAATTAACTTCAACATTAACCAATATATAACAAAAAAAAAAGAGAGAGAGAGAGAGGGAGAAAAAGCTTCACATACATGAAAAATATAAATGTCGCCAAATGTTCAGATTTTAAAATCCAAAAATAAAGAAAAGTAGGACCAAGTTATGCATGAATTTTAGTGAAATTATGACTTCAACATTCCATAGTAAATTCAAATAACTGAATCTCAATATCTTACAGAAAACTTAACAGCCCTAGCCACGAACAATTCAACATCAATTAAACTCTAAATTCAACTATTTTCAACCATAACTTAAATAGCCTACCTATACTACTAAGCATACACACACGGATTATAAAAGCTGCCAACACTCTCTAATTAGATTTAACACTACTCAAGCTCGAATTGAAAAATTGTCCATCAAAGTCAACATTTCACAAACTCAATAATCTATATATGCCATGTACCGATCGGAGTCTGGAACGAGGGCGCGCCGGGCCACGTCGAGTTTGGCGACGGCTTCGCGGCGGATAGGACGAGTGAGGACCTCGTCGGTTTCGGACTGAGAGTGAGATTCAAGGAAACCGAGGAGCCGGAGTCCAAGTAGCCGAGCCGAGGAGAAATCGCTCTTCTGGAGGAAGTGATCGACGCCGAAGAACAGCGAGTGGAGCCGCTTCAGGTTGTCGTCCACTTGCTTTCTCCAACATACTGTCGCTTCAGTTGCCTCTCTAGATTCTTCTTCTTCTTCCATTTCTTGTGGTTTCAACAATGGAGAAGAAAATGTCTTTTTCTGGTTTACTTTTCCCGCCATAGTTTTTTTATTTTTGATATCTGATTTTGGTTTTGGAGGCACATTTGATTGCGATCTGCGCGTGATTTTAATTTTGAACACATCAGTGACTCAGTGACCTGGATTCGTTGAGCCGAAATGACCCTTGTGTTTAGACAAATTACGATATGGCCATTTTCTTATTGATTTAAAATTTAAAATTTATGACTTAATTGTGAATTGTGATTTGTGATCTCCTTTAATTTATTTATTAAATAAATAAATTTAAACTATTTTTTTTATTATTTTGAAGTATTCCACTATTATATAAATTCGAGATTTTTTTGAGAGGAAACAGACTCCCTCATGGTATAGTTATGAGGAGTTTACCACCGAATCTCATCTCGTCTATAAATTCAAGATTTTGATAGGTTAGAACTCGAACCCACAGCCCTAAAGTATAAGTGTGAGAGACATTACCAGAGCAATCTCATTTCGTCACACCTAACAAAACTTAAGTTACTAACATAGTATTAAAAAAAAAAAAAAAAAAAAAAAAAAAAAATCAACTAGATTTGGAGTTAAGCCATTTGCTCGTTCATATATTGAATTATTGATTTTTGAGAACACCCATTAAATATAAAAATATAAAAATAAAAACAATTTGACATTCAACACTTACCATAACCATGAAATGACCGAGCACAAAGTCCAGAAAAACAGTCAACGGATCCTTCTTTTGTAAATTAATAACTGAATGTGAGATAACTATTTTTACAAGCTTCTTCATAAAACAAGATGAGTAAAACAGTAACAGTTACACCTAAACAAGGTACAGATAAAATGTTCTGGTCCTACAAGCAAAGAGCATTCTTCTTCTGATATAGATGTGGCCTGTGTGCTACTTCTGTAGATGGAAGGAAGCTAAGATGATCAGCTCTTGAATCCCTAACTTATGTGCTTCCAGGAGCATCTGGTTTGCGGTTCAAATAGCGAATAACAGCATCTTCAACCCTGTTAGAATAACCAACCAAAATTAAATACTGAAGACACCTTCAATGTTATTATTCTTTTTTTTTTTCTTTTTTTTCCCTTTCTTCATTTATCTTTCTTTATCACAACATGGTAAATAAGGATCTACGAATTTATCTCAGATACTGAAAACAATTGATGGCATGTAGTTCTGGAGCGATCAGTTAATACTAAAAGAGTTTTCTATCAAATGAACAAGGCATGTGAAATAAATATATGAGTTGGATCCTACATAGAGAAAATTGGCTATCCAGTGATGCCGCAAAGGTGAAATAAGTTCGTCAGTGGTATCCATAAAGCATGACGATTTCCATTTGACTCATCCAACATATTCAGGAAACATATTAGATATAGATACAAGCAACTGCTGAAATTATTCGACAGTGAATCCCAGAACTACTTGCCATCAACTCAATATTTTCTGGGAAGATATTCAGTGTATAGCTGTGTAACTAAAATAGTATAATGATAAGGTAAGGTTTGAAATGGCACAGGAAAAAAAATAACAAAGAGAGGTAGTAACTGAGCTTACCATGGTTGGTTGAAGAAATCTGATCGACGCTCTTTCTCGGCATTTCGACTAGCTTCTCCAGCCACAAGTTTCAAATCCCTGCTTTGAGATTCAATCAGAGCATTAATAAATTCTACAGGAGATTGACTGAACCCTAGAAAGAATGCCCGCCTCCTCCGGTGCTCATGGATTTTCCTGATAGCTGCGCATATTGCTTCATCACACTGATCAATCTCTTTGTTCTTTTCAGCATTGGCCAAGAGTGCAGACAACTCCCTCTGTATGGGAAATGGCACATCAACCAACACATCATAGCATGCAGTTCCAACTGGATTATTCCCCGAAAGCTTAATCATATGCTCCAAAAGTATGGGCTGCGGAGGAGCCAAATGTTGTGATATCCTCTGTGAAACCATAGTGAATTTCACCTTTTCCTCCCCAAATACTTTCTGAAGAGGTAGATCACAATTGAAGTACGACGGGTCATTTGGGTTCTGTAGTTTTCTAGCTTTCACATAATGCCAGATAGCAGCTATAATTCTAGGGCGTGTATCAACTTCAATACCAAGAACCTCCATCAAAGCCTGAGAAAGCTTAAATTTCTCAGGCACATAATTCAATTCCAACCTAACGTTTGCTTTAAACTCTTTATCCCCTTTTCTCTTTACCTCAAAACCCTCATGAGGTGCAGGTGATCGAGCATTCTCCCATGTAATAATAGGGTTTTCAGGGTACAGTCTCTGGTCCAACGAAATGGTTACTCTCTTGAAGTAAGAAGAGAACTTTGGGTACAAGGGATTAGATTTCTGAACCACTCCAGGCTGGTCTGGATCTACCCCATCTTCCAAGATCCTCCCAATAATCTTAAGTGTCCAGGTAGGAGGCTCAGCATTCGGCTTCTTTGGGATTGTTTTAATCTGATTAGCAAATGTATTGAAAATATAAATCCGAAGGGTTTTCTGCACACAAGGAGGGTTCTTAAGTGCCTCTTGGATGTCAACCTTCTTTCTAGACATAGCAGCATCAACACGAGTCTCAAACTCAAGGAGCTGAGTATACAAGGCAGACTCAGGCAGAATCGCTGCCACTCTATCTTGTAACTGTTTTTCTGGAAGCTTCTGCTTCTTCCTACGTGCAGCAGGTGTAAGTTCCATGGCTTTCAGAGGGGAAATGGTGTTTGTCATGGGAACCCCAGGGGGACGCACCGGGGGCTTCTGAGGCATCCTTTTCAGACTTGCATTTCCAGGAGTCATATTAGAAGGCGGAGAGGAACCTAAGTTTGTAATTCCGGAATTCTGCATTTGGTTAATAGAAATCCCTTGAGCTTGTAAATGAGCCTGGAACTGGGCATGTGCTGCTTGAGTATGAGCCTGCATTTTCGAATGCTGTGCAGCCTGCGCTAGAGCCTGAGCTTGGGCTTGGGACAGCTGAAATTGGTTTTGAAACCCGGCACCAAGTTGTGCCTGAGCTTGTGACTGTGGAAAATTAGGATTTGTGGGCATGGATGGACTAGCCATTCCAGCATTGCCAAAGGGCGATGAAGATGACCCTAGACTTTTCGGTGGATTATTATTGTTGTTCACAGACATTACTTCTAATAAACTATCACCCAACAAAATGAAAATCTAAAACCAACAAAATTCAAACGTTCCTCTAAAATCAGCTACCAAACCTAAAACGCACAAAAAATAAAAAAAAGCCCAACTATATTCCAACCAAAACCCCAATAACAGACGACACCAAACAAATCAAAACCCCGAAAATCGAACTTTCAAAAGCTGAATTGCAGTAACAACGACCAAATTCCAAGTAACAGAACAAAAACTAGAGCAGTGTGAACCCCCTAGAAAACAAATAATACAGCAAACGGAGTAGATTACTACGGATTCAAGAATGCCCTAATTGCTAGAAATTAACAAATCAAAAGGAATTAAAAGAGACTGTTTTTGAATATCTTGAAGGGAATTGAAATTCTTACGAAGTATGCGGTGCAGTTCCAAGTGTATTCCCTTGCTGTTTGCAGTTCGCTGTTCTGCTTTGAGTTACAGACTCTGCGATGGAGCGTGCAACACACTTTTTTTTTTCTTTTTCGTAGTTTTTACCTGCTCGCTCTGTTTCTCTCCTCGAAGTTTCGGGTTTAGGCATTTGAGCTTCGTTTTTAAGACGCCCAAATCGTCAGACGGCCCATAACTTTCTGGATCGGGTTAACTAAACCCATTTACTTCCAATCGTATTGTTCTGAGGGGTTTTTATTTTTATTTTTATTTATTTATTTATTTTTTATTTTTTAAAGCAGATTGTTCTTAAGTTCTTAGGTGCTGGTTGGAAACATTTACAAAAATGGTTTTCTGTTTTTAAAAATAAAAAACAACTTTAATGTTTTTTGTTTACACGTTTTATAAAATTGTTTTTTAAAACAAAAACAACTTTTTAAAATGTTAAAAAGTTAAAAACAATTTTTTATTGTTTTTCACCATTTTCAAAAACATCATTTCAAAACAAATCAATTTTTCCTTTTAAACAATTACTTCACCTATTTAAAAAACAACAACCAAACACTTTTACATCGTTTTTCATTTCAAAAAATTACTTTTAAAAAAATACTACCAAACACGTTACATTTTTAAAACATGATTTCCATTTATAAAAAAAAAAGTTTTCAAAAACACCATTTTAAAAACGATATGAAACGAGTTTCTTACACATGCGTTTTTCTATTTTTGATATATTACAATAACGCCAGAATTTGATCTACGAATTTATATATATATATATATAAAGCATTCTGCAATGAAATATTCACTTTGTAATTTTTTGTTCAGATTTCCCTTACACTTATTAAAAATGCATACACAATTTATAAGTTAAAGATGAGATTGGTTTGGTGGTAAACACCTCACACCCGTGCCATGAGGTTACGGGTTTGAGTCATCTCTCTCTCCAAAAAAACCTCTAATTTATGTAATAATGTAATACTTAAAAATAAATATAAAAAAAAGGTTCGAGTCCTCTCTCTCCCAAAAAAAAGGGCTCGAGTCCTCTGTTAGGTGCATTTAACTATTGATAACTATTGATAATGGAGTTGGAAGATTACTATAATCGATCGATAAATCGATTTTCCGTAGTTGCACATTGGTGGGAAATAAAGTTTGAATATTACAATAAACAATTTATAAGTTTAATTAAATTTCGTTTCAGTCTAAATCTAACCGAAAATCGGAAACTTTACAAATTTCAGTTAGGGTTGGTTGAATGTGTATAAATTGGAGCAATAATGTAAATATAAGCAACTAAAATGATCAGATGAAAAAAAAAATGGCTTAAATACATGGTTATATGAACCTTTTTAGAATTTTTCAACAAATTGGATTTCAAACCGAATCCGTTGAAAGAGGCAAAAGTGCTGAAACTTGAGTTCTTGTTGATATACTTCAAAAAATAAGTATAAAATAGGCTAAGAGAGATTTAATGTAAATACATGTAACAAAAATGATCAATTGAAAAATGGAACAAAAAATACTTGCATATAAAAATATGTTTTCGTTGTTTCGACGGATTCCGTCAAAACTCATGTTTAAAGACTATAAATTGGACAAAGAACTCAAGTTTCATATAAATATATAAGCAACATAACTGATAAAAAGAAAAAAGAAATGACTATGATTAGAGATGCACATTTTTCCCCGGGGCCCCAATTCCCCGCGTCCCCATCCCCATTTAATGATTTTTATTTTGAGAAAAATGGGGAAATGGGGGGGATGGGGGATGGGGATGAAAATCATCCCCAAATTGAAATGGGGATGGGGATGGGGGGGACCCCTCCCCATCCCCATCCCCATCCCCATTTCCCCATTTCCCCCACAATTATGTTGAAATGGGGATGGGGATGGGGATGGGGGGGAGGTCCCCCATCCCCATTTCCCCCTTTCCCCCAAACATATATAAATATAATTATAATATATATTTTTAATTTTTTTGTTTATTCTTTGAAAACCCTAACTCCCTAAGTATATATACTCATTTTTTATAAAATGCACTAATGAATTTTATTTTGTATTTGTAATGAAATGTTTATTTTTTTAGTTTAATTTGTAATTTTTAGTCAAATGGGGAAATGGGGGAACGGGGAAAACGGGGAAATGGAGATTTGGGGATGGGGATGGATATAGGCCCCCCCAAAATTCCCCATCCCCATTTTCCCCAAATGGGGAAATGGGGGGGGGGGGGGGGGGGGGGGGGGGGGGGGGGGTTGGATGGGGGATGGGGATGGGGGGACGATGGGGATAGGGGGACCTATATCCATCCCCATTCCCCAAACGTGCATCTCTAACTATGATTTGTACATATAAAACATGTTTTGTGGTTTCAACAAATTCGGTTTCGAATTGAAAGCGTCTAACCTGTCGAAACTCAGGTTCTCTTAATTAAGCTACAAAAAATATAAGTAACTAAAATGATCAAATGAAAAAATGGTTCAAATACTTGGATATATGAACCTTTTCAGAAGGTTTCGACAGATTCGGTTTCAAACTGAATCCATTGGAAGAGGCAAAATTGCCAAAACTTGAGTTCTCGTTGATATACTACAAAAAATAAGTATAAAATAGGCAAAGGACACGGGTTTAATGTAAATATATACAATAAAAATGATCTACTGAAAAAAGGAAAACATAATTGCATATAAAAATCTATTTTTGTGGTTTCTACTTTCTACAAATTCGGTTTGAAACCGAATCCGTCATAACGCATGTTTAATGAGTATAAATTAGATTGAAAACACAAGTTTCATGTAAATATAAACCAAAAACTAATAAAAAGAAAAAAATGACTAATTTGTACATGTAAGAACTAAGAACCTGTTTTGGGGGTTTTGACAAATTCGGTTTTGGATTGAAAGCGTCTACACCGTCGAAATTGTTGAAACTCGCTTTGTCTTAATTAAGCTACAATTTGTTTTATAAATTGGAGCAATAGTGTAAATATAAGCAACTAAAATGATCAAATGAAAAAATTAGCTCAAATACTTGGATAAATGAACCTTTTTAGAAGGTTTTGACGGATTAGGTTTTAAACCGAATCCATTGAGAGAGGCAAGTGCTAAAACTTGAGTTCTAGTTGATGTACTTCAAAAAATAAGTATAAAATAGGCTAAGAATGTTGGAAAAATGGTGAATGAGTGAATGAGAAATTGATACTCAAAGTGCACCCGTTGAATTGAGAAAATAATAAGTCCCACATTGGTGGGAAAATTTAACTCATGTTTATTGTAAATACTTGCATATAAAAATCTGTTTTTGTTGTTTCGACGGATTCGGCTGAATCTGTCTGTCATAACTCATGTTTAATGAGTATAAATTGGACAAAGAAAACAAGTTTCATATAAATATAAGCAACAAAACTGATAAAAGAAAAAATGGCTATAAGAACTCGTTTTGGGGGTTTCGACAAATTCGGTTTCGAATTGAGAGCATTTAGACCGTCGAAACTGTCGAAACCCGTTTTCAACGTTTGTCTCCCATGATATAATGATTCGCACCCCCTTGCGTGCGAGAGAAAGCATCTATGCTACACTTGCTTACAAGCAGCTTCTATACAAATGATCTTATATATATTTGATAGAGCATTTGTTTCCTATCAATGTGACTCATTATTTTTTCAATTCAACGGATACATTTAAGTATCAATTTTCCATTTACCGGAGCATCATTTTAAGCATATGAGTATACCATTTCGACGTCCCCGCTGAGAAAAACACGGATCCGTCTTTTCCTATTATTTTAATGAAATCAGTCTCACTCAAATTTGAGCCTCCAAAATAGGTGCTCCACCAATTTTCCTACAATTGGTGGTAGGGGCCATAACAAATCCCTGGTCTAACACTACTTTTTACTGTCATATGAAATGATATCTCCTCTCTAACCGTTTTTGTTTCGTAGTAGGCTGACGTGACATGTACTAGAATCCTCTATTTATCTGTTACATGCTGTTATGCTAACCATTTGAGAACCCAGATGCTAATCGTCCCAGTGGTCAGAACCTGAATGTTTATCGTCTTGGTCGTTAGAACCTAGATGTTGCCGCTCTTGGAGAGAAATATCATTAATGCCTGCTTGGTCTCATAATTATTTTATCATTAGTACATGGGTACGGTAAGAAATAGATTAAACATTCTCTTTGAATCTATCGTAATATATATAATATATTTTTTACTGACTTGGGCATCAGAATACGCCTTTGCTAGATTCTAAACCTTATGTTTGTATTTAGAGTTTGTTTGGTTGGCCGTATTGTATTGTATTGTATTGTATTATATTAGGAGTTTAAAATGTACTAGAATAATACTGTTTGGTTTGTTTTGTTTTGTTTTGCATTGTTTACTATATTGTATTAGCTAATACATTTTAGAGTAATTGGCACAAATCCCCCATCGAATGTATGTTAATTTGTATGTTGCCCTCTAAACTTTTTTTTTTAGCATTAAACCCCCTGAACTATCGTTTATTGGTAATCTTTTAGTTTTTTCCCCTCTGAGGAGGCATTTTTACTCTTGTTCTGCCAATAAGCTATAGTTCAGGGGGTTTAATGCCTAAAAAAAAAGTTTAGGGGGCAACATGCAAATTCACATACACTCGAGGGGGGATTTATGCCAATTACTCTACATTTTAATTGGTCTAAGAATAAATAGGTTGTTTGTATTAGAAAAAAAAAAAAAAACACTTTATTTTTCTCTTTCTTCTCAACAAATATGGAATATTGATTAAACTATGTGTTATGTTCTTAAATTTTTATATCAATAAAAATAAATATTTATTGATTTTTTATATAAAAATATTTATTGATTTATTCATGATAAGAATATTTAAAATCAATTATTAGTTTTTTTTTCTTCATATTATATTTTTATAATATAATAGATTATAATAAAATCGTATTGGAATAACTTAATACAATATAATATAGTACATTCTCAAACACGGGTTTGTATTAATAATAACCCAGTCCAATCAAGTTCAATATAATACAATTCAATACAATATACTAAACGAGTCCTAATAGAAGAATAATGTTTGATCATTTTTAATTTCTTGAAGTAACCTTGTTTTTTGTTTTCTAATATACATTCATAGTCCATACTCCATAGAGTCATAGGTGCGAGAAATTTTAAGCATCCAAAACAAATACTGTATATGGTACATTTTATTTTAAAATATAAAATTTTTATTTTTTTATTTTTTATATACCAAAAACTCGAAAATCGAAATCTCTAATCAGTATTCAAGATCCGACCCACCAAAAAACGTACTGTATTCCAACTCAAACTGTATTCGTAGACTATTTCAAAAAAAAAACCGTATTCGTAGACATTAACTTCCATCCGAAAAACCCTGCATGTGTTACTCCATTAATTAGTAAACAACTTTAAATTCCTATATTTATTTATGGAATAAATATCCTCTAGCATTTGTTTCCTTTTAATGTTCGGTTTCCTTGTAATTCAAGTTATCTAGACTTATATATATATACACATTGAATTCTGGACAATCAAAAAGAGAAAAATCAGTCTTTTGACAGACTGGAGGAAGACCCACCAAGCGATCAAACAAAATTTCGTAAGTTTTTCTTGCTGTTTCATATGATGATGATGATGATGATGTCTGTATATATAAAATTGCAATATCGTAATAATCTTTGCATATGTGGGCTTTCAAGTAGTAAATATATATAGAGAGACTCTGTTTTGAGTAGATATTTTGAATAGAATACGACAATGTCATGAAGATGGTGTTCTGATTTGAGTGCCTGAAGTTGTATTTATTTGCAAACCATATGATCTACCTAAATCTATCAGCTTGGTGACTTTGGAGTATTGGTAATTTTGTTTTATGATCTGAACAAGTCTCTCATGAATGCTACCTTTGTGGGTGTTTAGTATTGGTATTATACCCTCTTTTTTTCGTCTAGTTTATACAGATAGATACTTGAAAAAGAAGAGGTTTTTTTTTTTTTTTTTTTTTTTAGAATTATAAAGGGGTTCTTGTTCATTGATCCATGAAAGCTGTTGTGTAACTTGTGAAGAGTACATACATATTGGGACTTTTTTTTTTACCATATTTTTTGGTGCAAATTGTGTTGTCCAATATCATTAATGCAGTGCTTTTAGACTGAAAGTATTTGTTATCTGCTGCTATCGAATGTGCAGAATACAAGAGAGACAGAACAGCTGCAAAGGGATCATATTGAGTTGATCAAGAAGATTCCGCCTTCTTCGTGTTTGCGCCTTGTTAAGCAAGCTTGAGTAATTCTCCAATACTATGGCTATATCTTTTTCCTAACCATCTTATGTTGTGTAGTGGTACAGGGCCTGATTTTTTGTTTTTCTATATTTTGTTCTGTAACAGCTATGTCAAATTCAGGAAGGAAGAGACTTCGAGTTGAGCAGTCACGCAGAAACCAGGCTTTATTATCATTATCAAGTCGTCTTCCTCCTCCTCCTCCTCCTCCTCCTCGTATTTCTCCTACTAATTCTCCCCGTTACTCTCCTAACAATTCTCGTCATGGTTGGTCTCCTGATTATTCTATAGCATCTGCAGATTTTTCTCCTTCGTCTCTTGATAATTCTCCTTTATATCATCCCACTTCTCCTTCTTATAATCCTGATTCTCCTCCTTTGTATCGAGCTACTTCTGTTTTGAATGATGTAGCTTTATCTCCTATTAGCGCGGTCACATCTCCTTTATCTCCTCACTATTCTCCTCCATCGGATTCACCAGTCCAAGATTCTGACCAAGGAGATCATGAGGAAGGCTTCAACTCTCCTCGCAGCTCAACTCAAGCTACCTCTACCGAGAATGCCTTAGAAATAGCTGAGCAATTGTTGAGAGCAGTTCCTCCTTCAGAAATAGAGCAATTGAGACAACTTGATATGGAGGATCTAATACAGACATCGATTACTTCAACTTTTCGAGTAAGGATCCGTAGAGCTCATCTTTCCTTTCCCTCCCTTTCGTTACGTCTGTTTTTAATTAAATTTATGTTTTTATTTCAGGCGGCACTTGGATTTACGTTAGCTCGAGATGGCAATAACTTCCTTGATGTGGAAAGGAGGCGGCTTCGGGCTGAGAAGGAAGGACTAGCGGCGAGAGTAGTTGAACTAGAGAAGGAACTATCTATTGAGAGGGATTTGATGACCACTCGATTTATCGAGCTTGCAAGAAAGAATGCGCGATTGCAGGAGCTGGAGGATATGTTGGAAGGGGAGATGCAAACAAATGCTAACCTACGGCGGAAGGTTCGAAGGCTACCTGCACAAGTCGAGGATGCATTAGATTCCTTTCAAACGTCTCGTGAATTTGAGATCATCAAAGATGAGGAGTACTCCAAGGGCTTTGAAGATTGTCGGGTTAGGGTGTCGAATCACTTTCCTGGAGTTGATCTCAGCTTCTTGGATCAAAATGAACCTGAAACTGCTGCAATGAGGGACTGAAGGAGGAGAAGCTGTTGATGTAGGCTAGGATGTATGTTTGAACTCTCAATGGTCTTTTTGTGCTTGTTGCTTTTAACTTCTGTGTTTATGCTAGAATTATTTTGACATTAATTCTACTTTTTTTAAAATAAAATTTGATTTTTATTGTAATATCCATTGGGATGAAGCAGCTTGCATATACAATGAGATCAAATAGACAAGTTTGAATATTTTTACAGTCACCTTTGAACTCAAACCTCGAGGAACTTTCTCCAACTTATAGATCTCTGTACTAATATGGATGAAGAATCTATCTTCCATAATATCATGTCTAGACTCCTAACATGTTATGGACAACCTTAAATATCAAACCAGGCAAGCCAATCTTAAAAACAAAGACAAAGTAAGCTAAAAGTTATTGTGTTTTGTTAAATATTCCAACAAAAGAAGCAAGCTGCACAACTGTCTGCAGAAGAAGAAGAAGAAGAAGAAGAAGAAGATAAGATTGATTCCATAAATTACCCTCTAATATCATCAGGAAGTTTGGAGGGACACTTGATGAAATACATGACAAAGATAATAGAAATGTCTCACAACTCCCTAATCTTCGGAACCGCGTATTTATTCAGAAACTCCAGTTATGCAAATACTATATATAAAGTTTCTTACAAAATATAGTTCATGCTACCATCACAGAACAGTTATGAATGAAGTGATTAAGCCGGTTCCTGCCACAGTCGAGAAGTTTCCATTGCAATTCCTTGGCATCAGGATCCGGACAGCATGTGTAAATCGACATACTTTCACCAGAAGCTGCAGATGCACCTATTACAAACAGCTCGTTGCCCAGCGATTTGAACGCTACACCCCATCCTCTGTTGGACTCTGCTCTTACCGGGACCAATCCTAAATTCTTCCATGTGTTGCTGCTCTTCAAGTACACCCTCAATTCATTTGAAAAAGTTTCAAGCGAATAGAGCTCGTTGTCTACCACAGCGATGAGGGGTGGTGACTGGAAAGCCTCGGTTGGAAAATCTTTCAACATATCCGGTATCAATACCCAATCCTTTTTAGACTCATCGTAGAATTCTCCACAGGTGAGAGTTTCATGGTTGTCATTTCTCCCTCCGATCACATAGAACTTGTTATCCATGTAACAGCCTGAGCAAAGCTTCCTCTTTTTACGCATCTCTGGGAGGCGATCCCACGATTTAGTGTCTGGATTATATTTCTCAGCAGTGTTCAGGACTTCTACACCGTCTTGCAACCCGAGACCACCAGCTACAAATGCAAAGGTGCCACAAGTGGCGGACGCAAACAAACACCTAGGGCTTATCATCGGAGAATCCTTAAACCATTTGTTTGTTTCGACTTCATACCTCCAAACAACAGGACCCTCAAACTCCCTACCCGAAACAATTAGATGGGTCCCTGCACAAAGTGATTCCTTATCTCCACATTCAAAACACTGGTCTGATGGTAACTCCGGAAGCTTTCTACGAGACTGAAACTGCCTATCGAATGCCCACCAACTTTTATCCCCACTTGCCAACATAAACACAGATGATTCTCTAGACCCATGTTCCCTTCTAATCTTGTAGAGCTCACCGCTATGCAGAAGAGAATAAAACCGTTTGTTTAGTAAATAAATCTTCCAGTACTCTGATCTCGGAACCAGCGCTGAAATTAGTACCTCTAACTCATCACTGAGAGACGGAACAAATGAATAATCTGCATCCTGAGGTTCTACAACTGCAGAACCACTGAAACTATCCGAACTAGATGAAAATCCATCACAGCTTGGATTCACTTTCTCATTGGCTTGACTAAGCCTTCTCTTTTGCTGCAGGGAACTGTAGGAGGAGCTATCCATAAAGTTACTACTACAATTCCCAGCAAGCACCAATTCCTTAGAGAGATCATGATCATTCATGGAAGAGTCATCTCTTTCATCTTCACTATCAGCTTCTTTTCCCTTAAAGGGATTGTGTTCCTCTCCGCCTTCTTCACCCTCGGCTTTCTTTTCTTTCGACATCAATCCGAAACCCTTTTGAGCTTCAAAATCCTGTCATGTTGACAAGTGAACCAAAAAAAAAAAAAAAATCCAATGAATCCATTATATGAAATCAAAAACCCAGTCTACTCTACTTACAATGGGAAATTTGAGTACTGGAGAAATTGGATCCAACTGACCGTTTCTTTGACATAAAGATCAACAAGTTAATAGATTTAAAGCTTGCAAATTTAGCTAGATCCGAAAAGCAATTTTCTTTTTAAAGAGTTGATCAAATTCTTTACTAGAAAAACGTTAAATAGAATCAGATCAAAAAACCATTTAATCTGTGATTGCATGAATCAAATCCTGAACAAAAATGAATTAATATACCCAGATGTAAATTAAGATTAACGAAATCATTTTCAGATCATACTTAAAATCTTTATTGACCAAACAAAAAACATATAAGAAAACTAGTCAGGTGAGAACTGAAGACAAAATCTCGTTAAAAGTCATTTTCAACCTCACAACTACATTAACCATGATTTCAAAACAAGAACAAAAAAACCCATATGCAAAATATTGAGACAGAGAAAAGAAGCTATAATGCTATATATTTATGACATGGGTTGATCGAGATGTAAAAAATAAAACGAAAATATAAACACATATACATACATGCACAGAACAGAGGAGGGTAAACAGACTACAGAGCACAAGAAACAGACAACAGAGTAGAAACACAACACACACACATATATATACACACATACGGATGTAGAGCAATAAATACAGAGAAATGAAAAAGAAGAAACAAAGAGGAGAAACAACAGTGAATTAGAGAGAGAGAGAGAGGGGCATACCAGAGAAAGTCAAGTCAAAGAAAAGTAAAAGCAGAGGGACTGTTATGGTCTCTAGTTGTTGTTGTTGTTGTTGTTGTTTATACAGTGAGAGAAGACCGAGACTTGGAAAGTAAAGGAAGAGAGAGAAGTGAAGGAAACGAAACTGCTGTGTTGGGGATTATTTATATATACATGTGTACAGGAAATTGAAAAAAGAGAGTGAGAGAAGAGAAGAGAAGGGGCATTTGAGATTTGAGAATTGAGATTCTTTGTTGGAAGTGAGAGAGAGAGAGAGAGATCAAAGACGCCCCATTTGCTGGAGATTTATGCTTAATTTAGTATGCAAATTATTGTTTTGGGATTACAATTTGATTTTAATAATACTATAAATGAAAATAAAAATAAAAATTATTACTGTGTTAATGTTATCACATCACCAAAACCCACAAAACTTTTCCTTTTTTGTTTTTGTTTTTGTAATCTAAATTGTGTGAGGAAGAGACTCTGTGTGCTAGTGAAGTTGAGTTGCTGTTTCTCTATTATCTCTGTGTCTGTCTGTGTTCACTGTTCTGTTAATAAGAAATCTAACTTTTTCCAACTGTCACTCCATCCATTATCCAATTGTTGTAATTTTGTTGTTTTTTCCATTTTTTTTATTTTTTATTTTTTTTATGTTGACATCACTTTGGGTCCAGACTCCAAGTCATGAGATTTTTTACGATAGGATTGTCAGGACTTGTTGATATCAAACAATACACGTACGGTCCGAATATCTATTCCTATAACGTGAGGAGATAACTACTCCTACAATCCGGAAAGAAAACTCACCACACATGTTTATAAAATGCGCATGGTAGGATTTGTACCCCTCACCACTTATGTGGAAGGGAGGTGCACTACCAGTTATGTTAAGAGTGATATGTCAAATGCAACTTCTATTTAATAGACAAATGTGAAATCATATTTCCAATAGAAGTTTAGATTTGAACCTTGGGTCTGTGATGGTGGAGCTTCATTTGGAAGTCTCTAACCACCAAAGCAAGGGACCCTTATAAATAAATAATGAAAGTTGAAGGCACAAAATTTAAATTTTAAGTTATTTACCACTCCTAAGTCCTAATAGTAATTTTTATCTAGTAGTCACACAATATAGATATATTTATACTAATACACATCATCACACTTTTGTCATGTGTATTATTATGATTGAAGTTATATTGCTTATATGATAAAAGTGTAGTGACGTGTATTAGTATGCTATAAATGAACATATATTGTGTGACTATTAGAAAAAAAAAAAAAAAAAAAAAAAAAAAAAAAAGGGGGGGGGGGGGGGGGGGGGGGTTGGGTTAATATTGAAAACCTCCCATCATCTTTGAACTATTATCGGATGTATAGTTATAAATGCTTTTATTTTATAAACCTCCCATATGAACTAATACCGTTAGTATTCTGTTTGTGTTAACTGAGTTTGATTATTAAAAAATCTAAATTGTCCATATTTAAGCTTCAATTATATGAATTGACCATTATACCCTCATACTTTTTTACCAAATAAATTAATAAAATGATGCAAAATGTGAGAACGTTAACTTGCAAATGAGAAGTTATTTTATGGACAATTGTATCCCTAAAAATAACAAAATTACAAATGAACTAAAAGCATTGAAAATGAGTATTTGCTTGGATTATAAAAAAGATAAATAAATACATATTCTGGTTTATTTCTAATGTTTTTAGTTCATTTATAATTTTGTTATTTTTAGCGATAAAATTGTCCATAAAATAACTCCTCCTTTACAAATTAACATTCCCGTCTTTTGTATCATTTTATTAATTTTTATTTGGTAAACGCATGAGAGTATAATGGTCAATTTATACAATTGTAGTTTAAATATAGACATTTTAGACATTTTAATGGTCAAACTTAGTCAATATAAACGAAATGTTAACGGTGTTAGTCTATATAAAGGAAAATTTTAAAATAAAAGTATTTATAACTATACATCTAATAATATTTCAAAGGTGAGGGGAGGCTTTTAATATTAATAAAAAAATTATTATTATTATTATTATTTTTTTGAAAATAGAAAGAAAATTTTAATTCTTGTAAATTCTTTTTCTGGTAAAAAAAATTACTGCTAATAGTCTGGAAATATGTGGTTCAGTGTAAACGACAATCTTTAGGTCGTCAATTTTTCATGATCAAGTGTCACATCTCCGCAAGTGGTATATATATGATGTATCCAAGGAGAAGTGAAGATATCTGGTTTGATAAGCCAATAATGGTGAGAGTATTGGGGACGCGCCGCCAGAGAAGGTGAGAAATGTTGGTTAAAAAAAAAAATTAGAAATGTAAAATTGAAAAGAAAGGTTAATGGGGAAGGTGAGTAAATTTGTCGTATAGCATTAAGTTAATGGGACTTTTGATTTTCCAAATATAATCAACAGTGAGCATATCAGATCAGAAACTGACCCTCCACAGATATATATATATATATTTATTCTGGGAAAGAATACAATGCTACGTTTCCATTTATTCATATAATACAAACAATCAACTTTTAAATCAAAACAAAAATCAAATATATGAAGGTTCCATTTATATTGATAGATTTATATGAAGCCGTGTGTAATGCTAACTGCTAAGTAATGCACTCGACCATTAATAAAATAATTTAATTGAAAATATTAAAAAAGATTAAAAATTTAAATACTAATTTATGATGTCACTTGTTAGTATCATCAAATGTGACGATGTAAAATCTTTTATAAAGGTATATTTTTAATAAATTTTGATAGTTTTATGATAAAGTTTACGAAGTTTTTATAAAAAAGTGTTTTTTTTTTTTTTTTTTAAGAAGTAATTTATTAAAGTTACCTAGTAACTCCTATTAAAGGGGAGACTCCAATGAAAAATGAACAACACTTAGGAGTGAATATATTTTTTAGTCCCACTTTAAAAAAGTGAATAAGATAATCCCTTATTGATTTGGTTTAATGGGGACAATTTCATATGGAAATAGAATCACCCATGTGAAAGTTCAACTTTAGAATAACGACATAAAAAGATGTAATTTTGGATTCTATTCTCAATATTGGTAATTGCCAACCAATCCACATCACTAATTATAGAGAGTTTGGATACCTTTCAATGCTGATAAATTAACAAAAATAAAAAATAAAAGATAAAATAAATAAATAAGAATCTCAAAATCAATCTAGATTGAAAACTTTTTTGTAGAAGAAAAACTTACATGTAATCGATGTAATGCATCCTAATCAGTAGGTGTATACAATATGACAAGGAAACTCATTTGATTGGTTTTCCTTGCCACATGTCATGCACTTATTGACCGGATATGTTACCTCGGGTGCATACCGGATTTCTCCTCTTTTCCTGCCAAACCCTAGAATGATCTTGATATGATCACTTGAAAAAACAAAGCTCAAATATAGAAAGAAAAAAAAATGGAGTAGCATATAGGATATGCTATATAACCCTATAGGTCTATAATCTGATTGATGAAGAAAATAAATCTGTCAAATTCCATAGCTGGATAACGAGATGAGGTTAGTTCGGTGGTAAATCCCTCACATCTACCCAACGAGGTTACGGGTTTGAATTATTTATAAAAAATATATATAAAAAAAAAATAAAATCCATAGCTGGATCATGTGCTGTCCATAATCAATATTTTATTTATTCTCTCAGCATCATAATTTTCAAATGCAGTTTTGATGTTAGAGATTCTTGTGGAAGAAGAAATGGTGGCAAAAAAAGTGGGGAGTTGGTCTAGACTCTATAGATCGAAGAGCAGGAAAATGATAAAAGTGACCAATTGACAACCCAAGAAGAACATTGGAATATAAAAAACAATTTTAAAATATATATATATATATATATATATATATATATTCATAATTAAGACCACCATTACACGTGTTCCATTGAGATTGTGTAAATCAAGAATTTGATAAGAGTTAAATTAATTAATAATTAAAGATATATTAGTTTAATAATGACCAATTGCAGAGAAGATGCCACGCTCTAAACCTAGAAAATAGAAATCCATTGGATAAGGCTTTCTTTACAAGTGTTCAGTTTGTTTTTAATTAATTTATTTTTTGTTCTTCCCTATGCATATATATATAATATATATATTTTCTTTATTGGGTGTCCACTGATTAGTGTGGTGGTGTACATTAATCTTTGTTTAATTAAAAAAATTATAAATTAAAGGTCCCACTGTCATAATTGCATAGGTTTAGCATTTTGTGTAAGACCGGTGTTCTTTGTCTTGAGGAAATATTCTATACACCGAATGCACAGCGGAGTAGTTCATCCCGTCAATAAAGATATGACATATTATAAAAAAAAATTACACATATGCTTATCTATACTGTTGTTAATGGCCGGGTGCAGTATAGTACACCATTCAGCATTGCACCCATGAGATTTTCTCCTTACTTTAAGACTCTAATCTACCGTTCAACATTGCAACCGTGAGATTTTCTCCTTACTTTAAGGCTCTAACCTATCGAGAAAGGCAAAAGCCTAATCAGGTTTCAGCCCATAGATTTGGAAAGAGCTGAGCATGCTAATTAATTTTAATTTTAATATAGAATTAACCCACTAATTGTTCGATTAAAGAGATGGGAGTTTTTAATTATTTAAACAAACCTTAGAAAGGACTCGGTTAACCTAAACTTGGCCACCTTTTGGGATGTTCATGTGCTGTGAAATGCTTCAAAAATCTGGCAAATGAGAAAGACAAAAGCCACGGATGGGATGTCCATGCTTTTTCAAAATAAAATATTCAATATGGGCCTCTCTCGTACTTAAGATGTATGTCCCTTGTAATGGTACGGTTTGATTTTCTCAACATGTCATTTCTAATGTGTAAAATCAAGTAATCATTCTAATGTTCTCGGAACATAATTAACTTACTTCATATTATACGTTACCGATTATATACCAAAGTCCCACCCAATAGGTTAGTTTTTTTTTTGGACCGGAGATAATTCAATTCTTACAAAAACAACATTATCTAACTAATAGTATATTAGTGTTTTTGGAAGTATGAGATTAGAACAAGAAATGTGGTAGAAGGGAGGTGACAAACCAATGAGAGAGCAGTGGCGGTGCATGCAGCACAAATTCAATCCAGGTTTTTGTAGTGGCATATATGCTGTCCACATCACTCTACATTTCCACTTCAACCGTCAACGGTTCTAATCTAGTTCCAGGATTGTTATGATAACTATGTCTTGTTTTTTTAAAGGGAATTTCTCGAGTTTCTTTCGCCGTTTGTAATCATTGTTGTTTATTCCTTAAGCAACAAGCAACGAGTTATTGTCTAAAATTAAATAATACGTTAGACTTTTACTAAAAAAAAAAAAACGATACATGACATAGGATAATATATAATTGATTAAAAATGTTACATATTATTTTCTAGTACACGAAATATTCTTATCTACTAATCTACATGACTAGTTCCTTTGGGCTTCGACATTTCTGCCCCTCAAAGTTCCAATTTACACACCTCAATGTTACGTTTACATCTCTTTTACGAGACTTTGATTTTCATGTTGTTCTAATTATTATTGAATTGAGAGGCTTTTCTTTAATATTTTAAGACATATACATCCAACCATTGAATCATACCACGTAATATGAATATTACATTTGATTGGATATTCATATCACAATATCAGTAGAATTGGACATGGCATAGTGGCTTGTTTCTATTTTATTTTGATAATACCCTAGAGGTCTTCATAGTCATGGTTCCTTTTTAATAATCTCACGAAAGATAAATTTGTAAATAATAATAAAAATAAAAATAGATATGGGGCATATATAAAATAAGAGGGGTGCTAATAGTAGTTTTTTTTTTTTTCGTTTTTTTTTTCTTCATTGAATTTATATATGTTACATGGTCAGCCCAAAACCCAACATAAGAATCCATACCCAATAAATCCGGGTCAAACCATGAATCCATACCCACACCCAGTTACAGTTAACCCAAACCAACAAAGATAGGACCAAAAAACAGCAACAACAAAATCCACAAATCCACAACCGAATCACATAATCAATCATCAATGGCTACCTCACTCTCAAACTTCTTCTCCTTCCTTTTGCCCTCAGCCCCACCACCCAAAACTCCTCCACCACCACCGCAACATCTCTCTTTCTCTACTCAAACTGTTCACAACCAACAGAAACCCAAGAATGCTCTGGTTTCAAAGGCGTCTGAAGAGACTCACATCTCGCTTTCGACTGAATTGGCCTCTGTTATATGCCCTTCTCTCGCATATGCGAATACCCTTTACTTCAATTCGGGGTACAATGTTCAGGTGATTGTCGATGAGAACGAACCTGAAGAGAGACTGTTGGGTAGGTTTAGAAGAGAAGTCATGAGAGCTGGAGTCATTCAAGAGTGTAAAAGGAGGAGGTACTTTGAAAACAAACAAGATGAGAAGAAGCGCAAGACGCGTGAGGCTGCTAAGCGTAATCGTAGAAGGTTTGGAAGTTAAACTTTCTTTTCTTGTTAAAAAAATTTGTTTAATTTGACACAGTTTTGTATTTGTTTGGTTGATGAGAATATTTGAGGTAGACACGAGAAAATTGAAGGAATCGGATGTTTTGGAATGTGATAAATTTGTTGGTGTTAATATTTTAGTTATACATTAAGCACAATCAAGTGGGCAAATATCCATTTTTCCTGTTTGGCTTTGTAGAAAATTTATTCAGTGAAAGATAAGCAGAAAAGTTTTGGTTTTTATGATTCAAAAATGCCTTTGTTTGTGTCCTGTGATTTCTATATAGTTATAATTACTTGAATTAGAAAATCTTGGTATTTGAGATTATTATTTATGAACTAAATTAGTCAGATGGTTGCTAAAATTCGTAATTCTAGATTCAATATTTGTGATTGTATTAATCTCTTGATCGGCCACATATTTACCTATATATAGGTAATTGTACGAACCGTTGTCTATGGGGTTTACAGTATAAATTCATTGTTTGGACTGAGGACAGTAATAGAAAATCAGAGTCGGAGTACTAAAATTTGTGTTGCCATTTGCTTCTAAGAGTAGATTTTCACTACTGGCTTTTTGTGCATGTATATTGTTATAATGAAGAGAATGAGCCGATCCCTTTTTTGTTATACTTCTGTTCTTATTTGCAAGAATGTATTTGTTACTGTTATTGCAGTTGGCTTATGTCAATTTTAAATGAAATTAATTTGTCTTTGATTTCTGTATCTTCGATCGATTAAAGATGGTTTTTCTTTTTCAAGATGTTGATGTATTAGTCTTTTGTTATTGGCTTATTCGGTTCTGCTATTAAGGTTTTTATTTGTGCATGGGTGTTTTTATTCTTGACGGGTCCTCTACTTAATTAGGATACTTTGTTAAGGAGACATCTAATGTAGAATAGGCATGAGAAATCTTTAATTTTGTTTATCTGGTAAAATTATTAGTTCCTAATCACTTTGTCTCGCTGTACGACCAGGCGTCCACAATCAAGAAATTTCACACCGTATAACAAAGAAGAGACTACAAGCAAGAAGGATGAGGATGACGAAGATAACTGGGAGCTTCCCGTAGGAGACCTTCCTTACTGATCGCATTTCACTATGTCTTTATTCGTAGGAGTTTTCACCTGTGAGTTTGGTTTTGTGAGGCTTCTGGTTCTTGTAAGTTGCATCAAGTGGATTCCTTTGTTTAACTGACATTGTGCCTTGTAATTTTTCTTTCTTTTTTTCTATATGAAGTAATGGTTATCAAATTTCTCTGAGATATCCCGATTTCTCAGTTTTAAGTATCATGGAAATGTAGAGAAGATAGCTGTTTAAAAAGATGACCTACTCTTTTATATGATGAAAAATTCTTACAACAAAATTCTGATTTTGTTTCCCATCAGAATGAACAAAAAAGATTGTATCGATTCTCTTGATCTGCATATTTATTGAACACTGCCTATATCTGTGTTTACATTACAAACTTGCCTTGAACCCCTTTACATTTTTCTGGAGCTCTCCATGAAAAGGATGACTCCTTCAAACCGGCGTGCTCCGTGGAGAGCCCTGTGAAGTTTCTCCAGTCATCAAGAAGCATTCTAAGATCATGGACCTTGTTTTCAATATTCTCACAGCAGTTTGCACGCACTGTATATATCTCCTCCATGTTTTTACTTTGCTGACAAAACCCACCAAAGTGAGCAGCGTCCAGATATTCGACTCCTACCTCAAGCATTTTGAAATCCTCACTTACAGTAGCTTCACAGAGAGACTGGTTTTGTTTATTCGGATACAAAAACCTTGCCATGTTCTGGTACTTGAAGTACTCCACTGTAAGTTCACTTGATGGCATGGAAAAGAACCCTTGATCTACCTTGTCGCTCACGCTTGGCAGATCACCAGAGTTGAAATCACAAGCAATCGTCAATGCTTCCGAAGGGTGGATTTGTGAAACTGGATTTCTAAACCACATCACGTCGGCATCCTGGAATCAAAAGAAGAAGAAGACGACTCCTATCAATAAAAGTTGATTATATTCTCTCTAAACATCATTAAATGTACATAGTTGGATTCAATCAAACCGTGAAGATGAAATTGTAACCCAATTCAATCAATTCTTGCAAGAATTTGTACTTGAGATGAGGAAGAAGCGAAGGCTTCTTGGAAGTGAGGTAGAAACAATGGGGATGAATGGATTTGCAGTAGTGAAAAGCTTTGGAATCCAAAGCAACAATGAGAAGGTGATTCAACAAGTGTTTGGTGCCATGCCCAACATGAAAGCTCTCTATGAAAAGATCAAGAACAGAGCCAGGACTACTAGCCAATGCTTGTCCAACCATGCTCACTATCACTGTTCTTCTGTCTGGCATCGCTGTTTTTCTCAATAATTGCACCAATTTTTTGCTTCCCGTCTCCTGTTAACAAACCCCAAAACCACGTCATTCTAATTTTTATTTTATTTTTTTATAGTATATATCTATCCACCTATCTACATCAGGTATTTTTTTTTATTTTTAGCTTTTTGCTATTTGTAAGATTCGAACCGCTGACTAGAGAGTCATTTACCTAAACCTCAAACTCGTACATCTACCAGCTAAGCTACGCTCTTAGGGTAAGGTCACCAAATTCAATGGTCCATATTTTATATTTTGAGTGTTTGACTATAATGTTTAATTTAAACGACATTATCGAGAATAGTGGTAAAATAAGATAATTTAATGAAAAGAAAAAAAACAAATAAAGCTAATTATTTCACATATATAAAAAACTATAGAACACATATTTGAGAAATTATAATTTTATGTTTTTAAAGGCAGATTGGTCTTTGGTGAATGTATGAAAATAAAGTTAGATATTATAGACATAATTGAATTGAGAGAACATCTTCTAAATCGAAAGATGCAATTACAACCATCTTATAAAAATATCAAGAAAAATCATCATTAACAAGTAATGACAACTTAAAAAAGATCTTACATGTTGAACCTTGACAATTTCTGTTGTTGTATTATTAAAGTTGTGTAAAAGCAATAACATAATGAACATGAACACCAAAAAGATGATAGAAAATGGAGACTTGATTACTCTCAAAATCATCTTGCTTTTGAGTTTTGACACAGAAAACAGTCCAAAAAAACATCACTGATTTGGTGTTTTTATGACAATAAAAAATTAAAAAGAGGTATTCGATGTAATTAAACACCTGTAATCGATCTTAAAGGAAATTACAGAAAAAAAATAAATAAATAATTCTGAGAATTTACACACCTTTTAAATGTTTTCCTTTATTAATTGGATATGTTACCATCTCTTTAATTCTTTTGTTATTTTCACAGGATTTTATTTTTTTAATTTTTTTAATTTATTTCAGTAGTTGAAAGAAAAAGGGTTTTCTTTGGAGCAACACTTGGCCAGGCCTTGTCCCATGCCTCCTGGGCCGAACGGGGATTAGTCCCACTCATTAACGATCGGTTGCCGATCTGAGTGAGGGATATCTCGTGGAATTACCAAAAAAAAAAAAAAAAAAAAAAAGGGTTTGATTTCCTTTAGTAAATTATAGAAATTTTACTTACTGGAATTTAAGGACAATTGAATATCATAATTCAAAGAGTTTGGATCTTGTCCCCGTGTGGCTTATGTTTGTGAGGTGCAAGTAACTTGATTTTCAAGTTGTTTCCCCCCGATTAGTAAACACACCAAATTATTGAGTTTGAAGGGAAAAAAAAAAAAAACAGTTCTTGATAATATAATTATTTTCAATAATGTTAATTTGTCTAAATTTGGTATCCAATTAGGTGCCCAAATAATGTTGTATCAATATAATCCATTCATTTAAATTATATTAGATTTGTATGATTTAAATGATTGGATTATAATGATGCCACATCATTTTGACACCAGATTTGGACAAATTAACATAAATCAATGATTTTTATGTTTAGTATAAAAAAAACAAAAAAAAAAACCAAATCAAAAGAAAATCCGAACTAATTAAGATAAGTGAATGTCAACAATATTAAAAAAAGACTTCCTTTCTAGCTTGTCCCACAAGATTTTCATCTTGATATGATTTATGAGTTATGACAAGATAATACTACTTTAATGGCATCATATCTATTTTTTTTTTTTTTTAAAGAAATAATATTTCTAAATCCCAAATGATGTGGCACTACTATAATCCATTCATTTAATTTAAATTGTATTAGATTTACATGATTTAAATAAATGGATTATAGTGATGTCACATTATTTTGACACTAGATTGGACACCAAATTTAGACAAAGTAGCATTACTCGAAGTATTATACTATTACATAAATTTGGGTTTTTTTTAGGGAGGAGGGGACTTGAACCAGTAACCTCGTGGTGCAGATGTAAGGGGTTTACCATTGGACTAACATCATGTCGTCTATTTATTTATATATTTTATTTTAAACAAAATCTGAAAATGTATGGTACCAATCCTAACCGCCCCCTCTTTAGCCTCATCCAAAGCTGCAGAGATGTTATGAATGCCGATTGGTGTTGCACTGTGCAACATACCTACAGAGAAGGAGATATTCTTGCGGATGGTTTAACTCATTTGGGTCACAAGATGGATACTGGGTTATGGTTTTTTGAAGACCCTCCTGCAGTCCTGCGGAGATTCGAAATTTGTTTGATGCTGATGTTAGAGGCACTACCTGTCGAAGACAGTGTTCTGTGCCTATCTCCCTCTCTTTCTAGTCTTTTTCTTTCATGGGCCTTGCCCTCCTATGTACCCAAAATAATAATAATAATAATAATAAGAGTAGCGGTATTTGCACCCCTTAAAAACTGTATGTACACCCCTCCCATATGTACATTCCATTAAATTTTTAAAAAAAACTCTAATTTGTTAATAAACCCCACTTAATGACAAAAATAGTCTTTCTTTATTTCTATTGTATTGTATTTTTATAACTACACCTATTTTCTTATCGAATCAACTTTATTATTATTTAAATTTTTGTTATTTTATTTCTTATTAAAAAAAAAAAAAAAAAAAAAACCTCCAACTCTTAAATACACAAATTATAACAAAATGAGTTTGGGTTGAACTAATTTTATTTACGATAGTTTAGTTACAGAAATTTTCCCTAAACAAAAAGTTACAGAAAATCGTCATATATATATAACGAAGGGAAAAGGAATAAAAATATAAAATAATCTATTTTGTTAGAGCTTATTAAACATCCATCTAGTAAAAAGAAAAATTAAAAAGGGGCAATTTTCTAGAAAGCATGCAACGCACAGGCTAAGTAAACAATCAATGTATTTTTTTTTATTTTTATTTTTTTTTTATGCATTTGTTTTGCAAGAGGCACAGAAAAAATACAGATGGGTAGTGGTCAGAAAAATCAATTTAATTTTTTTTCTCTACTCTTTATTGAATAGTGTGGGTTCTTGAGGTTTGAATTGAGAAGACTTTTCAAGTTCCTAATTGTTTTATGATCAGTTTTACAATCCACAGATGATTCTAAATTTCCAATTTGCATTTGAAAGTAGTATTTAGAAAATAAATTAGGGTTTGAGAAAATGGAAAGGGTTTTAAGATATAGAAAACTGGTTAATAATTTTTGGGTGTGTTACAAACTATTTAGTTATTTTAATCAAGGGTAATATTGAATTTTTGAAAATGTACTAATTTGGGGTGTACATACAGTTTTTTATAGGTGTAAATATCGTCACTCTAATAATAATAGACGGCATTTTTGTCAATATAGAATTGCTCCATAAGTTCAGGGCCCATTTTTTTAATTTAAATTGACCGTTGGACCATTCTATAATAATTATATAATTGGATAAAGGCGGTAAAGAAATGCCATTTTTTTTTTCAAAAAAATAAAAAATAAAATCCATTTTCATCTTTTCAAGGAACAATACCATTCTGAATTATTATTTTTCTATAATAATGACCATGACCACTAAAAATATTAGTAATATGCACATCCTCTTCAATTGAACCAATCATCTATACTTTCTTTATAATTTAACTTAATATCATTTTCCCCCTCTTTTTGGACAACACATTTTTTTTTATTTAAGGAAAATGAAATTTTATTCAATCAAAGAATGATTATAGGTTTGGACACCAATGTTTATCATTTTTCCTTTTAACTCAGTAATAGAGGTTCAAGTTTCACTTGTGTCTATTAAATCACAAAGTATTAGTAAACCTCTATCAACAATGGGACTTACATTTCATACCATGTTTGTTACTGACTAGTAGTTGATCTCGATGGGTTCCAGAAAAAAAAAATGTTCAATTGCAAGTTTGTTAATCCAAATCAATAAATGTTACTAAATTTTAATTCATTTTAATATATTACTTGTTATGTATAACTTTTCATTTGATTTTTTTTTTTTTTTTTTTTTTGACAAGGCAGAAAAACAAATGAAACTAAGAAAAAGAAATAGGGCAATTCCCTAGCCACAGTTGCTCTTTCCAAGAAGAGATGGCCAAAGAGACGAGATTATGAGCTAAACCATTCCCTTTCCGAGAAATAGCCTGGCACTTAGAAATCTCAGCCTCCTTAAAGAGAGCTTGAACATCGTCGAAGACAAAGCCAGCTAAACCACCAGAGGGCTTGAGCAAATTAACACCAGTAGCTACATTAGCTACATTACCCAAGAAATCTGAAAACCTAGCTGCTTTGCCAGAACCAAGCCTTCCCTCAAAGCTTCTACATATTCCACAGAGAAAACTCCTGAAAAAGGCTTTGAAAGAGCTACTAAAACCTCCCCTTTTGAGTCCCTAATAGTAGCCCCAATTCCAATGAAACTCAAGTCAGAGAAAACTGCTACATCGGTATTAAGTTTAAGAGTACCTGGAGAGAAGAGGGGGAGGACCAGCTAGAAATTGAACCACTAGCATCGGCACAGGGAAAGGAATGCACAGCCACCTGGGTGTCTTGATACTCTTTCAAGAGTCCGAAAATCCAAACCAGAAGGTCCTGAGCTGATCTACGGTTTTTCTTATGTACGAGAGAATTACGATCGAACCAAATACCCCAGAGGATCATAGAGATGGCGGAAAGATTGTCCCTGTCGACAGAGTCTCTCAATCTGAAAAGCACATCAAAACAACTTAGTCCCACCATGGGTTTAAAAATGCCCCAAAAATTTGTTGATTTCCAGATAGTCATCACCTCTTTACACTATATTTCATCTAAATTGAATTGAAACTTGTTAGACTCATGGTATTGTGTATTTGTGTGCACTATGAGTTACTCTTTATGTAAATAACTCAATTCTTAAACTTAAAAAATACAAAAAGAATCAATATTCTATTTATCAATGCATGATAATTTGTTTAAAGTTTGTTTTCAACTGCTTTTTATTTATTTTTTATTTACCATAAATTTAGGAGTCGAGGAAAAAACATTATACTTGAATTCACAAATTTATTGATAAATATAGATTCAACTCTTTAGAGCAACTCCAATATTGGACATTAAACTCTACTCCAATTTGGAGTTAAACGAGAATTTTCTTGGAATATGTTTATACCAATTTTTTTTCACTCCAATGTTCAACACAAAATTTTACACCAAAAAAACATATTTAAAGAATATTCTATCAATAAATATTTAAATTGTTATAAAAATTTAATATAATTTTAATATATAATTAATAAGTAAATTAAATACATTAAATATGTATATCAATATTGGTGTTATTTTAAAAATGTCAACGAGATCTTTCTAACGGTATATTTTTTTGGAATACATATTGTTGAAATTAAGTGTAAGAGAGTTAAATTAGAGATTTGAAAAAAAATTAAAACATTGATTTTACAATTAAAGAATATATATATAAGGGTGTGTGAACAGTTGAGCACTAGGTTAACCTAGCGCTCAACTGTTCACAAAAAAAAAAAAAAAAAATCATCTTGGGAATTACAAAATTTAAAGTTTGGCGTTGATTTTGATGTGGGTTGAAGTTGCTCTTAGACCATTTCCAACCCAACTCTAAAATGAAGTAAAATATCAATTTGAAACAAAAAACTTCTTCGAACCAAACTCTATTTTTCTACGTCAAAATGGGTTGATGAACAATGTTGCGCCGGATCTAGCTCAACATTGTTCATTTGACGTAGAAATGTGTCTTTTAAATCCCTATAGTTTAGTTGAATCACACTTTTACCTTCTTATTCAATAAAATTTATTCTAATTGTATCCCTAACTATTATTTAAAAGTTTTGTTTAATCACAGTTTTACTCTTATTCAATCAAATTTATTATAGTTGTATATTTTATTATTACTTAATGATTTTGTTTAATTTATATTTATTTTAATTTAATTATTATTTATATTAACATCTATAATTAACTAAAATTAAGTTTGTTTTAACCCAACATCTCAAATAAAAGCCTTCACCCAAGTTTGATATAAAAAAAATCATTTAATTTATCTATCTTAAAAAATGAGTAAAATTTTAATTTCTTAAAATTATTGTTGAGAAATAATAATAATAAAAAAAAGGAAAATAAATGGAATATTCTTTTTAGTGTAACATTTGGTGCAATTGGTTGAAGATGAAAAGAAAAATAGTGCAAAAGTTGCACCAAATTGAGTTTTTGGGTTGAAGATGGCCTAATACAAATGACAATTTACAATACCAATTATAAATATGGATTCAAGTCATTCAACTCTTTACATCTAGAGTTTTTGTTTTTATTTTTATTGTATGTGTCCTAAATAATATTTCAAATTTTGTTTTGTTTTGTTTTGTTTTGAAATATTACAATAATTCAGGTTTTGGGAGGATGAAGAGACTCGAACCCACAATCTCATGGTATGGGTGTGAGAAGCTAACCTCATATTGTCTCAAAATTTGTTTTTTTGTATATCAATGATGAGAAAATTCAATTTGAAGCAGTTAGAAACCAGTCCAATCTATTCAAAAATTAATTTAAATAAATAAATAAAAAGTATATAAAATAAACCAACAGGCAACAACTGTAGTCTGTAGGTGTTTTCATTAATTTTATTTAAGTTTAAATGGTCGGTTTAGTTATGACGGATTTCCGCAACCAAAATCCATCAAATTAATTGAATATGTCACATGGATCCAATAAAATATGTAGAAATAATTGAAATATTGACCATAAGAAATAAAATAATTTGATACAATCTTTGAAATTGTATCACTAATTATCAATAATGATACTTAAAAAAATAAAAAAAATAAAAAATGATCAATAATGACAATAAAAAAAGAAAGTTAATATAGGCTGTAAAGTATGAAAATATGAATGTGATCATAAAACATCCACGTAGTGGTGGCCATGGTTCGGTTTGGTACAAGGTTTCAAACCGGCGGTTTTAAGGTTTCAAACCGGCGGTTTTACGGTTTCGGTTTAAAAACTGTCGGTTTTGGGGTCGGTTTCGGTTCGGTTTTCGGTTTTGAGCGGTTTTTTAATTTTTTTTTCAAAAAAAGTGCCATGTGGTAGCTTTTGATTGGTCGATTTTTTATTTTTTTTTTGGTTCAAACCGGCGGTTTCGTCCGGTTTTTGGAGAACCGAAACCGAAACCGAAACCAAAACCGTACGGATCGGTTTTCAAACCGTTAGTTTCGGTTTTCGGTCCGGTTTGGTCCGTACGGTTCCGGTTAAACCGCGGACAAAACCGATGGTTTAACCGGAACCGTGGCCACCACTACATCCACGTTTTATGGTGATAGGTGGTGGCGTCTCGAAAATGTCTTGCTGCCTCATACTCATGAACCTCATTTTGCATGTGATTTTCGTGAATATTGACTATTCTTTTTAAGTTTTTATTTTATTATAAATTCATTGAAACACCTAGGCCTACTATATATATAATTATAGATCATGTCCTTGTCTTTACAGCTTATTATTATTATTATTTAATTTGACATGGAATATACTAAGAAGATCCGACATGACTAAATATTATTTGTATGATTTGAATATTTACCAATTATGTATGTATACTTGTAAAATATATATTAGATTCAATACATTTTTTTAATACGAGATTTCAATTTGACACCGATGTAAAATAAAAAAAAAATCATTTGACAGTAATACCAATTATGATCCTCCACGAAAAACACGTGGGATTCAATAAAGAATATATATATATATTAGGAATTCAATCATAGCAAAAGTTAAAAGAATATGATAATCCCATATGTTTTTATTTATTTATTTTTAGGGAAATTATCATTTTCCCCCCTGAAGTTTACCATATTAGATAATCTGGTCCCTCTAGTTTCAATAATGGTCAGTTAACCCCCTGAAACCCAAAATACTGGTCATTTTCCCCATTCTGTCAAGTTTTCCATCCAAAATAACGTTGACTTTTAATTGCAAAATTAAAAGACCTTATCAAGGATTGAACCATCAACCTTGTGATCAAAAGCAACAAGCCCTAACCAGCTAGGCTACTCCAACTCATTGCTGTTAGTATGTTGATTTAAATGTATATATAGCTATATAGTTATATAATTTGTGTAAAATAATTTAAATATGTTTATATAATTTAAAATAAACTCATATATATATATATATATATATATAAAATTTAAAATAAACTCATATATATATAATTTAAATAAAATCATATTTTATAATAATATATAAAAACAAATTTATAAAAAGAAAAAGAAAATAAGAAAACAAAAGGAAAAAAATTCAAAAAAAAAAAATTCTTTCTTTTTAAAATTATTTTTTTCCTTTTCAAAAAATATATTATTTGAATTTGATATAAAATCCCGAAAATCAAAGTCCAAATACTGAAATGGGAAAAAAAATCAAAAACAAAAAAGAAAGAAAGAAAAATAATTAAAAAAAATTCCTTATTTTTTGAATATTTTTCCTTTTGTTTTCTTATTTTCTTTTTCTTTTTTATAAATTTGTTTTTATATATTACTATTAAATATGACTTTATTTAAATTATATATATATATATGAGTTTATTTTAAATTATATAAACATATTTAAATTATTTTACACAAATTATATAACTATATACCTATATATACATTTAAATCAACATACTAACAACAATAAGTTGGAGTAGCCTAGCTGGTTAGGGCTTGTTGCTTTTGATCACAAGGTTGAGGGTTCAATCCTTGAATGAGGTCTTTTAATTTTGCAATTAAAAGTCAACGTTATTTTGGATGGAAAACTTGACAAAAGGGGGAAAATGACCAATATTTTAGGTTTCAAAGGGTTGACTGACCATTATTGAAACTAGAGGGACCAGATTATCTAATATGGCAAACCTCAGGGGGGAAAATGATACTTTCCCTTATTTTTATTTTTTTAAGTATTACAAGAATTAATACAATATGGTTGCCGGGACCTGTTGAGATTAAACAATACATGCGTGGTCCATATATTTACCAGGACCGGCGAGCATCTCCAACCCAAACACCAAATATTACACCAAAAACACCAAAAAAGAGCTTTCTTACACCAAATTTTTTTCATCTCCAATGTATCACACCAAATTTTACACCAAAAGAGCATCTTTCCAAAATATTCTCCCAATACATATTTATACAATATTAATTAATTTTTATTAATTAACTTATACAATAATAATTAATTAATTATTTTTTCATAAAAATATTATTCTTCAATAATTACTTATATAATGTCCATAAAATTAAATAATAACTATATCAAATATTATTGAACTTACTCGTATTGTTAGGACTATTTATAGCCTACAATTGTTGGATGAGATTAATTATCAATGAATATTGTTTTTCTCCCAAACTCTACTTAATTCTTCTTCTTCTTTCTCTATATTTCTGTCACAATCTACTGGTACACAACAATTTCTAAATGGTTTTTTAGAATTATTTTGAACAAGTTTTTATTATTATTGTCAACCTATGTTGCAATTTGCTTTATTGTAGAGTTTATTTATGTAATGTATTTAATTGCACTAGATTTACTAATTAAGTTGAGTTTAAATTAGTTAAATGTATTAATTAATAATTAAATTTAATAAATTAAATATGTATATCAAAGTGAGTATCATTTTAAAGATCTCAACGAGATCTTTCCAACGGTATTTTTTTTGGGAATACATATTGTTAAAATTAAGTGTAAAAGGGTTAAATTAATAATTTTTATAAAAAGTAAATAGTGATGTGACATCATAACAGAAAAAAAAAAAATATTTGGTGGATGAACAGTGCCCACCAAACTTGGTGGGCATTGTTCATCCACCAAATATTATTTGGTGTGGATGGTGTATACATTGGAGATGTTTTTTTGGGTGTATTTGGTGTATTTGGTGTGGATGGTGTATACGTTGGAGGGACCAGGATCCTCTCCTCTTCTCACCTCACCTTATCCTCACCTTTTCAAAGCATGTGATTGGTTGTTAATAAAGTGTCAATCACATCTTAACCATTCATTCATTGCAATGCTTATGTGTCATAAGATTAAGTGAGGTGAGGATGAGGTGAGGTGAGGAGAGGAGAGGATCCTTGTCCACGTTGGAGATGCTCTTAAGTGAGGCCTTAGGAGCAATTGTACCGTGATACTTTTTTTTTTCCAAATAAATTAATTTTATTCAAATAACAAGATTACAAAATACAAGTTAAAAATAAAAATAAAAATAAAAATAAAAATAAAAACCAAAGTGAAATAGATCTAAAAATATAGTTATAAAAATCAAAGTATTATGTTATTCAGAAGGAAAAATCTTGAGATGAAGTTGGGTATCACATCAAAACTTGAGATCTTCGCCTTCACTCCATCCTTTTGTTGACATGCCTGCAATGCATTCAAATACTCAATTAAAATTCACTTTTCTTGCTTTTTGAGATGCAAAATCATTTATCAAATTTTTGTACTCAAGTTTTGACACCAAATCTCACTTAAAATGCAAGTTCTCACTTAAAATGCACCTTTTTGAGATTGAACTAAATCTTCCACTCTTTTCTTTTTCTTTCGTTTATCATAACCAGATTCGAATTTTCTAGTAGACATTTTTACAAAAATAAAATGATGAAAGACAATAAAAACAAATTTTAATTAAATAAAATGAAAAAATAGCACCTGCTTTTTAGAATAAGCAAGTTCCGACAATATTGAAGATTTGAAGTAACAATCAATCTTACACAATAGCTACAAGAAAACAAACCCAATCAATTACTTGATATAGTTAAAACCCTAAAAAAAAAAACCAAACTAATAAAATATACATAAACATTAAATTAAAAAAATATTTTAAAACTTACCTTCTTTTTTTTTCCTTAATGAAACACAAGAGATTGATTGCAATTGAAGAAGAATATTGATTGAGATTGATGAAGGAGAAATCTTGATGTAGTTGGAGGTTTTGCAATGTAAGAAAAAAATGATGTTGTAATTATAAAATGAAAATGGAGTTTATATATATATATATATATATATATATATATATATATATATATATATATAGTCTTTCTATCATCAGTTCGAACTGATAAAAGTTATATCAGTTCTTTGTATGTGGGCCACTGGATTTAAATACTTTGACTGACAAGTGCATACAACCAAGTCAAAGTATTTAAATCCAGTGGTTCACATGCAAGGAACTGATATAACTTTTGTCAGTTCGAACTGATAATAAAATTTCTGTATATATATATATATATATATATATATATATATATATATATATATATATTAACTCCAAATTACCTAATTAACGACAAATAATGAAACAATTCCATTGGATGAAGCTTTCAAAAGAAATTAATGTTTTTGAAAATTAAATTTCTTTTCTTTTTCAATAACTTTTTTTTGAGCCCCCCTTAAAAAGATGAGGACTCAAATTAATGCTTTGAAAATAATTTTTTTTTTCAATATTTTTTTTCCAATTTTTTTTTTGGGCCCCCCCCTAAAGAGAGAAGGCCCTAGGCAAAAGCTTTGATTGCCTTGACCTAAGGCCGGCCCTGATATCTACTCCCATAACGGGAGATAATTACTCCCACAAATCAGAAAGAAAACTTCCAACACATGCCGGTAAAATGCAAATGGTGGGATTTGAATCTCTCATCACTAATGTTGAAGGGAAGTGCACTACCACTTATGTAAAGAGTAGATGTGATCTTGTGGTCTTCGGCTTGACTGATTTAAAAAAAAAAAATGGGAAATTGAAACGATAGTGATGAGATCAATCAGACGGTTGAGGATGAGCGACAGTGGAATGTTAAGACTTAAAGAAGAATATAAGATGACAGTTTATTGTCCTCTTGATGTCTGATCTGATCCAAGAACATGCAATACTTGTGATTTGTGAGAGACAGCTCAGATGGGATCAAATTCAAGCGGGATTTCAGATCAGGTACACCGGTATCTGACACGTGTACCAATATCTTCGCGACACGTCGGTTAAATCTTGTTGGTCCAGTTTGATTTAATACGAAGAAACCGAATTGGTGGGCCCAAAAGCCCATGTTGATGTCTTGATTTTACACGTCTTAAAATAAAATAAAATGGATAAGTTGACGCTTCGATTCCCTGATGAGCCATATTTGTTTTCAACCGTTGGATCCTCAGCCAGATGTGTACACGTGTGTGATTGCACTAGTGGCTACCCGTAAGAGTCTGGTGCTTATCTGTCAATGGTGTAGACATATGAAGCCCAATCAGGGACTTCTGTGATTTTTTTTTTTATAAATAAAATAAAATAAAATAAAATAAAAAACATAATAATAATTGCTGCCCAGAAATCAAGAATCCAATGGGAAAATTATATAATAATATTTTGCTTCCTGTTATTTGAAAATACCTTGAAGAATTGATTAAGTAAGGGATATTATTATATGGTTATTAGGATAAAATATTCGGGTACACCCAGTGCACTGCAGAGTAGTGCATTTAAAAAATAAATATAAAATATGTGATAAAAAAATCACATATGACTGCCACATATCTTATCTTTAGTAGTCGGATGTATCATCCAACAATACACACAATGCACTTAAGATTATCCTAGTTATTAGAAAATGGATTAGTTAGTGGACCCTAATGTTAGCAATCAATCATCCATAAAACCTATAATATAGATCAGATCTTGGTCACTGATTTGGGTTGGTGCCATGTGGACCAAAATTTTATACATTTTCTTGAAATGAAATTCAGAAATTCAGAAAAAATAAAAATTAAATTCAAACCTTATAATATTGGTAGGTTTTTTTTTAATATTTTTTTAATGCATATAATGATCAAAATTTCAACCTTTTATTGCTGCAGTTTCTTTAGAAGAAGTAAAAGCAATTGCATGTTAAAAATGGGGAACATAATGTTTAATTTCAGTGAAAATCAAGCAAAAATCAAAACAATTTGTACGGAAATTTGCATTTATCATTTATTGACAACAGACCAAACATAATAATCACTCCATTAAAATGGACCACAGCAAGTTTTGCTGGTACAAATTGACATTAATTTTTTTAAAAAAATTAACCATCCACAAGATATCCATAAACAGTGGCAAATTGGGTGGTGTAACAGTCGTCACATACATACAAATTGTATATAAATATATATATTTGTAGATGCTCAATAGTAAGACAAAATGGAGAGTGCTATTTATTAGTTTAACACATTCTCTTTCTACAAATTTAAATTGCAAGAAACAAAAAAGAGTTGATTCGCTCTCTCTGTATTCCAGACAAACCAAGCCAATCCTGAGCCAGGAGGAGTATCATCATCATTCATCACTCCAAGAAGTTCCAAGACTGCAGAGCAGAGGCTTCAAATTTCAATGAAGGAAGATTCAAGTGAAAGGGCAAAAGCAGCAACAGCTACACCAGCAGCTTCTGACATGGATGAAACACAAGTTAATGAAGAAGAAGTGGACCCAGAGAGCAACTCCTCAGTACTACACCAACCACTCCTCCTCAAGAGAAACAACACTCTATCTTCCAATCCTCTTGCCTTGGTTGGAGCCAAAGTTTCCCACATAGAAAGCTTGGACTATGAGTAAATATAACACACTTGACACAAAGTATAAGTTTTAATCTCCTCTTATTTCTTGTTGTAATCTCCTCTGATTTCTTGTTTTCTTTGCAGGATCAATGAAAATGATCTGTTCAAGCAGGATTGGAGAAGCAGATCCAAAGTACAAGTTTTGCAGTACATATTCTCCAAATGGACATTAGCCTTTCTTGTTGGACTCTTGACTGGATTGATTGCCACTCTCATCAATCTAGCAGTTGAGAACATTGCAGGATACAAGCTTCTTGCTGTTGTAGGCTTCATCAAGAAAGAAAGGTAAATATAATATATCTTCAATCAACATATCCAAGAATTTTCTTTTGATCATTCAAATCAAAGCTATGGTAATTTTGAAGAGATTAAGAACTAAAACGATACGGGGTCGTTGATGACAGGTACTTAACAGGGCTCATCTACCTAACAGGAGTCAATTTTGGTCTGACCTTGATTGCTTCTGTTCTCTGTGTATGTTTTGCACCAACTGCAGCTGGTCCTGGTATTCCTGAAATCAAAGCTTATCTTAATGGAGTTGACACTCCTAACATGTTTGGAGCTACAACACTCATTGTCAAGGTAGATTATTTGTATTAATCTTAATTTTAATCTTAATCTTATTATTATTATAATTTTATTAGTTTTTCAGACCTTATATCAGTTTCAATGATATTTATTGCTAGCTAGTCAGACCAGGAAATGGGTCCATGCGATCAAGTTTACACCAGAATTTCATTCATCTCAAGTTCTCACACAACTAGGGATGGGCATTGGGGAAATGGGGATGGATATAGGTCCCCTCCATCCCCATCCCCATCCCCATCACCATTTCCAAAACCCTTTCCCATCTCCCCATTTTCACATTTGGGGAAAATGGGGATGAGGTAGTTTTGGGGGAAGGTATCCCCATCCTTATCCCCATTTTCCCCGTCCCCTGTTTCCCCTGTTTTATTATAAATTACATAATAAAAAAAAAGCAATCAATTACAAATTCAAATACAAATACAAAAATATTAAGAATAGAAAAAAATAATAATATTAAGATTATATATAAGGTTTGGGGGAAATGGGGATGGGAGGACTCCCCATTTCAATTTGGGGATGAAAATCATCCCTATCTCCACCCATTTCCCCATTTTCCCCATCATCCCTACACACAACCTACCCATCAAAGTTAATATTTATAGAAAGATATAGAAATCTATTAGCGGCAATGACTTTGATGAATGAATATATAGGAAAAAAAATCTATTTACAGGCTTTGAAAAGGCCATTTCTTGAATCTAGTTGATACAAAATTTCAATAAGCCCTTTTCAAAGTTAGCGACAGTTTGTACTTATTTGTGCATCTGTCTGTGCTTATTGGCCAAGTAGCCTGAAATTTGTTAACTTTCTTTCATTTTTGTTCTTTAGCGAAATGGCCAAACTAGTACCGATAATTTTATTTATTATAAAATGTAGATAATTGGAAGCATTGGGGCAGTCTCAGCAGGACTAGATTTAGGAAAGGAAGGGCCTCTGGTACATATAGGAAGCTGCATTGCTTCATTACTAGGCCAAGGTGGCCCTGATAATTACCGTATAAAATGGCGCTGGCTTCGTTACTTCAACAATGATCGCGATCGCCGGGATCTCATCACTTGCGGTGCTTCCTCCGGAGTATGTGCAGCTTTCAGGGCTCCAGTAGGTGGTGTATTGTTTTCTCTTGAAGAGGTGGCGACATGGTGGAGAAGTGCTCTTCTCTGGAGGACTTTCTTCAGCACAGCAATTGTGGTGGTGGTGCTCAGAGCTTTCATTGAAATATGCAATTCTGGGAAATGTGGACTTTTTGGGAAAGGAGGCCTTATCATGTTTGATGTGAGCAATGTTATTGTTAGGTATCATGTGATGGATGTCTTCCCTGTAACTATGATTGGCATTATCGGTGGACTTCTGGGAAGCCTCTACAACCACGTTCTCCACAAGGTCCTCAGACTCTACAATCTCATTAACCAGTAAGCAACTGAACTTTCTGCAACATATCTTTGTCAATTACAATTTTAAGTTTACGAAGACCTCGGATGGATCGAATATGGGTCCACTGTCGAGAAGGTCGAAAATCTAATTGACCCAGAATTTATATGCAATCCTAATTGCTAAACTAGTTACTGTTATGTTTCATGCAGGAAGGGAAAAATACACAAGCTACTTCTCAGTCTCACCGTCTCAATATTCACTTCGGTTTGCTTATACTGTCTCCCTTTCCTCGCCAAATGCCAACCTTGCGATCCTGACATTACTACAGAGACCTGCCCCACAAATGAACGATCAGGCTACTTAAAGCAATTCAACTGCCCAAATGGTTACTACAATGATTTGGCTACTCTCCTCCTTACCACCAATGATGATGCTGTTCGAAAACTCTTCTCCTCTAATATTCCAAACGAATTTCAGCCACTTTCACTCCTAATTTTCTTTGCACTGTATTGCATCTTAGGACTCATTACCTTTGGCATTGCTGTGCCTTCTGGACTCTTCCTCCCTATCATCCTCATAGGCGCAGCATACGGCCGTCTTCTTGGTATTTCCATGGGATCCTACTCCACCATTGACTCGGGACTTTATGCTGTTCTTGGGGCTGCCTCCCTCATGGCTGGCTCAATGAGAATGACTGTTTCACTATGTGTAATATTCCTCGAACTAACCAACAATCTTCTATTACTACCCATTACGATGATTGTCCTTCTAATTGCCAAAACAGTAGGAGACTGCTTTAATCCAAGCATCTACGAGATCATACTGGAACTAAAAGGCCTACCTTTCTTAGATGCTCATCCTGAGCCATGGATGAGAAATCTCACTGTTGGTGAGCTTGCTGATGCCAAGCCACCAGTAGTTACCCTGAATGGAGTGGAAAAGGTGTCCCGCATTGTCGATGTACTGAGAAACACTACACACAATGGTTTCCCTGTTGTTGATGATGGTGTGGTGCCGCCAACAGGACTAGCCCTTGGGGCCACAGAAATACATGGATTGATCCTAAGAGCACACCTTCTTCAAGCACTTAAGAAGAAGTTTTTCCTGCCAGAGAAAAGGAGAACAGAGGAGTGGGAAGTGAGAGAAAAATTTACCTGGGTTGAGCTAGCCGAAAGGGAGGGGAGGATTGAGGAGGTGGCTGTGACGAGTGATGAAATGGAGATGTATATTGATTTGCATCCTCTCACCAATTCAACCCCTTACACAGTGATGGAGAGCATATCAGTGGCAAAAGCTTTGGTCCTTTTCAGGGAAGTCGGACTCCGCCATTTGCTCATTGTACCTAAATACGAAGCAGCAGGGGTGAGTTTATCAACCTTCTCTCTTGCACATCAAAACTATAAATGGTGTTTGACAAGTGAGATAATCAAAATGTTTTTTAATTTGATATGAGGTTCTCTTGAAGAGATATATTTTACCTTTTGGTTGCTCTATTTGCAGGCGTCTCCAGTGATTGGGATCCTGACCAGGCAAGATTTGAGGGCTTACAATATTTTGTCTGCTTTTCCTCATCTGGACAGATCTAAAGGCGGAGGAAAGAACTGACGAACCTGTCAAATATTAAACCACAATAGCATCTTTTTTTGGAGCAAAACATTTCTTCATATTTTTCATTTTAAATTTTTTCCTCATTTGCATCCTTTCATCAATTTCTATAGGAGATGGGTAACATACAAGATGTAAAACTTCAATCAATTGTAGCTATTTTTTCATACACGTTTCAAGTGAATACATTCTCAGTTTACAAGAACAGAACAAAAAGGGATGGTTTATGATACCTTTTCCCAATTTAAACACAGGCCACTGTTCCTCTTCTTACATACTACAATATGTTCCCGCATAATTTGTGTTTTCTATAGATACTCCATGATGAATTAAACATCCTTGAAGCTTTTTACTAATTCCACGATGCATATGTTCATAACGAGCTTTTCTTCTTCTTTTTCTTTCCAGATTTCTTTTTCTTTAGACCAACTGCTTGACCCCTCTTGAACACAGCCAAAACTTCAATGCTGCAACCATTGTGCCAAATCACTTGTAATGAAATAATGAACCCAAGAGGGAGAAAAAAGGAATAAGCAAAGTATAGCATGTTTATTTTTATGATGTAATCAGATAGGCTGTCATAATGAAAGTGTAATACCTCTGAGTGCCGGGAAAGAAATTAAAACCATGGGCCTTTTCCAAACGCCATGCCTTGCTAGATAACAATGACTTGCAATCCTGTTGAAGTACCTCAAATATTTAGATTAACCAATAGAATATGACCAAATTCCATGGCAATATTGTAGCAACTGTTTTGACAGCAGAAGTACCTCTTTAAAGCTTTCCCACCCACAGCTTATATAAATGAGTGTTCGAGGAAATGATCGACTGTCCTCAGAATCTGTTTTGCTTCCAATTTGAACTGAGGCCTCCCTTGCACGTAAAATCCATGGTCTCTTTTCCTCTTTTTCTTTCACGGATGAACTAAAGTTGACATAAAACATATTATTAATTTGCAAGGCATAAATTACCCAACTCCCAAAGTGAAACTGAACAGAACTGTTAGAACCATCAATCAGATCTTAGATGTGACAACTTGAGAACCATAAATAGTCTTATAGTCCTACCTTTCTGATGAGAATTTAGCTTTACGCTCAACTGATGATATAGTCTGTAATGCATCAACAAGAGATTTGTCCAGTCCCTTTCTAGGAGGATCGACAACAAGCACATCTGATCCCACAAGCCAAGAAAGAGGTTCCTACACAAATAATTGATGCATAAACGGTTCTGTACCATTCCACAACCATAAAAAATAAATAAGAGAGCTTAGGGAAATCAAAAGATTCATGTTTTTCTTGTGTTTCACTGAAAGTGTCCAGAATTTTTGAATAAGCTAAATTCAGAAATAAAAAATTACTATATTTATAATCAAATTATGAACATGGAGACATTTCAAATATGGAGGAGAATGTTAAGACGCATATGGTTATAAATTAAATTTGAAAAATTAAACACTAACTATTGAAGTGTCTGCATTATGCCAACTGATGCTGCTAACCACAGACTTTGGTAAGCGGCTAACTGTCTTCTCAAAAGATAGCTTCGACTCTTTATTAATCTCAATGCATTTAACAGACCTGTAAAATAATTGGAATTAGTATGTCTATTTGGACATAAGAATAGAACTTTGAACTCCAGAGCATTTAACAAGAGGTTCTTGCCTGCAATTTCTAGAAGCAGCTAATGATAATCCAATCACACCAGCTCCTGCATACAAATCAGTGACAGATGCTCCATGAGGAACATACTTTTGTAATTTCCGGAGCAAGACATCAAAAGCCTGAAAAGAAGCATTGGACTGAGTAATATTAAATAAGGAATTTTGAAGCTAGAAAAGATAAAGTTAGCATTCTTGCTGATTACTGAGTCCTGTTATCATAAAATGGTGATTATGATCTAGCAGATAGGAGCTAGAAGGTTATATTCCAGTTAAGAAGATTAAATCCTATATGTCGCGAAGGCTTTCAGATAATCACATACGCAGTCCTGATACTGTATGCTAGCTTATAATTGTCTTAGGGGACTAATTATATTCTAGGAAGTTTTGGTGCCACTACTATCCCTATCTTCAACATTGATTTACAGTCGCTGTTTAATTCATAAGCATAGTCACTTAAAGAAAAGTCAACTGGAGTATAAGTTTTGCAGACCCGTGTATTTGCTTGGCCAAAACTGGAAGGGGTCAAGGATATATCAATTCCTCCAACATGTTCCCAGAAGTCGCTTTCTCCTAAAAGATGTCTCCACCTATTCCCAAATATTACCTGCATCATCCATAAAACATCTCTAAGGTTTAAATATTCAAAGAACTTGAAAATAGTACAATCCACAGTCACTTTAAAGAATATTACACACATATGCTGCAACTATTATGAAGTGATCCAAGTTACAAGACAGATCTAACACCAACACAAACTTGCATGACTTGTATCAAGCAATTATATTGAAGGAAAAAAAAAAAAAAACACCCAAGATCAGCCTAAACAACCAACTGTTCATTTTCATTGTTTGGGACTTTTCACCATTATGATATTCAATTGGTAACTCCAACAATAACAATTATTTCCAAAAGAGTACACTAGGAATCATAGCTAAATGAACAACCATTTAAAATTTAAAAGCGTCTCACATAAGATGCTCCTCCATGCAAACAACCATCAAAAGTCAATAAAGCAATTTTCATCACCAATTAAGCTGCTTTCATCATTATCATCTTTGTTCTATCACCATTAGTAATTAGTCTTTTACAGTAACAATAGGCACAAGTTTAACAAATACAAAATCAACAAACAGACAGAACAAATTCATCAGTAGCTCAACTATTTATGTTTAAAAGAATAATTTCGAACCCACATTAGTAGTGGATGTCTGAAAGTTAGCCCACACAGAGTGAATGTGATGATTCTTGCTCCATGACCCGCCATTTCTCCATAAAAACTGCCAATCACAATAAAGACTCAAAATATTAAAAGAGGAAAAAAGAAAAAAGAAAAAAGAAAAACACATATGAACAAAGAAATGACAAGCTCACTTTGGCCAAGGCATCTAGTTTGTCTGAATTGGAGGATTTCTCGTTTCTAGAATTCCAAACTAAAGTAATCTGCACTTTTCCTGGTGCCAAATATAATCAAAGTGCTTCAATCTTTAAAATGGCAATTAAAGTTTAAACAGTTCAAAATTGAACATTCTACAAAAGCAATGGGCTTAGCTACTGACCATTTCTATATCTTTCTGCGGCACGGAGGGATGTATTGTGTGTTGTCACAGCCATCTGCAGACACTCATCATTTAGTCAAGTTGTAAATAACTCAGTTATGAGTATCATTAAATCAAAAAATCAAATATTAAATCACCACAGATTGCAATGATATTTGATTAAGTATGCTTTTTCATGAGTATTTTATTAATGGTAATTTGAATAGTCACCTGAACATATCGCAAATCACCTGTCCCTTGATCCTCATCGTATGGCTCAATATTCAACTCTTTAATACCTAAATTTCATCAACAAAGCAACATAAACAATTGAACAAATAAAGATACTAAAAAAAGAAAAAAAAATTTAGAAAAGAAGTTAAATGCACTTTCTTATTGCTGTCTAGAAGGACCTTATTCTTTTTCTTTTTGAAAGCAAAGAATTGAAAAAAGAAAATGAATAAGAAGTATAATGTTAAACTTAAATATCTCATTTGCCTTTCCTAAAAAAGCAAAAGGTTATCGCTTTGATAAGTGAAACTTTTGCTTCTTGAAACCTAACAGCAAAATCAGAGTTTCTAACTTCACTCTCTCAATGGGGTTACCATTTCCATCAACCTACACCTAGTTTCTTACACAGAAGTGGAAAAAAAGAAAAAAACAAAAGTAACCGTGTTACCGAAAATAAGCAGAAATGAAGATTTAGAATCACTGTAATAATCCAAACAAAACATGTTGGTAGAAAAGAAACGAAAGAGAGAAAAGAAAGAACCTTGTCTCAATAGCTCAACAGCAGCATTAATACCAGGATGGTGAGCTGCAAAGGTAAAATTGACAATTAGTTAATTAACATTAAAATACATAAAACATCAACAAAATTCAAAGTTATAACTTAATAATCCCAAATTCAATCAATCCTAAGATTATTATAATCATACAAACCTTTACAGTCAGGAATATCCGCTACATTATGAGTCCCCTCCTGGTAAAGCCCAATCAGAGGGCTCATCGAGATGCCACGTACTGCTAATTTGGCTCGACACCTCCACCCATACTGTTGACAACAAAGCGAATCATCAAAACCCTTATTTTTTTTTAAAAAATTTCGTCCAAAAACAAATTAATTGAGAAATGAGATATATAATGCATACCAGTCTACAGGTATCGAAAGTGAAATCTGAGACACCGTGATTCTTGAAGAAATCAGTAGCCTCGTCGACGATAACCGGACGGTGGAGATTGAACTCGTGCGTGCAACCGGAGCACCTGGAAAAAATCAAACAGTAGTAATAAAAGAGTGTTGTTGTTTAAGATGAAGTAACAAGTTAATGTAGTTGAGGGTGCGTGCGTACGATTGGAAGTGAGAGCACTGGAGGGAGCAGCTTAGAGAAGGGAGGGCAGTTGTGGAGTCTAGAGAGAGAGAAGGAGAGGGAGGTTGAGGAGGACTGCGCACAGCCACCGCCACTCCCACCGCCGCGCCAGGGGAGGCGCTGCAGGAGACGAGCAGTGACGGAGGACGGGTTGAGAGGAGGCACGGAGGCATTTGCGACTGTCAAGCTGAAGCTCAGCTGCTGCTCTGTGGCGGGAATGGAAATGGATAAAATCCTATAATAAATATCTCAGGAGTTCACCGGGTCGGGTGAGAATAAATATCTAGCAGTAGACTAGCACGATCCGATTTTTTTAAAATAAATAAATAACTCTTCCGAGACAAATACAAACTATAGGTTAAAGATCTTATCGTGAGAGGAAAAGATAGGGTTTGCTCAGTGGTTTGGCCCTTATACGGTTATACATATACCATAAGGTTTTAGGTTCGACTTTATCACCTGTCCAAATTTTGAATTAATAATCAATATTTCAAAAAAAGGTTTATTATCTCGTGAGGACATTCAGGTGGGGAACTGCAAGTCATCGTTTATCCCATATTAAAGAAAAATTTGCACCTGAAATCTCATTATCAAACATTTAAATGGTTTAATTGTATCACACAAAGGTTTGCAAAACTGTGCTCGAATATTATTTGAAACATTGCTCAAAAGAGCACTTATTCTATTACAAATACTTATTGGTAATTTTTTGTTTACATTTGAGTTTAACCGGTTCCTCTCATCTTTGAGAGTTTTCTCTTCAGACGAGCAAAGTTTGTCAAGACAATCACAACAACCCGATCCTTTGTTCTGTCAAGAAACTGAAAATAAGCGTCTCTCCAAGACTTCTTGATGATCAAAGTGCCACAAACTCCCCAGAACCCGACAATGAAACCCAGTCCCATGCTTGTGAAAAGCCACAGCTTGTCAAATTTACCTCCATCTTCATCATCTTTTACCTCACCATCTCCACCAGGAACCTTAGCTGTTTTATCACTTCCTTGGCATTCTTTCGGTAATGGATGCCCACAAAGTGCTTGGTTGCCCTCGTAAATCGATGGATCAATGAGCGTTTGAAATTGGTTGGCTGATGGTATTTCCCCAGATAAGTTATTGTATGACAGGTTCAAGTGATTCAAGAATCTCAGTGAAGGCATGCTCAGTGGAATAGGGCCTGAAAGCTTGTTCTTTGACAGGTCCAGAGTTTCTAACTCTTCCAAGTTTCCAATCTGTAACGGTATTTTTCCTGTCAAATGATTCCAGGACAAATTCATGGTGCCCAAATGAATAAGGCTTGTAAGCTCTGTTGGCATCTCTCCTGACAGATTATTTTTCGACAAGTCTAAACTATTAACAAGGTAAAGAGTGTTTATATATTCTAAAACTCTCCCTTTTGTTACAACTTCCAACCTTCCCTCGTATTGCGGTGTTTCTGATGGTTTAACTTTCATGCGACTTAAGTTTCCTAGACATGGAGGAATGAATCCTGACAGATTATTGTGTGACAGGTCCAATATGTGAAGAGTAGAAAGAATGCATATTTGAGAAGGTATGTTCCCACTGAAGAAGTTGGACCGCAAACTTAAAATTGACAATGATGGCATGCTTTCTCCTATCCAAGCTGGAAGGTTTCCAGAGAGTTTATTGTCGCCGAGATCAAGACTGTCCATTGAAGTGCAGTTTTGCAGGGAGGGGGGAAGTTCACCGGAAAGATTGTTGTTGGAGAGTATCAAGAACATGACTGAACTAAGAGAACCTATTGATATTGGAATCGAACCAGATAGATTGTTGTACGACATATCTAGTATAAACAAGAAAGGCATGTTACGCCAAAACTGATTAGGAATTTCACCAGACAAATGATTGTGTGAGATAACCAAGGTAGACAATTCCTTCAGGTTGCCTACGGACATGGGAATGCTACCGTTCAGAGAGTTCCAAGAGATATCTAAATCCATCAAGAAGGGCATTGCTTCACCAAAGTTACTAGGGATTGGTCCAGAAAACACATTATCCCTTAGATACAACTTTGTCACGTTAGATGACCAGAGTGGGAGACGACCTTCAAAGTCGTTCGTACTCAAATCAACAGTGGATGGATTGAGGAAGCTTATGAAGTTTGGTACTTCTCCACTCAATTGATTGTAAGCAACATCTAGTTCTTGCAATTTCAAATCCAACTGCAAGAACCAATCTGGTATGATATCTGAAATCCTAGCATTGTTGAGAACCACAGTGTTCAGCCCACTTTGATTTCTGAGCCATGTTGGAAATTTAGGACCCAGTTGGCATGATCTGATTTTGATGAATCTGAGTTTGAAAGGAGCAATCCAATCAGAATTGATGTTAAAAACCAAGGATAAGTTTGGTGTTAGCTTGGTCAGTGACAACTCTGTTAGGCTTGAGAGGTTCATGAAATGAGCTTCAGTTATGACACCTTCCCATAAATTTTCAGAGAGATCTAACACTTTCAGTGCTGAGAGTTGCCCAAGACTTTCTGGTATCCCATTCATTTGGTTACCCGAGAGGTACAATTCCTCCAAGGACGACAGGTTTCCGATTGATGGAGGAATTGAACCTTGAAACAAGTTAGACCAAAGATGAAGATATCTTAAGTTATTAAGATATCCTAAAGAAACGGGAAGATTACCAATCAGTTTATTGTATCCCAACTCTAGACTCATTAGGCTGCTGTTAGTGCATTCAGATAAGACATTGATAAAATCTGTTACCTCACCGGTGATGTTGTTCGTTGAAAGCTTCAATGTCTGCAAATTGCATAGCTTCCCCAAATTTCTAGGTAAGCGGCCTCCAATGTATGAATTTTTAGACAAATCAAGCTGTTGGAGAGAATTCAAGCTTGCAAATTCCCCTGGAAGATCACCTTGGAGATTGTTGGAGTTAAGGTCAAGATTTACAAGGCTACTAATGTTAAATAGCCAGTGAGGAATTGTAGAGTTGAAACCATTGTTGGAGAGGTCAAGCACCGAAAGGGACGTAAAATTCAGAGATGGAAGATTTTGAGGCAGTTGGAGAAGTCCACAATTGGGCAAGTGCAACTCCACAAGAGAATGTAGCATATTGACAGTTTGAAGCCAATATGCTGCAGCCTTGCTAAGATCTACACCTCCCAAATTAAGGAATTTCAAGGAAGAAAGACCAGAAAGCCATCTGAGGTCACTTTCATATGCTAAGCCATTGAGATCAATAGAAAGCAAGCTTGAGAGGTTTCCCAGACTTTGAGGTATAGTTCCGGCAAAAGATGCACCAGAGAGATTGAGATATCTCAGCTTCTCTAGTGATCCAAAGAAGTCTGGAATTTGGACACCTAAGAAATCATTCATGCTTAAGTCCAAGTAAACTAAATCTTTCAAATGAAGCAAAGAAGGATTTATTTCACCACCCAATTTGTCAGAACTGTCTGGATATGGATTGTTGAGCTTGAGCTTGCTAACACTTCCAGTTCTGTTATTGCACCTCACTCCTCTCCATCTGCAGCATTCTTCTCCTACCCAAGACAAAAGCTGACCAGAAGGGTCTGTAAGGCCTTTTTTGAACTGTAGAAGTGCTTTCCTTTCAATTGCTTTGCAGGCCACACCAGATTGACCATGTGAGAAAGCAAGTGTAATGGTTTCTTGGTACAAAATTCCAAATATTAGCACAAGAGAAAGGACTTTCATTGAAGCAGTTTTGTAACTCATGGCTGTTATTCATACAAGAAGATGCTACAAGGTTCTAACTTAAATAAGCTTTGATTCAGGTTATGCTATGTAATGATGTAACCTCAATTACAAGTCATCAAAACATTAAATTTCAGAAAATGAAGTGGGAAAACAAGGCCATTTTCTAGGAAAACAAAATTGGGTCTACAGGTGGGTCTAAATATCACATCCAAAAAGTTTCTCTTTCCTTCTCCTGATTTTTGTAAATATTTTCTGACCATAAAGTTTTTCCTGTTCAACCATAACAAGGTTTGAAAGAGAGTCAAATGAGGAATATTATCGATGACCATATTTTCTGGTTTGTTTGTGAGTTGTTGTCTACATCTTAGTATCTTACCAATCTTTTCTTATGAAAGTTACATCTTACCAGCCTTATTAACATAAGAGGTCTTTGTCCGTAGCCGTTGTATCTAGGATATTTTTTAGGACGAATTACGTGTTAGTAACCAACAGATCAAAAAGCTTAAGATTTAAGATAATAGGAAAGGGCTCAATAATATTATATAAACCTTCTAACACACCTCTTCACGTGCATGGCCAGATGGCTTGGCATGTGGCCCAAACCCAAATATATATATAAATTTTCAAGTTAGTGCATTACGAGCCACTAGTTTTAAATGCTTTGATTTAAGTGTGTATGTATTTGTTAAACCTTCTCCATAATGAGTGGCTCACATTCAATATCCTGATAAAGTTATATCAGGACGTCCTTACCGGATCGGGACTGATATATATATTTAAATATCACATAAATTCAGGTTTTTTTTTTTTTTTTTTTTTTTTAGAGTGATACATATTCAAACAAATTCAAATAACAAATAACAAAGAGGATGATATTTGCACCCCTTAATGTCTTTGTGATTCTCCTGTAAGTCAGAAGAAGATAAAGCCTCCAATAAGCTCCACCATGTACACAAAAGGAAGTCGATTAATTCCATTCCCTTTAAATTAAATAATCAATTACGTTCACAAATCACATATAAATATTGTGAACCACATATGAATATGATATCTTCTTCTGGGCTTGATGGAATCAATACGAAAAGTCTTCAATTAGAACCAGAGCCACACAAAGGCTAGAAATTCTTTGGTAAATTTCTCGCCTTAGAGTCCACTAAGGCCAGCCAATAAAGCATGTGTCTAGACCTATTCATGTATGGTAGCCACATCAATATTTGAGAAATAAATTTGGGCAAATTGCTATAGCTAGAGTGTATCATTACTCTATTAACCATGACTCTAAGGGGTATAAGTTTAATGAAAACAAATAATCTTTTTAAAAAAAAAAATTGGCTAATGCTGTCAATAAAAAGTCTTTCCTATTAAAAAAAGAAGAAGTGGAATAACAAGGTTTGAAAGAGAGAAAAATGTGGAATATTATCAATGAACGTATTCTCTGGTTTGTTTGTGAGTTGGTGTCTACGTCTTACCATTCTTTATTTTTGTATGAAAGTTACATCTTACCAATCTTATTAACATAAGAGATAAGAAGTCTTGTCCTGCTTTGATAATTTCAAAATATAAAAACATAGGAGGTCCTGTCCAGGTAGTTAATAAGAAGACAACATTTTTGCTTGGACTATGAATGGCAAGTACACCAGAGAGACCCGATCAAAATTCCAACGTCTTTGTTTTTGTTCCCATTTCTGCATTGACTGGATGAGAACATTGGTGGTTGTCCCTATAAGCATTTGAATGCTGACGTTGGAGATGTGATTGGAGGTTTGAAGCTATAATGCTAATGTTACAACTTTTCTAACAGTACCCCAATAATCAAATTCAGATTGTGCTTCAACGAGAGCAAATATATTACTTTTGTTTCGTGTAGGATCATGATTTTTTTCCCTCGTCTAATCACAGACAAGTTTCTTATGATCATAATCCATCACTGTCCCTATTGTACACCTGATGGATTGCATCATAAGGTCAACGTAGAATTGGAAGACCTGGTCTTAATGCCATTAATAATTAATCCCTTGAGGTGCAAACTTTTCCACGACAGGACATGCAGATAGGAAGGTGTGGAGAATAGGACAGCTAAGAAAAATTCAACAAATATTTTCCAGGGCGAAGTTCCGGTATCATAATATCTAGTGGAAATAGAACAAAATGATTGATTATTATTTTTTCTCATGGTATGAAAACATAGTTTTTTATTTTTTATTTTTTATTTATATATATATTTTTATATAGTTTTGATGTATATTTACTTGATATTATAATCTAAAATTATCAAAGAATTTGGTTAAATGATGCTTTATAAATTATAATATAATACTAGAAATAATAAATTGTACTCATAAAATAAATTAATAACAAAACATTAACTTAAAATTATGAGTAAAGAACCTAAAACCCAAAAAAGAAAAATATAGGGAAATTATTATTCTCTCCCCTGTAGTTTGCCATATTCTCTAGTTTCCCCCTCTAGTTTCAAAATTCTCCAATTTTCCCCCTATCATGCCCAATCCTACCATATGAAAATAGGCATGGGAGGGGGGAAATTGGAGAATTTTGAAACTAGAGGGGGGAGACTGGAGAATATGGCAAACTATAGGGGGGAAATATTTTTTATATTTAATTTTGAAACTGACTGTTGATGAATGGAGATAAAATGATAAATATTAATCGGGAAGAGAGAAGAGAAGAGAGAAAGAGAGAGTGAGAGGGGTAGATGGGAAGAGAGAGAGGACAGATGGGACGTGAGAGAGAGATAATGTATGTTGAGGTAATGAGGTGAGACCGTGAGAGGAAGTTTTGAGTTGACAAAAGATTTGGGTTGGGATTTGGGAGAAGACTCGGAAGAATACTAATTATAAAAAATAAAATACAAAATACAAAAGTCCGATCATTCCCGCTATAATTAAGGTCTACCCCGGCAGCGTGTGCACCAATCTATTAAAATTTTGATATGTGACAGATTTTAAATAAAGTGTTAATATGTAACCTAAGGTTATCTCCAATACAACACCAGCTTGGTATAAAAATATCAATTTGGTTTAATAAATTTCAATTTTCAAGACAAAATTTAGTGTTGAGTGAATAATGTACCAATATTAGTGTAACACTGTTCACTCAACGCTAACTTTTTATTATTATTATTTCTTTTATTAGATTATCAAATCAATGTTTTATATTTATTACAATTCCTAATTTAACCTTCCCACACTTATTTATAATAATATTTATTTCATAAATTATATTGTTGTAAAGATCTTATCAAGATCTTTAAAATGATACAAATATTAATTTATATATATATATATATTTAAATTATGTATTTTACTTATTAATTATGTATTTAATTAATGGTAAATTTTTATATTAACTTAATTTAGTGCAATTAAAGAAATGACAAAATACTTTTTTTTTAAAAAAAACATGACAAAATTCTTTAAAAAAAGCACATGACAAAATACTTCAAAAAAAAAAAAAAAAAAAAAAAACATGACAAAATACTTCAAAAAAATACATGACAAAAATAAAAAATTACTCACATAATTTTGGGTAAAATTATGTCAGTAATTATTTTATTTTTATATTATGCAATTAATTATTTAAAAATAATATTTTTTATGTCAAAAAATTAATTAATTTTGTTTAAGTTAACTAATAGAATTTAATTAGTATTGTATAAAGTTTTATTGAGAGAATATTCTTGTAATATGCTCTTTTACACCAAATTGATGTTTGATGCATTTGAGTGGGAAAATTTTTGGTGTGAGAATATTCTCAAAAGATTATCTTTTTACACCAATTTGATATGATATTTAGTGTTCTCCATTGAAGATGCCCTAAGGGCACAGGTTAGCAACTATAAAGATATAAAAATATTATAAAAGGAAATATTTTTGTCTCAATCAATGCAAGTTAGAAATATTTATTGTCTAAAACATTTATTATTTTTGTTTTATAGTATTTTTATAGTTGTAAACATGTGCCCTAACACTACCCTTTAAATAAGGAAAATTATCATTTTCTCCCCTGACGTTTGCCATATTAGATAAAATGGTCCCTCTAGTTTCAATAATGGCCAGTCAACCCATTGAAATCCTAAATATTGGTCATTTTGCCCCTTCTGTCAAGTTTTCAGGTATTGAGCCATCGACTTTGTGGTTAAAATCAACACAATCTAATCAGCAGTGCTACTCCAACTCATTGTTAGAGGTTTGTTGATTTAAATGTGTATGTGTGTATATATATATATATAGCTTTTCTATTATCGGTTCAAACTGATATAAAATATATAAGTTTTTTACTTGTGAGCCATTGAATTTAAATACTTTGACTTGACTGTATACACTTGTCAAATCATCTTTTAAATCCAATGGCCCATATGTAAGGAATTGATATATTTTATATCAGTTCGAACTGACAATAGAAAGACTATATATATATAGTTATATAATTTGTTTAAAATAATTTAAATTTTTTTATTTAATTTAAAATAAACTCATATTTATAAATAATATATATATACATATTTACGAAAAAGAAAAAGAAAATACGAAAACAAAAGGAAATAAAAATTAAAAAAAAAGGAAAATTTATTATTATTATTATTATTTTGAATTTTTTACTTTTTCAATTTATGGGCTTTGATTTTCTAGGTTTTTTTTTTATCAAATTGAAATAATATATTTTTTGAAAAGGAAAAAAAATTCAACAAAAAAAAAAGATTGAAAAAAATTACGGGCTTTGATATCTGGGTTTCCTTTTGTTTTCTTATTTTCCTTTTTTTTTTCTTTCATAAATATGTTTTTATATATTATTATTAAATATGACTTTATTTAAATTATATATATGAGTAATGAGTTTATTTTAAATTATATAAATAGATTTAAATTATTTTAAACAATTTATATAACTATATATATATATATATACACACATACATACAAGTTTTCTATTATCAGTTCATCCTGATATAAAATATATCAGGACAAAGAATGTGGATCATTAGATTTACATAGTTTGACTCAAAGTATATGCACTTGTCAAAACTTTTCCATAATTTATGGTCCACATTCTTCGTTCTAATGTATTTTACATCATGACGAACTGACAGTAAAAAGACTGATATATATACATTTAAATCAACAAATCTCCAACAACAAATAAGGTCGAAGGTTCAATACTTGATGGAGATGTAAACTAGAGGGACCAGTTTATCTAATATGGTAAACCTTAGGGGGGGGGGGGGGGGGGGGGGGATGATAATTTCCCTTTAAATAAATATCACATCCAAAAAAATTTCTATTGTCTTCTCTTGATTTTTTATTATTATTAGGGAAATTATTATTCTCCCCCTGTAGTTTGTCGTATTCTCCAGTCTCTCTACTCTAGTTTCAAAATTCTCCAATTTCCCCTCTCCCATGCACAAATACAACCAATCTCACCATATAAAAATAGGCATGGGAGGAGGGAAATTAGAGAATTTTGAAACTGGGGGGGGGGGGGGGGGGGGGGGGGGGGGGTGGCGGCGAGAATAATAATTTCCCTTATTATTATTATTATTTTTCAAAACCAAATACACACACTTGTCGAAATGTCGAATCTTCTGCAATGAAGATTTTCTCACCTAAGAGTCCTCTAAATGCCAGCTAATAAAACAAGTCCCTAGACCTAATAAGAAGGCAACTTTAATGCTTGGACTATGAATGAGAAGTAAACCAGAGAGACCAGGAAGAAATTTGAGACCTGATCAAACTTCTTTGTCTTTGTTCCCATTTCTGCATTGACTATACATGAGAACATTGGTGGTGGTCCTTTAAGGATTTGAATGCGGACGTTCCAGATGTGATTGGAGGTGTTACAACTTTTCTAACACCCTAATATTCAAATTCAGATTGTGCTTGAATGAGAGCAAATATATATATATTTTTATTTTTTTTGAAACAATAGAACTTTATAAAGGCACAAAGGCCACAAACCAACCAAACGCAGGGCAGCCCCCAGCACCCAAACAACGAGACAGACCAACGAGAGCAAATATATTATTTTGTTTGATGTAGGATCATGATCATTTTCCCTCGTTTAATAACGCCGCGACATGTTTGTTATGTTCATGATAATCCAACACCACCCCATTGTACTCTTGACGGATTGCACGTAATGCCAACGTAGAATTGGAAATCAGACCTGGTCTAATGCCATTAATCAATAATCCTTGTAGGTGCAAAATTTTCCAGGACAGGACTTGTAGATAGGACATATTGCCAATTTGGCTCGAAATCTCCATCCATACTGTTAACAACAAAGCTAATCCTCAAAACCCTAAAATATAAATAAAATTCGTCAAAACGCAAATTAATTGAGAAATGGAAGATATATAAATTATAATGCATACCAGTCTACATGTATCAAAAGTGAAATTCGAGACACCGTGATTCCTGAAGAAATCAGTAGCCTTGTCAACGATGATCGGACGGTGGATATTGAACTCGTGCATGCAACCGGAGCACCTATAAAAGTTCAGAGCTGGTTTGGTTGGGCTTTTGAAAAACCTCTATTTCTAAAAGGTCTAATTGTAGTAGGTCTAATAGTTGTTTGGTTGGTAGACTTTTTTTTAGAGTGACAATATTTGTACCCTTTAAAAACTGTATGTACATTCCAAATTGGTGATGACAAGGAACTTGCTACGACTATGTTTTTGTGCCCAGAGAACGTAAGAATTTATCATCCGTGAAATTGAGTGTGTTAATAGCTTAAAAGAGGTTATAAATAAAATGTATTAAAATGAATACATTCATTTAAATAAGGGTACTATTGGTATTAGGATTGGTGCTTATAGTAATGATTTAATTTTAAATTTTAGATATAGGTGTACTTATAAATATGAGTGTGCTTATCATATTTATGGGTGACAATATCCGCACCTTAACATATATCATAAAAACTCTTTCCATTTTAATAAACTATAGATTCTCTTTTAAATATATTTTCAATCTCTTTTAAGAAAATAAAAATTGATTGCTAAGTATGGAAAATGAATTAATCAAAATCACGAGACAAATTTGGTTGTGAAAAAAGTTAGTTTTAAATTAATTTTTATTATTTTTATTAGAAGAACAAAATTGTCTATAAATAGACTTTAAATTAACTATATTATCTATTTTTATTTATTTCTTTTAAACACACTTTAGACTTTTATTTATTTATTAATATTAGATGTTCTTTCTTGTAAAAAAAAAAAAATGTTCTTCAATTTCATCGAACACCTATCTTTTTATTTATTATTATTTATTATTTTTAAAAATATCATTTAATACCTAACTACTTCCACATCAATTCGGACGTGGTACAAATCTTGCATCTTTACAACTCTATCAAATAGAAAGTGGTTCTCCAATAAATAAATAAAATCTTAAAATGGTTTTTTAATGAAAAATAAATAACAAAAAATGGAGTTTGATTTTGAAAAAAACCGAGAAGAGAAAAGAAGTTAGGAAGAGAAAGAATAGTAAGAGAATTAAAAATAACACCCATTTTTTTTTACCGTATCTATCTATCCACATATTTAAACAAAGTATTTTTTTTAAAAAGTTTTTGTCATTAGTAGGATTTGAGCCCTTGGGAGTCATTTGCTCAAACCTCAAGTTCGTCCATCTACCAGATGAGCTACACTCCTGGGGGCAGATAACAACGAAATTTAAAATAATAATAGAGTTGATTAAGTAATGTAATAATAGTTATATGTGGTATGTACTTATAAAAATACAATACAGTATAATTACAGAAAGAATATTTTTGGCTTTAAATGGGGTTTATTTACAAATTAGAGATTTTTTTTTAACTTTTTAATGTGTGTGATTACGAAAGCGGTATATATAAAGTTTTTGAAGGGTGTTATTATCGCAATTTTTTTTTTTTTTTTTTAAGGTTTATTTGGAGAAGTTTCTCCTCATGAGCTTTTGTCTAACAGATGTTGTTTAAATTGTACTAGTTACTATACGAGTCTCTATTGAATTTAAAATGAACAATCTTAAAACCTCAACCAAACACTTATAAAAAAAACTCAAATAGATATTTGTAGAGCTTTTTGAAGCGGTAGAAAGTCCAACCAAACAAGCATTGAAATAGTAGAAATAAAAGAGTGTTGTTGTCATTTGTCAAAAATGAAGTAATATATATTTGCTCATAGATCAGTCACAGCCACCGCCACCGCAGCGCCACAGGAGGCGCTGCAGCCTGCAGGAGATGAGCAGTGATGGAGGACGGGCTGAGAGAAGGCACGGAGGCTCAGCTGCTGCTGCTCTGCGGTGGGAATGGATAAAGTCCTCTCATAAATATCTCAGGAGTTCACCGGGTCGGGTGAGGATTCATTATCTAGCACGACCCGACTTGTTTTTATTTTTTATTTTAAACAAATAAATAACTCCTCCAAGACAAATACAAACTATAGGAATAATAATGTTAGAGATCTTTTAATTTGTTTCGACTGTGGGTAAGGTTAATAGTTCAGATCTAGAACTAGAAGAGAATGGCTTTGCTCTGAGTAATTGTTGAAGCAAGAAGCTCATCAGAAAACGGTTCCAGCTCAGGTTTCTTCTAGAAGCAATCCAGTGCTAATCTCATTTTCAAACATTTTAATTATTTAATTGTATCACACATAAGTTTGCAACATCTCAACAGGTTTAAAAATTGTGCTCGAATATGATTTGAAACATTTGCTTAGAAGAGCACTTATTCAATTACAAATACTTAACTGGAATTTTTTGTTTACATTTGAGTTTAACCGGTTCCTCTCATCTCTGAGAGTTTTGTCTTTAGTCGAGCAAAGTTTTTCAAGACAATCACAACAACCTGATCCTTTGTTCTGTCAAGAAACTGAAAATAAGCGTATCTCCAAGACTTCTTGATGATCAAAGTGCCACAAACTCCCCAGAACCCGACAATGAAACCTAGTCCCATGCTTGTTAAAGCCACAGCTTGTCAAATTTACCTCCATCTTCATCTTCATCATCTTTTACCTCACCATCTCCGCCAGGAACCTTAGCTGTTTTATCACTTCCTTGGCATTCTTTCGGTAACGGATGCCCACAAAGTGCTAGGCTGTATTTAATGGATACTTTGTTTTCTGGACCAATCCCTCATGACTTGGGTGAAGCAATGCCCTTCTTGATGGATTTAGATCTCTCTTGGAACTCTCTAAACGGTAGCATTCCCATGTCCGTAGGCAATCTAAAGGAATTGTTTACATTGGTTATCTCACACAATCATTTGTCTTGTGAAATTCTTCATCAGTTTTGGAGTAACATGCCTTTCTTGTTTATATTAGATATGTCGTACAACAATCTATCTGGTTCAATTCCAAAATCAATAGGTTCTCTTAGTTCAGTCATGTTCTTGATACTCTCCAACAACAATCTTTCCGGTGAACTTCCCACCTCCCCGCAAACTCCAACAATTGGGCAAGTGCAACTCCACAAGAGAATGTAGCATATTGACAGTTTAAAGCCAATATGCTGCAGCCTAGCTAAGATCTACACCTCCCAAATTACGGAATTTCAAGGAAGAAAGACCGGGAAGCCATCTGAGGTCACTTTCATATGCTAAGTGATGTAGTGGAAACTCTGTCAAGAAAAACCTGCAAGAAACAAATTGAAAACAACCTACTAAAGTTCCGTTAATTCACGCACGAATACCGGAATATTAGGCTTCAAGTTCGTTGATTCACAAAGAATACTGAAATTGGGAGATAATTAGAGAAACTCTAAATTTTATAAATAAAAAATTGCCTAGCCTTTCGGCTTACATCTTAATTTAAAGCAAACAAATCCTAACCCTAATCGTATTCCTTGCAGAACAAGAAAACGAGCCTAAAAACGAAAAATTACCAAATAAGGCAAATTTGAGATTAATGCATAAACTAATACTATTGAGAATCCTAAGCACACCGGAATTGATGGAAGTCAATTCGGACTTGGAAAACTCAATTTATTGCGAAAACGAAACTTTCCTAAAACAGCAAAAACAGCCTTTTCGGGGTCTAAACGATGGAATTCGGCTAAAAAAGGTTATGCCTCAATAACTATTGAGTATTGAAGATCTTACCGAAACGCATCAACTGTGAAAATCTCACGTCATTCCAACTCTATCACCCGGACTAGTAGGAATGAAATAGCCTTTTTCCTTGGTCTTTTTCCTATCCCACCCCTCCATATATTCCAATGCCATGTAATCCAATGCTGCTGAATCACTAAGCCATTGAGATCAATAGAAAGCAAGCTTGAGAGGTTTCCCAGACTTTGAGGTATAGTTCCGGCGAAAGATGCACCAGAGAGATTGAGATATCTCAGCTTCTCTAGTGATCCAGAAGTCTGGAATTTGGACACCTAAGAAATCATTCATGCTCAAGTCCAAGTAAACTAAATCTTTCAAATGAAGCAAAGAAGGATTTATTTCACCACCCAATTTGTCAGAACTCTCTGGATATGGATTGTTGAGCTTGAGCTTGCTAACACTTCCAGTTCTGTTATTGCACCTCACTCCTCTCCATCTGCAGCATTCTTCTCCTACCCAAGATGAAAGCCGACCATGGTACACACCCAGATGCTCTGACATCAATTATCACCAGAAACAAAAGTCTTGCCATCGTATTACTTTCTCTCACTTTCTGCCTTTCTCTCGTTACGTTTCTGCAGAAAAGATAAATATCACGTTTTTCCTAAATGAATTAGAAAAACCCCAAGGCAGAACAGCAAACATCCTACAGATAAGAACCATCTAATTATTGTAGCTTCAAACTAACTTATCGTAGTGAATGACATACAAGAACAAACACTATTTTGTTATATTATCTCAACTCCAAGACACCTATCATAAATAAAACACTTTTTATTTATTTATTTATCAGAAAACAGCTTTAACATGTTTACCAAGCTAATGACACAGGGAAGAACACATTTTAGTCAGGTCCTGTTAATTATTCGTAAGGATAATTCAGAAAGGCCATTTATCCTGTTCATAAAGCACAGACTGTAGTCAAAATGTTGCAGAGAGAAACTCTTTTCTTTGATTGAGCCTTCTTTCTTTGATTAAGTTATTATTCTTTTTGCCTCTGCTTGCTGGAAAAAAAAAAAGTAAGGAAAATTTCCATGAGCTTGTAATTTGCAAACTAATTTAGTTGTGGGAACATGTTGATCTTTTTTCCATCGGTGATATAAATTTTTAGAATAATGCTGCTTCTTTCTTGTAACATAATTTGCACATATGAATATATGATAGTAAATTTGGATTATTGTTTCCGATTTCACATTTAATTTGAGATTAACAAAGCACAACTGGCAGTCTGGCATGCAAGTTGTATAAATTTAGAATCATGATGCTTTATTTAGAATCATAAATTATACGATTAAGGATCTTAGATATGATCTCAAGTTTGGCTTTGATTTCAATAGATTGTTGAATTCAGAGTGAAGTGAATCTATATCTATATAATATAGTAAAATAGAACCTCACCTTAACACGTGTCGTCGTGTGATGACTTTATCATTAAATTTTTATTAATTATTAATTATAATCTATTTCATAATATAATATATAGAATTAGTTGTAGAGGTATATAATTATTGGAACCTCACCTAGACATGTGTCATAGTGTGGTGGCTTTATCATTAAATTTTTATTAATTATTAATTATAATCTATTTAATAATATAATATATAGAGTTAATTGTGTAGATATATAATTATATAATATATAAAATCTATACAGCCACTTTAAAGTCATTAAATGATAAGTTAAATTCTAAGGGATAGAACCAATGTATGGTCATTGGAGTAATCTACGTATGAATATAATGACCATTAAATAATCATAACTATATTATATCTAAATAATCATAACTATATTATATCAATTGTTTTATATTTATTGGTTCATCTCCCTTGCATAATATGAATCACCATATTTAATAAATATTGTTAATTAGTTATATATTTATATACGGTAATATAAAGAGTTCCAAAAAGAATTCATTACAATCTTATGCTCTTCTCTAATATTTTTCTATATATAGCCCACTACCCCAATTATTTGATTCATTCCAATATTCTTAAGGTCCTCCATGTTTCTCTTTCTTGCTCTAGCTATTCATTTCAACATTTTTAAGGAAAAACGATGTAATCCATGTTTTTTTTTCTGTTTTCTTTTTCTTTATCAGGTACCCTTTTCTCCCTTCCTTACAAAATTTGCATTTCTAATATTGCTATATTATATTGTGTAAATTAACTTATGTCTTTGTGTGTTGATTTGTAGATTATGGTTTCCGATGAGGAGTCAGTTTTTTGGGATCAATTATGGTCAAGTTGCCACTGTCATATAAGGTCATCGATCTCTTGAGTGCCAATAAGTTCACAAAAGCAAGATTTTATGATATGAATACACAAATATTGTCATATTAACAACATTGGCCAATTCTAGCATCAAGCTTATTGTAAATAAGAGCTTGGTCATGGGTGTTTTGTTCTTTGGAGTTTTATGTGAATGTGAGAGGATAAGGAGACCGGTTTATATCAAATTTTTTAGATCGATTTTACTGTTTCTTTTACTGCATTTTTATGCATCCTCAAATATATATATATATATATATATATATATTTTGGTGTGTTTTTATTTAATATAATGAAAAGGTGTTTTAGAATTCTTATAATTTAGACTTGGTAACTTAACAGATTTTTCCATGACTGTTAATTTCTCAAGGTTGTCTATGTAAAAACCATTTTGGCTCATCTTTGATGCAATAATTTCAAAAGTCAAAACCCTAAAATTTTATCAAATATTTGGCATATTTATTTTATTATTATGATCCCCAAATTATAGATGATAAGCTATATATTAATTACAAAAATTACTGATCATCTATATCAATATATACCTTTTTAGTTTTGTTTTGTTTTTAATTGTTTAGAATGCATTAAATATGCAATATGATTATTTCTAAAAATAAATGGTTTTGAATTTTAATTATTCTTATAAATGGTAATAAACAAATATTTTACAAAACAAATTAAAATATCTATATAATATATTAAGCCTCAACATGCCACGTGGCGGTATGAGAAGGCTTGACCATTAATGAGTTTTTTTATAAATATTTTATATTCAACCCTTCAGTTTTATATTCAACTCTTCATTTTTTTGTTTTCAATTGACAGTTATTTTCTAAATTTAATGAAAATTATGACTATCAATAAGTCCTATATATTTCCTTTAATGCTTGATGAATAATATATTATCATAGAGCCTCAACATGCAACGTGTCAACATGAGAATGCTTGACCATTAATTAATATTTTTAAAATTATACTCAACCCTTCATTTTTTCAATTCATGGTTGATTTTCTAGATTTAATGAGAATTGTTACTATTATTAAATCATATATATTTCCTTTAATTCTTGATGAATAATATTATTATATCTAAATTTAGAAAATTTAGTATAACGGAGTCTCAAAGAGCAATAAAGATTTTGCTATTAAATAGTTATTAATAATTGTAAAAAAAATTAATAAAATAATATTTTTGTTCATAAATCACATATCAATAGATAATCAATAGGCAATCCTGTAATTAATGGAATAATGAATAAATTCTCTAAACCAATATCATAATTGATTTTTAATTATTCAGTATTTATTATTATTATTATTATTATTATTTGAAGTATTATATTATTTGGTAAATTTAAAAGACAAGCCATAAATTCTTTTTTTTTTTTTTTTTTTTTTTACCAAAGCTATTAAGTAGTTATTAAGTGTAATAACTTTTAATAATATAATCTTTTTTCATAAATCACATATCTATAGGTAATCAAAAGACAATCTCATAATTAATGGGATAGTGAATAAATTGATTTTTAAATATTAAGTTTTTTTGTTGTTGTTGTTTTTTTTGTTTTTTTTGAAGTATTCCATTATTTGGTAAGATTAAAAGACAAGCCATAATTTTTTTTTACCAACAAGCCATAAATTCGTATTAATTAGTTTTTTAAAATTATTGTTAATTAACTATATAATAATAATAATAATAATAATAATAATAATGATATATAATATTTGGTAAGTTATTTTATTTTATTTTTGGTTCATTAGGAAAATTTATTAATTATCTCATTAGTTATGGAATTGACTCTTCATTCTATTCATTATCTCATTAATTATGGGTGGCTCTTGATTTTTCTATACTATTAATTATTGTATCTTATTTTGGAGCCTTAACATGACACGTGTCTACATGAGAATGCTTAACCATTAATTAGTTTTTTTAATATTTTAAATAAATTATATTCAACCTTTCATTTTTATATTCTTCAACTCTTCATTTTTTTCAATTAATGGTTGATTTTCTAGATTTAATGAGATTTTTTTTTTGACGGTATATAATTTAATGAGAATTATTACTATTATTAGATCATATATTTTTCCTTTAATGCTTGATGAATAATATATTATCATAGAGTCTCAATATACCACATGAGAAGACTTGATCTGACCATTAATTAATTTCATGTTGGTGATGTCAATGAAATAAATCTAGAGAAATGCCCCATATTTGTTTTTCATCACCAATGCATCCAATATCTTAGACCAATAAATTAAATCATGACTATTTAAATTATTGTTGCGTTACATTTTATAAATCCTATACATCGTGTGGGATGCAATCTAGTTTTCAATTAAACTGCAAGGAATTGATTGTTTTCAAATTTTAGTGGTTATTTTTGTTATAAAATAGAAAGAAAAAGTAAAATAGATGAAGAACAATAGATAAATAATTAATATATAATTGAGAGATAGATGAGAGAAGAATTAAAACAAAGAGAGGCGAGATAAAGAGAGTAGTGCATTACTTGTAATAGTACTGATCTTTGATAATTTTTCTAACCAACCATTTACAAGAGAGACAAACTTATATATTGGCAAACAAAAGAGAGAGGGCAAGCGGGTGATATCAGGTGAGTGGGAGAGGCGGTGAGATCAAGTGGGCAAGTGAGTGGGAAAGATATTTGTGAGATATTATGGGGAGATATTTGTGAGACATTATGAGGAGATATTAGTGGGATATTTGTTTGTGATATTTGTGTGGTATTTTGTGTATAACACATGTGGTAAATCCACATATATTATAACACTCCCCCTTGGATTTATACCACATGTATTAATTTTCTAGGGAAAAACCCAATGGTATAAAACCTAAGTAAAATATATACAGTGATCTCCTGGATCTTGTGATATTGGACGTTCTCAAAACTATCTCGTTAAAAACCTTGTCAGGAAAACCCAGTGGGACAAAACCTGATCGAAGGGAAAAAGAGTATAGTGTACATATGTCCATTCTGAACTTTGCTCCCCCTGATTGTCTCGTTAAAAACCTTGTCAGGAAAACCCAGTGGGACAAAACCTGATCAAAGGGAAAAAGAGTACAATGCAAATATGACAATAGTTAATGTTTTCTTCAAAACATTTCTCACATTTATACTTTGCTAGGAAAAACCCAGTGGGATAAAAACCTGAGCAATAATATCCATTGATCTGTCGGATCAAAGTAATATTTATAATGATCTTTTAGATCAAGGTAATATATATACGATGATTAGCAAGATCAAAGTAATATTTACAATGATATTTTTTATCAAAATAACATATATACGATGATATATTGAATCAATGTAATATTTATGATGATTTTGTGGATCAAATGATTTTTGGGTGTGCTTGGAGAATTGCCTCATTAAAAACCTTATCAGGAAAACCCAATGGGACGAAAAAACCTGATTGAAAGGGAAAAGAGTACAATGCACATATGCCCCAATATAATTAATATAATTCATTTGATATGCTCCCCCTGATGAGACACTCCCCCTGATAAAAGTTATTTTAAAGCAATATTCTAGATTGCTAAACTGGGGTATACAGATGTTTATTTCATGAAATGAAATAACATCATAAATGATGGGAGGGAGTATAAGCAAAGACTTGCTTTATGGAGTAATATCCATATGGAATCTTTTCAGAATATTCTGATTGATGGATAAACATTCCATTTGATATATGCTTGACCTTCAGGTCGAGACCATATTTCCTTTCCCATATATTTCATTTTCAAACTCATTTATCAAAAATTCAAGAGTTTTTCAAGGGCTCTCTAGGAGCTCCAATTAAATTCATATCATTAACATATGTTGTGAATATAGTAAATTTGAATTCTGATTCTTTGCGAAGACACTTGGGTATATAATATAATTATTATACCCTTATTTTATCAGATATTCACTGAGACGGTTATTCCACATCCGTCCAGATTGTTTTTAATCCATATAAGGTGTTGTATGCATAAATTCGCCAACCCGACACGTTATCAAAAAGAGTCAATAAAGATTGCCACGTCACTCATTGACCGGGTCAATAAAGGAAATGTGACAAGTCAATGTCAAAGTACCTCGAAACCAAAAAGGTCAGAAACACGCTCGCCGAAACTGGATATGTACTCGCCAAATCTAGATATATGGTCGCCGAAGAAACGAAACCCAGAAATAAATGTACTCGCTGCACCAGCATACCGGGCCTAAACCGACTCGGCAGAAACACGGAAATAAACCCTACACTTTAGAAAACTCATAACAACAAGGAATCAAGGGGGGAAAAGGAGAAGACCTATCTGTATCCGCAGCAACGTGGGATTCCCAGTACGAATCTGAAAGGAAATCCTACTATGAGCAGGACTAAAATCAAGGGAAAAACCCTAAATATCATGTATAAATAGAACCACCTATCCCACGAGAAGGGGGTCCAGAAAATCGAGAGAAAAGAGAGCAACTGTAAGAGAGATCTAAGCGTGTAATAAGGCAACGAAAACCTAGTATTATTTTTCTGCCCTCAGGGGCGCCGTGGTTTTTTCCCATTCAAGGGTTTTCCACGTAAAATCTGTCTTTTGCATGCGTTCTTAATTTTCTTGTTTTATATTAAATTGATATAATTGTTGAGTGCGTGGCAATCCAAATTTCACCGTCAACATAAGGATTTTTGTATGTTCATCAAATACAGATTACGAGATCTCGATTTACATGCTTCTAGCATTTTAAATCCTTCCGGGATTATAAATATCTGCATTGAGTGAATCATATAGATAAATTATTATTACGTCTGAAGACGCCTTTCAAGCCTTTCAAAGGCAGCCAATTTTATCAAAAATTCGGAATGTAATCGTATTCATCAATAGTGAATACTAAGTTTCTGTAAGAAACCTTGTATTACGAGTAGTGCCCCATATATTATGATCTCGTTTTTCTCATTACGTTTCCGTATAAAGACCCATTAGTATCCAACTAATTTGACATCTCCAGGTGTCTGGAGTACTATTGGTCTAAATACTTTATGTTTGGCATATGAAGTCAATTCTTCTTGAATTGCTTATTTTCACTTAGGCCAATTATGTCTTTTGTATACAATCATTGATATTATGAATATCATAATTATCATTTATAATTTCAGTAGCGCTACTGTGTATAAAAATACATCATCAATGATTGTTTCTTTATGATTCCATATTTCTCTTATATGATATATAGAAATTTTCTCAATTTCAATATACTTGAATCTCTGTTGAGATTTCTTCCATTACAATGGATTTAGTCATTTCATAGACTTGTGTCTCATTAGATATATCAGACTCATTCAGAGTTGATTTAGAGAAAGTGGATTTATTTATAACTCGAGTTTTGTTTACATTAGGATCCTCATAACAACACCTTTAAAAAAGGTTCATAAGCTTATGATATGCATCAGATGATTTATTTGTTGTCATTTACTCTGATCATTCTTTAGGAACAATCACCCGGCCGGGGTTTATGAGATGACAACTTATAAAATCTTGTTACCTTTAATATATCAAGTAACAGATTAATAATTATCTGATGATTAATTATCTTTCGTATTTGAGTGGTACAAAGATTTGAAATGAGACACATTTATATATAGAGAACCGAACCGGTATCTCTATTTTGTATAAGAGTAACTTTTCATTTACTCATTCTGGAGAAACATTCCATTTGGAAATTAATCAATATAATGATATATAGATTGTACGTAAAAATATAAACTCTCAGAAGTTTAAATGATCTAATAGAGATTAATCAAAATCAAAATTAATCTCATAATGATATATAATTCTTATCTTAGATCATGCCAGAGATGAAATAAGGAGATATATTACACAATCAAATATCTTAAAAATGTTAGCAATTCAATGACCAATTACAAATTGTAATGGTAAATACCAATGATAGGTAGTGAGTCATAGATGAATGCATCAACATGTAATATAGAATGTCCCATATAGAAATCGGTAATTTGTATTGAAATAATAAAGTTCTCGTAATTACCTGGAAACATTTGATAAGTGATTCTACTCACCCATTCTGATTATGTGTATATACGAAAAATGGATGTTGAACATCGATCTCAACTGGAGACGTTTGATAATACATAAACATGTGATCATCTCGTAGATGCATCAACTAGAACCATAAAATAATGAAAGGGTTCTTTTGGTGGATGAATATGTCCACATATATCCCCTTGAATGATAGGTATTCAAAACCAACTTTAGAATGAGATGGTTTATTTGGTGGATGAATATATCCACATATATCCCCTTTTCTGATCAGCGATATAATCCAGATGATAAATCACACAACTTTTCTACAATAAGTTTCTGGCCTGAATCATGCACAGATATTCAACACTCTTTTTTATTCATAGTTTTAATATGACATTAATAAAGTTATATGTCTTTGATCTAAACAGATTTCTTTATATTCTGATTGAATGATATAAATTATCATTGATACACAATTTAATACTGTCTGGTAATAAGATTGTGGCTCTTCTAGAGCATTTAACCAGATCCGCTGAATCTGATATGGTATTAACTTTATATGCTTTTGAACTAAACATATTTCTTTATGTTGTTCTTTAAATAATATCAAGTATCATTGATACATAATTGAGTATTGTTTAATAACAATATCGTGGCTCTTCCAGAGCTTTCTATCAGATCCGTTGGACCTGATACATAATTTAGTATTGTTTGATAACAATATCATGGCTCTTCCAGAGCTTTCTATCAGATCCGTTGGACCTAATACATCAATAACATTTGCTCTCAGCAAAAGTCGAATTCATAAAATATTTTCTGACTCCGCAGAATTATATGAGTCGTTGCACTCTCAGCAAGACATATATTTTTCCTTCTAGGAATTTTATGGACATTATGTGTAATGTCATTTTATATCTCATCTGCAATGATAATAATTCCCCCTTTATTTTTAGAGAAATTACAAAACTGCCCTTGATTTTGCAAAATCATGGAAAGGTCCTCAAAAATTTTATTAATTATAAATCAACCCCAAAACTCTTTGAAAATTGCAAATTGTACCAATAAGTTTTGGTAATTATAAATTTATCCAAAATTTTGTCAAAATTACAAAATGACCCAAAATAATTGCAAAACAGTCCATGAAGAATATCCAATTCTCCAAAAATGGCCCAGAGCAAAAATGAGCTATGATCGATGTGGACCAGATCATGGGTCATGACTGACGATCTCTGATCGTTGTCGTAAAACGTATTGGGCTGATGTGAAAACCAACGAAGCCCACCGACAAGGTGGCGTTGACCCGAGGAGGTGATGGGTTTGGGTTGAAACCAACCAACCCAGAAGCAAACCCAGATCGGGGTTTGGTGATACCAAAACAGATGATCTGATGATCCAACACCAATTACATTCACATGTTCATCAAGTTCATCTACTGTCAAGTAGACTATTGCTCTCATAATTCCCTTTTTCAGCAACTCTAGATTTTGCTCTCCAGGAGTATCAAACACGAATGAAATGGATAAATTATTACATCCAGTTTCATTTTACGTTAGGATCTTAAATTCTGTATGTGATACTCACATCATCCTGTTGGATGTGTATGAAATGAATAAAATATTATTTTCAATTTCATTATACATTGAGATCTTAAATCTCTTTTATGATACTCACACCATCATGTTGGATGTGTAAATCTTTCTCTGAATACTGCTATTTATGAGTATCAAGCATGTATGAAATGGATAAAATACTATTTCCAATTTCATTAAACTTTAGGATCTTAAATCATTTTTATAATACTCACAACATCCTGTTGGATGTGTAAAATCCCTTTTCTCAAATGAATGATATGTAAATATATCATTTTATATATATGAGATAAAATAAAATCATGAATTATAATGATTTTTCGAACTTCCGGTTAGACCATGAACTATAAGTTCATATATAAAATTCAGAAAACTTCAGATTCTGATTGGATTTGAAGCCCTAGTTCCAATTAATGAAGTATGGTATTCATGAATATAACACTGGATCCAGAATTCCAGGTTTTTGTCGGTTTTCAAAACCATGCCTTATGGCATTCATGTATATAACACTGGATTCAAAATTCCAGGTTCTCGTCGGCTTTCAAAACCGTGCCGATTTAAATATAATAATTTCAGAAACTTTAAGTTCTGGTTCGTCGGTCTAGCCAATCTCATATGTTTAGTAAATAAACAGTTCCAGAACGGTATATATGTTCTGTAAATAAACAATTCCAAGAGGCTGAGCTCACCTGTTATGTTCCATAAATAAATAGTTCCAGAACGGTATATATGTTCTGTAAATAAACAATTCCAGGAGGCTCAGCCTACCTATTTATGTGCATAAAAATAAACAATTCCAGGAGGCTGAGCTCACCTGTTATGTTCCGTAAATAAATAGATGATCCATTGTCGGCATAAGCCAGTTTATACGGAATATATACAGATTCAGAATATTGAGATTTTAGAGAGAATAAATTCAGAACTATATATATATGTTCCGTTGTCGGCAAAAACCAGTTTATACGGAATATATACAGATTCAGAATATTGAGATGTAATCTAATCACCCATCAGAGATCATTTTTACTTACATACGATCGTGCTGATAACGTGTTATAAAATAGAAAGAAAAAGTAAAATAGATGAAGAACAATAGATAAATAAATAATATATAATTGAGAGATAGATGAGAGAAGAATTAAAACAAAGAGAGGCGAGATAAAGAGAGTAGTGCATTACTTGTAATAGTACTGATCTTTGATAATTTTTCTAACCAACCATTTACAAGAGAGACAAACTTATATATTGGCAAACAAAAGAGAGAGGGCAAGCGGGTGATATCAGGTGAGTGGGAGAGGCGGTGAGATCAAGTGGGCAAGTGAGTGGGAAAGATATTTGTGAGATATTATGGGGAGATATTTGTGAGACATTATGAGGAGATATTAGTGGGATATTTGTTTGTGATATTTGTGTGGTATTTTGTGTATAACACATGTGGTAAATCCACATATATTATAACAATTTTGTTTTTATTTATGCCAATTTTTTTGATTTTGGTAGAATTTGAATCTCATGGTTAAGTGTCAGTTGTCTGAACTACACTTCATTATTATTATTTTTTCACGTTTATAAATTTAATTATTATTTTTTTCTATTAAATGTTGAATGTAGCTTCATCTTCTTGTATATTGGGTTCTCTTGGTGTGACAAATTTGCATTTTTGTTAGCTGTTTATTTGTCTACAAAGTGAGTGCAAGAGAATGAAAATGCGAATGCCAATCTTCCTTAAACTTTTGCAGGCAGGCATATTTTAGAGAGCTGCTCTGTATTTGCTTATCAAATACTCTTAATGGATAAAACATAGGTTCATCTTTCAAGGTTAGTAATCACCAATCAGTTGTAACTTTTTTAGTTTAGAATTAAAATTATGTTTAGGTATTACATAGTAAGTTGCTTATAGTTTTAAGTGTCATCTATTTTTCACTTGCCTACTAATGTAAACGAGAATGATCAACATGTTAGAGAGGATTGTGAGAGCATTCTTTTGTAATAGTCCTATATGTTGTTTTTACAGGTTCTAAAGACTTAATATACTTTTAGTTGAATTGAATTTGTGTTGTTGTGACATATTTGGCTATTGTGTTATTGTGTATTATTTTTTCCCTTTAAGCGGATGCCTAACTCTAAATTGGATTTAGTTACAGGTGACTATTGTGACTGGCTTTTCTAGCAACCTTACTGCTGTTGGAGGTAGATTCTAGAACTACTGCTTCCTATTATAATTGCTTTATAATTTTTTGTTATTATATCCCCATATTATATAATTTAAAATTCCAATCTGTTAATTATTGGAGATGTCACAGATGCTTACAGAGAAACAAATGTCATTATTATATAATTTTGTAGGTTTTAGATTGTTTACCCTCAAGCAACCAGAAGATACCTACAGATCATGGAGAAGTAAGTATTAAATTTAAGAATATAATAAATTTTTGGATATAATTATTCAAAATAGAGCTTCCAATTTGGGTTGTGCTGTTGTTTTGGCTCTTTGTTGTTCCTTCCTGTGTTGTTGTTTTGTCTCTTTCTATCTGTCTACTGTGTTTATGCTGTTGTTGGTTTTTGCTTTGTGTTGGGAACGGGAAAGTTGTTAGAGAAGGGAAGATTGCTTCAAAAGATCCTATATCAAAAGTACATCATATTCCTCATAGCTCAGATTATTGGAAGATTGCAGTGACACGTGCGATTGTGGAGGATATATTGTTGATCCATCCAACCTTCGAATTTCAAGTTTTTGGTTATGCAATTGGAAGTTTTATTGCATGGCCTAAAAGCTATGTTATCTTCGACTAGTTTTTAGTATGTTTTAGGGTAGTTGAATAAATGGTGTGGTAGTAGATTTTGTAATATGTTATTGGTAGTAGACTTTATGACAATTTAATATTACATTTTGAATATTCAATTTGATAGTATAATAGTTTTTAATTGTAATCGCATGTCAATTTTATTTGTTATTAATTAGTTTAAATAGTGTTTCATAGGTAATAATTTTTATATTTGCAGCATTTTTTTTTTTGGTTTAAACATTTATTTACACTGCATTTTTTTGCTATCCCTAAACGTCTTTTACGCAGCATTTTTTTGTTATCCCAAAACATCTCTTACGTGACAATTTTTTGTTGCCCCAAATCGTCTCTCATGCGGCATTTTTTGGCTGTTCCAAAATATTTATTTTACGGCATTTTTTGGTTGCTCTAAAACATATCTTATACGGCATTTATTACATGTTATAATAGATTAATATTCTTTTACGACCCCCTTCATAATGACATTTTATTAAATGCCGTAATTTTTTTTTTAAAGTTCATTAATATCACTTTTTCTTGTAGTGCCAGAAGGGTCCGTAAAGCCTTTTTTGAACTGTAGAAGTGCTTTCCTTTCAATTGCTTTGCAGGCCACACCAGATTGACCATGTGAGAAAGCAGTGTAATGGTTTCTTGGTACAAAATTCCAAATATTAGCACAAGAGAAAGTACTTTCATTGAAGCAGTTTTGTAACTCATTGCTGTTATTCATACAAGAAGATGCTACAAGGTTCTAACTTAAATAAGCTTTGATCCAGGTTATGCTATGTAATGATGTAACCTCAATTACATGTCATCAAAACAATAAATTTCAGAAAATGAAGTGGGAAAACAAGGCTATTTTCTAGGAAAACAAAATTGGGTCTACAAGTGGGTCTAAATATCACATATAAAAAGTTTCTCTTTCCTTCTCCTGATTTTTATTAATATTTTCTCACCATAAAAGTCTTTCCTGTTCAACCATAACAAGGTTTAAAAGAGAGTCAAATGTGGAATATTATCAATGAACATATTTTCTGGTTTGTTTGTGAGTTGGTGTCTACATCTTACCAATCTTTTCTTATGAAAGTTACATCTAACATCCTTATTAACATAAGAGGTCTTTGTTCATAACCATCGTACTTAAAGTAAGAAAGCAACAATAGTATTTAAAAAATCTAACACACCCCCTCTGGTGCAAAATTAACGGGCTTGCCAACAAATTCAGTAACCAGGTATGGGGACCTGATCCTGGGATAATAAAACTCTTATATCATATTAGTAACTATTAGACCTAAAAGTTTATAGGCAATGACCCAACAATAGTTTTTAAACAATTCTTGTCCTGCTTTGGTAATTTCCAAATATAAAAAACATAGGAGGTCCTGTCCTTTTGTTCATAAGAAGACAACATTTTTGCTGGGACTATGAATGAGAAGTAAACCAGAGAGACCGGAAAATTTGGAACCCGATCAAACTTCTTTGTTTTTGTTCCCATTTCAGCATTGACTAGATGAGCACATTTGAAACGCTGACGTTTCGAGATATGATTGGAGATTTGATGCTCAAATGCTAATGTTACAACTTTTCTAACAGCCCAATATTCAAATTCAGATTGTGCTTCAACGAGAGCAAAGATATTATTTTTGTTTCACATAGATAGGATCATATGATGTTTTCCCTCGTCTGATCACATGACATCTTTGTAATGTTCATAATCCAACACCGTCTCTACTGTACTCCTGATGGATCGCACGTAACGTCAACATAGAATTGGAACTACGTGTTAGTAACCAACAAGCACAAAAGCTTAAGGCTTAGGGCCAGTTTGATATTGATTTTGATAAGTTAAAATCAACTAATTTCATAATTTTGGAAAAGAAAGATGTTTGGTTAAGTTAAACCTTTCAAAAAGTGATTATTTAAGAATCTTCCTTAATTTGGCGGTGATGTGAGAAGTGAGTGAAAAGGGTACTTCTCAAGAGTGACTATGAAATAATCTATTTTAGTATATAATGAATCATTTAAAACACTCAAATTGCCCGCATTAGTTTAACTTAAAGACAGATTTGTCCATATATTTGTTTCCTAAATGGATATCTTTCAATCTTAATCTCTCATCATTTAAAAGTTTATTCTCATTCATAATACAAACTCTGTTGTGAGTTCAAAGATTTTTTTAATCACTTTTTTAAGAAACTTTTACAAGTACGTCAAATAATTTTATTTTGATCTAGACCATCATCATTATTTTCATTGAGTAAGTGATAACTGATAGTTATGATTTTTACATTTGAATTTATACATCAAATTTATGTTTACGCGTATGAATTGAATTTTAATAAATTAACGTGGTATAAAAAATAGATAAAGAAATATTTTGGAGAGAAATTGCAGAATGATATTAAATTGTTGAGTGATGCTTTTGGCACACCCCCTACTGATCTATTTATATCTCATTTGTTTAAATTTTGATTTAATTAAATAAAGTTAAATGTTTTTATTATTTTATTTTATTTATTTCCAAAACTATCCTTTTACTTATTTTTCAAACTTAATAAATCTCATCTCTAATATCTCTATCTATCTCAGATCTCTTTATCTCTGGTCTCATTTTTCTCTCACCTTCCATGAACGAATATTTTTTTTTTCTTCTTATTTTTTAATTTTTTATTATTATTATTTTTTTAACATCAAGCTTTATAGAAAAGGCCAGGAAGTCACAGGATAAAGAATATGCAAATAGCCCCAAAAAAAGAGCAACCCAAGACAAAACACACACATAGAGAGAAAAAAACGAAACAACCCACAAACAAAATGAAACAAGAAGCAATGAGCAAGTATTTGTTTTGGTTATCATCATTTCACTTTCAGATTCTAAAAGAGTAATGAGATTAAATAATAATCAATATCTCACCTGTCTAATGCACCATAAGTGTTTGATTTATTGTTTAAATAGGATCCGTACAAGTATTTTTAGGGTTTAAGAGTTATGAAAAAAAAAAAAAAATTTCAAGAAAAAGATTAAAAGAACGTTTTTTTTTTTTTTTTTTTTTTTTTGAGAAGGAGTGTGGTGTTTTATTAGATTTACTTTATATAATTTTTTTTCTTCTTAAATTATATGTCTCTTTTAGTAATTTTGATAAAGGAAAAAAAATAATACTAAATAATTAAAAAAATGGGGCATAAATAGATCAGTAAGGGGTGTACCAATAGCAAGTGCCTAGACCTATTAAGAAGGCAACATTAATTCTTAATGTGAATGAGAAGTAAACCAGAGAGACCAGGAAACTTGAGACCTGATCAAATTTCTTTGTCTTCGTTCCCATTTCTGTATTGACTACATGAGAACATTGGTGGTGGTCCCTTTAAGCATTTGAATGCGGACGTTCGAGATGTGATTGGAGGTGTTACAACTTTTCTAACACCCCAATATTAAAATTCAGATTGTGTAATATTCAGATTGTGCTTCAACGAGAGCAAAGATATTATTTTTGCTTCGTGTAGGATCATGATCGTTTTCCCTCATCTAATAATGCCGTGACGTGTTTGTTATGTTCATAATCCAACACCGTCCCTAATCCCTATTGTACTCCTGATAGATCACACGTAACATCAACATAGAATTGGAAATCAGACTTGGTCTAATGCCATTAGTCAATAATCCTTGGAGGTGAAATTTTTTCCAGAACAGGACATGCAGATAAGACGGTGTGGAGACTAGGACAGCTAAAAAAAAAAAAAATTTAGGACTACTGAAATTGAATATGTAGAATGACTAGATATTGATCCAACAACCTCAACAAATCTATATATAGTGTTGTGAATTTATCAAGTGCATCCCACAAAAATTGGAGCTGCAATGATCATGGCAGATACCAAAACCTCCTGTCAATTTCTTTTACTAGTTGTAATCTTTTCTTCCGGGTTCTTCTATCTTGAAACTGTTAGACTTGGCTCCTGTGACACCAAACACAACGTCAGTTGCATAGAGAATGAGAGAAAAGCACTTGTCAAGTTCAAAGCAGGTCTCATAGATGCTTCACTTCGGCTATCTTCTTGGGTTGGCAAGGACTGCTGTCGATGGGACGGCGTGCAATGCAACGGCAGTACAGGACATGTCACCAGGCTCAAACTTGGCAAAACAGCTGCTGATGCTTTAAGTGGTCAGATAAGTCCTTCTTTGCTTGATTTGAAACATTTAACATACTTAGACCTCAGTTCCAACAGTTTTGAAGGAATCCCAATTCCAGACTTCATTGGATCGCTTACGACATTGAGATATCTCAATCTCTCTGGTGCTTCCTTTGGTGGAACTATTCCTCCAAACCTGGGAAATCTTTCCAGGTTGCTCTATCTTGATCTTAACAGCTTTTCACTCGAGTCAAACGAGAATGATCTACATTGGCTATCAGGTCTTTCTTCTCTGAAACATCTAAATTTAGGAAATACTGATCTTAGCAAAGCTAAAAATCAGTGGTTTCAAGCTGTGAACATGCTTCCATCACTTGAAGAATTGCACCTACCAGCTTGTGGACTTTCTACTATTCCTTCCTCAGTTCCACTTGTTAATCTCACATCCCTTTCAGTACTTGATCTCTCCAACAATGGCTTCAACTCCTCAATGCCTTCCTGGCTTTTCAACTTGACCGGTCTTGTCTACGTTGATCTCAGCTCTAACAATTTCCGGGGTGAGCTTCCTGATGAATTTGCAGACTTGAAATTCATCCAACACATTGATTTGTCTGAGAATTCGTATATAGAAGGCAAATTATCAACAAGGTTAGGCAAGCTTTGCAGTTTACGAGTGCTTGATCTTTCTTTAAACAAAATTAGTGGTGAGATGACAGAATTCACTGATGCTTTATCAAAATGCAGCAATTGTAGCTTAGAGTTCTTAAATTTGGGGTACAACAAACTGGGTGGGTTTCTTCCTGACTCCTTTGGGCACCTGAAAAACCTGAAACATCTTCTACTAATGAGAAACTCATTTTCAGGTTCAATTCCCAAATCCATTGGAAATTTGTCATCCTTAGAAGAATTCTACCTTTCAGAAAATGGGATGAAAGGAAAAATTCCAGTCAGTTTAGGACAGCTCTCATCACTAGTTGCATTAGACCTAAAAAATAATCAATGGGAGGGTATCATAACAGAAGCTCATTTGTCTAATCTCACCAGATTAAAAGAGTTGTCCATTTTCCTGACATTTAGCAACAACACCTTGATCTTCAATGTGAGTTCTAACTGGATTCCTCCTTTCAAACTCACATTCCTCAACCTTAAAAATTGTCAATTGGGTCCTCGATTCCCTATGTGGCTGCGATATCAAAATGAACTTGAGTATGTGTCTGTTTGTAACGCTAAAATTTCCGGCACCATACCATATTGGTTTTGGAAGTTAGATTTGATTCTATATCGCCTAGACCTTAGCAATAATCAATTGAGTGGTAGGGTTCCAAACACAATAAAATTCAGTCCTCAAGCCACAGTTTTCTTGAATTACAACCGCTTTACAGGTCCTTTGCCACTGTTGTCATCAAATGTGATTTCATATCATTTTGATCATAATTATTTTTCCGGACCAATTCCTGAAGACATCGGTGAACAAATGCCTATGTTGACAGATGTTGATCTTTCTTTTAACTCTCTGAATGGCACCATTCCCTTGTCAGTAGGGAAACTAAGTTCCTTGCTGACTCTTGTCCTCTCCAACAATCATTTGACCGGAAAAATTCCTGATTTCTGGAATAATATTCCAGATGTGTTTGTCATAGACATGTCTGATAACATTTTATCCGGCAAGATACCAAGTTCCTTGGGCTCACTAAGTTCATCACTGAAATTCTTGACGCTGAGCAATAACCATTTATCTGGGGAAATCCCTTCTGCCTTGAAGAACTGCACAGACATTAACACCCTGAATCTTGGAGACAATAAACTTTTGGGTGAAATTCCGGCGTGGCTAGGAGAAACGACCCCATCTCTGTTGATTTTACGTCTTCGATCAAACATGTTTTACGGGGAGATTCCCTCAGATATATGCAAGCTTTCGTCTCTTCATATACTGGATCTTGCTGAAAACAATCTTTCAGGATCAATTCCCTCATGCCTCGGCAACTTGAGTGGCATGGCATCTGATGTTGCAGATCGATACGAAGGGCAGTTGCCTGTGGCAACCAAGGGAACAGAGTACTTGTACACGGAAACTCTCTCTCTTGTAAACAGCATTGACCTTTCTATAAACAATCTTTCCGGGAAGGTGCCTGATCTGAGTAATCTTTCAAGACTGAGCACCTTGAACATGTCCATGAATCACTTGAGTGGAAAAATACCTGAGAGCATTGGGAGCTTACAGAGGTTGGAAACTCTAGACCTCTGCAGAAATCAACTTTCCGGACAGATCCCAATTAGCTTAACTTCCTTGACATTCTTGACTCACTTGAACCTGTCATACAACAATCTCTCTGGAGAAATCCCATCAACCAACCAATTCCAGACCCTCAATGATCCGTCCATTTATCAAGGTAACCTTGCACTTTGCGGGTCTCCACTGTCCAACAAATGCAAGAAAGACAGGGGAACATCCCAGTCTCCTGAGGATGGCGATGAGAAGAGAGACAATGAAGACGAAGACAACTTGGAGAAGGCATTGTTTTACAGCAGCATAGGACTTGGATCTGCGGTGGGGTTTTGGGGAGTTTGTGGAACTTTGACATTGAACAAGTCCTGGAGAGTTGCCTATTTTCGATACGTGGATGACATGAAAGATAAACTAATCTTGGTAGTCTTACTATGCTTAGCTCGATTCCGGAGATTGACAAACAGAGACGGAAGCTGAGGAAAATAAAATGGTATGTATTCAACCGATCCGTGAGAAGGACTTGGTTACTTAGTTGTTTCAATAAGTGGATGCTTTACGAACGGTTCACTACTGTATATCAATATTGCTTCCACATTTCATGCTTTCTTGTTTCCAGTTGTCAGGGTTGTGATTTAGTTGTTTTCATTTGTTAGCAGTTGTTAAGATTGTGACTTAGTGGTGTAGAACGTGTGTCTCCTTTGGCTTATAAATAGCCTGGGAACCAGTTGAATAATTTAGTCAGAGAGAATTATATTTCCAAACTCCTCCTTTTCTAAACTTTCTTCTTCTAAGCTACCAATTAGCTGTCTTAAACAAATTACACAAATTACAGAGCATTCTATCCATGGATACTTGTGGGAAATCAAACGCCGAGATTCTAGCTCGCCACGAGTCTAGTTTCGATCAAGTTAACGCAATTCTACAGGCAGTCCTCACGGAACTGCAAGCCTTGCGCGTTACCCATAAACAGCCCACCAACGAGAGAGACATGAACCCTTTTGCTCATGGCGACTCTTCCCAAAACCAAAACTCCACCCGAACCAAATCCCAGCAGACTGATCGATCCATTTCTATAATTGTTTTAGACCCCTATTTCCTATTATTTTTGTTTCGTTCTCGAGTGAAATTTGTTATTTAATGTGTTTTGTGAGAATTTTATAGGTAATCTTCCCTAAATAGTTGTTTTGAGCTTAATTGGAGAGTAACTACATTAACCAAGAAGAAGAAAAAGCCTCCAATAAGCTCTACCTTGTACACAAATGGAAGTTAGTTAATTCCATTCCCTTTAAAATAAATAAATAATTACATTATGATATCTTCTTCTCAACTTACTAGAATCAATTAAAAAATTCTTCATTTAGAATCTTCGGTGCACACCGCACACCGGGCTACTAAAAATTTGATACGTGACGGATTTTAAATAAATATCACATCCAAAAAGTTTTTCTCTTTCCATCTCTTGATTTTTTTTTTAATATTTTTCAAAACCAAATACCTGCACATGTCAAATCTTCAATAGACCCCAATGGACGGGTGCAATGAAGATTTTCTCACCTTAGAGTCCTCTAATGCCAGCTAATAGAGCAAGTGCCTAGACCTATTAAGAAGGCAACATTAATTCTTGGACTATGAATGAGAAGTAAACCAGAGAGACCAGGAAACTTGAGACCTGATCAAACTTCTTTGTCTTTGTTCATTGACTAGATGAGAACATTGGTGGTGGTCCCTTTAAGCATTTGAATGCGGACGTTCGAGATGTGATTAATTGGAGGAGTTACAACTTTTCTAACACCCCCAATATTCAAATTCAGATTGTGCTTAAAAGAGCAAAAGATATTATTTTTGTTTCATGTAGGAATATGATCCTTTTCCCCGATGGATTGCACGTAACGTCAACGTAGAATTGGAAATCAGACTTGGTCTAATGCCATTAATCAATAATCCTTGGAGGTGAAAATTTTTCTAGGACAGGACGGACATTTAAGATTGGATGTACCGCCAATTGGGCTTCAAATCTCCATCCATATTGTTAATAACAAAGCCAATCATCAAACCATAAAAATTAAATAAAATTCGTCCAAAAACAAATTAATTGAGTAATGGTAAATATATAAATTATAATACATACCAGTCTACAGGTAACAAAAGTGAAATCTGATACACTGTGATTCCTGAAGAAATCAGTAGCCTCGTCAATGATGATTGGACGGTGGAGATTGAACTCGTGCGTGCAACCGGACAAGTAGAAGTAGAAGTGAAATCTTTTAATTTGTTTCGACTGTGGGTAAGGTTAATAGTTCAGATGTAGAAGTAGAAGGGAATGGCTTTGCTATGAGTAATTCATCAACAGTTGTTGAAGCAAGAAGCTGATCAGAAAACGGTTCTAGCTCAGGTTTCTTCTAGAAGCAATCCAGTGCTTCACAAGTCTTTATTAGCTACTCTGTTCAATCGTAGATCATGAGTGCCATCATAGAAGATTAAGTATTGTGTGGGATTAAAGAAAAATCTGCATCTATAATCTCATTTTCAAACATTTAAATTATTTAATTGTATCACACGTAAGTTTGCAATATCTCAACAGGTTTAAAAATTGTGCTTGAATATGATTTGAAACATTTGCTCAGAAGAGCACTTATTCTATTACAAATACTTAGTGGTAATTTTTTGTTTACATTTGAGTTTAACCGGTTCCTCTCATCTCTGAGAGTTTTCTCTTCAGACGAGCAAAGTTTGTCAAGACAATCACAACAACCCGATCCTTTGTTCTGTCAAGAAACTGAAAATAAGCGTATCTCCAAGACTTCTTGATGATCAAAGTGCCACAAACTCCCCAGAACCCGACAATGAAACCCAGTCCCATGCTTGTGAAAAGCCCCAGCTTGTCAAATTTACCTCCATCTTCATCTTCATCAACTTTTACCTCACCATCTCCACCAGGAACTTGAGATGTTTTATCACTTCCTTGGCATTCTTTCGGTAACGGATGCCCACAAAGTGCTAGGTTGCCCTCATAAATCGATGGATCAATGAGCGTTTGAAACTGGTTGGCTGATGGTATTTCCCCGGATAAGTTATTGTATGACAGGTTCAAGTGATTCAAGAATCTCAGTGAAGGCATGCTCGGTGGAATAGGGCCAGCAAGCTTGTTCCTTGGCAGGTCCAGAGTTTCTAACCATTCCAAGTTTCCAATCTGTAATGGTATTTTTCCTGTCAAATGATTCCAGGACAAATTCAAGGTGCCCAAATGAATAAGGCTTGTAAGCTCTGTCGGCATCTCTCCTGATAGATTATTGTTCGACAAGTCTATACTATTAACAAGGTAAAGAATGTTGAAATATTCTAAAACTCTCCCTTTTGTTACAACTTCCAAGCTTCCCTCGTATTGCTGTGTTTCTGATGGTTTAACTTTCATGCGACTCAAGTTTCCTAGACATGGAGGAATGAATCCTGACAGATTATTGTGAGACAGGTCCAATATGTGAAGAGTAGAAAGACTGCATATTTGAGAAGGTATGTTCCCACCGAAGAAGTTGGACCGCAAACTTAAAATTGACAATGATGGCATGCTTTCTCCTATCCAAGCTGGAAGGTTTCCGGAAAGTTTCTTGTCACCGAGATCTAGACTTTCCATTGAAGTGCAGTTTTGCAGGGATGGGGGAAGTTCACCGGAAAGATTGTTGTTGGAGAGTATCAAGAATTTGACTGAACTAAGAGAACCTATTGATTTTGGAATTGAACCAGATAGATTGTTGTACGACATATCTAGTATATATAGACAAGAAAGGCATGTTACTCCAAAACTGATGAGGAATTTCACCGGACAAATGATTGTGTGAGATTACCAATGTAATCAATCCCTTCAGATTGCCTACGGACATGGGAATGCTACCGTTAAGAGAGTTCCAAGAGAGATCGAAATCCATCAAGAAGGGCATTGCTTCACCCAAGTCATGAGGGATTGGTCCAGAAAACAAAGTATCCATTAAATACAACTTTGTCACGTTAGATGACCAGAGTGGGAGACGACCTTCAAAGCGGTTCGAACTCAAATCAACAGTGGATGAATCGAGGAAGCTTATGGAGTTTGGGACTTTTCCACTCAAATTATTGTAAGCAACATCCAGTTCTTGCAATTTCAAATCCAACCGCAAGAACCAATCTGGTATGGTGTCTGAAATCTTAGCATTGTTGAGAACCACAGTGTTCAGCTCACTTTGATTTCTGAGCCATGTTGGAAATTTAGGACCCAGTTTGCATGATCTAATGTTGATGTATCTGAGTTTGAAAGGAGCAATCCAATCAGAATTGATGTTAAAAACCAAGGATATGTTTTTTGATAGCTTGTAAAATGACAACTCTGTTAGGCTTGAGAGGTTCATGAAATGAGCTTCAGTTATGACACCTTCCCATAAGTTTTCAAAGAGATCTAACACTTTCAATGCTGAGAGTTGCCCAAGACTTTCTGGCATCCCATTCATTTGGTTACCCGAGAGGTAAAATTCCTCCAAGGACGACAGGTTTCCGATTGATGGAGGAATTGAACCTTGAAACGAGTTATACCGAAGATTAAGATATCTTAAGTTATTAAGATATCCTAAAGAAATGGGAAGATTACCAATCAGTTTATTGTATCCCAACTCTAGACTCATTAGGCTGCTGTTAGTGCATTCAGATAAGACATTGATAAAATCTGTTACCTCACCGGTGATGTTGTTCGTTGAAAGCTTCAATGTCTGCAAATTGCATAGCTTCCCCAAATTTCTAGGTATGCGGCCTCCAATGTATGAATTTCCAGACAAATCAAGCTGTCGGAGAGAATTCAAGCTTGCAAATTCTCCTGGAAGATCACCTTGGAGATTGTTGGAGTTAAGGTCAAGATTTACAAGGCTACTAATGTTAAATAGCCAGTGAGGAATTGTGGGGTTGAAACCATTGTTGGAGAGGTCAAGCACCGAAAGGGACGTAAAATTCAGAGATGGAAGATTTTGAGGCAGTTTGAGAAGTCCACAATTGGGCAAGTGCAACTCTACAAGAGAATGTAGCATATTGACAGATTGAAGCCAATATGCTGCAGCCTTGCTAAGATCTACACCTCCCAAATTAAGGAATTTCAAGGAAGAAAGACCAGAAAGCCATCTGAGGTCACTTTCATATGCTAAGCCATTGAGATCAATAGAAAGCAAGCTTGAGAGGTTTCCCAGACTTTGAGGTATAGTTCCGGCGAAAGATGCACCAGAGAGATTGAGATATCTCAGCTTCTCTAGTGATCCAAAGAAGTCTGGAATTTGGACACCAAAGAAATCATTCATGCTCAAGTCCAAGTAAACTAAATCTTTCAAATGAAGCAACGAAGGATTTATCTCACCACCCAATTTGTCAGAACTGTCTGGATATGGATTGTTGAGCTTGAGCTTGCTAACACTTCCAGTTCTGTTATTGCAGCTCACTCCTCTCCATCTACAGCATTCTTCTCCTACCCAAGACGAAAGCCAACCAGAAGGTCTGTAAGGCCTTATTTGAACTATAGAAGTGCTCTTCTTTCTATTGCTTTGCAGGCAACAACGGGTTGATTATGTGAGAATGCAAGCGCAACGGTTTCTGGGTACAAAATTCCAAATATTAGCACAAGAAGAAGGACTTTCATGGAAGCAGTTTTGCAACTCATGACTGTCGTACAAGAGGATGCTATAAGGTTACTGAGCTTTAATTTAGGATATATATGCTATGTAATGCTGTTACAAGTTATGACAACTGTTGACGGTGAAATTTGGATTGCCACGCACTCAACAATTATATCAATTTAATATAAAACAAGAAAATTAAGAACGCATGCAAAAGACAGATTTTACGTGGAAAAACCTTGAATGGGAAAAAACCACGGCGCCCCTGAGGGCAGAAAAATAATACTAGGTTTTCGTTGCCTTGTTACACGCTTAGATCTCTCTTACAATTGCTCTCTTCTCTCTCAATTTTCTGAACCCCTTTCTCGTGGGAAAGGTGGTTCTATTTATACATTATATTTAGGGTTTTTCCCTTGATTTTAGTCCTGCTCATAATAGGATTTCCTTTCAGATTTGTACTGGGAATCCCACGTTGCTGCGGATACAGATAGGTCTTCTCCTTTTCCCCTCTTGATTCCTTGCTGTTATGGGTTTTCTAAAGTGTAGGGTTTATTTCCGTGTTTCTGCCGAGTCGGTTCAGGCCCAGTATGCTGGTGCAGGGAGTACATTTATTTCTGGGTTTCGTTTCTTCGGCGACCATATATCTAGATTTGGCGAGTACATATCTAGTTTCGGCGAGTACATATCTAGTTTCGGCGAGCATGTTTTTGACCTTTTTGGTTTCGAGGTACTTTGACATTGACTTGTCACATTTCCTTCATTGACCCGGTCAATGAGTGACGTGGCAATCTTTATTGACTCTTTTTGATGACGTGTCAGGTTGGCGAATTTATGCATACAACAATACCCCCATAAATACTCCGAGCTGGGCAAATGATTTGTTCTTCTCGCTTCATTTGTCTCTGCGAGTAGTATTTATATTTATACTTTACAAGATTTCGACGCATTTTGTAATAACCCCCTCTTTTCTTTTTGTCACGCGCTGTATTGATTAATTGATTCTTCCGGTGTAAGCTTTCAACTTGGTCCACATAATTGCTGATGCTTCCACTTTCCTGACAGACGAAGAGACATTTTGATCGCTTGGCTTTCCCCAATATGCCACATGTCTGTTTTCTGATGGTGACTATTGCGGCTGGTCACTGTGGCTGTCATTCTCATTAATTGCATATCTTTTTACTTGATTTTCTTTTTTGAATTTTGAAACTCCCTCTTTTTAAGGCCCGATCGTTTCCTTTTCTCCATTTCATTCTTTCCATTTATTTCTCCATTGGTTTTCTCAGAGCAGAAAAGAACAGTTTGATTCTTCATTTTTATCTACCTTATTCCTTTGAGTACTTGCTACAGTCCTTTCCCTGTGCTTTCTATTATCAGACGGTTCACAGGAATCGATTATTCCTGCCTCTCTACGAATCTTTCGCGAATCTAGGGTTTTCTGGTGAGTTCTTATGGACCCTTCTTTACGCTCTTCTTTTTTTAATCGGATGATGCAAGCCATGGAGCTTGGTGATAAAAGTACTGCGGACAAAATCGAATCTCTGATTCGTAATTTTCGTCCGGATTCTCCGGTCCCAATTTCTGTTTATGTTCCGTCTTCTGAAGATGTTTTTATCCCTAACATCTCTCCTTCATCTTCTAACAGCGGTTCTCCAACAATGCCGAAATCTTCTAGACCAACAAGCAGTAGACGTCGCGCTTCTAGGGTTCCACGTGAATCTCTGCTGGATGCGCAGACGATTGTTGACTCTGATGTTGAAGACCATCAGAGGGATAGGCTACGCTTCTTGCCAAACCGTCCGTGTTCTTTTGATACGGAGGTAAATGTGGTCGGCGAGGTTGAGCTTCGCAAATACAAGAGTCGTTTTGACCTGCCAGACTCAGTGAATCTTATGTTACCTGGCGACTGGGCTGTGTGGAATCCTCCCAAAAATACAGTCGCTATTTATGGGGCCATGCTTAGCTGTGGGGTAACTCTCCCTCTTCAGCCTTTCATCGCCAGATTTCTTGCGGAGGCTCAAATTGCGCCGGCACAGCTCGCTCCAAATAGCTATAGAATATTGATGTGCCTGTGCCTGTGCCTCATGTGGAAGTTGAAGGGTTACGGGCCCCCTACTCCTCGTGAAATCTGTCATTTTTATACGCTAAGGCAGGCGGGCCATGGTGGTACGTATTTCCTTATCTCTTTGCCCGTGGAGAGCTGGATCCCTGAGGGTGTGGCGAACCCCGGCCAAGTAGAAATCTCCGGCGATGAGAGGAAAAAGGGGTTCATCTGGGGCTTTCCCACTTCGAACAAGAGGTGGAAGAATTCGTTGGTGGTGAGTGGGGTCGCGATGTGCCTGCCAGTCGTCGCCACAATTTCTCGGTGAAGAAGGTTCCCAGGCACTTCACATCGCCTGAAGATTGGTTGAAGGCGGCCCCTGTTTTACTAGATAGAGAGATTTCTCACCTCGCCGCAGCAGCTGTCCTCCCTTTGAGAGAAAGGGATAGGTCCTTCCTCTTGGATGAGGAAAAAATGATTTCCGAGGGGATTTTTACACGCCTACATGCAAGGCTTCCTCGCTGTAAGTCTTTGTCCATTCCTTCTTTGTTTTACTGTTTCATTTTATTCTGTTAGTTGACACTTTGTTTATTTTTCTTGCAGTGTGCGATTTTGACACCGTTTGCGACTTGCAAGCCAGGGTGGTGAAGAATTCCGAGGCCGCCAGCAAAAGGCATGCTGCTGGTTTGGCCAAGGAAGGGATTGCCAGCCCGGATGGTGATGATTCCTCCAACGCCGAGGATGCCGAGGAGATTTTAGTGGGAGGCGTCGAGTCGGGGCGGCCATCAATGCGCGCAAAAGCTGCTGCGAATACTCCCACTGCACCTGCTGCTACGACTACTGCGGCGACTGCTCCTGCCACAGCTACCCCCAGTCGTAAGGGTAAAGAAAAGGTTGGTGCTTCAGGGGGAGTCAGTGATATTCCTACTTTTGACGTTGATGTCCCTTAGGTTCCTCTCGATCCAACGAGTGATCTTGCCCCTAGAACTGGCAGAGGAAAACGCCCAGCAGGGAGTACACCTGAACATGCTGCACGGCCCTCAAAGCGGGCGTCAAGGGTCGTGCAATACATTGTTTCTTCAGATGAGGAGGTCACTGAAGAGCCTGTGATCGCTGAGACTCCCACTGAAACTGCTGCCCCCGGGGCTTCTGTCGAGGAACCAGTCTTAGCTGAGTCTCCCCTTCCGGAGGGGGTAAACAATTTTGGCGCTCCTACCATTTCCCCAACTGGTGCGACTCCTCTTCCGGCGGCCGTGAATGAGCCGGACACTTCTTTTGTCGGTCAGCCTGGGTCATCTGGTCGACAAGGGCCAACTGATAGACCAGGGTCGTCCAGACAGGATGGGGCTTCTGTATCTGGTTCTGGTGTTGCTCCCGGAGATCTTCCCACTGATCCAACTGAAGCTGGTGAGGGAGTTGAGTCTATCTCCCTCTCGGATTTCACGGCTGCTGAGATTTGTTCTTATATAATGAACAACAATATTTATGTTGGTGAGAGTTGGGAGCAGATGAAGAAGGGATCCTGCAACAGGAAAATGGAGTTCTTTTTCAACTGCCATTCTCTGGTGAGCTTCTCGCTGTACTTATGTATTTTTGTTTTGCGCGTTTCCTGACTTCTGTTTTTCTCTTCTTTTCAGATGCTGTCTGAGTTGGCTGATAACTACAGGCGAGGAAATTATTTGTCGAGGGATTTGAAGCGCCTGCGAGAACAAGCCTCTCTTTTGGAAGTTGAGAAGCTTTCGGCTAAGGAAAACCACGTTCAGCAGCTTGCACAGCTAAGAGAATCGGCAGATGGGCACCTTTCGGCTCAACTGGCTGCTGAAGAGAAACTAGGTGCTGCTGAGGAGGAAATCCGTTTGCTGCGAGAGCAACTCTCTGCTAATCAAGAATCACTCGCAGCACGTTTCGAGACTGAGCGACTAGTTGAGGAGGCGAAGGAAAAAGCTGAGCGTGAGGCTTTGGACTTGCGCAACCAGTTAGCCTCACATGAAATTATTTTGAATGACCTCAAGGCTGTGTTGGAGGTTGAAGCGGCTGACCGTTTCAAGAGATCCCCTGCCTATGATGCGCTTCTATTGCGTGAGTTTGAGAAAGGCATGAGGCAGGCGAAAAAGTTCTTCGCCATGAAGGATCATTCGAACGAAAAAGCTTTGAAGCGCTTCGACAGGTCTCTTCAGCAGCACATGGCCACCGGTGTGGACTCGATTAAAGAGCAGATAAAACGATGGAGAGCCCACTGCCGTTATAATATGATTGAACCTCATCCCATGCATTTGGAGATCCCCAGTAAGCGTGCCTTCAATACTTACTACTCGGGTCATAAAGGCAGTTTTTCTGGTTCTGGCGCTGAACCTGACTTGGGTCCTGTTGCCGGAAGGAACTATGAACCGTTTATGCCAGAAGGGGATAAGGAAGTCACCTGGCCTTCAGAAGAAGAAATGGAGGATGAGGAAGACAGCGAGGGTCCTCCTGCAGCTAGTTGAGCTTTAGGTCTTTCTTTACTGTCTAGGACTGTAGGTTTTTATTTCTCTTGTTCCTCCAACTGTAAATGACAGAAGTTATAAAATTCTTTTATTTTTTGTTCAGCTGCCTTTGTTTTAGTTTTTCGCCAAGTTTTTTCAGCATATTTTATATCTCTATTCAGCTGCCTTTGCTGTATTTTTGGCATACTCAGTGCTTGTCAGGACGTATCCAACCATGCACCAAGTTTTTTAGCATATCTTATATTTCTATTCAGCTGCCTTTGCTGTATTTTTGGCATACTCAGTGCTTGTCAGGACGTATCCGACCATGCACCAAGTTTTTTAGCATATCTTATATTTTTTATTCAGCTGCCATTGCTGTATTTTGGCGTACTCAGTGCTTGTTAGGATTTATCCGACCATGCACTGAGTTTTTAATATACTTTTTGTTTGTTCAGCTGCCATTGCTGAGTTTTGGCTTTTTATTGGGACGTCTCCCCTTGTTGTTTTTAGTTGGCTCACTCGTTCATAGGGATTCTGTTTTCTCGTGATGGCGATTGCCAATTTCTATAACTTTAGATTTCATTCTTCACTAGCTCTTGCTGCAGCGAGCATAAAACTCATCTTTATGTGATGATAGCAATGTGTGATGGCGAATGCCCTTTTGTATTTGGCGAGTGAAATCGATAATTTCTCAGTAATAAATTACTCTTTATTGAATACTTCCTGCAACTTTGTTAATACTGTCATAAAGAAAATGCTAAAACGAAAACTATTCTAAGTAAAAAATAAAAGGCTCACAAGAAATCCTTAACTTGACTCCCAAGTTAAGGGTAATATGTCTTCAAGTACTGCGCATTGCATGGACGGGGTAGTTCGCCAAAACCTTCTCGAGTGATGCGATATGCCCCGTGGCCAGCTATGCCTGTAATCTGATAAGGCCCTTCCCATTTGTCCGCGAGTGACCCTGTAGCTTTGTCTCTTATTCCTGGGTTCACCCTTTTCAGCACTAAATCGCCCAGCGAGAACCTTCTTTCACGCACATGTGAGTTGTAATATCTAGCTACCCTCTGTTGGTACGCAGCATTCCTTATTTGCGTGCGCTCTCTTCTTTCTTCTAACTCATCTAGGCCGCACTTTAGCATATCAATGTTGATTTCTAGCTGAAAAAGTTGTACCCTAGGTGAAGAAAAAGATGTTTCCACGGGGATGACAGCCTCAGCTCCATACGCCATGGAATATGGGGTCTCCCCTGTCGAACTGGTTCGGTATGCCCAAAGTACCTGTGGTAATTCATCTCCCCAGCTACCCTTTTTTGCTGCCAATTTAGCCTTTAAGTTATGTTTTATGATTTTGTTCACTGCCTCAGTCTGGCCATTTGTCTGTGGATGTGCTGGAGAGGCGTAGTAGTTGTTGATGCCATACTTATCACATAGCTCCCTGAATTACTTGCCATCGAATTGGGTCCCATTGTCTGTGATGATGGTATTTGGTATCCCGAATCTGTACAAGATGTTTTTCTTCACAAAGCTTATGGTGTTTGCTTCTGTTATGTGTACCAACGGCTCAGCCTCTACCCATTTTGTAAAATAATCCACTGCTACTATGGCATGCTTCGCTCCTCCAGTTGCTGTTGGCATTGGGCCGATCAAGTCAATTCCCCACATGGCGAATGGCCAAGGCGAGGTAATACTTTGCAAGAGTTCAGGTGGCTGTCGGATGTTATTGGCAATCTTCTGACACGCCTCACATCTCGCTGCCACCCTTTTGGAGTCGGCGAACAGTGTTGGCCAGAAAAAACCCTGCCTTAATGTTTTGTGGGCTAGGCTGGCACCCCCTGCGTGGTTCCCACAATTTCGGCTGTGTATGCTTCTCAGGATACCTTCTGCTTCTTCAGGTCCGACACATCTCTGCAGCGCCCTCGAGTACCCCCTTTTGTACAGTTCTCCATTGAGTACTGAGTATCTTGTAGCTTTGTTCTTCAGCCGCTTTGCTTCTAATGGGTCACTTGGAAGTACATCATTAACGAGATATTCTTTGATTGGTGTGATCCAGCTGTCCCTTTCGCCAAAGACTGCCCCAACTTCCTTTGTTTTAACTATACTCGGCTGCGATAGGTGGATCATAGAGATATTTTTGGGCCAGGTGTTGATTGTGGCAGATGCCAACTTGGCTAAGGCATCAGCCTTTTCATTTTCTTCTCGGGGGATGTGAACAATCCTGTATTCTTTAAATCTTTCTAAAAGTTCCTTTGCTAATTCCAGGTAGGTGATCATGCTTTCGTCTCTCGCCTGGTACTCGTCTAACACCTGATTGACCACGACTTGAGAGTCGCTGAATATTTCTACCTCATCTGCTCCTAGGATTGTGCAAACTTTTAATCCTGCTATGAGTGCCTCGTATTCAGCTTGATTGTTAGTAGCTTTAAAGTCAAAACGCAAGGCACATTCGACTAAATCTCCTTCTGGGGTTGACACCACTACCCCTGCCCCGCTGCCGTGCGTGTTTGACAAGCCATCAACACGAAGTTGCCATTTGAATGTTTTCTTATTTTGCTCCACCATCATTCTCGCCACCTCTATGCTTGGCTCGGTGAATTCTGCTACAAAGTCTGCTACTGCCTGGGCTTTAATTGCTATTCTTGGGAGATACTCTACATCGAATTCACTTAATTCGATTGCCCACTTTGTTAATTGCCCGGATACTTCTGGTTTTTACAGGATTAATTTCAGTGGGCAGTTGGTGTACACTCCGATTTTATGAGCCTGGAAATATGGCCTTAGCTTCCTTGCTGCTGTTATTAGAGCGAGTGCCATTTTTTTAGCCGGCGAATACCTTGTTTCGGCTGGTAACAGTGCTTTGCTGGTGTAGTATACTGGTTTTTGGATCCCATCTTCCTGTCTTACTAGCACAGAACTTGTGGCTGCTTCAGAGATGGACAAGTATATGTATAATGTTTCTCCTGTTTCTGGTTTTGATAGCAGCGGTGCCTGTCCAAGGTAGTCTTTCAAGGCCTGGAAAGCTTTTTCACAATCCTCATTCCATTCGACTCCCTTTCCTTTCTTTAGAGCTTTGAAAAATGGTAGGCATCGGTCTGTTGACTTGGCTATGAACCTGTTCAGTGATGCTAGGCACCCTGTAAGTTTTTGGACGTCCTTCAAAGTTCTCGGCGAGACCATTCTTGCTAATGCTTGGATTTTTTCAGGGTTCACTTCTATTCCTCTTTGGTGTACTTGATACCCGAGGAACCTCCCAGATGGTACGCCGAATACACATTTTGCTGGGTTCAACTTCATTCCATACTTGACCAGCACATCGAATGTTTCCCTCAGGTCATCTGCATGTCTATCTGCTGTGATGCTTTTTGTCAGCATATCGTCAACGTAAACCTCCATATTTCTCCCTATTTGCCTGGCGAACATTTTGTTGACTAAGCGCTGGTAAGTTGCTCCAGCGTTCTTCAGGCCGAATGGCATGACTGTGTAACAATACAACCCCTGGTCTGTGGTGAATGCTGTCTTCTCCTCGTCTGGCTTGTGCATCTTTATCTAGTTGTATCCTGAATATGCATCCATGAAGCTCAATGTCTCATGTCCGGCAGTTGCATCGACTAACTGGTCAATCCTTGGTAGCGGGAAGTTATCCTTGGGGCAGGCTTTGTTCAGATCGGTGAAGTCAACGCACATCCTCCATTGATTGTTCTTCTTTTTCACCAGGACCACATTCGCCACCCATTCCGGGTACTTAACTTCTCTAATTGACCTTGCGGCGAGTAGCTTTGATACCTCCTCTTTTATGGCTGCACTTCTTTCTGGATTAAAACTTCTCCTTTTCTGCACGACTGGTTTGCAGGTTTCATTCACAGCCATATTGTGTGAAATTACGCTTCTGTCAATCCCTGGCATGTCTTCGTGGCACCAAGCGAAAATCTCTTTATATTCTTTCAATAAACTTGTCACATCTTTCTTGATTCGTTCAGTCAGTCTTACCCCGATCTTTACTGTTTTATCTGGCTCCGCTTCATCTAGAACAACTGACTCAGTCGGCTCTTCTTTTTCTCTGCTCGTTTTGTCCCTTGGGTCTAGTTCGAAGTTTTTCGGATATTCTTCCTGTACTTCACTGTCTATCTCGAATATGTTCATGGTTTCCACCCCTGTTTTATCTTTGAAGATTGATAGGTTGGCGCGACGAGCCATCTCCTGTGACCCTCTCAATTCTCCGACACCAAATTCTGTAGGGAACTTTATTTTCAGCGCATGGGTTGAAGTTACAGCTCGTGCTTTATTAAGGAATGGTCGGCCAAGTAAAGCATTATACTGTCAATTATGGATATCGACTACAACAAAGTCCAGCAGGATTATTCGCCGGCATGGTGCTGTACCAAACCTTACTGGCAGTTTCACAGTCCCTAACGATCTTACTTCTGCACCACCGAAACCTTTCAACGGTACATGGAAAGGCTCAAGATCTTTCCTATCCAGTTGCAACTCATCGTATACTCTGGCACTTAAAATATCAGCTGAACTTCCGTTGTCAATCATCACCCGAAGGACATCCCTATGAGCTATTTGAACCCCCACGACGATTGCATCGTTAGGTTTTACGTCAATTCCATCTGAGTCTTCTGCTGTAAATACTATAGGATCGTGTCCCTCTCTTCCCTTCTTGGGGTTTCTTTGCACAGAATTGACCTCCATGCTTCTGCTTTCATACATTACTTCTCGGACTTCCGACATCCTTTCTCGATTGCTTCTCCCAGTATGAGGTCCGCCAAAGATGGTGTTTATGGCGGCGCTAGGGCTGTTTCTCCTTGGACTCTTTCTTTCCTGCACGTTTCCTTGGCGACTATCCTGGCGACCACTATATTTGTCTCCCTTCAGAGCAAAGTCCTTCAGGTGCCCATCTCTGATCAAACTTTCAATGTGATCGCGCAGCTGAAAACACTTTGAGGTTTCATGCCCATGGTCTTTGTGGAATCGGCAGTACTTTGTTGTATCTCTCCTAGCATTTGCTGATTGCTGCCGAGGGTATTTAGCGAGCCCTTTGTCTTCCACCACAGAAAGTATCTCCTCTTGATCGCCGGTCAAAGGGGTGTAATGGTTGTACCTTCCTCGAAACCTACTGGCTCGAGGATTTCCTTTGCTTTCTCTCGAATGTCCCTTTTGGCCCTTCTCATCTCTTTGGCGATCACGTGACTGCGTCTTCTTGTCATCCTTATGGTCCGATTTTGAGCCAGGCTTGTGTCCATGCACATAGTTACCCCCTTGCGCTACTTCTTCTTCTTCTGCCAGTGCGTAGTCGCCAGCTATTTCCATCATCTCCTCATAAGTTTTTGGTCTCTCCCTTCGTAGGTCAAAGGATAATCGCCCACTTTGTAACCCATTGGTGAATGCGGCGATTACAGCTACATCACTGGCGTCTTCAATTTGAGCAACCTCCTTCCCAAATCTCGCTAGATACTTCTTGATTGACTCGTTATGTTCTTGTTTCAAATTGGACAGATGAGCGAGTGACTTTCTTCTCTGGACACTCCCCATAAATTGCCTTATGAACGCTTTGCTGAGATTTGAGAAGCTGCTTACACTTCCGGGAGGAAGTCTTCCAAACCATCTAGATGCAAGGTCGCCGAATGTTTACAGGAAGGTGAGGCATAACAACCCATCGTTGGATGAGTACTGGGCTATAATGTTACGGAATCGGCGAACGTGCTCCTTCGGATCCCTATTCTCCTTGTACTGCTCGATAGTTGGCATTCTAAATCTGTCTGGAAATTGGGTGCGAGCAATGGTTTCGATGAATGGGCTATCTGACTCATCATCCGAAGATATATTGCGACCATACCTTCGCGCCATTGCTGAAACTTTTCTTGATAGCTCTTGCAAAGTGACATCTCGCTGACCAGTTGGTTCTCCTGCTGGATCGAGTCTACTTTTGATTGTCATTCTACCATGATTGCCTCTCTCGTTCGGGCTTCTTCGATCTTCAGTGCTCTCGGATCTTCTTCGCTTTGCTCTTTTGGATCGTAATTGTGGACGAGGATTCTTATCTTCAGATGAGATGGAACGGTGTCTCCGCCGGTTCCGTTGGTACGTATCGCTGGAATTGACCCCATGTGTTCGCACCTGGTCTCGTTCCTCCCTGGATTCTTCATTCATCACACCTTTTCCCTTCCTTTGTTTTCTCCCCTCGAAGTCCTCAGTGTGGTCCTGGGGAGTCTCCTCAGTGGATTGTCTTGCTTGAGTGTCGGGAATTACAACGTGAACTTCTGACCGTAGCCTTCCGGGTGGATGGATTCCAGGAGTGGTTAACTCATAAGGAGATGAAACCCCCAACCCTATGGGGAGCGAAAGTCCTATTTTGCTGGCTTCGCTGATTAAGTTTACCAATGCAGCTTGGAAGTGCTGCAGAATCCCGGGATCAGCTGCCCTAGTTCCTGGTGTTACCGCTGATTGTTCCCCGATTGTCGCTGCCCTGTCTCCCGTCTGCGTGGTTGGTTCAACAACTAGATCTCCGCTGGAGTTACCATCTCTGTCGCTGTCATTGTTCATGTTGTTTGATTCGCAAGGGTCCCTCGAAGTTTTTGTTCAAAGACCCCCTCCTTCTAGCGCCAATTGTTGACGGTGAAATTTGGATTGCCACGCACTCAACAATTATATCAATTTAATATAAAACAAGAAAATTAAGAACGCATGCAAAAGACAGATTTTACGAGGAAAACCCTTGAATGGGAAAAAACCACGGCGCCCCTGAGGGCAGAAAAATAATACTAGGTTTTCGTTGCCTTGTTACACGCTTAGATCTCTCTTACAATTGCTCTCTTCTCTCTCAATTTTCTGAACCCCTTTCTCGTGGGAAAGGTGGTTCTATTTATACATGATATTTAGGGTTTTTTCCTTGATTTTAGTCCTGCTCATAATAGGATTTCCTTTCAGATTTGTACTGGGAATCCCACGTTGCTGCGGATACAGATAGGTCTTCTCCTTTTCCCCTCTTGATTCCTTGCTGTTATGGGTTTTCTAAAGTGTAGGGTTTATTTCCGTGTTTCTGCCGAGTCGGTTCAGGCCCAGTATGCTGGTGCAGCGAGTACATTTATTTCTGGGTTTCGTTTCTTCGGCGACCATATATCTAGATTTGGCGAATACATATCCAGTTTCGGCGAGCATTTTTTTGACCTTTTTGGTTTCGAGGTACTTTGACATTGACTTGTCACATTTCCTTCATTGACCCGGTCAATGAGTGACGTGGCAATCTTTATTGACTCTTTTTGATGACGTGTCAGGTTGGCGAATTTATGCATACAACAATACCCCCATAAATACTCCGAGCTGTTGTATGCATAAATTCGCCAACCTGACACGTCATCAAAAAGAGTCAATAAAGATTGCCACGTCACTCATTGACCGGGTCAATGAAGGAATTGTGACAAGTCAATGTCAAAGTACCTCGAAACCAAAAAGGTCAAAAAAATGCTCGCCGAAACTGGATATGTATTCGCCAAATCTAGATATATGGTCGCCGAAGAAACGAAACCCAGAAATAAATGTACTCGCTGCACCAGCATACTGGGCCTGAACCGACTCGGCAGAAACACGGAAATAAACCCTACACTTTAGAAAACCCATAACAGCAAGGAATCAAGAGGGGAAAAGGAGAAGACCTATCTGTATCCGCAGCAACGTGGGATTCCCAGTACAAATCTGAAAGGAAATCCTATTATGAGCAGGACTAAAATCAAGGGAAAAACCCTAAATATCATGTATAAATAGAACCACCTTTCCCACGAGAAAGGGGTTCAGAAAATTGAGAGAGAAGAGAGCAATTGTAAGAGAGATCTAAGCGTGTAACAAGGCAACGAAAACCTAGTATTATTTTTCTGCCCTCAGGGGCGCCGTGGTTTTTTCCCATTCAAGGGTTTTCCACGTAAAATCTGTCTTTTGCATGCGTTCTTAATTTTCTTGTTTTATATTAAATTGATATAATTGTTGAGTGCGTGGCAATCCAAATTTCACCGTCAACAATAACAATGAATTTCAGAAAATGAAATGGGAAACAAGGTCATTTTCTAGGTAGACAATATCTGGACGGGCCAGAAAATTTCCAACCCAATAAAACGTTTTGAGATGTGAAAGGAGGTTTAAAGCTCAAGTGTTACAACTTTTATAGCACGCCAATATATTTTTTTTCTAGTATTACATTTACGACTATTATAATAGGGTTACCGGGACCTGCCAATATCAGACTATATATACGGTCCGGATAACTACTTCTAAATCCCATCAATCAGGAGAAAACTCCCCACCCATGCTTGTAAAATGCGTATGGTGGGACTCGATCCCCTGACCACTAAGTGTGGAATGGAGGTGCACTACCATCTCTACTAAGAGATGATGTGCAGTGATCTTTTTATTGTAGTCCTCTAAGGTGCAAAATTTTTGTTTAACTACATTAACTAAGAAGAAGAAAACGCCTCCAATAACTACTTTGTACACAATAGGAAGTTAGTTAATTCCATTCCCTTTAAAATAAATAAATAATTACATTCATGCATGAATATGATATCTCTAGACTTACCGTAATCAATTAAAAAAATTCTTCAATTAGATCTTCGGTGCATTGTGCAGGGGTGTACACATTAATTTTTTGGAAAGATATGCTAAAACAAAACTATACATATAGGAGGCCATAGGGGGTTATGGCCTCCCCTTCCCTAAAAAAAAAAAAAAAAAGTTATAAATTTCTATAAAAAGTTTAAAAAATTATGAACCCTAACAAATTTTATTTTTGTATTTTTGGACTTAAACCCCCATCCACAACATTACATATAGAATTTAATCCACTCTCACCCGATAATTGATTATTATTTTTTCTCATGGTATGAAAGCATAGTTTTTTTTTTTTAGTTTTGATGTATAATTGCTTGATATTATAATCTAAAATTATCAAAGAATTTGGTTAAAGGATGCTTTATAAATTATAATATAATACTATAAATAATAAATTGTACTCATAAAATAAATTAATAATAAAATAACAAAACAATAACTTAAAATTATGAATAATGAACCTAAAACCCAAAAAAGAAAAATATATGAATAGAAGAATCAAATATAAATATTTTAAATATTTAATTTTGGAACCGACTGATGATGAATGGAGATAAAATGATAAATATTAATCGGGAAGAGAGAAGAGAAGAGAGAGAATTGGGGACGAGAGAGAGAGAGTGAGGGGTAGATGGGAAGAGAGAGAGAGATAATAGATGTCGAGGTAATGAGGTGACAAGAAGTTTTGAGGAGACAAATGATTTGGGTTGGGATTTGGGATAAGACTAGGAAGAATACTAATTATAAAAAAATAAAATACAAAATACAAATGTCTAATCCCGCTATAATTAAGGTTCGTTTCGACAGTGTGTGCACCAATCTATTAAAGTTTTGATATGCGATGGATTTTAAATAAAGTGTTGACATGTACCCTAAGGTTATCTCTAATGCAATACTAGTTTAGTATAAAAACATCAATTTGGTTTAATAAATTACAATTTTTAAGACAAAATTTAGTGTTGAGTGAATAGTATAGTACTATTCATTCAACACTATTTTATTTTTTTTAATTATTTCTTTTAGGGGGTGGATATTGACACTCATAAATATTATAAACATATCTAAATTTATGAGTACACCCATGTCTAAAATTTAAAATTAAAATATTACTATAAACACCCATCTTAATGTCAATAATACCCTTATTTAAATGAATGTTTTCATTTTAATACAATTTATTTATAAACCCTCTTAAGTTATTAACACATCCAATTTCACAAATGATAAATTCTTAATTAGGGTTTAGTTTTTTATTTATTTTTAATAAAGTGATAAATTAAGTGGAAAATGTGAGTAGAACATTCTACATGATAACGCCATGGCTAGGCTCCCCTAGATGGACCGCGAAATCATGAAGCATACTTGCTATTTCCTGTTCATTTGGATGGAACATTACTAGAGTCTGGACAATGCCAAAGCCATGAAAGCTAAGAAGGAATTCTTTTCTACCTTAGATGTTCTTCAAATTTTTCGACAGGTGAATAGCTGTGCCATTTTTCTTCTTAGTTATTGATGCTTTTGCTTTAGCAATTCAAATTCCAAGCATGAAATAATATTGTTTCATGGAAATTCTCTGGAGAAGAAAATCAGATGATGCTGCCTAGATTGGTGATATTCTGATAACCCATAGAAAAGAGCATCAGTGCCGGCCCTGAGGTGGGTCGACTAAGGGCGCCCGCCCAGGGCCTAGAAAAAAAAGGCCTAAAAAGGACCCATTTTTTATTTGAGTGGCGATATATGCACCCCTGAAAAACTGTATGTGCACCCCTTTTGTATGCACACCCCATTAAAAAAATTTAAAATATGAAATCTTGTAAGCACACCCCACATATTACCAAATATGCCCTTTCTTTTAATTTTTAAAATATTATAAGTAACAAAATTATAAAATAATATAAATGGCTATTTTTTCCTTCTTTTTTTTTTTTTTTTTTTTTTACCTAAAACAAAATAAAAAGGAAAAATAAAAACGTATAAACAAAAAAAAAAATTTAAAAAATGGAGACATCTCCTTTTCACCTTTCTTCTTTCTTCATTTTCCTGTTATTTTATTGTTAATTATTTTTAGCAGTTTTATTGTTAATTATTTTTAGTCACTTTTAAATTTTAAAACTGTTGTTTTCAAAAAAAAAAAAAATTGTTTTTTTATAAAACAAAATTAAAAGAGGTTTGGAAGTTGGAACCGCAGTGCCGCACTCCTCCCAAATTTTGGAGGCTGGTCATCTTTTCTGGTCTAGCATCTCCATCTTTTATGGGGAGAATGATATTGAATTTTCGACTTCTTGATTTGGGTTTTTTATATTTATTTATTTTTAATTTGTTTTAATCAGTTAAAAATTTTAAAAAGTAAATAGTTCCAAGAAATTATTATATTTTTGAATTAAAATATTAATAATTTAATTTAAGGGTAATGTTGGAATTTTGAAAATATATAAATTTAGGGTGTACATACATTTTTAAAGGGGTGTAAATATCGTCACTCTTTTTATTTTTATTTTATGTGTTTAGTGTTTACATCTTTGAACTTTGATAAATAAAGGGCCCAAAAAAGGTCCAAATTTGTTGTTATTTTTCAAACTTCATATAATTAAATCAAATTTGGGCCCCAAATAAGAAAAAGGATAGAGTTGCGATATTTGCACCCCTCTAAAACTGTATGTGCACCCCATATTAGTATTATTTTTAAAATTCCAACATTACCCTTAAGTAAAGCTATTAAATGATTGTTTTTAAAATAAGTTATTAAATGATTAAATAATTATAAATATACCATATATATTTTTATTAATACAATACTGTATTTATTATTTTAAACATTTTAACAAATATGATCATAATATTAACTATTTATTAATTGAAAAATAAATAAATAGTTATTATTTTCTGTTCAATTTTTTTTTTAAATCTCCCGTTAAAAAGAAAATACTGAAACTCATAAAATGTTTATTTATAAACTAAAACATAAACCTATTCGCCAAAAAAAAAAACTGTTGAATTTGAGTATAAGAGTGTTTCATTTTGATTTTTGATTAAATCTTTGAAAATCGTTCCCTCTGTTACACACCAGATTTTTTTTTCATTCTGATTTTGGGTTTGGTTCAAAACCAAAGGAAAAAAAAAAAAAAAACACTTTTATAAAGGATTTCTAGAAAGCCAAGTGTTTGATAATGGAGATTCAATGATTTTTTTTTTAATTATCAGTAAATCTATACCATTTTTTTTTTAATTGTAATTAGTTGAATAAGGTTAGAGAATACTTTTTAATACTCCTTGAAGAAACACTTTCAAATTCAAACCAGTGAGAAGGTTTCGGCTTGGAAGGAAAGGAGATTCTTCTCCTTTATTTTTCATTTTTATTAATTATGTTATAATTTATTAATTTATGGTATTTATAAATAAATTTAGAGAAAGGATATATTTGGTAAAATGTAGAGTATACTTACAAATTATAATATTTTAAAATTTTAATGTGGGTGTACATACAAAACGGGGTGTACATACGATTTTAGAGGGGTGTAAATATCGCCACTCAAAAGGATGTGGGAATCAATTTCTTATATAAAGATTGAGCTCAAAATAGACTTTCATCATAATTATTAAAAGCAAATTAGTAGCTCTATTTGCACCCCTGAAAATTTGTATGTGCATCCCTTTTTGCATATATACCTCATTAACAGTTTTTTAAAAATTATATTTTGTAAGCTTGCCCCAAACATTACCAAATATACATTTTCTTTTATTTATTTTTTAAATTCTAAAAAAAATTAAAATAAAATAAAATAAAAAAGGAGGAGGTCTCCTCATCCCTTTTCATTTTCTAAGCAAATTTGTCTCTTCTTATTTACATACGTTATTTCTTTGAGTGGAAACTTTCATGTAGATCTATTTGATCGTAACTTTTTTTTTTTCAATTTTGTTTTTTCTATGTATCGCGATACAAACTTGATGAAAATTACTTTGATTAAGCTTTTGTAAATTTTCTCAAAAAATATAATATATTATTATTATTATTATTATTATTATTAAGGGATTTCACAAAATTCAGCTATGAGATTAAACAAAGGGCCCCATTTTATATATTTTCCCTAGGGCCTCCAAAACCTTAGGACCGGCACTGAAGAGCATCCATCGGTTGCAATATTGATGGATTTTGGTAGTACTCGACCTGCAAGGTGGCAGATTCACTCTCATCGGTTGCAATTGCAGGTGTCTATTAATCCTCTATTTCTAATAGCTTATTTTAAACCCTTGTTATGACTTAGAGCATCTTCAATGTTGTGCCAGTACTAAAATTTGGCACAGAGTATAAAAACCTTCCTTCAATACAGTGCTAAATGCTGTGCCAAATTTGGCATATTCTATACTGTGTAGCATATGCCAAATTTGGCACACCAATAAATGCTTATTTTTTAATTATAAAAATATCATTAAAATAATTTAAATTTAATATACATTAATGATATTTCAATCAAAATTTATTTCATCTGCAATAATCTCAGAGAAGACAATGGGAGCAGAGGAAAGAGACAAAAATAATGGCAACCTAATTGGTGTTCTGGAATATCTAGTCTTCAGAAAAAAAAAAAATATCTCAAAGAAGACAATGGGAGAAAAGGAAAGAGACAAAAATAAAGAACGGAAACAATTCCCAAAAAAAATTAACGAATGCATTAATGGTATTTTTGACTTTTATAATTTTAATTAATAAAATAATAAAAATAGCATTTTAATCAGAATTGTGCATTGGAGCACAATGCTGAATTGTTTAGTTTTTTATTTTTATTTTAATAAATTGATATAGTTGAAGATAAAAGTGTAATTAAAGGGTGTACTATGTACATAGTGTTTGGTTTATTTTTAATTAAACTAATTTGTCCTTATTGGTAAATTTCTATTGGGATATTTTTGTAATTAAAAGTTTAATTAAAATATGTGTGTACTTATCATATTTATGGGTGTCATTATCGGCACCTTTCTTTTATTAGATTATCAACTCAATGTTTTATATTTATTACAATTCCTAATTTAACCTTCCCACACTTATTTATAAAATTATTTATTTCAAAAATTATATTGTTGTAAAGATCTTTTCGAGATCTTTAAAATGACATTAATATTAATATATATTTAAATTATTTATTTTACTTATTAATTATGCATTTAATTAATGGTAATTTTTTATATTAACTTAATTTAGTGCAATTAAAGAAATGACAAAATACTTTAAAAAAATACATGAAAAAATTCTTTAAAAAAAAAGTACATGACAAAATACATAACAAAATACTTCAAAAAAAAAATACATGACAAAATACTTAAAAATAATACATGACAAAAAAAAAATTACTCACATAATTTTGGGTAAAATTATGTCAGTAATTATTTTATTTTTTTATATTATGCTATTAATTATTTAAGAATAATATTTTTTATGTCAAAAAATTAATTAATTTTATTTAAGTTAACTAATATAATTTAATTAGTATTGTATAGAGTTTTATTGAGAGAATATTATTGTAATATGCTCTTTTACACCAAATTGATGTTTGATGCATTTGAGTGGAAAAAAATTTGGTGTGAGAATATTCCCAAAAGATTATCTTTTTACAACAATTGGATGTGATATTTGGTGTTCTCCATTGACGATGCCCTAAGGGCACAAGTTAACAACTATAAAACATGTGCCCTAACACCAAAATCCCTTTGACCGTTAATTAAAAAATAAAACGCCTCCATCAGGTATTAAACTTTCGACATTGTAGTTAAAATCAACACACTCTAACCAGTTGTGCTACTCTAACTCATTGTTGGAGGTTTGTTGATTTAAATGTGTGTGTGTGTATATATATATATATATATATATATATATAGTTATATAATTTATTTAAAATAATTTAAATTTATTTATATAATTTAAAATAAACTCATATTTATAAATAATATATAAAAACATATTTATGAAAAAGAAAAAGAAAATACGAAAACAAAAGGAAATAAAAATAAATAAAAAGGAAAATTTATTATTATTATTATTATTTTGAATTTTTTACTTTTTCAATTAATGGGCTTTGATTTTCTGGGTTTTTTTTTTTTTATCAGATTGAAATAATATATTTTTTGAAAAGGAAAAAAATTCAAAAAAAAAGAAAGAAAGAATAACAATTACGGGCTTTGATTTCTGGGTTTCCTTTTGTTTTCTTATTTTCCTTTTCTTTTTCATAAATCTGTTTTTATATATTATTATTAAATATGAGTTTATTTAAATTATATATATGAGTAATAAGTTTATTTTAAATTATATAAATAGATTAAAATTATTTTAAACTATATATATATATATATACACACACATTTAAATCAACAAGTCTCCAACAACAAGCTAGAGTAGCTCAGTTGGTTAGAGTGTGTAGCTTTTATCTACAAGGTCAAAGATTCAATACCTGATGGAAGCGTTTTAATTTTTAATTAACGGTCAAAGGGATTTTTTATGGAAAACTTGACAGAATGGGCAAATGACCAATATTTAGGATTTCAGGGGGTTGATTGGCCATTATTGAAATTAGAGGGACTAGTTTATCTAATATGGTAAACCTCAGGGGGGGAAATGATAATTTCCCTTTAAATAAATATCACATCCAAAAAATTTTATATTGTCTTCTCTTGATTTATTATTATTATTATTAGGGATATTATTAATTTCCCCCCTGACGTTTCAATCAGTATCGTTTTACCCCCTAGGTTTTTAGAAATCTCCATTTTCCCCCCTCCGTCTATCAGCCGTTAAAATGGTGTGATGAAATGTTACTTTTTAAGGGCAGTTTGGTACTTCAATACATGCTCTTGGAAAAATGAAAAATCAAAAAAATCAAAAAAATCAAAATCTCTCTCTTTCTTCGAAACAATCATCAGTGCACCACCACCCCATCTCTCTTTTTCCTTCTCTTCTCCGGTCATCTTCCCTGGCAACTCTGAACCATCACCAATCCCACGCAGAAACCGCCACTGAAACCACCAACCGAAACCACCTGAAACCCGAACCCAAATCAACCCAAAACCAAAACCAAAACCAAATCGAACCACCCAGAAACCGCCACTGAACCACCAATCGAAACCACCTGAAACCCCAACCCAAATCGAAACCAAATCAACCCAAAGCCGGTTTGGTGGCTCCCTCTCGTAGATCCCTCTTCTCTAAACCCTCGCGAATCCATCTCTCTTTAAACCAGGGTCTGATTTGGAGCGGCGGGTTTGGTTTAGTTGTGGCCAGATCTAAGAGGAGATTGGCGTTGGTGGTTGAGGTGTTGCCGGCGATGATTCGAGAAGGAAATGCATTTTCCAGTTTTTTATTTATTTAGTGTGGTGGTGGACCGGTGATATAATACGGTTCTAGGTTCTTTTGATGATGGTGGTTCGATTCGGATTTGGGTATGTTGGTGGTGGTAGTGGTGGTCCAAATATGGGTCTGGTGGTGGTCCCGGTTCGGGGTGGTTACTGGTGGTGATGGTGGTGGTCCAAAGATGAAGGTGATGATGGTGGGTTGATATTGTCCTGGATTTTGGTTAGGTCTGGTGACTGGTATTCTGGGTTCTTGTACAGTGAACACCAGTTGTTGATGATGATTGTGTAACCGTGTAATGTTGATGATGATGGTATATGTAATTTTTGGTGGTGGTGTGGTGCCGTGGTAGTGCTGTGGATTTGGTCGTGGATCTCATCAAATCCTTTTTAAAATTTAAAATCTTGTGTTTTTTTTTTTTAATTTCTGTTATTTTAAAAATAAATATTTAGTAAAATTAATTTTTTTTAAATATTTAGTAAAATTTAAATTTTTAAGGATAAGGGTGTTGACGGTGATTTTTCGTGGTCACCCAGTCAACGATTTGATTTCGGTTTATACTACTTTATGAATGGGAATGACTGAAAAACAAGAAGAATAATAAACGTAGTTACGTGGTAAAACTCCGATGACCGGAGAAACATCCACAGGTTGTTGCCTTAGCAACGAAGTAAAATCCACTATGAAAAACTGTTACAAAATATTGCGCTCTGATCTCTCTTACAAAATCCACTTCAAAGCTTGTGGACTTTCTACTGTTCCTCCCTCTGTTCCACTTGTTAATCTCACATCCCTTTCAGTACTTGAACTCTCCAACAATGGCTTCAACTCCTCAATGCCTTCCTGGCTTTTCAACTTGACTGGTCTTGTCTACGTTGATCTCAGCTCTAACAATTTCCGGGGTGAGCTTCCTGATGAATTTGCAGACTTGAAATTCATCCAACACATTGATTTGTCTGAGAATTCGTATATAGAAGGTAAATTATCAACAAGGTTAGGCAAGCTTTGCAGTTTACTGATCTTTCTTTCAACAATATTAGTGGTGAGATGGTAGAATTCACTGATGCTTTATCAAAATGCAGCAATTGTAGCTTAGAGTTATTACATTTGGGGTACAACAAACTGGGTGGGTTTCTTCCTGACTCCTTAGGACACCTGAAAAACCTGAAACATCTTCTACTAATGGGAAACTCATTTTCGGGTTCAATTCCTGAGTCCATTGGAAATTTGTCATCCTTAGAAGTGTTCTACCTTTCAGAAAATGGGATGAAAGGAACAATTCCAGTCAGTTTAGGACAACTCTCATCACTAGTTGCATTAGACCTAAAAAATAATCAATGGGAGGGTACCATAACAGAAGCTCATTTGTCTAATCTCACCAGCTTAAAGGAGTTGTCCATTGTCCTGACATTTAGCAACATCACCCTGTTCTTCAATGTGAGTTCTGACTGGATTCCTCCTTTCAAACTCAAATTTCTCAGCCTTAAACATTGTCAATTGGGTCCACAATTCCCTATGTGGCTGCGATATCAAAATGAACTTGAGCATGTGGCTGTTTGTAATGCTAAAATTTCCGGCTCCATACCAGATTGGTTTTGGAAGTTAGATTTGATTCTAAATTTCCTAGACCTCAGCAATAATCAATTGACTGGTAGGGTGCCAAACGCAATAAAATTCAGTCCTCAAGCCACAGTTTTCTTGAACAACAACCACTTTACAGGTCCTTTGCCAGTGTTGTCATCAAATGTGATTTCATATCATTTTGACCATAATTTCTTTTCCGGACCAATTCCTGAAGACATCGGTGAACAAATGCCTATGTTGACAGATGTTGATCTGTCTTTTAACTCTCTGAATGGCACCATTCCCTTGTCAATGGGGAAACTAAATTCCTTGCTGACTCTTGTCCTCTCCAACAATCATTTGACTGGAAAAATTCCTGATTTCTGGAATAATATTCCTGATGTGTATGTCATAGACATGTGGAATAACAGTTTATCTGGCGAGATACCAACTTCCTTGTGCTCAATAAGTGCATCACTGAATTATTTGACGCTAAGCAACAACAATCTATATGGGGAAATCCCTTCTGCCTTGAGAAACTGCACAGACATCTATATTCTTGATCTCGGAGACAATAAACTTTCAGGTGAAATTCCAGCATGGCTAGGAGAAATGGCCTCATCTCTGTTGATTTTAGGCCTTCGATCAAACATGTTTTACGGGAAGATTCCTTCAGATATATGCAAGCTTTCGTCTCTTCATATACTGGATCTTGCCATTAACAATCTTTCAGGATCAATTCCCTCATGCCTAGGAAACTTGAGTAGCATGGCATCTGATGTTGAATATCGATACGAAGGGCAGTTGTATGTGGCAACCAAGGGAGCAGAGTACTTGTACACGGAAACTCTCTATCTTGTAAACAGCATTGACCTTTCTAGCAACAATCTTTCCGGGGAGGTGCCTGATCTGAGAAATCTTTCAAGACTGAGCACCTTGAACATATCCATGAATCACTTGACAGGAAAAATACCTGAGAGCATTGGGAGCTTACAGAGGTTGGAAACTCTAGACCTCTGCAAAAATCAACTTTCCGGACAGATCCCACTTAGCTTAACTTCCTTGACATTCTTGTCTCACTTGAACCTGTCATACAACAATCTCTCTGGAGAAATCCCATCAACCAACCAATTCCAGTCCCTCAATGATCCGTCCATTTATCAAGGTAACCCTGCACTTTGCGGGTCTCCGCTGTCCAACAAATGCAGGGAAACATCTCAGTCTCCTGGGGCTGGTGGTGAGAAGAGAGACAACGAAGACGGCGACAACTTAGAGAAGCCATTGTTTTACAGCAGCATAGGACTTGGATTTGTGGAACTTTGACAATGAAAAAATCCTGGAGGGTTGCCTATTTTCGTTTAGTGGATGACATGAAAGATAAGCTAATCTTGGTAGTTTCACTACGCTTAGCTCGACTCCGGAGACTGACAAACAGAGACGGAAACTGAGGCAAAAGAAAATACATGAACATGTCCCAAATTGAATTCCATGATAATACATGTTTTGAGTTCTTAATGATTTTGTTGTAATTTTTTTTTTTTTTTTATGCATTCATTTTCTTTAACATGAATACAATTTTAAAATAAAAAATCTAATACGAGACGAATTGGAAGAGACAATATATACAAAGTATTAAGATTGTGAAGTCTCCGGTTACACACATGAGGCTTTGAGGAATACAAATTTATACCATAGAAATTTTTTTCAATTTATTTTGTAGGTGCATTTTAAATTTATTTTGTAGGAATACATGGTGCTTTTATATAAGTTTTTTTCATTCATCAAATTATTTTTCAGATTCCAGCTAAACATGATAGAAAAAGCCTAGACCTTCGTGGAAGATGAAATATGGTCATTTATATGGGTGTTTGGGGGAATAAATTTGCCAAATAAAATAAATCAACAAAAGAGTAATGTGAAAGGACTTAAATAAAAAAAATAAAAAAAATAAATAAATAACCGGGAAATTAGCTAATTTAGCTCTAATAAAGGCACCACCCTAAATATCAACCTGCTCAATGGAGTTTGACACTTTGACCATAAGTCATATAGAATGGGGAGACTGGACAGCAGCCTTACTGGACTTCAATCCATCATTTAACAATCAAGAGTCAAGACTTCTTTATCAATTCACTGTATCTACCAAACTCTCCAACAAAAACAAACACCACCCTCACTGCTTCTTGTAAATACCATGGGCTGCTACAATATCTACAAACTTTAATAGATGTCCCCTTATTTTGTAGTGGGAGGTGAAGAAAATTTGCGTTGAAAGTTGAACCAGTGACAGCAAGTTGTCATTTTAAAATCAATATAATTTTTTGTTTGACATAAGGTGTGAAAGAAGGAAAATTCCTGACATTTTCCAGCACTAGTCTCGGCATCAAGATTTGTACAAACAATCATTAAAATAAGATCTGTAGAACAAATTGATATTGACCCAATAACCTCAACTAATCTTATATATATAGTGCTGTGAATTCATCGATCGAGTGCATTCCAACCATGGCAGATACCAAAACCTCCTGTCAATTCCTTCTACTACTTGTAATGTTTTCTTCCGGGTTCCTCTATCTTGAAACTGTAAGACTTGGTTCCTGTGACACCAATCACAACGTCAGTTGCATAGAGAATGAGAGAAAAGCACTTGACAAGTTCAAAGCAGGTCTCCTAGATTCTTCACTTCGGCTATCTTCTTGGGTTGGGAAAGACTGCTGTCGATGGGATGGCGTGCAATGCAAAGGTGGTACAGGACATGTCACTAGGCTCAAACTTGGCAACACAGCTGCTGATGCTGCTCTAGGTGGTCTGATAAGTCCTTCTTTGCTTGATTTGAAACATTTGACTTACTTAGACCTGAGTTCCAACAGTTTTGAAGGAATCCCAATTCCAGACTTCATTGGATCGCTTACGACATTGAGATATCTCAATCTCTCTGGTGCTTCCTTTGGTGGAACTATTCCTCCAAACCTGGGAAATCTTTCCAGGTTGCTCTATCTTGATCTTAACGGCTTTTCACTCGAGTCAAACGAGAATGATCTACATTGGCTATCAGGTCTTTCTTCTCTGAAACATCTAAATTTAGGAAATACTGATCTTAGCAAAGCTAAAAATCAGTGGTTTCAAGCTGTGAACATGCTTCCATCACTTGAAGAATTGCACCTACCAGCTTGTGGACTTTCTACTATTCCTCCATCAGTTCCACTTGTTAATCTCACATCTCTTTCGGTACTTGATCTCTCCAACAATGGCTTCAACTCCTCAATGCCTTCCTGGCTTTTCAACTTGACCGGTCTTGTCTACGTTGATCTCAGCTCTAACAATTTCCAAGGTGAGCTTCCTGATCAATTTGCTGACTTGAAGTTTATCCAACACATTGATTTGTCTGAGAATTCATTTATAGAAGGTAAATTATCAACAAGGTTAGGCAACCTTTGCAGTTTACGCGTGCTTGATCTTTCTTTCAATAAAATTAGTGGTGAGATGACAGAATTCACTGATGCTTTATCAAAATGCAGCAATTGTAGCTTAGAGTTATTACATTTGGGGTACAACAAACTGGGTGGGTTTCTTCCTGACTCCTTAGGACACCTGAAAAACCTGAAACATCTTCTACTAATGGGAAACTCATTTTCCGGTTCAATTCCAGAATCCATTGGAAATTTGTCATCCTTAGAAGAATTCTACCTTTCAGAAAATGGGATGAAAGGAAAAATTCCAGTCAGTTTAGGACAGCTCTCATCACTAGTTGCATTAGACCTAAAAAATAATCAATGGGAGGGTACCAAACAGAAGCCCATTTTTCTAATCTCACCAGCTTAAAGGAGTTGTCGATTGTCCTAACTTATAGTAACATCACCTTGCATTTCGATATGCGTTCTGATTGGATCCCCCCTTTCAAGCTCACATACCTCAATCTCAAATCATGTCAAGTAGGTCCAGAATTTCCTAACTGGCTTAGAAATCAGAACCAACTAGTATCTGTGGCTGTTTGGCATGCTAAAATTTCAGGACCCATACCAAGTTGGTTTTGGAAGTTAGATTTGTTTCTGGATGTTCTAGACTTCAGCTATAACCAAATGACTGGTACAGTGCCAAGCACAATAAGATTCAGTGCTCAAGCGATAGTTTTCTTGAATTACAACCGCTTTACGGGTCCTTTGCCGGTACTTTCATCAAATGTCAGTTCATTTCATTTGGACAATAATTTTTTTTCTGGACCAATTCCTGAAGACATCGGTGAACAAATGCCCATGTTGACTGATGTTGATCTCTCTTTTAACTCCCTGAATGGTAGCATTCCCTTGTCAATGGGGAAACTAGGTTCCTTGCTGACTCTTGTCCTCTCCAATAATCTTATGACCGGAAAAATTCCTGATTTCTGGAATAATATTCCAGATGTGTATGTCATAGACATGTCGAATAACAGTTTATCTGGCCTCATACCAAGTTCCTTGGGCTCACTAAGTGCATCACTGAAATTCTTGACGCTGAGCTACAACCATCTATCTGGGGAAATCCCTTCTACCTTGAAGGACTGCACGAACATTAATACCCTTAATCTCGGTGACAATAAACTTTCGGGTGAAATTCCAGCATGGCTTGGAGAAAGGATCCCATCTCTGTTGATTTTAAGTCTTCGATCAAACATGTTTTACGGGAAGATTCCCTCAAATATATGCAATCTTTCATCACTTCATCTACTGGATCTTGCTCATAATAATCTTTCAGGATCAATTCCCTCATGCGTAGGGAATTTGAGTGGCATGGCATCTGATCTTGACAGTCAAAGATATGAAGGGCAGTTGTGGGTAGCAACGAAAGGAAGAGAGTATATGTATGACAGTACTCTCTATCTTGTGAACAGTATCGACCTATCTGCAAACAGCTTATCTGGGAAGGTACCGGACCTGAGAAATCTATCAAGACTGGGCATCTTGAACTTGTCCATGAACCATTTCACCGGGAAAATACCAGAAAGCATTGGAAGCTTACAAAGATTGGAAACTCTAGACCTCTCTAGAAATCAACTTTCTGGTGCAATTCCACCAAGCTTAACTTCTTCAACTTTCTTGGCTCACTTGAACCTTTCATACAATAATCTCTCCGGAGAAATCCCATCAACCAATCAATTCCAAACCCTCGAAGATCCATCTATCTATGAGGGTAATCCTGCACTTTGCGGGTCTCCACTTTCCAAGAAATGCAACCAAGACAAGGAAACATCTTATATTCCAAGTAGCAAGAAGAAAGACGATGAAGACAAAGATTTCTATAAAACGCCACTGTTTTACAGCAGCATAGTGCTGGGATTTATCTTGGGGTTTTGGGGATTTTGTGGAACTTTGATATTAAAGAAGTCTTGGAGGGTTGCCTATTTTGGAGTTGTGGATGACATGAAAGAAAGGCTACTCTTGGTAGTCTCACTGCGCTTGGCTCACCTCCGGAGAAGGGTTGGCTAACCTCCGGAGACCAGCAAGAAGACGGTAATGGCAACATGTAGTAACATGATGTTAGTTTGCTTTTGTTTTGCTACACTACTCTTTATCTCTTGATCTATAGTTTTTTAAGAAAATTGCTTTTGTATAAAATAAAGAGAATTCCATGGTAATTCAAATAAAGCGCCCTTTACAAGTTCTGTTCTAATGTTTTTTTTTTTATTTAGTATTATTTTTTTTCTTTATCAAAATTACTAAAAAAGACATACAATTTAAGGAAAAAAAAAATCTATAAAGTAAATCTAATAAAACCCCACATTCCTATACAATTGTACTGGATCCTATTTAAACAATAAATCAAACACTTTGGGTGCATTAGACAGATGAGATATTGATTATTATTTAATCTCTTTACTCTAATAGAATCTGAAAGTGAAAAGATGATAACCAAAACAAATATTATTATGTTTTTTGAAACTTCAAAATATATTTGAATTGAGTAGACAAAGAGGGCATAGATTTGTTACAAAAATTCCTACAAGAAATATGATTCACTGCCAGTTATAATCAAAAGTCCACCCACGAATAACCAGTTACAAACTAAGAAATTTATGAAGAAACTAACTTGGAGTGATTTTGGTTAAGGCGTGGTTTAAGTTTTTGCTGGGGTTGGGGTCTAGTCCTGTTTTGTTTTTTATGGCCTCTGGTCTTTTTTTTTTATTTATTTTTTTATTTTTTTGTTTTTTTTTTGTTTTGAAGAAAGACCTCTGTTTCTTCTCTTGCTCTGCTTGTTTCTGTGTTGTCGCTGCTTCTTTCTTGTTTGTGTCTTGCCCTGCTTCTTCCCAGGCTCTTCTATGAGCTTTAATAATATTGGCTTAAAAAAAAAAAAAAAAAAAAAAAAAAATAGATAGAGAGATTAGAGATGAGGTTTATGTGTTGTCGCTGCTTCTTTCTTGTTTGTGTCTTGCCCTGCTTGACTGCTTCTTCCAGGGGTCTTCTATGAGCTTTAATAATATTGGCTTAGAAAAAAAAAAAAGATAGATAGAGAGATTAGAGATGAGATTTATTAAATTCGAAAAATAAGTAAAAAGGGTAGTTTTGAAAATAAATAAAATAAACTAATAAAACCATTTAACTTTATTTAATTAAATCAAAAAAAAAAAAAAAAAAAAAGACGTAAATAGTTCAGTAGGTGTGTGCCAATAGCATCACTCACTCAAATATTGGAAACCTATTAAACTGTCATCAATACTAAACTAAGCTGAGATTGCAAGTAGACTTTATAGAGCAACGTCAAATTCATTTCTTTTTGCAAGAGAAAACTATTATCTGAGATTGTTTACATCAACATACAGTACTTGCTTCTTCCATTATTGAAAAGGCATCGTAAGAGTAGTAATATAGCTTTATTTGGCTAAGTATTCTTAGCCACAAGAAAATAATTAACAAAACGTGAAGCAATGCTAATTCACAATTGAAGCTTAACTGGTATCTGTATTATATTATGCAAAAGTTGGTCTCCCCTTCACATTTCAAAGTATCATTATACCATTCAAGGGAAATCACCCTATTTAACAGTGGGTAACAATCCCTACTTCACAACCATCACAGATCAATCATCGGTACCAAAGTAATGATCACCAAACTCACCCATACCAGGTATGACACGAAATTCTTCATTCAAAGAAACATCGATTTCAGAAGTGACAATTTTCAAGGATGGGAACCGTTTACAAACACAATGGATTCCCTCTGGAGCCTATAGTCGTTGCATAAGATACATGAGAGAGAGAAAATAACAACAGATGTATCACAACCAGCATCAAGAATTATTCACAGAGATGTGGTTGAGGAATATAATGTGAGATTCTGGTACTCCTTTTTGTATTAAGTAGTTCAATGGCTTGGTTAGCAGAGTTCCCTGCAAGGAAAGCCATCCAGAAATAGTGTCAATGACATAATGAAACCCACTAGTCAACAAGTCAGTACATTCTTTTACCGGGAGTTAAGATTTTAAGCATCATATTGTTTGCTTATTCCAGGTCCAGAATGACTGGCTTTAATTCCTCGGTAGATCAATAGCATGTACCTTGTCATCTTCTATTCATTATTTTTCAAGATATCTCGACACAATTAACTTCCAAGGAGCACTGTTTGGATCGATACTACTATGATGTTTCTACAAATAAAACCAAAAATGCTAGCTAGTTCATATCAAGCTTTTCTTCTTCTTTTTCTTTAGACCAACTGCTTGACCCCTCTTGAACACAGCCAAAACTTCAAAGCTGCAACCATTGTGCCAAATCACTTGTAATGAAATAATGAACCCAAGAGGGAGAAAAAAAGGAAGAAGAATACATATTGCATGCCATGAATAAGCAAAGTATAGGCGTATAGCATGTTTATTTTTATGATGTAATCAGATAGGCAGTCACAATGAAAGTGTAATACCTCTGAGTGCCGGGAAAGAAATTAAAACCATGGGCCTTTTCCAAACGCCATGCCTTGCTAGACAACAATGACTTGCAATCCTGTTGAAGTACCTCAAATATTTAGATTAACCAATAGAATATGACCAAATTCCATGGCAATATTGTAGCAACTGCTTTGACAGCAGAAGTACATCTTTAAAGCTTTCCCACCCATAGCTTATATAAATGAGCGTTCGAGGAAATGATCGACTTTCCTCAGAATCTGTTTTGCTTCCAATTTGAACTGAGGCCTCCCTTGCACGTAAAATCCATGGTCTCTTTTCCTCCTTTTCTTTTACGGATGAACTGAAGTTGACATAAAACATATTAGAAATTTGCAAGGCATAAATTACCCAACTCCCAAAGCGAAACTGAACAGAACTGTTAGAACCATCAATCAGATCTTAGATGTGACAACTTAAGAACCATAAATAGTCCTACCTTTCCGACCAGAATTTAGCTTTACGCTCAACTGATGATATAGTCTGTAATGCATCAACAAGAGATTTGTCCAATCCCTTTCTAGGAGGATCGACAACAAGCACATCTGATCCCACAAGCCAAGAAAGGGGTTCCTACAAAAAATAATTGATGCATAAAAGGTTCTGTACCATTCCACAACCATAAAAAATAAGTGAACCTAGGGAAATCAAAATATTCATGTTTTTCTTGTGTTTCACTGAAAGTGTCCAGAATTTTTGTATAAGCTAAATTCAGAAATAAAAAATTACTATATTTATAATCAAATTATGAACACGGAGACATTTCAAATATGAAGGAGAATGTTAAGATGCATATGGTTATAAATTAAATTTGAAAAATTAAACACTAACTATTGAAGTGTCTGCATTATGCCAACTAATGCTGCTAACCACAGACTTTGGTAAGCGGCTAACTGTCTTCTCAAAAGATAGCTTCAACTCTTTATTAATCTCAATGCATTTAACAGACCTGGAAAATAATTGGAATTAGTATGTCTATTTGGACATAAGAATAGAACTTTGAACTCCAGAGCATTTAACAAGAGGTTCTTGCCTGCAATTTCTAGAAGCAGCTAATGATAATCCAATCACACCAGCTCCTGCATACAAATCAGTGACAGATGCTCCATGAGGAACATACTTTTGTAATTTCCGGAGCAAGACATCAAAAGCCTGAAAAGAAGCATTGGACTGAGTAATATTAAATAAGGAATTTTGAAGCTAGAAAAGATAAAGTTAGCATTCTTACTGATTACTGAGTCCAGTTATCAATGATCTAGCAGATAGGAGCTAGAAGGTTATATTCCAATTAAGAAGATTAAATCCTATATGTCACGAAGGCTTTCAGATAATCACATACGCAGTCCTGATACTGTATGCTTGCTATAATTGTCTTAGGGACTAATTATATTCTAGGAAGTTTTGGTGCCACTACTATCCCTATCTTCAACATTGATTTACGGTCGCTGTTTAATTCATAAGCATAGCCACTTAAAGAAAAGTCAACTGGAGTAGAAGTTTTGCAGACCTGTGTATTTGCTTGGCCAAAACTAGAAGGGGCCAAGGATATATCAATTCCTCCAACATGTTCCTAGAAGTCGCTTTCTCCTAAAAGATGTCTCCACCTATTCCCAAATATTACACACATATGCTGCAACTATTACGAAGTGATCCAAGTTACAAGACAGATCTAACACCAACACAAACTTGCATGACTTGTATCAAACAATTATAGTGAAGAAAAAAAAATACCCAAGATCAGCCCAAACAACCAACTGTTCATTTTCATTGTTTGGGACTTCTCACCGTTATGATATTCAATTGGTAACTCCAACAATAACAATTATTTCCAAAAGAGTACACTAGGAATCATAGCTAAATGTATAACATCCTCTTTACTAAATTTTAAATGAACAACCGTTTAAAATTTAAAAGCGTCTCACATTAAGATGCTCACATGAAGACAGCCATCTCACATAAGATGCTCCTCCATGAAAACAACCATCAAAAGTCAATAAAGCAATTTTCATCACCAATTAAGCTGCTTTCATCATTATCATCTTTGTTCTATCACCATTAGTAATTAGTCTTTACAGTAAAAATAGGCACAAGTTTAACAAATACAAAATCAACAAACAGACAGGACAAATTCATCAGTAGCTCAACTATTTATGTTTAAAAGAATAATTTCGAACCCACATTAGTAGTGGATGTCTGAAAGTTAGCTCACACAGAGTGAATGTGATGATTCTTGCTCCATGACCCGCCATTTCTCCATAAAAACTGCCAATCACAATAAAGACTCAAAATATTAAAAGGGGAAAAAAGGAGAAGAAAAAAAAAACATATGAACAAGGAAATGACAAGCTCACTTTGGCCAAGGCATCTAGTTTGTCTGAATTGGAGGATTTCTCATTTCTAGAATTCCAAACTAAAGTAATCTGCACTTTTCCTGGTACCAAATATAATCAAAGTGCTTCAATCTTTAAAATGGCAATTAAGGTTTAAACAGTTCAAAATTGAACATTCTACAAAAGCAATGTGCTTAACTACTAACCATTTCTATATCTTTCAGAGGCACGGAGGGATGTATTGTGTGTTGTCTCAGCCATCTGCAGACACTCATCATTTAGTCAAGTTGTAAATAACTCAGTTATGAGTATCGTTAAATCAAAAAATCAAATATTAAATCACCACAGATTGCAATGATATTTGATTAAGTATGCTTTTTCATGAGTATTTTATTAATGGTAATTTGAATAGTCACTTGATCCTCATCGTACGGCTCAATATTCAACTCTTTAATGCCTAAATTTTATCAACAAAGCAACATAAGCAATTGAACAACTAAAGATACTAAAAAAAGAAAAAAAAAATAGAAAAGAAGTTAAATGCACTTTCTTATTGCTGTCTAGAAGGACCTTATTCATTTTCTTTTTTGAGTATTAGGTTCCTCTATGTGTTTCTTTTGTCTTTCAAATCTAAGATCGTCCCTCAGGAAAGACAATTGATTTTCTTTCATGCTGAGATCATTTATCTGTTGTTCCAAAAAGATAGAGTTATCTTTTCCTATATTTGTCTTTTTTAAAGAGTTTAATTCCCTTTCAAGGACAGGGAAAGTAAAAGGGAATAAAATTCTTTTTCCTAAATATTCAGTTACTAATCCTTCGTCGGTGGTAGTAAAAGGAGTGATGAGGTAGAGAAAGGGCAGGCCAAGAATGACATTCTGGGATAATGTCTTAACCATAAGGAAGCTGGTGTTATAACAAACTCCAGAATTGCAAACTCTGGCATTGGTTAATTTATAACTGATATCAAGTTTCTGCTTATTGGCTCCGTATAATGCTTCTGTGGTTGATTCCAAATATTTTGTGGGTACTAATCCTTCTTTGATACAGTTCTGGTCAGCTCCTGAATCAATTAAGACGTTTACCCTTAGATTATAGTCAGAAGAAATCCTAATGTCTATGTCACAATACCATTTCTGTATCCAAAAAGATTTAGTGATATTGGCTAAAGTCGCAACAGGTTCCTTTTCCTTGTTGCAAAGGATATTGGCTAGTTCTTGTTCTAGATGGGGTATGCTAGTGTTACCAGAATCAGAATCACTGGAACTTTTGAAACTAGGTTCGGGCTGTGGCCTATTTTTGGGCTTTCTGGTCTTTTGGGACTCCAACTGTTGTTGTAATTTTTGGGTTGAAATTTTTAAATCTTTGATTTCTGTTTTAATATTCTGGATTTCTTTCTGGAGATCTGGGATGGTAACTTTCTTTTGAGTACTCTGGAATCTCTGTAAAACGTTTTGGTCAAAATCTGGGGCAATAGAGGAGGTTGTGGGTTTTTCTTCTTCGTTTATTGGTTTTGGTACTTGGGTGGATGTTTTGGTAATCTTTTGTTGAACTTGTCTGATGTAATTGGCTTTCAAATAGGATCCTCAATGCTGTCAATCATTCCAATAATTAGAGAATAATCAGATTGATCTAGAACATTGATTTCTTGACAAGTACAAGCTTGTTTATCACAGGTTTGTGAGCTATCATCACTACTGTTGGCTGAGAATTCAGAGTCTAATTCTTCATGGGCTAAAATTCCATCATTAGGGTTGGGTTCTATTTCCCCACTACTAGTGTCAGTATCTGTTTCATAAAGGGTTTGGATAAGTCTTTCTTTTGCTTCATCACTAATATCTAGGATTCTAATTTTGTTTCTAATTTTCTTCAATTCGGGGCAATTTTTGGCAAAATGTCCTTCCTTGCCACACTTGAAGCATCCCTTTCTGTTCTTCTTATCTCTATTGGACTTTCTAAAGCTTCTATTTCTAAAGTTTTCAAAAGGTTTGCGAGTTTTATGTTTTTGATGAGGTTTTGTTTTCTTGTCCTGATGTTTTCTCCTGTTATGGCTAGGAAGTTTATCAAAACCGAATTGCTCACACCAAGAACCAAGTTCTTTTCTAGTAGTGAGTTTATGCTTTTTAAGCTGGCTTTCAAGTCTAATGTCCGTGCATAATTGCATAGCATCAATATTGATTGTTGTTATGATTTCACCATAAGTCCAGGTATTGAGATCAATTTGGGACCAGTCTGGACTAGCCATTTGTTCCCTCATTTTATCTCTTACCTTATCAGCAAATAAGGAGGGTAATCCAGATATGAATTTCTCCTTCCAATAAGAATTGGCATTGTCAGTTCTTTGTAGAACTCTAGTAAGGAAAATATCCTTATACCATTTGAAATCACTAAGGTTTTTGTACATTTGAGGTTCTGTAATTTGGAATATTCCTTGTCTTGAAATCTGTTAGGATTTCCAATAAAATGGAGGATTATGGTATGACATAGGACATCTATACCATCGGGTTGTGAAGTTATGGTGGTATAAGATGAAGTTGCTGGTGCGGTAGTTGCAACTGCTGGTGTGGTGGAAGTTTCAAGAGTATCAGTGGTTGTTCTAAATAATGGTGTAGAGGTGGCTACCTCTTTTGTATGGTTTATAATATTAGTTCTAGCAGTAGGGGATAAAGTATAAGTCCACCAACCTAAGAGTTGTCCCTCAAAACCAGATGCAAGCGAATTAACTGCATCACTATGGGACATATTTTGTTTTTTGATATAAATATATCCTATGGTGTACATTTGTCTGATAACAGTCATAATCTGATATTCTGACAAGCCATCAATATTAAATTGATAACAAGCATTGCCAATATAAGCCCTATAGGGTACAGATTCTTCATATTGAAGATCTGGAGGCGTAGGTCTCGGATAATATGGCTTTGTGTCTTTGCTGTACCTATTATGGACATGGCTATCAATTCTGGAAGTCGTCAATCTCTGAACCATGTTTTCTAAATCTGAGACTTCTATGTCGGATTGGGAGATATGGTCATCAAGAGTTTGGATTTCTGGTTTGGGGATTTTGTCTAGTCTTTCTTGTAACAGTTTAACAAGCTCTGAATCAGTGGTAAAGCTATCGAAACATTTTTCTATCCCCGTGGTGTCTGGAAACAAAATCGTTCCGGGTTCATATTCAGCAATCTTTGATTTCATCTTATAATCTTTAGGAGGGGGATTGCTGGTGATCAAAGGTATTGTTTGAATGATAGGGGTTTGGGATTGGTTGTTTTCTATCCTGTCTAATTGGTCTCCAATGGTTGTGAGGTATTCATTGGTGTAATTATTTTGTTTCATAATAACACCAATATGGTGTGCAGATGCAGCAATATTTTAGGATAGTTCTTCATCAAATAGGATAAAAGGGAGGCATTCTAAGTCTTCATTGTTGTTTCCACTACTACCATACTTAATGCCTATTTCATTGTCATTTGCTGAGGTTTCATTGCCATACTTGATCTTGCACTTCCTAGGGGGAGGATGTGTTCCGGTTTCGTCTCCTTTGCTAGATTTATAGGTCTTGAAGGTTTTTTGATTTAAAACTAGGCATTGTTCTTCCAGGTTTTTTCTATTAGTATACCACTCAAAGAATAGTATTTCTGTTTCTAATATCTCAACACACTCCATCCATCTAGAGTGGAATTGTTTCTTCTTGTGACTAGAGTAACTTTTTTCATACTTTTCTCTCATGGCTGTATTTTCAGGGTAATAATATTCTTGGGACAAGAAATTTTAATTGATTTCCCTAGGGCTATTGAGAACATCAATTGTTCTGATTCTTGGTTCATGGTCAGGGATATCTGTAAGGACTTGAGAAGGGGTTGGAGATAGTGGTCCTTCATTGTCATAGACATGAATTGGCTGGGCAACTTGTTCTGGTGTCTTATAGATGTTGGTTATATGAGTAGGTGGTTCTCTGGTTGGTATTACTAAAGGTGGATCTCTATTTTCTATTATTGTTGATATTATTGGTCGCCTTCTTCTGTGAACTAAATCAGGAACGTCAGAAGTTTCACTATGGCTTGGTCTATAGCCAGAAGATGAAGGTCTATAGTCAGGTATTTGTTCAGATATTCTCGGTGAAGGTCTATAGTCAGGTATTTGGTCAGATATTCTCAGTCTGGATCTACTGGATAAAAAATGTCTTGGTGTTTGGAAATCACTATTAGAGATTGTAGGAGCTCTACTAGAGAGGGTCCTTTCTAAAGGTCTGAAAGATATTCTTAGGTTGCCATCGAGGTCAGATATACAGTCATCTATGTTCCTCATAGGTGGTTTGAATTTAGGTTGGTCAACTCTTTCTTTTATCCAATCATCTGGGAATTTAATTCTTTCCCAGGGGATAGCTACTGGAACCATCATGTTAACAGATTCTGATGCATTATAACAGATGGTTTGGCCAGCTGGGATCTTAAGAGGTATACAACTAGGAATAAGTCCAGAGGATAAAACACGATAATGGACTCTATAAACAAGTTTATAGGGACAAGATCCCCTTATAAATTCATAATTATGGATCTGGCCATCTACTACTAGACATTTTTCTTTATGGTCATCAGATTTAAGGCTTATTTGGAAGTTTGGATAACTTTGAAAATAAATGGGTCCATAAGTGAGGCTTGACTCTGCTACGCCAATTATAGATGCCTTATAATTGGTGATTCTTCTATCGCAGAGACAGATTAGCATGGAATTATTTAAGCCTATTTTCGATAGGGGTTTAATACCAATTTGGACACTGCCTATATGCATATTATTGTAACCTAATTTGTAATAATGCTTCATACTATTTTTGTTTAAAAGATAGGTCGAAAATATATTGTCTTCCTGGAATTTGACATCTATTTCTTTGGTTATTTGTCCTAATAAATTCTTAAAATCTAAAACACTAGTCCTTTTATAGATACTATGTTTTGCTACATTTGGAAGCTGACATGCACTTAAGTCTTTGTCACTCCAATTAGTCTCATAATTTGCAATAGATTGTCCTGTCACACTATCTCCTTTGTCCGGTTCTATATCGGATCTAGAACTACTAGCAGACATGAAGAAGAATAGTATTAATAGAAATCAAACCTAGGTTTTTACTCACAGCTTGTCTGTAGGTTTGCCTAATGCCCTCCTGGCTGATGGCTATCCTGGTGACTACTGACTTTTGCACCTAAAATCGATTTATATTAAACCTTCTTCAAAAAGTCTCAAGGCTCCGATACCAAAACGTAGAACAAGCAAATATGATAGTATAGACAAGATAATATAAAGCAAAAGTAAAAACATAAATTGGAATGAACAAGAAAAATAATTTAACTAGGAAATTAACACTTACTGCAGCAGTATATGTCTGACAGCAGTGATGAACAATGGATATACAGGAATAAGTCGCACACTTTATTTATATTTCAGAAATTTTTACAACAGAAGGAGGAAGGTTAGAGAGGAAAGATTACAAATGAGGGAAGGATTACAAAGAGGAGGGAACAATCCGGAAACTGAACCTGCCCCAAAGCATGTCCTGAGTGTTCCTTATATAGGAAGGTAAACTCAGGTTAAACTAACTATAGTTACAAATATAGTCGTGAACATCATTATTACAACATATAGATTCCTTCATAAATTCTAGCTAGGTCATGATGAGTAATTGAAACTGTTGGAGATGTCTTTCTTCACGAGTTGTAGTTGGATTGTCTGTAGTTGAATTGTCCATACCTGCCGACACTTTTTTTTTTTTTTTTAATTAACAGTTTGTCCATACATACCGACACTCTGATAAGTCATGATGGGTCATGGAAACGGATGATGGATGCCATGTTCTTGTAAAATAAGCTTGGTGAATCTGACGAGGCTAAAGCCGTTGCTGAGGTGACAGGTCATGACCGAAATAACTGTGGGCATCATTGCAAGGGTCATCATCATCAAGAAGATCATCATCTTCATCTTGGGTTCTGATCCTGAGTCTTTTTGGGACATATTTGTCATTGTCTTCTCTATGTCTCGTGCTATTTTCCTTAGCTCCTTAGGGGTGCTAGCAGAAGCAATCCTGGCTTGATTTTGGGACTTGGCCATTAAGAACTGGGATTGGTCAGTTGATTTGCAGAGAGTAGGATTATCTGAGAACCATCTGTTTACCCTATCTTTGCCATGGTCTGCAATATTCATGCCACTCCACCATTTAACTTTTGTTTGTCTACCAAAATAGGGAATATTGACATTTCCCACTATTTTGTCTTTGATAGCATAATCAAGCATTAGAATCCAGGTCAGACTGAAATGCTTGAAAAAGAGCAATAAGTCGGGGATGAAAATCCCAATCATTTGGTTTGGAAAGATAAGTCGTCCATTGGACATATCCTTCCTTGACAGGATGAGGAAGGATGTCAATAGTTGGACCATATTTGTCCCACCATTCAAGAAACCAGAAAGGGATTTGAAAAGGAAAATCTTTTTCAAAATAAACAAACCAGGATAAGGAATTTCCCGGGTTTTGTCCATATAAAACATTTGTCCATGCATCTATATAATCCCAATAGGAATAATCAGAAACATGGAATGGTCTGGAAAATCTGTTTTTCTTGTTGGGGTCACTTCCCCACTGGTCCAAGGTGATAATTTTGCAAAGTTTAATTTTTCTGAAAATCAATTTTTCTTTGTCTATTTTGTCAAAGACATTGAACACATAGATAGAATTTGTGTCCACCAAGATGAATTCATAGAATATGTGTCTTTTGGTTATGTCCTCAAGAATCCTGCAAAACTGGGGGTCGATGACTGCATCTGCCAGTTTTTTGGGTTCCTTGAAATAATGGTCGAGTAATAGTGAAAAGATAACTCTATCTTTTTGGAACAACAGATAAATGATCTCAGCATGAAAGAAAATCAATTGTCTTTCCTGAAGGACGATCTTAAATTTGAAAGACAAAAGAAACATATAGAGGAATCTAATACTCAAAAAAGAATCAGTGACTTCAAAAGCAACTTAGAAAAGGATGTTTACTCTTCCTTCCCTAATACTTTCTGGAATAGAAAAAAACATATAGTCAGCCTTCCCTATAACAAAGATTTTTCAGAAAAAGAAATACCGACTAAAGCTAGACCTATCCAAATGACCTCTGAACTCCTTGAATATTGCAAAAAGGAGATTCAGGACTTATTACAAAAAGGACTTATTAGGCCTTCTAAATCACCCTGGAGTTGTCCTGCTTTCTATATCAAGAAAAATGCTGAAATAGAAAGAGGAGTTCCTAGACTTGTTATCAATTACAAGTCTTTGAATGAAGCTCTCCAATGGATCAGATATCCAATACCTAATAAAACAGACTTATTAAAAAGACTTTACAATGCTAATATATTTTCAAAATTTGATATGAAATCGGGGTTTTGGGAAATTCAGATTGCTGAGAACGACTGATACAAAACTGCTTTTACCGTTCCTTTTGGTCAATATGAATGGAATGTTATGCCCTTCGGATTAAAGAATGCTCCCAGTGAATTTCAATGCATTATGAATGATATTTTCAATCTCTATACTGAGTTCTCTATTGTTTATATTGATGATGTGTTAATCTATTCTGACAATGTTGATCAGCATTGGAAGCACTTAGACATATTCTTAAAAACCGTAAAGAATCAGGTTTAGTGGTTTCAGCCCCTAAAGTAGTTTTATTCCACACCGAAATCAGATTCTTAGGTCACAACATCAAGAGAGGCACTATCATACCTATCCAAAGAAGTCTAGAGTTTGCTAGCAAATTCCTAGATGAAATCAAAGACAAAACACAACTTCAAAGATTCTTAAGATGTTTAAATTATGTGACCAACTTTTATAAAGAATTAAGAGTCATTTGCAAACCCTTGTTCCAAAGACTTAGAAAAAACCCTTTACCATGGACAGACCAACATACACAAGCAGTTAAAACGGTCAAAGAACATGTCCAAAAACTTCCTTGTCTATCCATTTGTCACCCTAATGCCCCAAAGATAGTTGAAACAGATGCATCTGAGTTAGGATTTGGCGGAATCCTTAAACAGACTATTGAAGGAAAAGAATACCTTGTTAGATATGTCTTAGGATCTTGGAATGATACTAAGCAAAAATATTCTACTGTTAAAAAAGAAATTCTAGCAATCGTATTGACTATTCAAAAATTACAAGATGATTTGATCAATCAAAAATTTGTTCTAAAGGTAGATTGCCAATCTGCGAAATTCATCTTGAAAAAAGATGTCAAAAATCTTGTTTCAAAACAAATATTTGCTAGATGGCAAGCTTTATTATCTGTATTTGATTTCACTATTGAACATATCAAAGGATCAGAAAATAGTCTACCAGATTTCTTGACCAGAGAATTTTTGCAGGGTAAAAACCATGAGTAGCAGCAAAAGCAAGCCCCGAGGCCCGAGGCCCGAGGCCCACTATCAGGCCAGACTTATCTTCCGACTTATCGCCCAACAACAGACTTATTACGACTTATCAAGGCAACAATCAAGTTGCATTGACATATCATGAAGACAATAGTTTGAACCCAACTTCCCAAAGCCCAAAACCCAGTCACAAAGACAAATATGCCCTAAGCCTATTACCTCAATCTCACAATCCAAAACCATCAGGCCAAATTGTAGCTTCCTCCCCCAGACCTACTATGGCAGGCCCAATTCAAATTTCAAACAGTTTTTCCCCACTAAGATCAGAATCTCCATCCTTTAAGACTATTAGCTCTTCCCACATCAGCCCCCATTCTTCCAGACAAGATAAATTGACCCAAGTAAATTAATCTCAGATTACTTCATCATCTTTCCCAAGGATTAATTCCCCAGTTTATCATTACCAGGTTAAACCCTTCTTTGACAGATATTTTGCGGTGGGTTATAATGCATCAGAATCTGTTAACATGATGGTTCCAGTACCTATCCCCAGGGAAAGAATTAAATTCCCAGATGATTGGATAAAAGAAAGAGTTTACCAACCCAAATTCAAACCACCTATGAGGAACATAGATGACTGTATATCAACCTCGATGGCAACCTAAGAATATCATTCAGACCTTTAGAAAGGACCCTCTCTAGTAGAGCTCCTACAATCTCTAATAGTGATTTCCAAACACCAAGACATTCTTTATCCAGTAGATCCAGACTGAAAATATCTGACCAAATACCTGACTATAGACCTTCACCGAGAATATCTAAACAAATACCTGACTATAGACCTTCATCTTCTGGCTATAGACCAAGCCATAGTGAAACTTCTGACGTTCCTGATTTAGTTCACAGAAGAAGGCGACCAATAATATCACCAATAATAGAAAATAGAGATCCACCTTTAGTAATACCAACCAGAGAACCACCTACTCATGTAACCAACATCTATAAGACACCAGAACAAGTTGCCCAACCAATTCATGTCTATGACAATGAAGGACCACCATCTCCAACCCCTTCTCAAGTCCTTACAGATATCCCTGACCATGAACCAAGAATCAGAACAATTGATGTTCTCAATAGCCCTAGGGAAATCAATAAAAATTTCTTGTCCCAAGAATATTATTACCCTGAAAATACAGCCATGAGAGAAAAGTATGAAAAAAGTTACTCTAGTCACAAGAAGAAACAATTCCACTCTAGATGGATGGAGTGTGTTGAGATATTAGAAACAGAAATACCATTCTTTGAGTGGTATACTAATAGAAAAAACCTGGAAGAACAATGCCTAGTTTTAAATCAAAAAACCTTCAAGACCTATAAATCTAGCAAAGGAGACGAAACCGGAACACATCCTCCCCCTAGGAAGTGCAAGATCAAGTATGGCAATGAAACCTCAGCAAATGACAATGAAATAGGCATTAAGTATGGTAGTAGTGGAAACAACAATGAAGACTTAGAATGCCTCCCTTTTATCCTATTTGATGAAGAACTATCCTCAAATATTGCTGCATCTGCACACTAGATTGGTGTTATTATGAAACAAAATAATTACACCAATGAATACCTCACAACCATTGGAGACCAATTAGACAGGATAGAAAACAACCAATCCCAAACCCCTATCATTCAAACAATACCTTTGATCCCCAGCAATCCCCCTCCTAAAGATTATAAGATGAAATCAAAGATTGCTGAATATGAACCTGGAACGATTTTGTTTCCAGACACCACGGGGATAGAAAAATGTTTCGATAGCTTTACCACTGATTCAGAGCTTGTTAAAATGTTACAGGAAAGACTAGACAAAATCCCCAAACCAGAAATCCAAACTCTTGATAACCATATCTCCCAATCCGACATAGAAGTCTCAGATTTAGAAAACATGGTTCAGAGATTGACGACTTCCAGAATTGATAGCCATGTCCATAATAGGTACAGCAAAGACACAAAGCCATATTATCCGAGACCTACGCCTCCAGATCTTCAATATGAAGAATATGTACCCTATAGGGCTTATACTGGCAATGCTTGTTATCAATTTAATATTGATGGCTTGTCAGAATATCAGATTATGACTGTTATCAGACAAATGTACACCATAGGATATATTTATATCAAAAAACAAAATATGTCCCATAGTGATGCAGTTAATTCGCTTGCATCTGGTTTTGAGAGACAACTCTTAGGTTGGTGGACTTATACTTTATCCCTTACTGCTAGTACTAATATTATAAACCATACAAAAGAGGTAGCCACCTCTACACCATTATTTAGAACAACCACTAATACTCCTGAAACTTCCACCACACCAGCAGTTGCAACTACCGCACCAGCAACTTCATCTTATACCACCATAACTTCACAACCCGATGGTATAGATGTCCTATGTACGTCATACCATAATCCTCCATTTTATTGGAAATCCTAACAGATTTCAAGACAAGGAATATTCCAAATTACAGAACCTCAAATGTAAAAAACTTAGTGATTTCAAATGGTATAAGGATATTTTCCTTACTAGAGTTCTACAAAGAACTGACAATGCCAATTCTTATTGGAAGGAGAAATTCATTTCTAGATTACCCTCCTTATTTGCTGATAAGGTAAGAGATAAAATGAGGGAACAAATGGCTAGTCCAGACTGGTCCCAAATTGATCTCAATACCTGGACTTATGGTGAAATCATAACAACAATCAATATTGTTGCTATGCAATTATGCACGGACATTAGACTTAAAAGCCAGCTTAAAAAGCAGAAACTCACTACTAGAAAAGAACTTGGTTCTTGGGGTGAGCAATTCGGTTTTGATAAACTTCCTAGCCATAACAGGAGAAAACATCAGGACAAGAAAACAAAACCTCATCAAAAACATAAAACTCGCAAACCTTTTGAAAACTTTAGAAATAGAAGCTTTAGAAAGTCCAATAGAGATAAGAAGAACAGAAAGGGATGCTTCAAGTGTGGCAAGGAAGGACATTTTGCCAAAAATTGCCCCGAATTAAAGAAAATTAGAAACAAAATTAGAACCCTAGATATTAGTGATGAAGCAAAAGAAAGACTTATCCAACCCTTTATGAAACAGATACTGACACTAGTAGTGGGGAAATAGAACCCAACCCTAATGATGGAATTTTAGCCCATGAAGAATTAGACTCTGAATTCTCAGTCAACAGTAGTGATGATAGCTCACAAATCTGTGATAAACAAGCCTGTACTTGTCAAGAAATCAATGTTCTAGATCAATCTGATTATTCTCTAATTATTGGAATGATTGACAGCATTAAGGATCCTATCCTGAAAGCCAATTACATCAGACAAGTTCAACAAAAGATTACCAAAACATCCACCCAAATACCAAAACCAATAAACGAAGAAGAAAAACCCACAACCTCCTCTATTGCCCCAGATTTTGACCAAAACGTTTCACAGAGATTCCAGAGTACTCAAAAGAAAGTTACCATCCCAGATCTCCAGAAAGAAATCCAGAATATTAAAACAGAAATCAAAGATTTAAAAATTTCAACCCAAAAATTACAACAACAGTTGGAGTCCCAAAAGACCAGAAAGTCCAAAAATAGGCCACAGCCCGAACCTAGTTTCAAAAGTTCCAGTGATTCTGATTCTGGTAACACTAGCATACCCCATCCAGAACAAGAACTAGCCAATATCCTTTGCAACAAGGAAAAGGAACCTGTTGCGACTTTAGCCAATATCACTAAATCTTTTAGGATACAGAAATGGTATTGTGACATAGACATTAGGATTTCTTCTGACTATAATCTAAGGGTAAACGTCTTAATTGATTCAGGAGCTGACCAAAACTGTATCAAAGAAGAATTAGTACCCACAAAATATTTGGAATCAACCACAGAAGCATTATATGGAGCCAATAAGCAGAAACTTGATATCAGTTATAAATTAACCAATGCCAGAGTTTGCAATTCTGGAGTTTGTTATAACACCAGCTTCCTTATGGTTAAGACATTATCCCAGAATGTCATTCTTGGCCTGCCCTTTCTCTACCTCATCACTCCTTTTACTACCACTGACGAAGGATTAGTAACTGAATATTTAGGAAAAAGAATTTTATACCCTTTTACTTTCCCTGTCCTTGAAAGGGAATTAAACTCTTTAAAAAAGACAAATATAGGAAAAGATAACTCTATCTTTTTGGAACAACAGACAAATGATCTCAGCATGAAAGAAAATCAATTGTCTTTCCTGAAGGACGATCTTAGATTTGAAAGACAAAAGAAACACATAGAAGAACCTAATACTCAAAAAAGAATCAGTGTTCTTTTTCTTTTTGAAACAAAAGAATTGAAAAAAGAAAATGAATAAGAAGTATAATGTTAAACTTAAATATCTCAATTGCCTTTCCTAAAAATGCAAAAGGTTATAGCTTTGATAAGTGAAACTTTTGCTTCTTGAAACCTAACAGCAAAATCAGAGTTTCTAACTTCACTCTCTCAATGGGGTTACCATTTCCATCAACCTACACCTAGTTTCTTACACAGAAGTGGAAAAAAAGAAAAAAAAAAAACATAAGTAACCGTGTTACCGAAAATAAGCAGAAATGAAGATTTAGAATCACTGTAATAATCCAAACAAAACATGTTGGTAGAAAAGAAACGAAAGAGAGAAGAAAGAACCTTGTCTCAATAGCTCAACAGCAGCATTAATACCAGGATGGTGAGCTGCAAAGGTAAAATTGAAAATTAGTTAATTAACATTAAAATACATAAAACATCAACACAATTCAAAGTTATAACTTAATAATCTCAAATTAAATCAATCCTAAGATTATTATAATCCTACAAACCTTTACAGTCAGGAATATCCGCTACATTATGAGTCCCCTCCTGGTAAAGCCCAATCAGAGGGCTCATCGACATGCCACGTACTGCTAATTTGGCTCGACACCTCCACCCATACTGTTAACAACAAAGCGAATCATCAAAACCCTAAATTGTTTTTTTTTTTTTTAAATTCGTCCAAAAACAAATTAATTGAGAAATGGAAGATATATAATGCATACCAGTCTACAGGTATCGAAAGTGAAATCTGAGACACCGTGATTCTCGAAGAAATCAGTAGCCTCGTCGACGATAACCGGACAGTGGAGATTGAACTCGTGCGTGCAACCGGAGCACCTGCAAAAAATCAAATAGTAGAAATAAAAGAGTGTTGTTGTTTAAGATGAAGTAACAAGTTAATGTAGTTGAGGGTGCGTGCGTACGATTGGAAGTGAGAGCACTGGAGGGAGCAGCTTAGAGAAGGGAGGGTACTTGTGGAGTCTAGAGAGAGAGAAGGAGAGGGAGGTTGAGGAGGACTGCGCACAGTCACCGCCACTCCCACCGCCGCGCCAGGGGAGGCGCTGCAGGAGACGAGCAGTGACGGAGGACGGGTTGAGAGGAGGCACGGAGGCATTTGCGACTGTCAAGCTGAAGCTCAGCTGCTGCTCTGTGGCGGGAATGGAAATGGATAAAATCCTCTCATAAATATCTCAGGAGTTCACCGGGTCGGGTGAGAATAAATATCTAGCGCTAGAGCCTAGACTAGCACGACCCGATTTTATTTATTTTTAATAAATAAATAACTCTTCCGAGACAAATACAAACTATAGGTTAAAGATCTTATAGCGAGAGAAAAAGATAGGGCTTGTTCAGTGGTTTGACTCTTACCTACACAGCTACACTATAAGGTTTTAGGTTCAAATTTTAAATTAATATAATATTTCAAAAAAAGTTTATATCTTGAGAGGACGTTCAAGTGGGGAATTGCAAGTCATCATTTATCCCATCAAAAATAATCAATTATATAAATGTTCATTTTTGTTTGCATTTTGAGTCTTTGAATTAGTCAGTATTCATTTTAATTGCTAGTTTTATTCACTTTTCATAAAGACTAAGAAATGAAAGAAAAATCTGCACCTGAAATCTCATTATCAAACATTTAAATGGTTTTTATTTTTTTAAATAAATAAATTACTCTTCCCATAAAAATCTTATAGCGAGATACAAACTACTGGTTAAAGATCTTATAGCGAGAGGAAAACACGGGGTTTATTATCCCATTAAATTAATCAATTATGTAAATGTTCATTTTTGTTTGCATTTTGAGTCTTTGAATTAGTCAGTATTCATTTTTGTTTAATCAATTGCTAGTTTTATTCACTTTTCATAAAGATCGTAAGAAATTAAAGAAAAATCTGCACCTGAAATCTCATTATCAAACATTTAAATGGTTTAATTGTATCACACTATCACACAAAGGTTTACAATATCTCAACAGGTTGAAAAATTGTGCTCTAATATGATTTGAAACATTTCTCAGAAGAGCACTTAGAGAGCACTTAGAGCATCTCTAATATGGATGTTGATGTAAGGGGCCATTAAGGGAGTATGTGCTCCAACAATACTCCCTTAAATGGCCCCTTTAATAATTTATTATTATTATTTAAATGTTTGATGATGTGTAATAAATATTATGGGTAATTACCCTAGTGGTCATCAACTCTTGCCACCACTATCAAAATGGCCACCAAATGGGGAAATGGATGGAAAATGGCCATTTTTGGCAAACATTGTTACACTAATGGCCATTCCATCCAATTCCATCCAATAAGTGGCATTTTGGTAAATATGAGGATAACATTAATTTATTTTAGATATTTTTTGGAAATCAATTTTTTCTTTTGTTTTTTGAAACAATAATTATATTTAGTGTGTACATATACATATAGCATATCTCAAACATATATATATATCTTTTCAACTTTTCTCAAATATGTTTTTTAGAATTTTTTGATTTTATATCCTTAATCTTCTCAAAAAAGAAATACATATATATACATATTATATATATATGTTTGAGATATGCTATACATATATACACACTAAATATAATTATTTGTTTCAAAAAACAAAAGAAAAAATTGATTTCCAAAAAACATCTAAAATAAATTAATGTCATCCCTTTATTTACCAAAATGCCATTCATTGGATGGAATTGGATGGAAATGGATGGAATGGCAATTAGTGTAACAATGTTTGCCAAAAATGGCTATTTTCCATCCATTTCCCCATTCGGTGGCCATTTTGATAGTGGTGGCAAGAGTTGATGGCCACTAGGGTAATTACCCCTAAATATTATATGGAGTTTTTAAGAAATAAAATAATCTTAAATAGGTGGAGCCCACTTTAAGGGGGTCTAAAAACACTCTTTAATTGGGAGTGAACTCCACTTGAACACAATTAAGGGGGTCATTTAGGGAATTGTTGGAGTTGTAAAAATACACATACTCCCTTAATTAAGCTAAGGGGTGTCATTAAGGGAGTCTATTGGAGATGCTCTTATTCAATTACAAATACTTAATTGGAATTTTTTGTTTACATTTGAGTTTAACCGGTTCCTCTCATCTCTAAGAGTTTTCCCTTCAGACAAGCAAAGTTTATCAAGACAATCACAACAACCCGATCCTTTGTTCTGTCAAGAAACTGAAAATAAGCGTATCTCCAAGACTTCTTGATGATTAAAGTGCCACAAACTCCCCAGAACCCGACAATGAAACCCAGTCCCATGCTTGTGAAAAGCCACAGCTTGTCAAATTTACCTCCGTCTTCATCTTCATCATCTTTTACCTCACCATCTCCGCCAGGAACCTTAGCTGTTTTATCACTTCCTTGGCATTCTTTCGGTAACGGATGCCCACAAAGTGCTAGGTTGCCCTCATAAATCGATGGATCGATGAGCGTTTGAAACTGGTTGGCTGATGGTATTTCCCCGGATAAGTTATTGTATGACAGGTTCAAGTGATTCAAGAATCTCAGTGAAGGCATGCTCGGTGGAATAGGGCCAGAAAGCTTGTTCCTTGACAGGTCCAGAGTTTCTAACCATTCCAAGTTTCCAATCTGTAACGGTATTTTTCCTGTCAAATGATTCCAGGACAAATTCAAGGTGCCCAAATGAATAAGGCTTGTAAGCTCTGTCGGCATCTCTCCTGATAGATTATTTTTCGACAAGTCTATACTATTAACAAGGTAAAGAGTGGAGTTATATTCGTAAACTCTCCCTTTTGTCACAACTTCCAAGTTTCCCTCGTATTGCTCTGTTTCTGATGGCTTAACTTTCATGGCACTCAAATTTCCTAGACATGGAGGAATGAATCCTGACAGATTGTTGTGTGACAGGTCCAATATGTGAAGAGTAGAAAGACTGCATATTTGAGAAGGTATGTTCCCACCGAAGAAGTTGGACCGCAAACTTAAAATTGACAATGATGGCATGCTTTCTCCTATCCAAGCTGGAAGGTTTCCGGAAAGTTTATTGTCGCGGATATCTAGACTGTCCATTGAAGTGCAGTTTTGCAGGGAGGGGGGCAGTTCACCAGAAAGATTGTTGTTGGAGAGTATCAAGAACTTGACTGAACTAAGAGAACCTATTGATTTTGGAATCGAACCAGATAGATTGTTGTACGACATATCTAGTATAGACAAGAAAGGCATGTTACTCCAAAACTGAGGAGGAATTTCACCGGACAAATGATTGTGTGAGATATCCAATGTAATCAATTCCTTCAGATTGCCTATGGACATTGGAATGCTACCGTTCAGAGAGTTCCAAGAGATATCTAAATCCATCAAGAAGGGCATTACTTCACCAAATTCAGTAGGAATTGGTCCAGAAAACATATTATCCTTTAAATACAACTTTGTCACATTCGATGACCAGAGTGGGAGACGACCTTCAAAGTAGTTAAAATTCAAATAAACAGTGGATGGATAAAGGAAGCTTATGGAGTTTGGCACTTTTCCACTTAATTGATTATAACCAACATCTAATTCTTGCAATTTCAAATCCAACTGCAAGAACCAATCTGGTATGGTGTCTGAAATCCTATTATTATTGAGAACCACAGTGTTCAGCTCACTTTGATTTCTGAGCCATGTTGGAAATTTAGGACCCAGTTGGCATGATCTAATTTTGATGTATCTGAGTTTGAAAGGAGCAATCCAATTAGAACTGATGTTAAAAACCAAGGATATGTTTGGTCTTCGCTTGTTTGGTGTTAGCTTGGTCAGTGACAAGTCTGTTAGGCTTGAGAGGTTCATGAAATGAGCTTCAGTTATGACACCATCCCATAAGTTTTCAGAGAGATCTAACACTTTCAGTGCTGAGAGTTGCCCAAGACTTTCTGGCATCCCATTCATTTGGTTACCCGAGAGGTACAATTCCTCCAAGGACGACAGGTTTCTGATTGATGGAGGAATTGAACCATGAAACGAGTTATACCAAAGATGAAGATATCTTAAGTTATTAAGATATCCTAAAGAAACGGGAAGACTACCAATCAGTTTATTGTATCCCAACTCTAGACTCATTAGGCTGCTGTTAGTGCATTCAGACAAGACATTGATAAAATCTGTTACCTCACCGGTGATGATGTTCCTAGAAAGCTTCAATGTCTGCAAATTGCATAGCTTCCCCAAATTTCTAGGTAAGCGGCCTCCAATGTATGAATTTCCAGACAAATCAAGCTGTCGGAGAGAATTCAAGCTTGCAAATTCCCCTGGAAGATCACCTTGGAGATTGTTGGAGTTAAGGTCAAGATTTACAAGGCTACTAATGTTAAATAGCCAGTGAGGAATTGTGGAGTTGAAACCATTGTTGGAGAGGTCAAGCACCGAGAGGGACGTAAAATTCAAAGATGGAAGATTTTGAGGCAGTTGGAGAAGTCCACAATTGGGCAAGTGCAACTCCACAAGAGAATGTAGCATATTGACAGTTTGAAGCCAATATGCTGCAGCCTTTCTAAGATCTACACCTCCCAAATTAAGGTATTTCAAGGAAGAAAGACCAGAAAGCCATCTGAAGTCACTTTCATATGGTTGATTAAGAGGATTATTGAGATCAATAGAAAGCAAGCTTGAGAGGTTTCCCAGACTTTGAGGTATAGTTCCGGCGAAAGATGCACCAGAGAGATTGAGATATCTCAGCTTCTCTAGTGATCCAAAGAAGTCTGGAATTTGGACACCTAAGAAATCATTCATGCTCAAGTCCAAGTAAACTAAATCTTTCAAATGAAGCAACGAAGGATTTATCTCACCACCCAATTTATCAGAACTGTCTGGATATGGATTGCTGAGCTTGAGCTTGCTAACACTTCCAGTTCTGTTATTGCAGCTCACTCCTCTCCATCTACAGCATTCTTCTCCTACCCAAGATGAAAGCCGATCAGAAGGGTCTGTAAGGCCTTGTTTGAACTGTAGAAGTGCTTTTCTTTCAATTGCTTTGCAGGCCACAACGGGTTGATTATGTGAGAATACAAGCGCAACGGTTTCTGGGTACAAAATTCCAAATATTAGCACAAGAAAAAGGACTTTCATGGATGCAGTTTTGCAACTCATGACTGTCGTACAAGAGGATGCTATAAGGTTACTAAGCTTTAATTTAGGATATATATGCTATGTAATGCTGTAACCTCCATAACAAGTTATGACAACAATGAATTTCAGAAAATGAAATGGGAAACAAGGTCATTTTCTAGGTAGACAATATTTGGACGGGCCAGAAAATTTCCAACCCAATAAAACGTTTTGAGATGTGAAAAGAGGTTTAAAGCTCAAGTGTTACAACTTTTCTAACACGCCAATATTTGACTTTCAAATGCTTTAGTGCTTAATGCCATTAATCAAGTCTTGGTGTGGTATTTTTTTTTTTTTTTTCCTAGTATTACATTTACGACTATTATAATAGGGTTGTCGGGATCTGTCAATATCAGACTACATATACGGTCTGGATAACTATTTCCAAATCCTATCAACCAGGAGAAAACTCCCCACTTATGCTTGTAAAATGCGCATGGTGGGACTCGATCCTTTGACCACTAGGTGTAGAATGGAGGTGCACTACCATCTCTACTAAGAGATGATGTGCGGGTGATCTTTTTCTTGTATACCTCTAGGGTGCAAATTTTTTGTTTAATTACATTAACTAAGAAAAAGCCTCCAATAAGCTCTACTTTGTACACAAAAGGAAGTTAGTTAATTCCATTCCCTTTAAAATAAATAAATAATTACATTCACGCATGAATATGATATCTTCATCTAGACTTACCGTAATCAATTAAAAAACTCTTCAATTAGATCTTCGGTGCATTGTGCAGGGGTGTACACATGAATTTTTTGGAAAGATGGGCTAAAACAAAACTATACATATAGGCGGCCATAGGCTATGGCCTCCCCTTCCCTAAAAAAAAAGTTATAAATTTCTATAAAAAGTTTAACAAATTATGAACCCTAACAATTTTTTTTGTTTGTTTTTTTTGTTTGTATTTATGGACTTGAACCCCGTCCACGGCATTACATATAACATTTAATCCACTCTCACCGATAATTGATTATTATTTTTTCTCATGGTATGAAAGCATAGTTTTTTTATTTATTTTTAGTTTTGATGTATATTTGGTTGATATTATAATCCAAAATTATCAAAGAATTTGGTTAAAGGATGCTTTATAAATTATAATATAATACTAGAAATAATAAATTGTACTCATAAAATAAATTAATAACATAACATTAACTTAAAATTATGAGTAAAGAACCTAAAACCCAAAAAAGAAAAATATCTGAATAGAAGAATCAAATATAAATATTTTATATATTTAATTTTGAAACTGACTATTGATGAATGGAGATAAAATGATAAATATTAATCGTGAAGAGAGAGAATTGGGGACGAGAGAGAGAGAGGACAAATGGGACGTGAGAGAGAGATAATGGGAGACAATAGATGTTGAGGTAATGAGGTGAGAGGAAGTTTTGAGTTGACAAATGATTTGGGTTGGGATTTGGGAGAAGACTCGGAAGAATACTAATTATAAAAAATAAAATACAAAATACAAAAGTCTGATCCCGCTATAATTAAGGTTTGCCTCGGCAGTGTGCCAGTGTGTGCACCAGATTATTAAAATTTTGATATGTGACGGGCTTTAAATAAAGTGTTAATATGTAACCTAAGGTTATCTCCAATGCAACACCAGCTTGGTATAAAAACATCAATTCGGTTTAATAAATTTCAATTTTCAAGACAAAATTTAGTGTTGAGTGAATAATGTACCAATATTAGTGTAACACTGTTCACTCAACACTAACTTTTTTATTTTATTTTATTTCTTTTATTAGATTATCAAATCAATGTTTTATATTTATTACAATTCCTAATTTAACATTCCCACACTTATTTATAATAATATTTATTTTATAAATTATATTGTTGTAAAGATCTTATCGAGATCTTTAAAATGATATATATATATATATATATATATATATATAAATTATTTATTTTACTTATTAATTATGTATTTAATTAATGGTAAATTTTTATATTAACTTAATTTAGTGCAATTAAAGAAATGACAAAATACTTTAAAAAAAAAATACATGACAAAATACTTTTTTTTTTTTAAAAATACATGACAAAAATAAAAAATTACTCACATAATCAGTAGTTATTTTATTTTTTATATTATGCAATTAATTATTTAAGAATAATTTATTTTTTTTAAATGCTTGGGTACTGACTGGTCAGTACCCAATATACTGACCCACCAATGGAGTGTTGGCACGCGACATTTTTTCTTTCACTTTTTACATTTATGTCCTTGCATTCTTCCAAAATGGACCACGTACCAACACGTCATTGGTAGGGTCAGTACCTTGGATACTGACTGGTCAGTACCCAAGCATTGTCCATATTTTTTATGTCACAAAATTAATTAATTTTTTTAAAGTTAACTAATAGAATTTAATTAGTATCGTATAAAGTTTTATTGAGAAAATGTTCTTGTAATATGCTCTTTTACACCAAATTGATGTTTGATGCATTTGAGTGGGAGAAATTTTTGGTGTAAGAATATTCCCAAAAGATTATCTTTTTACATCAATTTGATGTGATATTTAGTGTTCTCCAATGAAGATGCCCTAAGGGCACATGTTAAAAACTATAAAAATATTATAAAAGAAAATATTTATTGTCTCAATCAATGCAAGGTAGAAATATTTATTGTCTAAAACATTTATTATTTTCGTTTTATAGTATTTTTATAGTTGTAAACCTGTGCCCTAAACACTACCCTTTAAATAAGGGAAATTATCATTTTCCCCCCCTGAGGTTTGCCATATTAAATAAAATGGTCCTTCTAGTTTCAAAATGGCCACTCAACTCCTTGAAATCCTAAATATTGGTCATTTTGCCCCTTCTGTCAAGTTTTCAGGTATTGAACCTTTGACCTTATGGTTAAAATCAACACAATCTAACCAGCTGTGCTACTCCAACTCATTGTTGGAGGTTTGTTGATGTAAATGTGTGTATATATATATATATACAGTTTTTTTATTGTCAGTTCGAACTGATATAAAATATATCAGTTCCTTACATGTGGGTCTAGGGATGGGAGTAGGGGCCTAATGGGGCGGGGGAGGGTACCTCCACCCCCACTCCCATTCTTCAAACCTCCCCCCACCACCTCCCCCAAAACCCATTTGGGGGGACTGGGGGTAGGGGCGTTTTGGGGGCAGGTCCCCCTTCCCCCTCCCCCAAAACTCATTTCCCTCATTTATTTTCAATTTCAATTCTAAATTTCCAATTTTCAAACCGAAAATCGGAATTCAAAATTTAGAATCCGGACATTCCAATCTTTATTTTGACACTGTTAAAATATTCAATCTAAAAAGTAATAAAAATATAATACAAAATACAATACAAAATCCAAAATCTATATAATTGTTACAATTTTTATATATAAATAAAAATAAAAATAATATATATGTATATATATTTTTATTTTTGGGGAAATGGGGTTTTGGGTTTGGGGGAAGGTACCCCCACCACCTCCCCCAAAATATATTTGGGGGTAGAGTTTGCCCCCACCCCCACCCCCACCCCCAACCCCAACCCCAACCCCAAAACCCCACGGGGGCCCATGGGGAAACTTCCATCCCTATGTGGGTCATTGAATTTAAATACTTTGACTTGGCTGCATGCACTTATCAAAGCATTTTTTAAATCCAATGACCCACATGCAGGAAACTGATATATTTTATATCAGTTCGAACTGACAATAGAAAGACTATATATATATAGTTATATAATTTGTTTAAAATAATTTAAATTTGTTTATATAATTTAAAATAAACTCATATTTATGAATAATATATAAAAACAGATTTGTGAAAAAAAAAATACGAAAACAAAAGGAAATAAAAATAAAAATAAAAGGAAAATTTATTATTATTATTATTATTTTGAACTTTTTCCTTTTTCAATTTATGGGCTTTGATTTTCTGGGTTTTATTTATTTATTTATTATTTATCAAATTGAAATAATATATTTTTTGAAAAGGAAAAAATTTAAAAAAAAAAGAAAGAAAAAAATTTACGGGCTTTGATTTCTGGGTTTCCTTTTGTTTTCTTATTTTCCTTTTCTTTTTCATAAATATGTTTTTATATATTATTATTAAATATGAGTTTATTTAAATTATATATATGAGTAATGAGTTTATTTTAAATTATATAAATAGATTTAAATTATTTTAACCAATTTATATAACTATATATATATATATACATACAAGTTTTCTATTATCAGTTCATCCTGATATGACGAAGAATGTGGACCATTATATTTACATAGTTTGACTCAAAGTGTATGCACTTATCAAAACTTCTCTATAATCTATGGTCAACATTCTTCGTCCTAATATATTTTACATCAGGATGAACTGACAGTAAAAAGACTGATATATATATACATTTAAATCAACAAATCTCCAACAACAAGCTAAAGTAGCTCAGTTGGTTAGAGTGTGTGGCTTTTAATTAACTACAAGGTCGAAGGTTCAATACCTAATGGAGGTCTAAACTAGAGGGACCAGTTTATCTAATATGGCAAACCTTAGGGGGAAATGATAATTTCCCTTTAAATAAATATCACATCCAAAAAAATTTATATTGTCTTCTCTTGATTTTATTATTATTATTATTATTTTTCAAAACCAAATACATACACTTGTCGAATCTTCAATAGACGAGTGCAATTAGAGTCCTTTAAATGGAGAACACTTTTGCTCACCCCCCTTTCAAGGGAGGTAACCATTACCCTCTCCTAAATGGATGACATGTGTCTATGGAAGAGGTAAATTTGTCCAAACACGGTTATCTTTTGGATAAATTTACCTCTCCCTAGACACATGTCATCTTTTTGGGAGTGGGGTAATGCTTACCCCCTGTAGACCCCCTTGTAGGGGGTGAGCAAAAATGGACTCCTCTAAATGCCAGCTAATAAAACAAGTCCCTAGACCTAATAAGAAGGCAACTTAAATGCTAGGACTATGAATGAGAAGTAAACCAGAGAGACCAGGAAGAAATTTGAGACCTAATCAAACTTCTGTCTTTGTTCCCATTTTTGCATTGACTAGATGAGAACATTGGTGGTGGTCCCTTCAAGCATTTGAATGTGGACGTTCGAGATGCGATTGGAGGTGTTACAACTTTTCTAACACCCCAATATTCAAATTCAGATTGTGCTTAAAAGAGCAAAAGATATTATTTTTGTTTTGTGTAGGATCATGATCATTTTCCCTAATCAACATAGAATTGCTACTAAAAATTTGATACATGACAAATTTTAAATAATATCACATCCAAAAAAAATTTCTCTTTCCTTCTCTTGATTTTTTTTTGTTTTAGATTTTTCAAAACTAAATACCTGCACATGTCAAATCTTCAATAGACGGATGCAACGAAGATTTTCTCACCTTAGAGAAACTCCAGCCGGTGCAGGTGCAGTACATTTTCCAAAAAAAAATTCAATTCCCAAGGTGTATTTTAGTGCATTGATGAACACTAGCATGCCAAGATTGGCATTGCTACTAATTACGTACACAAAACTTTTTTTTTCTTTTTTTTTAAAAACTGTCACATCATCCTTTATTTTTTAAAAAAAAAATTCTAATTTAACCATTTTATACTTAATTAAAATAATATTTATTCCCAGAAATATGCCATTGGAAAGATCTCGTTGAGATCTTTAAAATGATACAAATATTGATATACATATTCAATTTATTTCATTTACTTATTAATTATATATCAAAATAATATTAAACTTTTATAATAATTTAAACATTTATTGGAAGAATATTCTTTAAAATGTTTTTTTGGTGTTGAACATTGGAGTAGAAAAAAATTTGTCATAAATATATTCCCAAAAAATTCTCATTCAATTTCAAATTGGAGTAGAGTTTGATGACTAACATTGGAGTTGGCCTTAGAGTCCTCTAATGCCAGCTAATAGAGCAAGTGCCTAGACCTATTAAGAAGGCAACATTAATGCTTGGACTATGAATGAGAAGTAAACCAGAGAGACCAGGAAATTTGAGACCCGATCAAACTTCTTTGTCTTTGTTAACTATACATGAGAACATTGGTGGTGGTCCTTTAAGCATTTGAATGCGGACGTTCCAGATGTGATTGGAGGTGTTACAACTTTTCTAACACCCTAATATTCAAATTCAGACTGTGCTTGAACGAGAGCAAAGATATTATTTTTGTTTGATGTAGGATCATGATCATTTTCCCTCATCTAATAACGCCGTGACATGTTTGTTATGTTCATAATCCAACACCACCCCATTGTACTCTTGATGGATTGCACGTAATACCAACGTAGAATTGGAAATCAGACCTGATCTAATGCCATTAATCAATAATCCTTGGAGGTGCAAAATTTTACAGGACAGGACTTGTAGATAGGACATACCGCCAATTTGGCTCGAAATCTCCATCCATGCTGTTAACAACAAAGCCAATCATCAAAACCCTAAAATATAAATAAAATTCGTCAAAACGCAAATTAATTGAGAAATGGAAGATGTATAAATTATAATGCATACCAGTCTACATGTATCAGAAGTGAAATTTGAGACACTGTGATTCTTGAAGAAATCAGTAGCCTTGTCAACGATGATCGGACGGTGGAGATTGAACTCGTGCGTGCAACCGGAGCACCTGCAAAAATTCAGAGCTTGTTTAGTTGGGTTTTTGAAAAACATCTATTTCTAAAAGGTCTAATTGTAGTAGATCTTATAGTTGTTTGGTTAGACTTTTTTTTAGAGTGACAATATTTGTACCCTTTAAAAACTTTATGTACTGTAATCTTGGTCAAAAAATTTGGTCCAAAAAATCTGGGTCAAAAATTTGGGTCAAAAAATCCGGGTCAAAATAATCTGGGTCAAATTAAGTATAAAACGGGTTACGGGCGGGTCGGTTAAAATCCGAAAGGTAAGCGGGTCGGGTCCATATCCGAACCAACTGTTCATTTAGTGGTTCCGGGTCGGGTCTAGACCCATTCATTTTGTGTGGGCTTTTTATGGATCTGGGCCTGGGTTGGATATGGATCCACATTTTGCCATCCCTAACCATATGTACATTTCAAATTAATATATTCTTAAAAATTAATACATTCCAAATTAATTTGTTTAAAATAATTCAAATTTGTTTATATAATTTAAAATAAACTCATATTTATGAATAATATATAAAAAAAGATTTATAAAAAAAAAATACGAAAACAAAAGGAAATAAAAATAAAAATAAAAGGAAAATTTATTATTATTATTATTATTATTTTGAATTTTTTACTTTTTCAATTTATGGGCTTTGATTTTCTGGGTTTTTTTTTTTTTAATCAAATTGAAATAATATATTTTTTGAAAAGGCAAAAATTAAAAAAAAAAAAAAAAATTACGGGCTTTGATTTCTGGGTTTCCTTTTGTTTTCTTATTTTCCTTTTCTTTTTCATAAATATGTTTTTATATATTATTATTAAATATTAGTTTATTTAAATTATATATATGAGCAATGAGTTTATTTTAAATTATATAAATAGATTTAAATTATTTTAAACAATTTATATATATAACTATATATATATATACATACAAGTTTTCTATTATCAGTTCGTCTTAATATAAAATATATCATGAGGAAGAATGCGAACCATTAGATTTACATAGTTTGACTCAAAGTGTATGCACTTGTCAAAACTTCTCTATAATCTATGGTCCACATTCTTCGTCTGATATATTTTACATCAGGATGAACTGACAGTAAAAAGACTGATATATATATATATATATATATATATACATTTAAATCAACAAATCTCCAACAACAAGCTAGAGTAGCTCAGTTAGTTAGAGTGTGTGGCTTTTAACTACAAGGTTGAAGGTTCAATACCTGCTGGAGGTCTAAACTAGAGGGACCGGTTTATCTGGGGGAAATGATAATTTCCCTTTAAATAAATATCACATCCAAAAAAAATTTCTATTGTCTTCTCTTGATTTTTTTATTTTTTATTATTATTACTTTTCAAAACCAATTACATACACTTGTCGAATCTTCAATAGACGAGTGCAATTAGAGTCCTCTAAATGCCAGCTAATAAAACAAGTCCCTAGACCTAATAAGAAGGCAACTTTAATGCTTGGACTATGAATGAGAAGTAAACCAGAGAGACCAGGAAGAAATTTGAGACCTGATCAAACTTCTTTGTCTTTGTTCCCATTTCTGCATTGACTATACATGAGAACATTAGTGGTGGTCCCTTCAAGCATTTGAATGCGGACGTTCCAGATGTGATTGGAGGTGTTACAACTTTTCTAACACCCTAATATTCAAATTCAGATTGTGCTTGAATGAGAGCAAAGATATTATTTTTGTCGGGTTTTATTGAAAAGTAACCCATTTGGGGAAACAAAGTTGAAATGTAACCCATTTTTAAAAAAATTGCAAAACTGACTCCTTTTTGACAATATTACCCTTTTTAATGCATTAAATTACAGTCATACCATTACATTGTAAATCCCTTACCTGTCTTCCAAATCGAACACACCTCTCAAAACCTCTCAAATAGACAAAACTCTCAAAACCTCTCAAACAGACAAACCTATTGAAATCTCCAAATCCCTAATCTCTTGAAATCTCCAAATCCCTAATCTCTGTAAAATCGACCAAGCCATCTTCAACAGCGCGGAGGAGACTTGAAGAAGACGACGGCACGACTCACGTTGAAGAAGACGACGACGACGACGGCGCACTCACGTTGAAGACGATGACGACGACGGCGCACTCACCTTGAAGACGACGACGGCGGCGTGACTCACCTTGAAGACGACGGCGGCGGCACGACTGACAGAGGTAGAACAAATCCCTAATTTTTTTTGTTTCTGTTTGGTTGCCGAGAAAGTGATGGAAAATAACGAGAAAATGGAGTTAACTCTGAAGCTCAGTGCATGTGTTTTTTGGTTACTAAATTTTGAAATACATATTTTTATAAAAATTAGGTGTTGAAAGATTAGAGCAAAATCGATGAAAATGGTAAGAAAGTTAATTTTTTCCATGGATGTGTTTTTTATTTTATTTTATTTATTTATTTATTTATTTTTTTACAATGGAAATCTGAGAAGAGAATATGAATTTTTTTTTTTTGAATTTTATAGTTCAAGTAGGCTGATTTTTTGTTTGTTTTATGGAAACAGAGAATAGGTGGGCATGTATGTTATGTCATATGTGTAATGTTTTAGTAGATTATGTACAAGTTAAAATTATCTGAACAAAAACCGAATCCAGTTTGGGAGAAAAAATTGGTTCTAATGTATTGTTTTGTTGATTCGATAAGTCTAGTTTCGTTGATGGTGTGAGATTGTGTTTTTGTGCAAGTTTATTATGTCTATTTTGGTTCTTTAGCTGTTTTTTTTTATTGAGAAGGACTAGAAATTGAATTTTTGAAGATGAGTGATTTAGTTCTTGAGTAGGGAACTGTCATATAAGTTAAGATGTATTCATTTGCTTAATGAATGCATGACCATTTTTTCTGTTTATGTGAACAATGTAAGAAAAGAACTTAAAATAAATAATTAGTTCTAAGAGAATAATGTTACCAGTTTTCTTAGTGCATTTGCACAGCCAATTTCCTTTCAAAGGGGAGGTCAACTAATTAATCTTATGACAGAAAATTTGTGGAAAGTAAATGGGGTATGTGTGTGTAGCTTGCTATTGCAGGCTTTTTCTTTTTCTCTCTTTTCTAAGGACCATTTAAGAACACAACACTCCTGTTTACACACAAGTCAATTGTTTTTTGTTTTATTTTCAATGAAAATTGGCATATAGTATTGTTTAATTTTAGGGTACCTATATCCTCTTTTGTATTAATCAAACCTATATTTTATGAACAAATATATTTTAGGGATTTACCGCTTTGTTTTAAGGAATATAGTTTCTTATTTGAATAGGTTTGGTTGCTTATACATATATCCCTCTATGTTATTTGTTTTTTTAGTCTTAATATTATATGCTTACGCAAATCAAACATAGGCTTTAAATAATGGTTGCATGTGCATACGAAGTAATTATATGTGAAATGCTTTTCCTAATGCAGGACTATCTAGCAGAACTTTTGGGTCGCCTCTAAAAATTGATGAGAAGAATTTCCACATTAATGAACTAAGGTTTGTTGCTTGTTCACCCTTTTGCTTGTTATGCTTCAAGTAGTCTTTGTTATGTGTATGTGTGTGTGTTGTCTGTTGATTTTTGCTTGTTACCCAATTTCTTCTGGTAAATATATAATCCTTTTTAAGTTTGTTTGGAAGATGTGTATTTCACTTAAAGGTTTACATAGAAAAGTATTTATCTTGGCAATGCTGCCATTTGCAAGTCATTTGAATGCTTGCTTCTGGTAAATATATAATCCTTTTTAAGTTTGCTTGCTGTTGCCCAATTGTTGTTACAAAAATTGGCTTGTTATACTTTGGATGCATTTGAAGTTGGACTTGGAGTTGGGGAGATTAGAGTAAATATATGTTGGATGAATATAAGATTTGAATTTCTTCTTGTAAAAACTAACCCGATATATTTACTATATATAAATTTATAACACTGTGGTTGAGTTCCTATATTGCTAGGTTCAATGATGTTTATTTGTTTGGATTAGATTTTGTAGTGGTTGTGTACTCTTCTTAGGTTTGGTATTCTGAGTAGCATTTTGGTTTCCTAACGGGTGTTAGGAAATTCTTAACATATGTTAGGAATTCCTAACACCCGTTAGGAATCCCAAACGGGTGTTAGGAAATTCGAAACTGGTGTTAGGAAATTCTTAACGGATATTAGGAATTTCCTAACATCTGATAGGAAATTCAAAACGGGTGTTAGGAAATTCCAAACGGGTGTTAGGAAATTCCAAATAGATGTTAGGAAATTCAAAACAGATGTTAGGGAATTCCTAATGAATGTTAGGAATTTCCCAACACCCGTTAAGAATTTCCTAACACCGGTTTGGAATTTCCTAACACCTGTTTGGAATTTCCTAACACCTGTTTGGAATTCTCAATAGCAGTTTAGAACTCTCAACTGCTACCAATACCGTTTCCAATTCTGAACCACAACAACTAATATCACCTTTAATTGTTTATTCGGTTAAAACATTTGTACTAATTTAAATATTTTATGGTTTTATGTTATATTTCAGGATAATTAAATGGGAGAAAAGGTGGAATTGTTAGTAAAGGCTGTAGAACATTTCCCGGCAAAGATAAACAGCACTTCGTCAGTGGTTGCTGTAAAGTGCATTAAGGAAAAGTTGACGGAGGCGCAACTATCCCTCTTCCGCACAACATGCTTTGGGAAACTTCTAGAGATGAATGACCTTAAGTTTTCCAGGCAGCTGGTACATAATCTCTTACTTAGACAAATACAGTCTCCTGTTAAATCTGAGATGTGGTTTGCAGTAGGTGGCAACAGACTTAGGTTTTCTATTCATGAATTTTGCCTGATCACAGGTTTAGAGTGTGGCCCTGAACCGCCGGTACTCAGTAAGGAAAAAGGGGATGGTAGTGGGAGTTTTCGGTCGTCAATGTTGAATGGGGAAGTGCGATTCAATAACAAAACTTTGGAGGCAATGTTCAGAGCTGCTTCTTCAGATAATGATGAAGACATGGTGAAGCTTGCTTTACTTTACTTTATTTTTTAGAGACGGTTTTGTTTGGCAAGGATCAGAAAGTACATATCGAGGCCCATCATGTTGAACTGTTGGAAGATTTAGAAACCTTTAACAAGTACCCGTGGGGTCAAAAGTGCTATGAGACAACTTTGAATAGTCTTCAGAGGGATTTGAGAAGAATGTCTCAAGAGTATCATACAACCTTGAGAGAGATAGTATCAGGGAAAAAAAGGAAGCGTCAGGCCAGCAAGGAAAAAGAATGTATCAGACAATATCCATTGCATGGGTTTCCTTATGCATTTCAGGTTAGTGCATCTAAAATGTAAACTACGCAATGCCTTTATTTGTAATTGTTACTTTTATTGACAGTTTGTTTTTAATAATTAGATTTGGGCGTGTGATGCAATTCCTGCCGTTGGAGTTGCGATTGCTGTAAAATCTGGTTGTTTGCTTCCGCGGATTGTAAATTGGATTACCCCCGGAACGCCTGATGCAACATATGTCATGAAGTTGTTGGACCAAAAAAATGTAAGTTTAAAGAATGTAATTGTAAAACTAATTTCGAACATTGAAGTTCATGCACACTAACCCATACTACTATTTATCTATGGTAAACTCAGGTTTTGCAGAAGCTGCAACCCACTCCTCGAGAGAGTGGAGAGGAGTATGTGAAATTCCTACTCAGTCCTGAATGCGCGTTAGAACCACCCGAGATCGATGGTGAAGGCCAAAAGGATATGTTAGCCTCTAATGAGTCTGAAAATGTTGCACGTGAAAGGGCTGAAGAAAAGCGTCCAATAAATGTATCTACATGCCACCAGCAACAGTCAAAACGTGTTTGTCTGGTGAGCTAACAATTAATATCCATTTGTCTGTTTTTTTAAACTTATTGCATATATGACTAATATAATCTAATATTTATGGAAATCATAGGATTGTAAAGCCAACAATGAGGAGAACAATAAATTAAAGGGTTTTATTGAAAAGTAACCCTTTTGGGAAGGTGAAGTTGAAAACTGACTCCTTTTTAAAAAACTTGCAAAACTAACTCATTTAAGATGGTATTACCCTTATAAATTTTTTAAATTACAATCCTACCTTAATGCTCTAAATCGTTAACTTGTCTGAAATCCCTAACATCCCTAACACACTAAAACCATGGTTCTTCTCTCTTCCTCTCAACTCCAATGAACAAAGATCCCTAACCATTCTCTCAAAACACATTGAAACCCTAAGCTCTCTCAAAATATTTGAAACCCCAATCGACTCTTTTCCTGTCTGAAATACGACCACAACTGAAAGTATCTGAAATCCTATCTCACGACGAAGACCACTACTCGACGGAAGCACGGCGACGACTTAATGGAAGCAGTAGTTCGGATCAACTGAAGCCAGACGACGACGACTGAACGACAACGACGAGAACTCTGTTTGGCTTCTGAGAAAGTTTAAGAAAATTAAGGTGATTGTTCTTTCAATTTTAGGTCTTCTCCATCAATTTATTGTCACAAATGAGTTAGTTTTTCCCTTTTAAAATTTCAAACTTTCTTCTCCATAAATTGCGTTTATTCTGATCTTTAATTTGAAAAAAAAAATTTGGAAGAGGTGATTTTGGGTTGGAGTATTGCGGGTTTGCTATGTTTTTTTGTTTGTGTATGTTTTCTGGAGTTGTTTATGGGGTGTTGTTTTTGATGGGTTTGTCTTCAGCTGTTGTATTTGGTTGATGGGTTTTTGTCTTCAGCGTTCGTCTTCAGCGTTTATGTTTCTTTGGTACCACGTTTGTAATGTTATAGGCCAAACAAATATATTAACAACTGATCAAATGAGCTCAATTGGCTCTGTTTTCATATGTGCTTAATTAGCTCTGTTTTCCTAGCATAGAATTTGGCTTTGATATAGTATGCTTAGAATTATGAAAAATCTTTAGTAGATTTAGTACAGTAGAGAGAATTGATTATATGTCCTGTTTGCTTGGCATTTCGGTTGGGATTTGTTTTCTTTGCTCAAAGCTTTAGTACAATCTTGTTGGTATCTTTTTCTTGATAATGAATGTATGATATAAACTCCTTGTTGTTGATGGTGCAAACGGTTGCTGATATTTGGCAGGTATGCTATCGCTAAAGGAAAGTCCTACAGCTACATACTTCAATTTGCAATTTCTCTTGGGCAGCTCTATGGGACTGCTGTTTATTTCATAACTGCTTACATGGAAGGGGATAACTTTGCAGCTAGTACATAGTACATACTATTACTATGCATACTACATTGTAGCAAATTCCTTCTGGATTTTAATACCGACACTCATATCTGTTCGGTGTTGGGAAAAGATTTGCTCAGCAGTCCAGCTATAAGGCCAGAAGAAGACCAAAATTCACTGAGGTAGACTTCAGAATATTTCACTTGGGACCTTGGTAGTTTCAAATTGTGCCATTTTTAATGTGTTTGTTGTTTCATAGTTTGTAACTTGGTTAAATTTATGATATTCTTAACGGGTGTTAGGAATTCCTAACACCCGTTAGGAATTCCTAACACCCATTAGGAAATCCTAACGTGTGTTAGGAATTCCTAACGAGTGTTAGGAAATTCCAAACGGGGGATAGGAATTTCCTAACACCCGTTAGGAATTCCTAACACACGTTAGGAAATTCCAAACGGGTGTGTTAGGAAATTCCAAACGGGTGTTAGGAAATCCTGACGAATTTCCTAACACCCGTTTGGAATTTCCTAACACCAATTAGGATTTCCTAACACCCGTTTGGAATTCCCAACAACAGTTTGGAACTCCCAACTGCTGTTGGGAATTTCCAACACAGTTTTGAATTCTCAACTACAATAACAAATATCACCTTAAATTGCTTATTTGGTTTAAACATTTGTACTAATATAAATATTTGATGGTTTTATGTTATATTTCAGGATAATTAAATGGGAGAAGAGGTGGAATTGTTAGTAAAGGCTGCAGAATATTTCCCGGCGAAGATAAACAGTACTTCGTTAGCGGCTGCTGTAAAGTAAACCCTCAGGCTATGACTTTGATTCCATCGCAGTTGGGCCTGACCACCAAACCCTGGTTTCGAAAGAAATAGTCCCTAACCTACTCCATCTAATTTGCAACACTGGTCCAGCAATTGAGTGTAAACTTCTATAGGTTCTTGTTGGACTCATTAATAGTCCCACAACTATCCTGAACGTGGTTTCTACCACCAAAAGTTCCAGTACTACAATCAATCTGGTTCAGTTTGTCAAGGCTCCTCGGAAGGATTTACGTGTAGCTTCCGTAAAACTTCTCCAGAACCTCTCACCACACATGGGCAGGAATTAGCTGATGAACTACGTAGTACAGTCGGCCAGCTTGGCAGCCTAATAAAAGTAAAAGCGGAAAATATAGGAATCACTGAGGAGCAGGCAGCAGCTGTTGGCCTTTTAGCTAATTTACCAGAAAGAGATGTGGGTCTAACAAGGCAGATGCTAGATGATGGCGCCTTTCAGTTAATTTAGAAAGAGATGTTGTTGTCAAACTGCAAGTAGATATTGTATTATTGTTGTATACAGATAATCCCTATTTGTATAGAATCCCGAAAGCCATTCATTTGTTCTTGTACTGTTTTCAGTATATTGCACATATTTTCAAATGAACATCATCACATTGTAATTGGTTATTTAGAAGAAAAGTTATTATAGGAATGTGTTATTGACATTGGAAATGGTTTTTCAAGTTTCTTAGAAACAGCATTGAGTGTGATTTTCTTTTTCTGAGTCCTGATGTATACATTTATTTGAGGTTTACCATTAGTGAAGTTCTGATTTTCAGTTCTTAGCAATAAAGTCAACGCCATTACGTCATTATTTTTGAATGTGTTCAACAACCCAGAGGAGGATTTATGTAATTACATTTCAATGAAACCATGCAAAATTCATGAGACAATTGAGTGCAATTCAGATGCTGGAGCTCAAGCTTGAAAATTATAAATTAGAAAGTCATCACTGATGCTACCGTGCAGGACAGGATTTAAGACAGAAGCCATTGGCAATTGGATTACTGAAACATACATACATATCAGTACAGATGCATTCAACAATTGAGATTGATATCTGTATTTTTGGTATAAAAAAAAAATGAGATCGTCCAAATAAATAGTGATGTGTATATAGTTTCACTCGCATGGATCCTGCATTTTGCAAACGACGAAGTTTCTGAATTGGAATCAAAGTCATAGCCTAAGCTCACAATACTGCACATCATCATCATTCAAAACTTCAAATGGTGCTAAAACCTTAGGTGAATTAAAGATGAACTTCATTTTGATGGAGGACTCGCTTGGATTGGCTTCAACAAGACGAGATACGATGTCAAGTAATGACTCATACGATGTTTCCTTTGAAACTGAAAAGTATTCCATATTGATATTTGATCTTCCCACCACTGTTACTCCATTCACCGCCATATAACACAACAAATCGGACTTTATCCATGCAACCCACCTTTCAAATGCAGAGGAAATTTATAATCAAATTCCTAAACAAATATTATAAATTCATGGTACATTGAATCTACAAAATATTATGAATCCAAACACTGTTTAGAAATTTCCAACAGCCGTTAGGAATTCCAAGGAATTCCAAACAGCAGTTAGGAATTCCTAACAGCAGTTAGGAATTCCCAACAGCCGTTAGGAATTCCTAACAACTGTTAGAAATTTCCCATAGCCGTTAGGAATTACATAACACTGTTAGGAATTTCCAATAACCGTTAGGAATTCCCAACTGCAATTAGGAAATTCCTAACTATGTTATGAAATTCCTAACTGAAGTTGGGAATTCCTAACGGAGGTTGGAAATTCCTAATGGGTGTTAGGAATTCAGTGCTGGACACATTCCAAAAAAATTGTTCAATTCTCTAGATTCAATACTATAATGGAAAATCAACCACAACAACATCAAATTCAACCAAGACTCATGCTCTATTACATTAATGTAAGCTATTTTCACAAAAATAAAGAACCCAATACACAAATATAAGTAAATAACACATTTTTAACAAGAAAAAAACTAAAAATTCTGCTTGTGAATGGAAAATCAACCACAACAACATCAAATTCAACCAAGACCCATGCTCTGTTACATTAATGTAAGCTATTTTCACAAAAATAAAGAACCCAATACACAAATATAAGTAAATAACACATTTTTAACAAGAAAAAAACTAAAAATTCTGCTTGTGAATGGAAAATCAACCACAACAACATCAAATTCAACCAAGACCCATGCTCTATTACATTAATGTAAGCTATTTTCATAAAAATAAAGAACCCAATACACAAATCTAAGTAAATAACACATTTTTAACAAGAAAATAACTAAAAATTCTGCTTGTGAACACTAAATTGACCACAACATGCAACATCAAATTCAACCAACACCCATGATTTATTATGTAAATGTAAACAATTTTCACCAGAATATTACACAAATTCAAGAATTTCGGACATGGTTGACAAGAAATTTGGACATGGTTGAGAAGAACAATGTTATGAAAGTTCAAAAAATAAAATAAAAAACTCACCTAAAAGCTTCAATGGAAGGAACCCTTGTGGAGTTGCTCAATGGTGAAGTTGATTAATTTGTATTTGCAAAGGAAGAGAGAACAAAAGAAAAAAAAAATTGGAGAGGGAGAAGAATGAGAGGCTGACATGAAAAGAGGAAGAAAGAATGGCGTGAAGACTGATGAGAAGAAGTAAGTAAATAAGAGTTATATAATGAGTAAAAGAGAAAATTTAGTAAGTAGGGGTAAAATGGTACTTACGCATGAAAAAAGAGTTAGTTTTGTAATTTTTTCAAAAACGGGTTACATTTCAACAGTAGCCTTCCAAAAGGGTTATTTTTCAATAAAACCCTATTTTTGTCTGATGTAGGATCATGATCATTTTCCCTCGTCTAATAACACTGCGACATGTTTGTTATGTTCATAATCCAACACCGCCCCATTCTCTTGATGGATTGCACGTAATGCCAACGTAGAATTGGAAATCAGACCTGGTCTAATGCCATTAATCAATAATCCTTGTAGGTGCAAAATTTTCCAGGACAGGACTTGTAGATAGGACATACCGCCAATTTGGCTCGAAATCTCCATCCATACTGTTAACAACAAAGTCAATCATCAAAACCCTAAAATATAAATAAAATTCGTCAAAACGCAAATTAATTGAGAAATGGAAGATATATAAATTATAATGCATACCAGTCTACATGTATCAGAAGTGAAATTTGAGACACCGTGATTCCTGAAGAAATCAATAGCCTTGTCAACGATGATCGGACGGTGGAGATTGAACTCGTGCGTGCAACCAAAGCACCTGCAAAAATTCAGAGCTTGTTTGGTTGGGCTTTTGAAAAACCTTTATTTCTAAAAGGTCTAATTGCATTAGATCTAATAGTTGTTTGGTTGGTAGACTTTTTTTTAGAGTGACAATATTTGTACCTTTTAAAAATTGTATGTACATCCCAAATTAATTTATTTTTAAAAATCCAATAATACCCTTAAGTAAAATTACTAAGATGTCTAATTGTTTGTTAATACATCCACCAATAATTATTAATTAGTTTCCTATTTTAATGGTTTGTAAAAAAATTTCCTATTAATGGTTTGATATTAACATATGGGGTGCCAATATTGCCACACATAAATATGATAAGTACACTCATATTTAATTGCTAAAATATATCAATATAAATTTACCAACAAGGACAAATTAGTTTAATTAAAAAATAAACCAAATAATATGTACACCTATTAATTACACTCATATCTTCAATTATATCTCTTTATTAAAATAAAAAATAAAAAACTAAACCTAATTCTATTTCAACTATCAAAATCTCCCATCATCATATAACAAAGTAATGGAAAAAGAATTTTCAGAAGACTTTGATCATACAAAGGTACGTTTTTTTTTTTTTTTTTTTTTTTTTTTTTTGGTTATGAACTCTATTGATAAACAAAAAGGGAGAATTAATTTATTTTTTTAAAAAAGATAGCCATAAAAAAAAAAAAAAAAAAAAAAATCTCCCATGCTTGAGATTTGTAAATGGTGAGAAGATACCTAATGCGGTTCTTAAAGTATTAACTCGTAGTACTGCCTTCTATTTAGATCATCACTTTGACATCTACAGTCTGTCTAACTTTGGGGTCAATAATATTAATGGGTTGAAACTTTGTATAATAAGTGAATTCCCCAAGATGGAAACAGTTGTTGATGACAAGGAACTTGCTACGACTGTGTTTTCGAGCCCGAAGAACTTAATAATTTATCATCCGTGAAATTGGGTGTGTTAATAACTTAAGAGAGTTTATAAATAAAATGTATTAAAATGAATACATTCATTTAAATAAGGGTACTATTGGTATTAGGATTGGTGCTTATAGTAATGATTTAATTTTAAATTTTAGACATAGGTGTACTTATAAATATGAGTGTGCTTATCATATTTATGGGTGACAATATCCGCACCTTAACATATATCATAAAAACTCTTTCCATTTTAATAAACTATAGATTATCTTTTAAATATATTTTCAATCTCTTTTAAGGAAATACAAATTGATTGCTAAGTATGGAAAATGAATCAAAATCACGAGACAAATTTGGTTGTGAAAAAATTAGTTTTAAATTAATTTTTATTATTTTTATTAGAAGAACAAAATCATCTATAAATAGACTTTTAACTTAACTATATTATCTTTTTTTTCTTTTTCTTTTAAACACACTTTAGACTTTTATTTATTTATCAATATTAGATGTTCTTTCTTGTATATATATATATATTAGATGTTCTTCAATTTCATCGAACACCTATTTTTTTTTTTTTTTTTTTTTTTGAAATATCATTTAACACTTAGCTACTTCCACATCAATTGAGACGTGGTACAAATCTTGCATCCTTAGAACTCTCTCAAATAGAAAGTGGTTCTCCAATATAAAAAAAAAATCTTAAAATGGATTTTTAATGCAAAATAAATAACAAAAAATGGAGTTTGATTTTGAAAAAACCGAGAAGAGAAAAGAAGTAAGGAAGAGAAAGAATAGTAAGAGAATTAAAAATAACAACCATTTTTTTTTACCGTATCTATCTATCCATATATTTAGACCAAGTATTTATTTTTAAGGTTTTTGTCATTAGTAGGATTCGAGCCTTTGAGAGTCATTTGCCCAAACCACAAGCTCGTCTATCTACCAGATGAGCTACACTCATGGGGGTAGATAACAACGAAAATTGAAATAATAATAAAATTGATTAAATAATGTAATAATAGTTATAGGTGGTGTGTACATATAAAAATACAATACAGTATAATTATAGAAAGAATATTTTTGGTTTTAAGTGGGGTTTATTTACAAATTAGAGAATTTTGTTAACTTTTTAATCTGTGTGATTACGAAAGGGGTATATATAAAGTTTTTTAGAGGTGCCATTATCGCCACTTTTTATTTTATTTTATTTTTTTAAGGTTTATTTGGAGAAGCTCCTCCCCATGAGCTTTTGTCTAGCAGATGTTGTTTAAACTGTACTAGTCTCTACTGAATTTAAAATGGACAATCTCAAAACCTCAACCAAACAATTCTAAAAAAAACTCAAATAGATATTTGTATAGCTTTTTGAAACAGTAGAAAGTCCAACCAAACCAGGGGTGGCAAAATGGACCCAGGCCGACAGGCCAAGCCCGGCCAGCCCAGTCAAGAAACAGGCTAGGCCAAGGCATGGTACCAAGCAGGCCTAGGCTGGGCCGCAAAAGTGAAGCTCGCAGGCTTGCTAACATTTAAAAAATATATATATATATATATTAATATATACATAAATATACAAAGACAAATCTGTAGTGAATTCGTCTAGGCTAACAACTTTTTCCATAACAACCCTGTCCAAGGTTCGATTCTCAATCATACCAATTTTACAAAAAAAAATTAAAAAAAAGTTATTAAATAATATATATAGCATAATATGCATAATTTAACGAAATTGAGTTTGTAGTGAAGTAGTTAAGTCACTCAACTTCTTCTCTATTTACTTGGTTCGAAACCCACTAAAGATAATTTTACAAAAAAAAAACCTTATACATGACCAAGCATGTGGGCCAGCCCGCCTGGCCTGTTAAGGGCCCGGCACGGTTAGACCAGGCCATTAACAGGCCGGGCCATCCATTTTGCCACCCCTGAACCAAACAAGCATTGAAATAGTAGAAATAAAAGAGTGTTGTTGTCATTTGTCAAAAATGAAGTAATATATATTTGCTCATAAAATGAAGTAATAGTAGAGATGAGCAGTGACGGAGGACGGGCAGAGAGGAATCGCTGAGGCTCAGCTGCTGCTGCTGCTTCTCTGCGGCGGGAATGGATAAAGTCCTCTCATAAATATCTCAGGAGTTCACCGGGTCGCATGAGAATTCATTATCTAGCACGACCCGACTTGTCTTTATTTTATTTTTTATTTTAAACAAATAAATAACTCCTCCAAGACAAATACAAACTATAGGAATAATAATGTTAGAGATCTTTCAATTTGTTTCGACTGTGGGTAAGGTTAATAGTTCAGATCTAGAAGTTGAAGAGAATGGCTTTGCTCTGAGTAATTGTTTTTTTTTTTGAAACGGCAGAAAACGGTTTTTTTTTTGCTCTGAGTAATTGTTGAAGCAAGAAGCTCATCAGAAAACGGTTCCAGCTCAGGTGTCTTCTAGAAGCATCTCATTTTCAAACATTTTAATTATTTAATTGTATCACACAAGTTTGCAATATCTCACCAGGTTGAAAAATTGTGCTCTAATATGATTTGAAACATTGCTCAGAAGAGCACTTATTCAATTACAAATACTTATCGGAATTTTTTGTTTACATTTAAGTTTAACCGGTTCCTCTCATCTCTTAGAGTTTTCTCTTCAGACGAGCAAAGTTTTTCAAGACAATCACAACAACCCGATCCTTTGTTCTGTCAAGAAACTGAAAATAAGCGTATCTCCAAGACTTCTTGATGATCAAAGTGCCACAAACTCCCCAGAACCCGACAATGAAACCAAGTCCCATGCTTGTGAAAAGCCACAGCTTGTCAAATTTACCTCCATCTTCATCTTCATCATCTTTTACCTCACCATCTCCGCCAGGAACCTTAGCTGTTTTATCACTTCCTTGGCATTCTTTCGGTAACAGATGCCCACAAAGTGCTAGGCTGCCCTCGTAAATCAATGGATCAATGAGCGTTTGAAACTGGTTGGCTGATGGTATTTCCTCGGATAACTTATTGTATGACAGGTTCAAGTGATTCAAGAATCTCAGTGAAGGCATGCTCGGTGGAATAGGGCCTGAAAGCTTGTTCTTTGACAGGTCCAGAGTTTCTAACCATTCCAAGTTTCCAATCTGTAACGGTATTTTTCCTGTCAAATTATTCCAGGACAAATTCAAGGTGCCCAAGTGAATAAGTCTTGTAAGCTCCGTCGGCATCTCTCCTGGTAGATTATTTTTCGACAAGTCTATACTATTTACAAGGTAAAGAGTGTCGAAATATTCTAAAACTCTTCCTTTTGTTACAACTTCCAACCTTCCCTCATATCGCTGTGTTTCTGAGGGTTTAACTTTCATGCGACTCAAGTTTCCTAGACATGGAGGAATGAATCCTGACAGATTATTGTGTGATAGGTCCAATACGTGAAGAGTAGAAAGACTGCATATTTGAGAAGGTATGTTCTCACTGAAGAAGTTCGACCGCAAACTTAAAATTGACAATGATGGCATGCTTTCTCCTATCCAAGCTGGAAGGTTTTTGGACAGTTTATTGTTGCCGAGATCAAGACTGTCCATTGAAGTGCAGTTTTGCAGGGAGGGGGGAAGTTCACTGGAAAGATTGTTGTTGGAGAATATCAAGAACATGACTGAACTAAGAGAACCTATTGATTTTGGAATCGAACCAGATAGATTGTTGTACGACATATCTAGTATAAACAAGAAAGGCATGTTACTCCAAAACTGATGAAGAATTTCACAAGACAAATGATTGTGTGAGATGACCAATGTAAACTGTGGGATTTTGTTAGTCCATCTAATTCATTTCAGGCCCAATCCTAGAAGCCCAATGATGAAAAGGAGTTGAAGCTAGTAGAAGCCCAACATCGATGCTCCCACTAGCCTGACCCAACAAACTTATTGATACGTTGCGTTTTGGCTTATCGGTGCAAACTGATAAGGCTGAGTCAGGATTCTCATGGTGACATGGCAACAAACGATTGGTTCACTTTGCCCAGCTGGACCTTATCTGCTGGTGGCTATATAAAGTGAAACGATGGAGAGAGAAATTATTATTCTGATTTCTAGGTTTTTTGTATTCTCAGAAGCTCTCTTTTCTCTGTATTTGTTCTTGGTGTTCTTGGAGTTCTTTGTGAATTTCTGTCTTCTCTTCTTTGAATTTGTAAGAGTGGTAAGAGAGAAAAAGTGAGATCTGTGAGTGGTGATTCTGTTGATGTAATTTGTGATTGATCTCAGGTGTGGGTTGTGTTATTGGTGTGTGTGGTAGAGTATTGTTGTACTGGGTTTCTGGGCTCCTTTTGAGGGTTTATCAGGCTGAGTCTTGGGTTGTCTAGATTTGTAAAACAATCTCATATAGTGGAGTGAGCCTCTCAGTTTGGCTCAAAGTGGATGTAGGCTTGTTATCAAGCTGAACCACTATAAAAATCTTTGTCTCTTTATTTCTTTTATTTTCTTGTTCATATAGTTTCTTTTCTTGGTACATATAATTCCATATATTACTATAGTTGTAATTTAACAAACCTCAGGGGAGGTGGGTGTAATTCATTCTTTAGGAAATACTAATCTTAGCAAAGCTAAAAATCAGTGGTTTCAAGCTATGAACATGCTTCCATCACTTGAAGAATTGCACCTACCAGCTTGTGGACTTTCTACTATTCCTCCATCAGTTCCACTTGTTAATCTCACATCCCTTTCAGTACTTGAACTCTCCAACAATGGCTTCAACTCCTCAATGCCTTCCTGGCTTTTCAACTTGCCGGTCTTGTCTACGTTGATCTCACCTCAAACAATTTCCAAGGTGAGCTTCCTGATCAATTTGCTGACTTGAAGTTCATCCAACACATTGATTTGTCTGAGAATTCATTTATAGAAGGTAAATTATCAACAAGGTTAGGCAACCTTTGCAGTTTACGAGTGCTTGATCTTTCTTACAATAATATTAGTGGTGAGATGACAGAATTCACTGATGCTTTATCAAAATCCACCAATTGTAGCTTAGAGTTATTACATTTGGGGTACAACAAACTGGGTGGGTTTCTTCCTGACTCCTTAGGACACCTGAAAAACCTGAAACATCTTCTACTAATGGCAAACTCATTTTCGGGTTCAATTCCCGAATCCATTGGAAATTTGTCATCCTTAGAAGAATTCTACCTTTCAGAAAATGGGATGAAAGGAACAATTCCAGTCAGTTTAGGACAGCTCTCATCACTAGTTGCATTAGACCTAAAAAATAATCAATGGGAGGGTATCATAACAGAAGCTCATTTGTCTAATCTCACCAGATTAAAAGAGTTGTCCATTTTCCTGACATTTAGCAACAACACCTTGATCTTCAATGTGAGTTCTGACTGGATTCCTCCTTTCAAACTCACATTCCTCAACCTTAAAAATTGTCAATTGGGTCCTCGATTCCCTATGTGGTTGCGATATCAAAATGAACTTGAGTATGTGTCTGTTTGTAACGCTAAAATTTCCGGCACCATACCAGATTGGTTTTGGAAGTTAGATTTGATTCTATATCACCTAGACCTCAGCAATAATCAATTTAGTGGTAGGGTTCCAAACACAATAAAATTCAGTCCTCAAGCCACAGTTTTCTTGAATTACAACCGCTTTACAGGTCCTTTGCCAGTGTTGTCATCAAATGTGATTTCATATCATTTTGATCATAATTATTTTTCCGGACCAATTGCTGAAGACATTGGTGAACAAATGCCTATGTTGACAGATGTTGATCTTTCTTTTAACTCTCTGAATGGCACCATTCCCTTGTCAATGGGGAAACTAAGTTCCTTGCTGACTCTTGTCCTCTCCAACAATCATTTGACTGGAAAAATTCCTGATTTCTGGAATAATATTCCAGATGTGTTTGTCATAGACATGTCTGATAACAGTTTATCCGGCAAGATACCAAGTTCCTTGGGCTCACTAAGTTCATCACTGAAATTCTTGACGCTGAGCAATAACCATTTATCCGGGGAAATCCCTTCTGCCTTAAAGAACTGCACAGGCATTAACACCCTGAATCTCGTAGACAATAAACTTTCAGGTGAAATTCCAGCGTGGCTAGGAGAAAGGACCCCATCTCTGTTGATTTTACGTCTTCGATCAAACATGTTTTACGGGGAGATTCCCTCGGATATATGCAAGCTTTCGTCTCTTCATATACTAGCCCTCATGCCTCGGCAACTTGAGTGGCATGGCATCTGATGTTGCAAATCGATATGAAGGGCAGTTGCTAGTTGTTAAAAATTGAAAAAAAATTGTATGTTATTTGCTTGTCTAGTTTCAGCCGTATGAAACTAGATGAGTTGTCTAACTCAACTAGTTTCATACAGGTGAAACTAGAGTAAAACTTGAACATCGATGTTCTGATTCCAAATTGTTGGATCAGAACATCCTATCCATAACAATGAAAAATATAAATAAAATCATCTATAAAATAACCATAAAAACCATTTTGTAAACATAAATAACATAAAATCATAAACCATACAACCATATTCTGATATCTCATCTCCTTTTATGAGATATCAGTACATCCATACATCATGGCTGGCTGCTGTCTCTGAGTCATGCTCACCATGGGTGATGCCTCTTTTGGACATTCTCACCATGGGTGATGCCTCTGGACATTCTTACCATGATCATGAACATTCATAGAAAACCATTTCATAAACATAAAAATGAGCAACATTACAGAAACATTTCTCTTTGTATTAACCATACATCCCATGTCATTTTTCTGATGGCTTACAATGTACAATGCCCAAAGGGGGTTTATATAGAAAAAATACAGTGTACTTTGCCAGCTTTGGCCACAGACACAAGGTCTGGCACAGCCACCCTATTACATTGATACAATCAAAAGACAATTTGAGAATTCCCTGGAATTCTAAAAGTAACAAATAATTACAATTGAACTAAACTAAATTACAACCATTCCATTACTTAAACCATAACCATTCCATTACATAAACCATAGTTAATCCATAACCATACCATAGTTAAATTATAACCATAAGGAAAAATTTCACATTTCCAACACTAGTGGCAACCAAGGGAATAGAGTACTTGTATTCGGAAACTCTCTATCTTGTAAACAGCATTGACCTTTCTAGCAACAATCTTTCCGGGGAGGTGCCTGATCTGAGAAATCTTTCAAGACTGAGCACCTTGAACATGTCCATAAATCACTTGACAAGAAAAATACCTGAGAGCATTGGGAGCTTACAAAGGTTGGAAACTCTAGACCTCTGCAGAAATCAACTTTCCGAACAGATCCCACTTAGCTTAACTTCCTTGACATTCTTGTTGTTGGGTATGGCTCGAATTTCTTGTTGAGGTGGTGAAGCCACAAATCATGACTTGACATTGGTTGACACCATTATTATGGTTGGTACCATTGATGTGGATGGTTACCATAAATGTGGTGGGTGCATTTGCACTACAAAAAAAAAAAGCCTATCAGTGACGAACTATTTCCGACGGCACTAATTGCCGTCGGAAAAGGCACCATTTCCGACGGCCATTTCAGTGCCGTCGGAAATGAGAAAAAAATATGATACTACATTTCCGACGGCCTAAAAGCCGTCGGAAATAGTCTTTGTTCCATTGGAAATAGGAAAAAGTAATACATTTTTTTCCGACAGCCTAAATGCCGTCGGAAATGTAGACTATTTCCGACAGCAAATGTTCTTTTCCGACGGCTAAATGCCGTCGGAAAAGACCAATTTTTTATTTTAGTTTTAAAACCGTATTTTTTATATAAAGTTTCTTCAAATAATTTGTACAAATGAAAATTTCATGATTTATTTTTTCTTGAAAAATAAAAAATTAGATAAAATAATTATATAAACTCTATTTCATAGTATGCATTTAATACACCTGATTTTCCCTAAATTGCTATCCGGACAATGACATATATGTGCAAAAATCAAGAGTGAACACTTTGATACAATAGAAATACACAAAACATTTGTCAGGATTATGATGAAGGGATTTGTGAGATATTTATGTCATTCTTTAGGAACTCCCTCGTATTATAAGCATTTTTATCTTGAGAAATTGCCCGATGGTAAAATATCGCCATTCAACTGCCGAGAAAGTCACGTAGGGATGTCAAGGAACATTACAACGCCCTCGTACATGACATCTGCAAGATTGATTCGGGTTGTGTCAAATTGTCGAGTTATGCTGATGACTTGTGGGACCTTTTGTGTCGTCGGAAAAAAAAATACCACTTTTCCGATGACTTTTGGGCCGTCCGAAAATAGTCAAATAAGATGTCAATATTATCCACTTTTCTAACAACATAAAAAGTGTCATCGGAAATGCTAAAATTTAATTCGAATTACTTTATGGACACATCTTACTAAATTAACTAAATATAAAATATAGCAAAATTATTAGTAATCACAAGAACATTTAGTTATTTTTAATTATATTTAGTGACACTACTATATCAGATTTTTTAAAACAAACTCTAATAATTTTAATAAAATATTATTTTAAAAAACAATATCTCAATAGTTATATTTAAATAGTATACAAAAAAAAATATTTAATTAGATATTATACAAACATATCAATAGCTTATATATAAATAGTATGCAAAACATATCAGATATAAAGTTATAGCAAAATGGTAAGGGTAACCCCTTACTATCATCCAAGTCAAGGGTTCAAACCATATGAATTTCATGGAATTAAAGTTGCTGTGTGACGGATGACGTGGCGCGTGACGAGTGATGGATGACGTGGCGACTATCAAGTCGAGTCGCACCATTTTTTTTAGAAAATTCGACTATTTCCGACGGCAATAAGCCGTCGGAAATAGTGGTAAAAGCCGTCGGAAATACAAGTAATTTTGACCACCTTGAATTACTATTACCGACGGTATTTTCATCTTTTCCGACGGCCATGGCCGTCGGAAATTGTAGTATTTCTGACGGCTCGTCAGTAATTAGTTATTTCTGACAATCGTATTTGCGACGGCCTCCGACGGCTTTTTCCCGTCGGAAAAGCGTATTTCCGACGGGAAATGGTCTTTTCCGAGGACATTTGGCCGTCGGAAAAGACCTTTTTTTTGTAGTGTTGATGTGGTTAGTTGCCATAAATATGGTGGTTGTCATTGATGTGGTAGCTTGTCATTAATGTGTTGGTTGCCATTGATATGGTAGGTTGTCATTAATGTGTTGGTTGCCATTGCCTTATTATAAATGCCCCCCTTGTATCCATTGTGTAAAGTGTGCCAAAGTAGCAAACAATAGAGAGATTTTCAAGAGAGTGGCTTTGGGTGTAATTGGGTTTGGGATATTTTAGAGAGAGAATCATGAGTGTGCAGTTGTGACAATTTACTACATAATGGAAACTTTCTCTTATCGTCATGACGGCCGTGGTTTTTCCCTGTTCTTGGGTTTCCACATAAAATTCTTGTGTTGTTTGTGTGATTGGATTATTTTACTTTCTTCCATCTTATTCTTTTCTTTGCTAGTGTTTGTTTGTGGACTATCCGGCAACGCTTCCACGTAGCGTGGGAAAGTGATTTTTTCCTAACACTTGTCTCACTTGAACCTGTCATACAACAATCTCTCTGGAGAAATCCCATCAACCAACCAATTCCAGTCCCTCACTGATCCGTCCATTTATCAAGGTAACCCTGCACTTTGCGGGTCTCCGCTGTCCAACAAATGCAGGGAAACATCTCAGTCTCCTGGGGCTGGTGGTGAGAAGAGAGACAACAAAGACGGAGACAACTTAGAGAAGTCATTGTTTTACAGCAGCATAGGACTTGGATTTGTGGTGGGGTTTTGGGGAGTTTGTGGAACTTTGACAATGAAGAAATCCTAGAGGGTTGCCTATTTTCGTTTAGTGGATGACATGAAAGATAAGCTAATCTTGGTAGTTTCACTACGCTTAGCTCGACTCCGGAGACTGACAAACAGAGACAGAAACTGAGGCAAAAGAAAATACATGAACATGTCCCAAATTGAATTCCATGATTGTTTCCAGCATCCATTACCATAACAGCACTCATGGGTGTTTTACGCTCACTTTGTGGTGTTTGAACCTCACAAGCACTCCATAAAACCATATTAGCACTCATGAGTGATCTAAACCTCACTGAACACTCCATAAACTGGAAACGAAATTCAAGGTCCCATAAGAACAATGCTCTGATACCACTGTTGAAAAATTAAAAAAAATTACATGTTATTTTGCTTGACTGGTTTCAGCCGTATGAAACTAGAGGAGTTGATCAACTCAACTAGTTTCATACAGGTGAAACTAGAGGAAAATTTGAACATCGATGTTCTGATTCCATTGTTATTAGATCAGAACATCTCATCCATAACCATTTAATACCATCAATAAAAACCATCATTTACATAAAATACCATACATAAAAATCCATAAAACACCATAAAAACATAAACCATAAAACATACTCTGATACCTCTGCTCAGATATCAGACCATCCATAAACATCTATCCATACATCAGGGGTGATGCTTCTGGACATTCTCACCACAGTCTTACCAATGGTGATGCCTCTAACATTCTCACCATGATCCATGAATATCAATAAAATCATTTACAAAACATAAACATGAAAATGAAAAACATTTGAAGACATATTCTGGAAAACTTTCTTTCCATTAAACCATAGCCATACATCCCATGCCATTTCTCTGATGGCTTACGTTTACAATGCCCCAATGGGGGTTTATATAGAAAAAATACATAAGTGTAGAACAGCTAAGAGATAGCTGTTATACAATGAATATATCAGTAACCATAGTTAATCCATAATCATACCATAGTTAAATTATAACATACAGAAAAATTTCACATTTCCAACGGATAATACATGTTTTGAGTTCTTAATGATATTGTTGTAATTTTTTTATTTATTTTTTTATGAATTCATTTTCTTTAACATGAATACAATTTTAAAATAAAAAATCTGATACGAGACGAATTGGAGGAGACAATATATACAAAGTATTAAGATTGTGAAGTCTCCGGATACACACATGGGGCTTTGAGGAATACAAATTTATACCATAGAAAGTTTTTTTTAATTATTTTGTAGGTGCATTTTAATGTATTTAAAAAAAAAAAACACTTTTATATAAGTGTTTTTAATTCATCAAATTATTTTTCAGATTCCAGCTAAACATGATAGAAAAAGCCTGGAGTTTGGGGGAAATATGGTCATTTATATGGGTGTTTGGGGGAATAAATTTGCCAAATAAAATGGGGAGACCGGAGTTTGACCATACAACTTAAAATCACTTATTGACCACTCATCATTTATTAATTATTATGATCAATGGAGTTTGACCATAAGTGATGAGTGGTCAATTTCATATAGAATGGGTCAATGGGGAGACTGGAGAGTACTACACAGCAGCCTTACTGGACTCCACTCCACCATTTAACAATCAAGACTTCTTTATCAATTCACTGTATCTACCAAACTCTCCAACAAAAACAAACACCACCCTCACTGCTTGTTGTAAATACCATGGGCTGCTACAATATGTACAAACTTTAATAGATGTCCCTTTTTTTCTCTTTTCTTTTTTGTAGTGGGAGGTGCAGAAAATTTGCGTTGAAAGTTGAACCAGTGACAGCAAGTTGTCATTTTAAAATCAATATGATTTTTTGTTTGACATAAGGTGTGAAAGAAGGAAAATTCCTGACATTTTCCAGCACTAGTCTCGGCATCAAGATTTGTACAAACAATCATTAAAATAAGATCTGTAGAACAAATTGATATTGACCCAATAACCTCAACTAACCTCTTATATATAGTACTGTGAATTCATCGAGGGCATTCCAACCATGGCAGAAACCAAAACCTCCTGTCAATTCCTTCTACTACTTGTAATCTTTTCTTCCGGGTTCCTCTATCTTGAAACTGTTAGACTTGGTTCCTGTGACACCAATCACAACGTCAGTTGCATAGAGAATGAGAGAAAAGTACTTGTCAAGTTCAAAGCAGGTCTCATTGATGCTTCACTTCGGCTATCTTCTTGGGTTGGCAAAGACTGCTGTCGATGGGATGGCGTGCAATGCAAAGGCGGTACAGGACATGTCACTAGGCTCAAACTTGGCAACACAGCTGCTGATGCTGCTCTAGGTGGTCAGATAAGTCCTTCTTTGCTTGATTTGAAACATTTGACTTACTTAGACCTGAGTTCCAACAGTTTTGAAGGAATCCCAATTCCAGACTTCATTGGATCGCTTACGACATTGAGATATCTCAATCTCTCTGGTGCTTCTTTTGGTGGAACTATTCCTCCAAACCTGGGAAATCTTTCCAGGTTGCTCTATCTTGATCTTAACAGCTATTCACTCGAGTCAAACGAGAATGATCTACATTGGCTATCAGGTCTTTCTTCTCTGAAACATCTAAATTTAGGAAATACTGATCTTAGCAAAGCTAAAAATCAGTGGTTTCAAGTTGTGAACATGCTTCCATCACTTGAAGAATTGCACCTACCAGCTTGTGGACTTTCTACTATTCCTCCATCAGTTCCACTTGTTAATCTCACATCCCTTTCAGTACTTGATCTCTCCAACAATGGCTTCAACTCCTCAATGCCTTCATGGCTTTTCAACTTGACCGGTCTTGTCAACGTTGATCTCAGCTCTAACAATTTCCAAGGTGAGCTTCCTGATCAATTTGCTGACTTGAAGTTTATCCAACACATTGATTTGTCTGAGAATTCATTTATAGAAGGTAAATTATCAACAAGGTTAGGCAACCTTTGCAGTTTACGCGTGCTTGATCTTTCTTTCAATAAAATTAGTGGTGAGATGACAGAATTCACTGATGCTTTATCAAAATGCACCAATTGTAGCTTAGAGTTATTACATTTGGGGTACAACAAACTGGGTGGGTTTCTTCCTGACTCCTTAGGACACCTGAAAAACCTGAAACATCTTCTACTAATGGGAAACTCATTTTCCGGTTCAATTCCAGAATCCATTGGAAATTTGTCATCCTTAGAAGAATTCTACCTTTCAGAAAATGGGATGAAAGGAACAATTCCAGTCAGTTTAGGGCAGCTCTCATCACTAGTTGCATTAGACCTAAAAAACAATCAATGGGAGGGTACCATAACAGAAGCCCATTTTTCTAATCTCACCAGCTTAAAGGAGTTGTCGATTCTCCTAACGTCTAGTAACATCACCTTGCGTTTCGATATCCGTTCTGATTGGATCCCCCCTTTCAAGCTCACATACCTCAATCTCAAATCATGTCAAGTAGGTCCAGAATTTCCTAACTGGCTTAGAAATCAGAACCAACTAGTATCTGTGGCTGTTTGGCATGCTAAAATTTCAGGACCCATACCAAGTTGGTTTTGGAAGTTAGATTTGTTTCTGGATGTTCTAGACTTCAGCTATAACCAAATGACTGGTACAGTGCCAAGCACAATAAGATTCAGTGCTCAAGCGACAGTTTTCTTGAATTACAACCGCTTTACGGGTCCTTTGCCGGTACTTTCATCAAATGTCAGTTCATTTCATTTGGACAATAATTTTTTTTCTGGACCAATTCCTGAAGACATCAGTGAACAAATGCCCATGTTGACTGATGTTGATCTCTCTTTTAACTTCCTGAATGGTAGCATTCCCTTGTCAATGGGGAAACTAGGTTCCTTGCTGACTCTTGTCCTCTCCAATAATCTTTTGACCGGAAAAATTCCTGATTTCTGGAATAATATTCCAGATGTGTATGTCATAGACATGTCGAATAACAGTTTATCTGGCCAGATACCAAGTTCCTTGGGCTCACTAAGTGCATCACTGAAATTCTTGACGCTGAGCTACAACCATCTATCTGGGGAAATCCCTTCTACCTTGAAGGACTGCACGAACATTAATACCCTTAATCTCGGTGACAATAAACTTTCGGGTGAAATTCCAGCATGGCTTGGAGAAAGGATCCCATCTCTGTTGATTTTAAGTCTTCGATCAAACATGTTTTACGGGAAGATTCCCTCAAATATATGCAATCTTTCATCTCTTCATCTACTGGATCTTGCTCATAATAATCTTTCAGGATCGATTCCCTCATGCGTAGGGAATTTGAGTGGCATGGCATCTGATCTTGACAGTCAAAGATATGAAGGGCAGTTGTGGGTAGCAACGAAAGGAAGAGAGTATATGTATGACATTACTCTCTATCTTGTGAACAGTATCGACCTATCTGCAAACAGCTTATCTGGGAAGGTACCGGACCTGAGAAATCTATCAAGACTGGGCATCTTGAACTTGTCCATGAACCATTTCACCGGAAAAATACCAGAAAGCATTGGAAGCTTACAAAGATTGGAAACTCTAGACCTCTCTAGAAATCAACTTTCTGGTGCAATTCCACCAAGCTTAACTTCTTCAACTTTCTTGGCTCACTTGAACCTTTCATACAATAATCTCTCCGGAAAAATCCCATCAACCAATCAATTTCAAACCCTCGAAGATCCATCTATCTATGAGGGTAATCCTGCACTTTGCGGGTCTCCACTTTCCAAGAAATGCAACCAAGACAAGGAAACACCTTATATTCCAAGTAGCAAGAAGAAAGACGATGAAGACAAAGATTTCTACAAAACGCCACTGTTTTACAGCAGCATAGTGCTGGGATTTATCTTTGGGTTTTGGGGATTTTGTGGAACTTTGATATTAAAGAAGTCTTGGAGGGTTGCCTATTTTGGAGTTGTGGATGACATGAAAGAAAGGCTACTCTTGGTAGTCTCCCTGCGCTTGGCTCACCTCCGGAGAAGGGTTGGCTAACCTCCAGAGACCAGCAAGAAGACGGTAATGGCAACATGTAGTAACATGGTGTTAGTGCTTTTGTTTTGCTACACTACTCTTTATCTCTTGATCTATAGTTTTTTAAGAAAATTGCTTGTATAAAATAAGGAGAATTCCATGGTAATTCAAATAAAGCGCCCTTTACAAGTTCTGTTCTAATGCACTCAAATATTGGAAGCCTAATAAACTGTCATCAAAACTAAACTAAGCTGAGATTGCAAGTATACTTTTATAGAGCAACGTCAAATTCATTTCTTTTTGCAAGAGAAAACCATTATCTGAGATTGTTTACATCAACATAAAGTACTTGCTTCTTCCATTATTGAAAAGGTATCGAAGGAGTAGTAATAATTAACAAAACGTGAAGCAATGCTAATTCACAATTGAAGCTTACTGGTATCTGTATTATATTATGCAAAAGTTGGTCTCCCCTACATATTTCAAAGTATCATTATACCATTCAGGGGAAATCACCCTATTTAACAGTGGGTAACAATCCCTACTTCACAACCATCACAGATCAATCGTCGGTACCAAAGTAACGATCACCAAACTCACCCATACCAGGTATGACACGAAATTCTTCATTCAAAGAAACATCGATTTCAGAAGTGACAATTTTCAAGGATGGGAACCGTTTACAAACACAATGGATTCCCTCTGGAGCCTGTAGTCGTTGCATGAGATATATGAGAGAGAGAAAATAACAAAAGATGTATCACAACCAGCATCAAGAATTACTCACAGAGATGAGGTTGAGGAATATAATGTGAGATTCTGGTACTCCTTTTTGTATAAGTAGTTCAATGGCTTGGTTAGCAGAGTTCCCTGCAAGGAAAGCCGTCCAGAAATAGTGTCAATGACATAATGAAACCCACTAGTCAACAAGTCAGTACATTCTTTTACCAGGAGTTAAGGTTTTAAGCATCATATTGTTTGCTTATTCCAGGTCCAGAATGACTGGCTTTCATTCCTCAGTAGATCAATAGCATGTACCTTGTCATCTTCTATTCATTATTTTTCAAGATAATATCTTGACACAATTAACTTCCAAGGAGCACTGCTTGGATCGATACTACTATGATGTTTCTACAAATAAAACCAAAAATGCTAGCTAGTTCTTGGAGTTTGAAATGAAAGGGGTCGACCTCTGTGGCAATCAATAAGCCAAACTCAATATATTGTTACAAGAAAATAGTTATACAGACTTCCTTGCTCTATTTCTAGACTACCTCCTTTTTAAAATATAAGCCTTTTCACAGAAGCATAGAAAGGAGAAAATAAGAAGAAAAACATATGTGAACGGCAAAAAGTTCTTTCCCAACTTACATTTCTAAGACTATTTATGCATACCAGCGGCAGAAAATACTGAAAACAATTAAAGGAAATGGAATTTCAAGGATGTAAAGAAACATTACCTGTGGCAAGAACAGGGTCCAAAAGCAGTACATGTCGCTCTGAAATGTCCTTGGGAAGCTTCTCATAAATAAGCTGATTACATTACAGATAGAAAATTCATGTATAAAACTAATTTTATATTGTCCTAGATAAATGAAGAACGCAAAACTTGTGCCCCAGTAAATCTTTTCCTGCATAAGATTGTTTGTTACTTACCTGTTTTCCATTGTCTCCATCACGATGAATCAGAATCTTTCCAATTTTTATCCCTTTGCAACATGCACGCAATGCATTTTCCATGCTTTCACCACTGCAGTACGATAGAATCATAGAAGAAGTCTGTTTAGTGTTAAAACATGACGAGAAGAGACATGTCACTTAACTATGATAAAGCAAAATAGTTCCCCTATCAATGCCAACACAAGCTTTCAGAATTACATTCTTAGCTTCAGAATCTGAGGTCCATCATAGTTATATAGCATAAGATGAACGTTACACTCGCAAATCAAGCACAATGCTGCACAACTACAACTGACAAAATACCAACTCTGAGCTCACCTTCGTACAATGGAAACCCCACACAATTTCTTGCAAAAATCAACCCCGGTGTACAGTGATCCTGAAATAGAATATTGGAAAATGTTCTGAGATTTCATTTTTTATTTGTCCTACATAATATATTAATATAAAATTAGAAACAGGAATGGAAGATATAAAGAAATAACAAGCAAATTATATAAGCTTAAAACTTAACATTTCAGTCATACAAACTACTCCATGTATAGAATTCATGCAAGAGTGCATACACATAGGCGTGTCATTGCTTTATATATAACAAAGAGAGGTGCTAAATAAAAAATCTTAGTTCTCTCCCTTTTTTAATGGAAATTTTCCCGTCATAAACAAGAATATTCAAGAGAAGAACTGGACATCGAAGGAAACAAATATTACTTGATTAGTAACCCAGGGTGGGGAGTAAATCATAGCTCAACCCTCAATAGTCAAAATTCATTATTCCCTACACACCTGTTGGAGTAACTATTTGCTTTTCAGTGAAAGGCAAGTGACCAAGGCCATGCTCCACAACCTGAAAGTCAAAATCAACAGAAAAAGTCATTTTTCACTGTATCAGCGTGACTCTGGTCTCAAGGCATATAAACGAAAGAAAAAACATTGTGGTAAACTGATAAATGTTGGCTTCACTATGAAACAGAAAGTACCAGACGAATGAGTCGATCCGAATAAAACACGAAATCATGCTTTGATATTTCCCGGTCTCGTATCAGTGTATGCATACCTCTTATCTGAAACATGGGTCTCTCATATGAGGATACTAAAGTCCATATAGAGCTAAAGAGAGTAAACTATAAATCAATTCCATATCAGACTGCAAATCTAGGCATAAACATTAAGGACACAATTCCCATCATAAGTTTGGCACAAACGCCCCAGCTTTTAAATGTCTTTCCATAATTTGCAACTATGTAGAAAACATTTTTAGTCATTGAAGTCAACTGGTTATTTATCAGTGTAGCTCTGGGAGTCTATCCCATCAAAGAGATGAATACTGGCTCAGCGTACAGAAAAGATTTTGTACCAAGTATTTCTGTTATCAACAGAAAGGTATACAACCATATTTCCTTTTCTTCTAAAAATGAACCTAGCAACATCGCAAACAAATAATAGACATACCTGGAATGTTTCGTGTATCACATACACATTTGGATATACTTTGCAGAGGTCATGTTGACCAAGCTTCGTGTGGATATGTTGCACAATTAAATCAATTGCAACATGATTATCACCTCCCCGGGGTATGATCACATCAGCATATTTCTTTGATGGCAAAATAAAGTCATCAAAGGCAGGTTTCACAAACTTGGCATACTGCAAAATCAACATAATGCTTGAAATTATATTATAATATATCTATATAACACAATAACATCATCAGAACTTTAAACAATTAAAACTAAGGAGGCTTTCAATAAAATAATTGCAGTTGCAATATTAAGAGTTTCAGCGGAATCTAGAACCATGTACAAGATACAGGAGATAGTTCTCTCTATTTTTCAGTGAGCGGATCCATGTACCACATGGTCTGTTCTGCAAGTGACACAGAAGGAGGTTTTTTAGTTTTTGCTAACTCCCACAAATTTAGTGGTCTTTGACATAACCAAATAATTATCAGTAAGATCAACAATTTGTAAACTCAATTTTAGACCATGGAATCATCTTTTATAAAATCTACTCCTAAGGCCAAGCTTCTGACCCTCGCACAGATCAAGAAAAGCAAGATTATGTGACCTGAGCTGTCATATAATTGAATTACCAACCGCTGCCCAATTAAAAGGAACTGAATTATGCTGCATAATTGAAGATAATCAAACAAAACAGCTTGCCTGTTCAAGAACAGAATTTACGTCCCTACCCCTCTCAACTGTGTCACGTCTTATCCTACGAGCGAGCCTCACATCAGCATCTACAACCAATAAATATTAATTGCCAATGAGATTGTAAAAAACCATAGCAGTCAAGTGAGCAGGTGGATAAAGAAATGGATGCAATAAAAAAAAAACGTTGTTAGCAGAACTATTCCTGTTACACTGTCAAAGCTAACTCTAGCAATCCGTAGAACCACACCACCAACCCCCCTCCCCCCTCTCTTTCCGAACACACGGACAATCCAAAACAAGGAAAATTAACCCGACTTTGATTTAACAATTTTATGTAAAAAAAAGGTCAAATTGACCTTCAATTCCTATGAATCAGCACACATCTACTAATAGGTTATCTCCACTATCAGTCAATAGTAAAAAATCTTTCGAACCAAAACTGCCTTAATTCCAGAGTGCAGACATCACTTTTGTATTTTTCACATTAATTTGAAGCATATATTTCAGAGTAAATGATAAATCCAATAGCATATTCCAGAGAATGAGTACTCAGGACCACCCATCTAAAGATGTCCACAATCTACGATTAGAGATAAATTTGCGAGTTTGCAATAGCAATTGATTCATCAATTAAAACTTTGTGAATGACATATAAATTTCTCAATCAGCTCTAGCATTCTCTGGAATTCATACATATGATTAACTTTATTATCATTATTTATCTTGCTTTAATACTACCTCCAAATGATATTTCTATTGTTAGGAAAAAAAAATCCTTTCGAGAACTATTGATGGGGAATTAGATAAGCCTTATTAGATGATATTTGTAGTTATTATATTGTATTTATCTTGAGAATAAATTATCTCCTTCAGAGATTAGTTTAGGTTTTATTTTATCTTTATCAGGAGTTAGGTGTTTAGGTGTTTATCATTTTGTTAGCTATAAATAGACCCCTTCAGAGCCTATTGTAATCAAACTTGATGAATTGAAAGTGAATGAATTGATTGATTAGCTTTCCAATCTCTATTTCTTCTGTGTTTCTCCCCTTTCTGTTTCCAATCCCTAATTCTCTTTGTTTCTCTCTATTTCTCTCTAAAGTCTCTATCTAGTTCATTTTCTAGTGTTGGTCCTACATCAACTATGTTACACAAATTTGGAAACTATAGTTAAACAAGACAATGAGGAGCATCTAGAGTAATGATAAAGCAATAAAAGTCTGTAATAGCCATAACAAAAGTACAAATGATTGCAGAAGACACAAAAGATTGATAATAATGATGTCAAAGATGATAACAAAAAACTAAATGAAAGAGGTCGAACCTGTGTCAACAAAAATCTTCATATTCATAAGGCTGCGGACACGTTGATCATGGAACACCAGAATTCCCTCCAAGATAATAACATCAGAAGCATTCACCTGACATCAAATTAAGAGTATAATATACTTTATTTTCTGCTTCCAAGATAATAGCATTAGAAAGCCATATTACTTATCATCATATTGTTTACTAAATACCTGTCGAAAACTATCTGAACAGCGACGGTGTTTCTTAAAATCATAAATTGGAACTTGGTAAGGTTGCCCAGATTTGAGTGCTTTAACGCAATGTAGAAGTTGCTCGGTGTCAAAAGCATCTACATGAAAAGCAAGACATAATAAATAAAAACAACTAGAAAACGTCTTCTTAAAAGTTAATAGCAACAAGAACATACGACAAGAAAAAGATAAAATTAAGAGTTTAATAATTGTTAATTACCAGGATGGTCAAAATTATACTCGTGTACACGATCTGATTCTTCAGGTGTCAAGCCACGATAGAACGAATCCTACAGAACACCAACATCAAACAACCAAGTATCATAGATTTGAATCAAAGTAGAAAAAGAAAGCAATTAACAACAAACCTGATTGACAAGCACAACACGGTGATCATGAAGCTGTTGGATGATCATATCGCACACTGTGGTCTTACCTGAAGCTGTACCACCCGAAACTCCTACATCAATATTGTAAAAAGCCCCAACCAATCAATGGTCAAATTCATATTCGGAAAACCTCGAAGAACAGATGGCACAATACAAAAGAAATTGCAAAGCACAAACAAAAAAGTTAAATTCATACTTCAAACGGGTATCAATAATACATGAAAAACAATTCACAAAGTCAATTAAATACAAAGAAACAGTACCATATATTCTTGGACAAAAAAGTGGCTCCTTTTATAGAGCAAACTCTATATCCTCTCTTTTTTTCCCAAGAAACAACCAGAAAACAAAATAATCGAATGTAGTAAAATGATGTTTAACCATAATTTATGAACAAAAAGTGAAATTCGCTTTCACTTGCCACTGTGAATGTAAGCACTTTCAAATTGTGGAAGCCAACTCAACACAGAATTTGGCACTTCAAGAACAATTTTTTTTTACTTCAATTACAGCTTAATTTCACTATCAAAGCAACAGATTAAAATCACTTTCATTTCACAATACGAAAAAGAAAAAGAAATGATCTTTTCACAATGTAATTAAAAGAAAGAAAGAAATACCGATGACGAAGGGTTGTTTGGGAGAGTTAACGTCGGGGAGGGCGGAAGCGGAAGGGTTGGGCGACGGAGGAACGGAGGAAGTGGTAGCGTCGATGCGTAGGCCGGAGAAGTGGGGCCCAGAAGCCTTCTCCATGACGTAGTCTATCGACGTCCTCTCTTCCGGCATCACTAGTTTTTGTTGCGTTACTTGTGAGTTGTGATGACTACACAGAGACCAGTTGTTTGTTTTTATGACTTGAAACAGAAACGATGGATTCTTTCGCGTTTCGAATCCACTGCTTTTTTTTTTTGTTATTTTAGTACTACTAAGTTATCCTATTTAATATTCCATTTATATATTTAAGAAAAACGAGAGCGGATTGGTGAGCGATCGATCTCGTACGAAAAAATATTTAGATTTCGATTAAAAACGTTTCCATAACATTAAAAACGTTCTACAGTTTTATACAATCGAATTCCGTACGAAAATTGTGATATTCTTGCGAGTTGCGACTCAAAATTTTCATTATTGAATGAGTGTGAGATTCCGTACATTTTTTCCGTACGGATTCGATTTTATAAAATCATTAAAAAGTAAAAGCGTAATGCTATACATTTCATTATTTTCATCTCAATATATATGACAGTTGAATTACTATTTGACGAGCGGATACATATTAATTGGTAAATAGATATATGGACAAGTGTGCATCCACACATTAAATGACACATCAGCTACTAAATGTGTTGTGATAATATGATGTAAAAGATAGGATCGCAGATGGGATGTTTTATGTTTAGCATTACCCAATGTAAAAGAAAAAAAGCCACAGTGTAACTTTAGGAAGATGGGTATCTCGCACATGCCAGATTGCCAGCACACTATAATTATTATTTTTATAAAAAATAAAAATAAAAATAAAAATAAAAACTATTATTATTTCAGAGATAGGGAAATAATCATTCTTCCCCCTATGTTTTTCCCTATTCTCCAATTTCTCCCCTCTAATTTTAAAATTCTCCAATTTCCCCCCTCCTATGCCTATTTTTATATGGTGAGATTAGATTGTATTTGTGCATAGGAGGGGGGAAATTGGAGAATTTTAAAACTAAAAGGGAGAAATTGGATAATAGGGCAAAAAACAGGGGTAGAATGATTATTTCCCTTAGAGATATTATTATTTTCCCCTTAACTTTGAGGTATTGGTTAAAATATACCCTCTAGTTTTAATAATGGCCAAAATCTACTCTCTAGTTTCAGTTAATAGTCAAAATACCCCCTACCATTAGTATTCCGTTCAAAACTATGATTTTTTTGCTAGGTCACTGAGGGTAGGAGGGTAAATGACTGGTAAAATTAATAAATATTATTTAATGATTTAATAAAAATTAATGTTTAAAAAATAACTTCAACAAAAATCTTATTATCTTCTCTCTTTCTTTGGACCACCCAATCACTTTACCAAAATCTTATCTTCTCTTTTTCTAAATTATCACGTTTTCTCTCTCCACCAATTATCTCTCTTCATATGCATCTCTCTTTTTTTCTCCTGCCCATCTCATCTACACAACTCGGTATTGATGGATTTTTGTATGTGTTGTTAAGGAAAAAAATATTATAAAAAAAAAAAAAAATTGGTATTGTATTTGCTTGTTTGGTTGTTGTGGTGGCGGCACCGCCCTGGTAGGTGGGTTTTGCCTGGATGAAGATGGAGGTGGGTGGCCAAAGCTGAAAACGGAGGTGGAGATATTGGTGGCGATCAGGCGATGGATGTGGTGGTGGTGGGAGATTCAGATCAATCTTTCGTTTTTTTTTTTTTCATGTTTTATATTCTCTAGAAATCTCCACCATATCAAAATTTCTTTTCCTTTTCTTTCATGTATTTTGGGCGACTTTTGGTGTTTGTAGAGTCCGAAAATCTACAATTGAATTTTTGTAGGACAATGGGCACTAACAATGTTAGAGCATAAAATAATAGGTCGAGCATTCCAAGATCGTGTAAAAATGAAAAAGTAGACTGGAGCGGGAGGGGAGTGTCCCGCGGGGAACTCTCCGACATTCAAGTTAAACAACTTATCAACAAATAAGATAATTCAAATTAACAATTAAACTGAATAAAATCTAAAGCAAACCATAAATGAAACTGGTCGAGTCTTGGGTTGTGTAGTTCTTTGGCTTTATTTTGCTTGGGCTGAGCGTAGAGTTTAGCAATTTAAATTGCTGGGAAAACTCGTAATAAGAATATAATATGTTGGCCTATGTGTGTGTAGAGGTTGGGTGATGTGATCACGTGTGAGTGAAAACATGCAAATTGAGTAAATGTTGAGTGGACTGATACTCGTATGGAGGAGGGTGGTGTAGTTGATAGTAAGTGCATGTCGAGCATTGAGTGTTGTTTGGACTATGTTGATGCACAGAGTTTAAAATGAAGAATTAAGAAGATAAACTTTTTTTTCTCCCATGTCTGTGGGGAAAGGGGGTCTTATTTATAGGCCTCACTGAGAGGTTGTTTCGTTTTTTTAGGAGAATTAAATCCTAGAGATCATGTCCTGATTTCATGGGATTTGACAGTTTGAAATTTAATGAAACTCAATTTGGATGGTTATCAGATGATAACAGTTAGTTGACTTGGTCAATCCACAATTAAAATAATGAATTTATTCGATTGGGCCTTGGGTTGACCCATCGTGTTTGGGCATGACCTCTTGATTTGGGCTAGGCTAGGCTATTTTTGGCTACCACAGTGTTGATTTAATTTTTAAAAATGTTTTGTTTGTTTGTGAATCTAGTGTAACTGTAGTTTGGCGGTGATGATGGCGGTGGTCTACGGTAGTGCGGTCAAGTTGATGGCGATTTGGTGGTGGTTTTTTCTTTTCTTTTCTTTTTTTTTTTTTTTTTTTTTTTCAAATATCAGTTTTTGAGTTTCAGTTTCAAGTTGATGGATTTATTTGGATTTGGTGGATATCTAGAGATTGGATCCCCGCCGTCTATTTGAGAGGTGGACAATGGAGATCAAATCTAGATCTCCACCTCCACCGCTTATTTATTTATTTATTTATTTTTGTTCTTTGTATTTGATTAAAAAAATTAATTAAAAATTAAAAAAAAAAAAGATAGAAGGGTACAATTGTATTTTTGTTAAAACGTGAACAGAAGGGGTAAAATGGTCATTACCAAAATAAGAGAGTGTAAAATGACCAATACCTTAAAAGTTATGAGGGAAATAGTAATATCCCGTATTAGGGATATTATTGTTTTATATACAGTCTTTTTATTATCAGTTCGAACTGACAAAAGATATGTCAGTTCCTTGTACGTGGGCCATTGGATTTAAAAGATGCTTTAACAAGTGCATACAGCCAAGTCAAAGCATTTAAATCCAATGACCCACATGCAATGAACTGATATATCTTTTGTCAATTCGAACTGGTAATAGAAAATCTGGTTATATATATATACAGTATTTCTATTATCAGTTCAAACTGACAAAAGTTATATCAGTTCCTTGTATGTGGGCCACTGGATTTAAATACTTTGACTGACAAGTGCATACAGCCAAGTCAAAGTATTTAAATCCAATAGCCCACATACAAGGAACTGATATAACTTTTGTCAGTTCGAACTGATAATAGAATTTCTGTATATATATATTTAAGTATTATTGTTATATATTTTATTGGGGAGGAGGAAGAGAAATTGGAATATGCTATCGTGAGGTTCACTTTTGTCAATCGTGTCCACTGTCTACTGGTCAACAAAGACAACTTTAAATTATAACCAATTAAATGTATGGACTTTGTGGTATTATGATAGTTGTCACACGAGTATAAGAATATATAATATGGTTCTTCAAGATCTTATCCTTTAGTATCTAGTTTTTAAATCGGAAGACAATATGAGGTTGTTCCGGTGATATGCCTTTCACACTTACACAACGAGATTATGGATTCGAATATCTCATCCTCTCCCACAATCCTGAATTATTGTAATATTTTGATTTGTATGGATAGTGGAGGCTTGACTTTTTAGTTTTGATATATATAATATGGAGAGAAAATTGATTTGTTACCCCCTTTTAGGGATGGCAACATGTCGGGTTAGGGTAGATTTTACAAAATTCAAACCCGCACCTGCGAAATTTGATATATATTTTTCACGGGTTCATGTTCGCCCGTGAACCCGTGAAAATAATCGGGTCCGGGTAGTGGTGGCCACGGTTCGGTTTCGGACCGAAACCGGCGGTTTCGGTTTGGTGGCCACCCGAAAACCGAAACCGAAACCGAAACCGAAACCGAAACCGAAACCGAAACCGAAATCAGAAATTCGGTTTGGTACACGGTTTCAAACCGGCGGTTTTACGGTTTCGGTTTAAAAACCGTCGGTTTTTGGGTCGGTTTCGGTTCGGTTTTCGGTTTTGAGCGGTTTTTTAATTTTTTTTTCAAAAAAAAATACCACGTGGTAGCTTTTGATTGGTCGATTTTTTTTTTTGTTCAAACCGGCTGTTTAACCGCCGGTTTCGTCCGGTTTTTGGAGTACTCAAACCGAAACCAAAACCGAAACCGAAACCGAAACCGTACGGACCGGTTTTCAAACCACCGGTTTCGATTTTCGGTTTTCGGTCCGGTTTGGTCTGTACGGTTCTGGTTAAACCACGGACAAAACCAATGGTTCAACCGGAACCATGGCCACCACTAGGTCCGGGTCACACCCACCAACCCGCAAAATATATTAATTTATAAATATTTAATATTTAATAATATTTATTTATATAATACAAAACTCTCCATTATTTATAATATATCATTGAGAATTACAAATACAAGTGTGTTTCTTAGTTGAGACAAGAGGCAAAACACATTATATATTGAAAGTCCTACATTGAAAAAATAATAGTGCAAGGTTCTACCATTAGCTATACATAAATGAGAGTTGAGAATTGTAATTCTCAAACTTAGAATAAGTGGAGTTGTTAAATTTATAATATTTTAAATAATAAATATTATATAATTTTTATTTATGCGGGTTCACCCGCAGGTTCGTTTTTCAAACTCGCACCCACACCCGAACCCACTGGGTTTTTCTTTATACAGGTTCGCAGGTCGTAAATTCACCACCTAAACCCGACCCTACAGGGTCGGGTTCAGGCGGGTGCCCGCGGGTGCGGGTCAAATTGCCATCCCTCTACCCCTTTTTGATGTTTTTGAAGTTATTACAGGAGTTACATTTTGGCTTGTCAAAGGTTAATAGCAATTGGACCACACATGTAGATTATGAGATAGATATTCAGGTTGCGTATTTATTAAGTTGAAAAAATCACAAATTCCTAACCCTGCTATCATATTTAAAAATAGGACTCAAATCAGTTGTCAAATTTTGGTGTCCCAATTTGTGTCCAACCAACCAAATTGGGACATGTGTACACATTTAATACACATTTATAGAAAAAGTTAAAAAATAAGCATTAAATGTGCATACATGTCCCAATTTGGTTGGTTGGACACAAATTGGGACACCAAAATTTGACAGCTGATTTGAGTCCTTAAAAATAATAATAATAATAATAATAACAACAAGCATAATACAAAACCAGGCCTGATATAAAGTTATCCTGGCCATTTTTATTTCAAAAGTCAAATTACAATATGAAACAATGAATAATTTTTGGATCGACCATGCATGTCTTTAAAAATCAAAACTTGTAAACAACTTCAATTATGACTATAATTTGTCCCCTCAGATATCCAAACAAAATCATATCTTTAATTCTCCATGCATAGTATACCAATATTAAACTCAATATATCTCAACATATATACTCAAAACATACAGAAGATCAAACTGGTGCCAAGTAATGCCAAGAGAAGAACAATAAAGGAAGCAAAGGAACCGGAAGCACCGGAAATCGAAGCAGGTGATTTTGAAGATGATGGTGAATCTGTAGTACTAGTAGTACTGGAAGATGTGGTTCCGGAGGAGGAGGAGGAGGAGACGGTGGTGATCTTGAGCTTCATGCCCTGGTCACAGTGGCCTAACGTCCCACAAGCGAAGTAACGTGTACCAGACTTGTCCAATTTGACGACATCTTTTCCAGTGTTCATGGAGTTTAGTGCTGTTCCCAGGTCGCAACTCTTGTAGGCACTCTCGCTGCCCAATTCAACCACACTGTGGAGCCCTGATGAATACTTGAAAACTGCCCAACATGTACAACCATATATATATTAATCATGTATACATATATGAGAAATTAAGATAGTTAAATTCATCAAACGAATAGTAATAATTACCAAGTTGATCACCAACTTTGAAAGTCTGAGCAGATGCCCAGGAGCTAAAATCTGTAGATTCATCCCAACCTTGTGCACCACCAACAACATGCTGTGCAGCCCAGCATTGTTCAACAAATATCAATGCCACCACCAACAACAAACCTGATCTACTCATCATTCTCGATCGTTTTGGTTTATCAATATTGGCACTTCTCTCTTTCTCTATATATACACAGAAAGCTAGCTTGTAAACATCTCACGTCTGTCTCTATCATTATATACTGTATTATTATATTTTCCATGTTATGAAGCAAATGGGGCATTCTCGGAGATTTTGTTTAGTGTGCTCATGAGTGTTTGGATATATTGTCCGCCAAGCGAAATCTATTTGGTTAAAGAGTCAGTGATCAAACTTGGCGTTGAAACAAAGCTATATAGTTACATAATAAACATATGTGAAAATTACATAATAAAAAAGCGCACATTCCATTAAATTCAAATACAAAATAACATTCAATACAAAAATTACGTAATAAAGATGTATATATAGTTAGTAAGAATAAAACTATTGAAAAAATAAAAATAAAATATATTATATATAATATTTGGGGGAAATGGGGAAATGGGGATGGGGAGGGGTCCCCCTATCTCCATCCCCATTTTAATTTAGGGATGAAATGATTTTCATCCCCATCCCCCCTATTTCCCCATTTTTCCCCCAAAAAAATTCCCCAAATGGGGATAGGGGAGCGGGGATTTGGGGCGTTTCCCCACGGGCCCCCATCCCCCACGGGCCCCCATGGGGTTTTGGAGGCAAATTTTGCCCCCAAATGGATTTTGGGGGTAGGGGTGGGGGTGGGGGCAAACTTTGCCCCCAAACATATTTTGGGGGAGGTGGTGGGGGTACCTCCCCCCAAACCCAAAACCCCATTGGGCCCCCCAAAATAATATATATATATTATTTTTATTTATATATAAAAATTTTAACAAATTATAAATTATAATATTAAAATTAAATGTTATGGTTGTTCATTTATAAGGTGTAATTAACCCCTAAAATAATATATATATGTATTATGCAATTATTTTGTATTGTATTGTATTTTTATTATGTTTTTATTACTTTTCGGATTGAAAATTTAGAATTGAAAAAGAAATGAAATGGGGGAAATGGGTTTTGGGGGTGGGGGTGGGGGAACCTCCCCCCAAAACGTCCCCCCAAATGGATTTTGGGGGAGGTGGTGGGGGGAGGTTTGAGGAATGAGGGTGGGGGTGGGGGTACCCTCCCCCGCCCCATTGGGCCCCCACGCCCATCCCTAGATTTGGGGCCTCAAGGGAAAATGGCCATCCCTACCCCCGTGGACCCCGTGGATGATCCCGGTTTTCATATCATTACAAAACTTATTCGTAACGATACAAAACAGAATCCACCTGAAAATTAAAGTATGTTGTTTTATTACAACATGTCAAGATTTTAGAATTGCTGCTTTTGAAGATATATCAACACAACAATTCCTTCTTTTGAATCTCACAATACTTCTAATGTAGCTAGCCAAAACGTTTTCAAATACTAATAAGCTTTGGTATTTTGTAAACCAAACTGCTATTTGCTATTATAAAGCAATTAAGCAATCGAAATATTTTCACAGAAGCTCATAAATTATTCTAACACATAGAAGTCAAGGCCTTCCATGGAGGCTCATCGATTTACTGTACGTAATTAACGATTAAAAAGGGCTACAACTTGATTATACACGACGTCCTTAGCATCGATCCCCATAATGAAATCGGCATGAGCATAATCTTTGATGTACTGAACACTCAGCTTATCGCCATCATGGTACTTGAAACTGTCAAGCAATTCCTGGACATCTCTAACGTCCGAAAGCGCGTCTTTCCCGCCATAGCTGATGAAGAGAGGAAGGTCATGAGGGATGTTGGAGATGTTGTACATGGGCGGAAAGAATTTCCCGTAATGCATCAAGTTGTAATCAGGCCTTCCGTAGTTGTATTTCGCGACGACCCTATCTCGAATGACTGCAATTCAATCTGTTTAATTAGCAGGAAAAATAGAGAAGATGTATTGGATATTATGAAATATGTACACTACTAGAAGGACTTACTTTGAGACAAGTGAACCAGGTTTTTTGTTGATGTTGATTGAGGCTCATTTTTTAAAAACAGATCAACCGTGGAAGCATTCAGACAACAATTTTTTCCTTCAATTACACCAATCATGCATCAGTATATATGATCGCTATATTTTTATTTCAAGATGCGAACATAATCAATCATTATTAATTGTATTCGTATATTTCTTAACGAATCTGTAGAACAGACATTGGAATATTACGTACCAGTAAGTTCGGATAATAAGTCGAAGCAGTCGACTCCAGGATTAGTGCAAAGAGTTTTGAGAAAATCAGATACGGGTTTCCTGTAACAAAGAAATTAACTATATATATCAAACCATTAATTTCAGGAAATTTTTTGACTTGTCTTGGTTTCTTGGATCTTACCCTTTTGGATTGAACTCTGCTAAACCGAATAATACTGTAGTGATCTGTTTGGGAAAAGCAATTAAACATTTTCATTATTAGAAAGTTTACATGCATGATTGATCAATTAACTGTCATGTAAATGATAATTATTAATGAGAGTAAAAGAGAGATTAGAGATCCTTAATTACAGACCTCCCCAACAAAGGCTTTGGCAGCGAGAACGACAAGAGTAGTGTTCATGTAGCTCAAATAAGCAATGGGACTCAACAAGGCTGCTGATTTCAGCTTGTCAACCTGTGACCCTTCCGAGAAGGATGCCAAAGCTATAAGAGTTCCCTGTTTAATTCACATTAATTTAGTATCTGGGCACGAATCAACAGAGACACACGTTAACATAATCATGTTTAATATACGGATAATTTTCTTACCAGGGAATGTCCTACGTAATTAATCTTCTGCCCTGTATGGGTATACACATAGTCAAAAACGGCTGGTAGGTCATAGGCCACCAGCTCATCCCATGACCAATTCCAGAATTCCTGACACATTTAACCATTTTCATATTAATTATGCAAACGAAAACATTACAGACTCAAATCTAGCACGTTTGTTTATAAACGTAGAGAATAATAAGAGAGGTAGTAACCGGTTGGATGGGATCAAGAGAGACATGTCGTCGGCTGAATCTGGTCCCTCTAGTGTTAACAATCCAGACATCAAAACCTTGATCAGCTAAAATCATCGGTAGATTTTGTTCTGGTGGATTTAGTAACCATGTCATTCCATCCTGCACCCAATAAATTTAACCTCTCAATAATTAATCAACAAAAACAAAAACAAAACTGTGATTGTTGAGCATCCCAATTGTCCATGTAAGATAAAACAGACAGATAAGAGAGAGCAGCATCGTGCATGCATTTTGCAGATGTTGAATTTTGGGCTCCCTGGATTTGAGCCTGTAAACGGTGCATGATTTTGTGGACTCGTCAGGTTTTAGGCATTTTGGACACACAGAGACAAGACAAGAGTCACAAGACTTGGCCTTTCCTTGGGAATCTAAAATAATAAAAAATAAAATGTCATTTTGTCAATCGAGTGATCTTCACTTCAAACCTCAGACTCATCACTAAAAAATTTGTTTTACCTCGTATCATGTCTAAATTAATCCTTCCTTCAATTCCTTCCACTAATAAATTTTACATTCACGTGAATTTAATCTGGACGTTTTTGGAGAGAAGAACTCAAACCAGTGCAATCATCCAAACCGCAAAGAGCTATTATTACTATTAGGGGGTTTTCTACTTTTCTCTCATGAATGTTGAAGTCAAAACTACAGTAAAGACATGTGAACTGACCATGTCAAAATTGGTAAAATTTTGATGGTGTATGGATATATCTATCAATTAAAAACGATTCTAAACTAGTTTGTAATATAAATAAGGGGTAATTGCACAAACATCCCCTGACGTTTGATATAATTACACACATATGGCAGTTTTGGCTATATTAACACAAACATCCCCTGACCTTTGAAAAATATTACACTAACATCCCTTACCGTTAATTTTCTGCAGTTAGCACTTAATGGTTAGGGGTAATATGGTCATTTTCACTAAAAATATTTTAATTTAAAAATAATAATAATAATAATATGAAGAATTTTTTGTTTGATGATTTAAAGATCTGTTATTTGATTATTTGAATATGAGGAAGATGAGGAAGATGGAGATTTGATTTTATTAATATTTTAATTTTAAAATGCAAAATAGGGGTATTTTAGTCATTTCGCCCCTTTGACCATTGTTTAACAGTAAAAAGTTAACGGTAGGGGATGTTAGTGCAATATTTCACAAAGATCAGGGGATGTTTGTGTTAATATGACCAAAACTGCCATATGTGTGTAATTATATCAAACGTCATGGGATGTTTGTGCAATTACCCCTATAAATAAATGAAAGATAACGGTAACTCTCTAAAGACCTTTTTAAAAATAAAATTATGAGGTCCAATGAACCAAACGGACAATACCCAAGTGACAGACACATAAAAAATAAAAATAAAAATAAAAAATAAAATAAAATAAAAAACCCTTAACCCCATGAGGTAAGGACAAAATAGTGAGGCTCAATAGGCCAAAATGAAAAATAACAAGCATTTTCTCTTTAATTTTGTGTTCAACTCAAAATCGGATTTTTTTTTTAAATAAAATAAAATGCATGAAGAGAACTGGACTTGAAAAAGTAGCATCTACCCAGAAATCCAAAAGCTACTTTTTCCCTATAATAACGAACCTGTAAAAGTGAGATATGTGAATGTGATGGCGTAAATCAAGCCTCCTCTGATAAGTCCTCTTCTTCAAAAAAAGGTAACTTTACTGTGGGCTTCACGGTGCATGATGGAAAGTATAAATATATATATATATATATATATATGGTCACGAGAAATTTTAACACCTTACACCCCCACCCCCACAATGAGTTTACTTTAGGGACAAACATGAGTAGATGGCACATGTTAATCACTGACAATTCATTCATTATCTTTTGTTTTTTTGACCACAATGATTGAAATTTTGAAAGCAACCCAACATGTAATTTCTTGGGAAAATATTCTCTCTTCCAGTCTTCCTCTTCCTCAGTGGTCAGTCCTCACAAATAACTTGATAACAGAGAAGCAGAAAATTAAAACAACCCAGATACGAAAACAAGCTTACCACTAAGACCCCATGTTGTATCAAGACCGGTTGCCTTATCTTTTTGCCACCACCACTGGGACTGGGAACACGCCCTTCTGGAATTCTTTGCATGTTAAGTATATACCCATCTTTGGTTGTTACCTGAAAAACTCAACACTCAAATCAATCACACACACACACCGTTGATTAATTAGAATGCATAAATTAATTATGTGAGCTCTCTTACATGAATCTCCTGGCATTTGTAACCCCGTGTAATGACAGAAGTAGCGCATATACCAATCTCTTCAAGACTCCTCCTGGCAGCTCCTTCTAGGCCTAACGAACCACCAATCACCAAAACCAGGACACACAACATAATCACCAACAAGCCACCCATATATGTATGCAATAAGTTGCCTTGGTTGTGACTTGTGAAGATTTTGAAATGAAACAATCCCCTGTATATAAGAGAGAAAAAAAAAAAAAAAAAAAAACAGAGCAGAGTGGGAAATCGCTTCTAGTTTTAGTTTGTCTTTCTTCCGGTGATGATCAGAAGAGAAGAGAATGGGGTGGTGGGTCCCAGCTCTGCTGTTGACCTCTTACCATCATTTTCAATTTGTTGAAGATACGTACACATACACATCGAAGTTGGTGATGATGATGAATCATCTTACAAATATATATATATATATTAAGCTGAAAAAAGGGTAACTCTGAAAGCTAAACATATTGCAGGTGGTGCCGTGGTGGTGGTGGTGGTGTACAAGAGAGGATGGGCCAATAATGTCCTATACGTGTAATCAATAGTTTTTGTGGGGCCGAAGATGTGACATGTGTAGTTGTCTCAATGTCTCCACTCTCCCCCATCTCAAACGGCGAGATTTTATGAGCTAAATAAATCATACTAGTAGTTTAAACTTGTGAACCAGCAGTTACCATTTTAACTGTTTTAACATTATCAAAATTGGGATGATTCAATAGTAAGTCTTTCACATTTAGTATACGATGCATTTACAGGAATCCTAATGAGAGAATCGGAACTTGATTTTTCTAAAGAAAACTTATTTACTTCCTTCCACATAGGAAATTAAGTTCCTTCTCCTGCTTCTAGATGAGTAAATATACCCTTAATCAATAAGAAGTGGCTAGAGGCAGAGTATTTTTTTAACTAGGATAAATATGCAATTGAGGTATTTCAAAGTTTGAAATGTATTCAGTGTAGCCATGCTTCTTCAGCTTTTTATCAAGAGGTATGTGAAAACGAGGAGTTAATTGAGAGCAAGACATGTGAAAAAAAAGATGGCAACCCATCAATTGCGTTATAGAGTTATCACCTTTTGACTTTTGATGTTTTTCAGTTTTCACATTGAGTTACATACATAATCGGATCTAGAAGTAAAAGTATTTTACTTTTTAAGAACTTTTTGGTCCACTATCCATTGTCGAGTATCTGATATCTCAGGTTGATTTTGTAGTTGATGCAGTTCTGGGCCAGGATTTTTTTTCAGTTAAGGCTGACATGGGTGGTCGTTTTGGTAACCACTTACCAGAGTCCATGATATCATCACTTTACATTTCATTGGGTTTTGTTGGGTCTAGTGGTTGCTTCTGATGCTACAAGAGTTTGTGCAGAAAGGAGAGGTCTCCCACAACTTTTGTTGCCAAAACAACACAGATTCATCACAAAGCAGAAGAATATCTACCATGTTCATGCCCAGTAATGCAGCCACAGGCAACAGCAAGAAGCAGTAGGTTAACAGACCCACAAGTGTTCATGTAGTTATATTAACAAACAAACAATAGGAGACGGTAAGAATTCACAAGTTTGCAATCTGCAATCTGCATATAAAGCAGGACTAAAATTTTATAAGATGCAGAACAACCTCATGAACAAGAGCTTAGCACACATATATAGCACAACTTTCGTAATAGTATATCTTTATGTTCATCACATGGCCAATTTACGGGGTTTCCTTTCTTCTTATTACAGAAATTACCTACTAAATCCTCGCGGAGGTTTTTGACATCAGACATCTCTTTAGCTGCTTTTTACACGTCCTTGACTCCAAAAATCTTCATGAGTTCTAAGTGTATCATAGACTTTACACAATCAGACATTTTTAATCTGAGAGTCGATATTCATTTCTTCTATCGACACAGTACTCATCTGCCGCAAGTCAAAGTTAACCATTTATAGCAATGGCAGGGCTCATCTTCTTCTTCCTCTCACTAAAATTACGAGAGACCAAGCTCGGAAGGCAACACTGCACAGACCTCATTGGCTTCTCCTTATCCATTAAGGAATCTCCATTAGCAGTTCTTTCACTACTAGCCACAGAGTTCATTCCAGATATATAAGGAGTACCGTTTCCTGCAGGAAGTACATCAAGTATGGTTTTCTTAACTTCCACCTTCCCATTGGCTGTGTTTTGGTTGCCAGGGGTTTGTTTGTCTTCTGGATCCTCTCTGATACTCTGCCGGAACAATTCTGACAGTTTCATTTTCTTTCCAGTCGGCAATGGTTCAGGAATGGAACCAGGAGTTTTATCCTCCATAAATGTTTTGTTCGGTAGAGGATTCCCTGAACGGATGCTCTGATGGACCGGAGTATGGCCACGAGATGAAGTCCCTGCAGGGATGCTGTGATGGACCGGGGTATCACCATGAGATGGGGTAAAATCTGCATAATTGGTAACAGTTACACATAATTTGATGGGTACCAACAATGAAAAGGACAGAAGCAAAACTAACATTTCTGCATCGATAACAGACACTCCACACTCTAAGTTTCCTTAATATAGCAAAGTTAAAAATCACGAAAAGGCAATAATAGAACTAGGTTACTATCCATGTTACAGACCTTTACGTAATGACCATGACTGGCTTCTTCACTAGTGTTCAAAATGTTATTACAAAGAATTAAGGAAAAAATCCCAGTGTAATTATAGTGAAATAGCTCAAGACCATTCTAACACTTTCTTACCTCCTCTGACACTCAAAAAATCATCGTCACAATCAGAGTCTAGCCACGTTTGAGAGTCAAAAAAGGTTTCTTCTTTGCTTCCTGCATAGAGATTGAACAGTGTTTCAACTTCAAACAAAGTGTGCATTATAACATTTGATTATAAAATTCGCAAAATTGCAAAAGATTCTTCAAGTCATTTATTATAAATCATGTCACAATAATGGAGGAAACAAAAGATTAAACACAAAACCCAGAAGCCACCACTTTATCGTCCAACACAGTGTCTTCAAATATTAAGAATCAATTAAAAAGGCGTAAAAATTGCTCGTTAGAAAACCAGTCAATTAAACAAACCCTTTAAGGAGATTATAATACATATCTCAATCCTCAATATGGTCGGTTTGAACTTAACTACCATCATGGACGGTGGCCAAATTTCATAAGAATCTTTTTCCTGATGATACAGATAAGATCAAATTTTGATGGAGGATATTTAATCAAAAAAACAAAACAATGGTGGGCCTATTTCTAACAAACATCCATGTGGAACCCATCCAACATCATTTCTATAATGGCCATCGAGAGATTAGTGAAATCAACAGTGACAAAACAACATGCTCAAAAAAGGCACATCAAGAAGAGGTTGGCCGCCAAAGCTATCCTGACCGATGAGTCTGATATTCCACAAACAAAACATTACAACAATCACTCCAATATTTTGCATCACCAAGATCAGGATACTGATTAACATTAACAGCTCTTATAGTTACAAAGGGTGAAAGGGGCTTTAAAGATCACAACATAATTTTTTTATCTTCAGCACTCTTGGGTGTTCCTGTTTCTGTGTATCTGTAAATTTTCACCATAAATTTTCCTAAAAATCTTCTATTGATGTTGAGATAATTAATGAATCATTTAAAAACCAGTTGTCATATTCATATACAAGTGTAGTAGTGTGTGGTCCATCCATCCCTGGCCATCCTCAAGAGTAACGATGGGCTACAACATGAACTATCATCAATGTGAAAATAAACTAATGCCCCCACCGAGACAAATACATTTTGCAGGCTACGACAATACCACCAAAAGCTGTTATCTATATTAATACAAAAAAGAAGACCAAATTCAGAATGTATTTAAGGATTCAAGAGTCAAGAAACTGCCAGATATATAAACGAAAGGTTCCAGAGATGTTTGTGATTTTACTATCCAATTGATGATAATCGTCACTTTCTTCACTCCATACAGTAATTAGCTCACTAATGAAAATCTCAGTCCTAGTGTTAAAAGACTAATTCCTAGTTATGATCTGAACCACCAAAGCAGGTTCCTAATAAGATTTTCTACGAATAGACTTACCTTTTATCAAATTTTTTTCATTAGCCATTCAGACGATCAATCCGCCTCCTTGTGCTTTCAGTCTGAGAATTTTACATTGCAGACAATGGCCCCTAAATCCCACAACAAATTTCTTGTCCTAAAAAAGGTCCAGCATCAACTACAGTTCATCTCATAATAAAAAAAATGAAAGAAAAAATTGTTAAAATCAGCTTCCAGCTCTAATTCTAATTTTTGAATCATCCATCTCCTAATAGAAGTAGCCTTCCAATCTGAATTAAAAACACCCAAATCTATAGGTATGAAGACTCTTTTATCATATTTATTTTCTGGATTGATACTAATTTTTGGTTGATTTACCATTTCTCTCATTCCACTGCCAGCCAAAAACATCCAGAGGATATTATTATTAGTCCTCTGCTGTCATCTGACAAAGCCAAATCATATTTTATTTGCGGAAATATAAATAAAATCATACAACAGCATATCCAGGAAACAGAAAAGATATTATATCTCAAAAGTACGAGCAAAACAAATTTAACAAGCAATCCACCAGAACCCAGAAAATTGAATGATATAAGTCAACACTCCAATCACTATCATACAAACAACAACATTTTGAACAAAAACATATAAAGATACTACTCTTTTTTTTCCTAATACATCAATATAATGAAAGCAGAAATCCCAGGAAAGCAATAATTGACACCATAATTTTTTTATAATAAAAAAAAAATTTTAAAAAAAAAAAAAAAAAAACAGAAAAAGAAAAGAGATATCAACTCTGACAAGCCCCACAGCCCAGTTCAGATCGCACCCATTAAAATAATAGATATAGTCAAAGCAATAACAGAAACAAAACATGTGTTTGATTGCTGCTTTTGAGTATTACCCGATAAGAAAAAATCAAAAGACTGAAACCTGAAACTCGAAAAAACATACCAAGGTCCTTAAAAGTCGTCGCTGACCAAGCGTTGATCGGAGGGTCGCCATTGGCTGGTTTTTCTTTGATGGGCGATGGTGGGATTGCGGGACTGTCGTTCTTCGACGACCCATATGAATGAACTGAAGATACACACGAACCCATCTCTCGAAAGAAGTCTCTCTAAAACACCAAAACCATCACCGCTCTTAAAACAACACGAAACCGATAGATACAGAGCAACAAAAATGAAAACTTTCGCAGAGAGAGAGAGAGGCTATAAAGTAGAGTAAAATGGAAGAGAGGAAGGCGTTTTTTTGGCGTTATGTTGAAGGAGTGGAGAATGAAAAATCTCACAGATAGACTGAGAGAGAGAGGGAGAGAGAGGGATATGGCCTTGAAAGGTGAGTTAAAATAAAAGACTTGTATTTTGTATGTACTTCAAATACACAAAAATAGAAAAATTAAAATAATAATAATATAAAAATAAATAAATAAAACTCAACATTGATTAGTGTTAGATTTACGGAGTGGGGCCCACATAGAAAAGAGTTTACTTTGGTGGGTCCCGGTATTATTTATTTATTTAATTATTTGAGTATTTTTCTTGTCTCATTAAGGCGGTTTGGCTAATTGGGGCTATATTTCCAATTTTCCATCATTTCATATTTTCATGTGCCTCATGAATTAATTTTGTTTTTTTTGTTTTTTTGTTTTTTTTTTTCTATGTATAAATTATACAAATTCTAGTAATTGATTGATTACTTTGTTGGGAAAAAAAAAAATCAAAGAGGAAGAATATATAAACCAAACCATTTTAAGGTGTGAGTGACTTTGGATTCACATGAGGGATGTTTTATATTATGTGGTCAATAGCCCACAATTATTCATTTGTAAGACCAAAAGTTTGAAAGTTTGATCAATTGTTACAATGAATATCACATTTAATTTGTTTTTTTTTTTTTTTTTATCCAATGTAATTATGAATTTAATGGGATTTTTTTTTAAGTCGGAAGGTCAAAAGCCATCAAGTTTATTCACTAATCAAATATTAATCATTCTTTAATTCAGAACAATATTGGATACATAGGCCCCACACTCAAAGTTATCTTATCTTTTTTAGGGAAACTTTCATAAACATCATGAAATTTTGATGTAATTGTATAGATATACAACTTTTGTCTATAATTGTACAAATATCCTCTGTCATTAGTGAGGACCATTTAAAATAAACGTGGAAGGGTGAAACATATCGGTTTAAATGATAGGTAATAATTTTTTACAAAAAAATTAATGCATTGAAACATGTGAAATACATATAAGTGCAATTAGACAAAATTAATGGCATGAGATATTTGTGTAATTATGATCAACTTACATATAAGTGTAATTAGACCAAATGTTAGGGACTATTGTGCAAATTAATCTTTATTTATTATTGTTATGTTTTTCTCTTTTATTGGGAAAGCACATGTCTAGCTGACTAGCTTTGCATTTGCATAGAGGAGAGCGGGAATGAAAAAGGCTGGAAAATGGAATCAAGCTTTGGAGTTTGGAGAATGGCATGGATCACTTTACATTCAAATCATGTGTTTAATCATTATCTTTGTAGTTTAAAATTAATGACAATTAAGACCATTTCATGAGGTTTTTTCTTTTTTTTTTAAAAAAAATCAAGAAATTGATTGATCACAATCAAGCTCTTGTTATTCAAATGGGTTGTCAAGGAATGACCTAATTAGAAGGTTCACATGCACCAAGCATTCCAAATTTTAGTTTGTCAATGGCACAGGTTCAAGTCGGTCGTTAATATATTAAGAAAAAATATATATATATTATGTAGATGTCTAAAATTAATTAGATAAAATCCCACTAATTTTAGTAGGTTTACATTAGACAAGATCCATTGCTTTGAATTCATTCCATAGCTTTGAATCTCATGCTTTTATCTATTTTGTAATTGGAGCATAAATGTTTTCCATTGTTGTTTTTTGAGATTGACATAACATTTTTTCTTTCTTTTTTAAAGAAAATAACAAAGAAGACAAAGCAAAGTGAATATTTAAATCCTTCAAAAAAAAAAAAAAGTGAATATTTAAATATATATATATATATATATATATGATGCTTTAGCCAACTAGCAAGAATACAATTCTCTTCGATGATAATTCTTGTCTCTAAACATAACCAAACGAAATTTTATACAAAACCTCATAAAATAAATATATTTTTTAAAACTAAAAAATTGAGATAGGGCACCAATATTACCATCACTCTCTTGCCATAAAAACAATATCAATATAGAATATTTATAAAAATTACGTGGCTACATCATTCATAGTGTATTAATAAGTTTATTCACACATCCCTATCATCTCGGATGGTATGTATATCTCATTCCACGTTAGTGGTAGGGTTCGAGTCACACCATAAGCATTTTACAAAAATGTGTGATGGAGTTTTCTCCTTGATATTGTGGACATAGATATTCAGACAACGTAATATTATATCCCAACGGATTCTAGTTCCAGTCGTTTATTAAAAAAATAAATATATGATATTATAAGGAATTGGGTGTTGAAAAGTATAACCCAATCAAATAACGTGTTTTTTCAATGCCTTATTAACCAACTATTGATAAAAGTGATGCTAAAGGCATGGTCACACTTCAATTATAGCCCACTCTAATCACAATTTCGTTACAAAAAAGACAAGTTTAGAGAGAAATGTGGTCGATAGTGTAAGTTGTAAAAGGTTGAAGATGACACCACTTACCGACACTCTACAGCTATTTTAAAATACAAATATCAGTTTATAATAAGTAAATAATAATAAACTATTTGAATTAGGCCGGCAAATGCCCGTTTCATCAAAGGCCCATTGCATCGGTGGTCGGAAGGAGAAATCACAATTTTCATCTGTGTACTAATGTTCAAACATTGACACCCTGTATTATATATATCGTCTCACAATTATCTATAAAACCGTAATAAATGTAGGGAGACCTCTCTCGATATAGGGAACTGACTTCTTTTATCGGATTATTAAAATAGACATATGAGCAGTGCTTAAGTGAACTCGGGGGTAAAAAAAATAACCGGTTTGAATCATGCGATCAATGTAATATGTTTGCTCATTAGCAATCAATTTTTAAAAGAAAAAAGACAATCATGATTGTTGTGGCTAGCTAATAAGGGATTTTATTGATTTAATCAAAACTCAAAGGCTAAACTTTAACAAGTTTAAATTTGTTAGTTAACTAAATTGTTGTGGGACCTTCTTTGATGTAAAATAGAGAAGTTAGTTGATAATAAAATAGGGACTTTACTATATTCAGAAGCATGTCAATTTCTCCATTCAAGGGTTTGGTATATATCCTTTTCACTATTTTTGTTCCTGTTTTTGCTTTATTGTCTTCTTCTTCTTTTTTTTCTTTTTTTTTTTTTTTTTTCTTTTCATTTTTGTGATTTTAACTCAAAAGAGTAAAGTCATTGGAGTTGTTTAAACTTCAACAGTTCAATTCAATCCAAATTAACCAATCCAATTTTAATTATTACTATTTAATATGTCTGGAAGTCGAATCCAACGAAATGAATTGAACATGAATCTTAAAAATGGAATGTTGTCATTAACATGTTTTGTGAACTAATTGTTCAAGAAAATCATTTTAAAATTATAAATTTGTTAGTAAATTTTAAATCAATTTCACTTCGGTCCCCCCCTCAATTTCTGGCTCCACCACTGCAGCAGTGGGAGGTGCACTACTACAAATATTAAGAGTTGATGTGGCCTATTTTTTATTTTATTTTTTCCTATTATATTCACAAGAAAGGGGACTCTATTGACACCCAAACAAAATCTCACCACTCCCTTTTTTTTTTTTCTTTTCTTTTTTAACAAAAGCTTTTATTCCAAGAAAGTCCAAATTAAGATCATGATTTAGCTTATAGTCTTATGTTCTTTTTTATCCTAACTACTTTTAAACGAAATAATTAACCTCCATCACAAATTCACAATTAAGATCATGATTTAGTTTATATTCTTATTTAAGGTAAGGAAGTAAATATTGGTTTGAGTGAAAATATATCACGTACAAATTTTTAAAAATTTCGATTGAAAATATGACAAATATCTTCAAGATATCAAGAATATTCATAAATATTTGTTATATCCATCCCCTAAAATAATAATAATAATAATAATAAAAATATCATAGATATCATTCATGTTATCCAGATAATGTGACTGGTTGGTTACCTGCCTTAGAAGTTAGAAATTGAGTATTCATCATTAATGCTTAGAAACAACTTGAATGGAAACAAAAAGTTACAAAAACAAAATTGAAATCCTACATGAAGAAAATTATTTTGTTTATTTCTTATTAACATTTAATGTATAGTAGCTACTAGCTAGTTAGGATAGTTGATAAATTCACGTGGCTCGATTATGTCTAATCCAAAATCTTTAATTTTAAACAAGATAAAGATAGAGATTGCACTTATAAGAGACAATTCCATGGTGGCTCCATTGGAACGAACACATCAACTTAAAAAAAAATATATATATAAAATAAATTGTGGAAGATGTGAACCCACTATACTAATAATGCCAAATTAACATAAAATTATTTCATCACAATGGACGGTTGGAGATACATTTTGTTCCTAATTTTGTTTTTAAATGTCGGTAGAGTTTTTTTTTTAATTTTCTATTAGTTAATTCTATTTACAAAATTAAAATGAGTGGCTATTAGAGTATCACATAACCAAATGGGTGTCCATTTACGTAATTTTTACGAATTTCCTATCTAATGACCATCTTAATAGTATCCAACTAAATGGGTGGCCACTAAATTAATTATCCCTTCTAAATATAAAATTCATTTTCATCTCCTCTAACCTTATATTAATGTCCTCCAACAGTTTGTGTTTCAAACTTTCAGTCTCCATTTTTATTTGATAAATAATGTTCCAAAAAAATAAGGTTTGGTATACTTGAACTTGACAGATAATAATAACCGGTGAAACACTAGCGTTGATCTGATCAGATAAATTTTTTATTTTTGATAATATCTAAGAGCATCTCCAATGCTATTATGCATTTGGTGAAAATGGAGTGCCACATAGGATAGATATTAAAAAAGTTAGAAAAACTCTCTCCAATACTATATCTAAATTGAATATGGAGATGATGTGGCCAAAAAAAAGTTAGAAAATATGGAGTTGGGTTTCTAATTCTAGAAACTCTCCTAGAAATGTTGACTAGGATTTCTAACGCTTTCCACTAATAAAATTAAGGGGGTGTATTGGATTGGGATTTTAATAGACAATTTTGAGGTGTAAGGATTTTATGGATTTGCAATACTATTAGGATTATTAGGATTGTTAGGATTATACTTTTAGGATTGTTATGATTATATGGACTAGACTTTTAGGATTCTGAAAGAGTCGTCTTTGGACTTTATTTATAGACTATTAGGATTATCTAGGTTTTATTTCAAGACTTTATGGACTTTTAAAAATATAGACTTTCAAGAGTCAATTGTAGTATTCAATTTTCTCCCCAAGTTCCAGTGCTCTATAATCTTGTTAAGGGCAGTCACTGAACAATAAAAATTGAATGAGAAACATGTATAAGCTATGAAAAGAAATAATAAAATTTTAAAATACCACCAACCAACACATAACCTTCTGTTGGTTCATATGGTGTAGAAAATGTCACCATATGAAATAAATATAATAACCAACAACCCATCCCCCACTACCTCACTAGAAATGACATAAAACAAGGAAAAAAAATAGCTTGAACATTGAAGTATTTCCGTTTGGCTTATTGGACTTCATTAATTCATATGTTATCAAACTTCAATATTCACTTTAATCTTTTTTTTTTTTTCTCTAGTGGTGTGTACAGTGTACGTCCCCCTTTCATGTTAGTGATAGATGATTCAAGTCCAGTGAGATGAGTTGATATACAGACTATGCATGCATTGGTTAAATTTTGAGGGTCGAGGCATGGCATGATTTTTTTTTTAAATATAAATGTAAATTAACAAAAAAAAAATATTGATATATAAGAAAATAACTGGTGATTGCTCTCGACAGGTTTCGACATACCCTTCTGTTATCGGATTAAAAAAAAAAAAACATGTATCTAAATTTTATAGAAGCATGGTTTTATGCGAGATCCATATCTTTTTAACTCGCGGCAACAAATCAATAGAAATGGTGACCATCTTCTTTTGTCTTTGTACTCAATATATACAAAGGGCAATATTATCAGTAATGAACCAGCTCTTTTTATTAGGTATATATATATAATCAACTTTCTCTTTATGGAAATCTAGTGGTGGTGGTGGTGGGATCATGGAAATCTAGCATAAAACTATTTTTAACTCACAGAGGCATTTTATCGGTCATTTGGTACTTGACTTTTAAGTGTAGTTTTAGGGTGAAAATGGAAACTAGCCAAAAATTAAGGAGGTTTATTGTTTTTATCCGGAATTAGTATTTTGATTGTTTTTGTCATAAAATCCACTTTTCGGACAAAAATACCCTTCATTCAGAAATTTTGCCTGGTGTGTTTAGTCATTTTTGCCTGGTGTGTTTAGTCATTTTTGCTTGGTGTGTTTAATTCCTTTTTGCCTGGTGTGTTTAGTCATTTTTGCTTGGTGTGTTTAGTCGTTTTTGCTTGGTGTGTTTAGTCGTTTTGGCCTGGTGTGTTTAATTCTTTTTTGTCTGGTGTGTTTAATTCTTTTTTGTTTGCCTGGTGTGTTTAATTCCTTTTTTCCTAGTGTGTTTAGTCATTTTTGCCTGGTGTGTTTAGTCGTTTTTGCCTGGTGTGTTTAATTGAACAAAATCTGGAAAAAAAAAATTCAAACATGATCTGAAATTTTCAACTTCAACACGAAAATCTGGAAAAAAAAAAAAAACAACAACTCCCACCATTCATAAAAAACAACCACCACACTTATAAATTTTGAAAAAAAAAAACGAAATATGGAAAAATGCCTTGTGGGTTTAATTCATTTTGACTGGTGTGTTTAATTCGTTTTGCCTGGTGTGTTTAATTCTTTTTGTTTGATTAATCCGTTTTACCCTGGTATGTTTAATTCATTTTGTCTGATTACAACTGGTGTGTTTAATTGGTCCGCCCTGGTGTGTTTAATCGGTGGTCTGGTGTGTTTAATTGAACAAAATCTGGAAAAAAAAAATTAACAAACATGATCTGAATTTAAAAAAAAAAATTTGGAATTTTTGAACAAAACAAAACATAAAAATTTTTTGAACATGAAATTTCTGGAAATTTTTTTGAACAAAACAAATCTGAAATTTTTTTAAACAAACAATACTCAAACTTAATCACAACCACAACCACCCTTAAAATCAACAACTAACTCAAATCCAAACCTTTTTAAAATCTGGAAACTTTTCAAAAAAAAAAAAAAACTGAAATTTATTTTAAAAATCTGGAAATTTTTCAACCAAAAAAACTGATTTTTTTTTTTTTTTTTAAATCTGGGTTTGGGTCGCCCGATCTGGACCAGATCGTGGTCAAATCGGAAAACCCATCACGCAAAAAACCCATCGGAAATCTGGAAATTTTTCAACAAAAAAAAAAAAACTGAAATTTTTCCCAAAAAAAAAAATACTGAATTTTTAAAAAAAAATTTGAGTTTGGGTTGCCCGATCTGAACCAGATCGTGGTCAAATCGGAAAACCCATCGGAAATCTAGAAATTTTTCAACAAAAAAAACAGAATTTTTTTAAAAAAATCTGGAAATTTTTCAACAAAAAAACTGAATTTTTACAAAAAAATCTGAAAAAAAAATGAGAAAGAGAAAGAGAAGAGAGGAGAGAAAGAGAAGAAGATGAAGGAGAGAAGGTGTGAACATGGCGTGAGAGGGAAAAGAGAAGAGAGGAGAGAAAGAAGAAGAAGAAGAACGTGGGAGAGAGAAAGGAAAAAAAAAGAGATTCTCGTGAAAATGAGAGAGAGAAAGAGAGATAAGAGGTTTTGAAAAATAATGAGGGTTATTTAAGTCCGAAAAGTGGATTTTTTGACAAAAACAATCAAATTACTAATGCCGGCTAAAAACAATAAAGTCCCTTAATTTTTGGTTAAAAAAGAGTATTTTCCGTAGTTTGATCTTATTTTTTGCATGTTTGGCCGCCATATTTTTTTTTTTTTTTTGAAAGGCAAAGTATATTCAATAATAATCAAGGCAAAAGCAAGAGCCAACAACCATAAAATGCAACTACAATCGCACAGCCCCAAAAGAAAATCAAAAATAAAAAAACACAACAACAAGGCAAATAGCGAAAACCAAGAAGAAGAAAAAAACCCACAACAGCAGAACAACAAAACAAAGACCATAAAACAAGATAAAATAGAGGAAACAGCATATAGCAGAAGCAACCACCAAAAGTATACCAATACACCCACCAAATATTTGAAATCAAATAAAAAGTCTGGAAAGTATTGAGGGAGAGAGCAAGACAATTTTGGGTTCAAGCTATTTATACATATCACTAAAAAGTCTAGAAAATCCATTTTGTTATGAAATCCTAAAAATCTTGATCTTAGGGGGGTGTATTGGATTGGGATTTTAATAGACAATTTTTGGGTGGCAGGATTTTATGGATTTTTAGGATTTTAAATACTATTAGGATTATATGGACTAAACTTTTAGGATTTTGGAATTTTTTTAAAAAGAGTCTATGGACTTTGTTTATAGACTATTAGGATTATCTAGACTTTATTTATAGACTATTATGATTATTTAGACTTTTTTTAATAGACTATTAGGATTATCTAGACTTTATTTAAAGACTTTTTGGAATTAAAAATATATATATATATATATATATGGGCTCTATAAATTTGTTAGCTAACACACATACCCAAGTTGAGAAACCCAAACTAGGTAGATGGTCTGAGCTGAAAAAACCCAAATAAGATGTGCTATTTTAGAATAGGTATCAACACACAATGAAAATGTACATAAACAAATATCACAATAGTATGAGTAATAGCCATCAACATATTCGAAATTCTAAAAAACAAGTACAAATCCATTTTATAGGTATCATGTTGTTTATAATCCAAATCCAACCCCAACAACAAGTTGCAAGTAGTCATAATCAACATTACATATTGTCATGAAATCCTTGTTGTAAATTATTTTGGTGATGTGGTAAATTATTCTTTGATTTCTTAGTGCTCTTATGCCGGTGTTGTAAATACCATTCAGCATTCTCATAAGTTGTAAATGCTAATTCCCTTATGTTAACGAATCATAGTTACTTTCTTGACCAGAGAATATAAATTCCTTCTTGTTAGGTATTGCGAATTGCTTTTAACATCTTTGAGTGTAGTTTGCCAGTATCATCAAAATTGGCAGCTTTTTTTTACTAACTCGTTCAAGCGAATTCCTATGTATTTTATTATCTTCCATTATTTAATTTTTAATTTATCCAGTGCCCTTTTCAATTTTTCTTGATATGCATATTTATTATGGACATTGAAGAACCTTGATTCGGTATCGAATGCTCTGTAATTGAATTGTGAATGCTTTTGTTAGAAGTGTTTCTTTATTTATAGAAGCACTTCTGAGAACATTCAGGGGTCTAGTACTTGGACAAGTGAATCTCTTGAAATTATATTAATGATAGAACAAATACAAGGATGATTCTTTAGAATATATGTCGACGATATGTCGAATATATGGCAGCAATTCTTACATTTACATTTACTTCATTATTCAAATAATTTCTATGATACAAACACCAGATATTGTAAATCACTTATCACTATAAATGAGAGGCATTTCTCGTCATCGCCAGTACCACCATCACACATCAATCTGTATTTATTTTCCCATAAATGCTCGACTCTTCTCCTATACTTCTTGCACCTTAATTTCTAGGACTCCATGACCTTATTTTTGGCTCTTAAATCAGCTTAATTTCCCAATAATCCAGCAGCAGAATTCTGAAAATTTCTGGGAAAATAGTGCAAAGCCAGAAATGCCCTTTTACTCAAAATTATTCCAGAGACATTTCATTTTGGTTAGAGGGTTTTCTCGGATGGAAAGGAAAATCTGTTGATGAGGGTTAAGCTACTGTCCTGTTTCACTCCATCTTTCAAGATTCCGTCCTCTTCAGGTTCGCATAGCGATTGAACTATACTTGAACTAGAACACTCTCTTCTGTATTTTAGGATAATACCGGAGAGTTGATGAGACTGCACAATTTGGTCAGGAATATTCTGTTGAGACTGCACAACAGGTTTCTTCACAGCCTTGTTGCTATTTTATGAAAAGTCTTGAGCGAGCATGAAAAGTCTGATGTGAAAGGGCAAGACAATTTTGAGGTCTTGGTATTTATATTTATCACTAAAAAGTCTAGACAATCTATATTGTCATAAAATCCTACAAATCTTGATCTTAATCCAATACCACCAGACAATATGGACTTTTTAAAAGTCTGAATCCAATACCACAAGATATTATGGACTTTTTAAAAAAATCTTAAAAATCTAGATCCAATACCACAAGACAATGCGGACTTTTTAAAAAAATCTTAAAAGTTTAGATCCAATACCATAAGACAATATGGACTTTTTTTAAAAATCTTAAAAGTCTTGATCGAATACCACCAGACTTATCTAACTTATTAAAAAGTCTCAATCCAATACCACCAGACTTTTACTTCCACAAATTGTCTAATAAAATCTTAAACCAATACACCCCCCTTAATCCAATACCAGTAGACAATTTGCTGACTCTTAAAAGTCTAGATCCAATACCACAGGACAAAATGGACTTTTTTAAAAAATCTTTAAAGTCTAGATTCAATACCACAAGACAATATTGACTTTTAAAAAAAATCTTAAAAGTCTTGATTGAATACCACTAGACTTATCTAACTTATTAAAAAGTCTCAATCCAATACCACTAGACTTTTACTTCCCCAAATTGTCTAATAAAATCTTGAACCAATACACCCCCCAAAAGTTTTCAATTCTTTCCACCAATAAGATTAAACCTCATTTAATTGTAAAATAAAAGATGAGAGAGAGTAATAATTGTTTTATTATGATTGGACATAAAATTGATGCATATTTGACTTTAGATAATTGGATTAGAGATGTGAATATACATTTCTTTATTTTTTTTTCAAAAGTGGGCCCAAAATAAATAAAAATACTGACGTGTCACTATTTAGAAACTCAAAAATGCATATTTGCATTGGAGATGCTCTAATAATTCTGGTTTAGACATTTTTTTTTAAAGTTTTCATCATTAATAGGATTCAAGCCATTGATCTAAGAGTTATTTACCTAAATCACAAGTTCTTTCATCTACCAGCTGAGCTACGCTTCTGCCCTCTGTTGACATCCGATCAAATAATTGCCACATGAATAATGTCCCAATTTCTTCATTTTTGATGTCGACACAACATTTACACACACCATTTCGTCCGGCATCATTCATCCAACACGGTCTATGCCAGCGTATTCCAATTAAATACTACCCTTCTTTACACGCTTAGCGTTTGAATTATGACTCTATTTAATTTTGGGAAATTTTAAATAAATCGATACTATTTCAATTTATTTTAAATTATAATTTTCATTAATCTGAAAAAAATAAAAATAAAAATAATTTGCAAACGGGATGCGCATGCATTTGCTTTGTCACGGTTTGTTTGTTTTTCATAGTAGCATGCATTATGACCAAATTCGTGTGCTGCCACGTCATCTCATGGTCTGACTCTCACCTGTCGTGGTCCTCGTGGAGTGGCACCTACCGCCACCTAAGATCGCGTTAGGTGATCTACATATTTACACTTGCTACGGCGTCCTATAATCCGACTAATTTATTTATTTATTTATTTATTTTTAGTAAATTGAACTAAACTGTCCTGAGATTTGAGTATTTGACCTATTGCATCTAGAAATAATTTTATCATTAATTGATACTCATACCCTTGCCGTTTGATCAAATTTAACCGTTGACTAATTGTTATCTTTAAAAGACTAAATTACTCTTGATTTATAAATTAAATTAATAAAAAAAACTTAAAAAAAAAACATTTTTTTAAATGGATCTCCACCATCCATCTCAAATGGATGGTGGAGATCAAATAAAATTTTAAATAATTAAAAATTGAATTGAATTAGAAAATATATAAATTAAAAGAAAAACAGAAATTTAAAAATAAATTTAAAAAAGTAAAAATAAAAAATAAAATTGAAAAACTGGAAAAAAAATATCATTGTTTGTGCAGGTGTGAAGACCATGAAGCATCTTACATGCACAAACAATGATTTTTTTCCCCTTTTATATATATATATATATTTATATTTATTTTACATTCTCTGTCTCTAGATCAAGATTTCTAGGAATGGTGGATCAGCGGTGGTCGCTACTAGGCGCAGCGATACTGGTTGTAATAATGGAGCAAGCGCTATGGATGAAGAAGAGGATAGCGGATGAGCAAAGGCTCAAGGGCGAGAGTGGGCGAGAGAAGAGCTCTGGTGATGTCTTTGTATGCGAGAAGGTGTACACGTCGAAGAGGATGCTAAAGAAGGTTGGTACCTTATCGAAAAACCCGACTGTTGATACTTGTGTCATTGTTTGTGGTGTTTCTGAGCTTGATGCATGTGCTATAACTATTTGTATTAACCAACATCAAGTTCCCAATTGTAATGATATCTGTCTTAGGAAATGCCAAAGCGAATGCCTTAGGTTATCCAATTCCTATGTTATTCCGTCATAGCTTTGTGTTTTGTGTTTCGTATTTTCTTCTCTGATATCTGGTTTAACAAGTTTCTTGTAATATTTAGAGAATCCATTTATCGAATGTTTATTTATAGTTTTTTTTTTTTTTTTTGCTTTTTAAAATTGCTTTGTTTTTAAATTTATGTTTTTCTTTTAATATATATATTTTTTCATTCAATTCAATTTTCAATTATTTTAAATTTTATTTGATTTTCACCATCCATGTTTGAAATGGATGGTGGAGATCCATTTTTAAAAAAAAAATGTTTTTGTTTTTATTTTTGTTTATTAATTTAATTTAAGGATGAGAGGTAGTTTAGTCTTTTAAAGGTAACAGTTAATCCACAGTTACGTTTGACCTAATGGAAGGGGGTGTAAGTGTCAATTAATAATAAAACTGTTTTTAAGTGCAAGAGGCCAAACCTTGGGGAGGTTGAGTGCAATTTACACCCTTTTTTTTTTTTTTTTTTTTTTTTCTTCCTGTATGATCTCAGAACTCAGAACTCAGAAGTCAGAACTCAAAAAGGAGTCCAACGACCGTACGGAACCAGAACCAGTGAGAAGACAATAAAAAATGGGCGTTACGGCGAAAATTGCTCCGTCGATGTTATCGTCAGATTTCTCTAATCTGGCGTCGGAGGCGGCACGCATGCTCGATTGCGGAGCCGATTGGCTCCACATGGACATCATGGTACTCTTTCTCTCTTTCTCTGTTTTTTTTTTTTTTTATTACCTTTTTATGCATATGCTCTATTGACTTATTCGGATTTTGATTTTTATCGATTACAAGTTTTATTATTCTTAGTGAATTTTTTCTAAATAATCTCAATTTAAAATTAAATGAGGTCTTAGTACTCATAAATCAGCTACGAAAGTGAAAACAGCCGGAAAAATTATTTTCTGTTTATATCAAATAATCAGAAGATTGTTTTGTTTTGCCAATTAAACAGGCGTGCATTGCAATGCTAGTAGTAGTAGTATTAGTAGTTGAAATTTCCCTAAAGCTAATTGATTTCTGTTGATTGTTTTTGCATGCAGGATGGGTAGGTTTGATGCATATTCTCATCACCATCAAATTGTTATCATACTCGTTTTGGTTTCTAATTGTGGTTCCTCAACTCTTTTCTCATTTATGGATTAATGTACTGATATGTATCCTTCTTTAAATTTTACATGTTATTTTTCTTAAGTGTCAAAAAATATGTTACTTTGGTACTTTTTGTTGTAAGCTAAGAAAATGAAGTTTCTGCATTATTACTATTTACTAATGCGGTGACTGTATTTTAGAGGCGGGTTTGATTGACTTTTTTATTTGTTTTAAAGTTCTGATTTAACCAAGCAAACTGCTGAGGCTTCCTGTGTGATCCTGCATACAGCAAGTGAAGCAATGTGTTGTATAAAACTGAATTAAACAGAATGAAATCTATTCCTAGTCATGTTGTTGATCTTAAGGACATTGCTATCTATTAGGGAACAGTTAAAATTCATATTTTGACCTATTATGGATTGTTGGAATGTTTATTTACCCACATTTGAAAAATTGGATGACACTTTGTATAATGGAAACAATGAGATTGTGTTTCTCTGGTGGAAGAGTGACATGAAACGATATTGAATAACTGAAAGTAAGAAATCTTAGAGAACAGAAATTTGGACTATCTTCTAGTAAGCAACATGAAACTAAGGTAGTATGCTCATTTTGTGTTCCTCCCCCATTTTGAATTGGAGCTGTCTTATATGATATATGTGCTTTTGGTTAAAACTCCTATATGTGATTTCTTAAATTCAAAATATTTTGTTAGGTCCTATGAGTGCATTCTCTTGTTTTGAGGACAACTTGTTCACTGCCCTTTGTATTTTCCTTGTTTGTTGAGTTAATATATTCTTTTTCTTGAAAAAAAAAAAAAAACACAATTGTGTGCAACTTGGATAGTTTTTAACTTAAAAATACATATGAACTTGTACTTGCCTTTGCTGCTAATGAAGTTTGGATTTGTGCTGATTAAGACATAACAAATGCTTTACATTATCTATTTTGGAACTGTGATTTCATTTTCCCTCGATTAGCATGCAATTGTTTTTATGTTTGCTTTGTCATCTTACAGGCACTTTGTCCCAAATCTAACTATTGGTGCTCCGGTCATTGAAAGCTTGAGAAAGCACACAAAGTAACATATTTAGCCCATAAATTTAAAATTTTAGACCACACTGGTCTTTTGGATGTTGGCATGTTCGCAACTGTAACTTATGATTATTATTATTTTTGAAATCTCTTATAGGGCATATTTGGATTGCCACCTTATGGTAACAAATCCTCTTGATTATGTTGAACCTATGGGTAAAGCTGGTGCTTCAGGTTTCACCTTTCATGTTGAAGCATCGAAAGGTGGGCTGTGACATTTTCTTCTTTATTTTTATTTTTTTGAAGCAAGTCTTCTTTATTAGCCTTCTGTTGCGTCGTCAATATCTTTTTCTTACTCATATGGAAATGCTTCTGGTGCATTTTGCAGATAATTGGCAAGAACTTGTTCAAAAAATTAAGTCAAAGGGCATGAGCCCTGGTGTGGCATTAAAGCCCGGAACACCCATTGAAGAAGTTTTTCCTTTGGTATGAATTTGTTTTATTCTTGCTTTTGAGTTTTCTTGCAATCTTTGTTTGGATTTTGATATTGAACAAGAATGAATGAAAATGATGATCTTAATTAGTGATATCAAAGTCAATAAAATATTATTTTTATTGTGTGTAATGACTGAAGCGTGAACAGGTAAATTGTCCTTGTAGACAGATTTATGCAATTGGAAAGACGATAATTTTATTAGTAAATTTGTGAAACTTGTAGGTTGAAGCTGATAATCCTGTGGATATGGTTCTTGTGATGACTGTAGAACCTGGATTTGGTGGACAAAAATTCATGCCAGATACAATGGATAAAGTGCGATTTTTTTCTCTTCATATATGACTGTTAAAATCTTATTTAAGTCTTTTCATGTTTACATAAACCTTTTTTTTTCTTCCATGGGGAATGATGCAGGTGCGTACATTGAGAAAGAAGTACCCATCACTTGACATAGAGGTGAGTCCATCTATTATGTCATTCTGTAACTTTCCTCCAATTATTTCTTTAATCGATCACTTCCTTGAAAATAAATAGTTTTTTTCTGTTAACTTTTCATGTTTATTTGCATAAAACTCTTTATCTGTTCTTCAGCAGTGCTAGCAGTAACCCTATTTGTGAAAGAATTTGTATGTCGTTGATTTATGTGAAGCATCTTGGGAACTATAGAATCATTTTATCCCTTAAAAAAAATATAGATTCATTTTTTGTGCGTTGTGACACTCTTTGAAATAGCTTTTAGGTTGCACAACATACGTATGTACATATATTTTAAATTTTAATCCCCATATTGTGTTTTTGGTATATTTAGCATGTGAGTCTTTAGGAAGGACTAAGATTGGCAACTAAGAGGTAGGTGGTTCAAATTCCTTTGGGGTCAGTTACCTAGAATGTTATATCCTCTGAGTTTCCTAACTACCAAGCTTGTAGGATTCGGCAACAACTTTTAGTTTAGAGTCGGATGATCAAAGAAAGGTAGGGAGATTTTTGGGTATAAAAAAGAAGTTTGTGATTCTCAGGAAGAAATGACTGGCCAAGGGTTTGGGCAGAGTCTGTTGTATGAGATGGATTAAGGGTTAGAAATACAAGAAATAGTTGTCTCTCCTTCATATGTGTTTCTGTTTTAGATTGAGAATGATGAATTTTTTTTCTTGATTACCAATGACTGGAACAATATATGAATATCTTAGTTCATGTTGTTTTATTTTCAGGTTGATGGTGGTTTAGGACCTTCAACCATTGCCATGGCAGCTTCAGCTGGTGCGAACTGCATTGTTGCAGGAAGTTCAGTGTTTGGAGCTCCCGAGCCAGCCCATGTTATATCCCTCTTGAAAAATAGTGTTGAAGAGGCGCAAAAAAACAGTTGATGCATCTGCAGGAAGGATCCATCATGTCTGGATATTGGTCGATGTATGTTAACGTTCACATCTTTGTGAAATTAACTTTACGGAAAAAAAAAAAAAAATTATGCAAGCAGATGATACTTAATGGTCTGAAATGATATGTATAATCATCCATACTCAGTTTCAGTAATCATACAGTGGCTGTATTTGTGAAACTATACTGGTGCTTTACTTTTTTTTTTTGCATCCAGAATCGTGATATTGTCCTTTGGTTCTTTGCTTTAACAATCCAAGCTCTACTTGTTACAAATTCATTTATTTAGTTTCGTAGTTGTCATATTGTGTCCATTTCAGTGTTTCTACTTCAGTACTTGTTAATTATATGTTTCCTTCATGAACTTTGCCATCTACCCCAGCAAATTGCACTAAGCCTTCCTGAGGTTTTGGCCTCTTGCATCTATAAATAACTTTAACATTAATTGATATTCACACCGCTGCCGTTAGGTCAAGTTTAACTGTTGATTGATTGTTAATTTGTTATCTTTACAAAACTAAAATATCTATGCTCCCTAAATTAAATTAATAAAAAAACAAAAACAAAAAAAACTTTAAAAAAAAAATGGAAAATTGAATTGAATTAGAAAATATTTAAAGTAAAAGAAAAACAGAAATTTAAAAATAAAACAATTTTAAAAAGAAAAAAGAAAAAAGAAAATTGAAAAACTGGAAAAAAAATATCATTGTTTGTGCAGGTGGGGAGACCATGCACAAACAATGATATTTTTTTTCTTCGGTTTTTTCAATTTTATTTTTTATTTTACATTCTCTGTCTCTCAATCAAGAATTCCAAGAATGGTGGATCCGTGGTGGTCACTACTAGGCGTAGCAATACCAGCTGTAATAATGGGGCAAGCGTTGCTGATGAAGAAGAGGAGAGCAAATGAGTAGAGGCTAAGGGCGGGAGAAGACGAGAGAAAAGCTCTGATGATGTCTTTGTGTGAGAGGGTGTGCACGTCGAAGAGGATGCTAAAGAAGGTTGGTGCCTTATCGAAAGACCCTTCTGTTGATACTTGTGTCACTGTTTATGGTGTTTCTGAGCTTGATGTTATGTACTTTTTCGATCCTAAAAAATACATAAAAGTGAATTTAGAGAAGTATTTCAGACTTAGAAATACATAAGAAAAAACAGATGAGAAATACAAGAGATAGAGAGAAATCTAGAAGATAGAAAGAGGCAAATTTACTTAATATTTTCCATATCTTAATTGAATTCAAAAGAGCCTTTTATAGTATTACAATCAACAATAACTAATCTGAAAACAAGGGAGCAATACTCCACTAACAACAACTGACAACCACTAATGATAATGCTTCAAAATAAAAGGAACCCATACACACACTAACTTATTTGTGACCTGACTTGACAAATGGTCATGCATGTCTTGCATTAGAATAATGCACATATCACTTGATTCTTGTGCTAGAACTGTTTGTGTTAACCAACATCAAGTTCCCAATTGGAATGATATCTGTCTTAGGAAATGCCAAAGCGAATGCAGGTTATCCAATTCCTCTTTTATTCCATCATAACTTTGTGTTTTGTGTTTTGTATTTTCTTCTTTGATATCTGACTTAATATGTTTCTTGTAATATTTAGAGAATCCATTTATTGAATGTTTTTTTTAGTTAATTTTTTTTTAAATTTTTTATTTTTGCCTTTTAAAATTGTTTTGTTTTTAAATTTATATTTTTCTTTTAATTTATATATTTTATAATTCAATTCAATTTTTAATTATTTAAAATTTTATTTGATTTCCACATGGATGATGGAGATCCATTTTTTAAAAAAAAGAGTTTTTTGTTTATTTATTTATTTTTATTAATTTAATTTAAATTAGTTAGCAGTTAAAGTTTGACCTAACTGTTCGACTAAAGTTGTTTATAAGTGCAAAAGGCCAATCCTATAGGAGGTTGAGTGCAATTTTTTTTTTAACTTTTATTTATTTATTATTATTATTTTTTTTTCTGGTATGATCTAGAACTAAAAAAAAAGTCCAAAGACCGTACGGAACCAGAACCGGTGAGAAGAAACAAAAAATGGGCGTTACCGCGAAAATTGCTCCGTCGATGTTATCGTCAGATTTCTCTAATCTGGCGTCGGAGGCGGCACGCATGCTCGATTGCGGAGCCGATTGGCTCCACATGGACATCATGGTACTCTTTCTCTCTTTCTCTGTTTTTTTATTACCTTTTTATGCATATGCTCTATCGACTCATTCGGATTTTGATTTTTATCGATTACAAGTTTTATTATTCTTAGTGAATTTTTTCTAAATAATTTCAATTTTAAATTAAATGAGGTCTTAGTACCCATAAATCAACTATGAAAGAGAAAACAACCGGAAAAATTGTTTTCTGTTTATATCAACTAATCAGAAGATTGTTTTGTTTTGCCAATTAAACAGGCGTGCATTGCAATGCTAGTAGTGGTAGTATTAGTAGTTGCAATTTCCTGAAAGTTAATTGATTTCTGTTGATTGTTTTTGCATGCAGGATGGGTAGGTTTGATGCATATTCTCATCACCATCAAATTGTTGTCATACTCGTTTTGATTTCTAATTGTGGTTCCTCATTCTTTTCTCATTTATGGATTAATGTACTGATATGTATCCTTCTTTAAATTTTACATGTTATTTTTCTCAAGTGTCAGAAAATATGTTACTTTGGTACTTTTCGTTGTAAGCTAAGAAAATGAAGTTTCTGCATTATTACTATTTACTAATGCGGTGACTGTATTTTAGAGGCGGGTTTGATTGACTTTTTTATTTGTAGTAAAGTTCTGATTTAACCAAGCAAACTGCTGAGGCTTCCTGTGTGATTCTACATACAGCAAGTGAAGCAATGTGTTGTATAAAACTGAAGTAAACAGAATGAAATCTATTCCTAGTCATGTTGTTGATCTTAAGGGCCTATTAGGGAACTGTTAAAATTCATATTTTGACCTATTATGGATTGTTGGAATGTTTATTTACCCACATTTGAAAAATTGGATGACACTTTGTATAACGGAAACAATGAGATTGTGTTTCTCTGGTGGAAGAGTGACATGAAACAATATTGAATGTTTGAAAGTAAAAAATCTTAGAGAACAGAAAATTGGACTATCTTCTAGTAAGCAACACGAAACTAAGGTAGTATGCTCATTTTGTGTTCCTCCCCTATTTTGAAATGGAGCTGTCTTATATGATATATGTGCTTTTGCTTAAGACTCCTATATGTGAATTCTTAAATTCAAAATATTTTGTTAGGTCCTATGGGTGCATTCTCTTGTTTTGAGGACAACTTGTTCACTGCCCTTACAGGCACTTTGTCCCAAATCTAACTATTGGTGCTCCGGTCATCGAAAGCTTCAGAAAGCACACAAAGTAACATATTTAGCGCATAAATTTAAAATTTTAGACCACACTGGTCTTTTGGATGTTGGCATGTTCGCATCTGTAACTTATGATTATTATTATTTTTGAAATCTCTTACAGGGCATATTTGGATTGCCACCTTATGGTAACAAATCCTTTTGATTATGTTGAACCTATGGGTAAAGCTGGTGCTTCAGGTTTCACCTTTCATATTGAAGCATCGAAAGGTGGGCTGTGATATTGTCTTCTTTATTTTTATTTTTTGAAGCAAGTCTTCTTTATTAGTCTTCTGTTGCGTCGTCAATATCTTTTTCATACTCATATGGAAATGCTTCTGGTGCATTTTGCAGATAATTGGCAAGAACTTGTTCAAAAAATTAAGTCGAAGGGCATGAGCCCTGGTGTGGCATTAAAGCCCGGAACACCCATTGAAGAAGTTTTTCCTTTGGTATGAATTTTTTTTTATTCTTGCTTTTGAGTTTTCTTGCAATCTTTGTTTGGATTTTGATATTGAACAAGAATGAATGAAAATGATGATCTTAATTAGTGATATCAAAGTCAATTAAATATTATTTTTATTGTGTATAATGACCGAAGCGTGAACAGGTAAATTGTCCTTGTAGACAGATTTATGCAATTGGAAAGACGATGTTTTTTCTCTTTGATGAGAAAATAAAAGGAGTTTCATTGAAGAAGTTTTGGAAAGACAATAATTTTATTAGTAACTTTGTGAAACTTGTAGGTTGAAGCTGATAATCCTGTGGATATGGTTCTTGTGATGACTGTAGAACCTGGATTTGGTGGACAAAAATTCATGCCAGCTACGATGGATAAGGTGCGAATTTTTTTTTTTTTTCATTGATGACTGTTAAAATCATTATTTAAGTCTTTTTATGTTTACATAAACCTTTTTTTTCTTCCATGGGGAATGATGCAGGTGCGTACATTGAGAAAGAAGTACCCGTCACTTGACATAGAGGTGAGTCCATCTATTATGTCATTAAGTAACCTTCCTCCAATTATTTCTTTAATTGATCACTTTCTTGAAAATAAATAGTTTTCTTCTGTTAACTTTTCATGTTTATTTGCATAAAACTCTTTATCTGTTCTTCAGCAGTGCTAGTAGTAACCCTATTTTTGAAAGAGTTTGTATGAAGTATCGTTGGTTTATGTGAAGCATCTTGGGAACTATAGAATCCTTTTACCTCTTAAAAAAAATATAGAATCATTTTTTGTGTGTTGTGACACACTGACACTCTTTGAAATAGCTTTTAGGTTGCACAACATAGGTATTTCCAATATGTGTACATATTTTTAAAATTTTAATGCCCATATTGTGTTTTTGGTATATTTAGTATGTGAGTCTTTAGGAAGGACGAACCTTAAGATTGGCAACTAAGAGGTCGGTGGTTCAAATTCCTTTGGGGTCAGTTACTTAGGATGTTATATCCTCTTAGTTTCCTAACTACCAAGCTTGAGTCGGATGATCAAAGAAAGTTAGGGAGATTTTTGGGTATAAAAAAGAAGTTTGTGACTCTTAGGAAGAAATGACTGGCCAAGGGTTTGGGCGGAGTCTGTTGTATGAGATGGATTAAGGGTTAGAAATACAAGAAACAGTTGTCTCTCCTTCATATGTGTTTCTGTTTTTTTTTTATCCTGATTACCAATGACTGGAACAATATATGAATATCTTAGTTCATGTTGTTTTATTTTTAGGTTGATGGTGGTTTTGGGCCTTCAACCATTGCCATGGCAGCTTCAGCAGGTGCGAACTGCATCGTTGCAGGAAGTTCAGTGTTTGGAGCTGCCGAGCCAGCCCAAGTTATATCCCTCTTGAAAAATAGTGTTGAAGAGGCGCAATTCCTTAGAATTCCTCAATTCCTTATGTACTACCCCAAAAGTCCACAATTAGATAGTTGTGGAGGAGAATGAAGATAGTCCAAGAGGCGCATCTCTGTTGGCATTTGTGGAGTGTATTTGACCTTATGGCACCTTATGATGCATTTAGAAGAACTCAACCTTTTATTCAATAAGACAATAACTCACCATTTGCTTGCACTTTTGTGATTGATCTTTAATTATCTTTTAAAATATGTTTCTTCTTATAATTATTGATATAGCCATAAGATAGATTGTAACAATTTAGTGAAGTGCACCAGAGTAGGAGAAAATCTTCAATGTGATAGTCTCATTGCCACTTGGTGAGACCGTCCAATGAGATTGCATCAAATTATAGTTTCATAATATATATTTATATTCTTGAGATAAATTATGCAATCTCATTGGGATAGTCTCATAATGAGACAGTCCCATTGAGGTTGTACTCTCTAGAAAAGAAATCAAACTTTATTGTCTCAAACTGTGTGAGTTCAAGCTGCTTATTGGGTGGTCATCACGTGCAATTTCACATCCTCTTAAGTCCTTTGCTTTCGGTTTATTGGTACTTGGCTCCTTAAAAGCATGCAATTCCTCCATTTTTTGTTTTGAGAGAAGCTTCTCCCTTCTCTGTGTCTCCAGTCATGGAGATGCATGAAAGACACTATACATCACCATTGGCCAAAGACTGACAATACCCATCAACCATTTGCTGAATCAAACTGTTAACAGATAAGAAATTTTAAATGATTATAAGGATTAACTAAATTGAATTCAGTGTAAAGTAATCCACATCATCATAAAGCAATAGAAGAGTGACACCAGTACTTTCTAGGGACGTTATTGGTTGTTGTCAACTTAGGATTTTCATGGCCAATTTGACCTATCAATGCCTAGCCTCACTTTCATGCCTCAGCTTTACCATGCATGGACGTCCACGTCTCTTCAATATCATCATCAGATCGGTTTCTATTTTATTCCTTTCAAATTCTACATCATTTCAATCCACGCTGCTTCACCAAAACATGTCTACATTTTCTTCTCTTTTGTTTGAAAATGCATGCATGATATTATTACTATTATTATTATTCTACATCTTCCATCATACATGTTTTGAGTTTTAGTTTTTGACTGCTTCGATCGAGGTTCATGGATGTTTGCCCACATGGTCCTGTCCACATTTTTTTTAAATTAATCAAGGAATTCTGGTCATCCATGACATAATTAGCTTCAAAGAATCCCAAAAGTGCATCAAATATTTTACTTTATTTTTGGAAGTAGAAATGCCAACCACCCCCACTTCTGTAGCTGATACTGATCGACCAAGATAATCTGGTTCATGAACACTTGTGCTATGTAATGTATAGAGTGTATGAAAGAACACATTATTTGATACACACTTGTCTGATGTATTTTGTGCACCTATGAGTATGTGAGTTGAATCTCAGGGCTTGGCTAGTATACCCACCATGTGTACCATGACAACCAATTTGGGAACCACCGTTAATATTAGAGAACCACTTTAACGTCGGTAGTCCGACCCGAATCTCAACACCTCTTGTTTTCCATATTATAAAGATAAGGTACAAAATATAGAGTGCATATGTCTTGTCTAATCACATGTATGATTGGAATTATATGCATACTTTTTTTCGCATATTAAAAAATTTAGGCAGGTTTGAAGCCCAAGAAACTATAGTCTCAAGTAGTTAACAGTGGTAGTTATGATCATCACTGTCACCGGCCATTTGATATTTTGAAACAGAAAACCATCTGTTTAGCTAATGGTTAACCCAAACAGCTGGAGTCTCTGTATATATAAATATATATATATACAATAATACCAATTTGTAACCCCCAAGAATCTTGTCTATGAACAGCTTTGAAATATATTCTTATTTTACGACATTTTTCTTGTATGGATCCAAAATATGCACCACCCCTCTTGAAGTGTTAAAAGCTCTTTATATTTTTAATAGCCTCCCTGCAAAATTTTTTGAAGTGAGTGATTATAGAGATTATGGCAACTCTTGTCAGTGTGCTCCACTACTTTAGAGGTTTCGTCTTATTCATTTTTGTTGTACTATTTGTCCCTACAATTACTACACTTGGACAGAGCTTGTTGAGTTGCAATACAAACTCTCCAGAGGCCTCAGGATATCACTGCAACAGTGGAGCTGGTTCACAGGATCAGTGTGGCACGTTTGCAATCCTTCGAACAAACTCCTATTATTCTTCTCTTTACAATCTCAGCTTTTACTTGGGCTTGAACCGGTTTGTCATTGCTCAGGCCAATGGTTTCTCTGCTGAGACAGAGTTTCTTCCAAAGGATCAGCCTCTGTTGATCCCAATTTATTGTAAGTGCAATGGTGATGGTTTCTTCCAGGCTGATTTGAGTAAGACAAGCATCAAAGGAGAGAGCTTTTTGGACATTGCAGAGTCACTTGAAGGCTTGACAACTTGCAAAGCTATTCAAGACAAGAACCCGAATGTTTCTTCACCTTGGAATCTTGCTGATAATGTTCATTTACAAGTTCCACTAAGATGTGCCTGTCCATCTTCAACTGATCAGAATCTTCCACAGATCAGACTCTTGCTGTCTTATCCGGTAAGTGAAGGCGATACTGTCTCTCACTTGGCCATTAAATTCAATACCACCCCGGAAGCTATAATTTCTGAAAACAACAAGTCTTCTTCAGAAACCAGTTTTAAACCTGAAAGTCTAATACCTTTCACTTCTCTTTTGATTCCTCTTAATGGTGAGCCTACCCTTGGCTCTCTTTCCAAACCCAGTGAACCCAATTTCCATTTTCCAACGACAAGTAGTAACACTAACATCCCAGCAATCAGTACTCCAACAAAGAAGAAGTCGAGGATGATGAAATTGGGAGCTTACATTGCTCTCAGTGGAGTTGTCGTTGGTGGGTGCATTGCCATTGCAGCCGCCGTGGTCATAATCCTATTGAAGAAGAAGAAACAGGAGCCACTCAAGCAGGGTGGTGGAGATTTGGAGCTCCAACATCTTAGTCAGAGTATAAGAACAACGAGCGATAAGAAAGTCTCGTTCGAAGGATCTCAGTGCACTCTTGATAGCCAAATGATAGACAGTACTCCCCTACCTCAGAAATTGTTGTTGGAGAGCTATGCTATTGAGGAGCTGAGAAGAGCAACAGAGGATTTCAATTCGAGTAATCACATAGAAGGAGCTGTGTATCATGGTCGTTTAAGTGGGAAGAACTTGGCGATAAAACGAACAAAACCAGAAATCTTCTCAAAGATTGATATGCAGCTTTTCCAGAATGCAACTCACCACCATCCCAACATAATTAGGCTTTTGGGGACATGTTTGAGTGATGGTCCTCATTCGTTCCTGGTGTTCGAGTATGCGAAAAATGGGTCCTTGAAGGATTGGCTTCACGGTGGATTAGCAATGAAGAATCAATTCATTGCCTCCTGCTATTGTTTCTTGACATGGGGCCAGAGGTTAAGAATCTGTCTTGATGTAGCCATGGCTTTACAGTACATGCACCATGTCATGAACCCGAGCTATGTTCATAGGAACATAAAGAGCCGTAACATCTTCCTGGATGAAGAATTGTATGCCAAAGTTGGGAATTTCGGCATGGCCAAATGTGTAGAGGATGATGCTGATAATCCACAATTTTACTCAACCAATCCTGCCTCTTGGAGCATGGGGTATTTGGCTCCTGAATACATTCACGAACGCGTAATCGCCCCTAGCATCGACATTTTCGCTTATGGGGTGGTATTGCTGGAGGTTCTATCCGGTCAAACACCGATAAATAGGCCTAAGAAGAAGGAAGAAGGGAGTGTTTGGCTTTCAGAGAAAATCAGATGCCTATTGCAATCAGAAAATGCAGATGATCTCAGGGAATGGATAGACAGTGCATTGGGTGACAACTATTCATTTGATGGTGCAGTCACATTAGCCAAAATTGCAAGGGCTTGTGTAGAAGAAGACCCTGAAATGAGACCAAGTGCTGGTGAGATTGTGGAGAAGTTATCAAGACTAGTGGAAGAATTACCACAAGGTGAGCATACATCATCAATCTGTGAGAGTTCTTCTAAACCTCTAGTGAATGCATCTGCAACCAAACACCACTAAAAAAAATCTGTCAACATTTTATGAAAATGTGCTACTTTTAATTGTGTTTTGGAGTTATTCTATAGCTAGAGCTCTTGGTGGCCTCTTGATAAGGGTTAGTGGGATCCTGTAAATATGTAATTTAATTTAGAAAGTGTTATATGGGCATTGAAGAGCTGGTTTAATTTCTACTTTGTATTCTGAATTCTGTGTGTTTTCTGAAAGAATAAATAATTAATCAATATATGTTGATAGTAGTACCAAGTTTCAGAGATGAATCAATTAATTTCTATATATGTTGCTTGCTAACACTTTATTGAAGGAATGCATTTACTTTTGACTGTAGTAGTCAAAAGATCAACCATTAAACAAACAAGTTATAAAGGGCTGCCATTAAATTAACATTGATTGAGCTAAGCTAGCTTGCCAAAGATAAAATATGCTCATAACCTATAACAAATTAGCAGCACTCATGTGTAAACTGTACTTTGTCTCAGTTCATGTTCGTTATAGGTTTATTAATGATTTGAGTATTCATATGAAAATAATAATAATAATAATAATAATAATACAAGAATTATGATTTGTAGTTAAAACTTAAAACAGTGAGGCATATTTGAAAAAAGAGACGATGTTGATCAACAAGTCCATTTCTGATAATTGATGGTTGATAGGGCGGTAGTGGGTTATGAAATCCTTCAATTTCATGATGATGATCATACTTTTGTTTTTGGTGAAAATTAATCTTGACACCGGTCGGGCTAGTGTTTGTCGCTACAAATATGATCCGGAAAGTAACTTCCACTACAGGGCTATGGTCTCCTAATTAACACTTTATGATTTTATTGATAAATGTGAGATTCGAGTTAACCTATATCATAACTAGTTACGAGTGGATGTGTGATGATGATCATGCTTGTCTTATCGAACTGTCAGGACCTAGCAAAATCAATCGCCGTAGGTATGATGCGGAAATTAAGCCAACTTCCACTACATGATATCGGTCTCCCACTACAGGATGTCCATTGGTCCTCCATCAATAGAGGTTTTTGAAAGATTAAAAAAAAAAAAAAAAAAAAACCTAAAAATGACACAAACTTAATGTAATAAAAGAAGGAGATGATGATATTTTAATCCATTGATACCATTTAAACTTAACTTATTAAATTAGTGTTATTTTTCAAATTCAACAGAAAAAGAGTGTTATTTCCCATAATTTATACTATTATTTTAGATGTGAAGGAAAAGTGCACAGCTACTTAAATCACGAGTGAACGCGTGATGATGATCATACTTATCTTAGCATAACTGGTCAATTGTGATGATGATTAAAAGATATATCTAGATGGAGCGAAAGCTTCAAGGAATATTTATAAACTCTGATAGGCTAATGAAGCTAGCATCTCTCAATATTCTTTCTCCACTCAGCCATTAAATATTGTTCAACAAACTTGCACCCTCAATCATTCACATTAAGATTATGTAGCAATACATAATTATATATTTATACATCATTTAGTTCATATGCTATATGTATAATTATAGATTCAACAAATTTTCAGTCATATATATATATAAATTTTCACGTTAGTGCATCATGATATAACTAAATGAGGATATTGAATGTGAGCAACTAGTTTTATATGCTTTGACTCAAGTGTGTACGCACTTGTCAAAGTTTCTCTATAATGAGTGATTCACATTTAATATCAGGACGTTCTGACCAGATCGGGATTATATAGATACAGATTTTCTATTATCAGTTCGTTCTGACAATAAATATATCAGGACGAAAAATGTAGATCACCAGATTTACATACTTTGACTCAAAGTGTATGCACTTGTCAAAATTTCTCCATAATTTGTGGTCCACATTCTTCGTCCTGATATATTTATTGTCAGTTCGAACTGATAATAGAAAGACTATATATATACAATTTTTCTATTATCAGTTCGAACTGACAAAAGATATATCAGTTCCTTGCCTGTGGGCCATTAGATTTAAATACTTTGACTTGGCTGCATGCTCTTGTCAAAACATCTTTTAAATCTAATGGTCAACATGATTTTATATCAGTTCGAAATGATAGTAAAAAGACTATATATATATATATATATAAATATACAGAAATTCTATTATTAGTTCGAACTAACAAAAGTTATATCAGTTCCTTGTATGTGGGCTATTGGATTTAAATGCTTTGACTTGACTGTATGCACTTGTCATTCAAAATATTTAAATCCAGTGACCCACATACAAGGAACTGATATAACGTTTATCAGTTTGGAAAGATTGTATATATATATATGATAAAAAAAATAAAATAAAATAAGTTGACCATGTAAAAGCTCAACTAACAAATCAATTAAATGTGCTGCAATGCTGAAATATTAAAAGCATATATGGAGCTGATCATCTTCTTCTAATTCAACGCAATAACTCATGAACAGAGGCTTGGTCTTTGACTTTCAAAGTCGTAATAAATGAATTGGAGTGCAGACCCAGTTCTTGAAAATACGTAAATGTACGTTTGACATGCAATTCACACTCCAATAACTTTTTTTATTCTAAAGTATTGACGATAATAGGTATTGGTTGGTAGGTGTGACAAAATATATAAGACTCAAATCAGCTGTCAAATTTTGGTGTCCCAATTTATGTCTAACCAATCAAATTGGGACATGTGCCATAAATGTGCACAATTTATGGATTTTTTTCAACTTTTTCCATAAATGTACTATAAATGTGCACATATATCCCAATTTGGTTGGTTAGACACAAATTGAGACACCAAAATTTGACAGCCGATTTGAGTCTAATATGCAAATATATATGTGGATGTGGGTTTTTTTTGAAGTAAAGGAGAAATTCAAAAACCTCTCTTCAAATTCAATCAAATTTAATAACAATGATGTATGACTGCATGTCATTATGGAATTAGTTATTAGATGGATATAAAACCTTGCCATTTGCCAAAACTACCCTCCTAATAACAGGTGAACTTTTATTTTATAGAAGTAATGAAGGATGACAAACTGACAACATTTAGGGATGAGTAGTAGTTGTTGCCGATATCCATATTCATACTCGCATCTCATTTTGATACCTATAACTCTAGCTAGGCATACCTATGAAATTAAATGAGTAAATTTCATGGGCATTGAATGAGGATCTGGATTCTCTTCTCACCTTGTTATCGATCACCTCCATAATCTAGTGTCGTGTGTCAAATATAGTAAATCAATTGTCTGAATTATTTCTATTATTTTTTTGTTTTTTTGTTTTTTTTTTACTCTATCAAAACATAGAGTTAATCGAAACTATTAATTTAGATGAGGACAAGAATACAAGATGTTGTGAGGAGATGATCCAAATCCATTGAAAGGACACTCGGTAGCTCCTATCAATTTCTGGTACCATAGGCCACCATTAGATCCTCTATAAATATCACCTCACTATTTCAGTAATTTCTCATGCTTTTTCTCTAACTTTAGCCATCGATCACCTGATCACCTAGGGTTACTTTGCTTGCAGGGACACCCTTGGATTGGGGAGATAGCTAGGCTTGAGCTTGAAGAAGATACCAAACACCCATACACATAAACACCACCTAGTGTTCTAGTAGACGCTAGAGGCTAGTCGTACGGTAGACTGGCGTCTAGCGTCTAGACCATCTAGACGGTGAAGCCGAATTAGCCAAAACGACGTTGTTTTGAAAAAAAAAAGATTATAAAAAAAGCTGTTGACTCTGTCTAGTCGGGTGTCTAAGAAGGCCAATTCAGCCTTCCTCGTGGCGGCCTAATCGGCCTTCCTAGGCTGAGGCCGGGTCCGCATAAGGCCTAGGCAGCCGATTACTAGAAGCATGTGCAACCTTACCCTTTATATACATAGATTTTATCGCTGGATTAATCTCACCCGAGAACACTCATGTCTCTCCGTACTGTTAATCTCATGATTAAGCTAATTTTTGAGGTTAATAGATATGATACAAGTATTTACTTGCAGATATAGCCTATACCCATTTCCGACTATATATCATCTTATTATTTATTTGTTTAAGCGGATATACAAGTAAGGTATGGATATTAATTTCATATCCATCATCTGATCGTTTACTCATTTAGCAATATTTATACTTGTTTATCGTTAACAGGTTTCCTCGGATAATCATATTCGAGCTAGAGTAAAACAGAATTGTCAACCTTATAAGATATGGTTATCTAATTCCATACTTATAAGATTGTTTTTCCATAGATTTTTTGGAGTTCTCCCTCTAAATTAAAAAGAAATGGCATGCAATATAACTACATGCATTGATAATATAACTTATATATATAGCAAAACCACACAGGGTAAACAATCAAAGAATCAATAATAAATATGTACAAAACAATCACTAGTGTCTCAATATTGATGATGATGATCACACCATCATGAGCCTAAACTCATCAAAAGTAAGTACTCCATCACCGTTGATATCAAAATGAGAAATCATGATCTTACATTCATCGACGGTTTTAGGCTGCCCTAACCTAGTAAGCATCCTCTTCAAGCTCTTGGGAGTAATGCAACCACACCCATCCATCTCCTCATACATTTTAAAAGCCTCCTTCAAGTCATTCACTTTCTCTTCCTCTCCTCCTCCTTCAACAAACCTAACGAAATCCTCCAACCCTACAAGCCCGTCCCCGTCCCCATCTAGAAACTCCACCGCTGCTTCCGCCTCAGCCAACGAAAGCTGCCCTCCGATTGTTTCCACACACTGTTGTAGCTCCGAGGGTGATATCTTCCCGTCTCCGTTGCTGTCGAAGCGATTGAATACCCGCTCGTATTGTTCGTTCTTGTCCATATTTGTGTGATTTCTCAATAAAATATATAGTAAAAATATATATATGTCTAGAAAATTAACCAAGATAGCATATAGAAAGAGCAAAGAAGAGCTAAGGTTTAGCGTAGAGCTCTGTAAATGTGTATTTATATAAGTGTAGTTCTTGAGAGATACGCGTGTCGTGAGTTGACCGGCTAAGAGGTCTCTCGGTGGAGGAAACTTCTGGAAGGAAGACCGTTGAAGTTTTTTTTTTTTTTTGAAATAAAGAATTGACGATTGGCTCAATGGTTTTCCAAAAATAAAAATAAAAAAATAAAATAAAATTGAGTCAGTTGTATATTCTTGTGGATATGGTCATGCTCATTTTCCTAAACCCAGAATTATACATAATTGTTTAAAAATATATATACTGTTTATTTTAATAATTTTCAAATAAGATAATATTATATTTATAAAAAATAAAATAAAATTGTAAGTATAATTATTATGAAAATGAAAACTTAACACAAAAATTAAATTTATCTATTTTGCTCCGGTTCATTTCATTCTCATTTATATATTCTTTATGTAATTTCAAAAAATGTTAAGAATATAATAATCTTTTTACTTTCAAACAAATTCTTAGAGAGCTACGATTTTAATGAATCTCTTGTCATATTATAGAAAAGTACAAAGATAAATCATAAACAAGCCCAAAAGACATATTTATCCTTACTCATTTGATTTGATATGTATATTTGATGTAAATTTAAGAGTATAATATGGGTATAAACTATAAATGTCCTTTTACTATATAACAAATTATAAATTAAAATGAAATTTGAAAATGACGAACCTTCCATTGCTTTTTGATATCATAGAAAGTTGGTTATAAAAAAAAAAAAAAAAAACCGACTTTGATGTTCTAGAATATTCTTTACAACCGCCGAAACCTCCTCGACCACAGCAAGTGATCGAAGTTGTTGACAAAATTAAAATTAATTAAGAGGCATGCAATGTTCTGAGATGACGTGTAATTGTGCAAAGCTTTCCTCTTCATATGTTTTGCTTTTGTTTTTAATTGACTTGTCAATATTCCATGAGACAGGAAAACGAGGGGTTGAATTGTATTTGTATCCACACTTTGTGTGGTTGAACAGCAAGCAGTAAGAGAGAGAGAGAGATTCTATTAGTACTTATTTCAAATTTGTATCCACCGGCCTCCAATTAATTTGTCAAGAGTAGTACGTGTTAAATAAAGATTGCATTTAGGTGATCCCAAATCTCAGTTATCAAATATGACATGATGAGCTGAAAATTTATACGTAAAAAAAACTATTATCAAGTTAATGGATCGTGAGAGATATCCAGAACTCTTTCCACTATTTTTGTTTTATTTGGGGAGTAGGATTTTGAAATTGAGACCTCGATCAACTTCATTGAAAGGTGTGGTTATCATCAGACTATTGTAATCGACCACACCCCTTCTCACTATTGATCACCTGAATTATGCCAAATATGAAGTCCGGAAAGGTTTCTTTGTTGTGATATTTTAGAAATTGATGTTAGATGAGGTCCTAAACTCCTAATAATAAATTACTAGGAGGAATATATTGTGGACATATATTGTCTACAATGTCATATAACTAATATATTAAACATAGCACAAGAAGCCCGTCTAGCTCAGTTGGTAGAGCGCAAGGCTCTTAACCTTGTGGTCGTGGGTTCGAGCCCCACGGTGGGCGTTTGATGTTTTTATTTTTTAATTATTATTTTGCCCAAACAAAAACTCGCTATCGCCCCCTTTCCTCCCTCCCTCCATTTTTTTTTTTTTTTTTTGGGATGAATCAAAATTCAAACAACAGAAATTCCACTACGTAAAATTCAAATTGAAATACTTAATTATTTTGATCAAAGTTTGTTAAACCATTAAACATCATAGTTTCTACGTACGAAAATGACATTTCTTGATTCTCCAAAGTCCAAACATGATATGTCATTTGTGAATATCATCATCCTGATAAGAATTTCTTTCAATTGAAAAAAAAAAAAAACTGGAATAGATAAGAAGAAACGAATATGGACAAATCAAAGTGAATTCGTGTGGGACTTTATCGATCCCTTGCCTGCTAATGTGAAAAAAAGTATAAAATTATCCAATTTCCAGGTACCTGAACAGGTCATCCTTTTCCTCTACAATTATCATCAATTATATATATCCTGTAGCCATATCACAATATTTGACTTTTCATCTTTCTTAATCTCCAGTTCCCATTTAAACTTGAATCGGTGTTTGATTAATTATTGGAATCAGGATTATTATTATTATATATCCTCAACTTATTCGTATCTTTATAATATAACAAGACAGACATATCACGTCATTTGTGTATCTATCCAATAATAATAATATATTACGGCGCTGCGTCATTCTTGTCACTAGACTTGATAGGGTACTTTATTGTCAATCAAATAGAATTATCTGAAATTTAATGAATAAATTCGTTTCATGTTATATATACAATGATCAACAATCTAATTAAGTGAAACAGTCAAACCTGACATGAGAGATCAAACTAATTAGAAGTCTATCTCTCACGCACCCATGATTGTGTAAAAGGTCTGTAAAAAGGAGAGAATCAAAAAGATAGCAGCAACAATTTGAGAAACAACAGCCCATGGTGTCCCAAAATAGTTGTCCATGTAAAATGTTCGCCATCTCGGCCACCAGCGTTTGCAATGATCATTCACTCGGCTGCAAAGCTCATTGTAGTAGAACATCTTCATGTAAGCATCATTGTAAAGCCTGTTGAAGAATTGTGTCGCATCATCAGGATTCAACCAGTTATCTATAACATCACTCTCACAAAGTATATCCATGTCCCTGGTGCTGTCAATGAGATCGTCCATCAGTTTTGCATAGGAAGTGATTCTCGGCTGGCAATTCGGGTAGCATTGTTCGTAGCTGATGAGGTTCCTGAGGATGGTTTCCGTGGTTTCCTGAATAAGCAATGGTGGGATTTCAAGAACACCATTGCTGAATCTTATGTCCATGATGCTGCTTGATGATACTCTCTTGAATTTGATTCCGGCAGCTTTGATGCTTGTGGCGCAAGGCAAAGTTTGCCATCCGAAATGTTGCGCATTTGATTGTTCTTTTTCGAATGGCGAAAGCAATGAGAGCCTTAGCAGGTCAAGAATATGCCTGATTTCTTGGTTTTCGAATTCGACAGGATTTATAGAAGGCTGATTTGAAGAGAACATGTTTCCGAAGAATTCAATGGTAAGTTGAATCAAGGACTTACCTCCAGGAACCATAGTCAAGCTAAACAAACGATCAAGCACCAGCCAAGGGATTTGATTTTCTAGCAAAATCAAGTCATGGTAAAGAAATTGAAGTAAACAAGACATAGAGAAAATGGGATCATCCGGAACCCTAGGTACCTCATTGAAATCCTTGCGCAACAGCTCAACGATGAAGCAACCATCAAGCACCAAAATCTGTACAAACTCTTCCACTCCAAATTCGATTGACCCTGCATAACATTCCCGGGCCTGTCCCTCAACTTCGTGGATGGCTGCAATGAGCTGCCTCAGCAGTTGTTCCTTTTGCCATATTGATCGGCTGAGGAGGCCTTGCAAATACTTCAACTTGATCTTTTGGGCAGGTTTGAGTTGGTCTTTTCCATAGTGAAAAGGTCCTATTGAAAATGCATTGGGTTCATATGCTTGTTCGTTGTGTCTGTAGAGAATTTTGGGGGTTTTGAAGATGCAACAGTTAGGTGACATGATGAAATTTTCAGACATCAGATTTTCAAAGGCAGTTTCCACTGATTCAATATTGATGGCAACGTGATTCTTTTGACTCCCTGCCATAATTCTTCAAGTTTCTGTTTGCTTTCCTTGCTTTGCTCAATTTTTTTGATCTTTTTGTAAATACTAAGTTCAGCAGCAGCAATGGTACAAAAAGGAAACATCTAGTTAGTACGTAACACTAAAACAATCAATAAACTCGATTCTAAAGAATTTTGTTGTAAACTTTTGTACCATATATTAAAAAAAAAAAAAACACGCGGAGTAATCCTCATACTTAGAATTCTATTCATACCTTCAATCAAGGACTTAATCACGATTAAACATTAAAGTGGGTTAGAATTTTTTTTTGGAGAATGGAAGATAGAAAATTATTATTATAGGAAGAATAAAAATAAAAGAGCAATGGTTTGATTTGGTAAGTATTCCACCTTCAAATACAATACGGAAGAAGAAAAAAAAATAGTATTAACTATTATGTCTCTTTTAGTCTTGTTTTAATTTTTTTTTCTAAATTATAACAAAACTGAAAGAGATATCTTCCCGAATGTGGAAAATCAATTCATCCTCTTTCCATTCAACTTGTCCTCTTCCACAAATTGGAAGGGAATGTTCAATTCATCATATTTTCAAACGCGGAAGGGCATTCAATTCATCCTCCTTGGAAATAGCATCCTCATCTAGGAATGGTAATGGGGCGGGTTCAGGCGGGTTTGGTAAAATCCAAATCCAAATCCAAACCCAAACCCAAACCCGGGAAACTTTGTGTCTACCAAACCCGTCCACGAACCCTTGAAAATAAACGGGTTCAGGTTCAGGTTTTACCCACGGGTTTGGGGGACACCCAAACCCGCCCACAAACCCGTGAAACAACTAGATCCACGGGTAAAATCCGCGAACCCACCAATTTAAAAAAAAAAAATTATTTCTATATTATTTAAATATATGAAATATTATAATTTTAAAGAATAAAAACACTTAATAGATTGAAATGTTTACATTTTATTCTCTATATAATTAAAACGGTTTTATTGGAGTTTAAATTTATAATATTTTAAATAATAAAATATTATATAATTTTTATAGTTCGCGGGTACACGGGTTCGGGTATGGATTTTTTTCCAAATCCATACCTGAACCCGAACCCGTGACGGGTACAATTTTCAAAACCAAACCCGTCCATGGGTACACTTATCCCAACCCAAACCCTCTTTAAACGGGTTGGGTTCGAGCGGGTCCCACGGATTCGGGTTTAATTGCCATCCCTATGACCTCATCCGATTCCACAAGGCTCATGAAGATTCACCTCTTGCCACATTATGTGGAAGGGTATCATACCAAAGGGCAGGATGATGTATTGTGACAATATGTACTTCGATGCAATTTAGCGGGCCATAAGTGCATAACGTCAATATGTCATTGAAGACAACCAACGAGACAGAAATGCTTCAAGCAAGTCCTCATTTGTGTTTCTATCTTTACAATTTTTTTCTCTCTCTCTAAAATTTGTTCATCTCGTTGAAACGATTGCAGTGGTATATTATGGGCACAAATCTGATATCATTGCCGTCTCAAAAGTCTTTTGAAAGTGTTCAATATCACGCTGAAATCTTTCTATAATTATATATACACTAAATTACATGCTTGCACACCAATTTATATGCTTATATGCAGAATTGGCCCTGGGCCCAGACCCAACTTTTCTTTTTTTATTAAATGAAAAATTGATTATGAAAGTGAAAGATCAATTACCCAATTTTTTTTATTGAAAGATCAAATGACCCAATTTTAAAGTTAAAAATCAAAGCACCAAAGTAATGAAAACAAAATTAATGGCTCTAAAAGATAAAAAGGATCAATTTGTTTTTCGATTCTAAAAAAAATAAAATTCATTTTTTTTAAATATATATATATAATTATAATCATGGAAACTCAAAATTCATTTTCTTGGTGAAAACCAAATCATTTTTTTATCCGTTAGAAACCAAATCTCTTTGATAAAAAATACTTGAGAGCAATACCGATTACAGATATTGTCACTGTTAATATTTAATAAAAAAAAATCAAGCTTTTGTTTTTCTTACTATCAAAATATCATTTTCCCAGTTAAAAACCAAATCTTACTGAGAAAAAAAAAAATCTTGAGAGCAATACATATACTGTTTTAGTTTTGATAAAAAAAAAAAAATCAAGCTTTTGTTTTTTAACGGCCAAAGTATCTATTTTTTCAGTTAGAAATCAGATCTTGTTGAGAACAAAATTCTTGAGAGCAGCTACTTTTAGAGTTTAATATATAAAAAAAAAAAAAAAAAAAAAAATCAAGCTTTTTTTGTTTTTTTTTTCTTCAAAAAATTCTTGAGAGCAGATATTACTATACTGTTAAATCAAGGAAGGCAACCAAGAGGATAGATTGAGATTCCCGACAAGCAACTCTTTATGCTGCTTCGGAGAGATAAGACCCATCCCTTTCCCTATTTAGAACAGCGAAATTCTATGCACAGACCTTCAATTCTGTTTTTCTTTTTCATTTAAAACTCATTAATGACATTTTTGTACACAGAATAAAAGAATCGACAAGAACAATACAATTTGTGAGAATGTATAAATAAATTTTATATTCCATATATTTTTATAACTAGTTTTGCAATTAGAAACAAAATTCAATTGAAACAAATATTATAAGTAGTACCCTTATATCTTAACAAGTAACACTTTCAAAAGGTGAACTAAATTTAGTGACATACCGGGCTAAATGGAGGTAGCTACTTGGAAGTTGGAGGATTTATATCTGTCTTGCTTGACTTGGTTATCTAACTGGAATCATCGATCAGGTGACTGCAATAAAATGTTTCCACAGAACATTCAAAGTTTTAAGAGTTATAATGATGAGTTGTGGATTCTTTACGTGAACAATAATTACCCCGAAAGTAGAGCAAGAAATCTTAGTGTCTTTACAACGAATTTGCATTACAAAAATCTTCCACAGCAAACTACTTGTATATATAAATGGGGACATTCCATTTTGCAAAGTTGAATAAAGTTGATGAAGTGTGTAACATGATCAAAGCAAAGGTAGCTATATATATACCCGATTAGCATAGTCAAATGCCTATATGTTATGTAATTCTAGAGGGAAAAGCAGAAAATAAAATAAATTAACAAGAAAAACAAAAAGGAAAAGAGAAACTTCCGATGAGAATTATCCTTTGCTTCCTGGATTGAAAGATGATAAAATTCCAATGTGAGATGCATTTTGAGAGAGAGAGAGAGAGAGAGAGAGAGAGAGAGAGAGAGAGAGAGAGAGAGAGAGAGAGAGAGAGAGAGAGAGAGAGAGAGAGAGAGAGATGGTTCACGCTATATATCTTCCAATTAAGTAAACCTTTGCAATCCTTGCCTAGCTAGCCAAGATTTGGCCTTTTGATCATACAAGTTAAGAACTTTAATGGCTCCACCATTTGTCCCCAAAGTAAGATGCTAGTTAATGATATGTGACTATTAGGCTGATTGCTTCTAAGACATGAACATGTGGAAGTGGTCTACGCACAAGCCATGCACACATGAGGAAGTGGTCTACGCACGTGAAGAAATGGTCACACGTCTTGATTTGTTTAGTTGTTATTTTCTATTAAAGTTATTTTCTGTGTACTGTTAGTGGAGCTTAGTGGGTTCCTCTTTCTTAGGCATTATTTCCATTTACTTTGGCATTATCTGTTGTTGCTAATGTAGTCGTTTGTATTAGACTATATATATGGTCTTGAATGAATGAAGAAAGGATATCGAATATATATTGCAAAAGCAAATTATCCCCCTTGTATCTCTTCTATTTCTCTTCCTCTGAATTTCTTATGTATTTCAAGCCTGAAATACTATCTCTATCCTAAATTTTCTTTATGTATTTCCGAGGATCGGAAAATGCATAACAGTTAATTTTAATTATCTTTCTCTCTAATAATTAACTTGGCAAATTGGGCAAATATATTCCTCATTCTTCAAGTTCAGGAGTACGCATGGAGAGTACTTGAAGAGAATTGGCAAGAATTAACTTCATTTTCAATTTACAATATTTAAGATGGTCCTTGTTTTAGAAGTTTTCATTGCTTCAGCCGATCATGTTTAGATTGAGCAACTTCAGTGAACTTATTTATTTATTTATTATTTATTATTTTTAATGTTAAAATCTCCTTGTTCCTTGCCTCTTATTTCAATGTGGAACTTTTTTTTTTTTTACTCTACAATAAGCTCTATAGAGCTTTTTTATTAATAATAATAATAATAATAAAAAACGAAAGCATAAGGGCGTGTAGACCCTAAAACTAGGGATGGCAATGGGTCGGGTTCGGGTCGGGTCCTACTGGACCCGGACCCAGACCCATAAAAAATATTTGGACTCAGACCTGGACCTAGGCCCATGAAAATTTTCGGGTTCGGGTTCGGGTAGACCCGCAGACCATCAATTGATCAAATAATGGCGTTCACAATTTTTTTTTTCATCGATCAGTTTCATGTCCTTGTTAGTTTTCATCGGTTTTAAATTCAGCATCCCACATCATGATAGGATTTGTACCTAAATTCAGCAGTTAAATACTTTAAACTTGCCGATCATTTCTGTAAAGCTTTAGCTCTTTCAAATATATCTGTATAGTAATTTTGGTAAAAAATTAAATTCGATACACATAATCATAACTGATAATCCAAACAAGCTATGAAACTAGATCGAGCTAAAACAAAAGAAAAACAACTTTATTATAATTATTTTAAAAAATCACAAACTGAACTACAAATATTATATAAATTTAATTATAAGAACTAAAATCAAAAAAGCATCACAGATCAAGAAAAAATAATAGAAACAACTAACTTCCAATTCTGCTTGGTTACTAAAAAAACGCAGGAAAGTTTCAAAATTTTCATCCAATTATTCATTTGAACCTTAAAAATTAAAAAAAAAATATAGTCAATCGGTTTTAATAAAAACGAAAAGAAAAAGAAAAACACGATTCAAAAACCTTCCTTTGATTTTCTCCCTCCGTTTTCTCAGGAAACAAAGTGTGGTATGTGGGAAGAAGAAAAGAAGAAGAAAAGAAGAGAAGTGTAGTCTGAAAAGTGTGAGCTGCGGCTGCAAGAAGAAGAGAAGTAGAAATTAGGTTTTGGGAGTTCATTATATATAACAGTAAAACCACACAGTTTTATACTAATCGGGTCCGCGGGTTCGGGTCCGGTTTTTTGACCAGACCCGGACCCGACCCTCGACCCTCGACCCGAGATGGGTCTTGAAACTTGGACTCAAACCCGACCCGAGACTCGAATATGAGGACCCAGACCCGACCCATTCGGTTTGGGTTCGGTTTGGTACTCATGAGTCCCGGTCCAATTGCCATCCCTATCTATAACACATTAATCTAAAAAGGCATACATCTCAAAATGTTTTTTTTTTTTTTTTTTTTCCGAGGAGAATTAATTACTGGTATGCAGTATTATGAAAACATATATATATTTCTTTAGGTTTATATAAGCCTAGGCTGATAATGCTCCAGGCTTTGCCAGTCCTTTCTTGTATGATAAACTGTTGGCACCGACTAGGAGCTGTGGGCGAATTAAATTAGCAACCGGAAAATTTGATCATAAACTCTAGGAGGGTTATACTGGGTTGTGAAACTTGAATCGGTTTTATTGCACTACGTTTATAATGAGTGACAGTTTTACTTAGAGTTTTATTATTTAAACTCGGTCTGAGTGCGAGAGAGAAAAAGAATCTTCAAAGCTGAATTGAGAAAGGGAAGGTTTACTTCAACATTGTTAATAATGATTTGATAGTGAAAGTCGAGTGTTGTGCGCTTGGTGGATGTAGGCTTACGTGAACCATGTAAAATCTTGTATAATGTCATTCTCAATTTTTTATTTGCTTTCATGTGTGATTGTTTGATTGCTTTAAATTTACATATTTAGTAACATATACATTGGCTTAGGTTGAAGAACATCGGAAAACGAATCAAGGTTCAATAAACTGATTTTACAAAACAAAATATGTATATACGTAAACAGGCAACTAATTATATAGAAGCTAGTGAAAATTGATGTGAGTCTCCTAACAGTCAAGGCTCAAGCTCGTTAATTTGTAAATTTTCATCGCTCTATATAGTGTTTGTAAAAAGCATTAAGCACTAGTTGAGCGAAGGACTAGCATCTAGGTAATTCTTCGGCGAAGGTCGGAGGAGGAAGAAGAAGAAGAAAGGTTGGGTTTTTTTAAGAAGACAACCCCAAAATGATATCGTTTTGGGGTTTTAAAAAGGGAGAATTGTAAATAATCCCCTGACTTTTGATTAAATGCCAAATCATACCCTCTGGTTTGAACAATCAGTAAAAAACCCCTACTATTAATTAAAAGTTAATTGACCGTTAGTTGACTTTATATATATCAAATATTACCATTTAAATCGTTTATTATAAACAAAATAATAATATATATATATATATATATATATATATATAATAAAAATATATACTAATAATAAATTAATCAATTTCATACAAAAATAATATTTTATATTTTAAAATAAATTTTTTGTTTAAATTTTATAATGATTTTATTGCTTTGTTATAATATATTTTTATATATTTAATTTTCATTAAAATTATTTTATTTTATTTTATAACATATTTTTAGTATATTTTTTCATTATTTTTTAGTTCAATTATAGAAAAAACTACTTAAATAATTATATTTCATTATATTTAATTAAAGTCAACTAACTGTTAACTAATGGTAGGGGTTTGTTTACTGATTGTTCAAACCAGAGGGTTTGATTTGAAATTTAATCAAAAGTCGAGGGTTATTTACAATTCTCCCTTTTTAAGAAAACGAACCACAACGACATCGTTTTGGGATCATCTTCCTAAAAACAAAAAAACGCTATAAGTACCGCCTAGGGCGCCTCATCACCGCCCGGAACCAATAAGGCGTTAATCCACTTAGACTCACTGATTACCCTAAAATCGGTGCAGTGCGGTGTGGCTGGCTGCCACCTAGGTCACGTTTTGCCCGTGGAGCACCACTATAGTTATGCATATAAAAGTTGCGCCATTTGGGCCACCGCCTTTTGCTATAAGAGTTCACTTGCTGGCACACGCCATGGTAATAAAACGTCTTTACATAAGCATCTTTGTAAAATTGAGTGGCATCGTGAAGATTATTCAACCAGTTATCCAGAACTTGGTTATTGCAGAGTATCTAAACGTCTTTGGTTGTGTACTTGTGTCAATGAGATTTTCCATGAGAATTGCATAAGAAGTGAAGTGATGGTCTGTGGGCAATTAGGGTTGACGTTTTTAAGATGGTAGAGAAAAAAAATAATAAAGAAAACAATTAAGGAATTCAACCAATTATATATATAAACCAGAAGAATTTCATACATGAATAGGCTTGTTGAATTTGATACAAGTCACCTTTGTCTCTTACTACAATCTTTTGTGTTTAGGTTGAATAACAATATCGGAGAGCAAATTAAATTTCAACGGACTAATTTTACAAGACAAAACATACAAAGATTAGCACAGCAAATGATCAGAATTCCTGTACACAGAAGCTAGTGAAAAATGTTGTAATAGGGATCTCTAGAGACAGTCTAGTACTCCCTTTCTTTTTATCACTCAGATTAACCGGTGATGGTGTAATAGGTCTGCAGAAAACCAAGAATCAAAAGGATGAGAGCAACAACCTGAGAAACAATAGCCCAAGGAGTACTGAAATACTTTGTATAAAAGTAACGCAATTTCGGCCACCATCTTTTACTGTAAGAGTTCACTTGCTGGCAAACGTTATGATAGTAGAACGTCTTCACATAAGCATCATGGTGTAGCTTGTTGAAGAAGCGGGTGGCGTCCCCAGGATTCAACCAGTTGTCCAGAACATCGTTGTCGCACAGTATCTCCACGTCTTCAGGTGTGTTGATGAGATTGTCCATGAGCTTTGCATAAGAGGCGATGATTGATGGGCAATTCGGGAGGCATTGCTCTAAGCCGATGAGGTTCCTGAAGATGGTTTCTGTTGTTTCCTGGACAAGCAACGGTGGGATCTCCAAACTACCGTTGCTAAATCTTATATCGAGGATGGTATCAGGGGCTACTTTCTTAAATTTGATTCCGGAGCCTTTGATTTTCCGTGCATAAGGGAAAGGTTGCCATCCTGAACCTGTGTTGAGTGGCTCTAGAGGCAAAATCAATGAAAGCCTTAACAGGTCTAAAATATGCTTGATTTCTTTGTTGGCGAACTGGTTTGGTTTTATGGTCGGTTTAGAGGATGAAAACATGTTGCCGAAGAATTCAAGAGCAAGTTCAATCAGGGATTTGCCTTCAGGAACCATAGTCATGTTAAACAAAAGTTCAAGCACCGGCCATGGAATTTGGTTTTCGAGCAAAATGAGGTCATGTTTCAAGAATTCAAGCAAACAAGCTATAGACATGGAGAAAATGGGGTCATCAGGATCTTTAGTTACCTCATCAGCATCCTTTCGAAATAACTCAATGATAAAGCAACCATCAAGTACCAAGATTTCGACAAATTCTTCAACACTGGAGTTTCCAATTGGTCCTGCATAGCACTGACGGGCCTCTTGCTCCATCGCCCTGACAGCTCCAGTGAGGTTCCTCAGCAGTTCCATTGAATTTGTTGAACGACGTCGGAGGAGGCCTTGCAAGTACTTCATTTTGATTTTCTGTGTGGGTTTGAGATTATCATCGCCACAGCGAAAAGGGCCGATTGAAAATGCATTTGGCTCGTATGCTTGGGGGTTGTGTCTGTGGAGTATTTTTGGAATCCTAAATATGCAAACTCTGGATGACATGGAGAGATCACCAGACAACATACTTTCAAAGGGAGATGCCGATGACTCTATAGAAATGGTGACTTGACTGTGTGGAGAATTCGGCTCCATGATAAATGATCTTCTTCTTATCTCCCTGGAAACAATTAATTTCAAACAGAACAAAGAAGAAGAAGAAAATCAAGAACTAGTATATAAGAGCATGAAAATGGCAAATATTGAAAACATCGGAACAAGTTAATATAAGTGCATTAGCAAGCTAGAAATTAAAATTCTGAAAAATATTGAAGAAGAGAAGTGGGAGATTGTACCACACAAGTTTGATAAAGAAGATAAACTGCAGTATGTGCAACTATCTTGATACTTCAACAGGGAAAGGAATCATCAATCATATGACATGGAGGGAAAAAAAAAAAAAACTAAGTACAAAATACAAGCAGAGCAAGCAAGCTGCTTTATATATCCTTTGCTTCTAGCTTGAAAAAAGTAGGAATCTCCATTTAAGATTGGATAAATAATTTCCCATTATTCGTTTCTTCGAAGGTGATCACTTGCAAGAATAGAACAGCATCAGATTTTGGCTATTTAACCAAGGTTTGGGTAATCTAAGATAAAGTGCAGTTAATTGTATTATATACGACAACAAATTCAAATGTAAACCAAAATCCTTATCAACCCTTGTATAAGTGTTTATGGGAAAATTAATCAACAAAAAATATTCCAATCAATAATTTAGCTGAAGGGTCTAGTCTACCAAGATCTAATACAAGGTGTCAAGGTGTCAAGGTGTATGTTGCCACTCAGGGGGACGTGTCTGAAGCCTAAAGGGACACTATTCAAGACTCAGTGATGGTAACGTGTTAAGGCTCCCAAGGTGACACATCATTAGCAAAGGAGATATGTAACAATGGGAATGTTCCAGACCAGAGGGGTATTAGTCTAGAGATGTCAAAAGGGCCGGGTCAGTCCGGCCTGAAATTATGAGGCCCTATTGGATTTTGTACCAGATACTGACTTAGCATGTCCTTATAGAAGTCTATCGACTCTATCTCTCACGTGCCCATGATTGTGTAAAAGGTCTGTAAAAAGGAGAGAATCAAAAAGATAGCAGCAACAACTTGAGAAACAACAGCCCATGGTGTCCCAAAATAGTTGTGCATGAAAAATGTTCCCCATCTCGGCCACCAGCTGCAATTGCAATGATCATTCACTCGGCTGCAAAGGTCATTGTAGTAGAACATCGTCATGTAAGCATCATTGTAAAGCCTGTTGAAGAATTGTGTCGCGTCATCAGGATTCAACCAGTTATCTATAACATCACTCTCACAAAGTATATCCATGTCCCTGGTGCTGTCAATGAGATTGTCCATCAGTTTTGCATAGGAAGTGATTCTCGGCTGGCAATTTGGGTAGCATTGTTCGTAGCTGATGACTGATGAGGTTCCTGAGGATGGTTTCTGTACACACTACAAAAATAAGGGCTTTTTGCCGCAGACAAATTTGCGGTAAAATCTAGGGATGTCAATGGGGCGGGTACAAGGTGGGGATACCATCCCCATTCCCCAAACCCAAATATAACTAGGATTCCCGCCCCCGCCCCATTCCCCACTTGGGGCGGGGACAGGGAATCCACATTTGGGGAGAGGGCTCCCGGTACCCGTCCCACCTTGCCCCACCCCGTTTGATTAAAACAACATTAATAATTATATACCTTATATTTTAAGCCACAATCACAAGTGTTAATCAACCTTTAAAAATATTAAATGATTGAAGAAAAAAATTAGTTAAAAAAGTAAATAAACTCTAACTCATAGTAAGTCTATCGCAAACTAAATTACCAAGCATATGAATATTACACCATTCTTTTTCAATAAAAATGAAATTGAAATACAAAATCATCATAATTAAATCCACCAAAAGAAAATAAATATTGAAATTTTAACTCATGATACTTGTCTAAGAACAAGTGCTAATGATAAAAATGTGACCATGCATCTTCCATCTCAATGTATAATTGTATCAAAAAAGAAAAAAAAAACATTACATTTGAATTGTTTATAAGAAAAATGTTTCTTCCCAATTATATTTTGAAAGTAAATTGAAGAAAAAATTGTAATATAACTGTGTTTCTTGTTTCTTAATCATCCATGCAAGATGTTAATTGGGGTATGGGGCGGGGACCAAAATACCATCCACCCCCCCCCCCCCCCCCCCCCCCCCCCCCCCAAAAAAAAAAAAAGTAATTGGGTTTTAAAATCAAATCTCATCCTAAATAACATGTACCAAACCCGTCCCAAATGGTGTGGGTCCCTACGGGGCCCCATATCCATGGGGATTTTTGACATCCCTAGCAAAATCTATGGTAAAAAGCCTTTTACCGTGGATTTGCCACGGATTTGAGGCGTTGCAAATACGGCCGTTGTAAAAAGTTTTGTCATAGATGTTGCCGTGGCAAAAGGTGTTCTTGCTTCTACAAAATACCCGTGGCAACAGCCTGTTGCAAAGTTTTTGATATTTGCCGTAGTAGCTATCCGCGGCAAAAAATTATTTCAACTTTTTTTTTTCCTTTTATGCTATTTTTTTAGAGATTTAAATATAAATAATAAATTAAAAAAAAAAACATTCCTGAGATAACAAAAGAAAAATTAAATTATACCATAAAATAGAGAGAAACCATCAAAATATATAATGTTGGATTTATCGAAATTCATTAAAATTAAACAAACAAACAAATAATATCCTTAAAAAATCTTAAGTTATTAATGTAGTGAACACAATTACAATATTCTCACAATAATATAGAAAACACTCTCGTTCTTAAACCATCTAGAACCATCATTCTTCAGCCCTCCATAACCTGTAAAAATAGTTAATAAAATTATAAATAAATCATTTGAAAAACAAACATTAAGTAAAAATTAGGAATTATCAGGAAATTAACCTTGGAGTTAACATCGAATGCAATGGCTTCAGCCTTCTTGTTTTCCCAAACCAAATATATTTATTTCTCAACTACTTGAATCCAACAATCTACAAAAATGAAGAGGCAATAAGAGTAGGATTTTGTACGAAGTAAATACAATCAGTGTCCAAATACAATCTCAGTTCACCAATAGTCATAACATCTCACTCAACAACACGAAAGAGCAAAAACATGTATTGATATGGAAAAGAAAGACATCATATCGTAAATAATTATATAAAAAGCATTAGAGCCGGGTAACGGTGGGCAAATGCCTATATGTTATGTGATTCTAGAGGGAAAAGCAGAAAATAAAATAAATTAATAAGAAAAACAAAAAGGAAAAGAGAAACTTCCGATGAGAATTATCCTTTGCTTCCTCTGGATTGAAAGATATGATGATAAAATTCCAATGTGAGATGCATTTAGAGAGAGAGAGAGAGAGAGAGATGGTTCATGCTATATATCTTCCAGTTAAGTAAACCTTTGCAATCCTTGCCTAGCTAGCCAAGATCTGGCCTTTTATATCAAATCTGATCATACAAGTTAAGAACTTTAATGGCTCCACCATTTGTGCCCAAAGTAAGATGCTAGTTAATTTTAATTATCTTTCTCTATAATAATTAACTTGGCAAATTGGGAAAATTTATTCCTCATTCTTCAAGTTCAGGAGTACGCATGGAGATTACTTGAAGAGAACTGGCAAGAATTAACTTCATTTTCAATTTACAATATTTAAGATGGTCCTTGTTTTAGAAGTTTTCATTGCTTCAGCCGATCATGTTTAGATTGAGTAACTTCAGTGAACTTTTTATTTATTTATTTATTATTATTATTATTTTTAATGTTAAAATCTCCTTGTTCGTTGCCTCTTATTTCAATGTGGAATATTTTTTTTTACTCGACAATAAGCTCTATAGAGCTTTTTTATTAATTAAAAAAAAATGAAAATAGAAGGGCGTGTAGACCCTAAAACACATTAATCTTAAAAGGCACATATATCTCAAAATGCCTTTTTTTTTTTCTTTTTTCGAGGAGAATCAATTACTGGCATGCAGTATGATGAAAACATATATATATATTTTTGAAATTGCTAGAGATTTATTAAAGAGCCAAAAGAGGCCCAAGGAGCCGAGCACAAGGCAACAACAAAACGAGACAAAACACAAGAGCCAAAACAGCAAAAGAAAACAAGAAACAGAGCAGAACTAAAACAAGCCAAAAACAAAGCAACAAAACAGAGAACCCAACGAAACTCTGAACACAGAGGAGGAACAATTAAGAAAACATATATATATATATATTTCTTCAGGTTTATATAAGCCTAGGCTGATAATGCTCCAGGCTTTGTCAGTCCTTTCTTCTATGATAAACTGTTGGCACCAACTAGGAGCTGTGGGCAAATTAAATTAGCAACCGGAAAATTTGATCATAAACTCTAGGAGGGTTATATTGGGGTGTGAAACTTGAATCAGTTTTATTGCACTACGTTGATAAGGAGTGACAGTTTTACCTAGAGTTTTATTATTTAAACTCGGTCTGAGTGCGAGAGAGAAAAAGAATCTTCAGAGCTGAATTGAGAAAGGGAAAGTTTACTTCAACATTGTTAACAATGATTTGATAGTGGAAGTCGAGTGTTGTACGCTTAGTGGATGTAGGCTTCATTACGTCGAACCATGTAAAATTTTGTATCATGTCTTTCTCAATTTTTTATTGTTTGATTGCTTTAGATTTGCATATTTAGTAGCATGTACATTTTAATTCAATCCTCTGGCTTAGGTTGAAGAACATCGGAAAACGAATCAAGGTTCAATAAACTGATTTTACAAAACAAAATATGTATATATGTAAACAGGGCAACTAATTATATAGAAGCTAATTGATGCGAGGCTCTTGATAGTCAAGCTCGTTAATTTGTTAATTTTCATCGCTCTATTCAGTGTTGTAAAAAAGTGTTAGGCGCTAATTGAGCGAAGGGCCATCGTCTAGGTAATTCTTCGGTGAAGGCTGGAGGCGGATGAAAAAGAAGAAAGGTTTATGATTTTTTGAAGACAACCCCAAAATGATATCATTTCGGGGTTTTAAAAAGGGAGGTTTATAAACAACCCCTGACTTTTGATTAAATATCAAATCAAACCCTCTATAAAAAAAAAACCGTATACTATAACAGTTAGCTGACCGTTAGTTGACTTTCTATATATCAAGTATTACAATTTAAATCGTTTATTATAAACAGAATAAAAAAAAAAAGGAAAATATAATAAAAATATATATTAATAAGTAGTAATAATAAAATTAATTTCATACAAAAATAATTTTTTATATTTTAAAATAAATTTTTTGTTTAAATTTTATAATGATTTTATTGCTTTGTTATAATATATTTTTATATGTTTAATTTTCATTAAAATAATTTATTTATTTTTAATTTTCTAACATATTTTTAGTATATTTTTTCATTATATTTTTAGTTCAATTATAGAAAAAACCATTTAAATAATTATATTTCATTATATTTAATTAAAGTCAACTAACTGTTAACTAATGATATATATATATATTTTTATTTTATTTTATTTTATTTTATGATTGTTCAAACCAGAGGGTTTGATTTAGCGTTAGAATAAAAGTAAATGGGTTATTTACGATACTCCCTTTAAAAAAAATAAAAAATAAACCACAACAACATCGTTTTCCTAAAAAAACACTCTAAGTGCTGCCTAGCCTCATCATCGCCTAGCGGCGCCTGGAGCCAATAAGGCCTTCACCGATTAAACTAAAATCAGTGCGGTGCGGTGTGGCTGGCTGCCACATAGGCCACGTTTTGCCCATGGAGCACCACTATAGTTATGCATATACAAGTAGAGCCATTTGGGCCACCGCCATTTGCTATAAGAGTTCACTTGCCGGCACACGCCGTGGTAATAAAACGTCCTTACATAGGCATCTTTGTAAAATTGAGTGGCGTCGTGAGGATTATTCAACCAGTTATCCAGAACTTGGTTATTGCAGAGTATCTAAACGTCTTTGGTTGTGTCAACGAGATTGTCCATGAGAATTGCATAAGAAGTGAAGTGATGATCTGTGGGCAATTAGGGATTTAGGGTTGCCGTTTGTAAGATGGTAGAGAAAAAAAAAAAAAAAAAAAAAAAAACAATTAAGGAATTTAACCAATTATATATACACACCAGAAGAATTTCATACATGAATAGGCTTGTTGAATTTGATACAAGTCACCTTTGTCTCTTATTACAATCTTTTGTTCTTAGGTTGAATAAAAATATCGGAGAGCAAATTAAATTTCAATGGACTACATTTACAAAACAAGACATACAAAGATCAGCACAGCAGATGATCAGAATCCTGAACACAGAAGCTAGTAAAAACTGTTGCAATTAGGCTCCAGAGACAGTCAAGCTCCATTCTTTTTATCATCCAGATAACCGACGATGGAGTAATAGGTCTGCAGAAAACCGAGAATCAAAAAGATGAGAGCAACAACCTGAGAAACAATAGCCCAAGGAGTAGCGAAATAATTGTGTGTATAAAAGTATCGCCATTTCGGCCACCATCTTTTACTATAAGAGTTCACTTTATCGCAAACGTCATGATAGTAGAAAGTCTTCACATAAGCATCGTTGTATAGCTTGTTGAAGAATCGGGTGACGTCCCCAGGATTCAACCAGTTGTCCAGAACATCGTTGTCGCACAGTATCTCCACGTCTTCAGGTGTGTCGATGAGATTGTCCATGAGCTTTGCATAAGAGGTGATGATTGGTGGGCAATCTGGGAGGCATTGCTCTAAGCTGATGAGGTTCCGGAAGATGGTTTCTGTTGTTTCCTGAACAAGCAATGGTGGGATCTCCAGACGACCGTTGCTAAATCTTATATCGAGGATGGTATCGGGGGCTACTTTCTTAAATTTGATTCCAGAGCCTTTGATTTTCCGTGCACAAGGGAAAGGTTGCCATCCTGTATCAGCTCTGTTGAGTCGGTCTAGCGGCAAAATCAATGAAAGCCTTAACAGGTCTAAAATATGATTGATTTCATTGTTGGCGAACTTGTTTGGTTTTATGGTCGGTTTATGGGATGAAAACATGTTGCTGAAGAAGTCAAGAGCAAGTTCAATCAGGGATTTTCCTCCCGGAACCATAGTCATGTTAAACAAACGTTCAAGAACCGGCCATGGGATTTGGTTTTCGAGCAAAATGAGGTCATGTTTCAAGAATTCAAGCAAACAAGACATGGAGAAAATGGGGTCATCGGGATCTTTAATTACCTCATCAGCATCCTTTCGAAATAACTCGATGATAAAGCAACCATCAAGTACCAAGATTTTGACAAATTCTTCTTCAACATTGGGGTTTCCAATTGGCCCTGCATAGCACTGACGGGCCTCTTGCTCGATCGCCCTGACAGCTCCAGTGAGCTTCCTCAGCAGTTCCTTTGAATTTGTGGAACGACGGAGGAGGCCCTGCAAGTACTTCATTTTGATTTTCTGTGTGGGTTTGAGATTATCATCGCCACAGCGAAAAGGGCCGATTGAAAATGCATTTGGCTCGTATGCTTGGGGGTTGTGTCTATGGAGTATTTTTGGAATCCTAAATATGCAGACTCTGGATGACATGGAGAGATCATCAGACAACATGCTTTCAAAGGAAGATGCCAATGACTCTATAGAAATGGTGACCTGACTGTGTGAAGAATTCGGCACCATGATAAATAATCTTCTTCTATCTCCCTGGAAACAATTTATTTCAAACAGAACAAGGAAGAAGAAAATCAAGAATTAGCATATAAACAACATGAAAATTGCAAATTATTGAAAATTCAGAAAAATGAAGAAGAGAAGTGGGAGATTGTACCACACAAGCTTGATAAAGATCAAGATAAAGTGCAGTGTGTACAACTATCTTGATACTTCAACAGGGAAAGGAGTCACCAATCCTCTGACATGGAGGAAAAGAAATGTGAAAAAAAAACAAAGTACTAAATGTAAAAAGAGCAAGCTGCTTTATATATGAGCATTTATCCTTTGCTTCTAGCTTGAAAAAAGTTCTAGAAATCTCCATTTAAGATTGGATAAAATAATTGCCCATTATTCGTTTCTTCGAAGGTGATCACTTGCAAGATTAGAACAGCATCAGATTTTGGCTGTTTGCTAGGAGATGGACTTTTACATTATTAGGATTTCTTTCTTATTTTCTTAGACTTAGCCGCTTAGCTTAGTTATAAATAATTTTGGACCGTCTTTTTTTTTTTTTTTTTTTGATTTAAACTCCCTTAATTTAGGGAGCCTTCAGTTTGCTTTGTAAATTTTATAATTAATAAATAAAATTAAGTTTTTTTCAATATTTCTGTACGATTTTTTTGTTATTGCAAATAGCAACCATCTATTTAAATGTTGGGTACGGATATTGACACTTATAAAAATGATAAGCGCACCCATATTTATAAGTACACCCATGTCCAAAATTTAAAATTAAAACATTACTAGAAACACCCATCTTAATACCAATAGTACCCTTATTTAAATGAATGTTTTCATTTAAATACAATTTATTTATAAACCCTCATAAGTTATTAACACACCCATCCTTTAGAGAGAGGTCATAGACAACTGATCTCATTGTGAAAATTTCTTTGCAGCCTTGGGAAGCTTTTCGTCCTGATGGGGTTATCATTTTTTCTGACATATTTAATAATGCAGCGAACATGTGTTGTGAACTTGTGATATTGACCAAACAAGCAGCGAACGTGTTATTCATTGAAATTCAATATTGTATGAGACATATAGATAATGCCCTGGAAAATTATATGTTAATGCCCTGGAAAATAATGCAGCCAACGTGTGCTGGAAAATGAGACATAGATATATTGTATGATTTTATGCTCATTTGTTTCCTGAAGTTATTCTCTTAATTTAGGTCAGGGATCAAGCTGCAGTTCTGGGTTTTGTTGGAGCACCTTGGACTATCGCTACATACATAGTTGAAGGGGGTACAACTCGCACATATACAACAATTAAGAGTATGTGCCATACTGGGTTACTATGCGCTCATAAGATTGCAGAATATAAGAGAGAAAGTCATTCCATACACACAATAAAAAATATATAATTAAGGTTGAATTAGAGTTTGGTTTTTTTGTTTTTTTTTAATTTTGATAAAGTGATATAATTAAAGATATGGGTGAATTAATGGGTGTAAATTAGTATTTTATTTATTTTTAATTAAACTAATTTGTCCTTATTGGTAAATTTCTATTGAGATATTTTTGTAATTAAATTTTTTATTAAAATATGGGTGTGCTTATTATATTTATGGGTGTCAATATCGGCTCCCTTAAATGTTTTATCCGGCAGTTGTTCCAAGAACTTACAATAGAAGAACCAACTCAAAAGAAAAAATAAAAATTAAAAAACCTTAAAAACTTCATGGGCAGTTGAGCATATACAAAGCAGATTTCATCACATTATAGCATAACCATCTCACCAGACAATGGTTCCTATAAAAAAGTTTTCCGCCAAAGCTCCTTAGCTGTCTTACACGTACCATAACAAAGCATGAGAGGTTTCCTCACAATATTTGCAAACAGCATTGGGTAGAATTTTCCTTCTAAAATAATTAGCAGAAGATGGGATATGGAGCTGTAAACAGATTTAATAGCAGAAAACTGGATTATAAACATATATCTTATTATATTCTGTTGTGCTTATATATATGTTTGTTCAAGAATTTTACAAAACAAGACATACAGCTTTATAAACAAATTAAATATATACAACCAATTAAACATACGTAGAAGCTACAAGAATATTTTGTGAGGCTTCAATTCTGAGATGGAGGATCTGCCCTTGGACTGAGATAACTAGCGATGGTATAAAAGGTCTGTAGGACACCAAGAATCAAAAAGATTACAGCAACAATCTGAGAAACAATCACCCAAGGACGAGTGAAATAATTCTGTGTATAAAAATATCGCCATTCCGGCCACCATCTTTTACTATAGTCATTCACTTGCTGGCAAACGTCATGATAGTAGAACGTCTTCACATAAGCATCGTTGTATAGCTTGTTGAAGAATTGGGTGGCGTCCCCGGGATTCAACCAGTTGTCCAGAACATCGTTCTCGCACAGTATCTCCACGTCTTCAGGTGTGTCGATGAGATTGTCCATGAGCTTTGCATAAGACGTGATGATTGGTGGGCAATTCGGGAGGCATTGCTCTAAGCTGATGAGGTTCCGGAAGATGGTTTCTGTTGTTTCCTGAACAAGTAACGGTGGGATCTCCAGACGACCGTTCCTAAATCTTATATCTAGGATGGTATCGGGGGCTACTTTCTTAAATTTAATTCCGGAGCCTTTGATTTTCCGTGCACAAGGGAAAGGTTGCCATCCTGAACCTGTGTTGAGTTTCTCTAGAGGCAAAATCAATGAAAGCCTTAGCAGGTCTAAAATATGCTTGATTTCTTTGTCGGCGAACTTGTTTGGTTTTATGGTCGGTTTAGAGGATGAAAACATGTTGCCGAAGAATTCAAGAGCAAGTTCAATCAGGGATTTTCCTTCAGGAACCGTAGTCGTCATGTTAAACAAAAGTTCAAGCACCGGCCATGGAATTTGGTTTTCGAGCAAAATGAGGTCATGTTTCAAGAATTCAAGCAAACAAGACATGGAGAAAATGGGGTCATCATCAGGAGCTTTACTTACCTTATGATCATCAGCATCATCAGGAGGTTTACTTACCTTATGATCATCAGCATCCTTCCGAAATAACTCAATGATAAAGCAACCATCAAGTACCAAGATTTTGACAAATTCTTCATCACTGCAGGTTCCAATTGATGACCCTGCATAGCACTGACGGGCCTCTTTCACTATAGCCATGACGGCTCCGAAGAGCTGCTCCAGCATTAGTTCCTCTGATTTTCCTGAACGACCGAGGAGGCCTTGCAAGTACTTCCATTTGATTTTCTCTGTGGGTTTGAGTTTTTCCTGGCCATAGCGAAAAGGGCCGATTGAAAATGCATTTGGCTCGTATGCTTGAGGGTTGTGTCTATGGAGTATTTTTGGGACCACAAATATGCTAACTTTGGGTGGCATGGAGAGATTATGATCAGCCAACGTTTTTTTAAAGGACGATACCAATGACCCTATAGAAATAGTGACTTGACTGTCTGGGGAATTCGCCGCCATGATAAATGATCTTCCTTCTTAACTCCCTAGAAACAATTTAGTTCAAACAGAACAAAGAAGAAGAAAATTAGGAAGTAGTATATATATATATAAGAACATGAAAATTTCAAATCTTAAAAACAGAAAGAAAAAAAAAATGAAAAAAAAAACAAATTCTTTGAATAAATCTACTTACTAATTCAAACAGTCTCTTTGATCGAATTTACCTGCAATAATAAAAGGAGATAAATTCTGAAGAAGATAGTAGTGGGAGATTGTATGTACAACTGTATATATATAGTTCCTTAACTAAGTAGTAAATATAAAAAGAGAAAGCTTTATATATGAGCATTTATACTTTGCTTCTGCCTTGAAAAAAGTAGAAATTGTTCGTTTCTTGCGAGATTAGAACGGCATCAAATTAGGTAATCTAGGATTAAGTACTGCTAACGCAAGGGATGACTTTTAAGGGTGTGAAAGTGTTTCTACGGGTGCTAAATTGGCCACCACGGGGCACGGGGGTGTCAAAAACAAGAGTATGAAAGCTTTCAAAGTGACACGTGACAAAGAGAGACATTCACATATTTCAACAAGCTCTGAAAAAAAAAAAAGAATTTTCTTTTCATGTGTTGGACTCATAATATTTATATATTTGACAACTAATCTAGAAAAATGGGATTTATAAAAATAACTTTAAAAAGAATGTATATGTCATATAATATAATTTATAGAGCTCATTAGAAAAAAATCTTTATATATGTATAACGTATTTTAATTAAAATTATGAACTACTAACTCTATCATCACATGGGGCTCATCTCATGATACTAAATAGTCATGTTCGATTGAAGTTAGTGAAGAAAAGCTTGGAAAAACGAGTTGTAGAAATATTGTCAAGAAGCTTGCCGTGGAGGCTGTTTGCTAGAAAATGGAATTTTAGATTCTTAGGATTTATTTATTTCTCTCTTATTTTCTTAGGCTTATTAGCTATTTAGCTTAGCTTTGTTATAAATAATTTAGGAGCCTTCAGTTTCTTTGTAAATTTTATAATTAATAAATAAAATTCAATTTTTTCAATATTTCTATACGATTTTTTTTGTTATCGTAAATAGCAATCATATATTTAAATGTTTTCTTTTTAAGGTAAGAACATACAACGAAACAAAAACCATGATATGAGAATTTAATTTTGGTCATCGGTCGTATTTCTTGTGCATATAGCTGTAAAAATTGCTGCTTATTTTGTATGTTTCGAAGAGTTTTGTTTGGCTATTTGTTTTTGTTTTTGTTTTTTTTTTTTTGGCCTTTTTTAGTATAAATTGGCCCTAGGTGGTTGTTTCAAATTACAATTTCTTTGCATATATTAGAGAGAATAAGAGAGAAAGAGATGGAAAAGAGAAAATATACTAATGGGCAACTCGAGAGCTTTATTGAAAATAAAATAGACTAGTACAAGGGACGATGTATATTCAAACTAGTTTTTTCATATATATGAAGATTTACCTGAAACGATGAAGAGAATAATCAAAGTAACAGCAAAAAGTAAAGACAAGTATAAGTATGACCCACTTGCTGTGAATCGATATTTCTTCATACAATCCTTACTGTATTTGTCTTTCTGGCAAAACTACTCCTTCATTCAAAGCTTGGTTGCATAAGGACTATGGAGTATATTCATCAAGACTTGCCATCACTTCATATATTGCCTATGCTTACAAAACATATTCATTTAATCACATATTCAAACTAGTTTTTTTTTTCATATATATGAAGATTTACCTGAAACGATGAAGAGAATAATCAAAGTAACAGCAAAAAGTTGGAAAACTTCTCATACTTAAAATTAGGTTTCACCAATTTAATATAATTCTATGTTTGTAGGTAAAATTATGTTAGTCTAGTACAAGTATTTACAAAAAGATACTAGATCCATATATAAATTTTTAATCTATAAAATAATTCTAGACAATCCAAAAAATTAATCCAAATGATGTGGCAGATGACTTGTTATTATCTTATCATTCACCATATCATATCATAATTTATATAATAATGACGAATAATATATAATATCTTTGATCATCTCATCCCTGTTCATATTTGGGTATTGAAATTTATCTCCATCCAAGGGACGAAACTACACATGGGTTAGGTCAAGCCCACCCTAGCTCATTTAAAAAAAAAAAAAAAAAAAAATTTAAAAATATAATGTAAATTTATCAAAAACATATATAAATTTATCAAAATACCATTTATAATTAGTATTACACCAACTAATAGATTTTTTTTTATACGTTGTCCCTGATATATTTCAATTTATTTTATTTTATAAAAGTGACTTTTATACCAACTGTCTCTCTCATTCTCCAAAATTGATTCAACTTCTCTCTCAATTTAAAAAAAAATTCAAAAAGAACAAATTCTTTATATAAAAGAACATGAAAATTTAAAATCTGAAAAACAGAAAAAAAAAAAATGATAAGAAAACAAATTCTTTGAAAATAAATCTACTTACTAATTCAATCGGTCCTTGAATTTACCTGCAATAATGAAAAAGGAGATAAATTCTGAAATAAGAAGATATTAGTGGGAGATAGTATGTGCAACTATATATCTAGTTCCTTAACCAAGTAGTAAATATAATTAAAAGAGCAAGCTGCTGCTTAATTTATGAGCATTTATCCTTTGCTTCTGCCTTGAAAAAAAGTAGAAATTGTTCGTTTCTTCGAAGGGCAAGATTAGAACGGCATCATATTTTGGCAATTGAACCAAGTCATTTTATTGATTCAATCTGATTCTTACAACTTTTCTTATCTACAATCACAACCGTTGATCCACAACCTCTCAATATGTAACTAACTTTTGCTTCTCCAATCAGAATGTACTGACCTGTCACAATGCTGAGTCAGCCCATTCTGTTATATTCTGTTACAGGAGAAAGCATGTGAAGAATATAATGAGATGACCTTATGCTGGCATGCTATCAACCTTAATAATAATAATAATAAAGTAGTGCAGTTGATCAAATTATATATGACTACAAATTCAAATATAATAATGCTAACGCAAGGGATGATTTTTAAGGGTGTGAAGGTGTTTCTACGGGTGCTAAATTGGCCACCACGGGGCACGGGTGTCCAAAACAAGAGTTTGAAAGCTTTCAAGTGACACGTGACAAAAAAGAACATTCACATATTTCTACAAATTAAGAATTTACTTTTCATGTGTTGGACTCATAATATTTATATATTTGAAAACTAATCTAGAAAAATGGGATTTATAAAAATAACTTTAAAAAGAATGTATATGTCATATAATATAATTTATAGAGCTCATTAGAATTTTTTTTGATATATGTATAACATATTTTAATTAAAATTATGAACTACTAATTATGTCATCAATTGAGGGCTCATCTTACGATACTAAATACTCTTTAAGAACTTGGTGATTGACCGCACTAAAATGGCAACTCGCAATCTTACGAGACCGGTATATGTAGTACAACGCAAATAAGATTCGTTCCGGCAAAAATTGGGAAGTAGATTACCGACATTGATTAGACTCACTACTATGTGGACACAAATTACTAATGATTTTGATTAAGCTACTCCAATTAAACTAAATTTAAGCTAATTAACTAAAGCAATTAACACAAGAAAATATGGTTGTAGACTTAGAAATGAGGTAGCTAAGGCTTTGACTCCACCTATTCAATCATATTTGAAGTTTTTAGACAATCATAAAGATTCAACTATGCAAGTGAATATTGAAGACCCGTGTTAACACACAATTAGCCTATATTCTCTCTCGAGCAACAAAGACCACACCTATACACACCTATAATCTAACCACACCTATACACACCTATAATCTATCTCTCGGTGATTACATGAAATGTACATGAATTGATTAAGAGCTATGACACATATAAATGAGTCATGCAAGCTAGCATCGCGTATCTCTACCTTACAAAACATGCATTGGACATTTTGTCGAGCACATTGAGTGCTTCGCAGTCCATAACACAACAACCAAATATCATTTAAATGATGGCCAATCACTCAAAAGAATTAAGCATACAAGAATTCCATACAAATAAACACAAGCACAATTAGATAAATATGAGGTCTTTTATTGAATAATTATGAATAAGTTTCATCTTGGCCTTAGCTCAAAATATTTAGTTCATACTACAAGTAAAAGCCATACAAAATATGAAATATGCTCTAATATTCATGGCTATTACAAGAATAAAAGAGAAAGAGTTTAAGAAGAAATGATTTTTGGAGTGCTTCCTCTTCTTCTAGCTTGAGGTCTTCTTCTCTTACTTCTTTCCTCTAACTCCTTTGCTCCAAGATGGCTGCTTGATGATGGATCTAGATGGGATGGTTAGGAATCTGTGGTTGGATTTGGTGATTTGGTGAAGGGGTGTGTTAAAAATGGTATCTTGGTGGGTTTTGGAATTCAAAAGTCGTGGAGAAAATGGGGGTATATATAGGTGCACAAGATTAGGGCATGAAATCCCAAAATTTTGCTGAGCTGGCACGTTTATGTGCGGTTCAGGTGTGGTACACTTTGACGCAACATACCACACCAATCTTCTAGAGGAAAATCGATGCACGTGTTGCAGCTCAGTATGACACATAAACCGCAGCACTTCTCTGGAATGTTTTCGATGTTCATGCGCTACCCCTATTATGCATGTACCGCGCATGGCCTGCTAAATTCTTCAAAATCTCCCTTTTAGCCCCAAAGTCTCCTATTTTTGCTCGAACACCTCTAGAAAGTTATAATGACCTGCACAAACTTATTTAGCCATTAAATACTCAGTTTTACCCGAAAAACGAGCGTAAATAATAAGAAATGGGGGGTTACACCAAGTGCAGAAATGTTACTATTGGTGATCACTAGAGAATTTTTGTTGTTGTTGAAATATTACAATAATTCATAGCTTGGCGAGGGGGACAGAGTTGAACCACAACCTCATTGGTGTAAGTGTGAGGGGAAAATCGCTAGACCAATCTCTTGGTGTAGGTCTGAGAGAAAAATTACTAGACCAACCTCATCTTGTCTAATCACCAGAAAAAAAAAATAGATTTCATCGCATTATAGCATAACCATCTCACCAAATCAGTGCAGTACTTCAGACTTTTGAAACCAGACAATGGTTCCTATAAAAAAGTTTTCCTCCAAAGCTCCTTAGCTGTCTTACACGTACCATAACAAAGCATGAGAGGTTTCCTCACAATATTTGCAAACAGAGTTGGGTAGAAAATGTTAATTAGCTTAAACTAAATTTAAGCTAATTAACTAAAGCAATTAACGGAAGAAAATATGGTTGTAGACTTAGAAATGAGGTAGCTAAGGCTTTGTCTCCACCTATTCAATCATATTTGAAGTTTTTAGACCATCATAAAGATTCAACTATGCAAGTGAATATTGAAGACCAGTGTTAACACACAATTAGCCTATATTCTCTCTCGAGCAACAAAGACCACATCTATACACACCTATAATATATCTCTCGGTGATTACATGAAATGTACATGAATTCATTAAGAGCTATGACACATATAAATGAGTCATGCAAGCTAGCCTCACATATCGCTACCTTACAAACATGTATTGGACATTTTGTCGAGCACGTTGTGTGCGTCGTCTCTCAGTCCATAGCACAACAACCAAATATCATTTAAATGATGGTCAGTCACTCAAAAGCATTAAGCATACAAGAATTCCATACAAATAAACACAAGCACAATTAGATTAATATGAGTTCTTTTATTGAATAGTTATGGAATAAGTTTCATTTTGGCCTTAGCTCAAAATATTTAGTTCATACTACAAGTAAAAGCCATACAAAATATGAAATATGCTCTAATATTAATGGCTATTACAAGAATAAAAGAGAAAGAGTTTAAGAAGAAACAATTTTTGGAGTGCTTCCTCTTTTCCTAGCTCAAGGTCTTCTTCTCTTACTTCTTTCCTCTAACTCCTTTGCTCTAAGATGGCTACTTCATGATGGATCTAGATGGGATGGTTAGAAATATGTGGTTGGATTTGGTGATTTGGTGATTTTGTGAAGGAGTGTGTTAAAAATGGTATCTTGGTGGTTTTTGAAATTCAAAAGTCATGGAGAAAATGGGGGTATATATAGACTTGCTTTCCTATGTGGCAATAATTGTTGACATGACAACAGTGTCAAGAGACTTACTTCCTATGTGGCATAAAAATAGATTTGATAGACAATCAACTCAAAAATTGGTTTATAATGCTTCTGTCCATAAACACAATTTTTTTATAATGACGTGTCCATAGTTTTTTCCTGTTTTATTTTTTATTTTATTTCCTTACCAAAAATAGATGAAAAATTAATGACAGTTTTAAATAGTTGCTGAGTCAACCAAAAAAATAGTTGTGCAACAGACCGTCTGAAAGTAGACGGTGACAATGTATAATATTTTAATTATTATTTTTGCCACGTCAGTTTGAGGTTGAATATACACGGCTGCATTGGAGAAAGATTTATTAACATAATGTCTATTAATCCTAAGTGGCATCTTTTTTTTTTTTTTTTCAGAAACCACTTTTGCATTGGAGACGCTCTTAGAAGAAGAAAGATTTATTACTCAATGAACAATGCAGAGGTGCTAATTTTAACAAAAGCTACATACTCTATTTATACTATAATTTTCACTAAAAAAATTCTCAACTAATTTTGACTGAACACCCTAAATAAACTTATAGACTAAATCAAACTTACATACTGATTCAACTATTCCTGACTACTAGGAGAAAAACTGTTAATTGAAGGACTAGGATGGATCAAGCAAACAACTTTTAGAACCTTGTGTAAAATAAAATCAGAGTTTAGTATGAAAATTGACTTTTAGGTTTTTCCCATCTATAATTAATTGGATGGACAAACATTTCATAAAGCAGAAAAAATTCCGGCAAATGGGTTGCAAAGAAACAAGAGAGGTTGCTGGACTTGAATCTACTTGTGAGTTGAAGAGATTGGTGATATCTTGAAGAGGGCGTTGAGATGGTGAAATGGTGGAAACAAGTACATGTATAATGTATTTATAAAATTGAAAATGATTTCACCCAAATTCCAAAATGCATTAGAGGGATGACTTTGATCCGGGTGTGAAAGTGTTTCCACGGGTGCTAAATTGGCCACCACGGTTGTCAAAAACAAGAGTTTGAAAGCTTTGAAGGTGACATGTGACAAGGGTAATATTCACAGATTCCTACTAGCCAACAAGGACAACTGTTTTTGCACCTTTACCTGACACCTCCTTGACCACTTTCTACTACGTAATTGTATAAAGTTGGGACAATTAACCCATTGACCATCAATTTAGGTTACCACTATCAAAATGACAGTTAGATGGAAAATTAGTTTCAAAATGATCATTTTTTTACGAACATTGTTACACAATGATCATTCCGTTATAACACTGTTAATTTTTTCTAAGAACTACTCTGGTGGCCATCAATTTGCTAGTATCAAAATGACCATTATAATCCATTATTATTATTTTTTAACAAAGATTTGACATAATTTTAACAAGTAACAAAGATTAAAACATCCATTAAATAAAGATTAGAACACCCATTAAGCATCCATTTAATGTTTTAATCTTTGTTACATACACATAATTAACGAGCACAAACTTCCCTAGAGATTTGACATAATTACACGGACAAGACACTTTTGGGTATATTAACAGAAAACTTACATGACTTTTGATGAATGTTGTACGGACATCCCCTACCGTTAATTGTCATCTATTAAAACTAACGGTCAATGGTCAAAGGTACAAAGAAGTCTAGAATACCCTTATATTTAGTTTTAAAAATTAAAATATATATGAAAAATGGAATATTAAAAAAAATCTTTTAAAACAAAAGTGAATGTATGGGATCTAGACAATTTCCACCATTAAAAATATATTTTAAAAAACCAAAAACTCATAGATCTGGGGAAAAAAAATAATACCAAAGATTGATTTGTTTTGGCTTAGATCACAAACTTTATTATTTTCATGTTTAGTTTTTAAGCTTAATTTGAGCTTAAAAATTCATTAATGATTTGTTTTCAATTTAATGATGAAGAAATTAATAAATTAATTTGTTTTGTTTATTTATATTTGAATAGGAATGTGTTGGCTAGAAGTCTTGTTCGGTTGAAGTTAGTGAAGAAAAGTTTGGAAAAACAAGCCGTGGAAATATTGTCAAGAGGCTTGCCTTGGAGGCTGTTTGCTAGGAAATGGACTTCTACATTCTTAGGATTTCTTTCTTTCTTATTTTCTTAGGCTTAGCCGTTTAGCTTAGTTATAAATATTTTAGGACCGCTTTTTTTTTTTTTTTTTTTTAATCGATTTAAACTCCCTTAATTTAGGGAGCCTTCAGTTTGCTTTGTAAATTTTATAATTAATAAATAAAATTAAGGTTTTTCAATATTTCTATAAGATTTTTTTGTTATTGCAAATAGCAACCATCTATTTAAATGTTTTATCCGGCAGTTGTTCCAAGAACTTACAATAGAAGAACCAACTCAAAAGAAAAAATTAAAATTAAGAAACCGTAAAAACTTCATGGGCAGTTGAGCACATACAAAGCAGATTTCATCACATTATAGCATAACCATCTCACCAGACAATGGTTCCTATAATAAAGTTTTCCTCCAAAGCTCCTTAGCTGTCTTACACCATAACAAAGCATGAGAGGTTTCCTCATCACAATATTTGCAAACAGCATTGGGTAGAATTTTCCTTCTAAACTAATTAGCAGAAGATGGGATATGGAGCTGTAAAGATTTGATAGCAGAAAACTGGATTATAAACATATTTCTTATTATATCTGTTGTGCTTATATATATATATGTTTGTTCAAGAATTTTACAAAACAAGACATACAGCTTTATAAACAAATTAAATATATACAACCAATTAAACATATGTAGAAGCTACAAGAATTTTTTGTGAGGCTTCAATTCTGAGAGGATCCGCTCTTGATGGCATAAAAGGTCTGTATGACACCAAGAATCAAAAAGATTACAGCTACAATCTGAGAAACAATAGCCCACGGAGCAGTGAAATAATTCTGTGTATAAAAATATCGCCATTCCGGCCACCATCTTTTACTATAATCATTCACTTGCTGGCAAACGTCATGATAGTAGAACGTCTTCACATAAGCATCGTTGTATAGCTTGTTGAAGAATTGGGTGGCGTCCCCGGGATTCAACCAGTTGTCCAGAACATCGTTCTCGCACAGTATCTCCACGTTTTCAGGTGTGTCGATGAGATTGTCCATGAGCTTTGCATAAGACGTGATGATTGGTGGGCAATTCGGGAGGCATTGCTCTAAGCTGATGAGGTTCCGGAAGATGGTTTCTGTTGTTTCCTGAACAAGTAACGGTGGGATCTCCAGACGACCGTTCCTAAATCTTATATCTAGGATGGTATCGGGGGCTACTTTCTTAAATTTAATTCCGGAGCCTTTGATTTTCCATGCACAAGGGAAAGGTTGCCATCCTGAACCTGTGTTGAGTTTCTCTAGAGGCAAAATCAATGAAAGCCTTAGCAGGTCTAAAATATGCTTGATTTCTTTGTCGGCGAACTTGTTTGGTTTTATGGTCGGTTTAGAGGATGAAAACATGTTGCCGAAGAATTCAAGAGCAAGTTCAATCAGGGATTTTCCTTCAGGAACCGTAGTCGTCATGTTAAACAAAAGTTCAAGCACTGGCCATGGAATTTGGTTTTCGAGCAAAATGAGGTCATGTTTCAAGAATTCAAGCAAACAAGACATGGAGAAAATGGGGTCATCATCAGGAGCTTTACTTACCTTATGATCATCAGCATAATCAGCATCCTTCCGAAATAACTCAATGATAAAGCAACCATCAAGTACCAAGATTTTGACAAATTCTTCATCATTATTAATGCAGGTTCCAATTGATGACCCTGCATAGCACTGACGGGCCTCTTCCCGTATAGCGCTGACGGCTCCGATGAGCTCCAGCATTAGTTCCTCTGATTTTCCTGAACGACCGAGGAGGCCTTGCAGGTACTTCAATTTGATTTTCTCTGTGGGTTTGAGTTGATCCTGGCCATTGCGAAAAGGGCCGATTGAAAAAGCATTTGGCTCGTATGCTTGAGGGTTGTGCCTGCGGAGTATTTTTGGGACCTCATATATGCAAGCTTTGGATGGCATGGAGAGATTATGCTCAGCCAACATTTTTTTTAAGGAAGATGCCAATGACTCTATAGAAATAGTGACTCGACTGTCTGGGGAATTCGCCGCCATGATAAATGATCTTCTTCTTATCTCCCTAGAAACAATTTATTTCAAACAGAACAAAGAAGAAGAAAATTAAGAACTAGTATATATATATAGTGGAATTGGTGAGAAATGTCACCTTTTTAAACTGATTTGGTGACAATGTCACTGCTTTAATAAGTTAAGTTTAAAAGGCACCTATTATGGTGAACAGACAAAAATACCCTTACTTTACACATTCTTTTCTTACTTTGAAGTTTTCTGAGATTTAAAACAGACCTCCAATGGATAATTAGTTTTGTGGCTCTACACAAATGCATTCGGGGGTCGAGCTCCCCGCTGAGCTCGCGGTGGTCGAGCTGCCCGGTCAGCTCGTGGGGGTGTGGTCGAGATTTTTTTTGGTTTTGAATCTTCCATTGAAAAGGCTCGAAATGAAGTGTTCGAGCCTTTTCATACACCAATCGTGCCTTTTCATTAGTGTATGAAAAGGCTCGAACACTTAATGAAAAGGCACGATTACTGTACCATCGTGCCTTTTCATACACCAATCGTGCATTTTCATGTATAAAAAGGCACGATTACTGTACAAAAAGGCTGGAAACTTTGTTCAAAAAGGCTCGAAATAATTTGTAATTTTTTAATCGAGCCTTTTGGAAAAGTTATCGAGCCTTTTGGAAAAGTTATCGAGCCTTTTAGAAAGGTTATCGAGCCTTTTGGAAAGGTTATCGAGTCTTTTGGAAAGGTTATCGAGCCTTTTAGAAAGGTTATCGAGCTTTTGGAAAAGTTATCGAGCCTTTTAGAAAGGTTATCGAGCCTTTTCCAAAAAGGCTCGATAACCTTTCTAAAAGGCTCGATAACTTTTCCAAAAGGCTCGATAACCTTTCTAAAAGGCTCGAAATGATTTCGTGCCTTTTTACACTGTCATCGTGCCTTTTGAAGTTGTTATCGAGCTTTTTGGAAAAGTTATCGAGCCTTTTAGAAAGGATATCGAGCCTTTTGGAAAAGTTATCGAGACTTTTCCAAAAAGGCTCGATAACCTTTCTAAAAGGCTCGATAACTTTTCCAAAAGGCTCGATAACAACTTCAAAAGGCACGATGACAGTGTAAAAAGGCACGAAAATATTTCAAAAAGGCACGAAATCATTTCGAGCCTTTTCCGAACTTTTTTCGAACCTTTTTCGAGCCTTTTGGTGAAGAAGGTTACTGTGGGGGGCAATTTTGTCCGTTCACCATAAATGGTGCCTTTTAAACTTAAGTTAGTAAGTTGGTGCCTGTTCCCAAAAAAGAGTCTCAAATAGTGCTATTTAATTTTTTAACCCTATATATATATATATAAGAACATGAAAATTTCAAATCTGAAAAACAGAAAGAAAAAAAAAAAACGAAAAGAAAACAAATTCTTTGAATAAATCTACTTACTAATTCAATCAGTACTCTTTGATCGAATTTACCTGCAATAATAAAAGGAGATAAATTCTGAAGAAGATAGTAGTGGGAGATTGTATGTATATATAGTTCCTTAACAAAGTAGTAAATATAAAAAGAGAAAGCTTTATCAGCATTTATCCTTTGCTTCTGCCTTGAAAAAAGTAGAAATTGTTTCGTTTCTTGCAAGATTAGAACGGCATCATATTTGAAAACTAATCTAGAAAAATGGGATTTATAAAAATAACTTTAAAAAGAATGTATATGTCATATAATATAATTTATAGAGCTCATTAGAATAAATTTTGATATATGTATAACGTATTTTAATTAAAATTATGAATTACTGATTTTGTCATCACATGAGGTTTATCTCACGATATTAAATAGTCATGTTAGATTTAAGTTAGTAAAGAAAAGCTTGGAAAAACGAGTTGTGGAAATATTGTCAAGAGGCTTGCCGTGGAGGCTGTTTGCTAGAGAATGGAATTTTAGATTCTTAGGATTTATTTATTTCTCTCTTATTTTCTTAGGCTTATTAGCTATTTAGCTTAGCTTAGTTATAAATAATTTATGGCCGTCTTTTTATTTTTATTTTTTTATATAGATTTAAAAACTCTCTTAAATTTAGGAGCCTTCAGTTTCTTTGTAAATTTTATAATTAATAAATAAAATTTAGTTTTTTCAATATTTCTATACGATTTTTTTTGTTATCGTAAATAGCAATCATATATTTAAATGCTTTCTTTTTAAGGTAAGAACATACAACGAAACAAAAACTATGATATGAGATTTTAATTTTGGTCATTGGTCGTATTTCATGTGCATATAGCTGTAAAAATTGCTGCTTATTTTGTCTGTTTCGAAGAATTTTGTTTGGTTTTTTTTTTTTTTTTTTTGGGGCATCTTAAATTGGTCCAAGGTGGTTTTTTCAAATTACAATTTCTTTGCATATATTAGAGAGAAAGAGATGGAAAAAAGAAAATATACTAATGGGCAACTCGAGAGCTTTATTGAAAATAAAATAGAATGGTAATTAAGATTATTTTTTTAGGTATATAAAATAAATAAATAGTGGAGTGAGTGAGTTTAATTAGTCACTCCATGATAACTACTAATTAATTAGTATTCAAGAATGATCACAAAAGTAAAGACAAGTATAAGTATGAGCCACTTGCTGTAAATCCATATTTCTTCATACAATCCTCACTGTATTTGTCTTTGTTCTGGCAAAACTACTCCTTCATTCAAAGCTTGGTTGCATCTGGACTATGGAGTATATATATTCAAGACTTGCCATCACTTCATATATTGCCTATGCTTACAAAACATATTCATTTAATCATATATTCAAACTAGGTTTTTCATATATATGAAGATTTACTTGAAACGATGAAGAGAATAATCAAAGTAACAGCAAAAAGTTGGAAAACTTCTCATACTTAAAATTCGGTTTCACCAATTTAATATAATTTTATGTTTGTAGGTAAAATTATGTTAGTCTAGTACAAGTGTTTATAAAAAAGATACTAGATCCATATATAGATTTTAAATCTATAAAATAATTATAGACAATCTAAAAAATTAATCTAAATGGTGTGACATGTGACTTGTTATTATCTTATCATTTATCATATCATCTCATAATTTATATAATAATGACGAATAATATATAATATCTTCGATCATCTCATCCCTGTTCACATTTGGGTATGAAATTTATCTCCATCCAAGGGACATAACTACACATGGGCTAGGTCAAGCCCACCCTAGCTCATTTATAAAAAAAGAAGGGATTTTAGCAAAATTGCCCTATTGGAGGGCCAAAATTGCAAATATACCCCAAGTAGTCAAAAGCTTATAACGATGCCCCAAACTTCCAAAAATACCCCCACTTAACAAATAACTACCACATTTATTACCATTATTATTTTGACCAACCAATGATATAAAACTAAAAGGAAAAAGTAAATTATACATTGTTTGAAATAAGTAAAATGAGATGGAAGATGGAACTCTTCTAATTGTATTTTTTTTCCTTTTGGATGTATAAAAGTGTTGAAGAAAGTTATATGAAGTGGTGACAAGGTGAGTTTTCAAAAAAAAATATAACTATTTTCTTTCATCACAATCCATATATTGATAGAAATAATATGAGGTAGGTTTTTTTTTTTTTTTTTTTTTTTTTTTTACTACATGGGTTAATTTAATTTGTGCTTCGGGTCATGACTGACCCGATATCGGGTCAAGGGTGACCCGAAGCACAAATTCATGGCTTCGGGTTGCCCCCTACCCGAAGGCATGAATTTGTGCTTCGGGTCATGACTGACCCGATATCGGGTCAGGGGTGACCCGAAGCACAAATTCATGGCTTCGGGTTGCCCCCTACCCGAAGGCATGAATTTGTGCTTCGGGTCACACATGACCCGAAGCACAAATTCATGCCTTCGGGTTGCCCCCTACCCGAAGGCATGAATTTGTGCTTCGGGTCACACTTGACCCGATATCGGGTCGGTCATGACCCGAAGCACAAGAACAATTAAAAAAAAAATTAGTTTATGTATTTTTATATTAATTTACACTCCTTATGTTTTATGCAAAGATTTCTTTTTTTTTTTAATTGATAATATATATTAAAAAAATTTCAGGATTGAAGATGACAAATGTACAATTGGTTTTGAATTGGGGTGGAGAATGGAAAAGTGATCACGGTGTATATTGGTATGACGGTCGGAGAGGAAGGGCATTTGATTTTCCAAGGGATGCAAATTATGATCAACTATTAGATAAGGTTTACCGCGTGATCGGGATTGATAGAAATCATTATCGGGCTACTCTTACGACAGTTGCACAAACCATCCGTCCTAGCTTGCCTATTGAGATTATTGATGATGATGATGTTGCATTGTTGCTGCGCCGAGAGAATGTTGACCCTCTAGTTTGCATAAGTGTTGAGGAAATCGTTGATGACCGTCTAGATCTGAAGCAGAGTGTTCGTCCAGAGTCACCTCACCGCCCACACCATGCAACTCAATATGATATTCACCACACTACAGATGTACCTAACACAAATGCCCATTTGGATGATATTCAAGAGGGTTTTACGAAAAATGGCACCAATGGTAATTCCCCTCATCATCATTTTGGTTTCCAAGATACCACAGAAAATCAAAATGTTTTTGTGCGCGATGTATCAGAACCACAGTTTGACCCTATTTCTGATCGAGTTCCTAACCGGTCTGACGATCAATTTGTCCATGTCCAGAGGCTTGTTCCACCTCCATGTGCATTGTATTCTATGAATTCTGGCGAAGTTGCACCTAGGCCTGTTGATATGTGTATTGCAGTGGGTGAATTGTTTGAAAGTAAGAAGCAATTGCAATCACAATTAGGTAGGTATTCCCTTAAAAAAGGGTTCCAGATTAGGGTGATGAAGTCAGACACAACACGTTACCAAGTTCGGTGCATCGTTGAGGAATGCAATTGGCGATTGCGTGCGGTTAAGGTTGGTAATTCAGATTATTTCCAGATAAGAAGATTTGACCATGAGCACACATGCTCCACTGAAGCACGATTTTTGCTTAAGAGGCAAGCAAGCGCACGGGATATAGGGGAACACATAAAGGAGAAATTTCGTGATCATCGTTTGTACAAGCCAAAGGAAATTATACAAGACTTACAGACGGAGTTTGGCATCTCATGTAACTACCATAAAGGATACCGAGCCAAACATATTGCCTTAGATGAGGTTCAAGGAATACCAGTTGAGTCATACCGAATTTTGCCATCATACTTGTACATGTTGGAGCAAACTAATCCTGGAACTATTACAGACCTCTACACAGATTCGGGTAACAGGTTTATGTATATGTTTTTCTGCCTCAAAGCATGCATAGATGGTTTTCTATCTTCGATTCGACCTGTAATTGCTATTGACGCAACATTTTTGAGGGGCCCTCATCCAGGGGTCTTATTTGTGGCCGTGTGTATGGATGGCAATAACCAAATATTTCCTCTAGCTTTTGGTGTTGGTGATTCGGAGACAAATGAAGCTTGGGAATGGTTTCTAACTAGGTTGCATCGTGCCATTGGCGAAGTTGATGATTTGGTTTTTATCTCTGACAGGAAAAATAGTATCATCACCGGTGTGGAAAAGGTGTTCCCAAATTCATTCCATGGTGCATGTGCGGTACATCTAGAACTGAACATGCTTGGACGCTATGGGAAGAATAAGGTATTAAGAGACATCTTCAGAAACGCAGTCAAGGTTTATCGGGTAAATCAATTCGATAGATGTATGGACCAATTGAGAAATATTAATTCTGGAGCAGCTATGTATGTCGCGGATGTCGGATTTGAAAGGTGGTCACGAGCATACAGTCCAAGGAAAAGGTATAGCCTAATGTCATCCAACATTGCAGAGGCCATGAATAATGCAATTAAAGATTGTCGGGAATTGCCTATTACCGGAGTTATTGACTACATTAGAGGGGTCCTCCAGCATTGGTTCCATGATCGTCGGACATTTGCAGGGAAACTTAAGTCGGCATTGACAACCAAGGCAGATGTAAACATAGGTGTGAAGGATGAAAAGGCACGTTATCTACGTGTCTACCCAATCACATATTACTCGTTCCTTGTTAAGGATGGAGATTTGGATGGGATTGTTGATTTGACATCAAAAACATGTACTTGTAGAGAATTTGACATTGATGAAATTCCATGTGCACATGCATTGGCTTGCATTAGGGTCCGACGATTTTCATATGTAGATTATTGTTCACCTTATTATTCTAGTGCATTTCTTGCTACAGCATACAGTGGGGAAATTCATCCCGTTGGACACCCCCCGGAATGGTTGGTTCCAGAAGATATTGCATCAATAGTGGTTCTCCCACCTGTCGGGCGACGCCTTCCAGGAAGACCTAAAAAGAACCGTACTCCATCATTTGGTGAGGAAGTAAGTCAAATGACATGTACAACTTGTCATCGTAATGGTCACAATAGCCATACATGCACATACTCGAGATCGTCTAGACCATCAACAAATACGAGTGGTGTTGGTGAGGCAAGCGGATCGCACAATGTTTAATGTTTGTTTTGAATATTTGCAGCAGAAATATTTTGTTTTACAACAGAACTTTTTCATGTTTAATGCAGACATTTTTTAATGCAGCATAAATTTTCATGTTTAATGTTTCGTACATTTTAATGTAGTAATTTTCATGTTTAATGCAGAATTTTATTGTGTTTGCAGCAGAAATATTGGTTTCTTAATGTTGGTTAGCAGCAGAATTTTTTTTTGGTTTGATGATATTGTGTAGCAGAATTTTTTTTGTTTGCAGCAGAGATATTGGTTTCTTGATGTTGGTTTGCAGCAGATTTTTTTTTTGGTTTGATGATATTGTGCAGCAGAAATTTTTTTGTTTGCAGCAGAAATATTGGTTTCTTGATGTTGGTTTGCAGCATAATTGTTTTTTGTTGGTTTGATGATATTGCGTAGCATAATTTTTTTTTGTTGGTTTGATGATATTGTGCAGCAGAAATTTTTTGGTTTCCCATATCCATTATAATACACAAACTGATCATATCTATTTTATTTTTTGCAATGAATTAGACGATAACTGAATTTATAAAAAAATTGGCATGGGTATTGTTTGTATTTTCAATAAATCCATACTATCTTCTGTACCTGCAAACAAGACACTCCCAATATCCACAACACTTCTCAACTCCCAACATTTCATTTCATACACAATTACTACCACAACGAATACAAATAGAAATCTCATTAATTAAACTAACAATCTGTTAATTACAATCGTTATGAACTAAGTTACCTTCAACTATATTATTACATGGCACTTGTTTAGAATTTTTAAAAATTTCAGTTGCAATTTTAACTCTTAGGGCTGCTCCGTCTTTTGCTTCAAAGTCGAATGGTTTCCTGGCCCACAAGTACTCTAAGAATTTGAGAGCAAATATCCCACAATCCGACCTAATTTATCCAAAACAAACAAATATATCCAATGTAAGTGACAATCAAACTATTTAATGTAGTAAAAGATGACAACAATTGGTTTGTGGTATACCCATTCCCTTGATTTGGAACGTCTTTCTCGGGTCTTTGTACAGCAAATGGCAAAGCATCGGTATAAATATCCGGCATTGTATGCACCAACAAAGAAGGCAACATCTTTCTAAGGCAAGATGTCCACTTTGTAATCTCCAATACACTATTGATTTCCGGTAATGAATCATAGATCTTAATGACCCGTTCTTTCAAGTTGATAGCAATTGCAACCCAATGATTTCCGTTCACATTCGCCGGAAACAAAATCTGAACATGTCATTAAATGACCATTATCTAAACTACAATATTGTAATAGCATAATATTAGAGTCGGCTAACGGTTAAAATTACTTACAAGATTAACTTTACGCCAATGTTCCCACGCTTTAAACGGTTTCTTGCCGATCACATAATCTGTCATTTCACTATCCCATTTGTAGGTTTCATGCTTGAACTGTGTTTTACTTTGCACAAGTAGTGACCACCTACCTTGAATTCTAGTCTGCAACACTTATAAATTAAGGTTATAATTACTGAATATATTTCATATAAATTATGATATAAATAGATAAACAATTACCATGAATGTGTAATCTAGTAACACAATGTTGTGGTTGTATAACTGGGGAAAGAAAAACGCACGCCGCCGCATAAGACGGCAATATGTTTCCATATGCTGTCAAAAAAGAAAGGTGTGTTACCGAAATGATTGATACTTACAAAATAAATCATAAATTAAAGTACATAACTTAGTAACTTACATCCCCATCTAACCATCCAATTTCCGATAGTAGTATTTGAAACCAACGAGGATTTGCTTCGAGTACACCAGTGTGGATACTGTGAAGTTTCAATAATATAAACATGATATTTAAATGAGCCAAAGAATTGATCCATGAGTTCGTAATAGCATAATAGCACATACCTAGTGTTCTTGTCGTTGTTGATCCATGAGTTCAATGAACGTACAACATCCTCATCCAATGGGCTATCTCCGCCAAAATCTAGCATTTTGGGTTTTTTACGCCGCTTAGCTGTGGGATCAATGTATGGGCTAATGGTATAGGCCGACGGCTTTCGATCTCTAGTAACTTTTATGGTAATCTTTGGTGGCCTTGATAGTTGTTGGACATCGTCGCTTGGTTCAGAATGAGCTTTGCTCAATTCAGGAGACGGAAGAACACGATGTAATGTTGCTGGCTCAAATTGAATGTTGTCATCTTGGCTCAAGTTTATAACATCAGTATCCACATTATGACATGTCTGCATTCAATTTCATACAAATTGTTAAATACTAGTAATAATAATTACGACATTTTTTAATCACAATTTACCTTTTCATTATTTGACTTGTACTTGCATATAAGCTCGGATAAGCGAAGAAATCCTGTACGCATCTCGTTCTTCATAGAAGTCATCTCGTCATGTACTTTATGCCAATATTCATCTTGTTGTGTTTGCAACTTCTTCAATTGTATTTCCATCTCCTTCAATCTCTTCCATCCTTTCTTACTTCCTACTAGGTCTTTTTTAAAAGATGTAGGATTAACCCCAATTTTCATTTCATAGCCAAAATCTGAATGTTGTATATCATCCTTACCATCATCATATTTTTTTTCAGCATCCCCCTCAACATTGTCAATATCCTCCTGAACATCATCCTTAGAATCATCATCATCAATTGGAAAATGACCTTGATCGATACCCGCCCAATAGGGTTTCCTAGCTTCTTCATCGGAGGGAACTAGAAATTTGGTAAGGGTGAGCTGCAATATATAAATATAATTATTTATATATAAGAAGTATAATAAAACGCAAAAAAGTTAATTTAACTTAAACACTAATACATACTTACATTGTTGTATTTAAAAATGTTATCATATAACTCTATGTAACTAGGAATCCCTGTGCATTTCCAATTTAAAATTCTAGGGGCGAATTTGTTCACCCTTGATGCATAGCCAAGCATAGCCCATTTGGGTATTGCTTCGATTGCCCAAACCTGAAAATGAAATAAATGAGTTAAGTTAATTGACGGCCACATGAAGGATGCTATTACAAAATTGAAATAAAATCACCAAATATCACATATCACCTGAAAGGCTGTCACAAACCCATAAACGTTGTACTTGTCTGCTTTTCGCTTTGCTGGAGACTCAAGACGCTCCTTGTACTTGTTATCACGACCAACAAGACAAGTAGAAAGGGAGTCAAATGTCCTATCGTATATGAATGTTCCCCATGGAAAATTATTAAACGCATCTAAGTCATCCACTAATTGTAGCGCCCAATACTGAATGGAATTCCTATCGTCCTTGCCAACCAAAGTCATATCCAAAAAAAGTACTAAAGCCAACTTCACCATATCATCGTCACTAACATTATTATTACAACCAAGATTCCTAAACCAATTAGCAAACATTTTTACATGAACTTTACCATCCTGAAAGTAGGATCGGTACAACCTTTTATCCATATGTTTGGCGATGTTCGATGGTGATTCAGAGGAATCTCCAAAGGTAAGCCCAGTAACCAAACAAAACTCCACCGCGCTAAACCTTATCACCTCGTTTCCAACATAGAACCACAAAGTCGATGGCGTGTCATTGACATCCCTAACATGACACTCCCGAAGCAAAATATGGTGACAAAACTGTCCAGACAACACCATATCACTGACATCCAAAAAATGACCAAAACATGTCGCTCTAAACAATTCAAGTTGTTTCGGTGAAAGAATTGATTTAATAAGTCTAATACTCTCCCAATTGCAGTACCCACTAACTCGAGATGGAAATCGATCATCTTCCTTAATTTTGAGTGATTCAAGTAGTTGCTTTCGACCCATGTGTACCTAAATAAATACATTCCTTGATTATAGTTGAAACGAGTTTAAGCTAATCTTTTTCTCATTTGACTCCACAATTCGAACAATTACGCCTTAAAAGAAACTAACAAGCTTCTACAAATATTCATGTAATTCATTTGCACAATTAACATATGAGAATTCATTTGCACAAATATTCATGTTTCATCATAAGTGTTTCGTCAAAATAAATGATTTATTTGCAGACATATTGCTGTCTTCACATATTGGATACAGGACATAAGTGTTGGTGTTGCAGCAGCAAGCTTTAGTAGCAAATGAAATGCTTGAATCAAATACATAACAAGACTAGGCAGCTTTTTTTTTTTTTTTTGAACAACAGTTTTATTAAATGCTTGAAGTGTGTTTTTTTGGTACCGAAAATTGTTTGTGATGACAGTACTGATAAGGTATAAATACTAGAATACAATTCTTTCTTTATAACAATAACAAGACAAGGTTTTTCCTGTTTTGCTACACACATTTATCTTAACAGAACCTATCACCACCGCCCTATTGTCACCCCTTTTTCTTTTCTTCTTCCTTTTTCACTTTTTTGTTTTGGAATTAAATCAACGGCTACAAGCCTACAATAGCTTCTCTACTCTAGATCAACGGCTACAATAGTTTTGGAATTAAAGCTTACATGTTAGTGAAGGAATCGTTTGTTTATAGTAAGTGATAGTCACAACTCACAAGACATGTACTCTGTACACAAGACCAATACATGCTAAAATTTCTAAGTTTTAGAGTTTGTATTTGTAGCTTTTGGGATTTGGGAAGCAATTAATTATCACAATTTCCTATACTTAAGAGATTGGAAGTTGGAACATGAACCTGATCTAGTACTAGTAGCATGATCGATGTTTCCAGATCTGAGATTTCCCACCATGATTTCATAATGAAAAAGGCCCACAAAATTTATTACAACAACTATGCAACAAGGCAGTCTTCAACTCCTGTGTAATTGATTGGCCTATCGATGCAATATTGCATCGATACACTGAAAACTCAAAAGATATTAACATTCCGAGAACAATGAACATGACAACCCACATGGTGTGTCAAACATACACCAGACAACTTCTGTGTATACAGATCTACCAATCAAGCTTTATATATATATTTTGAAATTCAAGCTTTATTGAACCAAACAAAGAGAACACACAGGGGGAGCCCACCCACTAGAAACAAACAAACGAGAGGACCACCAGAACAAAACAACCAACAAAAGGGGAAGACCCAACCATAAAAATAGCAACATAGAGCTCCAACAAGACGCAAACACCCCAAAAGAAGGCACAAACAAAAACAGGGGCAACAAAGACGAAAACAACACGAAACAAGAACAGCACCACACAGAAACATGACAGCACAAAAACTCAACATCACAGACTCCACACCAGCTCGTCATCCTCACTAGCAGCCCCTTTTTTCGCCAACAAATCAGCAAAGGAATTAGAAACTCTCTCTCTCTCTCTCTATATATATATATAGCTTGCTTTGCCCATCAATAATTTTACCCACGTCACATGATTTCTGGATATGTCAAACTTCACAAGCACAAGAAAGCACAATGGACACATTCACTTTAGCTGGAAACAATATTTGGCACTTTAACCCTTTTGCTTTAAAAAACAATTAAAGTAGCTAACCTTCTAGTCGGCAGTAGACAAAAGGACAGCGGCGGACGGTTCCGTGGTGGGGCGGATTGCAGCCAGAAGCGGCCAACAAGATGGTGAGGACGACGAAGGAAGCGATGCGTCCTCGTTTCGTCCAAGAAGTTGGCCACGCGTCCTCGTTTCGTGAAGGACGACGTGGACGAGGTGGCTTAACGGCGAATAGCGGCTTGTTGACGACGAATGGGTTCTAGTTTGCTGAATCGGGATGGGTGGTACTGTGGTAGGGAAGGCTAGGGCAACTGGAAATTGATGGAGGAATTGGGGGCAATTATCATTAAGGGCAGTTTTGTCTTTTAGGGGCAATTTTGCTATAAATTTTTTTTATAGGGTATGTTTGCAATTTAGGCCCTCAAATAGGGCAATTTTACTAAAATCCCAAAAAAGAAAATCAAAATATTAAAAATACAATGTAAATTTATTAAAATACCATTTATAATTATTATTGCACCAACTAATAGATTTTTTTTATACATTGTCCCTATATATTTCATTTTTATTTATTTATTTATAAAAGTTACTTTTATACCAATTGTCTCTCATTCTCCAAAATTGTCTTCAAACTAGATATTCTTTTATGAGTTACATGCATTTGATTGTTTTATTTCATTTTGAAATATTATATTAATCTAATTTTAATTTTATAAACTTTATATTATCATATTTGTTGATTCAGATATTATAATCGACAAATTTGATCTTTTGAAAAATAGTAAAATACAATTTAATTAGTGCACTTTAATTATATTTGTATTCCATTTTTTTATGTTTTGTTTTCTTTTTTATTTAAAACAAAACATATTTATTTAGAATATACATTTTACTAGATACTTACTATGTCTAGATGTTTTATTTTATTTTTTTATAATTATTTTTCTTATATAGTAGAGATTAAAAAAAAAAAATTTATTTAAGCCCACCCTGGTTACGTCACTCTCCAATCTCCATCCCCATTTGAAAAGGATTTTTCCCCAGAAATGGTGGTGAGGATTTTGGGCCCTTCCCTATAGACATGTGAATGCAATTCGCCTTAAGAAAAATATCTGACTCAATGCCACCAAACACTAGACAAGATCGCGTAACCATGAAAAGCACGTGTCAATAGTTCAAACATCAGCACTCCGTGTTATATGGACACCTCGCGTCCAGTTCCTAAACACGTGCCTGACTGATTTTCCTCCAATAACAGCGGCACACGTGGAAGAGTAGTAGTGGTATCAACGTAATTTTCAGATCCAATAACTGTCTCTTTCCAACCCCCCGCTCTTCGTCTCCCAAAAACCTCCACTTGTTGTAAGTAAAACCCCTCTTTTATAGCTCCTCTTCGCTTCTCTCTCATTTTCTACAAAAAACCAAAAATACAATTTCTTGCGCCGCCATGGCCGGACTCACCCTATTCAGAGCAGCCGCGTCGCTGCTCCGCAACGCTGCCAGGAGCCGACCCTACGGATCGGCATCTGCGGCTCAGCTGTCGTACGACTACTACGAAGAGGAGGAGTACGGCCTTCACGAGGAAGCAGCGAGTGACCTGATGGCGAGGATCGGCACGGCTGAGTCGTCGCCGAGGAGGGGAGTGCAGTGGGTGCTTATCGGCGACCCTGGTGTCAAGAAACACGTCTACGGAGAGAAGCTCTCGAACCTTCTAGAAGTTCCTCACATTTCCATGGGAAGTCTTGTTAGACAAGAACTAAACCCTCGCTCTTCGCTCTATAAACAGGTTTGTGTTTTTCTCTTCTCTCTGTTCTAAAGTTTATTAACTTTTAAGGAAATTATTCAGGGATGATGGAGATTTCACAAATTTGTAACAATCATTTGATTCTCGTCAAAGCATCTAGTCCTGGTTGTAATTTTTGTTATTGTTTCTCATTACGATGGATTGTGTATTTTATTTTTTGCCCTTAATTTGAGATTATGAAATATATTATATTTACAAGGGTGATGCTGATTTCTTTGCCCAATTTAGATTGCAAATGCGATAAACGAAGGAAGGCTTGTTCCAGAGGAAGTCATTTTCGCGCTTTTGTCGAAGAGGCTGGAAGAAGGATACTGCAGAGGTGAAAGTGGGTTTATTCTCGATGGAATTCCTCGTACAAGGATTCAAGCTGTGAGTCTCAACTTCTGTAATCATTGATTTTGCAATTTCTTTTTGTTATCTGTGCGTTGTGTTTGTGGGTGCTATTTGATCATAAAAGATGTATACTTCGGTTTCAACATTGTTGAGAAGTCTGAACTTCTGTAATTATGGCTTTTGCAGGAGATTCTTGATCAAATTGTGGATGTTGATCTTGTCGTGAATTTTAAGGACACTGAAGAACAATTGGTTAAAAAGAATCTCAAAGGTGACGCATTTTCTTCCTGCCAAGAATTACTTGGCATGGGCAGTGCCAGGTTTTCCTCTACTGATGCTGCCGGTGCCTGGAAGGAAAAAATCCGTATCCAAGCAGAGCAGGTACTACATATGCTGTTTTGAATATGCGTTTACAAGAGCTGTATCCCGTTGTATATGTTTGCTCAATCCGGTTACTAGTTTGTTTGAGTAGCACGTCTGTTAGAATTATAATGGTTATACTGATCAGAAGATTTTCCATATACTCCATACCATTTCTGTGAATCATCTATATGTTTGCTGCTGTTCGTTTGATTTGGTAGTTGGTCCTACTCTTATGTGAAATATTTTCCATTAATCGGATAACCTTTTTATATGTTGCAGGGCAAACAATTGGAAGATTACTACAGGAAACAGAGGAAACTAGTTGATTTTCAAGTGGCAGGTGCACCTGGAGAAACTTGGCAAGGGTTGTTAGCCGCATTGCATCTCCAGCATATGAATGCTGTTAGCTCTTCACAGAAGCTCACCGCATGAGTTGGGTTCTTCATTTGATCCAGAAACTGCTTTATTTTTGTTCACATTCCGGCGAAATAGTAAATAGTATAACGTGAGTGAAAGAGGAGTTGAAATTTTGCTTGCTGAGATTGTCCATCTGGAGTTGAATTTTGTCTGTCTTTTTGTTCTACTTAGTTGTATGCAATTCAAGGATGCTAAGTTTGTAATATAAATATAATTTTGGTTGAGAGATGAAACACAGAGAAGACTACACTGGCTTGTATGACCATTATAAAAATGTATTCATTTTCCCATTGCAACTCTCTCTCTCTCTCTAAAATGCTGATGATATGTAAAAGGTTTGTATCCTCTTTATCTCAGTAAAATTAATGATCACCAATAGGCAAATTTTTCTTCAAAACATTCACTAAATTACTCCATTAGGGTACAGATCTGAGTTCTGCTGACGCTACAAGAAGTTTCAAACATTTTCTTTGTACAGATACATAAAAAAGGATGCCACACTGGAACCTGGAACCAAAATTTGACTTGAGATTTACAACATCAATTATTCATGTATACTTGAGAATCTATTTATATTTACTCGCTATTCATCCATATGTCTCGAAGGAGTTCATATCTGACAGCATTTTGGTTGTTATTTTCCTTCGATATCCAGTTGGACCTTCTTGATACTGGGGAAGACCGGGAACCATCTATGAAGATTGAAGACAAAGGAGAATTCAATTCATCAAGCTCATCATCGCTCGTGTATGACTTTCTGACCACTGACGATCCGCTTCTTCTCAGCTGAGATTGGTTTCCAATCTCTCCAATAGTACCAGAAACAGCAGCTGCTGAAGGTGGCGTATAGAGTGGAGGAGCTGCAATACATGGGACGTTTGTAACAGATTCCTCCCCAACTTCAAGAGGATCCTAAATCAAGTGAATGCATGAATATTAGTTCCAATCTTTGCAAAGGCCATATTTTTGTTAGGCAATGAAGTTAGAATCCTATTCCAGTCTACAAAAACTCTTTGCCGAGTCAAGCATGCAACGTGACGATTTACGTTTATAAAATTCATGAACACACATGGGATTAATCTACTTCCAGAATACTACTGATTAGGTGTCTACGAGCAGAAGCAAAACATTGTACATTCATTTAGAATCGACTCACCTCGAATTCCAAGGCTTCAAGAACAACAACTGGAATTGGGTCAGGGCAAAACTCATCCGGGACAAAATTGTCCAGAACCCTCTTGATCAATGGGGTACCAAAAGCCGGGCATACCTACAACAACAATAATAATAATAACACAGCTTAGTGAATAACAACGGCAAAGTATTGCCTATACGGACTTGAGATCAGAAGAGTCTGTGTTTGGGTGTAACCTCTTTCCTGATGGATCTACTTAACAACATGTCCTTTGGAAGCATCATGAGATCACTCAATGCATTAAGAAGATGGAATAACTTAAAGGATGTGTCTTGTCTCTCCTCATTTTCATCGTGGTTGTTCTCGTTTTCAAGTAAGTCATCATCATCATCATCCATACCGAATAGGTCACTCAGCCATCGAGACCAGTTTCCAATCTGATAACACCAAAGAAATAAATTATAATTAATGCTTGTAAATGTTTATATAATTCATGAATACACTCAAAACAATCAACCAACATTTCTGTCATCATTTTTAAGTACACCCCTTTAACATTCCTTTCAAATTCCTAACAGCACCTCAGTAGGTATATCAAGTTATTAAATTATAACCTGTCCACCATGATGAATGTTGATCTGGCATAAAAAAATTATGTGAAAGAATTTATATTATATTTCTTACCGCATTTTTCAGTTGTGCACCAGCCCCAAAACTTGCTTTACAAGCTGGAATTGGAAGCACCTTGGAATCACTAATGGGATCAGAAACAGGATCAGTTGGAATCTCATCAGTAGATTCACGAAGAATGGCATTGAACATAGCCACATCTAATCTTGCAATACATTGCTCCATTATCTACATACGTAATAGAAATGCATTGTAATGTCAAACCATTGAAAAACTCAGTAAATAATAATAAATAAATAAAAACAACAACCAAATAAACTTAGCAGTTTAATCAAAGAACCAAACATCAGAAATATTGTCAAAAGATTCCCGTCAATTTGAACCAATGTTTGCCATGAATTTGTGATCAGGAGTTTCATTTAACAGTGACAGTACAATGCTTTTATTTTTATTTTTCAATATGAGGAGATTAAAATTAGTACTTATAGCAGGAACCTAGCCATAGAGATCCTAAGCTCAATCATTATAATTGTCTAAATAACTGTCAAATTAATCAATCTGAGATACAAAATAGCCAGACACAGATGACCAAACAATAGTAATGTTATATCTTATATTGCTCCATTGACTGGATATAAAAAAAATATGTTATCTTTTAATAATAAAAGTAATGATCAGTATTGTTGTTGTTAATTAAACTGTTGCATACAACTTTATTATATTGAGCATCTACTAATAATGATTACAAAAATCCAAAAAGGATTGAATGTAAATGTCAAAAGATTTAGTAAACGAGTCACTTCAAAGAAAAAGAAATTTAGTAAGAATGTCCTAAAGTTCCCAATTAAGCTCTTTCAAGGTCAAAGATGATAGTCTACCCAATTCCAACCCCCACATCCCGAATGTAAAAAATAAATTAAATGAATAAATAAAAGGAAAAAAGAAAGAGTTAACAAAAGCCAACTGTATAGATTTACCATTCTAGCTAACAATGGCAGGCAGCCGCATTCATGTCCTCCAGCACGGACTGGACAAAGTCTTTCACAAGCATCCTTGAAAGCCTTCTTCCAATGGTCCAATGAAAAGTTTACTTGGTCTTGATCACCAGAAATGAATGTACTTCCAGAGTTTTTCCTCGAGCCAGAACCGATACCTTTATCAATTGCCTTTGCTGAAGCAGCATGCATGTGTGGAGTTAGAGTCTGGATAAAGGCAGGATATACTGAATCAGCTCAGATAACTATAAAAGGTTCAAGATATCCATTTTGTAAGGTCGTAATTGCCATCATACACTCAAATTCAACAAACAGGAGAAAAGATTTAACGTCTGACCTGCCACCAGATAGACTCAACTACTCGGGAGAAAATCCAAGCTTCAACCTTTTCCAGAGCAGATGAAAATGCATGTGGTTCCTCCCATTCACCAGCACTTCCATGCTTACCATTTCTGTTTTCCTTTTTGCTGGGAGAAGGCTCCTTCCATTTTAATGGAGATGATATCTTGATGTTTCCTCTTCGACCGCTATTTTTTTCTTCAGATTGAAGCTCTGTGCCCCTATGTGCTTGGCTAATAATTGCTCTCAACACAACAGAATTTGATAACCAAAATGTCAACCTGCAATTATAGTAGCAGGAGGTCAAATGAGCTTATAAAAAGTTCCAGAAATTTCCTTAAACAAAAATGGACACGTATATATTCTACTGACTTTCAAGTTTCAGCCAATGCAGTAACACAAATGCATGGACCTCTTCCCAAAAATATCACTCATCAAGTTGGCTCTTTACAGAAATTGCATTTACAGAAAGATTACGAAAATAAATAAATCAATTCAAGGAGTTTTCCTGGGTAGACATGTCAAGTGTCAGGTTGAAACCCCAATAATGTGAGGTTTATCAAGCTTCCATCAATAAACTTACTTTAGAGTTTTAACAGTCAATGCCTTAATTCTTAAATTTAAAATCCTAATAGAATTCTTTTTCCGTCCACCACAATAACCCAAGAAATTGAGAAAATAATATATTTTACATGCTATTGAATCAAAGGAGTACCACTTTTCAATAATGTGATTGTATATTGAATGCTTAAAAGAGTTGCAGAAAATAATGTGAATTTCAAATACCTAGACACATCATTTCCACAAGCTTTCACAGCCAAAATTAATCCTGAAACAGCAGTTCTTGCCGCACTAGCTTTCCTGGATAGGGAACTTTCTTTACAAGCATGAAGATACAGCCTAGAAAGGCGTCGAGCTGGAGCATGAACCTTACTCATGGAACTTCCGTGCTCAGCAACTACTGAGTAAAGAGCAGCCTCAATAGCTGCAGCTTCTCTCAACTCCGCTTCAAGCATTTTTATTTTGTTTTCCAACAGATGGATTTTACTGTCTACTATGGCACTTCTAGAGTTATTTGGATAAACCTTGGTATCTTTTCTTTCGTTGGTCCTGAAGCTTCCTGAAGTACTCTGTGCATCTCCAAAAACACCGTTTTCCTTCACTTCTTTGTGAAGATTATTTGTAACCAATCCATTACTCCTAGCTGCATCGGATGATGATCTAACTGACTTCACATGCTTTAAATTATCACTTCTTGAGATATTGCCTTTCAGTACAAGGTTTCCAAGATTTTCACTGCTTGAAGATAGAGCATCACTTCCAAACAAGACTTGATTTCCGTTAGCATCTCGTGAATAAAAATTTAAAGGTTCATTCTCAGTAGAATTTCTTTGATCTTCAAAACTCTCCCTTTCTAGTTCATTGTCTTCTTGTTCCATCCTCTGTATGTCCTCCACAAAACCATTGCAATCATCATCTGAGTTTGTAGCATCCTCCTTGGAATTTTTTCCAGTTCTCAGAGTTTTTCCACCACCCTCTCCATTGACTTGAGAATCCCCAGAGTCCGGATATGCTATTTTTGCTGGAAAATTGTGAGATGCAAATTCCTCACTGTGTTGCTTAGCATCACCATTAATTGCAGATTTTCCATTATAAAGCTTTAGTGGAACCACCTGAGTCAAATCTTCAGTGCCATTGCTTCTCATGCACACGCTGGCCTCTTCCTCAGCATTTCTATTAGTGAATGATGAAGCAGGAGAATGAACACTGTGGGCTACAACATTCTTTGAGATAAATGAACTAGAAATTGGGGAGTCGGGAGCAGAAGCATGGCCATTTAGTGGGCTTCCAAGTTCAGAAGATAAATCTACTGATGATGAGCAAGATGAAGTCTTCCCAATTTCATGAGGTATAATCTGTGACTTCATATTTGACTTTCCCAGTTGCAATTTTGAACCTAGGGTGTTCCCTTTTTTAAGCCCCGTGCTATCTGACAACGTGACCGGTCCATTCTGCAAATTAGAGCCACTCATTAAGTTATCTAGTACGGTGTTCAGAATTTACTAAGCCCAGCATAAGCTGAAGGGTCAACATATAACAAGAATACTTAAGTTCTAACAAATTCTTTGCATATAAGATTAGATATAATCAACTAGTTTATTGCACGAATCTGAATAAGGGCCTATTTTGCTTTGTGTTGTAATTTGTTTAATAGAATGAGAAATTTGCTAGTATCCAAACACAAAACTTCTTGGTTAGATATCTCTAATGCAATGTTGAGAAACCACCATTAATCCTAAAAACTTAGGTTAATAGCTAAGGGTCTAATGGTAACATTTGAGATGCATACGGCATAATTTAATTTGGCAAAACAAAATCCAGGTTTCCTAATAAGCTGATTATGAGGCCATGCAAGCCAGAAGAACAGAAAAAAAAAGGTCCTATAATTGGTCCCACATAGCCAAACAACTGTCAGGAGAAAAATTAATCCAACAAGAGTTACAGTATAAGCAAAAGGTTGGTATTGGCCACATTAGATCAGATATAATTGGACCAAAATGAATGATAATCACTAAAGATAATGAAAGAAAGCAAAAGCAAGTAATAAGAACCTCTTCATTTTGAGAAGGTAAACCCTTGTTGGATTCAGTAGAAGAAGAAGAAACAATCACAGATGAGTGTGAGGAATCATCATCATCGGTGATAGATGCAATCTCAGCTTCCTCAGCATACTCTTCATTCATCAAAGCCGAAACAGATTCACCACCATTCTTATCTGAGGCAGCCTCTTTTAAGAATCCCTCCCTCAATGAGGAGCTCGTGCGACTTATGGCCTTGTCGACTGGCTGGATTTTAGCAAACAAAACTGGTTGAGATGTGTTCCTAAAGCTTCTCTTGCTGTTCATGGGAACATTTACATTTAAGGTCTCTTTAACAATGCCATACTCTGCCAAGTCAACAATGGCAGTCGCCAGCAACGTGGTCTTATCCCTTCGAGGCTCATACAAGTTAAACTCCAAACAATTCTTCTGAAATGTATCAGCATCCTTGTTTTTAGCATTCATTTCTCTTACCAGAGTTACAGGAAGCCTAAAAGACTCATTGAATTCAATCTTCCCCTCTCCAACAACAGACCCAATAGAAGGGACAACTGTTTTTGTAGACCCTGATTTTCGATCACCATTTTCCCATTGAATCAAGACAGACCGGAGGGATCTCAGCGATTGTGATGGTGGCCAAGGCTTAATCTCCTGAACGTAAATTAGATAATCAACATGAATGGAAGGTTCCTTCCTGTTCTTCGCACTTAGACCTAGAACCATTGTTGCACAAACAGACTGCTCCTCCACCTCGCGTGAACACCGTGGCAATGTGTTTAGATAACTTCAATCCAAAAGGATTAAATTCCTATAATCCACACAGAAAATGCAGAATAATGAGATAGAGTAGAGATTAAAGATCTCATAATCTAGTGCACTAAATAAAAGGGACTATATACCAAGGAAAGAAATAAAAAATAAAAACTACTATAAAATTAAAAACTTTCATTGTCAACCACCGAGAAAAGAAAATTCTTCACACAAGTTGGATAGAGTATTCCATATCTTTCACCAAAACCCCAAAAATTTTAAAATTATACTTTGCTATCTGCAAACAATTTCCAGCAACATTATATGGGCATGAAATAATTCAAATTAAGCAACACCTAAGAAGAAGAACAAGCCACTAAAAGTACATATTATAAACAAGAGATGTATGTATGAAGAAATGTACATACAAATTAAAAAGAAAAAGGAACATGCAAAGAAATTTACTTTGAGCTCATTTAATGCAAAAGTAGAAAGTGTACCAAAGAGGCAAGTCAGGCAACTCAAATCATCAAAAATTAGGCTTCTTTTAACTTCATGAGAATCTAGTTACTTACAGCAGCTCGATTTTATCTTCTTTTTCCACCATTAGCATCAGATCCAAACAAGATACAACATTATACAATCAAAACCGTCCCTTTTTTGAGCTCAAAATTGCAAATACATAACAGATTTATTACAATGCAGTACTAAACACAAGCACAGAACACAACTCACAAATTCTTCACTCGGATGACAAAAAAAGAAAAAACAAGTAGTTGAAAATGATAAGACATGAACCTGTGTAGTCAGTAGCTGAACAATCGGAGAAATGTAAGTGAATATGTGTCGTTTCGGATTGAAATATCTCAGTTTTTTTTTTTTTTTTTTTTTTTTTTTTTTTGAGGTTCAGAGATTGAGTAACCGAGTGACTGAGAGAACCAGAAACGAAATAGCCTGATAAAATTTGGAGATATTATTATTAAATTGTTAAAAAAAAAAAAAGTATTTTTGAGCTGACAAGAGAGGATTTCTGTAAATAAAATTAATCTCACAGAATGAAACGGCATCGGTTTATAGAGCATTTTGTTGTCGTTTTCTGATTGTTGTTTGTCTTCTGACACTGATGGGGTTCAAGTAAATTAATTATGAACAACGTTTTTTTTTTTTTTTTTTAAAAACGTTGATAATATACTCTCTAGTTAAGAGCGTGTAAAGGACGCTCCAATCATGTCGAAAATGATGCCACGCCGATTGATTGCAAAAATCATGAGATGCTCATATAGTCATATAATTGGATGTTGCGCGTGGGTTATAGTGTTTAGAGTGGTTGGGCGTCGTTTTCAGGCATGGTTGGCTGGCTTTATTCGCCGACACTGCTCTGTTACTCGGTCAAATACACGAAGCCCGCGAAAGTGGAGCCAACGCTACCATCATCAGCACAGCTTCTACTTTTTGGGCTTATTATTTCTTGGGCTCAAATCTGCTCTCAAATGCCCCATTTTGATAAATATGTTAACAAAGTTTAGACTTTAGGGGTGGGAATTTTTTTATTTTTTTTTCATATTACGATTGAGACCTATCAAAATCAGACAATACATGTGCGGTCCGGATATTTACTCCCACAAACCAGAAGAAAACTCCTCACACATGCTTCTAAAATATGTATGGTGTACAATCACATGTGCTAATAGATGCTCTGCAGGGTGGGATTCATTCATTTATCACCGATGTAAATCAAGATTTCGAAATTTCTGCACATGAATTTTTTTTGAATCACATGTCCTTATTTAATGCAGTTATCTTTCAGAATAATTAAATATTGTTATAGTTAATGGTTGAACTAATAGTTAGTAATTTGCACAAGATGTTACTGGCAGGGTAGATGAGATATCACAATCATATATTTACAATAGTTGATTATGCACTAATTAACAAGAAATATGAGCTTTAAATCAAAGCAAAATATGTTTATGGTTGGAAACAGGAGATAGGAGTGTTGAAATGTCATTCTCTGGATGATCAAAGCAGATATATGGCTGGCCAACTTTTTTTCTTCTTTTTTTCAATCTGATAAGGTTTTTGTTAGAACCTGTCGAGATCAACCATTATAAACACGGTCCTGAATGTAAATCTAGTTAAATTCAACTCCCACTATTGAGAGGTGTCTCCCCATACATTGCAATTTAATAAACAAATGTGGGACTCGAACCCATGTCGCTGAAGTGAAGAAGATGATTATGTATTTTAAACTTTGGATAAATTTACTCATTTTATCAGATCTTTCATCTTTGTGATGTATTTTTCACTTTTGAGGTTGGATTTTGACTGCCCTACTGCTGCCTTCTCTTGTATTTTAAGCTTCCAGAATTCATTTGGAGGGCTCAGCAACAGCCACTCAACAAATAATTAATGTTTTCATAACCAACAGAGAGGCTGCGTGACTTCAAAGTGTCACCAACCACTCTTCTCCTGGAGGGCTTCTTCAACTCACATCAGCAACCTTACAACAATTCACCTGAAGATGACTAAATCTTGTATGAATTTTATATTTCTTCAAGATTTGGATTATTCAAGTTCTTATGATCTCATCACCAGAATAATCTTTTTATTATTATTGCAATCTCCTTTTTAGTTATGTTACTTCAGTTCCAAGATCTCACATCATTTTCAAGTGCTACGTAGAAAAGGATAACGCATCAATAACAACTCTATTCTATAAAAAAATATTTAGGCATATAAAAGGTCAAGCAATCAAAAATGACATTTACAACTTTACATATCATGTAGAGAAAGGGACTAAATATAAACCTACATTATCAGTTGTAGCTCGAGGATGCTTATCGAGACTATGATGTAGAATCCGATTTTTGACCAGAATCTGCTGTGGCCTGGACTTGAGAAGCATATTGCAAGTTCCAAAGGACGTCCTCAAACGAGGGACAGGATGATGGTTCGGGACGTGTGCATTTGTTTGTGATAGATACCACAATAGATAATGACTCTTGGGTGCAAGTGGTTAACACAACTGGATCCACAATTCGTCTTCGACCATCCTGGCTGCCGAAGGATGCCTGTGAATTATGACACCATATCTAATGTAAGCCAACTTGAAGTTGATATGAAATATATCTAATAGAAGAATCAACCAAGAAACAAAAGTGATTGAAAAACCATTAAAGGGTTATTTTTGGGAGGGCCTAATCACTAAAATATTTCTCTTTCATCTGAATTGGCTTAAGTTACGAAACAAAGGTAAGAACCAAGAATTGTCATTGAGTATTGTAATGCTAATGTTCCATGAGAAAATAAAAGCTTTAGCGTACCATTTCATTAAGCAGAAACGCTTCTCCTTTTCCAGTTACTATAGTCCCGACAAGAGATCCAAGTAATATAAATCCAAAGTTGTAAACATCGTCCTCTTGTTTGGTTTTTTTGCTGCAATAGGATGTAACAAAGTTTAATTTTATATACAAAACTCTTACTAAATGAGTCTCAACAATGATCCAACAGAGGGAGCATTTCAATATTATTTTCAAGCTTCGGCCATAAGGTTTCTTGACACTTTCGAGCTGACTATACAAGACTATTAACTAAAATAGGCAAATCCTGGACGTCAGACAAACCACTGCTTTTGAACCGTCTACCAGAAAATTGAAGGGCATTACCAGTACTGGTGCAACAAAATCAAAGATAAAAACCATTATAACCATTAACAAAAATAGTGGTGGTGGGTAGTGACAAGTGAAAAGTAACATGAAAGCTTTGCTAATATTAATGTAAAAGGCGTAATGTAAAAGCAATAAAATCAAGCCTGTCTCGCGCAAAGATGCACTCAAAGCAACAATCATATCGCATAATTTTCTCTTACGAACACTACACCAGAGCTTCTTAATACACTAAGAAAAGTTAGAGATGAGGTCCAAAGAGACGTCAATTTCAAGAGGAAACAAGTAACATTGGAGTAATATTTTACAAAGGCCTCCTAATTGAGTCATGCATATATATAATTTTGGTGTATAAGGAGGGGTTCGAAATTTAAATAGCACTTTATGGGGTGCCTTTTGGGGAAAAGTCACCAACTTATTAACTTAAGTTTAAAAGGCACCATTTATGGTGACCAGACAAAAATACCCCTTCATTTGTCGGTTTGTGAGTTTTTTCAAACGTTGAAAGAAAAACCTTTGACAGAGGAACGGACGGACAACAGAACCAAAATCCGACGGTGAGCCACCGGAACAGTAGCGATGTCGACGAGAGTTGAACGGCGAAGCAGAAGGAGTGAGGTAAGCATTTTGATTCTCGTTTTCGAATAAGATTGTGTGTTTGTTGATCAGGTTAGGTTAGGGTTTTATTTTAGGAAAAAAAATTCTTTGAAAACGATGAAGATCTGGGTTTGATTAGTTGAATCGAGCCTTTTTGTAGTTGAATCGAGCCTTTTTGTAGTTGAATCGTGCCTTTTTGTAGTTGAATCGTGCTTTTTTGTAGTTAAATCGTGCCTTTTTGTAGTTAAATCGTGCCTTTTTGTAGTTAAATCGTGCCTTTTTGTGAATCGAGCCTTTTTGTAGTTGAATCGAGCCTTTTTGAACTTCAGTCGAGCTTTTTTGTAGTTGAATCGAGCCTTTTTGAACTTCAATCGAGCATTTTTGAACTGTGTATTGTAATCGAGCATTTTGGTGTTGTAATCGAGCCTTTTTGTGATGTAATCGTGCCTTTTTGAACTGTGTTTTGTAATCGAGCCTTTTGATATAGTAATCGAGCCTTTTTGTGTTGTAATCGTGCCTTTATAAACTGTGTATTGTAATCGAGCGTTTGTGTATTGAGATCGTGCCTTTTTGTGTTGTAATCGAGCCTTTGTGTATTGAGATCGTGCCTTTTTGTGTTGTAATCGAGCCTTTTTGTATTGTAATCGTGCCTTTTTGTGCTGTGATCGAGTCTTTTTGTATTGTAATCGTGCCTTTTTGAACTGATCGAGCCTTTTTGTACATTTATGTCTAGCGTTTTTTTTAGTGTATTCGAGCCTTTTTGAACTGTTTTCGAGCCTTTTTGTACTGTATTCGAGCCTTTTTGAACTTTGTATTGTGATCGAGCCTTTTTGTATAGTAATCGAGCCTTTTTGTACTGTGATCGTGCCTTTTTTCACTGTGATCGTGCCTTTTGACACTGTGATCGTGCCTTTTTGTACTGTATTCGAGCCTTTTTGAACTTTGTATTGTGATCGAGCCTTTTTGTATAGTAATCGAGCCTTTTTGTACTGTGATCGTGCCTTTTTTCACTGTGATCGTGCCTTTTGACACTGTGATCGTGCCTTTTTGCACTGTGATCGTGCCTTTTGACACTGTGATCGTGCCTTTTTGTATAGTGATCGTGCCTTTTTGTACTGTGATCGTGCCTTTTTGTACTATATTCGAGCCTTTCTGAACTGCATTCGAGCCTTTTTTGAACCTTGATTTTTTAGGAGTTTTCATGAACTGATATGGTTTTTTTTTTTATGTGAATATGCAGAGGGTGAATCTGAAGGATTTCCTGAAAATCCCTGTGGGAGAATGGTTCCACGGAAAAATTATTCGGCATGACCATGTGAATGACATTACAGATGTCCACAACGCACTTGAAAGTGTACATGAACTTCTTCGGATGGAAGACCATCGTCGGTTTACTGAGTCCTGCTTCGGTCATTTACTTCACATGCATCAGGAGATGAATTTTTCGGCTGGAATTGTCCATCGGATGCTTTTGCGCGAGTTGCATCACGACGGGCCAGAAGATGAGATGAGATTTTTGTTGGGTAAGCATACGGTCCGGTTCTCCAGGGTTGAGTTCTGTGTAATCACCGGATTGAAGTTCGGAATCATTCCCGACCCAGCAAGTTATGAGATGGTACAAAATGGCATACACGACCGATACTTTCGGGGTCGAGTCGTAGAGAATGAAGACCTGAAAGCGGTGCTGCGGAGTGGTCTTTTTGAGCAGCAGTACGATGCGGTGAAGCTGTCATTATTGTTTTTGCTGAACTGGATACTGATGGGGGTGGACGAGAGATATAAAATTCCATTATGGCAGTTTCAGCTAGTTGAGGACTTGGACGCTTTTGATGCATTCCCGTGGGGTGCATACGTGTATAGGCGGACTATATCTGGTTTGAAGCATGCTTTGGATGGTCAACAGCAGCGGTCCGAACAACGAAAGCAACAACAGGCCACGGCTAACACCACTGAGACGTATAACATATACGGTCTAGTGCACGCATTATTGGTGAGAATTTATAATTTACAGCCGTACTTTAATAGAAAATATTTTATATCACTAATGTGTTATCTATTATGCAGATATTTGCTTTTGAGGTTATCCCGGACCTTAGCAGCAATAAGCACAAATGTGGGGAACGCAGGGTAATCGAGCTACCCCCTCCACGTATTCTGAAATGGGAGTTGACTGCGCGACCACGGGGGAAAACGCTGGATAAGATTTTCACTGAAAGGGTAAGTATTGATGTTGTTAATGTTTATTATTTTCAGTATGTTTGCAATTACAATGATGTCACTCCGATTGCAGATGTTTGCGCGGGCTGAATTGGTGCCTACGGAGGCTGAGAGGCATCAACAGTACTATGAAGGCATAAACCTGGGAGGCAGTTTATATGATGACGATGCCGCAGATTTACCTCGTGACCGCCCGGATCCCGATCGACATAGGACTGCCGGACCCAGTGATATAGAGGAATCATATTACGGACCTAGTGATATGGATCCTCAGTATTCTGCACCTTATGATCTTGAGGGCTCAGAGCCGGAGGTTGACATTGGTACTGAGAGTCCCACGAGGTCTAGGCGGATACCTTTCAGTCAAGCCAGACAACCACGACCTAGACCTAGTGATTCAGACCCGGAGGGTCGCAGTCCTATTCCCGTGAGGCGTAGGCGGGTACGATTCACGTTGCCCAGACGGCCTGCACCTGAAGGTCAGCAACCTGAAGGCGTTGAAGACCATCCGGAGGTACATCAGCATTTTTTTAACCGCATGCTTTACTTTCCATTGACTTAATAGTTTTAGTACTGACAGAGTCTGCAATCCTTTCAGGGCTGGGAGCAGAAATTAGCAGAAGTGATGGATGCTGTTCGAACATTACGGACGGATGTCATGGATGCTATCCAAAAGAATGAAGAGAAAAGAAATTCACAGCATCTGGAGTTGGTGGCTATGATTCGGACGCTACAGGGTCCGACGTCGCAGGGTCCGCCGTCGCAGGGTCCGCCATCGCAGGGGCGTATGGAGGAGGATCCACCGTTCGATGACCAACCATTTCATGACCATGATGGTGCATTCAGTACAGGCAGGACAGGTACTGATCATGATGAGACAGGCTCAGGGGCCAGACATGGGGAGGCATATACTACAGACACAGTACCCGAGCAGCAGGCTCCTGATGCGTTAGGACAACCGGCGGTCCCCGCTGATACAGAGACAGCATTATTGGAACGTATACCATCGCAGGCAGTCACCGCAGACCGCTCATCACAGCTGCTGCATGATCCTGTTGAAATCCATGAGCTGTCCACTGACCGCACGTCGCAGCCTCCGATCGACCAAAGCATAGCCGACCCCTCCAGGCGATCCTCGAGGAGAGATTTGGTTCTTCGGATTCCACGGTCACAGGTCGATCAACAGGGACCGAGTTCCTCCTCAGACCGCACCGATCGCCATGGTCCGGAACAGACTCCCCCACCCCTAAGGCGTGGAGACCGGATTCGACGTCGAGGTTGGATGGAACGGAGCCCATACACAGACCCCTGTCTACCAAAGAGGGCACGGGTGATGCCGCCGCCGACACATGAATGGAATCCACATGGACTGTTAGATCCTGAACAGCTTGCGGCGTACGCAGACTACAAGAGGAGCATGTCGGGGGAATTGTAAGTATTACATTCTGTTTATAGTTTTTTTTGACAAATATGTAAGTCAGTATTATGTAACTTTTTCCCTACTTATGCAGACGTGATGTGGATCTGCACGACCCAGTTGGTGTTCCTGTCACTTGGTTCCACCGGTTGCAAACCAACTTCATGGAGTTGGAGGATACTGTATGTTCCTTCCTTGAACTGTCTTTATAAAACTCAGTCATAAATGGTTGCATCCTAACAATACAAACTGTTCAAATTTTTAGCACATTGACGCATACTTGAAGATTGTCCGGAGGCGTCAGCGATTGCACCCCACTGTCTACGGTTCGAGGATCAACATACTGGATTCACAATTCTTTGTAAGTGTTAATATTATACGGTTTTCGCTTCGACATTGATGTGTTCATACATCTTCTGCCTAACGTTTCAGTTAATTTTCTTTCAGACATTGTTAGATCACCAATGGGACAGAATCAGCACTGGTGAGGAGAGGAAACCCCCATCAGGTTGGTCTGTGTTTAAGCAGCAGTGGTCCCGTGATGAGCTTATGGTGGTCCGTGGGGAGCTCCCGTTAGGGAATCGGCCTTGGCACGATGTTGACATTGTAAGTGTTTATTCGAGTTTTGCATCTATGTTTATTCGAGTTTTGCGTCTATGTTTATTCGAGTTTTGATAACACCTTGGAGAAACACCTGCAGGTTCTGATTCCTTGCAACGTTGGAGGTATGCATTGGGTCATGGCCAGCATCGATCTGCAGTATGGGCACATTCTTGTGTTTGACCCGTTCAGACGGGATGTCCCATTTAGGCACAGGAATGCCCAGTTTGCATGTCTGCGCTATTTGCTACCCTCTCAGCTCTATACGGTGCACTTTCATAGGAATAGACAACCGGGTGACAAGACTTACAAAAAGAGGGATGGGCCGTTTCGGATGTTATTTGTGTCAGCCGACCGGGTGCCCCAACAGGAATCGGGGTATGACTATTTCAAGTTGTTATTCTATCCCAATCGGTGAAGAAATGTATCAATGCTAATGGTTGTTCATGTGGTTAATTGCAGGGGAAACTGTGGTGCCCATACGTTGAGAATGATTGAGTACCTGACGGCGAACAGGGATACATTCGATTGGACGGAAGCCGATATGGCCATCATCCGGCAAAAGATGGCCGTGGAGGTTTATTGTAACTCCAGGACGTTGTAGTTGTTGTACATAACAGAGCTGTTGTTAATGAAATTATTAATTTTTTATTTCAAGTTGTTTGCAGTTCAAAGTTCAACTAAATTCAAAAATATTTTCGAACATAAAATATTTCTAAAATATTAACATATATCAAAGCATACACAAAGTTAAAAAGTACCATATATTGACATTTATCAAAGCATACAAAAAGTTAAAAAACAACCATATATGAGTATATCAACTGGTATGGTGACTTGTGGAAATAAACAAACTACAGCAGTTAAAATCCAAAACACATGTCTAAAACATAAGCCCTAAGATGATTGCATCGTTCATCTTTTCGTCCTCTCTAGCTGAAACTCGTTGCACTCAAATAAACATCACTAACTCTGGCCTACTGTATATGTTATTATGCTCGTCGTCTAGTGTTGGATAAGCAGCCACAAGAGCATCTTCAGTGCCAATATATAGGGAGTTGTAAATCTTCCAGTACACTTCTCTAACCTTCCGAGCAGGATGGAAAAGCCCCTATAGCAGCACCCAATGCAACTCTCATCCCTTCAATCGCTTCCATGACAGCATTTATGATATGGGGTCAAGTCTCCTCTTGTAAGACTCCATTCATTCCACGATAGAGTCCTTCTGAGGGCACGTTTGTTTGTTGTGTCCAGTTGAATGACAGATGCTGCACTTGCGACGGTATTGTTCGGGTACAATAGTACTAGGACCTTCATTAACCATAGGCGGGTTGGAACACTTCCTGCTGTTATGTCCTGGTTGTCCACATCTTCTACACGACTGTGTGGCTGTCCTCTCTGAAGACGAGACATGTCGACCCTCCATCGGGCGACCGGATTGTCTCTTTGTCCTTGGATTTAAAACCACCCGCGCTGCGATGTCGGATGGCACTACCCATGAAGAAGGATGACCAATAGGCATTATAGGAACCGAGTATGCATCAATAAGTGTCTCCCTCTTGTAGTAGTCCGCACAAAGAGATGTGAAATCCAAGTTCCGCTCCCTGCAACAATGAAAACAGTGAGATTCACGTTTAGGTACTATAAAGCAATAAATGGACAGAGTCATGTACCTTGCCGCTGCGAGTGCGTGTGAACATGGTAAAAAGTCCATTTGGAATTTGTTACATGTGCATGTCTTCCGGGCTAAGTCAACCGTCCACTGTTTTGCCTTGTGTCTAATGGAAAATATGTTCCAGTCAACTGCATTTACGGTCATATAACCGCATTTCTCGACACGTTTGAGGATCACAAGATGTGCTGCGTCGGTCAATCGATGACGCATTGACCGTGCATTTGTATGACGATCGTGGAACCACTTTTGTAGCATATTCCGAATGAACTCTGCCAGTGTCATCAATGGCAGTTGCCGTGCAAATTTTAGGCATGAGTTTATGCACTCTGCAACATTTGTTGTCATCAACCTGTACCTTCTTTGGGGGCAATGAACACGGGACCACTTGTGTGGACCGGCATCAATGGCATAATCGTATGCACCCTTGTGCAGCCTACGTAACTCCTCCATGTGGCGATCGTAGTGGATTTGGCTATACGACCTAGCAGCGTTATCCATTATGTCGGCAATATCTTTTCTGTGGAATCGCTTCTTCATATTTTCACCAAAATGCCAGCAACATATGGTATGGGTTGCATAAGGGAACACTTTAGAAATCCCTGCTTCAATGCTTGCATGACGATCGGAAATGAAAACCAGATCATCTATATGACCAAGGGCACCTCTCAAGCACTCCAAAAACCACTCCCATGAAAGGTTGTTTTCTGAGTCACCGTACCCAAAAGCAATTGGATACACCTGTTCGTTTCCATCTTGTGCAGTTGCCACAAACATTGTACCCCCGAATCTTCCCTTCAAATGGGTACCATCAACTGCAATCACAGGACGCATACACCTCCGAAAACCTCTAATTGAGGACCCTAACGACATAAAAAAGTAAAGGAATTTACCATCATTTGCGCACTGTAAGTCTGTGATTGTGCCTGGATTTTGCTGTTCCAGAACGTATGCAAAAGATGGCAGCAGTTGGAAACTTTCTTCATGCGTTCCATACGTCAATGACAATGCATATTGCAGGGCATCATGTGCCTTACTGTACATGATTTGGATGCCATACATTGTTTTCATATCGGCGATTATGTCCTTCGGACGCATGAGACGACCATCGGCTTGTTGAAGTCTAGGTGCAACGACTTCTGCGATTGTGGTTGCACTAGCTTGTCGATGGCGACGGTGAATCTCCTCCAAGGGACAGGTGTGTTCGTTGACAAAACTTCTGACTTGAAAGTAAGTCCCTTCTTCTCTCCTCACCGCTCTTAATTTCCACGTACAGTCGTCAATGATGCAAATCAGATGTAAAGTTGTCTTATTGGACCTTTTCACCTTCCATTCAAAGTTCTGACGCATCGCAAAATCACCAACTAGCCTCTTCAAATCCTTTTTACTCGGGAAAAATTGACCCTTATAAATCATGGTTCTCGGTTCTTGCGCTTCCAAGGTGCTGCTTCTACCAGTACCAAACGAGTATGAATTTGCTCCCGGAATAACCCAAGTTGTCCCATTAACAGAATCAGATGTTGTCACATTATAACGGACCTCGGAAGTCCCAGGCATATCTAGTGTAGTGCCACTAATTCCTTCTACACGTCTACCATGTGTTTGCATATATGCATGCTCTTCATCCGCATTTTGCAAATCATCAACATGTTCATTATTTGCCTCATTATCCACCTCATGGTTCGGGTAATTGTCATTGTTCTGCTCATTGTACTGCGCATCAAACTGCTCAATTCGACAACCAAACACATCACCAAATTGAGTCTCAGCGGCATCTGCATGGTCAACCACAACTTGTGGGACACCAAACATGTTTCTCCCACCTTCGCTGCCACTCCTTTGGGTGAACACTTGGTTGCTACCACTAAAGGATCCAAATTGTAGGGTATTTTCAGGGGGAGGAATATCATTCCCTAACACATCTCCAGCTGTCCGCTCAATAAGACTGACACATACTTGAGGGATCACTCGATCTTCCCCTAGCATAAACTGGACATCGTCGTCATTGCTTATAAATGTGCGACACGTACTGCCAGGAACTATTGATATTGATGACAAATCAACGTTGTATTTGTTTACATCATAGTTCACAATAGTATGCACGATCGCCACCAATTCATCGTAAGTCAAATTCTTTGACACATACATTCCTCGGTTATCAGATCCAACGAACCTCTGACTTCCGTCGAGTAACTGCTCCCATCGACCGTTGTAAGATATTACTATTCTAATCCGATTCATGAGGCTGTCAAATTAATAATCACAAACCATTAAAAATGACACGATTTCAGTTCAAAAAGGCACGATTTGAAAAGGCCACAATTTCAGTTCAAAAAGTTACGATTTCAGTTCTAAAAGGCACGATTTCAGTTCTAAAAGGCATGAATTTGTAGCAAAAAGGCTCGATTCATGACCAAAAATGCACGACATTTTTTTTTTTAAAAGGCACGAATGAGGACCAAAAAGGCACGATTTTGTAGCAAAAAGGAACGATTTTGTAGCAAAAAGGAACGATTTTGTAGCAAAAAGGCTCGATTCATGACCAAAAAGGCAAGAAATGTTTTTTTTCAAAAAGGCACGATTCATGAGCAAAAATGCACGATTTTGTTTCAAAAAGGCTCGATTCATGAGCAAAAATGCACGATTTTGTAGCAAAAAGACAGGAAATGTTTTTCACAAAGGCACGATTCATGACCAAAAAGGCACGATTTTGTTTCAAAAAGGCTCGATCCATGACCAAAAAGGCACGAATTTGTAGCAAAAAGGCTCGATTTTGTTTCAAAAAGGCACGAAAGGTTTTTCAAAAAGGCACGATTCATGACCAAAAAGGCACGATTTTGTAGCAAAAAGGCTCGATTTTGTTTCAAAAAGGCACGAAAAGTTTTTTAAAAAGGCACGATTCATGATCAAAAAGGCACGATTCATGACCAAAAAGGCACGAAAAGTTTTTTAAAAAGGCACGATTCATGACCAAAAAGGCACGAAAAGTTTTTTAAAAAGGCACGATTCATGACCAAAAAGGCACGATTTTGTAAGCAAAAGGCTCGATTTTGTAGCAAAAATGCTCGATTTTGTTTCAAACAGGCACGAAAGGTTTTTCAAAAAGGCACGATTCATGACCAAAAATGCACGATTGTGTTTCAAAAAGGCTCGATTCATGAGCAAAAAGGCACGAATTGTTTCAAAAAGGCTCGAAAATAAAAAGAAAAGTTCTTACAAAAGGCTCGATTTTGTAGCAAAAATGCTCGATTTTGTTTCAAACAGGCACGAAAGGTTTTTCAAAAAGGCACGATTCATGACCAAAAATGCACGATTGTGTTTCAAAAAGGCTCGATTCATGAGCAAAAAGGCACGAATTGTTTCAAAAAGGCTCGAAAATAAAAAGAAAAGTTCTTAAATTATAACAATGGCTTCAGTTTAACAAAATACTAAAATGCTCGAACTATTCAAACAAGCAGGATGAAGAAATATTACCTTATTTTACTGAAGAAGAAAGTCGGGGCAACACCTTGAACTTTTATTTGTAGAGAGACAGAGTAACTGAGTTAAATCCTACTGACGTTTTTGTTGCAAGTGTGGACAGAGAAAAGACCAAACTGAATAACATAAATCATTAACTAAGGGCAATTTTGGTAGTTCACCATAATAGGTGCCTTTTAAACTTAACTTATTAACCCACTGACATTCTCACCAACTCAGTTTAAAATGGTGACAGTTTCCACCATTTCCACGTATAAGGAGATTATTAATTTATGGAAAATTATCATTTTCCACCTTGAGGCTTACCATATTAGATAAACTGGTCCTTCTAGTTTCAATAATGGCCAGTCAACCCCCTGAAACCCAAAATATTAGTCATTTTACCCCTTTTGTCAAATTTTCCATCCAAAATCCCTTTGACCGTTAATTAAAAAATTAAAATGTCTCCATCAAGAATTGAATCTTTGATCTTGTGGTTAAAAGACAGAAACTCTAACCAACTTGCTACTCCAACTCATTGTTAAAGGTTTATTGATTTAAATGTATATATATAGTTATATAATTTGTTTAAAATAATTTAAATATGTTTATATAATTTAAAATAAACTCGCATTTAATAATAATATATCAAAACAGATTTATGAAAGAGAAAAAGAAAACAAAAGGAACCCATAAATTCTAGAAAATCAAAGCCGTTAATTTTTTTTTATTATTATTTTTTATTTTTTTTCCTTTTCAAAAAATATATTATTTCAATTTGATAAAAATAAAAAAAATAAAAAAAAATTAAAAAAAAACCCAGAAAATCAAATCCCATAAATTGAAAAGGGAAAAAATTTCAAAATAAAATAAAAATTCCTTTTTTTGATTTTTTTTTCTTTTGTTTCTTATTTTCTTATTTTCTTTTTCATAAATCGCTTTTTATATATTATTATTAAATATGAGTTTATTTTAAATTATATATATATATTAGTTTATTTTAAATTATATAAACATATTTAAATTATTTTAAACAAATTATATAACTATATATATACATATACATTTAAATCAACAAAACACTAACAATAAGCTGGAGTACCTTAGTTGGTTACAATGTATGGTTTTTAGCCTAAGGTCAAAGGTTCAATTCTTGATGTAGGTGTTTTAATTTTTTATTTAACGGTCAAGGGGATTTTGGATAGAAAACTTGACAGAATGGGTAAAATGACCAATATTTTGAGTTTCAGGGGGTTGACTAGTCATTATTGAAACTAGATGGACCAGTTTATCTAATATGGCAAACGGATAATTTCCCTTAATTTATATATCAAGTGGGACATATGTGTTTTTTTTAAAATGTATTATCTTATAAATTTAACGAATTATTAATTTACCACATTGGTCCCAAGTCGGGACCGACCAAAAATATTATTTAATCGAAGTTATTAACCAACTAAAGATTCATTGTGTTACACTAATCAAATCAATTAAAAGTTGATTAATTTACTAAAGATACATTTAATCAATTGAGATTCAATATATACATTCAACCAACTAAAGGATTCATTGTGTAATACTAATCTAATCAATTAAAAGCCAACATGGGCGTAGCTGAACTGATAGATGGACGAGCTTGGGATTTGGGAAAATGACTTCCAGGTCAGCAGCTCGAATCCTACCAATGACGAAAGCTTTTAAAAAAATACCTGGTCCCGAATTAATAAATATTGTCAAAAAAAAAAAAAAAAATCTAATCAATTAAAAGTGGATTAATCTACTAAGGATACATTTATACTAGAAAATTATTAATTTATGAAATGAATGGAATCACATATTTATATAAAGTTTTTTTTTTTTTATGGAAGTGTATTATCTTATAATTTAGTCGAAATTATTAATTTATCATATTAGTTCATGACAACAATTAAATCACTTAAATAGCTCCTGAAATCACTTAATTTAAAAGTGAAATTTCACTTTTCCCTAATACAAAATACTTAAATATGAATAAGTTTTGTACTTCCTAAACTATCTTCGTAAATTTTATCGATTTCCAATTTTGTTTTCTCCTAAAACCCTTAAATATATTAGTATTTTCGATTCTCATGTTTAATATCTAACAAACTAGAACATATATATTTTTGTAATTATGCCATAAATGATGTATTTAACATTTTTTCGGGTAATTTTTTTTATACATGATGATTTGTATTTTTATGAATTATTATTTTTTAAATTAAATTATATGAATATTTAAAAATATTTATAAACATTTGAAATATTATTAATAACTATATAATTTGTTATTAAATTACTTGTTTTTAGTTGTTTTTTTAATACATCAATATATATATATATATATAGTTTTTCTATTGCCAGTTCATCATGATATAAAGTATATGATCAGGACGAAGAATGTGGACCATATATTATGAAGAAGTTTTGACAAGTTCATACACTTTAAGTCAAAGTATGTAAATCTAATGGTCCACATTCTTCGTACTGATATAAAATATATATTATTGTCAGTTCAAACTGATATAAGATATATCAGTTCCTTCCTTGCATATAGGTCAGTGGATTTAAATACTTTGACTTGACTGCATGCACTTGTCAAAGCATCTTCATCTTTTAAATCTAATGGCCCACATACAAGGAACGGCCCACATACAAGGAACTGATATATTTTATATCAGTTCGAACTGACAGTAGAAAGACTATATATATATATATATATACAGTCTTTCTATTATCAGTTCGAACTGACAAAAGTTATATCAGTTCTTTGTATGTGGGCCACTGGATTTAAATACTTTGACTGACAAGTGCATACAACCAAGTCAAAGTATTTAAATCCAGTGGCCCACATGCAAGGAACTGATATAACTTTTGTCAATTCGAACTAATAATAGAATTTCTGTATATATATGAGTAATTGACACAAATCCCCCCCAGACTATACCAGCTTTTGCATGTTGCCCCCTAAACTATTTTATTAGGCACTAAACCCCCTGAACTATCACTTATTGGCAATCCTTTGGGTTTTTTTCCCCTGAGAGGGGGCATCTTTAGTCTTGTTCTGCCAATAAGCGATAGTTCAGGGGGTTTAGTGCCTAATAAAATAGTTTAGGGGGCAACATGCAAAAGCTGGTATAGTCTGGGGGGGATTTGTGCCAATTACTCTATATATATATATATATATATATATATATATATAGTCTTTCTACTGTCAATTCGTCCTGATATAAAATATATCAGGATGAAGAATGTGGACTATATATTATGGAGAAATTTTGACAAGTGCATACACTTTGAGTCAAAGTCTTGTTAAAGTATGTAAATCTAATGGTCTACATTTTTCGTCCTGATATAAAATATATCAAGACGAACTGACAATAGAAAAAATGTATATATATATATATATATATCAATTAATTGTTGTAATGGCATACATGTAAAAGTATTGGTCTTTAGTTATTTGTGATTTTAAAAAAAAAAAATTATGTTCCCCGTGACAGTATTGGTCAATTTGTGGTTCAATTGCATTCGGTTGTGGGATGATCATTGTTGTATGTTCGTCAACACTTAGAGTTGGACTGACGGTTGGGCTGGCTTATGCCCAACCTCTAAGTATAAGAGAGCTTGGTGCATTCTTTTTTTTGCTATAGTTTGGTCGATCTGGGAAGCGAGGAGCAATTTGATCTTTAATGGACAGAATTCCTCTCCTGATCAGGTAACGGACGTGGTCTGCTTCTGTGTGGCTTGGTGGTTTAAATGTTTTGGTCGCTGTTCGAAAGATCCGATCTAACTAATCTTGCTTAACTTGAAGGAAAGCTGTGTTGATGCCACCTAGTCCAAGAAACATAGCCTAGATTGTTGGATTCCTCCTCCCCTCGACATTCTCAAATTCAATGTTGATGGCTCGGCGAGAGGTAAGCTGGGCCTTGCCAGGATCGGAGGTGTGCTGAGGGATTCTAACAGCCGTGTCTTATGTTGCTTCTCCCTGTTCATCGGTTCCATCGACTCCAACTCCACTAAGATCATGGCGATCCACAAAGCCCTTGAATCGGTTGTCTCCAATCCGGTGGTTATGAGTCGTAGAGTTGTCATTGTGAGTGACTCCAAAACAGCGGTTTCTTAGACTAACAATAAGGATGATTTCGGTAGCATCAACCATATCAATCTTATCCAGGAGATCAAGGATATCTTGCTCCAGTTTAATAACATCGAGGTCATCTTCAAACCGAGATCGTCTAATTCTTTTGCCGATAACTTAGCGAAAATGGCCTCTGGTGGGAATGGCAAAGGCATTACTTGGAGTAATGTTTGATGCTTGGTCGTTGAATGGCATAGGTCTTTTTTGATGCTTGGTCGTTGTGGTTTGCTGCTGCTGGTTTCTGGCTTTGTTTGGGTTCCCCTGTTTTTATGTTCTCAGGCTTGGTTCTGCCTCCGTTTAGGTATTGTGTGCTTCCCTCGCTGCTATAGCTTTGGCTTTCTGTTTTTGTTTTTGTTTTGTTCCGCGACTGTTTGCGGTTTTTGGCCTTGTTGGCCCTCTTTGCTTTTTGTGCTTGTTTTCTCTATGGTGTGGTTGTGCCCAGGGTCGTCCCCTGCCTGCTTTGTTCTGTTGTTTCCTGGCTTCTCGGCCGTAATAAAGCTTGCTTTTTCAAAAAAAAAAGAAAAAAATATTGGTCATTTTACTCCAACATACTAATGAAAAAATATTTTTTTACTAATACTTAAGAGAGAGAGAGATATGCATCGTACTAGTAATAAGGAAGCCCAATCATCTTCTTTCATCCATGAATACAGGCAAAACAGTATCATGAAATTAATTGCACTAATGGCCGTCATCCAAGAAATGCACTACAAATATCAAAAAAAAAAATGCCAACGGCTGCTGCACTCTTGATGTTATGTTTGTTTCTAGGAAAGCTAATAGGGTTGCCCATAGTCTAGTTAGACTAGCTTTGGCATGTGATGTTGATTGTTTTTGGTTGGAGGACTACCTTCCCTGCGTGGGAGGCTTCTCCATGTTGATTTCGCCCTGACTAGTTATTTTTCTTTTGGTTTACTTGTGTTTTATAAAGACTATTTTCTATAAATAAATAACATTAATAAGATAAATTATAAATTCATTACCTGCAATATATCTTCGGTTTTTGGACAATCTTTAGGCTTACTATCTTCAAAGAGTATTAAAAGTTCCACACCAGCTTTTGAAAAAACAAATACATTCATCGCCCACATCAACGGTGCAAAAATATGTCAAATCAAAATATAATTATATTTAAAAAGAAAAAGAAAATTTTAATAGGATTTTTCATTTCTATTGACGGTATATAAAAAGCAGTGTGAGAACCTTGAGAATTAAAGTTTCAAGTAATTTTTTTGGCTGTTAATTGCACAAAGTATAATGTATTTAATTCCTAAAATAATAAGTTCACCTCAAATCTTTAATTAAAATGACAAGAGTTATTTTTTAAAATATATATATATATATATATATATATCTAGTTTCCTGCATATCGTGCTAATTTATGACATGCACTAAAGCTACTCACACTTGTACGAGGCCGGCACATGCAATATAATAAAAGTAAAGTTCGTTACCACGAGGATTGGGTTGACAAGTACTTAATATGGTTTAGTTATTTCCTCCTAATTTGATAAAATTTGTATTTCTTCAACCTCTCTTAATTTGAGTTGTATTCCCACTAATCTTCTTAGTATTTGAGTTTGAACATGTGAGGACCAATTTGGTCCTTCTAAAAGGTTATAAACTTATTTGGTACTTAGAAAATATATGAGAATTAATTTGGAAAAAAAAAATCGCAAAATCGCAAAGTACTTGAAATAAAAAAAAATAAAAAATTCCTCAAAGTATTTGGTAATCACATTTATTTTTAAGTCAGTATTAAGTGGGTTGTAATTACAATTAGAATATTTTAAAAATCTTATGAGCAATAGTTACCTTAGATGTAAAAATATAGTTATTCTTCTATAAAAAAATAAAATAAATAAATAAACTAGATTTCATTGTCCTTGAAGATCTCTCAAAGCAACATTAGTGTAAGGACTTCCAATTTGAAGTTCAGTCAGCATCTGTTTAGTTTAAGTAATGATGTGAAATATGGCACTACAAATGTTTTCCATATATACATATGTTGTGGATTCGAGATGTATCTATCTACTATGCATCATCATTCTCTTCAAAGCAATAAATACTCTTTTAAATATAGGTTGTAACTTGATGATAAACAATGCACATTCAGTTTGATAATGTTTCAGATTCGAATTGCTAAAAAAACATATTGGAATTTAGTATAACTTGTTGTGTGTATATATATATTTGCATGCTTATATATTTGGACAATAATATATATATCTATGGGAAAGAAGATTTGGATAATCATTTAGAATCAAATATAATGCTTACAAGAGAAAAGAGGATGATGATGTGGGGCTGCAAAATGAAGAATGTTATAGAAGAAGAAAATTAAAAAGGGGTATTATCACTAAAGTCCCTACTTTTTCATTAATTATCACCTTTTTAAACGTCTTTGCTATATTAGTCACTTTAGTCCCTTGTTTTTTTCAAAATACATCACTTTAGTTCATTTGACCAAAAAACTAACGATCAATTAAAACAGAATATGTACAAATACAATTTTACCCTTTATTTTTAATTTTTAATTTTTTCTTTTAGTCCTTCTAGTTTCAATAATAGCTGGTTAACCCCCGAAAAAAAATTAAAATGTCTTCAATAGGAATCGAACCTTCAACCTAAGTTAAAAGCGACAAGCTTTAACCAACTAAGCTACTCAAGCTCATTGTTAAAGATTTGTTGATTTAAAATATATATATAGTTATATAATTTGTTTAAACTAATTTAAATATATTTATATAATTTAAAATAAACTCAAATTTAATAATAATAATATATATAAACATATTTATGAAAATGAAAAAGAAAATAACAAAACAAAATGAAACCTAAAAAATCCAGAAAATCATAGCCGGTAAATTTTTTTCTTTCTTTCTTTTTTTGGATTTTTTTTTTCTTTTTCAAAAATATATTATTTCAACTTGATTAAAAAAAAAAAAAAAAAAACCCCAGAAAATCAAATCCCACAAATTGAAAAGGGAAAAAATCAACACAAAAAATAAAAATAAAAAAAAATTGATATTTATATAATTTAAAATAAACTCATATTTAATAATAATATATAAAAACATATTTATGAAAATGAAAAAGAAAATAACAAAACAAAATGAAACCCAGAAAATCAAAGCCCGTAAATTTTGTTCTTTCTTTCTTTTTTGGATTTTTTTTTTCAAAAAATATATTATTTCAATTTGATAAAACAAAAAAACAAAAAAACAAAAAAAAAAAAAAAACCCAGAAAATCAAATCCCATAAATTCAAAATTTTCTTTTCTTCTTTTTTTTTTTCCTTTTGTTTTGTTATTTTCTTTTTTCATTTTCATAAATATGTTTTTATATATTATTATTATTTTGAGTTATTTTAAATTATATAAATATGAGTTTTTTTTTTTGTTTTTTTTTTCCCTTTTCAATTTATGGGATTTGATTTTCTGGGTTTTTTTTTTTTTTTATCAAATTGAAATAATATATTTTTTGAAAAGGAAAAAAATTAAAAAAAAATTAAAAAAAAAAAAAGAAAATAGTTTACGGGCTTTGATTTTCTGGGTTTAATTTTTTTTTTTTCATTTTCATAAATATGTTTTTATATATTATTATTAAATATGAGTTTATTTTAAATTATATAAATAGATTTAAATTAGTTTAAACAAATTATATAACTATATATATGTTTAAATCAACAAACTTTCAACAATAAACATAGTAGCTCAGCTGATTAAAGCTTGTGACTTTTAACCTTAAGGTTGAAGGTTTGATTCCTATTGGAGGCATTTTAACTTTTTTCAAGGGTTAATTGTATTTTTACATATTTTATTATAGTTGACTGTTAGTTTTTTGGTCAAATGGACTAAAGTGATGTATTTTAAAACAACAAGGGACTAAAGTGACTAATATAGCAAAGACATTTAAAAAGATGACAATTCATGAAAAAGTAGGGACTTTAAAAAAGAAAAGGCCAATAAGAGAGATTTTGCCACGGAAATTTCAGAAGCATACTGTATTATTAAAACTTAATAACTTTATTATCCAATAAAGTTTTTTTTTGGCCAATGACGCAATCAAGTTCAGTTTAAAAGTAAAATTAACTTGAATATTATTTTTGATGAGTCATGATGCACTTGTCCTTGTTTTATACTTATGTAATCTCTTTTTTTTTTGACAATATCTATTAATTCGGGACCAGATATTTTTTTTTTGAAAACTTTCGCCATTAATAGGATTCGAGCCGCTGACCTAGGAGTCATTTGCCCAAACTCAAGCTTGTCAATCTACTAGCTGAGCTACGCCCCTGGTGGCTATCCTTTTGTAATCTTAAAAATAAAGAAACTAGATTTCATTCTCCATAGTAAATATAATTGATTTACTTAATATTATGCTTGTCAACTATTCTTCTTTCTTATTTGATACTACATCATCAGATTAATTATTCATTCTTAAGTCTCTAATCTGGTTTATGCATTTATGAGATTGTTGTTTCAGTCTTATGGCCAGGTTATATATGGTACTATTGTTGGTCTTTTTCTTGCAAGTCTAGCTGCTACTTTTTTTAAATCTCTTAAACCTTGTCAATGCTTTACTTTTTCAGGACTGCAATTTCAGCTGCACTTTGTGAACTTCACAGAATAATGGAGACAAAGTGCAGTAGCAGTACATGATAGGTTGAGAGTCATGAACTAATTCTAAATTATCTGTTACATAGATTATGAACAACAGAACAGATGATGTTCAATATAATATTCTCTAAGAATATATTCCTTTAATTATTTGAGAGTTGAAACAAAAAACTCATAAAATATAAAACATTTTGTCAAACACTCTAGAATTTGCTGATGGCAGCAGGGTTATTATTCGAGTGAATGGGGACTCCAACTCCATTGTCAACAAATATATATAATCATGCCTTATCCATTACAAATTTACAATTAATATGCGCTACCCGATTCATAATCATATCTATAAGAACAAATAAGGGAGGCTGCGCTGGTTGCCATTCCAGGCTTGTACACAAGTTATAAACTAAATTCATTCAATTAAGGATCACTGCAATCTGTGTTAAATCTGTAAAATGTACTTGTATAAGCATGCAGGCGTGCTCATGGGAGAGAGAGAGAGATTTTGAGGCAACACCTGAAGGGTAGGGTTGGCTCGGCCCCTTACGCGTGACGCCATCCAAATTGGTGAAAACAATGCAAGGATTGATGGCCTCACAAAAAGCTAAAAACAGTACTTGGGTGTGTTTGAGTGGGTAGCATTTTCATTGCTTTTCTTCTTACAGTAGTCTTTCGTATTATGAGCCACTACCACCTCCACCAACATTTGTCCTCTTTCTTGCCTCTTTCATTCTCTTCTACACTTACCGGAACCCTTTCACACCACCCCCCCCCCCCCCCCCCCCCCCCAAAAAAAAAAAAAAAAAATCACATGCTCTTGATCACCTCATTTGGTACACCTGATGACAGACTTATTACTTCTTCTTGTAGCAGTGAATTATATATATATATATATAGATAGATTCATATATATTAGTTTTAGTTTGTTATGTTCCTTGTCTGATTCTGATTCATATATCAGGTGGGTTTTTTGGTGGGGTTCTCAAACCATTAACATATAAAGTCATGATTCAGCCTTTAATTTGTCTCTAATGGACCATCATCATGTGGATATCTTTTTCACATATGTATTTTGTTTAACCTGATTTTAATTATATGCGGCGAGAAGACTATATATTCAATGTTAATGTGAATGTGTGTGACTGTAATTTAAGCTAAGTGAATTGGAATATAAAACTGTTAAAATATGTTATTGCATGGTCTGCATACATCTCAAGATGGGAAACAAAGCACAGTAATTAAGTTGATATTAAGGAAAATAAATAACTATGATCATCTGATCAATGAAGCAAGTCTACAGAATTTGAAATGGATATGTTTGTTGATGTAGCAGCTCTGAGATGAGCTGTGTTACAGGGGACTTCTTGAAGATCTCTCAAAGCAGCATTAGTGTAAGGACTTCCAATTTGAAGTTCAGTCAGCATCTGTCGAAGATCAGAGGCTTCTTCCTTGAGCCTTGCATTCTCCTGGAGAACACGGTCATGGTACTCTGATGCATGATTCAACTTGTCTATAAGGTTGTGATTTTCTGTCCGAAGACGAACAACTTGTGACCATAGCTCATCAAGGTGCTTCTGTTTCCTCATCCTAGACCTCCTAGCAGATTCTCTGTTGGAAATCATTCTCCTCTGCTTCCTTTCGTCGATGATTCTAAGCTGTTGTTCCTCAGCTTCATCAGAAGTACTAGAATTGTTGCTCAGACTAGAGGATTGTGAAGTGAATTCATGAGGATTGAGAGAATTTGGAAAGTTGCTCATCAACAGACTGTTGAGGTGGAAGTTTGATATGTTAGTTTGCAACATGTCAAAACTTGGTGGGATTGGATCAATTGGGTTCTGATAGTAGATTCCTGCAGTCATGAGCTGATCAACTGGAATCATGGCTCTTAAATATCAGAAATGGTATTTTTGGAGGGTTAATTTGTGTGATTAATGTTGAGTGCTTGTTGTGGCTTTCACATGGTAGGAGAGGCCAGCATGAGCAATGGAGGGATTTTATAGGATGAAAAGGGCAAATGGAGTGGGTCCACTTTCAGCAACTAAGTAAATAGGAGAAAAACTTACCTGGGACAGTCTCATTGACATGTCAATGTCAACGTCAATGAGACCATCCAATGAAAGTAAGCCTTTGAAAATATATTTTTATATTTCCAATATAAATAGTGCATTTTCATCGGAAAGTCTCACTAATGCAAGTTTTTCTTACAATAGTTGAATTTAAGTAATGATGTGAAATATGGCACTACAAATGTTTTCCATATACATGCATGTTGTGTATTAGAGATGTATCTATTCACTCTGCATCATCATTCTCTTCAAGGCAATAAATGCTCTTTTAAATACAAGTTATAGCATCGACTAATGTAGCTTGATGATAAACAATACACATTTAGTTTGATAATGTTTCAGATTCGAATCGCTAAAAAAAACATATTGGAACTTGGTGTAACTTATTGTGTGTATATATATGTATGTATATTGCATGCTTATATATTTGGACAATAATATATGTATCTATGGGAAATTAATGAAGATTTAGATAATCATTTAGAATCAAATATAATGCTTAAAAGAGAAAAGAGGATGATGATGTGGGGCTGCAATGATTCAAAATGAAGAATATATGTTATAGAAGAAGAAAATTAAAAAAGAAAAAGGCCAATAAGAAATGGTGTTCTAAGTCCAAATCTCTCTAGAGAGATTTTGCCATGGAAATTTCAGAAGCATACTGTATTATTAAAATTTAATAACTTTATTATCCAATGAAGTTTTTTTATTGGCCAATGACGCAATCAAGTTCAGTTTAAAAGTAAAATTAACTTGAATATTATTTTTGATGAGTCATGATGCACTTAATCTAATATTGAAGGGACCCTCACGGCCTCACCCTCTCTCTCTCTCTCCCTCTCTCACTTAACATCAAGTACCTAAATCTAACACTCTCATTTTCTAAATCTTTCATTGAACTGAAACATCTGCACAGATTCCTTTGGTGATTATTATACTTAATTGGCTTGTATCTCCTTTCTCTAATTAATTGGTCTTTGCTAAATCAAGTCAATCTGAAGCTTATGCGTGGAAAATTTATCACCACAACTTCTACTTTCATTACTTTCATGACATCAAGTACTAATGTCAAACTCAAACACACTCTTTCATTTTTTTTCCTCACATTTCCACATACAAGTATTAAACTTTCGACTACTAAATAAGCATGCATGATCGAGCTTATAGAATTAAAATTATCAAATGATATAATTTTTTTTAAATGTGCCTGATTTAGTGATATATAATAACTATCAAGTTCAAGATTTGTTTATTTATTATTATATATATATATATATATATATCAGTTTTTCTATTGTCAATTCGTCCTGATATGTGTGGACTATTAGATTTACATACTTTGACTCAAAGTGTATATACTTGTCAAAACTTCTCCATAATCTATGGTTCACATTCTTCGTCTTGATATATTTTATATCAAGACGAACTAACAGTAGAAAGACTAATATATATATATAGGGTTCAAAAATTATATAGCACCTCTTTAAGATGGAATTTTAAAAGTATCACTCCTTTAATAATTAAGTTTAAATGGCACCTAAAATGAGTTCCTTTCAAAAATGCCCCCCACTGTAACTAATTTGAATTTTTTTTTTTTCAAAATCCTCTATTGTCAATGGAGATGAAAGACCTCCATCGGAGGTCATTTCAGCCTCCAATGGAGGTCGAAATCAGCCTCCATTGGAGGTTTCAAGGAAGAAGATGAAAAACAAAATTGTAAAATTTCATTTTTACACACAAAGTCTCAAAAACTATATAAAATAATAATAAATAAATAAAAGTCTCAAAAATTTTCATTTTTGTCCAGAAAGTCTTGAAAATTATCAAAAAGTCTCAGAAACTACCTGAAAAGTCTCAGAAACACCTGAAAAATCTCAAAAATGACCTAAAAAGTCTAAAAAAATATCTGAAAAGTCTCGAAAATTTCTGAGACTTATTGGACAAAAATAAAAATTTTCAATTTTTTTTTTCATCTTCTTCTTCGAAATCGACTTCCAATAGAGGTCGATTTCGACGCCCATTGGAGGTTGAACAGACCTCCAATAACCTCCATTAAACAGGCCTCCAATGGAAGCCGATAAGGAAGATGAATTTTTTTTTTTTTGAAAAACTAAAAAGTAAATAAAATATATATATAAGCAAGGGCATTTTTGAAAGTTCACTTACTTTGGTGCCTTTAAAACTTAAGTTTTAAAGTGGTGACACTCGTAGAACACCAACTCAAAAGAGTGATAAAACCTCTCTCTCTCTCTCTCTATATATATATATATATATATATAGAGGAATTGTTCATTATATTTTATAGATTACTGTATATTTTGTTAGATTTAAATACGACACATCACCAGTTGGCAACTGATCTATCTCCATCCACCACCTATAAATACCATATGAAAATTATAATATTTTATATATGTCTATACTAAAAGGAGGACAATATCTTATGATCACTTAAAGAATATAATCAGTTATTTATTTATGACTATATAGTTTGTAAGCTTTATCTAGTTGTGCCCCACCTGCATTATAATCAGTACAAGATACATAAATAATTAAAGAAGATTAGATCAAAAAAGTTTAGACAAATCTCAGAGGCAGCAACTTGCAGACGCAAATGTTTTGTGCCATATATATTGATCGAGTTCCATATTTTTTTATTTTTTATTTTTGAAAGAGGAGTTCCATATATTCTAATCACACCAATATTTTATATTTATATATAGACTTCTATATATTAACACAGTTTAGGTGATTCCCCACTACTGAAGTTCCCTTTTGTCTCTAAATGCTATTGGAAGATTAGATAAGACTTTGAGATTAATTAAGAAAAAGAAATTTTTATGAAACCATTAAAGATACTCATAGAAATTAATCTTTTGCATTGTGATCACGATAATGGTATCATTTGCTGGTAGGGATGAGCATTTATCCCTGGGGATCTAAATCCCTCACTTCCCCATCCCCATTCCCATTTCCCCATTTTCCCTACAAATTTATGGAAATGGGACATTATATATAATATGTTAGGGATTATCCTCTAAACCGATGAACGCGGAAACGCCGTGCCTAATATACGCCCATAACTCATAGTAAATAATAACGTCAATAAGCAAAAAAATAAATGAGAGAGAATAAAACAATCATAACACAAGATATACGTGAAAAACCAAAATCAGGTAAAAAACCACGGGCTGTCAGGACGACAGAGAAAGTTCCACTATATGATAAATTGTTACAACCATATACTTCAGGATTCTCTCTCACACCTAATCCCAAACCACACTCACAAGATCCTCACCATGAACCCCACAATATCCCCTAGGTCTCCCCTAAATATCACCCACAGATCTCATACTTGATCCACTGATATTCCCTTGGATCCCTCCTCGGATATTCCTTTTGGGTCTCCCCGGATCTCACTCACACTCTCTGATGTTACATGGTGTTCAACTCACACTTTCAACCTAATTACAAGGTTCTATTTATACTAGTTACAGAGAGTATAATATAAAAGGAAATCCTACTCCTAAACGTACAAGACTTACTTGTTCCATATAAATACTATTTCATTTTATGATAAGTCTTCTTGTAAAGAGTAAATCATTTTCCTTCAAGCACAAGAATTTCCAGAAACAAACTACTTCCTTTTCCGCTGAAGATTTCCCGTTTCACGTATGCTTATGATTGACTACGATTCGGGTCACGGTTGTACACCCGCTTCCTAAACCGTTACAAGTCACCTTAAATTACATCGCTCAGAATACCGCGATCCATACGCTGAAACAAACCTTGAAACCCACTGTCCAGCCACGACCACTCTCGCCAACGTTGTGGCTTTCACAGCGCCACACACAGCGCTCTTCACTAATCTTCGAAGCAGTGCTCGACCGCTCCCATAACCGCTCTCAAAGTCAAAGCGGTATGGAGAGCGGTTCTCTTCTTTCTTCAGTTCTTCATCCTCTCTCAAACACCGCTTTCAACTCCCAAACGTTATCCCACATCTTCCAGGAAGTACCACATCAGTTGAGTCTTGTTTGGTTCACATTTGGTTCGCTTAGGAATACAAGTCAAAACCTAACATAATATATATAATATTTTTATTCTTCTATTTTACTAAGTATATATACATCTTTATAACATAAAAAACATAACCCTAAATCATAAAACTTGTCTAATAGACTTTATTTTGTAATGGATTTTATTTTGTATTTGAATTTATGATGGATTTTGTATTTTTCTAGTATGTAATTTTTAGTTAAACAGGGAAAATGGGGAAGATGGGGAAATGGGGGGGAAACGGGAAAACAGGGAAAAATGGGAGAAAACGGGAAAAATAGGGAAATGGGGATGGTGATGGGGGGACCTCCCCCCAAAACTCCCCCATCCCCATTTTCCCCAAATGGGGGGGGGGGGGGGGGGGGGGGGGGAGGGGAATGTTTCGAAATTGAGATGGGGATGGAGGGACTTATATCCATCCTCATCCCCAAATGCTCATCCATATTTGCTGGCAACTGTCATGACTGCCCTGATAAATGATAATGATGCCATCACTTTGATGGATTAAAGGCGTATTTACTAATCATTAATGAATATAAAAGGGAATCAATTTTCATCGGAATAAACTTATTCCAAATTTATGTGCGGTCCACGTAATTTGGTTCCCAATTTTATTTTTATTTTTTTAGTAAACAATATATAATCGCAAATCAAGAATTGAATTCATTGTGATTTTTGATTTGTTAACACGCAGTAAGTGTAAAATGAAATGTACAGATTATCAAACTAGAGGGATTGTATGGTGGCTAAGATTCCTAAGCAGTAGTTTTCTGCAAGAAAATTCTATAAACTTTTATAATTTTTATTCAATTTTATTCCTCATATATTCATTTAAAAATAGGATAAGATATTTTTATTTATATTTATTTTTTAACATATTTTTCATTTGACTTTTATTATGTGTGGATTGCCCTAATAAACTGAATTAACTGAATTCAACACTTTGATCCATCGCTATAATTTGCTGAAAATATATTCAGATTTAGTCCTCATATATATAGCAGAAACTTAAAAGAATAGAAGATGTCATTGTCAATATCATCACAATTCACAGGTACTGCAAGCCCCTGCAAATTTCTTTATAAGTTGATAAATGCATTTTGGTTGTTAATCTTAACAACGTACACTATCTAAAGAATGGTCGTCAAGTAGTACTGATCAGAAGTCTGAAATACTTACTGGCAATCCTTATAATTAAGCTTATAACAGTATAATAACTTGACTTTACTGTTTTGATCAGAGATTTATATGATATATGCAGTGATTGCTGAGTACGTATACGTGTATGGTAGTACAAGGCATGAATGACCGAAAAGTATAGTCTTTGTGGGTAAAAAGAATCACATAATTGCTGGAATTGGGTTGGCTTGTGAGTACCCTACGTACCCCTAGTATGTGCCATTCTGGAAGGTGAAATGACTCATTATACTGGCAGACCACACGACATTATTTCTGTAAGGTCCAGCTCCAGAAACCAAGACCTAAAAGTTGACCCAACTCAACTGTGAATAAAAATAAATAAATAAAACAAATGTTGAAGCGTGCCAATTTTTGGTGAAGTGGGAATGTGAGAATTTTCATGTGAGTATGTGAGGTACGTGGCAAGAGGAGGCGTTAGCTAGGTAGGAAAAAGCATGAGGTGGGTTTGATAAGGAGAAGAATATAAAAAAAATAGAAAATAAGAAAATAAGATATAAATGGAGAGAGAATGGCATTTTCGGCCAAAACAGAGAACGGAGAGCGCGAGAGTTGAGAAAGAAAAGAAGAGAAGTTGATCCGGTAGCAATATATAGAGAGAGAGAGATAGAGATATAGAATATGAGATTGGAAAAGAATTAAGGTGCAGATGAGATACATTTAGGAATGGATTCAGGAAGTGACGAAATCAGGAGAGAACCCAGTTCCAAAACAGATTTGAGCACATAGTTCTGTGAGCGGATAGTTTTTATTTTTGAATTGTATACTATGATTTGATTAATCATTAGCTGAGTGGGATTAGCAATATTGTAAAACATGTGGTCCTACCATTAAAGGAAAAAACAAAAGATCAAGCAATGAAGATAGAAAAAGAAGAAAAGAATTCTAGTCGTCTTTAAAATGAATAACTTTGATATTATACATGCCTAGGCTAAGGTGTAGCTATGGCTAAAATGCAGACATAGAAGCGAGAGGGCACCATGAAAGTGCTAGGTACGGAGGGGGACTCGATTGAACAGTCAACCATTTCGTTTTGAACAGAGCGAGCGAGTTCACACAAATATATAGTTGTGGTTAGTGGGTCCATTTTCACCCCCCAAGTGTGCCTCTCTTGGTGCCGCCTGCACCACCCACCCTTCCACTTATTTCCACAACCACAAACCTGTCAACTCAACTCAACCCACCCACACCCTTCTCACACACCCCACACCCCACGCTTTGTTAATTCTCGGTATTTGATTAACGCAGACTCAAATTAACCTCAAATATTATCAGACCGAATAAACGTCTATCATTTCCAATCAAGTTGGTAAGAAGTGTATGTGCAAGCTTCAATACGTGTATTTGGCCATGATAAATACTGTACGTTAATGGAGCATAGTATATATTTTACACATGTATTTGGTGTTGGATGTTAATTATATAATCAAATGATTGCCCAAATTCAAATATTGTTTGAAGTAGCAATGTCTGACAGAAGTTTCTGAAAATTGTATGTGACCACCGGCCACTACATCATCATCATCATCTTCTTCTATCTTCTTCTTCTGCTTATAAATATAATAAATTGATCAATCACATATGAAACTTGCAACTTTTGGTACCATCACCTGTACCATTGTCTCCACTTTCTCCCCACTCTAACAACCCAACTTTTCCTTCCAAATTCTTTCACGAGGTCATCACCAACACATTTTCATTTGATTGGCTCAAAATGGATAAGCTCATCATCCTCTTTATTGCTCTCTCCTTCTAAAATTTCTCACCCCCACAACAAGTATACTTAATTAGTTTTGTTTTATTAATTATAATTATGTTGGTTGTATATAAAATCTTTTCACATCGATTGATCACGTACAGCATTTTGTCTTCATAAAATATAGTGATGGGTGGGTGGTTTCCCTTTAGAATAATAATAAGTAGCACGCATATTGTTTGTTCTTGCTCACGTAAGCTAGCTTATTATTAATTAAGGTCGTAATCCACTATCATTGTGGATATTAAAGTTGGTTTAGGTGTTGTAACACAAATGTTTAGGGTGTAAATTAATTAACTACATTTTTTATGATCTAATACGTACTATATATACCGTGATGTTTAATTAGTTTAAAAATTCAAGAGCCATTCATATATATATATATATATATATATTGATCATTGGATATATATTTTTCTTGATGATCATGAGATCGATATATGATTGGTCACCTTCATATTCTTCCTAGTACAATCCTAAAGTCACAATGTTGCCAAATATGCAACCAGTAGACGTGCCACAGTACTCAATCTCTATCTCTCTATAAAGATGCATGCATTTTCTGAAAACGAATGGAAATTGAGAGGTTGATATGGGTTAGCTAATCCGTATCTGAAATATTAATTTTTTTTTAAATATAAATTCCAATGAGAATGATTAAGAGGATTCTGAACAAGTTTAAACCACAAGCTATAAGGCTTTGTTGGCTCCACCCATAAACGAGCTAATTCAACGGTGACATCAAATACATCACTAGAAACTCGACGCTGGAAGGAGTTATCATCATCATCTTTGAACCTAACCCAAAAAAGTGGTGCAATTAACCACACGTCCACCTCTAAGCTTTTGGTGTCTCCATTTCTAAAATAATTGAACCACATATTATTAATCAGTATATATTTATTAAATAACTTAAATGAATTTGGGTTAGCTAAACCATGGTTCTAACTTAAATACTTAATTTATGGCTAGCAGAGTAGATCATCCAAATATGGCCTGATCCATAAATTATTGTATTTAATATAATTAAAAATCATTATATATAAGATATGAATTCAGAGATGTGATTAATAAATCGATCCCATGGAACCCTAGTGCATCTAATACCTTGAAAGATATAAATCAAAATCATAATTTCTATTTAACGGGACCTCCTCAAAAGATAATTTTAATGCGATCAATTTATCCTCCCTTTTTTGCTATCCATAGTGAATTGTCCACTCTTTGAAGTGTGATTTCTATGTTATGTATTGCCTTACCTAAGAGCATACTCAATTGTTAACCGAATTTAATACGATATATTTCAGATAGGGCGCAGTAACTAATTGAGAAAATGTGGCTAGCGAAAATCTATGTACAATATATTTATTCATTAGTTGTTTATTAAATTATTATACTTCAAATCTGAATTTTCATTCAAATTAATGGTCAAAAAGGATAAGCAAATAATTATTTGCAATAGAAATTATAGTGCTTGATGATGTTCAAAGTAGTGGGAGGGTTGTGAAATGATTTCAGAGATATACTTTATCATGTTGACCAAAATTAATGCAAGGTGATGAGAAAATGTTCCCAGAAAATGGAACCTCATGAATTGCAGTCTCGTCTTTGCTAAAATATTATCATCTCAGAATTAGAAAGTGAAAGTGGTAATTCACAGGACAAAGCAAAACCACTCGTCAGAAGTAAAGCCATAAAATAAGGTCTTTGGTGGCAATGAGTGCAGTTTTTTTATTGCACCTGGGGACACTTTCAGCCCTACTGCCTTTACCATTCAACTACTTTTTTTTTTCTTTGGATTTTTCCTCATTTTTTATTTTTTTTTAAACTTTGGAGATGTGGATTTGAACTTAATAACATAATATTAGTTGAGTTCATATATACGTGGTTACCATCGGACTCGGACTATACGTGAGATCACTTTTAAATCTTTTTTAATGCTCCACAACAACATTTATAATTAAATTATCCAGTTTCTCTATTATGCTACTAGGGTTTGTGATATCACTGGTTATTCATTTAAAAGTTGCAGAATTAAAAGAAAATTCTTGATGATCTTGATGATGGATTGATGATAAATGAGTTCAAGTACTCCACACCAAATTAATTAATTAATCAACTGTTCGAAAGTGTACTATAAGATTGGTACTCCTTATTATAATTTATTTAATTAATTGTTTTGTTGTTAAGATCTGATTTGAGGACTTCAAATTCTTTAATTTCCACAGCTAGTCCTATTGCAATACATATATACCTTTATCTTCCTAAAAAACTGAATTTCTACTTGAGTTATAAAAATAAGCAAGGCTTGTTTAACTTCATTAATTCAGATTTTGATTTTAACAAACAAATCCATGACCATGTGTACCTTGTACAAGCATCAAGAAAACTGACATATATAGCTAGTCTATTACTTGAACTTTTTTAAGTCATGAGATGTGTTGGACCCCAAACATCAACAATTATCAATTCTAAAGGAATATGATAAACTGTTTTTGAAGAAGAAAATGGAAGTTAATTAAGAGATTTATCAAGTTGACTAGCACTACATAAATAAGAATCTTTAGGAAAAAAAGAAACATAAGGTGTCATTAATTGTAATTGAGAATCTGTTTTCAAATTTTAGAGGAGGGATGTCCCAACCTCATGTGCCACAATTGCAACACTGAAATATCATTTTCACCTTATATATATATATAGTCTTTCTATTATCAGTTCGTCCTGATGTAAATCTAATGGTCAACATTTTTCGTCCTGATATATTTTATATCAGGAAGAATTGACAATAGAAAAATTGTATATATATTTACACAAGAACTGTGACACACTTGTTTTGAAACAAAACAATGGATTATGCAAAGTATTTAATTTACAGAATTAGAAGCTCTTGTACACAGGAGAAGAGTGAGTAAAATGTCTTGATGAAACAACTGGAAAGCTTGGACCACCACTTTTTATCATAAGTTTAATATTGAGCATTAAAATTTTGATAAAAGGAATACAAAAACATTTAATAGCTTTAAAAAAAAAAATACAACCAAAATCACGTGTCAAATCTTTTTCTCTATGTTCCATCATTTCTCTTAAGACCCGAATAACAACAACAACAAGATTCAAGTCCTCAATTTCCAAAATATTTTTTTCATAGCAACCAAACAGACTAGAAGAATAACCCACGAATAATTTAAAGAATAAAACATAAAGCAAATAACAGAAAGCCAACAAAAATAAATAAAACGATCAAATCAAAAGTCGGAAATTCCATAGTTAGTCAATCCTTGAAATCCATTAATGGAGCTTCATGTTTCTCAGTTTTAATTATTTGTTTTCTCATTCAAGACTTTTATCAAACATCTAGTTTTTTTTTTTTTTTAATTAATTAATTTATTTATTTTATTTAAAGCAAGAATTTATTGAGGTACAAACATGCCAAGCCAAAGCACAGGTAGGAAGAACAGGCGGGCACACCCAGCAGAACCAGCCCCAAACCAACACGACAACCAACCATACAACACAAAAACAAGAACTCAGCAAAAAGGGCAACAAGGCAACAACACATCACAAAAACAAAAAGAGAGCCGAAGACCCTAAAAACAACAAAGAAAACAAAACAGACCCAAACAGCTACAATTTAATCAAGTTGAACAAAAATTGAATAGAAATTGTACCTTGAGCAATTACAGTCAACTTAAATTGAAGTGGGTTGAAGATGGGTTGAAATTGGGTCACAAACGAGTTGTGTTACAAACAGGTCGAGGTCAACCTAGGTCGTCGGCTATCAAATCGTCGCCGGAAAGCACCTGTTTCTTCTTCGCCGGCGTCGCATGATCCAGTCCTTTCCTTTCTTCCTCTCTTTTTCTTCTTCTTCGTCGACGTCTGGTTAGTTCAGCCAGCTGATTCTTCTTCGTCGGCATCTGGTCGGCGTCACCCTTATCTCGTCGTCATCGCGCGGTTGTCACCTCTTCTCCGATCACCTCCGCCTCTCTCACTGTAGTTGAAAACGATGGTTCTTATTTTTTTTTATTGATAATGGTTCTTATTTTTTTAGGTTTATGTTCGTAAAAAAAATAATAATAATAATTTAGGTTTACTTTCACAAACAAAATTGTTTTTTTTTTTTTAAAAAAAATGAGCATTTTAGACTTTACAACTTACACCGGCTTAAAAACAATAACTTAATTTTTTTTTATTAAAAACAGTAATCCATTTATTAATTTGACTACTTTTACAAATGTCCCTATTTTAATTTTAGTAAAGACCACTATGAAATCACATCGATTTGAATGAATTTTGATCTAAATTTTTTTGTTGATGATAAGTTCATCGAAATCTACCTATAAATAAAATTAAAGAATTTTTGAAGCACTAAAACTATTTTTCTTAAATTTCCTATATTTTGCCCATTTTTCTGATGCCAACATATTTGAAATAGTCGGGATAAATGTTTCTAATACTTGAAATTTTTTTTAAATTTTATTCATAGGTAGATTTCAATGAACTTATCATCGTCCATAAAAAAATCAGATCAAAATTCATTCAAATCGAGATATATATATATATATATATATATATATATATATATATATATATATATATATAATGTTATTGCATATTTGTAATTGTACAAACATTATATATTTCCACACACTTTTCCACGGATAAAAATGGAAGTAACTTAGCATAATGTAACATGTTGCTTTTGTACCAGGGCTTACTTATAGGTTTAATGCCCTGGTACACTTTTCCACACATTTAGCATAATGCATATTTGACGTTAAAATTTAAAAAAAACTTTTTTTTTTTGGCTTTTTGGCTTTTTGGCTTTTTAAAAACATATGAATTATCTCAACTACCCATTATAAATTTTAGATATTCCACCATACAACTCTTTCATTATAAATATATTATCAACACTTTTTTTGTAATTTACACAACAAAAAGTTATTTTAAAAAATACATTGTCAATACCTTTTTTATAATTTATACAACCAAAAGTTTTTTTTTGGTTAAAAGTTCTACTCATTATATAAAAAGTTGGTTTAGTTTCTCTTATATCAAAATATATACCATATACCGAATCAATCTAAAAAATTTATACAATTCACCTCAATCAATTCAAAAAATTATACAATTCACCTTAATCAATTCTGTTACTGTAAAATTTTCTTCAAAAAAATATCTATATTTCTTCTTAAGAGAAGGGACACATAGGCCCAGTTTGGAAATGCTTCTTGAACTGCTTTTGGGGCCAAAAGTGATTCCAACCTGGGCCTAGGGTGTTTGGTAAAATTTTAGGGAAGTGCTTTTGGTCACTCTTGGCTTCCCCAATAGCAATTTTGAGAAGCTATTTTTTGTAGCTTTTAGAAAACTGCTTCCCAGGAAGCAGTAATAAAAAAGCAATAGATTATTGATATATACGCAATACATATGGCAATAGATAAAAAAAAAAAGTAATAATATGTTATGGTCACATAAAAATAAAACAATTTATTTATTTAGTTTATAACATGTTTATGGTCACACAAAAATAAAATAAATTATTTATTTTCAAAACATCTTCGATATTCATTTATGTCCTTTCTAATAATTTTGCACAGTCAAACACTTTTTACTTACAGTTTACCAAACACATTGAAATTGCTTTTGGTTCTTACAACACTTTTAAAAACTAGTTTACCAAACACTCAGTTGATTCTTTTCACAACATAATCAAAAGCAATTCCCCCCACAGCATAGCAATTCCAAACTAAGCCTTGGTTTAGTTGTCTGATGGTGAAGGTGGGTTTAGGAGGCTTAACTGTCATGTATGTTTAATTAGACTATCTTGACTTCAACCTGTTGAAGTAATGCTTAAGTGGGTATTGTGTATGTGTTGTGACTGTTGTTTATTGTCATCCTCTTATAGATTTTAATTGACCTGATTTGGAAAATAAGAGTGGTAGGGTTATTAACCTATATTGGCATCTGTTTTGTAGTTTGCAAACACCGGTGGCACTGCATTGGTGACAATTGAGGTCAACATAAAAAGTTGGTATTCCATGTCATATTATATATAATATACCCATCACGCTATCATTTTCATATTATTCAATAATATTTATATAATTTTTATCAAAAAGTCATTAAAAAATACATTAATGGAAAGGTGATAGTATGAGGTAAAAAACCGATCTCCTAATAAGAAATTCATGTACCCACACAGTTTATTTTAAGGTGGATATTCATCGAGATGGTATTTTTTATACAAATTGGTATTAAGGATTGTAATGAAAAATTCATCCCCGACCCGTACCATTGACATCCCTATATATGATTGGATGGTGCGCGTGGATTATAGCGTTTAGTGTGGTTGCGCGTCGTTTTCAGGCATTGTTGACTGGCTTTACTCGCCGACACTGCTCTGTTACTCGGTCCAGAACACCAAGCCCGTGAGTGGAGCCCACGCTACATCATCAGCAGAGCCTCTTACTTTTTGGGCTTTTTATTTCTTGGGTTGAAATTTGCTCTCAAATACCCAATTTTAATAAAAATGTGATGCGGGATTGCGTAAGTTCGGATTAATACATGTGTAAATTGGGATTTCGTGTGAAAAAACGTAAGGAAATCTAACACATGATAATTTTTGAACATGTTACATAATTTTTGAATAATTAAATATTGTTATGGTTAATGGTTGAACTAATAGTTAATAGAGGATCATCAACAGAGGAGTAATTTGCAGAAGATGTTACCTGACTGGGTAGATGAGATATCATAATCATATATTTACAATAGTTGATTATGCACTAATTAACAAGAAATATGAGCTTTAAATCAAAGCAAAATATGTTTATGGTTGGAAACAGGAGATAGGAGTGTTGAAATATCATTCTCTGGATGATCAAAGCAGATATGGCTGGCCAACCTATTTTTTTTCTTTTTAAAGCTGACATCAATCGGGCACAATCTGAAATGCAACTCTCATTATTGAGAGGGATCTTCCCACATAATGTAGAACTCGAACCGTCTATGATTAAAGTGAAGTAGAAGATTATGTATTATAAACTTTGGATAAATTCCTAATTTTATCAGATCTTTGCGATGTATTTTTCACTTTTGAGGTTGGATTTTGACTGCCCTACTGCTGCCTTCCCTTGTATTTTAAGCTTCCAGAATTCATTTGGAGGGCTCAGCAATTGCCACTCAACAAATGATTAATGTTTTCATAACCAACAGAGAGGCTGCGTGACTTCAAAGTGTCACCAACCATTCTGCTCTTGGAACCACATAATCAACCTGACAACAATTCACCAGAAGATGACTAAATCTTGTATGAATTTTCTGTTTCTTCAAGATTTGAATCATTCAAGATCTGATGATCTCATCACCTGAATAATATTTTTATTGCAATCTTCTTTTTAGTTTATGTTACTTCAGTTTCAAGATCTCCCATCATTTTCAAGTGCCATGTAGAAAAGGAAAACGCATCAATAACAACTCTATTCTAAAAAAGGCATATACAAGGGTCAAACAATAAAAAATGACATTTACAACTTTACATATCAAGCTGAGAAAGAGACTAAATATAAACCTACATTGTCAGTTATAGCCAGAGGAGACTTATCGAGACTATGAATCCGATTTTTGATCAGAATCTGCTGTGGCCTGGACTTGAGAAGCATATTGCAAGTTCCAAAGGACGTCCTCAAACGAGGGACGCGATGATGGTTCGGGACATGTGCATTTGTTTGTGATAGATACCACAATAGATAATGACTCTTGGGTGCAAGTGGTTAACACAACTGGATCCACAATTCGTCTTCGACCATCCTGGCTGCCAAAGGATGCCTGTGAATTATGACACCATATCTAATGTAAGCCTAGGCAAAAATGTGTCTAATAGAAGTATCATCCAAGAAACTAAAGTGATTGAAAAACCATTAAGGGATACAGGCAGCCTAATCACTAAAATATTTCTCTTTCATCTGGATTGGCTTAAGTTACGAAGCAAAGGTAAGAACCAAGAATTGTCATCGAGTATTGTAATGCTAATGTTCCATGAGCAAATAAAAGCTTATGCGTACCATTTCATTGAGCAGAAACGCTTCTCCTTTTCCAGTTACTATAGGCCCGACAAGAGATTCGAGTAATATAAATCCAAAGTTGTAAACATCGTCCTCTTGCTTGGTTTTTTGGCTGCAATAGGATGTAACAAAGTTAACTTTATATACAAAACTCTAACTAAATGAGTCTCAACCATGATCCAACAGAGGGAAAATTTCAATATATTTTTTTCAAGTTTTGGCCATAAGGTTTCTTCATTAGACTTTCAGCCACAGGTTGCTTAACAGTTTCGAGCTGACTATACAAGACTATTAACTAAAATAGTCAAATCCTGGACATCAGACAAGCTACTGCATTTGAATTCTCTACCAGAAAATTAAAGGGCATTACCAGCACTGCACTGGTGCAACAAAATCAAAGATAAAAACCATTATAACTATTGACAAAAAACTGATGGTGGGTAGTGATAAGTGAATAGTAACATGAAAGCATTGCTAATATCAATGTAAACGGTGTGATGCAGTGATGGTAACGGTGGTAGTGTGTATAGCAATGGTACTAATAGCAGCACTCTAGCAAAAAGCATACGAGGCACCAATGGTGGTGTCGGGAATTATATGACATAAATAATCATAGAAATGGGGGAGGTGGTAGTAACGTAAAACTATTATTTGGACCCTAACAAGCTTAAGCTTTGTGTTTAGTGGTAACTTAACATGTCATTCGTAAAATATGAATTATTGGTTAATGCATCTTCTACTTGCAACCTAATTGAAATTTGAAATGTCCTGCATTTTTTATTTATTTTAAGTTTTAGTTTTTATATAGATTAATGGCAGTAGCTTCCAAAATTACAATATCCCTCTAACATGAAATATTTAATAAGGATCCATACCATGATTTTGGGCCTTCTCCTTTTGCCTACAGAAGAAAAAAGAATAGAAAGTAACAATTAGAACAAAGATACCTATTGCTTGATCAATGAATTTATGTAATGACTAATGAGGCAGGAAGTATACCTCAATTTTTTCATTTTCTTGCATGACGATAGACATCCCATAGTCACTCAGCTTTGCAATCCGATGCTCATCAAGCAATATATTATTTGTTCTTAATCGATTGTTAAAAGCACCAGGAATCACACCAGTATGTAGAAAATGTACAGCCTTGGCAACACCAATCAGAATCGCCAATCTATCTGACCACTTAAGAACCTTCCCAGGAAAATTTTCTGCATAATGATGCCGAGTAAAGGTCAAAAGCCTTTGATTCATAAGACGAGTAATCAATACAGGTTTAAGGTCATAGTAGTAGCATATAAGCAAATATAGATATATGTATCATACTTAAGTCTGTGTTTTGAAGTCCCAAACTCCTGTTTAAAGTCTTTAAGGGAAAGCAAGGTCAAACCATCAGGTCCATTTACTTTGTTCTGAGCGGTTTTCATTCCTTTACCTCCCCTTTTTTTGTTAAATATGTAAGGCCATCTCAAAGTGTAGAAACCTGACAAGGGTCAACTATCTCTTTCCCAAAAACTACTGGCCTAAATTCAGCTAAATTAAAGCACTACACTTGTAGTTCCCAATTAACTGAAAGCCTCCGGATTGTCTTTATACATGTAAATTTTAGTAACAGTGTAGAAGAAATGAATATCTGTGACCTCTAAATCTCTAATGCATACAAGCAGACATGATTCATCAAATCTGTGGTTGTGTCTTGTGTGTGTGAATAATGTAGATGTGTAATTTCATGCTCACCATAATGCTACTGACCTGACAGATGGGTACGATAGTTCCCATAAGACACGTATTCATATACGAGTAAGATTTTGTTGGCACTAGAATCATCTTGTCCACTTGCCTCAATGCAGTGACCCAACAGGGTGACCAAATGCGGATGGTGAAGCTTTGAAAGAAAATCCAACCGAACTTTAAGGTTTTGAATGGAATATTTCTTCAACAAGGTGAGAGATCGAATAGCAACATAGGTCCCATTCTCCAATCTTCCTTTGTAAAGCTGAAAATCAAAAGCAAGATAATTTAAGATGCATCTGGCTGTAAAATACATAACGAAACTGACATAGGTAACTGCTACATAAATGTTCTCATGAAAAAGGAGCAAAATGCATATAGGAACTCAACATGTGTAGTTAGCATCCAATCGAAAGTAATAACGAGCTACACAAAAAGTGATTCTTTATTCCCACTGCACTACTGCAGAATATAACTATTCATTATGAAAAAAAAAAAAATCTATTCATATTCATGGTGCCATGATTGCAAACAAAGTTTAACTATAAAATTGGCCACTTCAGACAAGTGATCACTCAATCATCTAATTCCGTAGCACAGGCCAGGAGAAAATAAATATCGTTAAAGTTCACAAATTTACAATAGTTTCTTATAGTACCTTCCCTTTAGAACCTTCCCCCATAAATGAGGATGAATCAAAGTTGTTTGTGGCTTCCTTCAACTCTTCCAAAGAAAACCATCTATATACCAGGGAACTTTGTGTCCCAAGCTTCGCCACTTGAGATATTAACCCTGAACAGAGAAGAAAACAAACATTAAGCGCTAAAAGACCTCATTAACTCCAAACCATGGATTACATACTTGTCGTAAATTCTCTACTAATAGCTTGTTATATGTGAACTTGATTTTGTTCAAACATTGACAAAAATCTCCAATTTTATTCAATGAAAGAAATAACCAAAAAAGATGACCAATATACAACTTACTGGCATTTGTAAGGGCCTCAGAGGAAACCACGGTTGGTGGATTATCATGCACAACCTTTGGCCTTGTATGCCGTTCAATTTTCACTCTTGAGCAATATCGTCTACACAAAATGAGAAACACGGATCCAAAAAGCACAATAAAAAGAACAGCTCCTCCGATGATAGCTACTAATACTCCTATGTCTCTAACTCTTGATTGTTTACTCGTGCTGGCTTCTCTACAATAAGACTCCTGATGCTGATGTTGGCTATCAGTGGACAAACAATTACCACCAAATTTAACAACCCTTTTGTCCGAAGTACTGTCCAAGCAAGGAGGAAGTACCCCAATTAACTTGTTATCAGATACATCAACAAACCCAAGTTTGCTGCCACAACTAAGATGGTCTGGAAGTGACCCACTTAGCATATTAGATGCTAAATGCAAATAACTGATGTTTGGCAAAGATAACAAGGCAGAGGGGGGCGTCCCACTCAGATGATTGAATGATAAATCAAGGTGTTGAAGCACATCCAATTCACCAAATTGATCAGGAATCTCACCAGAGAATGAGTTCTTACTAAGGAGAATCGTAATCAACCCTTTTGGCAGTACAGGTAGTCCAGAATCCAACTTATTCTCTCTTAAATCCAATACATGAAGACTAGTTAAGGTACTCATGTCAGGCAATTTACCAGAAAGCTCGTTGTGAGACATGGCAATGTCAGTTAGTGAAGTAATTCTGCAAATTGAAGTAGGAAATGGACCCTTCAATTGATTACCCTTTAAGCTCAGAATAGTGAGGTTCGACAATGAATCCCACCAATCAGGAACACTACCATTGAAAAAATTTGTGTCCATTGCCAAAATTTGAAGCTTATCCAATCTTGATATCCCAAATGGAATGGAACCAGACATAAAGTTGGAGCAAAAATCCAACACTTCAAGTGAAGATAACCTATGAATTTTATCAGGAAGTGGTCCCCAAATCCCCAAAGACACTAAACTAAGAACCCTTAAACTTGTTAACCTTGTCAATGTAGTAACAAAAGAATCAATAGAGAAACTCTCAGACAATGTCTGGTTGGGAATGGCATGTCCATTGAAATCACTAACCTTTACAGGCTTATCTCCTAATATTTTAAGCTCAGTGACAGAGTTTCCCTGACAAGTAATGCTCATGTGTGCAGTTGAAGTCAGATTACAAGGGTCTCCCTCATAATTTTCCAAAATTTCTAACGATGAAGGGTACTCTAAATGTTTTCTTAACTGGAGCAAAACTTGAACTTGAGAGGTTTGCAATTCATGGGTACTCGGGATAAGCAAAACCCATGAAACAAACACTAGAAGAAACCAGTACAAGCATCCCATTGAACAACTTTATCAAATACCAAGCTCTAAATTTCACAAATCCTAGAAATAGAGCAGGACTACTAATCTCAGGAACAACAGAAACCAACTCAAGATAGATTTTATGTAGAATATATCTAAAAGAAGTGAATTTACCTGGAACAACGGTAGACCCTTATAAATTTGGACAAGCTTGAAAGAAGTTTCATGTGAGTCAAACCTCAAAATCCAGCCTTTGATGCAAATTTAGTAAGACTAACGAAATTGTCACTCTAAACACTCCTCGGTCAACCAAATTCAACGAAGTCTACAAAGAAGCAAATGCTAAAGAAGACAAAGAAAAATCTTCCTGGGAAGGCAAAAAATATACTTTTATATCAGCAAGATACGTTTCCCATAACAATGGTAAGTCAAGAACACGAAACACGATACAAGCTGAGCTCAGGATCCAAGGAATGTCTCCCGAGAAAAGTTTGTATAGTAGCAAAACACAGAACAAGCCAGGGAGCAAAATTTTATTTAGGAGAGAGAAGCAGAGTTGTCAAGTGTTGTTTGTATGGATTTATGGTTGTGTGATATTAATTAAGAGAGTGGTGGACCATGTTATGACTCATGGAGAAAAACAGAGGCCGTAGCACACTAGCACGGTAGCAGAGCAAATGCGATAACGCATTTACTGCTACGGTGGTCGGTGGTAGTGGTGTTGCTTTATTATTGGAAGAGAGAAGGACAAGCCAAGACTGGAGAATGGAAGGTGTTGGTTGGTTTCTGTCTCTGCATTTGTGATTTGCGTGTGAGGGAGAGAGAGAGAGAGAGAGAGAGAGAGACTGGAAATTGTGTAAGACTGTAAGTAAATGCAATGCAGGTTTGTTTGTTTTTGTTTGTATATTGATTTGTGTGAAATGAAATTATTGTCCTTGGATTCTGCTGGTTATTACGTTAGTGCCATCATATGCCTTTTTGCTTTTTTTGGCTTTGATTCTTTTTATGTTTTAACGGATATGATTTGACCTGAATACACATGCTCTAAATCTTTTTTGTATTACTTTATTGTCCCTGATTTATTAAATTTTAGTTGCATTCAAACATCGATCATGTTACTTGGATTCGTTAAAGATATTTCGTTCATACACATCCGCTCAAAATTCAACTGGTTGTGCACTTCCTCTTTGTTCGAGTCTCATGACTCTCATATTAGCCTATAAAACCACAAAGAGCACATGCTATACCCTATAGTAGAAGTTATTTTACATGTCGTTATAACGGTTGATTTTGTCATCTCCCCTATAGTGAGAGTTACATTACAGGTTATGTTTATAGCGGTTGATCTCGTCATCACCCTTATAGTGTGAGTTACTTTACACAGGTTTTGTTTTATTGCGGTTGATCTCGTTATCTCTGCTATAATGGGAGTTACTTTACAAATTGTGTTTATAACGATTGATATTATCAGTTCCGATAAATCCTTAACCCAACCGGTTTTATACTTCAAATATATATATTACAATATGATGAGGGCTACGTGACATCATTGTCCACATGGTATAGTTCCAATTTGGCTGGCTAATGACTAGTGGACTATACAAAATAGCTATGGTAATCACGTAATTTTAAAAGAAATTATATAACGGCTAAATGTAAAGATGGGGGGCTTAATAGGAAAAGCCGAAAAGGAGACAGGAGAGTTGGTTTATCGTTGGAAAATGGAATAGTGGGAAAAGGTTAAATCCCTTATCAGAGGACTGAGGACCCCACCGTCCTTTTTTAGACAGCCTGTCCACGTTCTAGTACTCTTAGGAATCCCATGAACTATACTAACACCATCACCACTCGCACCCATTACACAATTTATTTGATTAATTTCAAATTATCTGTTCTTCATTTTCCAATATGACTTGGTTATTATACCCACGAAGGTATGATAACAACAATTTTTTAGAACAACTTAAGGTTAATTTTGAGTTAATTTTGGGAACAACTTTAATATTTGAAAATCACTTTCACGTTGGGATGAATCATAGAGTTGTTCCTAAAAAGTGATTGATATCATACCAACACTTTTTCTTGCGTACCGTAACTAGTCCCTACCGATCATGTCAATGGTCTGTCAAGATCAATCGCTACAAACTTAACAATCCCACTTTCCAATAGTGACTTGCCTCTTTGAATTTGTTAATAGTAAAAAAAATTAATTAAGAAAAAGGTATAACATTTCACATATAATTTTGTATTAAGAAAATAAACTTCTTAAATCTTAACCTAAATTGGTTTTTGTGATAGTTAGCATTTTAAAAAAAAATTAAACGCTAATCAAGTTAGGAATTTGTTGAGTTATATACACAGTTCAAATGTAGTATTATGATATTAAAGATATATCTATACATAGATGGTGATAAATACACATTGAAGTTGCACGACAAACATAAGAGAAAAGATGTACATTACTCCCAAGAATAGGAGTGGGCATTTATTGGCCTTCTCGTGCTTTCTAGTGCTTGATCATAGAAGAATGAGATAAGATTGAGTGAGAGAGGTGACTAATGTGAGAAATGTTTGTGGGAAAATGTTAAAAGGGTTTAGTTTATCGGTTTAATTCATTGGATTTTTGTCCACCACTATCCCAAGAGTGGTTGTACACAATTTAGTTAATTGAATACTGATAACTTTGTATTGTCATATTAAAATCAAAATAATATATATATATTGAAAAAAAAATTAAAAATATATATATACATATATTGAAATCAAAAGTAAAAAAGGCTTCTCAATTCTTAAATTTGTAGTTTAAAAAAAAAAAAAAAAAAAAAGTCTCACGGCATAAAAAATTAAGAAAAATTAATTTATATAATAGAAAATAAGAAGATTTGGAGAGAACAATATCATTTTAGTGTTATAATTTTGGGTTTAAGGAGAGGTTGTATGTTAACGCACGCCCAATGGCGAGTAGGGAAGGATGAACAGTAAAACAAGGCAAAAAAAAAAAAAAAAGCGGCATATTAGGATGTGTTGTTGCAATTTGCAAAGCGCAGACAAAGAGGCATCAGGCATGTTGGTTAGCTGTGTTTGCCTTTGCATTTCCATTTGGGCAAATTACACTGCACTCCTTGAGGTTTGGGTGAAAGACAGTTAGATGGAAAAGTTTTATTATTCTACATTAACACCCCTGTTTGACCATGGTAAGATCCAAAATGCCCTTGTATAATAATAAAATATTAAAGTTTTTCTACACTGACACCCAAGGGCATTTTGGACCTTACAATGGTCAAACAGGGGTGTTAGTGTAGAATAATAAAAAATTTCCATCTAACTGTCTTTCACCCAAACCTCAAGGGGGCAGTGCAATTTGCCCTTTCCATTTTTATATTTTGGATTTTGGATTCTCTCTCAGGAATCGGACAGACTAAAGTAGGTCAATCCATTTTGCTGAAACCCCATACCCAAATCTTCCATCTAAAACACCTACCACCACCACCTTTAGATTATACATATCATTACAAATGGGACCCTTCCTTTTCATTTTTTATATGCTTCATTATTTTTTTATGAAACAGAAGACAAAATTTTGCTTGAATTTTTGACATCATTAGCACAGTAGGCATAGTTTAGCACATCAAGCAAATGATTAATGGTACCCTAATATGTAATAATTAATTAACCAAGGTGATGTGAAGTACTGATGCCCTTTCATTATGAGACAAAGACAATGATTATAATAAAAATCTTATTTTCATGTAAAATTCAGACTAAGATTAGGTTTCTAGATAAGAGAAAGAAATTAAAATACCTATGATTGTCTAAACTCTAAAGAAAAAGAACAAAGGAACCAGGACAGACAGGACAGGACCACCTTTACAAAGCTACTCAGAATCAATTTCACAAGTTACCAAAATAATAGCATTAAAGAACTTTTTCTTCCATCTCTTTATCCTTAACTACTTCCTTTGGGCTTTTTCTTTTTTGACTCTTCTTTTCTTCACTCGTTTCTTTTTTTTTTTATTCCCTCTTTTGGCTTGGCTCACACGGTACCAGAATTCAGATATATTCAAGCAAACATAGGAATAGGATGATGAAATGTATTTCGATCACATCTTTAATAGGAACAACTTGGTAATGTATATAAACATTCTAAAATATGTAAATTTTCTTATAGGACTGCTACATACAATCATACAAATTGTATCAATCACCCAATTGAGCCTGTTGTAAGAATTCTGAAGTATATAGCGGACATTAATGATGTAGTAATTAGCAAATTTGTGTTCAAAATCTTCATAAATAACATCAGGTAATCAAATTAACAGTGGACTTTATAGTACAACATAATTTATCAGCACTACAGAAAGCATAATAACAAGCAAAGAAAATAAGAATTTACTTCAAATTAAACGTTGCAAGAGTAAGGTGACGCTTAAATTCAAAAATTCATAATCCCAGGTAATCAAATTATCAACTCATCCAAAATTAAACATAAAATTAGTCAGAAATTCCTGAAAATTTGATAAAGCTTTCAAATGTATAACAAAAAGATTATAGCCATCTTCATTAGAAATGTACTGATATAAGCTCTGCTCGAATCAAATATATTGTAAGAACCTGAGTGAGTAGATAGGCCAGGAGTCCTTGAAATGAAGACACAGTTACAGATACCGTCTGCCACTCCAACCACTGCCTAACCAGTAGTCTTGTAGGAAAGTTTTGTCCTTCCTTCATTTTCTCAAGTCTTATTACAATCCATTACCTAATGCCCGAATTTCATGCCCCACCCTGGTATGCTCTCATTACTTCAGGCGTCTTATCCATATAAGGAATCACAAATTTTTTCTCGAAATCCATGCTGCTTACAGGCTACAGCTAAAGACAAACCAACATCCACATCCATCTGTAACAATTTTTTTGACTTTAAAAGTTTGATAACCGACCATCTTGGAATAATTCTCCTCTCAAAACTAACCAAGAACAGATTAGGGCGCCTAACAAAGTCCGATGGCTTAACTTTTCCACTAAGAAATTCATCAATATCCCCATCTTCTTTACAGAGGTAAGAACAAACATCGGCTGTCTTTTAAAGGCTAAATAAAATTCATCTTCAGACCAACCAAAGTTCATCAATATCTCTTTTTTCTTCTCCCATTTCGATTTGCTTAACTTTGTCATTGATGTAATAGCCAGAAGGAACGACTTACTTGTGGGTTCAAAACCTATTTTCTTTATTGCATCAACCATCTTTTCAAACAAATCAATCCTCAAGAAGATAGATCGAGGTGCCAAGAAAATTAATCTCATTATATGAGGTTCGGGCACACCATATGCCCTTAAAGTGTTTATATTTGGAATCATCTCCTTCTCCATATTGCGACCAATGACAGGGGAAGCTTTCAACAAAGCACGAGTAAGGTTCTCATCAGTTTGGAGAAATCCTTTAAGGAAATCAATAAAAGGCACAATCTGGTTCTTTAAACTGGTGGCAAGCACGTTCCTAGTTGAAGATAGCAATGTAGGCAAGTCAGATCCTGAGACACCCAGTGATTGAAAATATTCAATCTTTGGTTTGAGATTCTTCTCTGGATCAGCCAAGACTATTCGTGGGTTCTTAGAGATTAATCTAGCAATGTGGGATTTATTGAACCCATGAGACGTTAATAATTGAAGAACTGAGTCTGGGTTTTCAGTGTTTTCAATCTTAAGTTTCTTAGAAGCAGAGATAGCTTCTTCTAAAGACAACCCCCATGAGTTAGTGAGATAAGAAACAGTTAATGGCTGTTGGTCAGTAGGTTTCGATGATGTTGTGGTCGTAACTGGTAGTGTCTGGAGACAACGAACGAGATTGGTTTCTAAATGAATGGGTCTTCTTTGTAGAATTAGGGTTTTGAATATGAAACCAAACATTGGTTCTAATAAGTTGAAATCAAAAAATAAACAGAGTCACAGACAGCAGAGAATAAATGATCGGAAATAGAGACTCACCCGATTTCATAAGCTAAAACTTGAACCTGATTTTGAGCTTTATTAGTTTTCACTCTCACTCGGTCTCTCGGAGACTTGATGTTGATGCTCTGCTTTTCGGGATGATCCAGTAAACAAACGAGCAAGTGAACGATTTTTTAATGTTTGGGCAATTTTTACAAACCTCCCCTGGTATTAGAACTAACTACATGCATATTCAACTGTTGCTCATAATTGCATTAATAGCCCCCTGCCATTATTGGTACACTCTTTGATGTTAACGTCTAAGAGGCAAAAACGTCTTTTTATTTTGTTATTAATATGAAAGAATTATTATTAATTATTTATATAATATTTAATTTATTAATTATTTGAAAAAAAATAGATGGAGGAGTTTAGATTCCCTCCATCCATAAGTAGTCTCCATTCTCCACCGTTGAATTTTTATTTATTTTATTTTTTTTGAGTTGTTGAAAATAAATATCAGAAAACAAAATAGTTTATTTTTATTTTTATTTTTTTTAAATTAAATAAAAAGCAAAAGAAAAATAAAAACATTTGATGATCCGGTTTCAAAACTCATCCAAACTCCATCTAAGATGGAGCATTTGCTCCATCCCACTACGATGGAGTGAGGTCCATTAAAGATGGACCGTTCAATCAGATAAATATTAAAATAGACACTATAGGTATTTTGAACCTTTAACATGGACAAGAAAGTTAATGGTTAAATTTAACTTAGGACCACTAACAGTAGGTAGGGAATGTTAGTGTAATTATAAATAAAATTGAATATGCTTGCAATTATAAGTCTAACGCCAGGCGAAGTTTGCACAATTTGATTTTACGTTTTTTAACTTGGAGGGGCGTTTGAATTTAGGTACTTCAACTCCCTTTTCGTTCAGCAATTTTTTTTTTTTGGTTTGACGAAGACAAAACAGAAACAAAGCAAGAAAAGGGCTACTCATGTATATATGCATCAACAACATTTCTTAGGAGGATAGTCCTCCATCCAGAAACTATCTTCAACACACAGCTAGGCTTTCTTCGTGAGGCCATGAGCAACTTGATTCGCCAATCTAGGGACATAGTCGATAGGCACACCATCCAGGTAAGAAATCAGCTCCAAAATGTCTAAAGAATCACTCCACTAACCGAGTTTAGGTGGCTGCCCTCTTTAATCCATTTTACCACAACAGCCGCATCGGATTCAAGCACGCACGGAGTCAGTCCAGTATCCTTAGCAAGTTGGAGACCTCTGTGCATAGTAACCGTTTCCGCCACCTGAGCAGTATAGGTAGCTTCAATCTTTTAAGAACTTGAAGCCATAACAAAACCAGTGGAGTCACGGATCACCACACCAATACCAATAAGACCTCTAGCCTCATCCATCGTGGCATCACAATTGATCTTATAGGAACTCGTATCTAGCAATCTCCATAAAATTTCCACAATTCCCACGGGCACCTAACTCTCCTGGAAATCAGACAGAAATTTTGTGCCCAGATCACCACATCTGAGACATCATGGTTTGGAAAACCATGAAACTCAGTTTTGCAAGAACCAAATTCTCCATAAAAAAAAGTACACAACAGGCTCAACTCTTCACTGATAATAGCCGAAAAGCAATCTAACACGAAATAAAATAAAATAAAATTGAATTAGTACCTCTAGTAGCAGCTTTTTTTGGCAGCCAATTAACCCGAAAAAACTTCAACTTCCAACAGCCCCATAAAGTGTGAACAAAGAGGGCATCCGGCGTAGAACAAAGAGGGCATCTACCACTCACCGGGACACCCCGACGAGCCAAGTTTGCCATAGTCAGAATCCAGTCGTGACTCGTTAGTCATAACAAGCCTTCCAAACAAAAATCTTAACCTTGAGAGGGATAGCCAACTTCCACAGTTTTCCACCAAGCAGCAGTAGAACTTGTATTAGAAGGGCTAGGGCTCGCATTTAGAGCACACCCAACCTGATATCCGCTCTTCACCGTATACCCACCACTTTGTTCATAGTGCCACAAGAAAGTGTCTTCCCCTCTAGCAGAACCAATCAGAATCTACATGATACCCGTTCATCATTTAGTTGGTAATTCATTTTCGTTCAAAATTGTGGTTACTACCAAACAATGTTTACGATCATGATTTATCTCCAAGATTTCAATAGTCAATAAATGGCTCTTTTTAATCAAACTCCTGGCACATTTTTTTTAATTGGTTAAAATTTAAAATTTGTGATTTATTATTTAAATACCATACACCTCAAAACACTATGCACAAATACAGATTAAATCAGAACTCTCTCCAAGTTGGTGATTGGCAGGATTGATAGCTAATATAGATAAATAAATCTCAATCTTTAAATATTCAACAAAACTAAAATGGATATAACATTCTAAAATATTTATATTTTCTTTCAGGACTACAACATACAATCATACAAATTGTATCAATCACCATTTTTTTAGTGATAATTTGAAGTAATAAAATGAAACAAAACATGAGTTTTCCAATTTGTAGGCCTTGCACTTTCTGCCAGGGATCTCATCCGAAAGGGAACTGTTTGAGTCCCAAAATTCCACATGGACTGGATAAAGGAGAAATTTTGGGTCTTATAATTAAGATGAGTTTCAACATCTGATAGACTAGTCTTTCAAATTGGATACACTATTCCTACAAGAATTAACACATCACATTCACCAATGGTTATAGTAAATGTCAATTTCCTAAAAGACTAAAATTGATCAACAACTTACAGTTTACAACTCATTTCTCTTTTTTCCATCAAGAACATAATCTTCTTTTCTTTGTTTCCTTTTTCCTTCTATAATCAATTAAACAACTACATGTCACAACATCTATCACACATCTAAAATGACAAATTTTAGAAAGTATATAACTATATAGTCCAGAACCAATAAAGCATGTAACAAAAATTGCATAACCAAGTTCAACCAAAATCATCTGGATTTGACAGCACACCTTATATGAAAAATAACAGTAGAAACACCACTTTATACTTTATAGTACAACCTAATTTATCAGCACTACGGAAAGCATAATAATGAACAAAGAAATTACTTCAAATGAAACATTGCACGAGTAAGGTTCACAATAAGAAGGTGATGTTTATGTTGAAAATTCATAACCCAAGTAATCAAATTATCAACTCATCCAAAATTAAACATAAAATTAGTCAGAAATATCTAGAGATTTGATAAAACTTTCAAATGTAAAACAAAAATATTATAGCCAACTTCATTAAAAATGTACTCATATAAGCTCTGCTCGAATCATATATACTGTAAAAACCTGAGTCAGTCGATAGCCAAGTTGTATTTCTTCTTGGTTGGTCCAATGTTCTAATTGACAGGAGTACTTGAAATGAAGACACAGAAACAGATACCATCTGCCACTCCAACCACTGCCTAACCATCATACCACTATCCCACAGTAGACGTTTTGGAAAGTTTTGTGCTCCATTTTCTTAAATCTTACAATCCATTACCTAATGCCCCAATATCATGCCCCACCCTGGTATGCTTTCATTACTTCAGGCATCCTATCCATATAAGGAATCACAAATTTTTTCTCAAAATCCATGCTGCTTACAGCTAAAGACAAACCAACATCCACATCCATCTCTAACAATTTTTTTGACTTTAAAACTTTGATAACAGACCATCTTGGAATAATTCTCCTCTCAAAACTAACCAAGAACAGATTAGGGCGCCTAACAAATTCCGATGGCTTCAACCCAAACTTTTCCACTAAGAAATTCATCAATATCCCCATCTTCTTTACAGAGGTAAGAACAAACATCGGCTGTCTTTTAAAGGCTAAATAAAATTCATCTTCAGACCAACCAAAGTTCATCCAAAATCTCTTTTTTCTTCTCCCATTTCGATTTGCTGAACTTTGTCATTGATCTAATAGCCAGAAGGAACATCTTACTAGTGGGTTCAAAACCTATTTTCTTTATTTCATCAAACATCTTTTCAAACAAATCAATCCTCAAGAAAAGAGATCGAGGTGACAACAAAATTAATCTCCTGATATGAGGTTCGGGCACACCACGTGCCCTTAAAGTGTTTATATTTGGCATCATCTCCTTCCCCATATCGTTACCAATGACAGGGGAAACTTTCAACAAAGCACTAGTAATGTTCTCATCAGTTTGGAGAAATCCTTTAAGGAAATCAATAAAAGGCATAATATTGTTCTTTAAACTAGAGCTAAGCACGCTCTTAGTTGAAGATAGCAATGCAGGCAAGTCAGATCCTGAGACACCCAGTGATTGAAAATATTCAATCTTTGGTTTGAGATTCTTCTCTGGATCAGCCAAGACTATTCGTGGGTTCTTAGAGATTAATCTAGCAATGTGGGATTTATTGAATCCATGAGATGTTAATAATTGAAGAACTGAGTCTGGGTTTTCAGTGTTTTCAATCTTAAGTTTCTTAGAAGCAGAGATAGCTTCTTCTAAAGACAACCCCCATGAGTTAGTGAGATAAGAAACAGTTAATGGTTGTTGGTCTGTAGGTTTCGATGATATTGTGTTTGTAACTGGTAGTGTCTGGAGAAAACGAACGAGATTGATTTCTAAATGAATGGGTCGTTTTTGTAGAATTAGGGTTTTGAATATGAAACCAAACATTGGTTCTAATAAGTTGAAATCAAATAATAAACAGAGTTGCAGACAGCAGAGAATAAATTATCGGAAATGGAGACTCACTCGATTTCAGAAGCTAAAACTTGAGCCTGATTTTGAGCTTTAGATTTCACTCTCACTCGGAGACTTGATGCTCTGTTTTTTTGGGGCAATCCAGTACACAAACGAGTAAATGAACGATTTTTATTTGTAGGGAAATTTCACAAACAACCTCTCTGACATTAGACCTAATTACACTGAAATCCCTTGCCGTTAGTTGTACACGACAAAAGTATTATTAATTATTTTTATAATATTTAATTAATTAAATTTTTGAAAAAAAAAAATTGATGGAACTATGGAAGAGATCACAATTCACATCTCCACCTTTGATTTTTTTTATTTTTTTTTAAGTTGTGGAAAATAAATTTAGAAGGCAAAACAATTTTAAATATCAAAAGAAAAAAAAGTTTGGAAGGATATGGTTTTCCGGATCTCATCCAAACTCCATCTGAGATAAATATTCCATCAAATAAATAATAAAATAGACATTAGGGATATTTTAGACTTTTCACGTGGATGAAAGAGTCCATAGTTAAGTTTTAACCGTTAACGACTAATAGTAAGGGATGTTAGGTTAAATTATAAGCAAAAATTGAATGGGTGTGTAATTAAGTCTAATGTTAGTAGTGGTTGTGTAATTTGCCATATTTTTTTTTACTTCGGTATTAATACATTTTCGTTCAGGTTATTGTTACTACCGAACTATATTTACAATCACAGCTTATGGTAACTACCGAATTATATTTACAATCACGATTAGAGTTCTGGTTACTAACATTATGATTATGATCACTGTTTATCTTTAATATTTCAACCGTCTGATAAGTGACTCTTTTCAATCAATCTCCCAGCAATTTTTTTTTATTTGGTTATATTTAAAATTTGTGATTTATTATTTAAATACCATAATTTATCTGCACTACAGAAAGCATAATAACAAGCAAAGAAATCAATGCAAATGAAACCCTGCAAGAGTAAGGTTCCTTTCATTGAAAAATTCATAAGCCAGGTAATCAAATTATCAACTCATCCAAAATTAAACATAAAATTAGTCAGAAATTCCTGGAGATTTGATAAAGATTTCAAATGTATAACAACAAATATAGCCATCTTCATTAGAAATGTACTCATATAAGCTCTGCTGGAAAGATAGGTCAGTCGTATTTCTCCTTGGTTGATCCAATGATCTAATGCAAGAAGTCCTTGAAATGAAGACTCGGAAACAGATACCATCTGCCACTCCAACCACTGCCTAACCATCAAACCACTATCCCACAGTAGACGTTTTGGAAAGTTTTGTGCTCCATTTTCTCAAATCTTACAATCCATTACCTAATGCCCCAATTTCATGCCCCACCCTGGTATGCTTTCATTACTTCAGGCGTCTTATCCATATAAGGAATCACAAATTTTTTCTCGAACTGCTTGCTGTTTACAGCTAAAGATAAACCAACATCTACATCCTTCTCTAACAATTTTTTTGACTTCAAAACTTTGATAACAGACCATCTTGGAATAATTCTCCCCTCCAAACTAGCCAACAACAGATTAGGGCGTCTAACAATGTCCGATGGCTTCAACCCTAACTTTTCTACGAAGAAATCCATCAATATCTCGATCTTCTTTACAGAGGTAAGAACAAAGATTGGCTGTCTTTTAAAGGCAAAATAAAATTCATCTTCAGACCAACCAAGGTTAATCAAAATCTCTTTTTTCTTCTCCCAATTTGATTTGCTTATCGTTGCCATTGATCTAACAGCCAGAGTGAAGGACTTACTGGTGGGTTCAAAACCCATTTTCTCTATTGCATCAACCCTCTTTTCAAACAAATCAAACCTCAAGAGAAAAGATCGATGTGCCAACAAAAATAATTTCACGATATGAGGTTCAGGCACACCATATGCCCTTAAAGTGTTTATATTTGGCACAATAATCTTCTCAAAATTGCGACCAATGACAGGGGAAACTTTCAACAAAGCACGAGTAAGGTTATCATCAGTTTGGAGAAATCCTTTAAGGAAATCAATAAAAGGCATAATCTGGTTCTTTAAACTAGTGGCAAGCACGCTCCTAGCTGAAGATAGCAATGCAGGCAAGTCAGATCCTGAGACACCCAGTGACTGAAAATATTCAATCTTTGGTTTGAGATTCTTCTCCGGATCTGCCAAGACTATTCGTGGGTTCTTAGAGATTAATCTAGCAATGTGGGATTTATTGAACCCGTGAGACGTTAATAATCGAAGAACTGAGCCTGGTTTTTCAGTGTTTTCAATCTTAAATTCCTTAGAAGCCGAGATAGCTTTTTCTAAAGACAACCCACATGAGTTAGTGAGATAAGAAACAGTTAAAGGTTGCTGGTCTATAGGTTTCGATGATGTTGTGTTTGTAACTGGTAGTGTCTGGAGAAAACGAACGAGATTGGTTTCTAAATGAATGGGTCTTTTTTGTAGAATTAGGGTTTTGAATATGAAACCAAACATTGGTTCTAATAAGTTGAAATCAAATAATAAACAGAGTCGCAGACAGCAGAGAATAAATTTCCAGAAATAGAGACTCACCCGATTACAGAAGCTAAAACTTGGGTCTGACTTTCATCTTTAGATTTCACTCTCAGTCGGAGACTTGATGCTCTGTTTTTGGGGTTAATCCAGCAAACAAACCAGTAAGTGAACGCTACTCGGTACTGCGTGACAAAATTCAATTTTATTCACAAAGATTTTTATTTGTTGGGACAATTTCACTACCAACCTCTAACATTAGACCTAATTACACGAATATTTAACATTTGCTTATAATTACACTAAAATCCCTTACCGTTAGTGGTACACGGTTAAATATTAACAGCTAAGAAGAAAAAACATTTTTTTGGTTTTTTGGTTATTAATAGACAAAGGTATTATTAATTATTTATATAATATTTAATTAATTAATTTTTTGAAAAAAAAAAAATGGACGGATCAAATCACAATTCACATCTCCCTTATCCATAAGCAATCTCCACCACTGATTTTTTTTTTTTTTTTTTTAAGTTGTTGAAAATAAAATAATTTTTAAAAAACAAAAGAAATAAAAGTTTGGAAGAGATATGGCTTTCAGATCTCATCCAAACTCCATGTGAGATGAAGCATTCAATCAAATAAATAATAAAATAGACATTAGGGGTATTTTGGACTTTTTACTTGGATAAAAGAGCTTATGGTTAAGTTTAACTGTTGACAAACTAATAGTAAGGGATGTTAGTTCAATTATGAACAAAGGTTGACTGTGCTTGTAATTAAGTCTAATGTCAAGGACGGTTGTGCATTTTGTCTTTATTATTTTTTACATGAAGGGGTATTTGAATTTAGATTTTAGGTACTTCAACTTCCTTTCCATTCGGTGTTGTGTCGGTAATTCATTTTTGTTCAAGTTACGGTTACTACTAGACTATATTTATGATCACGATTAGAGTTATAGTTACTATTAGATTATGTTTATGATCACAATTTATCTTCAAGGTTTCAACCATATTATAAGTGGCTCTTTTTAATCAATCTCCTAGCACTTTTTTTTTTTTTTTTCGTATATTTAAAATTTGTGATTTATTATTTGAGTGTGTTTAGTGTAGCTTTTCTACAGGCTAAAAGTAATTTTTAATGTTAAAAACTATTTTGATTACTTTTTTTTTTTTTTTGTTTAGTAGCAAAACCAATGAAGAGTTTTTTTTTTTTAATATTAAAACAGTTATTTCAAAAAGCTCCTTTTGAGGTTTTTTTTTTTTTTTTTTTTTAATAAGAGATAAATTGTTTCAACTACCATTTATAAACTTTTGATATTTCACTGTATACCTTTATATTACAAATACTTTGCTAGTGTACATTTTAGTAATTTTAAATAATAAAAGCTCTTTTGGAGATATTTTGTCAAATAATCTACTAATTTAAAAGTGTTTTTTTTTTTTAAGTGTATTACAAATAACATATAACTTTTTATTAAAAACTCTACTCGATAAAAGCTCTAATTATAAAAGATCTGAAGCATTACTTGAAAAGTCATCCCAAACACACCCGAAATACCATACACCTCAAATTCTCAAAACACTCTATCAACAAATACAGATTAAATCTGAGCTCTCTCCAAGTTGGTGATTGGTAGGATTGATAGCTAATATAAATAAATAAATCTCAATCATCGATTAATAATAATAATAATAATAATAATAATAACAATGACATAGTGCTAAATCTTCAAACATTCAACAAAACTAAAATGGCTATAACATTCTAAAATAAGTATATTTTCTTTCAGGACTACACTGCTACACACAGTCATACAAACTGTATCAATCAACATTTTTTTAGTGGTTATTTCAAGTAATAAAATGAAACAAAACATGAGTTATATTACATCAAGTGACTAACTGACTGATTGTTTGTAGACGCATTAACAGATTCCTTTGCATCCCTTTTAAATTACTCACATCCATTGCAGTGGTTCTGAAACTCTGAAAGAACCGAGTGTGAATCATTTCCAAACAAATGCTCAACCATAGATTCCACTGCATTACCTATTTTCCATAAACAGGCAAAAAGAAGATGTTAACTATTTTCTCATCAGTATTGTAGGGAGACCAGCAGGCAGCAGCACACAATGAATAACATCAAGTAATATAAGGTCGACTCGGGTATGTATTTACAAACACTTCATTCTTAACAACAACGCTTTTCTTTAATTTGACATTGATATGCCTACATCTTTAGATGACGAAATACAAATGTAACTGCATTTCATTAGGTTGTAGTATGACATTCCGTACCCAGATTAACAAAGTGTATAAGGAGATAAGAAGGTGCATGAATTTGGGGTCAGTTAATAGAAATCTAACCAAACGTTTTGACTCAAAACGTTTGGTTAGCATTTTACTAATATCTTCCGGTCAACAACGGTAATACCCAACAGTGTCTGACCAGATAAAACAAGTTTTTTTGTTGAGATGGTAACTTTCTGTCATAGCCCAGTCCCATCAGCCCTGCCCGTTATACAGAACAGGCCCTGACGCAGGTTACTATGCACCAGTACCTATTATTTAACTTTTGGCCTCCCTCACTCTGGCTTGAACCTGGTACTTATACCATTCTTTGCCAAAGTGAGTACCATTGATCTCAATGGTACTCACTTTGGCAAAGAATGGTATAAGTACCAGGTTCAAGCCAGAGTGAGGGAGGCCAAAAGTTAAATAATAGGTACTTATGTTTAACGTTGTTTACGCGCCTGTACTGGGCTGCTTTGACTGCGGTACTGGAGATGCGGAGCCGTTACACTTTCTGCTAACAGGATTATACAGATAGATATAACATTCATGATGATGTGGCTGTTTAACTCTCTCTAACAAGTTCTCTTCAGCCTCCTGTTTTTATTCTTCTGCATCTCAACTCATCCTCATCATCATTCATCAGTTATCATCATCTTCCTCTACCCCAGCTCTGATTTTCAATTTATAATCCACTTGACCAACACAACTCACTAAATTTCCCCAGCACCAGTATTGACACCTTCTCAGATGGTTTTACAACAGTGCCATCCCTTTACCTATACCTTCAGTTTTGCCATTTCATTTCCTTCCCTCCAAAAGCCTACAATGCCTTAAAACACAAGTAAATTTCAGTCATGATGATTGATGAACCCATAACACATAGAAACAGAGACCCAGAGTCCAATTTCAACCAACTAATATATCTACAAAAAAATCCTCCACATGCATTCCTCTCATAAGTAACCCAACAGAGGTGCACAGCACAAGACTCAAACCACCGATGATCTGAATGACAAGAATGCCTATGCCCATTTGAGGTATTGTACAAAATAGACTACATTTTATGTTAGATAACCAGCTCATAAAAAAGGACTACAATGTGGACTTATATGCTCAGCTCATTTGACGCAGTAAGATGCAGGTGTTCAAATAAGAGGTTGGCCTTGCACTTTCTGCCAGGAATCTCATCCGAGAGGGGACTGTTTGAGTCCCAAAATTCCACCTGGACTGGTTAAAGGGGAAATTTTGGGTCTTATAATTAGGATGGGTTTCTACATCTAATAGACTAGACTTTTAAATTGGATACACCATTCCTACAAGAATTACCACATCACTTTCACCAATGAAAGTAAATGTCAATTTCCCAAAAGACTAAAATTGAACAATTTATAATTTACGACTACATTTCTTTTTCTTTTTGTTCCCCTCAAGAACTAAAGGCACTAAGGCATAACCCAAAACTTCTTCTGTCCTCTGTTTCCTTTTTCCTTCAATTATCAATTAAACAACTACATGTCACAACAGCTATTGCACATTACATATATCTTAAATGACAAATTTTAGATAGCAGAGAAAAGTAGAAGATATAACAATGACATAGTCCAGGATCAATAAAGCACATAATTAAAAATTGTATAACCAAGTTCAACCAAAATCATCTTGATTTGACTGCACACCTTATATAAAAAATAACACCGGAAATAACATAGTTTATCTGCACTACAAAAAGCATAACAAGCAAAGAAATCACTTCAAATGAAACATTGCAAGAGTAAGGTTCACAATAACAAGGCGACGCTTACATGAAAAATTCATAATCCAGGTAATCAGATTATCAACTCATCCAAAATTAAACATAAGATCAGCCAGAAATTCCTAGAGATTTGATAAAGCTTTCAAATGTATATATATAGCCATCTTCATTAGAAATGTACTTAACATAGTTGAGTGATTGTGCCCTAGTCCTTGCATGTGGGTACTGCAGAATGCAGATGCACACTAATAGACAACCGGGCAGGGAGAAAAGCTAGAGCTAGGTTCAAAGTGAAACATCATCTAATATCATTTAACTAGCTCATGAATTCTGATTTTACATAGAATAAAACTAGATTGAATCTCCAGCTTATAGTGGTCAATAAGCTGCTATCACCTTAAAGGTTAATCTCTTAGGTCGATTGCAAGTGTTCAATCCCCCCACATTAACTAGAAATATGTTGAATCCGGAGCTTATAGTGATTGGGTTCAGACCTAACAGTTATTAGTGTTTTGGTTGAGATGGACGGTCTTGACTTTTCAACGCATGTTGCTTAAGTCAAAAATGCAATATCGTATTATTGTATCTGTATTACTGTAACCGGTTGGGCCACACTACGGTACATTGTGAAACAAACAAGCTGACTTGAACGCACATAATTGGAATACAAATACACAAGCATAAGCACCTTCTAAGAATCAATGTATGGATTCTATGTTCTTGCCGAGCTCGTCCAGCTTCTTCAACCTTAATCTATCACTTTCAGCCAGAGTCTGCAAAGACTGTTGATAATGTTAACTCTTCGGAACAAGAGAGAGAGAGAGAGAGAGAGAGAGAGAGAGAGAGAGAGAGAGAATTCACCTCCATTAATGCCGTAACTAGGAGAGCTTTTTCTTTGTTCTTTTCATTGAAGGCTTCAAGGGCTTCTTTATATTCTTTCTCCTGTCACCAACCAAAATCCTAATCAACAACTGAGAGCAAGTTTTTGAGATAAGAGAACAAATGAATACTACCTTCTTCTGACAACTCTGTCCCAGTGGTTTTAGCTCTCGGTCAGCCATATCGATCTTTTTTCGTACCGTTGCAACCTCCTTTCTCAATGGATCCCCCAGAACTTCCAGCTCCTAATACATCACAGGAACCAAATAATGAATGACTATTAAAAGTGCTTTTGATAACACAAAACGTGTAAAAGTGCTTTTTGAGTTGATAACTTACTTCCGAAATCTGAGCTAAGCGCCTTGATTCTTCTTCGGCACGGCCTAATTGAAGTTCAACTCTCTCCTTCACCTCCATCTTCCTCCTCTGAATTTCTTCTTCTCTAGCTTGCAATGAAGAAATCGCCATTCTTGATGTCTCATCTTCCTCATTCTCCTCTGTTGATTGCCTCCCACTGCTGATTATGATTCCCAGATAGCTTCCCATTGCTATTTTTGCTTTATAATTCTCGAACGAGATTGATTTCTAAATGAATGGGTCTTCTTTGTAGAATTAGGGTTTTGAATATGAAACCAAACATTGGTTCTAATAAGTTGAAATCAAAAAATAAACAGAGTCGCAGACAGCAGAGAATAAATGATCGGAAATAGAGACTCACCCGATTTCATAAGCTAAAACTTGAGCCTGATTTTTCACTCACTCGGAGACTTGATGTTTTTCGGGGTGGATCCAGTAGCTTCAATTTTTGTGGCCGACACTTCAACTGTCGGATAAGTGGCCCCTTTTTAATCCATCTCCTCACATTAATTAATTTTTTTTTTTTTTTTTTAAGGATATATTAACTTAAAATCTTGATTTAAATTTGTGATTACAACAACCGTCCATCTATTTTTACTCGATCCAAGAGTTGTTATTAATCTTTAATTAATTTACTTGTTTCCACCTTCGATCGAGTGAAAATAGATCGATGGATGTTGAAGTCGTGAATTTAAATCAAAATTTTAAGTTTTTTTTTTTTTTTTAATTCTTTAAGTTATTGTAGCCCGATCCATTTTATTTTATTTTTTTAATTATTATTTTTTCTTGTATAAATCATTTCCCCTTTACAATGATCTACACAAGATAGGGAGACACCTGAAAATTACATTCTGGACCATACTTAATACTTATATTAATTGATATCGTCAAGTAGGGGTGGCAATGGGGTGGGTTAGAGCCGGATCGGCCCGTCCCAAACCCGAAACCCGAAACCCGAACGGGTTTTCAATTTCCGCCCCAAACCCAACCTGTTTGGGGTAGAGGTACCCCAAACCAAACCCGAATGACATGTTTCAAATATATATATATATATATATTATTTTACCTTTTATATTTAAAATATTTTATATATATATTATTTTACCTTTTATATTTAAAAAATATATATTTAAAATATTTTTAATATATATATACAGAAATTCTATTATCAGTTCGAACTGACAAAAGTTATATCAGTTCCTTGCATGTGGGCCACAGGATTTAAATACTTTGACTTGGCTGTATGCACTTGTCAGTCAAAGTATTTAAATCCAGTGGCCCACATGCAAGGAACTGATATAACTTTTGTCAGTTCGAACTGATAATAGAAAGACTATATATATATATATATATATATATATAATTTTTCTATTGTCAATTCGTTCTGACGTAAAATATATCAAGACAAAAGATGTAGACCATTAGATTTACATACTTTGACTCAAAATGTATACATTTATCAAAACTTCTCCATAATCTATGGTCCACATTCTTCATCCTGATATATTTTATGTCAGGACGAACTGATAATAGAAAGACTATATAGGTTTGGGGAGGGTAAGAGATTTTTGCCGCCCCTATCATCAAGTTACTACAGAGTATAGACCCTTGTATACAGATTTTTATCTTTAAAATAATAATAATAATAATAAAAAACATAAAGATTTTGAATGGTTTCTTCTGCATGAATCATGATAGTAGTATGGTACTGAAGTTGGATCCATTTATTGGTTTTAACCTTAACATCTGTAATTGTTAAAATTTTGGTTTGGCCGATTGAAAATTTCTCTCCATCCTGTGATTTGATATTCTATTTGGTGGTTATATTTTAAATTTTTGATTTATTAATTAATTACCACACACCTCAAAACAGTCTATGCACAAATACAATCTATTGCAAAAATCTCTAGATATTCAACAAAACTAAAATGAGCAAAGCCCAACAAAGTAAACAAAGAAGATATTAAAATGGTGATTTTTTTACAATAAAAGCTTTGCATTCTCATTCAATCTCCAAAAGATGAAACAGTTTATACATTCTGTTACTGAAAAAAGAGAGAAGGTAGCAAAACAAGAAAATGCAAGTAGGAGAATTTCTACAATGATGAACCTTGCTTGAGCATCTTGTCATCTGAAGAATTTTCCAGGTAGGAAATAACAAGATCTGCTGCTTTGCACCCAGAGGCTATTGCTTTGCCGACAGACAATCCGCCTTTATGGTTTCCTAACAAATTCATAAATCAGAACAAATTAGAAAAGAAAACAGCATTAGGTTGACAAATGTCTACAAGGATGATGATGCATTTGAACTTGCAAAATATAAATGTTTATGAAACTTTAAAGTTAATATTCAAGTTAGCTCTTTTGAAACTGTGATAGAGTGAAATATCAAAAGATCCCAGATTCACAATTAGCAGCACCGGCCAGCCTTTCAGCCAGCGGACAAGACTGTAAAAGATCAGTCCTCGCAATCACATATTTGAGTTGATGAATTATTACCTGCATAAAAGAATCCAGGAAGGCTGTTCTCCATCTTTTCAATTCCTTCTAAAACCGAGCCATAATTATGCCCGTATAAGGGAAATGCTTTACTCCAGAAAAAGTGACTGTCAATGAAGTTTACTTCAAGTTATAAGAGAACATATCTTAAATTAACATAGCAATCGATTGCTCTCCATAGGTTATTTCTAATCTCAATCACTAGGAAAATGGAGATAATACCAATATATATATATATATAGTTCACATACTTCAGAAATGTGGGTTCCCCTTCCACTCCCAGCAACTGCCTGAGGTCTGCAGTAACAATCTGCTTCAATTCACCTCTAAAGCAGTATTCGGTTGAAGAAAAATATTAGATACGCAAAATGTATAACAAAAAATTAATACTATAAGTTAGTGGCGCAAATATAATTGACAAGAAAATGGAAGACAGGAAATGCAATCTAAGTAGAAAATCAAAAGCATTGAAGCCTTTCATACGTCGAAGCTTTTGCTAGTTCTCTGTTTCGACTTCCCCCGACAAAGGTTGTATAGAGATATAGATCATTTGGTGCGCGATCTGGAAACATCATAGAGGAAAAGAGTGTACCTGTACAACGGAATATATGTAGTCAAAACATTTGAAAATAAAAAGTCATTTATTAACTAGGCCATGACTACATACCAAGAGTTCTTAAACCATTTTGCTGTTCCTTAGAAGGAATAAGTACCCCAAATCCTTCGAGGGGCCTCTTGACATTCTCCTTTTTGAAGGTAGTGATGATAACTGATAGCGGCAAGTAACTTATCTGCATGAAGAATGACAAATGCATTATAATTGTTACTAAATTCACAAATATCAATGATGTTATTTGTGTTTCTTGATCAACATTCTAACTCTAAAAGTCTCATTGTCACCTATTTACATCAATTTCAACATACAATCAAATTATTGTCACTAAATTCAACAGATAGGAAGCATAAGAGGTTCAGCTCTATGTATTGCTTCACAACAATCAACTTCTATTCAGACATCTTTTCTTCCAGAACCCAACTTTCATAAGGCAACAAACTGAAAGGCTTAATTTTATGACCATGATCTTGTGCATCAATTTATCAGACAAGGACAAGTCCCAAATGGAGATAGCAACTACTATAACTTTTTCTAGTTTTAAAGATTCTCAATCTGAAAGACTATTTGTTAATTCCTATAAAATTTATAACTGAACAAAATTTGAAAAAGAAATTATTACAAAACTATCGCCATATTCATTTTATTATTATCATGTGACAAAGATAGCAAATACTATGCATTTTGCTCTTATGAAATTATTCTTGCAGATATTTTGCCCAGCCAATTTTTTAAAATTTGATGTAGCCTCCAAAAATATTGACAAGCATACACGGATGTTGAAGTCAAACTGCTGGAATAATTACCTCAGGGAGAAAGCTCAGTGGAAAGAGACTTCTTCCTTTTGTAATCTTCATTTCTTTAACGCTACATAGTGGAGCCTATCATAAAAATTCACATTCACTTAATTATAATGTCCTTTTATTAGCAGCAAATAAATGTGAAGTGTAGCATGCAAGTCGATATGCAAAAATGCATGAGAGGCGCATGTGTGAGAATGAAAGATAGAAAGAAGATAGAAGAGAGAAAGAGAAAGATAACAAGATGCCATGCGGCTTATTAAAATAGATGTCTACAAGTAGCACACAAGTAAGATGCATCTGCATGCTTAGATTTCAGATTTGGCTGACACCCATATGTTAGGAATAAGTTAAATGGAAGAAACGTTGAGTCACTGACAAACTTTTCTTTCATTTGATGCAATCCACCCATGAAAGCCGGAAAAGTTTCTGATGATAGCAGTGTCAGAATTCATATGTTATCTTTTAGCTCTTTCTTCCACTATTTTGATCTTATTTTATTTCTTCCTATACAACTAAGCTGTAGATATTGCAAATGCTTTCAGAAGAAAGCATGTCAGACAGACGCACAATAGACAAACTAACATGGTAACTCTGACTGAGGGGATGCATACTTGACACTCTTTGAAGTCTAAAATAAAGTCTCCCAGTATGGAAGTAAACAAATAACCATAAAATATGTTCTAAGTAAAAAAGAAATACCAACCGTCATGATTACAGCATCAAATGATAAATCTTGTGAATGTTTGTCACGGTTAGAGGTGCAATAGAGTGACCAATCCTCTGACCCTTCATGATTGTAAGCTAATGACAAAACCTTTGATTTTAATTTTAGTTCATCTTTCCCAAGCTTTGTGCACAATGCATCAGTGAGTGTCTGCAAAAGAGAACAAGAAAAAATCAAATACTCAGCATAAGAGCTCAACAAAAATCAATGACTTTATCAGTAAAGATGCCAGGTTAGAACCACCGACGACCCCTCACCCTTTCTTTGTTTTACAGGTGGAGGTAGGTTCAACCAGTTCCTAGAGTATTTTCAGGGCACCTGATTTTCCCTTTCGCTCACTTTATGAACAAACTCCTTGTCATCATTTGAGGAATCTTGGAACCCGTTTTACTCGTTGGAGTGAAGGCAAAATTCTTACATTTAACAGTTCCAATTTGTACAACTCTTTTAAATCCTTCAAGTTCTTTAAGGAGCAGAGATAAGAATCACTAGGATAGAGTACCGAAGGCATGGTAGAGCTTAGGATAGAAGTATGGGTCAATAAACCTACAATTCCTGATTTCTACCTTAATAGCCCACACATACGGCATGACTTTACATATGATGTTAGTAATATATTACCATGTGATTTACTAAAAGTTAAAGTAGAAAAGAAATTTTTTGTCTTTCCATGGATTGATGTGAATTTCAATTCAGAGAATAACATCACTGCATCTGCACAAGCAGCAAAAATAGTAGAATAAGCATGGCAGAAGTTGCCAATCAACATATCTGTAAGGGTCTTCATCCTGAGAGGTTGTATTTGGCAAATTGATATAGATTGGATACCCTCCAACATGATCCAAGAGAGTTGAAGGGTGCAAGTAAAAAGTTATGAACGCTTAGTAGGCACTGGTGTAAGAGGAGCATGCTAGAAGAATAACATCACATACAACTTACAAGAGACAATACACAAACCACATTATCTCTATGAATAGAAAAGTTACCCAAAATCAGTACCTGCATTCCACCAATAAAGGAAAATGAACCACGCTGACGACGCTTCTTTTCTGTAGAACCATTTGTTTCTCCCCGTTTTTCATTTTTGGCAGATAACTTTGATTTGATTGCCCCAGATATGATAGAACCAAACCTGATAGATAGAAAAGATGTCACTTATCAACAAAAAAATAAATAAGAAAAATGTAACAAGCATCAAAGGAGAGAGTATTATTCAGTGACCTCTATGAATGTGTATAGTGGACCATTTTGGTTCATAGATACCCAATGGTAATCATAAATATAAAACTTGTAACCAAAACTGTTTGTGTATGAATTTGCTATCAAACATGAAATTTAGTATTAATGAAACAAGACAAATTCTAAAGCACTCATATAGTTCTTAAATCTTCCATCCAGACAAGATCACTATCTTTAATCCACACAAATATTGATATATATCCACAGAACACATCTAATTAAAAGACAAGAATATCGGTTATATCAATCTTGACATACAAACAGAATCATCCCATTATTCAGTACAGAAATATTTATAGCACATAAGCTCTCATAGAAGTATAATTCTCAAACTCTAGAGTCTGGATTGCAGTGATCCAAATGATATTCAGTACAAATGCAAACATTGAAAAGAAATAAATAATAAGAACAATCTTCAGCAAAAGCTATGTACAGGTGTACCAGGAAGTTGCATGAAGTATACCTTTTCTCTAGATCCCATAGCTCTGGGAATGAATAGCACATCTGTTTTAAATGATAACAAAGTAGTCAGCAAAATTAGTGAGCAAATGAAATGAAATGAACCAGTGCCAGGAACTCCATGTCATAACTGATAAGAAGTCCCGGGCTCATAAAACAGCTTGCTATATTGTAAAATTGAAATATTGCAAGTATATTTGGGAGTTATTCTCACATCAACCCTAACCAGATTATCATTAAAAAGGTTCAACAACATAATTTTAGCTCTAAAATCTTTGCTGATATAGCAACTAATTATGATGGAAGAAAGTAGCAGAAAAAAAAAACGTTTTTATGGCTCCTTGCATGAGACTCATTACTCCAAGGAAACATTACTTACAGAAAGAGATTCAGGATCTCCAGCACTTGTGCCCGCAACAAATGGGTCAATCAGATAATCAACCACCTAAAACGACAAAAAGAATATATAAGGACATAAAATGAACAGGGCGTCAAACATTGCTACATAAATCTTAAAGCTCTGGACCATTCCGGTCCAAAAGTATTAAAAGAAACAATGTCTTGCAAGCATGCATCATCTTTCTTCAATAAAATCTTTCTAGTTTCCTATAAAATAAAATAAAAAACAAAACAAAACGTACAGTAAATTCACAGTATTAGAATGAAATACCTCCTTCCCAAAATGACGCTGGAAGAACCCACCCACACTGCAGGAAAACAAATAGAACCTTGATGCTATGAAGCTTATTCCTTAAAACTATAACAAATAAAGTGGAAAAGCGGAAAGTCTTAACAAACTCATCAAATAAAATTCATTTTTCACCTCTCATTTGCATTAGCATCAGACACTTTTGCGGAGTCACTTTTCTTCCACAAAAACGGTTCCAAAATTATCTGAAGCTGCAAGTCCAGAAATGCACTCAATTGAAGAGTTATTATTTTATCAGATGAGCCACAAAACATATGGTGGTAAAACAAACCTTTGATTGGGCAGAAAGAATGTTGCTCTTGATGAGTGTAATGGGATTTGAGGGAATCTAGCATACAAAATGTAAACAAAATTGTGGTCACTGTCAAAGATGGATGTCTACTTATAAAAGGAAAACAGAGCTAAGCCACAGAAGATGCATTCCCTATGTCTTAAAGTCAAAAGATGTAAACTTAATAGCAGTACAATGTAACAAGCAGGACATACCAGTACTGGAACTCCATTTCTTGCAATATATCGTTTGTTCTGTGAAATTGGCTGTAAGAGTAGTCAATTATCAATTTAGTCAAGACTCAAGAGAACTACTATAATTTATATATCATCTATGATAAGATACCAAACTTTCAAACTTCAGAACAGCAAAATAAACATTCCATGATTCAATATTCCAGAAGTCTAAACAGTTGTAAAAATTTGGCATTAGAACATGAATAAAAACAAGACCATTTGCATGCATGAAAAGGCACAAACTGTAGCTTCACAATCTAATAAGTTGAAGATGATATGGAAACTCTCACAAATTGTTGCTTTTCACGAATTCCAAGATCATCAATCAAACATCTGACTTCCATCTCACTCTCGGTCTGCACAAGATCAAGAAGTCTTCGATATTAATAAAAAATAACGCTATACACGAACAACACTCGGTCTACACAAATGTACATCACTACACACATTTTCATAAGTAACAGTTCTAGTAACTTGCCAACTAGTTAAAGACATTCCCTACACACGCATACTTGTAATGTACTTTATCAGCCAATTGATAGACTACAATAGAAAAGGTAGTATGTTCCAAGAATATCTACCATCGTATTTGCTCCTTCATCCCAAACGAGACCATCCTTTGAAATACTACTCAACTTCCCTCCAGCTCTTCCATCAGCTTCAAATACCATGACATTTAAGCCATGTGATTTCAACTTGTATGCTGCCGCAAGCCCGCTTGCACATCATATAAATAATGTCAATACACAAAATCAGACTAATCAGAAAATAATAACCACATTTACATGTATATTAAAGCCAAATCACTTGCCAACTGCATCCGACCATTACCCTCACTTTCATAAGTTTCATCTACGGAGTGATCAATATCTTACAATAAGTGCAATAATCCACGAAAGTCCCATTGATATCATGGAATTGAAAACTGTTTAATTGAATATTGAGCTCTTTTTCTTTCAATTTGGAAATTATAAAAATATAAAAAAGGAGTACATTTTATCCAACCTACATATAAGCATAGTCAGGAATTGCATTTGGAATAGTAATTAATGACTTTAAACACACTAAACAGAGTTAACATACCTAACACCGGCACCAACAACAGCCACCCGTTTAGCAGAACCTGCAAAACTCGGCATTCTTATTAGCGTCCACTCGGTTGATCACAACATTAATACAATTCAATTCCACAATTGTTTTTTATTGTTATTATTATTATTATTATTTGCGTGCTTTACAGAGAACAAGAGACTTACTTGGTTTATCTTTGGAGGCCATTATCGTCAGTCTCGGAGCTCTAAGAAATCAGAAATCAGAAATCAGAAATCCGCGGGCACTAGTCAAAGTCCAAATGTGTACACAGTACACACAAGAGATAACGATAGTGCTACACGTACGTAAAAACATTTCGGCTCTATTGCTTGAAACGACACCGTATTTGCCCCAACCAAATAAAACGGTGCGTTTTCTCTGCGATACTGGCGTCTTCTGTTCTTATTAGTCTGACCACCTCTCAACTCCGCGTCTCCGCGAAGCAAAATCAAAAAACGGCATACAATTCCTGTTTTTTTTTTTTTTTTTTTTTTTTTATTGGTATTTGATTTGGGAAATTGGTCTGTGGTTTGATGGAGGAAATATCGAAACTACACCTTCCTGATGCATTTCTTGATTTTCTACAAGAGAATGGACTGGACCCTTCCATTTACGCCGCCGTCGATTCAACCCCTCGTTATATAAGGTACTCCAAACCCAAAAGCTATATTCTTTTTGTTTTTCTTCTAAAAACCATCAATTTTTATTTTTATTTTTATATGGGTAAGGTTGAAAGCTGGAAGTGAAGCTCAATTAGAAGAAATTGAAGCTGAAATTAAGTGTAAGCTGGAGAAACTTGATTGGTTGCAAGGTTTTTACTCTCTTCCACCTGATTTTAAAATCGCTAACTCAAACGCATACAAGCAAGGAAAGGTGATTTCTATGAAATACTTAGTTTAATGTTTTTTTCAATGTTGTTTTTTTATATGAATTTTGATTTGTTATTGTGGTTCCTTTCAGATATATGGAATTGATGCAGCTTCTGGAGCAGCTGTTTCTGCTCTAGATGTTTCAGTGGGAGATCATGTACTTGATCTTTGTGCTGCTCCTGGTATGCAACTCTTTTTCTCAAATAATGTAGTATGTTTAAATATAAATTTTGTAGTGTGAGGATGTGTATTGTTTAAAGTGGGGATATTTATCTTTTAGCTGAGCTCTTACTGTAAAAAAGACGAATGTTTATGTTAAGACTTAATTTGGATAAATGGGAAAGTTGATTAAACCTGTTAAGAAAATGAATTTTGGTTTCTTTTTTACTTCAATTGGGAGAATTGTATTTGATATCTAATTTTGGATTAAGTGCTGACTTAGTTGATGAACCAAGCTATTGATCCTTGATTGTTTGACATGTTTCTCACTATTACCATCAATTGCTTTTGTTCAGGTGCTAAACTTTGTATGATACTTGATATTCTTGGCGATTTGGGTTCTGTAACTGGTGTCGACGTTGCAAGACATCGTCTTGCAGCTTGTAGAACATTGCTGCAGAAATATGCCCTGGGTAATAGGTGCCGACTTTTTGTCGCTGATGGAACAACATTTTCTCTTGTTCCCCGGAGGCTTGATTCAGATTCTGGATCATGTAAGTAACTGGAAAAAGAAGCTGTGGATTGTGATACATTTATTATAGTTTGTACCATGATTTTGCTTTACCAATCATCAACCTTTTTTGATGTGTTATCATTCTGTCTAGTATTAAACAGGTATATCTGCATTGGAAGAAAAGGCTGATACATTGAAGGAGTGGACTTCTAAGAGACCATGGAAAGAAAGGAAAAGAGCTGCTAAAGCAAGGGAAAGTGCTGCTACAGGGTTGATTGCAAATAGTAAACATCCCGAACTTATATATTACGGGTGTCATTCCGGAGTAATTGGGCTCAGTAAAAGCGAATTATATCAAAGTGTCTGTAATGGTGAAGTTTCTAATTCCGGTTATGACAAGGTGAAGTTGCATTTTAGCTTTTTTTGTTAATATATTTTTTTTATGATGAGGTTGGGTGATATTCCTGATGTAGTTTAGTATGATTTTTAGAGGGTGACAATTTCCAAGCTATAAACTTTTTCACTTGTTATAAATGCCACTAAGAGATTCAGATTTGATTAGGTCCTTGTGGATGCTGAGTGCACTCATGATGGGTCAGTAAGACATATCCAAAAATTTGAGAATTGGGGTTGGACAACACTTCAACGTCGTGTATTGGATGCAGATAGATCTGATAGCTTGACCAGCCTTCAGGTAACTTGATCCATTTTTGGAGGACCCTCTGCCCTATTTTTCCTTTTCAATCCCTCCTTTGTACAAGTAGATCCATAATTGTGTGTTGGTTTTGATTGATTCAGCTGAATTTACCACATGTCCTTCAAAATGTATAATGGTTTAGTTTGCTGAAATAATAATGAAAGAAAATGTTTCTCCTTTTCTTATTTTCGTTCTCCTGAGTTAAAAAATTCCAGTGCAAGAGTTTCCGTATTCACAATTTAATTTTACGTTACGTGGCCTTTGTATTGAACTAAAACTACTAATCTCTGCTTGCAGTTAAAACTTCTCACCAATGGTTTCAGATTACTAAAAGTCGGGGGTTCACTTGTCTATAGCACTTGCAGGTGTGTCCAGTCTGCATTCCTTATGGCTCTGAAGACACACAAAACACATTCATATTTTTCATGTTTATTCATTTCTTTCTTTGGTTGATTAGTTTGACAGTGGCTCAGAATGAGGATGTGGTAGATCAGTTTCTCAAAGAGAATGCCTCTGCAGGTAATCCTTCGTGCTTTGTAATCTAAAGTGTAAAATTTGACTTTTTTGGTAGATTGTAATTAATGCTTATCGTATTTTGAGATTATAATCTGCGGTTTATGTTAATTAATTGTCTGGCAACTTATGTTATTTTCTAAGAAGATAAACTAATTTACTATCATTTTGCTAATCTCGATAGTAAAATATTGCTCTGTACTTCGTTCTCTTTCAAGCCACCGACTCTTTCTGGCGTTAGATACAGTAACACTTCCTCTGATCTTGCAGAGTTGCAGGAGATAGATGCTGCCAAAGATTGGCCTTGTAGAAGCGGGAGGATACCAAAGACCTTGCGTTTTGACCCTTCAACATCAAAAACCAGTGGACTTTTTGTAGCAAAGTTCACAAAACTTGCCATTTGATTTGTTTTTTCCTGTTTTTGTGGAAGGTGGAATTTGCTATATGTGTTCTTATGCTGCATCATTGCAGCTAAATAACCGTAGTTTTGATAGATTAAGTAGTTTTTATTCCCCTTATGCAGCAGTTAGAAAATTTTGGCAGCTTTGTTTTGGTGCATAGTTAAATTTTGAATTTTGGTAGCCAAATTGGACATCACATCAATGGCCTTATTTTGATAGAAATACTAAATCAAACTGTTTGTTGAACTAATCAAAGACAAATCATGTGCATTTCTTGCATTTTCAATGGACAGTATCGAACGCATAATCAATAGTAAATATGAAGGACCACTTACAGAAACTCCAGTTCCACTCACATCATTGGGCTATGGCACACATCGTCCAACTAAATGCCCTTGATCCAAGTTTAGGTTTTGGGTGATTACTTTTTTATGGATGTTACATATACTGTATACACATGTTGAGGAGGTTTCAGACAGAATCTAACTTTGTAACGTGACAGTGTTACAGAGTTGGAAGAATTCATTCTGTAACGTTATAAAGTCGGGATTACTTTATAGCGTTATAGAGTCAGCAGAATTACTTTATAGCGTTATAGAGTCAGCAGAATTTAGTTTGTAACGCTATAAAGTCAGGATTCTACATAAAAAGACGTGAAAGGTTTAGCACTTGATAATTATTATATGCATTGCATGTATAGTTACGCAAAACAATTGATATCCATCTATGTTTCAACTTATTCCAAATTCCAATGGTGAAAAAAAAAAGGAGTAAATAAATTGAGAGCAGATAGTTCAAAACCATTAGATTAAAATCATATGAATTAATGAATGTGAAAGTGACAAATTTAAAATTAAATTTTAAGTTGATATCTATTATCTAAGAGTAAATATATATGCAACCGGAGTCGTGGCCCCGGAGAAGAAAAAAGAGAAATAATACGTGGGTCCCATGTATTGATTACGCGAGTACCATGTGTTTTTTTTTTTTTTTTTTTTCTACGAGGTCGCGGTGGTGCCACAACCCTGGTTGTATGTAGCAAAGCTCATTATCTAATCATGATAGAGATATTGCTAACAAGGGCGTAGCTCGATCGGTAGATGGATGAGCTTGGGGTTTGGATAAATGATTCTCAGGTTAACAGTTTGAATCCTATCAATGGCGAAAGCTTTCAAAAAAAATACATGATCCCGAATTAATAGATAGCGTCAAAAAAAACAAATGATAGAGATATTATATGATAACAAAATCTAAGTGACAAATTCATTTACTTGTGGACTTGGGAATGTGAGGTGGTTTAAAAAGATACGATTGATGAAAAACATGTAACATTATTTAGTTAGGTAGGAAACACATGTCATTTTGCATGTTTGTTCAAAGTTCTAAACTAACTAACTAAGGTTGTTGAATTTCATGAAAGTTTTAAATTAATTAAAGATTTTCTTAATTTTTAAAAATTAAATTATGTTACATCAATTATTTATTAATTTTTAATACACCACGTATCATATCAAAGATCTGGGGTCGTTTTTTTTTTTTTTTTTTTTTTTTTTTTTTTTTTTTTTATATTAAACAGTCCTGAATTTTTCTAAAAATTGAATAAGGACTGAAATCTGAACTTGAATGACATTTTTGTTTTTTTTTTCCTCACATCTAAACGTATTGTTAACACGTTTGTTTTTTAAAAGTAAAATTGTCTGAAAATAAGTAATTTTACATTTATATCCATGTTAAACAATTATACATAAAATACGGAATTAAAACAATACAAAAATACCAACAGGGGCGTAGCTCAGCTGATAGATGGACGAGCTTAGGGTTTGAGCATCTTCTTCTTCAATTACAAATAAACTTCATTTTTACTAAGACAAAAAAAAAGTTTTTTTTTTTTCAAAAAATAAAAGTGGTAACAAGAAAACTCACACAAAACACTCTAGAGATATTGCCAACAAGGGTATAGCTCAATCGGTAGATGGACGAGTTTGGGATTTAGGGTTTGGGTAAATGACTCTTAGGTCAACGGCTCGAATCCTACTAATAGCAAAAGTTTTCAAAAAAATATCTAGTCCCGAATTAATAGATATCGTAAGAAAAAAAAAAAAATTGATAGAGAGATTATATGATAACAAAATCTAAGTGACAAATTCATTTACTTGTGGACTTGGGAATGTGAGGTCTTTCGAAAAGATACGATTGAGGAACATTATTTAGTTAGGTAGGAAACACATGTCATTTTGCATGTTTGTTCAAAGTTCAAAACTAGGGTTGTTGAATTTCATGAAAGTTTTAAATTAATTAAAGATTTTCTTAATTTTTTTTAAAATTAAATTATGTTACTTCAATTATTTATTAATTTTTAATACACCACGTATCATATCAAAGACCTAGTACTTTACCCTAAATATAAGATGTACACCATATTTTATCTTATAAGTTATAACATTAATTATTATTTTTTACTTACAAATTTTTAATGGGTTTTTTTTTTTAAATAATAATAAAGATTTCAAAAAATAATAATACATATATTTTTAAAAAAATCATTTAGTTAGATTGTAATCCTAATATTGTTATATTGTAAGCATGATTGGGCCGGGCACTTTCCCTTCTTTTTTATGATACAGGTTCTAAGTGTCACCTTAACCCATTAAAATGTAAAGTGTGGGGAGATCCCTCGATTGTAATAAAAATTGTATTTGAAATTGTACTTGTAACGATTGATCTCACTAAATCCCGGTAGACCCTTGACTCAATTGGTGCCTGATTTCAAACAAATCAAAATAAAAAATCAATTCAAACTAAAAAATTGTTTATAGATCGCGAATCAAGCATAGAATACAAAAGTCTTATTTTATTTTTTTCGAATAAGAATACAGAAGTCTTCATGTTCCTGAAAATTGGCTTAGGCAGCTTATGGCAGAGCTAGCTAAAATTCGAAAGTAAAACTTTATTAATTATGTAAGCAAAGTGAAATTAGGAGAAATGGTAATTTTATTAGATTAGTTGCTTTAGGAGACAGTGTGTACTTTAAGTTTCTTTTAAAATGATAAGAACCCACTAATTCCCCTACATATAGCTTTTCCAAAACATTGTCGATCTTTTTAATTAGCCTAATCATTTTCTCTTTAAGTTTCAATCAAATTTTAGAATTCTTGCACCTTCAATCATGGTGATCTAATTTGTTGATCAATACAAGCCTTCCATTTTGTTTTCTTTGCCATGGCTTGTAAGAATGGTTACCGTCTTAAAAGGGAGAAAAGAAGAAGATGGTCTCTTTTGAGATTAGTCTTCAAATAAGATAGAATTAGATGATCATATTAATTTGCTTAAGTTTGAGAACTTTGAGACACAAGCAACTTGATTGAATGGAGAGGAGGTTAGTTGGAGTCCTGTAGACAAATCTTGTCTCGTCTTCTTTTTTAATAACACGGAAATCCCTCGAACCCACTTAGAAAATAGAGTTCATAATTAAGATCTACGTCGAACCTTACAATCTTTAGGACAAATCTTGTTTTGTCTCTTTTACTAATTAACAAGTGTAGGTCAAATTCAATCCAATCCAATCATGGACTAATCAATTAAAAATCTATACATGTATGATGATCACCATGATCATGATTTCTTTATTAAATTCCTTGGAAATTTTGAAATTAAAGCAATAGATAATTCAAAGTTGACGGTGGGGTCACTTGTACGTGCCTCTTCTTTCTGTATTTCTCTATGTAATTATGCTACAAGATCTAAATGTTGTATTAAGTGATTTGTCATTGTTATATAGTTCATCACATCATTCCATCAATTATATGGTAAAAAGGAATCACTTAATACATCATTTGTGTTGATTTTTGGTTTACTTTTTGGGATGGTATAACATCGCTATTTCTTTATAAGAGTTCTTGTAGGCTTGGCGCCTAAGTGATTCAAATGCTAACGATGTTTATAAACTCTATTAATTTAATAAGATCTACTATTATAGTATTATCCCACCAAATTGCACCAAAAAGGGGGTGTTTGAATTTGAAATACAAAGCTGGTGGGGTGGGCACACACAGTACGTGAGCACTTAGCTTGAGCCTGATTTGGCAATTATGAAGACCAAAATTATATTGATATAATTGGTTGATGAATTGCAAGAATGATTTTGAATTTGGAGGTTGTTAAAAAAAAAAAGGAAAAGAAAAGTGGGTGTATCCACTGTCCCACTCGTGGAAGACAATTGCAATGATCTCCACCAACACCAAGGACACTGGGGAGTGGACCATGAACATCATTCTCTACACTTTGTATTTGGTGGGTCTGTCTACGGGTCAACCTTCTTAGATTTCAAATACTATTTTCAAAGTCCTTCTCTGTTGCGAAATATATATGACCCTAAACCCTAAACCCTAATTATTTTTTTCTAGACACTATTTCTACTCCAAATTTTGCTTTGTGATTATGATGCAAATGCAATATTTAAAATTTGAGTCATGTTTTAAGGACCTTAATGGTTACAGATTCCAAATTTTATTATTGGATTGATGTTCAATTATTAGTAAACTGGTGAGCTAACAAATAATGGGGGGAATCATCGAACTCATTTTTTTTGTATTTTTACACAAAGGGAGACAGTCCTAATATTTACTTGAACGTACCCCTTTTAATTAATGCACGTATATATATAATTAGTAAACTTTGAAAAATTATAAGTTAATCTCAATCGTTAAAAGTATACGATCTACAATATAATTAGAAACTTAAATATTATATCATATTTGATCCTATTTCCCAATAGTAGAATAGTTGAAGTGATTTTCATATTGTTAAAAGTACAGTATTTCAAATAATTAAAGACTTTTTTTGAAATTTTTGGTTCAAAGTTTAGGTAGTTATATATAATTACAAGATACAACGTGGTTTTGTGGTAAAAGACATTTATTCGGTGCAATAATATATTAATATCTCATACCGGTGGTATATAAATAATATACAATGTAATGCACAAGATTAACATAATTTTATGTGCGTTTTAGAAGGGAAAAAAAGGTGGTGGTGGTTGTTGTTGAATGGTGTTAGTGTACATTCGAAGTTTGGAACAACATAATTAATCCACACGTGCAAACAATAGCACGTGAGGTTGGACGAGCTCGAATTAATTTCATTGAAAATATGTCAAGTTTCACTAAATTAATTTTTAGTATGGCACGCCCCATGCAACGGTACTACGGTAGCTAGCATCCGTCCGTACCTTCGAGGAAAATGGTGTGAGCACTTATCCCTTGAAAAAAAAAAAAAAAAAAAAAAAACATATTTAAAAGATAAACTTATTTACCACTTCGTTGAATAATATTAGTGATATATGTGATCGAATTCAGGTCATACGATACGGTGTCATATTAGTGAACTAAATATATATGTTTAATGTACTAAAACATCTTTTAATAAGTAATAACTCATATGGATAAGACATAGATGTCTATCTTAACAAGTGATATCAATCGTACCCAGGGGCGGATGCAGGGGGGGCTCATAGGGGCCATGGCCCCCCCAAGAAAAAAAAAAAGTCAGAAGTTTAAAGTTTTTTGTATATAATATATTATATATTTAAATATCAGTAATTGGAGTCTTTTTACTGATCAGTCTAAGTCTATGCTTATATTTTGCCCGTTTTTCCTTTGTTTATGCTTGTTTCTTGAGTCCTTTTGGTGGGTTGATGTGTTTGTTAAAGCCTTTGTAGGTCTCTTTCCATAGAAGGATTGATCCTATCTTATTTCGGTGAAATGGAGTAATAAGATGAAGAAAGTGGCTAAAATTGCCATTTACCGCGGCCCATGCCGCTCAACAAGCACATGCTCCATCGGCGGCATGCCAAGCGGTCAAGAAGTGCCATTTATCGCTGACCGGACCGCTCAGGAGGCAAGTGCACGCCAAGCGGTACACCCAGCGAGCCAGATCAGGTTGTCGCCGTTTGATTTACCGCTGCCCAGGCAAGTGCACCATAAGCGGTACGGGCAGCGGTAACCCGCTTTTTCAGTTCCTTGAGCCAGGTCAGAAGACTTATGAAAAAGAAAACTTAAGGAGACCGTGAGGGATATAAAAAGAGAGCAACACCTATCAGCAGGGGGGATCCAGGAGATACCAATTCATTCATTCTTTTCCATCCATCATTAGAAGATTATTGGAAACAAGAAGACAACGGAGATTTCAAGTAAAGAGCATCTCACCATAATGGGTTTTCTCTCCATCTTTTCTATGTTTTCGTTCTCTCCATTGATGTGTAACTAAACCTATAACTAGGGGATGATGTAACCGATTTTGGATAACTCTATGTGAACTATTAGTCTATCTTTTGTTAATCAATTTGGTTTCGTTTTGTTTATTGAATTAATTGCTCTATTCTACTTTCTCTGATTATGTTGTGACCGCAAGTGATTTGAGTTTTGTAGTTTAGTTTATCTATGAGATTAGGGTTTAGGTGTGGATGACCGTTCCATTTAAATCTGAATCAAAAGCTTAATAAACAGGAAAATTGATATATGTATGACCGTGCTATGTTAATTTGGCTTAGAGTTTTTTGTGTAAAATATGGGTTTTGACAATTGCTCATTACATGACCGTGTGTGAGTAGTAGGAAGAACCCTAGATTATTAATCCATATTTGTTGCATGACCGTGTGCAAGTATTGGAAAGGATCTTCGAACCTAATTGAATTATCTTGAAAACAAGCCCGTAACTGGATTGAAGTGTTTAACGAGACTGATTGTGAGCATTGAGTGTCTAAGAAAGGTGCATCGATTCCCTAGTATTTCTCTCCATACATTCATTCTTTGATTTGATTTTAATTGATTTAGTTCTTAGTCCAAGAAGTCATAATTTAGGTTAATTTTAGAGTTAAACAATCTTCCAAAGAAAAGCATTATGCAATTTAATTTTCGCATTTAGAGTAATCCTTGCTAGATTATTTGGCTTTGACCGATAGAATCGCCGATCCCAGTGAACGAACTTTCTTAGTAAATTGAACACAGATTTTACTGCATCAATTTTGGCGCCGCTGCCGGGGATTGGTATAGATTTTATTAGTTGAATCTAGTTAATTTAGTTAGGTAGTGTGTGTCATTAGATTTTTTTTTTTTTTTTTTTTTTTTTTTTTTTTTTTTTTTTTTAGTTTTAGTTCTTTTTGTTTCATCTTACTTCGTGGTAGTTGTGTTTTTGGTGTTTCAGGTTTTACAGGTGTATGAACGGACGTCGTTCGCTTGGAAGTATTCTGATCCCGGCTAACGACGAGATTGACCGAGTAGGCCGGACAGACAGACAGTTCGAAGAGTTAGATCCTTTGGTTGAGGACATGGGTGATCACGGTGAGCAACGTGACCGGGCTATTCGAGCTGAAAGAGAGGTTCATGATGAACAAGGTGTTCAAAATAGACAGGAAGTTCAAGACAATTCACCGGGTTCTCCAAGACGTGCACTAGAAGATGATATCAGAATAATGAGAGAGTCTGGACAACCTATGCTGGGAGACCAACCTCAGCCAGTTGTGTTAGATGCCGTAGCCAGGAGTTATGAGTTGAGGAGTAGCCATTTAAATATGCTACCATCTTTTCACGGTTTGGCAACAGAAGACTGCCTCCAGTTTATGAAGAACTATCAAGCTACCGTAGGGAACTTCCCGATGGGCCGATTGACAGAAGAGCAGTTAAGGATGAGGTGTTTTTGGTATTGTTTGAAGGACAAGGGCATCAAGTGGTACAATTCAGTAAGGGCAGGATCTTTGAGATCATGGGTTGATGTGTGCACTGCATTCTTCAACAGATTTTTCCCTGCTTCTAAAGCAAAAGAAATCCGGATCAAGATAGCTAGTTTCGGTGAAGAAGATGGTGAGTCGTTCCATGAAGCATGGTCGCGATATAAGGAGCTGTTAGATCAAATCCCCCCTCACATGGTGACAGAGGAGTACAAAGTCCGCACTTTTTATGATGGATTGACACATTTCACACAAAACATTGTTGACAACGCTTGTGGGGGTATTATTACCAGGAAATCTGCTTTAGAGATTGCTGAGATCTATGAAACTTTGGCTCTAAACTCCCAGCATAGAAGTTCAACTGTCAGAAAGGGAGGTAAGTATGAGGTTAACCAGACAACTGGGGTGGAAATTCAGATGGCAAATCTAGCTAAGCAAGTACAGGCTATGATGGCCCAAAACTCGAATAGGACTCAACAGCAGTCAGGGGTGAACTCATTGCAAGATGGAGATGGGATACCATTTGAGACAGAGGAGGTTCAAGCTTTCAATTACCAAAGAGGAAGAAACGATCCTTACTCGAACACCTACAATCCTGGATGGCGTAACCACTCAAATTTATCTTATTCTGACCCTAACACTGCTCTTAATAGTCATCAGATCATTCAACAGAACACTCAAGGAACAAATCAAGGAGGGTACAACAGAGGCAATTACCAAGGCCAAGGTTCCAATAATCAACCTCAACAATGGAACAATGCTGCAAATAGAGACAGTACCACCTATCAGCCGAAGAAGAGATCCTTAGAGGATATTGTGACATCCCTAGCTGAGAATACAGAGCGTTTCTCACGTGATACAAATCAGAGATTTAACAATGTTGAGTCATCCATTAAAAATTTAGAAACACAGATGGGACAAATAGTCGACGCAGTTCGCAAGAATGAACTAGGACGGTTCCCTAGTCAATCAGAACAAGCCAAGGCATTGACTGTGTTGAGAAGTGGGCGAGTGTTAGACACTGAAGTTGTTAGAGGGCAAAAGAAAGAGGACACCAGGGGATCAGAAGAGGTGAGGGAGAAGGAGGATAGAGAAGAAGAAGAGGCAGTGGTAGATCCACCACCAAAGAAGACCTCGGTTTTACACAAATCGTCAGACCCTTATATTCCACCCCCTCCATATGTTCCACCAATTCCTTTTCTTGGGAGACTTAAAAGGGACAAGATAAGTAAGGCATTCAAAGAGATTTTTGATGTTCTGTCCAAGGTACATTTGAACTTACCTCTTCTTGAGATGATAGAAAAGATGCCCGCATATGCAAAAATTTTCAGGAGCCTTCACACCAACAGGCAGAAGTTTGGACCGAATCATCAGGAATATATAGCAGGCAGTGCTAGTGCAGTTTTACAAAAGGAACTTCCTCCCAAACTGAAAGATCCGGGCAGTTTCTGCATCAATATCACAATAGGAGGTACCCAACTTGAAAGAGCAATGCTAGATTTAGGTGCCAGTATTAATTTGATGCCTTATTCTATTTACAAGCAGTTAGGTTTGAATGAGTTGAAGCCTACCACAATGTCACTTCTGTTAGCAGATGGTTTAGTAAGATATCCGAGAGGGCATGTTGAAGATGTACTGGTCCAAGTTGGAAAGCTTATTATTCCAGCAGATTTCGTGGTATTAGACATGGAGGACGTAAGTAAAGAGACTAACATGAGACCTGTTCTTCTGGGTAGACCGTTCATGGCCACAGCAAAGACATTTATTGATGTGCATAATGGAAAACTTTCAATGACAGTGTTAGATGAGACAGTGGAGTTCAAACTGTTTGAAGCATCATCATACCCTGTCGGAGCTGATGATTGTTCATTCATCGAGGTTTTAGACCCTGAGATTGATGGAATATTCAAGGATGAGGATTTGGCGGATTGGGATTGGGACGATCAAGACGACAAGACTGAAGATAGTTCTAAACTAGCTGAAGAAGCAGTTGAAGACTTCCAAGTTTCAAATATCAGTTTGGCCAATGATCCACCACCAAAGTTGGAACTCAAGGAGTTACCAACAACTCTGAAGTATGTGTATCTAGGTGAGAATGAGACATACCCAGTAATTGTTGCTTCAGAATTGCAGAGTATTGAGGAAGAAAGGCTCATTGGGGTTCTACAGAAACACAAGTCAGCTATAGGATGGTCAATTGAAGATATCAAGGGAATCAGTCCAACAATTTGCATGCACAAGATATTTCTCGAAGAAGAGTCTAGACCGTCAAGAGAGGCTCAGAGGAGATTAAATCCGATAATGAAAGAGGTAGTGAAGAAAGAAGTCCTGAAACTTCTACAAGTGGGGATAATTTATCCCATATCAGACAGTAAGTGGGTCAGCCCGATTCACGTAGTTCCTAAGAAATCAGGTATTACTGTGGTTCGCAATGAGCAGAATGAGTTGGTTCCACAGAGGCTCCAGACAGGATGGAGGGTGTGTATCGACTACAGGAAGCTGAACACTGCTACCAGAAAAGATCATTTTCCTATTCCTTTCATAGATCAGATGTTTGAGCGATTAGCAGGGCACAGTCATTATTGTTTCCTCGATGGGTATTCAGGTTACAATCAGATAGCTATCGCACCGGATGATCAAGAAAAAACTACTTTCACTTGTCCATTTGGGACGTTTGCTTATAGAAGGATGCCATTTGGTCTCTGCAATGCTCCGGGCACCTTTCAGAGGTGTATGATGTCAATTTTTTCAGATATGTTGGAGGAAATCATTGAGGTATTCATGGATGACTTCTCGGTATTTGGGGATTCATTTGATTTGTGTTTACACAACCTTACCTTGGTCCTTAAGAGATGCGAAGAGAACAACTTGGTGTTGAACTGGGAAAAGTGCCACTTCATGGTACAACAAGGGATAGTTCTCGGACATGTGATTTCAAGAAGAGGAATTGAAGTGGACAAAGCCAAGGTGGAGGTGATTAGTAGTTTACAGCCTCCAAAATCCGTGAAGGATGTGAGGTCGTTTCTTGGGCACGCAGGTTTTTACAGAAGATTTATAAAGGACTTTTCAAAGATAACGAGGCCCTTGTGTTTGCTCATACAAAAAGAAATTGATTTTGAGGTCAGTGAGGAATGCATGGTAGCTTTTAACACTTTGAAGAGTGCATTGAACACCGCACCAGTAATAATTCCCCCCAATTGGGAATTGCCCTTTGAATTAATGTGTGACGCTTCGGATTATGCCATCGGAGCAGTTTTGGGGTAGCGGGTAGACAAGGTTCCGCACGCGATATACTATGCTTCTCGAACCTTGAATGACGCCCAATTGAACTACTCAACAACTGAGAAGGAGCTTCTAGCAGTAGTTTTTGCATTGGAGAAATTCCGAACGTATTTGGTGGGCGCCAAAGTCATTGTATATTCAGACCATGCAGCCCTTCGTCATCTTCTTCAGAAAAAGGATGCCAAGCCTAGATTGATTCGGTGGATTCTCCTGCTACAAGAATTTGACTTGGAAATACGAGACAAGAAAGGTAGTGAAAACGTGGTTGCTGATCATCTAAGCAGGTTAGTACTGAAAAATCCGGATGAAGTAGACAAATTACCATTGCATGAGAAGTTCCCGGATGAACAATTGTTGGCGGTGAAAGATAGTGAACCATGGTATGCTGATTTGGTTAACTATTTGGTAAGTGTAGTCCCGGATGAGCTGAACTCATAAGGAAGACAAAGGTTCATTTCAAGAGCAAAAAAATACTTTTGGGATGACCCTTATTTATACACTCATGGTCCTGATTCTGTGATAAGAAGATGTGTTCCTGAGTCAGAGCAGAGAGATGTTCTGAAATTTTGTCATGAGCTTCAATGTGGAGGACATTTTGGTGCAAGAAAGACAGCTTTGAAAGTGTTGCAATCTGGATTCTTCTGGGAATCATTACACAAGGATGCAGTCCAGTTCTATGTGGCATGCGACAGATGTCAACGTACAGGGAGTATAAGTAGGCGAAATAAGATGCCCTTATCTGGGAATTTGGTGATAAAGCTTTTTGACGTATGGGGCATCGATTTCATGGGACCATTCCCACCATCTTGTGGTAATAGTTACATCTTGGTAGCGGTTGATTATGTGTCAAAATGGGTAGAAGCAAAGGCCACAAGGAATAATGACTGTCAAACTGTGGTGAAATTTGTGAGGGAGATGATATTTGCAAGATTCGGGACCCCTAGAGCCATCATTAGCGATGGAGGTACGCATTTTTGCAACAGATCCTTTGCTGCACTTTTGAAGAAATATGGTGTACGGCATAAGGTTGCTACACCATACCACCCACAGACTTCAGGACAGGTTGAGGTCAGCAACAGGCAAATAAAGGGTATCCTGGAGAAGACTGTAAATTCAACTCGAAAGGATTGGGCTTTGAAGTTAGATGATGCACTGTGGGCCTACCGGACAGCTTTCAAAACACCTATTGGGATGAGTCCATATAGGTTGGTTTTTGGGAAAGCGTGCCACCTTCCAGTGGAACTTGAACATAGAGCTTTCTAGGCAATCAGAAAGTTGAACTTTGATTATGACAAGGCCGGTGAGGAGAGGAAGCTTCAGCTGTGTGAGCTCGAAGAATTTCGCTTAGAGGCATACGAGAGTGCAAAACTGTACAAGGAGAAGACTAAGTTGATACATGACAAGATGATAGTGCATAAAGATCTTCGTCCAGGTATGCAAGTGCTGGTGTTCAACTCAAGACTGAAGTTTTTTCCCGGTAAGTTGAGGTCCAGGTGGTTTGGACCTTACGTGGTAACTCACATTTTTCCCCACGGAGCTGTAGAAGTGCAGAACGAGAAGAATGGCGACAAGTTCAAGGTCAATGGGCATAGGCTAAAACCTTACATTATGGAGCTTGACAAGGTCGTTCAAATGGAGGATGTTGAGCTTACTGGGCCGTAGCGCTCTCACACGTCTTGCCTAGACGCTAAATACAGCGATTGGTGGGAGGCAACCCACCTAGGTAACTTTTTTTTTTTTTTTTTTTTTTTCAATTTCGTTTATTTTCTTTAGAGTTCTTTGAGTCCGTAATTATTGTGAGTCGTATGTTTAGTGAAGAGTATTTTTTCAATCCAGGTTTGGGGGTAGTGGAAATTCTAGATATTGAGTTGTGTGCAGATATGCTTTATGTGTGCTTGTTGTCTTGGTCAGAATCAGGTTCGGACTGCAAAGTTTGGGAATTACCGCTGCCCGTGCCGCTCAAGGGACACATGCACGGTCAGCGGTCCAGTCTAACATGACAACACTGGAATGGCTCGCAGCCTAGGCCGCTGAGGAGGACCTTGTATGGTCAGCGGTAAATTGACGACCTGCAGCGATTGGGAATTACTGCTGACCAGACCGCTGAGGAGGACATTGCATGGTCAGCGGTAAATGAAGACCTGATGAACGGTGAGTTTATCGCTGACTGGACCGCTCAAGGAGCAAGGTGTCCGCACAGCGGGCATCATTTAATGACAACACTGGAATGGCTCGCTGGCCGTGCCGCGGAAGAGGAAAGTGCATAGTCAGCGGTAACGAAAATGAAACGGTGCGTTTGGACTCTCCAGGTAAGCGTAATTGCGCTTTACCGCTGGACGGACCGCTGCTCATGCAGCGTGCCTGGTCGGCGGTAGGGTAAAAAGTTGCCCTCTTCATTTATAATGGACGAGCAGTCTGGTGGGTCTCATTTGACCCACAGCTGCTGCGTTTTCTCCTTCTTCTCCCTCCCAATTCTTTTCTTTTCTTCTCAAATTTCTTCCATAGTCTCTCCTCTCCTCGTTCAACAACACGGTATGCACTCTTTTCTCTCTTCTATTTTGCTTCAATGGTTTTAACTTATGAAGTTTGATTCTACAATGTGGTATGAAGAGATAGAGAGTTTTTAGTGCTCAAATTTCGGTTTCCAAGTTTTATTGATCAATGGGTTTTGTTCATATTGAGTTATTTAGCATGATTAAGCTGATTGTGGTGTGTTTCACTTGGTGTTTAGGGAATTCCGAAATTCCTTGTTCATAAGAGATTTTGAATGTTTGTTGAATAATGGTTGCCATGCTTGAATTTGAAGGATAGATTGGGTTTAGATGAACCTTGCATGTGATTATTTGGTTTTCCATGTGATTTATATGGCATTGTAAACATATTTGGAGATGAATTTTGAAACGAAGTGCTGCCGAATTTTCGGTGGAGGTATGTGTGTAATTTTGGCATGTTTTATTTACAGATGGCAAGGACTAATCAAGGGAAGCGTCCTCGGGTCAGCACACCCGATAAGAGGAAACAGAAGGCAGTGCCGAAACAGGCACAAAACAAGGACTTTCAAAGTCGTTTTGGCGATTTCCTCAGGCGACCTTGGATTATTGAGAGAGGAATTGACGTTGAGAGTTTGGTACAGACGCCTGTTCCAGAGATGGTTGCGGACCGCAGATGGGGTGGATATGTTGCACGCCCACCTAGACCGAACAGGGGGATTGTGGCGGAGTATTATGCTAGTGCTGTACCAGAGAGGATTTTAGTTGGGGGCCCAGTTTTAGTGCAGGGTGTTGAGGTCCATATAACTCCGGAGGCCATTAATCAGTACTTTGGCACTCCAGAGGTGGCTATCAGTAACGGTCGAGGAATAGAATATATTGCAGATCTTGACCCTTACAGAGGGAGAGTGGCTGCATGCCTTAGGATGGATGGACAGGAGGAATGGGGTACATTAGTGAAACTATACCAGCGCGACACGCATGCCGATGTTACCTTTTGGAACCTTTTCCTGACATACTCACTAATGCCATCCCAGCACCGTTCAGAGATCTTTTATGACCAGGCCCGTGTGTTGCTTCGTTTGAGGACAGGTGGCCCTATCAATATTGGACGGGTGATTTTCAATGCCATTCATGACGCTACTACGCACGATGACCAGTCCATGGTATTTCCGTGTTTGATCACTGCTTTCTGCAGACAGGCAGGCATTGATGTGAGTGCAGGGTTAGAGAGTCATGACCCAAGTATGATGAACTTGACAAACTGGAACCAGCAGTTAGTTCTTCGGGGCATTCCTCCTATTGGAAATTATGGGGAGAGAAGACGTCGCCGGGAGGAGCGAGAGGCGCGAGAGGCTGAGGCTGAGGCTGAGGCAGCAGCGCTTTTACAGGACCAGCCTCAAGGGGCACTAGATGCCACTCAGCTAGGCGGAGCTCAGCCAGGAGGTGACCCATTTACCACTCTTTTGCAGGCTATGCAGACTCACATGGATTTGCGTTTCGGGCAGTTAGAGGGATGAATGGATGCTCGTTTTGACACTGTCGAGACAAACATAGAGGAGCTGCGCGGGATGATGACTAGCCGGTTTTCTGTGGCTAGTGGGAGTGGAGCACCGTTTCAGACCCCTATTCCAGACCCGGGTCCTTTTACAGCTGGTGGATCAGGTCTTGAGCCGCAGAACTTTGACCAGCGGACCCCGATATTACACTTTGATGATGAGGAGCCGATGCATGATGACCAGATAGACTCCGATCAGGGGACCGAGATCTTGCAGCTGTCAGATGAGGATGGAGGAGATTAGTAGGCTATGGATTTTCTTTTTGAACTTTTATTTTTCTTTTTGTTTTTTCTTTAGTCTTTCACTGCCTGTCTTTTCTTGATTGTCAACATTGGGGACAATGTCGAGTTTAGGTTTGGGGGTGTGTCGTTGTTTTGAGTCTTGAGTCAAGTTTTTTTTTTTTTTTTTCAGTTTTCAGTTTTCAGTTTTCAGTTTTCTTTTAGAGTCTGTCGTTCCTGCATTAACTATGATGAGATGTTTTGGTATGTGACTTTGAAATGATATGCTTGAATCACTGGGTTTAAACTAACATCTTGCCACTTAGAGTATTGCATTGCATTTTTCATAACTTATGACATGCTCTTGATGTGATAGTGGATAGGATGCATAGTTGGATTGCCATGATTAATAGTGGAGACTACCCTGTGAGTTCACTAAGCCAAAGTGCGTACATAAATGACATATATGAGGGATTATTTTGTTTCTATTCTTTAAACACTCAGTAGGTTCTTAGCATTAGATTTGATCTCTATAGGTTGAACATTGAGCATTATAGAGCATTCATCATAAAAGTTTTCACATGTTATCTTTGTTCTTGAGTAAGTCGAACCAGTGGAAGTGATGTTAGACTTTGTGTGCGTGAACTACTTAAAAGGCTTGTAATATTTCCTACCCTTGTGTGTGTGCTCCATAGCCCTGTTTGAAGCCAAACACTGAGTTGCCTTTTTCTTTCTTCACCACATTTACTGTAACCCATGTAAACCATATTATAGCCATACCTGTTAACTGGGGATCATGCTTTGAGATTGTGAAGAAAGCTGAAGAGTTCGCATGAGAATCTATGAGAAAATGATATGAGTCAAATAAAGAAGGAGCTGCATTCAATCCAAATAAAAGAGGAAAGGTTGTCTGGTTTTATTATTATTATGTTAAAAAAAATAAATAAATAAATAAAGAAAAGAAAGTTTTGCCACCAAAATGAATGGTGAGTTGCGTGTGCCAGAGAAAAGAATCTAAGGAACACAACATGTCAAAAGATTTAAGTGTTGTATCTACTCTCGAAGGAGTGGGCAAAAGAGAAGGGTGAATTAAGGGGACATCAATGAATGGTAAGTGGCATTATTCCACTGACAAAGGAAGTCAATAAAGACCTAAGAGCTTGCGCCAAGCCGTAAAGGTAACTGAAGGCTCTCACTGAATGATCCTAGGTTTTTGAACTCCTACATCCCGTTCTTTTCTAACCTTTACCCAATAGCCCCATTACAACCTAATGAAAAGTCTAATTGATCTGCTGGTTATCCTTGCTATGAAAGTAGAAGTGAAGCGTGTGTTTATCTTGCTCATAATGATTCGATTCTTTTCATGAGATCTTTGCATACAAATCAAGCGTTCTTTCAATGATATATTCATATGCGATTATAATTTGAAATTTCTTGTGCATAACTTCTTTCGCATATGCTTGATGAGTGAATTTGCCTAGGTTCTGTGAGAAATATGAGCGATATCTGGTGAGGCTTAGAGTCGAGGCGAATTACATCTATGGCATTCGGCGAAAGTGTTTTTGATGCTAGAATATTTCGAGTTTGGGCTTTTAATTAAAACTAAGCAATGCTTTCAAATTTATGACTTAATGTTAGTCCTTACCTATTGGCGTTCGCATGCATTGTTTCAGTCTGGGCATTAATTGTTTGCATCTCGAATGATTAGTTTGTGGGGTATGTTTGTGGGTGTCATAGCTGAGAACCCTCAGGAGACAACACTCCTCCTTCTAGGGACACCTAGAGGTTTAAAGGCTTGTAGTATGTGCTCAATGCTATCGCGTTCCCTGCGAAAGTGGCTTTATTAGGATTTAGTTTTCTTTTCAGTTTAGGAATGTTTGGTTTTGCTCGAGGCCGAGCAAAAGATAGGTTTGGGGGTATTTGATCAGTCTAAGTAAAATCTGTGTTCAATTTACTAAGAAAGTTCGTTCACTGGGATCGGCGATTCTATCGGTCAAAGCCAAATAATCTAGCAAGGATTACTCTAAATGCGAAAATTAAATTGCATAATGCTTTTCTTTGGAAGATTGTTTAACTCTAAAATTAACCTAAATTATGACTTCTTGGACTAAGAACTAAATCAATTAAAATCAAATCAAAGAATGAATGTATGGAGAGAAATACTAGGGAATCGATGCACCTTTCTTAGACACTCAATGCTCACAATCAGTCTCGTTAAACACTTCAATCCAGTTACGGGCTTGTTTTCAAGATAATTCAATTAGGTTCGAAGATCCTTTCCAATACTTGCACACGGTCATGCAACAAATATGGATTAATAATCTAGGGTTCTTCCTACTACTCACACACGGTCATGTAATGAGCAATTGTCAAAACCCATATTTTACACAAAAAACTCTAAGCCAAATTAACATAGCACGGTCATGCATATATCAATTTTCCTGTTTATTAAGCTTTTGATTCAGATTTAAATGGAACGGTCATCCACACCTAAACCCTAATCTCATAGATAAACTAAACTACAAAACTCAAATCACTTGCGGTCACAACATAATCAGAGAAAGTAGAATAGAGCAATTAATTCAATAAACAAAACGAAACCAAATTGATTAACAAAAGATAGACTAATAGTTCACATAGAGTTATCCAAAATCGGTTACATCATCCCCTAGTTATAGGTTTAGTTACACATCAATGGAGAGAACGAAAACATAGAAAAGATGGAGAGAAAACCCATTATGGTGAGATGCTCTTTACTTGAAATCTCCGTTGTCTTCTTGTTTCCAATAATCTTCTAATGATAGATGGAAAAGAATGAATGAATTGGTATCTCCTGGATCCCCCCTGCTGATAGGTGTTGCTCTCTTTTTATATCCCTCACGATCTCCTTAAGTTTTCTTTTTCATAAGTCTTCTGACCTGGCTCAAGGAACTGAAAAAGCGGGTTACCGCTGCCCGTACCGCTTATGGTGCACTTGCCTGGGCAGCGGTAAATCAAACGGCGACAACCTAATCTGGCTCGCTGGGTGTACCGTTTGGCGTGCACTTGCCTCCTGAGCAGTCCGGTCAGCGATAAATGGCACTTCTTGACCGCTTGGCATGCCGCCGATGGAGCATGTGCCTGTTGAGCGGCATGGGCCGCGGTAAATGGCAATTTTAGCCACTTTCTTCATCTTATTACTCCATTTCTCCAAAATAAAATAGGATCAATCCTTCTATGGAAAGAGACCTACAAAGGCTTTAACAAACACATCAACCCACCAAAAGGACTCAAGAAACAAGCATAAACAAAGGAAAAACAGGCAAAATATAAGCATAGACTTAGACTGATCATTTACCAATACCGTAAATCTTTGAAAGGTGTGAATCTTGTTTGTTAATTGTTTTTTTTTTTTTTTTGATAATGAACGAAAACAAAAACAACAACAACTAAAAACCATACAACGGGCTGTGGTCCAGCCAATAAGACTCCTTCGCAGAGGAGAGGGCAAGGGAAGCTAAATTAAGAGCCAAGGCGTTCCCAGAAATAGGAATGGCCTGACACTTACATATACCAACTTCGGCAAACAAAGCCTTAATGTCCGAGACAATAAAATTTGCATCCCCTAAGTACGGGGCAGAATTACACACAGTGGAAGACACAACAGGAAAGGAGGTTTCAGCAATATCAACATGTAAACCCAAAGACTTAGCTAACAACAGACCTTCTCTCAAGGCCAAGAACTGACCAACCTCTTGAGAGAAATTTCCAGACAGAAGGATGGACCGAGCAGCAACCACTTTCCCCTTCCAATCCCGAATTGCGACCCCAACCCCGATCTGATTTGCGTTCTTTCTAACAACCCCACCCGTATTCAACTTCAGCAAACCAGGAGGAGGAACCATCCAGTCCACTGGAGACTTGCGGGAAGGGGGGGGGGGAGAGGAAGACATAGCCTGCCTAGACTTCTGAAATTCCTCCAACAGAGCAGCAGCCCGCGAGAACACCACATCCGGCAGCTTATTCAAACCATCAGCCAGGAAAGAATTACGATTTTCCCAAACAGCCCAGGAGATGATACTGAACAGGCAGAGAGAGTCATCAGAAAATAGCCCACCCACCTTCACAAAGATGTCAATCGCCGGAAAGGCCTTGAAGTTAGCCAAAAGAGAGGAGAAGTCCGAGAGAGCCCAGACTTTCCTTGCCACCTTACAACCAAAAATAACATGGCTAACTGTCTCAGAGTGCGAAGAGCAGCCCTTACAGCTGGGAGAAGGAATGATTCTTTTCTTCCAGAGGTTCTCAACAGAAGGAAGCGCATTCAAACACGCTCTCCAGACAAAAATACGCACCTTCGGGGGAATGTTCAGCTTCCACAGACGAGTCCACCACTTGCTAGAAGACAGAACGTTTGAGACAGTATCCTGACATCTGAGGTGAAGGCCGAGGTTATACCCACTCCTAACTGTAAACACACCTTTCTTGTCATAATGCCATCTTAACTGATCACTCCCTCCGTTCCAGCTGACCGGGATTGATAGGACTGCCTCTCTATCAACAGGGAGTAGCAAATTATTCAATCTATCCAAATCCCACCCCTTACGGGATCTGTCCATCAAATCTGAAACACGTAAATTCTGCCCTGGATCGAATGTGACCAGCTTAAAAGAGCTAGGACGCGGCACCCATTTATCCCTGAAAACACTAATATTGCAGCCATCTCCCACAGACCACCGAAGGCCTTTCGAAAGCAATTCCCTCCCCCATAAAAGGCTTCTCCACACATAGGAACAACCTGCCTTGGCAGTAGCAAAGAGGAAATCAGAGTGACTGAAGTATTTTGCTCGAAGGACTCGAGCAGCCAGCGAAGAAGGGGACGTGAGGATCCGCCACGCTTGTTTAGCTAGCATGGCTTGGTTGAATAAAGAGATGTCTTTGAAGCCAAGACCACCATGGCATTTAGGAAGGCAGAGCTTCTTCCAACTGATCCAACTAATCTTCCACTTGCCATCTTTCGAACCCCACCAAAACTTAGACGACATGGCACCAAGGTCACTGCATAGGGACAGCGGGATTTTGAAGATGCTCATGGAATAAGAAGGAATAGCCTGGGCAATAGCCTTTATGAGGACCTCTCTCTCCCCATAAGAAAACTGACTTCCCTTCCAGCTATTAAGCTTCTTCCACACCTTATCCTTGATATCAGAGAAAGTCCTAGTTTTATTCCGCCCTACCATAGAAGGGAGCTCGAGGTATTTTTCTTGCGTATTGCAGTCTCTGATCTCAAGAACATCCTGGATAATCCTTTTAGTAGGCACCGAAACATTAGGACTGAAGGTAATTTTGGACTTGGATAGGTTAATTTTTTGGCCAGAAGCTCTCTCATAAGACAAGAGGATACCTCTAATACAGTCACTGTTAGCCTTGGAAGCCTTGCAAAACAGAATACTGTCATCTGCAAAAAGAAGATGACTAACATTTGGCCCTCCCCTGCAGCACCTAAAGCCCAAACCACGACCATGACGCTCAGAATTTGAAATCAGACTGGACATGGCTTCAGCGCACAGCAAGAAGAGATATGGGGACAGGGGGCAGCCCTGACGAAGACCCCTCGAGGAAGAGATAGAGCACACAGCCCGACCATTCAAAAGAAAGGAGAGGGAGGAGGACGAGATGCAGTCGATAATCAAGGAGATCAAATCCTTCAAAAAATCCATCTTGACCATAACCGATTCCAGAAACTTCCACTCAACCCTGTCGTATGCTTTACTCATGTCAAGTTTGATTGCCATTTGACCCTTCTTAACAGACTTCTTCTGGCCTAAGGAGTGGAGATTCTCAAAAGCCACTAGAACGTTATCGAAAATCTGCCTCCCCGGAACAAATGCTAACTGAGAAGGAGAGATGATAGAAGGCATAATACCTTTTAGCCTGCCAGCCAACACCTTAGTGACAATCTTGTACACCACACTACACAGAGAGATAAGACGAAAATCCTTGAGCTCAACCGGATTCTTTGTTTTGGGAATAAGAACAACATTTGTACTATTAAAAGCCCTTATTGAAAATTGTCTATTCAGAATTCCCAGGCACACTCCAATAACATCACCACCTATCACTTTCCAGGCTTTTTGGAAAAAGAGGGCATGGAATCCGTCCGGACTCGGAGCCTTAGTAGGGTTCAAGTCATCCACAGCCGCCTTTATTTCCTCAGCCGTATAACGGGCATTAAGCTCTTCTTTCATACCCTCTGACACTCTAGCTTTGATGTCCCCAACCACACACTGGATGTCGTCAGAAGAAGGATGAGAAGAGAGGAAAAGAGAAGTAAAGAAATCCTTAACAACTCTCGAGAGACCCTCCTCTGTATCCTGAACCTGACCTGCCTCATCCATCAGGCAGGAAATGACATTCCTTTTCTTCCTAGCTGTAGCGTGGGAGTGAAAATACTTTGAGTTACGATCACCCGCTTGGAGCCATTCCGCTCTCGAACATTGCCTCCAATACAATTCTTCGGTTTCGTGAAGGCCTTAAACTTCCTTTTCCAACACCTTAATAGACTTCATAATACCCGGCTTGCCACTTTTGACATACAACCTTTCGATCTCACGATGCTTACCCTCAATCTTTTTCCTAATATTCCCAAACCTGGCTCGACTCCACTCACTGAGACTAGCGGCATACCCTGTTAGCTTGGCCACCAAATTTGCAGCCAGGTCATTTGAGCCCCTATTCAGCCAAGCATCTTTAACGACAGTGGCGAAGTCCTCTTCTTTTAGCCAATGAGGCTCAAACCGAAACTGGGGATCTTTTACTCTCAAAAAAAGGCACTTTGGGACGCAATCCAGAATTATTGGGCGGTGATCCGAATTGTAGAAACCCAGATTAGTGACCTGGGCATTCCAGAAATGGTCGCGCCAACTATCATTCGCTAGAAACCTATCCAGCCTTTCTTGAATATTGAACAAGCCCTCTCTCTTATTGTTCCAAGTCAGCCTTGGGCCCAAGAACCCCAGATCATACAGATTACAGTCTTCAACCGCCTGCCTGAAGTTGAGCATCCCTGTAATACATTTATCAGAACCCCTCACCTTTTCTTTCAAACTTAGCAGCTCATTAAAGTCTCCACCACAGGCCCAATGGAGGTTGTCAACCTCTTTTAGCCGACGAAGAAGAGACGAGGAATTTCTGTTACAAGAAGCAGGGTTCCCATAGAAGCCCGAAAATCTCCAACAAAAACCATCCGCCATAACAATCCGCGCATCAATGTGCCCCAAAGAAGAGGAAAGGACCTTAACACTAATACTGTCTTTCCAGAAGAGCAGGAGCCCTCCACTACTACCATTACTATCCACACAGAACCAACTACTGTAACCGAGAGCGAGATTCAGTCTGCAAACTTTAGAGCTATTCAATTTCATCTCCGAGAGGAAAACCAAATCGGGAGAATGACACTTCAGCAGCCTCAGCAAGGCCGCGAACGCACGGGGATTCCCCAGCCCCCGAACGTTCCAACTAAGGCCTATCATTGTTTTCGGCAGGCCTGGACCTCAGGCTCTGCCGATATAATAGTTTCCGGATTAGCGGTTTCCTTCTTGATCTTCTTTAACTCTCTACTTTCAGAGTCCAAAGGATCAAAAACCATCTTCCTCTTACATACATGATCATCGAAAACTAATTGAACCGAACTCCCTTCCCTGTGATTGGGGGAAAAGATAGAGCTAGGACCTTTGCAATTGTGGGGAGATTTCCGTTGCTTGGACTGACCTTCTTTCTTACTAGAGGAAGGAGACAAACTCTTAGATTTAGAAATTTTAACCGGAGATTTACTGATTTCAAGAAGTCTCTGAAAAGAGCTTGTGGTTATCACCGGCTTCACCTGGGTCTTTCCTTCTCGCGCATTTCTTTTCCATTTCCTAGTTTTGTTTGGAGGAATGGTTGACATGGGGAAGGCTTCATCGGTGTCTTTTGGGACAGGCTTAGAGGGAGCAGATGAGGATTGAGTTTGGATGGTCTGTTTAACGTACTTGGAAGGAAATTGGGCTTGGGGGAGTAGATTATCATAGGCTATAGAGGTAGAAAAAGGTTTAGGCACCTTGTCTCTGGACTTTCCCTGAAGGCCCAAATCTTCTCGTTGGATACTCGGCCCCTTACCCAGCCCATCCACACACATCTCATCAGGCTGAGTAAGCCCCACTTCTCCTGCTGAAACTAGGGTTCCTAATTTCTCCGGAGCTTGCGCCGCCCCTGTTACCACCGGGGAGCCTTTCATCGACACCAGGGATCCCCCTCTGAGACTAACCGAACCGTCTCCCTCCCCTTCTCTAGAACCTTCAGTAGACCTGCCTCTATCAGAAGAGCTCTCATATCCCTGAGAGTTATTTCTATAGTATAATTTCTCCCCAGTTAGAGCCTTCAACCAAGCTCCATACTTGGTCGGGGTACATTCTAGCGCCTGTTTCCTGGCATCCACATCCAAGCATTCCAAAATTCCATGGCCAACTCTACCACAAGCATAACAGAACTCAGGAAGTCTCTCGTATTTTAAACTAACCGTAGTGATTTCTTCAGTTTTACCCAACTTTAGGCGAAGCCATCTTCTCAGGGACTTGGAAATGTCAATACAAACTTTAACTCTCATGAACTTTCCCCAGCATTCCCTGGAGTCTGCTGGTATCTCCACCACCTCACCAATTTGCTATGCCATCCTCCTATTCATACAGATTATGGGGGTATCATGAATCTGGACCCAAAAGGCTGCCTTATTGAAACCCAGCTGGGAGTAATTCCCGGTTCCCTTAGGTTTCTCCAACACGATCAGACTCTTTCCAAAATGCCAAGGACCTCGCTGCCACACACGATTTCTATCTTCTTGTTTGATAAAATAAAACATGAAAGTATTATCAGCCACAACTTCTACCTCAACTTGACCAAATGGAGACCAGATCTGTTCAATCAGACTCCGGAAGGCCTCTCTATTGACCTTCTTACCCGTTAGCACTTTACCCACCAGACAGCAATCGACATCTTTCGCACCATCTTCTATTTCTGTTTCTGAGGTCTCAAGAACAACCCCGTCTTCTTCAGCAATGGATAGATTCTCATATAGATCTGTTATTTCTTTAGCACTCATGACTAAACCCTAGAACAGCAACAACAAAGAAGAGTCGATAAAGAGCCGGGATGGAAGCCTACCTCTAGATTCAGAAGACCCACTTCCTAATCAGGACTGACTACTTTCACCCTTTTCGCCAGAGAGAGAAAAGGGGAAAGACAACTTTTGTGTTTGTGTTTTGTTAATTGTTATGTATATAAGTGTACGTACGTAGGTTATTTAAAATTTAAAATATTGTTATTATAATAAATAAATAAATAAAGTCCAATTTGATGTATTTCCCTTTAACTTTGAAGAGAAAATATATTTCTTTTAGGATTTGGTTTTTTTAGGTATCATGAGCTAGTCTTATATATATTTATATATATATAGTTTTTCTGTTATCAGAACGAATTGATTTTATTTATATCAGTTCCACAACTATCAATCATTGGATTCATATACTTCAGTTTAGTCAAAATCTTTATAAACTTAATTAATGACTTACAAGTCTTGTCCTAATCTTAAAAGTTTAGTTCGGTCATGAAGAGAGAGAAAAAAAATAATATATATATAAATATTCAAGTCAATGCGCATTGATATAACTTCATCAGTGCGTTGAATGTGAACCATTAGATTTACATACTTTGATTCAAAGTGTATGCACTTGTCAAACCTTCTTCATAATCAGTGGTCTATATACATTGGTACTGATGTAGTTACATCAGTACACACATGTGAACGAGACCGTATATATATATATATATATATATATATATATATACTTGTTTATTTTTTTCCAGTTTTTCTTTTAAACAATTTCATTCCTACCGTTGCAATTCAATTCTTCTTATTCTTTAGTTCATTAATTTATCCAAATAATTTCATGTAATTAATAAATATTTTAGGTTCTTTTTCATTTATTTTATATTTTATATTTTTTTTGGTTATTATTTATTATATGATTTCTTTAATGAATCCTTTTTTTTTTTTTTAATATGATTTAATTTGCTATATTTATCATACTAGTTTTTTTTTTTATATATTTAAATTTGTGCGATTTTTTTATTTGATTTTCAAATGAGAAAGCCATCGACAATCGATGGATTTTTCAAAAGAATTAAAACCTCAGAAGCTGGTTCACCTTCGTCAACATCTAAAATTAATATTTCAGCTTCTGAAAATCAATCCACAGAATCTCCAACAAATGATATTACTATTCCAATTTTTACATATTACTATAGCGTTAATTTGAATATTTGTTTTTGCCTTGGCCCCCCTAAAGCCGAAATCCTAGCTTCGCCCCTGATCGTACCATATAACTATATGACTTTAACATTTTGGAAAGTTATATGTTTGCCTCAATAAAAGTATGCATGCCACGGATTTGGATTACCTCTATGGATCTGGATCCTCTCCTCACTTTAATTGTCCTCATCTCCATGATCTATTGTTACGTGTTTATTATAACTGTTGGGGTAGAAATTATGCCTTCGGTTGTTATATGTAAAGGAGCCCTTCGATGGCTCCTCCCACATTATGCCTTCGGTTGTTATATGTAAAGGAGCCCTTCGATGGCTCCTCTGATGGGGTTGGATATCTTTTGAGTAAATGTGAATAAGCTCGGGATCGACTACCGAATGATTGGTTTTGGTTAGGTCTGGTCAAAAGTGAGAAAAATTACCCTTCAATCAAGGTGAGAAGGGGTTTATATAGGGTTCTGCTCTGACACCGATGGTGTTCTGTCTTCGAACTATTGGTTGGTTTTGACATGTTTCGTTATTAGATCAATAAGTGTTGATTTACATACAAATCCAACGATAAGGTATCAGTGGGTCCTGGTTTCTAGGTGTTTCGTCGGTTTTGAGATTCCAAATTGATGTATCGGAGGTACTACGTAACGGTGTTCATGTTACCTTTCAGTACTTCATAAATATGTCCAACAATAACAAATCAATATTCTATATTATTTCTATTAATTTTTATGTTTTTAGTCTCCCAAAACATAGAATTAAGGGCAATGTGAGGACAAAGTGAAATGAGAAGGGGATCCAAATCCTATCTCCATGTCTCAGCTCTTCTTCATATTCTAATAACATTATGACACATAAATATTATAAATTTACAATGAATGAACGATTACAACAATACATGGAATTGAGTTACTAGGGCAGTGGGTGTATATTTCACTCTACTCGTCCTAGTCGGCTGGTCCAAGTTCGAAGTTGGACTTGAAAGAGGGTCATTAAAGAGAGTCACATGAGAAGGGGTGCACCTCCGGATCCAACATAACACACAAAAAGCATGAAAGAATAAAAACACAACTTATTGACCTTCTCGAGAGGGTTGACCCTGCCCTGCACGTGCAGGGCCAGTGGGCCACACCCCTTCTTGTCGACGCCTCCCTCGGCCCCTTGGCCCTTGCATTGCATGTTAGCCTACCCATGCCCCTTTGCCCACAACGCGACAAATTGCTTCACATACATTTTATTATATAGTACTAATAATAATATTTAATTGTTACATTACATGAATGATGAATGAAGATGGAGAAGCGGCCCATAAATCCCTAATTAAAAAACAAGTCAATTACATTATAATATTTTAAATGGTTTTATCGCATCTATTCTTCTGCATTGGATGCTATTCTCTCATTCAATTTGTGATCTAATAAGGATTCTGTTCGATTCTATGGAATGATTTACATCCTTAAATATATATATATATATTATTATTATTATTATCACTAGATTTACATACTTTGACTCAAAGTATACACATGTTAAAACTTCCCCATAATCTGTGGTCCACATTCTTCGTTCTGATATATTTATTATCATGACGAACTGACAGCAAAAAAAGTGTATATGTATATATATATTAGTAATGCTACACATCCCACCTAATATCCCACATTTTTCATCTCACTACATGTGGCATGTGATGTGTCAAATTGTGAGTGGATACATGGGATAGGTGTCATTAATATGTATCCACTCACAATTTGACACCTCACATGTCACATGTAGTGGGATGAAAAATGTGGGATATAAAATGTGGGATATTAGGTGGGATGTGTAGCATTATTGATATATATATATATATTGAATCAATAATGCTAAACATCCTATCTAAGAGCATCTCCAATGGTAATGTGGCTTGTATTTAAAAAAATAGTGATATGTCAACATTGTCAAGCCAATTGCTTCACATGTGGCATGTAACTAAACTTGATAGACATCCAAATAAAAAAGTGGTCTTCAATGCTTCACTTGTAAAATATATGTTTTTAATGACGTGTCAATTTATTATTGGTCTCCTTAAATATACTTTAAAATTGTTAAATAAAATAAGGTAAAAGACAAGAGTGTTTGCTGACTAGGCCAACAAGACGGCCGTCCAACAGACCGTCTGAAATTAGATAGTCATGTTGACAGCCTCTAAAAAAAAAAATTGACAACTCATCTTGAAGTTGTACTAGAGAGGTTGCATTGGAGATGGATTTTTTAACAAAATGGATGTCCATCATACGTGGCATCTAATTTTTTCACAACCCACATTAGCATTGGAGATGCTCTAAAATTCCACTTTTTTCATCCCACTACATGTGGCATGTGAGGTGTCAAATTGTGAGTGGATACACATTAATGACACATACCACTTGTATCCACTCACAATTTAACACCTTACATGCCACATATAGTGGGATGAAAAAAGTGGGATTTTAGGTGGGATGTGTAGCATTACTGATATTGAATTCATCCAATTGTATAATATAGTTAAATGCAATGGTTTCGATTCATGTTATCAAAAGTTGTAATTAAAAGCTTTTTAAATCTTCTGACAGGAGATATATGATAAATTTTGTAATAAATTTAAAATGATAAGAGCCTGCTTTATTATAATTAAAAAATTAATGATATTTTTTTTAGGCGAAGGACAAAGTGAGAGAGAGATTAGGATCGGGGTTCAGATTCCAAGGACTTATTCTGGTCTCTACATTTCGAGTATTTTTTTTTATAAGTTTTGATTTGTAGACAATTAGAGGGTGTCAGACTCTTCAACTTTGAAATAAATAAATAAAAAGCCACAATGTGCTGCTGTCTGCTAGTATTCTAGACTTCTAGTATGCCCTAAGTTGTGGGTCGGCTGTCAAAACTTCAACTTGATCACCCCCTGCCACGTGGAATACGATGTCGGACGAACTCATGATAGTCTTTGTCAATTATCAGAAATAGGTGCATCTCAATTCAAGATCTCGGTCTGTAATTGCCACATGGCAAGATCTTGGTGGGAGAAGCATTTTCTTAATTTTTTTATTTTTTTATAAATATTACATTAATTCGAGATTGGAAGAAAAAGATAGATTCAAACCCATCTCCTTTTTGTACAGATGTGAGGGATAAACCACTAGACCAACATTATATTGTTTATTCACTCGTATTATCTACGTATAAGTTGATTACGCTCCTTAACCATACAACATGGAAAAAACTCGAATAAATCACACATGGCACGATCTTAACGGGACTACATTATACATTTGATGAATCAATTACCATCATAAGCCTACCATTCTCCTCTGCCTTTATAAGTCCAAGCAAAAGATCTCTCCTCCATCCTGTAATTTGATCCCATGCATCCTCTCTATCCACCTGTGTAGTGTATTATGTATACAACTCATGACTCATATTGTCACCCTCGGCCTCCTATCTTCTGGGTATCCACACTTCCATGCATCCGTACTAGTACTAATACCACAAACAGATAATTTTTTTTAGTACTCATCCATACATTAATGTTAGAGTAGTTGATTTCAATGAGAACAAATTTATGAATGTTGAAACTTGTAACCTACCTAACAGTATTTCAATCGAATATTTCGGGTTTATTAATCCAAAATGAAAAACCAAAGAAAATCAAGAAAACGAACTTGATTCCTTTACCAGGTTAACATTTCTTATTAGTAATCTCGCACTTTGATTTCCTTTTCCTTTTATAAGAAAAGATAATATAAATTAACATCGATGCAATTATGTTTTTGAGGCAGTGGCCGGTTGTTCATTGACCAAATGATTCTTGACAAGATCATAAATTGGCGGGTGACTGGGAGAGTACTGTTTGGGAAATAAGAAAGTGAAAGTGAAAATAGGAGTGGTCAAAAGAGACTGATGATGGAGGTCAGTGAATCAGAGAAGACAAGCTAGCTAGCTTCTTGAGTACTAGTGTTGACCAGAGAGTAAAAATCCATATAAAATAACTTTTTAAAATTCTTTTTCAGTCCAAAATGGTAAAGAGATCTTTGACCCTGTCATTTATTTGGACGACGACGATGGAACATGACCGTATAAAAAGCCGATTTTATAGGATTTCCGACCATGCCTGCTTGCCACCTCCCTGTCTCCATTCCTTCACACATCTTAACTAATTTTACTCTACTTCATTTTTTATTTTTATAGTGTAAGGATGTATTGATGGACTAAAGTGGTTTGGTGGAGAACGAGAATGAGTCTACAATATTTCAGATTCGAGTTGCTGTAACGTAATATATAAAATTAAAAAAAATGTTAATATAATATAATTTAGAGTAGATCAAATGATTAGTCGATGATATATAGTTTTTCAACTTTTTTTTTTCTATATTAATGCATTGTGTATATTTTCATTTGAGATAAAAGGTTAACCATAATATATATGATTACAATGTCTCATTTTATCATTTAAGTGTCAAAATCTTCATAGTGGGATCCCCATATCTGCTATAAATATCATTGAATATCACATATAGATTATGCAAATCAACACATTTATATTTTATAACCTCTCACATTCTTTGCATTTGCCCATTATTTTCTCATACAAATATTCACCTCATTATTAATGTCTTCCTCATCAACAACTTTTTGTAAATTTTATATCCATATATATATGTATTTTTTATTATTATTGAGATGATATTATCCAGCATTATGTTTTTAATAATTTCATCAACAATGTATTAATATGTTGACAAAAAGTAATAATCAAAACAAAAATTTTGGCAAAAAGTAACAAAATAATTAATATTTTTTAAATACATTATATATATTTTTTGGATATTATTATTTAATTTTCTTGTCAATATCCAAATACAAATCGATAATATAAAACATTTTATAAATACATAATACATTCATTCTAAAAAAGCATGAGTATTTTTAATTATATTTTCTCTAATTTATAATATTTACTAATTTATTAAACAACTAACTTTCCCATCTAAACGGCCAGGATGCCGAGCCGAGTCATGACGGTGGCTCATCCATTTTACTAAATTAAAGCCACCCTCTCAAATGGGTCCCCAAAAGGGCCACAAACGTAAATGACACGGTAACAAGACTAGCAACCACCCTAAGTCGTTTTTTTTTTAACCGTGGTTAAAAAAATAAGGGTCAAAAACCGTCCCAATAAATATGCCTCCGTTCTTTTCTCTCTCTCTCTCTCTCTCTCTCCTTCGCTAGGCGCTCTCTTTCTTTCAAAGTTTCTCCTCTCTCTCGAGCTTCGCGTCTTCAGAGAGAGAACATAAACAGCTTCGACGAATCTCACCCGTAGCAGTACTAACAACTCCGTACACCGAAACTGAAACCTCGACACATCATCGTCGCAACAATGACGGTGTTTTCCGTTAAGCAGGTGGTGCCGGTCGACTACGAGGCGGAGGTGTCGCAGAGGCTTCTTGAAGCGACGCTCGCCAGCGATTTGAAACCGGCGACGGACTGCATTGCTGATCCGTTCGTGGACGTGAACTTCGTAGGCGCCGTTTCCTTGAAGACGAGGAAGACCGAGGTGGTGCTTCGAGAGGAATTGGCGAACGAGGTTCGCGTCGAGTTCGAGGAGTTTAAGACTGACGTCACGCCTCTGTTTTTAGCTGCTCATAGTGGAAATGTCACTCTCGTGAAGAAATTACTGGTATTGTTTCTGATCATTGTGAAATAAGAAATTCAAATTTTGAACTACTGTTTTATTTGCATTATCATTTTGAACTGTTTTTCCACAGTTATGTATTTTATAAAACATTTGGATTTGTGTTAAAGTTCGTGTTTAATCTGCATTGCCCGTTTTCACTGATTTTTGAAGATTTTGTGATTATTATGAAAAAAAAATTGGAGCATTTGATATATATATATATTAAAGAAATAAAAAATCAGATCACTAAAAAAATTATAAAGTTGAGATTTGAAACTGTTTTATTATGATGTCGTTTTTGGAGATGGTTCATGCTTTTTAAGCTCGTTTGAATTTTTTCAAAGCTGTGTTATCTGATTTGGTACTAGTTTTATTTTAATCTGTTTTCACATTTTGTTGAATTATTAATATATTAGTTGTGAGAGATTACTACGAAAAGAAGGTACTGATCAGATCACTGTTGGTGAAGTCGACGACTCGACATTCAAAGCTCCATTTACTACACTGTCGATTTTTAGTGAAATTGAAAAAAAAAAAAAAAATTAGTGAAATTGAAAAGGAAAAAAAAAAAAAAAAAAAAAACTATTAATTGATTTGCGGATTTTCAAGTGTTTTATAAACTCTCTCACTAATTCTTTTACCTTCATTTTCACGATTTCTGATAAAATTAAGGATTTTAAATGTATATCTTTTATGTTTGCTATTCAAATTTAAGGAGGAGAAATCCCATCTCCTTTTTTGGTTTCTTGTGACTTGTCGCTTTCATTTGTTGTTTGGTTGGTATTTTAGATATTTAAAAGTTTCAAAAAGGTATATTTAAATTTCATCTGAGGTGCTTAGACATTTGATTTTCAACTTTATGTGCTGAATTATATTTTCTTCTTTGTTTGAGATTTGCAGATGTCATGGTATTTTACACTTTTTCGATCTTTTTGCTTACAAGATTTTGAGAAGCTAAGGTCGTTTCATGTTAAGCGGGAATTATCTTCCAAAATAAAGTTTTTTATGCCTTCTGTATATTTAAAGATTCATTGTCTTCTTTGCTTTATTGCTTTTTCCTGCCCTGGCCCCATATTGATTGCCTGATTTACATTCATTAAACAACGCTATGACAATTTTTTATAGTATTATTCTACTTTTGTTTGAAAAAGGGTTGATGCAAATCCAATTCAAATTCTTAATGGGCAATTTCGTTGTTATTTCTGGAAAATTTTCGTATATATTTTGTATATGTAACAGATTTTGAATTCGGTTCTGCTTTTCACCATGGAAGTGCCTGAATACATATTTGTAGGAGATAATGCATACAGATAGTAAATAAATATACAAGGGAGAAATAAGAGCCAGCAGAATTAAAGCATAAGATATTTATTTATTTAATGAAATATAGTATGCAAGCCCCATGTTGAGCTGTCCTGGTCCATTGGCGATAACCTGAAGTACATAACAGTACACATGATGCATCCCCCTTGCCTTTCTAATTAATGAACTACATATACTGTTTCATGAAAGTTCCATGCCTCTTTGTCTATTGCATTGCTGTTGTTCCCTGTTTTTGTCCGTGTGTAGCCAATTATTGTCTGCTCTCAATGAAGATTCCAAGATGGTTACTATAGTAGTAGACTGGTCGTTTGGTTTTCTTCTTGTTAACTTCCATCAAAATATTGAGAAAATATATGAGAAATTCAAGAAAAGATAGCGAAATTTGTTTTCTTGTTGTCAAGTCTTTTCACTGCCTTTGCATTGCGTAACAAATTACAGAGCACTGGAGCTGATGTGAACCAGAAACTATTCAGGGGCTTTGCGACAACAGTAGCAGTAAGGGAGGGCCACCTCGAGATTTTGGAGATCTTACTGAAAGCCGGTGCTTCTCAACCAGCTTGTGAGGAGGCTTTGCTGGAGGCAAGCTGTCACGGTCAAGCAAGGCTGGTGGAGCTACTGATGGGCTCTGATATGATTCGGCCCCATGTTGCTGTGCATGCTTTTGTCATGGCATGTTGTAGAGGATTTGTTGATGTGGTGGACACTCTCATGAAGGTAAACCATCTTGTTTAACTACGAGGGCTGTCTAGTTGCAACTTGCAAATGCTATAAAACAAAAATTAGACTAATGATTTATTATCGTTAAACCAGACTAATGAGTAATGAGTGGATTTCTGTTATTTGTTTTAAGTGTGACTTCCATGGAATTCTAATATCTTAAATCGGATTGCATGACATTTGATATATGATATGCTCCGTCTGCTGACTAACATAATTGCTCTTAATGACAGTGCGGAGTTGATGTAAATGCAACCGATCGGTTTCTGCTGCAGTCATTCAAGCCTTCTCTGCATGCAAATGTTGACTGTACTGCCCTTGTTGCTGCTGTAGTTAGTAGGCAGGTCTCTGTCGTTCATTTGTTACTACAGGTACTGTTATAATCGTCCACCATTCAGTATCAAAGTTTTAGATAATGGATGTTTCATAAGGGGTTAAATTGTGTTTGCGGTCAATTTCACCTTCTCTTTACTAAATGCATTCAATTTTTCTATAGATGAAGTGTCATGTCGTATTAATTAACTTTATAACATACACATTGTACGTAGCCTTTTTTTTTTTTTTTATCTATAGATGAACTGTCATGTCATATTAATTAATTTTATGACATACACACTGCAAGTATCCCTTTTTTTTTTTTTTTTTCTTCTTCTTGTTCCTGGGGGTGACACTAATATAGATTCTTTAATCTTGAAAAGTTTAGTTTGGGAATTAGAAAAATGGAGTTCTGGGCACTCTATTTGACACTTATGGGTAGATCACCTCTATTACATTACTGTAATCATGTAATATCCTTAGTATATGTGATGGGATTATATTTCTAGGAATATAATACTGGTTATGAAAGTGATGGACTTTGTGCTATTTTTTGCTGTCAATTGTCTTCTCTTTTCTGTTCATTGTTTCATACAACTAATGTCCTGCTTTCATCCTAATGTAATAAAACAGGACGGTGTACAAACAGATATTAAAGTACGACTCGGAGCATGGTCATGGGATACCACCACAGGTGAAGAGTTACGAGTGGGTGCCGGACTTGCTGAACCTTACGTCATCACCTGGTGTGCAGTGGAGTATTTTGAAGTTAGTGGTTCCATCTTGCGGATGCTCCTGCAACACCTCTCCCCCAATACACCTCACTATGGAAGAACTCTCCTTCACCATGCAATCCTTTGTGGCAACGCAGGAGCAGTCGATGTTCTCTTGAGTTGTGGTGCCAACGTAGAATGCCCTATTACAACACAGAAAACAGAGTTCCGGCCTATACACCTGGCTGCCCGTCTTGGCTTTTCCACAGTTCTTCAATCCCTAGTCGATTCTCATTGTGATATAAATTCCAAGACAGAATCTGGTGACACGGCTCTGATGATCAGTGCTAAATATAAGCAAGAAGAGTGTCTCAAAGTTTTGGCCCAGGCTGGTGCTGATTTTGGCCTAGTTAATGTTGCTGGTCAAACTGCAAGTTCAATCGCTGGATCAAATCAGTGGTCCCTGGGTTTTCAACAAGCAGTATTAAATGTAATTAAGGCTGGAAAAATTCCAACATCAAGCAGTACATCAGTTTTCTCTCCCCTAATGTTTGCAGCCCGGGCTGGTGATATTGAGGCCTTAAAAGTTCTAATCAGATGGAGAGAAATTAATCTTGATTATCAGGATGATAACGGTTTCTCAGCTGTAATGGTTGCTGCTTTGAAGGGTCATGTTGAAGTATTCCGCTTACTGGTTTATGCAGGAGCCGATGTGAAGCTTCTTAACAAATCAGGTGAAACGGCAATTACACTATCTGAATTGAACCAGAATCGTGACCTGTTTGAGAAAGTGATGCTGGAATTTGCACTTGAAAAGGGAAACCGTAATGCTGGAGGGTTCTATGCATTACATTGTGCAGCGCGTCGTGGGGACTTGGAGGCAGTTAAGTTGTTGACCAGTAAGGGTTATGATGTTAATATGCCCGACGGTGATGGCTATACTCCACTCATGTTAGCAGCCAGGGAAGGCAGTGGACCCATGTGTCAACTCTTGATCTCCAGTGGAGCCATTTGTGATATCAAGAATGCTAGAGGAGAAACTGCTCTCTCACTTGCGAGAAAAAAACCAGGCTTGAAAAATGACGCAGAACGTGTGATTCTAGATGATCTTGCTCGGAAGCTTGTTTTAAGTGGTGCCTGTGTACAAAAACACACCAAGAAAGGTAAAGGAAGTCCGCACAGGAAGGAAATTGTAATGTTAGGCTCAGAAGGTGTCCTGCGGTGGGGAAATTCAAGGCGGAAGAATGTGATATGCAGAGAGGCAGAGTTGGGGTCTAGCTTGATATTCCGGAGGAATAGGCGGAGCAAAGGTGATGCCGATAAACCTGGGGTGTTTCGGGTAGTGACCACCAAGAACAAGGAGGTTCATTTTGTATGCGAGGGTGGGTTGGAAATGGCTGAGCTGTTGGCAAGGGGAATAATGCTTGTGACGAGGGAGGCCATTTGTGGTAAATAGATTAGAAGAGGAACGAAGACATGATCGGAGATGTAGTTGTGAAGTATGTATAAAAGTTTGAAGTACTTTTTCTCGAAGTACTTTGAGTAGCTGTATTTTCTTTGTAAGGTTTTGATCTCCTGTAGTTGTAAATGCTTCTCATCTGAATGAGAATTGTAGGTTGGTCTCTACTTGTAGTAAGATGCGAGTTCTCAATTCCACTTGCCTAGTATAATATTCAAAACTAGGGCCAACAATAACTAATACTTGATCGAAAAACAAGTTTACAATCTGCCCAAAAAAAAAAAACCCTCAAAAAAATCACAGCCTTTGAAAAGTATCGTTGTTCCATGGAGAGTCTAATAAACAAAAATATTACACACGAATGCGACTCTCAACATGACTTCATGCAGCCTTTGAAACTTAAAAAGCCATGAAGCCAGTAAGAATCATTGTTTTCAAATTCTCATTGTATCGCCCGCAGGCAGCAAGAAAATAATGTGTAATAGATTTGAATCAAAGTAATCGAATCTCTTGAGCTTCGTATAAATGCAGCATATGCCTCACTCTCACGAATTCAATTGCCAATCATTGTCAAGATCTACAGAAAAATTTGAGAACGGTGATTGATCAAAGATCTGTAGATTGAAATTCAGGTGTCCATAACTACTTAAAGGTGGTTAGTTGATATCCATACTGTATTTGGCGGACTCAGCCTTCTTTAATTTCCTTCTCTCTTGCTTTGCATATATCCTCCGCTGACTTGATAAAATTTTTAGTCAATTCATCAACCTGGAAAAGAAGCGAAGAAACCGGATAAATCCAAAATCAAATACGTCTTATTTTCTTTAGATGGTATAAGCTAAAAGCACACCTCTTTTTCCAATCTCTTCGCTTCATCCTTGGGAAAACTTGAACCAGCTTTCTTCATTGTATCCAGTGCCTGTAAAACAGAGAAAATTATCAGCTTATATACAAAATTGGAGCATTCATAGTGCAGTACAACATAAATTATAAATAACTGAAGCAATAGAAATAGGAATCTTGTAACATAACCTTATCCGGAAGAGTAGATAAGTAAAAATTTCAAAATATGCTGAACTTGACATTCAACTTGCAGTATAAAAAAATGATTTCCGTATCTCTGAAAAGTCAATATATATTTTTTGCATTATCTTAACTCAATTAAATTGCGGGTTAACTATACATGACATGTATCATCATCACTCTTAGTCTCTTACACATTTTCATTATTTGTGACAATAACAGTATCCCTTCAAGAGCAACTGAATTGAATTTATTGATGATTATTAAATAACAATAAAACAGATATAGTTAAAATGTTCTACTGAATTACCTTCTGTCGAGCCCTTCTTATACTTTGTTTAACGTCTTCACCAGTCTTGGTTACCACTTTACACATAGCCTGGTCCAAATTTTCAAGGACAATTTAGCTGTAACAATTTTCAAGGACAATTTACCATTTTGAATTGAATAAGTGTCCATCAATATGAGCTTACCTGAACATGCTCTTTGGTCAATCTGGTCAATACAACCATAAAAGAAGTGATTCAGTCAAGCAATCAAAAAATCCAAGAACAATTTATGCATAGGCACACTAAACTGTTATTTGGGATATCGACATGTCCTTATTTGAAAACTCTTGAAACTTCATATTTCAGAGAAAGAAAGAAGGTTTTACCATCCATTATTATTAGATGTATTTCACTTCCATGCAGATGAACGAGAAACAAATTGAAATGGAATGAGTGCTTACGCTGGAATAGCTGCAATCAACCGTTGCCCATCCGCTTTAGGATTCAAACCCAGTGGAGATGACACGATTGCACTCTCTAACTCTTTCAGGGTCTGCAAGAAACAGGCACTCCATCATGGGCAAGATACGATTGGGCTGAGGTCGTTCCAGATATTACTAATTAGCATGAGAAACAGTAAAGTTTTTAATCGGGCAAAGTAAATAACTCCAACTTATTCCAATAATTTTTCCACATTTACACTTGATTAAATGGAAAAAAACATGTATAAATTTTTTCTGGCTTCTACCAATATTCACAGCTGTAATTTTATTAACATAGAAAGCTAATTCATTTCACAGGCCAGATCTCTGTATTGTGAATCTGGTTGCTGTTATTTATCATGAGTTTTGATACTGGGTGAGGTAATATAGAAACATAAACATTTTCCAATGCAGCAAAAGATACAAGAATCAAACAGATTATAAATGCATTTAAATTAGATAAGGCATACATCATTACATTTGGATCGTAAGGATTGATGGATAAGGTTTTAGAATCTAGAACTGAAACCACAGCTAAATGATTCAAGGACATCTTCACGCCACCAGTTTCTACAATGATGTGGTCAAGCATTCCTGAAAAAAAAAAATTCATTTACGGAAATGTCAAATTATCAGACCACAACAAATCTATCACTAAATTACAATAAAGATGGCCTGCGGTAAGTACCTGGTGATGCCCTTCCTGTTCTTAATTTGGTCAATTCTCGTGACAGTGCAACTATTGCTGCATCCATTTGTGAGACAGCAGTTTCCTTAACAGCGGGACCAATATCCACAATTTCAACAGTGCTCCCAGAAGCAGAATCATCCTCTAGACATGTAAATGAAATGGTATAAGTTCATGCACAAACTTATTGATCTAAATTTAAAGAAGTAAAACAAGATGCTATTCGAAAAGAAAAAAAATCAAGTAACATCAGCCGAGGAATCTAAAAAAGAATATAAAACTAGCATTTAAGCACTATACTAGGGTCCTTCTGTAAAATAAATTCAACATGACTCGGACACAATTCCAATCCACCCCATTTACGAACATATCTTCTGCAATTTGGCTAAAATTTAGTTATTGTCCACTACCTCTACCGTGGTAATAATATCATTGCTTTACCCTTTCCCATATCATCCCTCTTACTTGGATTGGATCGTTCTTCCATAGCAGAGCGTCCTCTGGAGTCTAGTCAAATAATCGACGTTCCCTTACAACTTCTATTGGAACTGATAAGATAAATCATATAAACACTTTCTTTTACAAATTGAAATTGATAAAATAATGTCAACAAACACTGTGACACTGTCTTTTAGTTAGCTTTATATAGTCAATTCATGACAATGTGCAAACTGTAGTATTCTGTATAGCAATGACTTTCTTTAACAAAATAAAAACACACCCACGAAGCCAAAAATCGAAAAACACGTAGCTAAAATCATGCCACCAAACATCAAAAGACGTAACAATCACATTCAACAACCACCGATCGAATAACAATAACTCCCACAAACGATATCATACAAGATAATAAATAGAGAGGTCAGAGAATGTACTTGATTTTTTGCCTTTGGCAAAACCTCGGCGAGAATCTCTAAGGAAATCGAAAGCGGGAAAAGCTGAGTCATTGAATTGGGTCCCAAAAAAACCGATCTTGGAAGAGCATGGAATATGAGACCAATTGCGAGACTGAAAAGCAGAGTTTCCATTTCTAAGAAACAGAATTGTGTTTCGATTAGAGACTGCTCGTCTCAGATACATAGCCATGATTTGTTTTTGCTATAATTTAATATTATTTAATCTTTGACAGCGCAGGTACGGTCAATCTATGGCTTCATTTCTTGTGCTCTGGTTAGGGTGGATTTTTAGGGTTTTAGCAGGTGAAGGGTTTATGGTGATTTTGCGTGTACTCGGGTTTTTGATTTTGCCGACACCGGCCAACAGCCCATAAGTTTCCCAACCAAATTGGGTTGGACTTGGATTCAACTCCATATTCTATTGGGCTGTAAATGAACCCTACCATTTTATTTTATTTTTGAAAGCCGACACCATCGTAGATCATTGGGTCTGTCAACACACACCCGGGAACAGATCTCCTCGCACTTTGTAATATAATTGACAAACGTGGAACTATATTTATAATATCATGTTTTACACAAGTGTCAAATTTTTTTTTTTTTTTTTTTATTATTATTTTTTTTAATATCATATCAATTTGATTTGGAGGTTAAATCAACAGGGACGTAGCTCAGCTAGTAGATGGACGAGCTTAGTGTTTGAGCAAATGATTTCCAGGTCGGCGATTCAAATCCTACCAATGGCGAAAGCTTTAAAAAAAAAATACATGGTCCCGAATTAATAGATATTGTCATATATATATAAGAGTTTCTTTTGACAATCCAATTTTTTCTTTTTACACTTTTTTTCTAAAAATACTCTATTCTCAAAATTTAAATTTTAAAAAATTCTAAAGACACTTCATTTTGTTACAATATTATCCTTTTTATTTTTATTTTTGAATTAAATTATTAAAAAAAGAAATTATCTCTCCTAAATCATTAGATTAATTATTACATATTAAATACATTCTCCTAAATTTTTAATTACCATGTTAAACTCTCTTTCCTCCAATACATATCTCTAATTTCCTATCTCCATTCTTTCTCAAGCAAAATTAACAGTTAAAAGAAGAAAAGAAAAAAAAAAAAAAAAAAAAAACTTTACTAATAAGTTTGGTTTTTATGAACCATATGTATTATTATTATTTTTTTAAATCGAAATATGAAAATGCTTTTTATTACTCTTGTAGGTATGTGATTGCCTAGAGAATTTTAATTCTTTCATTAGTCTTATAAATTCTAAGTTTAATCGAATCTAGTTGAAACAATTCAAGTTTTCATTATATATATATATATATATTACCGTTAGTAAAAAACTAAAATATTCATAATTTTTTTTTAACTATTAATCAGAGATTTATCAAAAAGTATGGAAATATGATTATTATTATTTTTTTCAAAAATGGAGAGAAATTAATTAGGAAATAGTGTTTAATATGGTAATAACAGATTTAGGAGAGAGGGTATAATACATAATATTTAATCTAATGATTTAGGAGAGAGATTTTTTTTTTAATAATTTAATTATCTTTGAGTGTCTTTAATTTTTTATTTTTTTTTTAGTAATTTTAATTTAGGTTAAAATTGTCATTAATAAAAAAAAAATTAAATTGGAGTGTGAATAGATAATTTATGGATCGTAAGGAGAAGCTATATATATATATATATATATATATATATATATATATATTAACATAACCCCAATTTCCATTCATATTTTGTGAATATGTTATTGGGCCATGCTTATCACAATGTATTAAACTATATTAGATCACGCTATAGTATTAATTTAGTGAAATAATAATAATCAATAAATTGATTTTTTTTTCAAAAGGTAAGAATGTTTATCCTCCATACCTTCAAATTCCACGATAGATTACATGGATAATCACATAGATTCTTAATAAGTTTTTTTTTTTAATAAAAAAAAAATGATGAATTCTTAATAAATCGATACTAGTATGTTGTTGCTTGGTTTTGGTGATTCTCAAATTTAAATGGTTTTATTACCTTATGTATTGTGTACCTCTTCTCTCATATTAATAATAGGAGATTTACGTGTTTAATTGTACACATTTTTGTAAATTTATGTGATAGATAAATTTTCTTATTGATAACGATAATAAATGTTTGATCCGTGATATATATAATGGTAGATAACGGTTTCTTAAATAATAATAATAATTAAAAAAAAAACCCTAGCAAGCTGACAGAAAAATACATCATAAATTAGTTATAAATTTTGAAAAAAAAATTGTGTGTGTTTTTTTTTTCTTTTAAAAGGAAATTTTTGTGTTTATAGAATGATTAAAGATTTAGAGGTATCATTGGTTAGTGACAGTGATTGGTGTGGTATCTCCGTGGTCAAATCATGGTGGGAATTATCTGCTGACTATAAATAATGTGACACGTGTATTCTATTGCTAGATAAAACATGAAAAAATTACTGTCGGTCATTACACGATTACCAGAACAGCAACACGTGTCCTTGACACTAATATTTGATGATTTACCAAAAACGATAATTACTGTCTATATATAATTTCATGAGCAGTTAATTATTTATTTATTTTTTTTTTAAAATTCACCTACAGTGACCATTGACCAACCACAGAGACAGGTACGAAACGACATGACACGCCTGTCGTTTTCTCTTAAATAACCACATAAATATTTCTCCGTAATAATAAAAAAACAAAAATTGTATTTGCAGAGAGAGATTTGTGTAAAACACCACTCGACCGTTTCTTCTCTGACAAAGACAAAACTTCTTCATTCACTAGTTCACTACCGTCGATGCAAGCAAAACAAACACCATTTTTTTCTTCTTCTCTATGTTTTGAATTTTGGAACCAGAATCAAATCAGCAAAGATAGGTAGAAGAAGAAGAAGAAGGACATGTTCTACTCACAGTGTCTTCTGTCGAGGAAAGGCTCTTTAGGAGTCATTTGGGTTGCTGCCTACTGCTTCAAAAGACTTAAAAAAGCTCAAGTTTTTACTGCTGACATCTCCTCCTCTGTTGGTTTGTCTCAAGTCCCAACCTTTTCCAACTTTTGGTTTGATTTTTTTTATATTTGTTTGGTTTTTGGCTACAATGAAGAATAAAATTATAAAGTTGACATTTTTATTGTTTCTTTTCTTCTGATATGGCTTCCTTTGTAATGCTTGTTGGAATATCTATCTGTTTCTTGGTTTGATTCATGTAGTTGTTTCTTGGTAACTAAACAAAGGGTCAATGTGAGTTTTTGTTTGCCTTCTCTTTTTTTTGTTTGTTCTAATCTGAAGATAAACGTTCGTATGATTTGCTCGGAGATAGAAATTGAATTTTTGTAAGGATGTTTGGGTCTTTATAAGTTGTGTGATATATTGCTTGAAAGTGGTTTTTTCTATGTGGGTATTCTGTGTAATGGCTGAATCGGCTTAAATTCATTTGGGTTTAATTTTTTTCCCTAGTTCTTCTAAATACTACCATGTTTTGCTTTGAAGTAATTTATCCAGTAACGCAGATTATGGGTGTGTTCCTTGGCCACTATTTTGAATCTTCTAGCTTTGATTCTTTTTGTATAGTGGCCTCAGGTCTCTTTAGTAAGTTGAAGAATATTGTTCCAAAGTCCAGTTTGAGTCTCACTGGTTGTTTGTGGAAATTTGGTAATTAGGGCATTGGATATGGACACTGATTCTTGCATAGTTATCTCACATATTAAATGTGAGTCTGTGAAGGGTTTTGCACATTTCACACGGATACATACATAAAATTGTTAAACCAGGGGATGTAGATTCTACCCAATTGGCAAATTGGCTCAAATTGTGATTTGAGGTTCTGTTTATTGCTAAAATTTTGAACTCGGGGACATTTAAGTAAAGAACAATCAAATGATGCAAAGAGAAATAATTGGTGCTTGGATGCATTATGTATTAATCTCAAGTGTAGATGTTCTTTAGTGAGAAGATATCATAGCAGCCTATCATCTGTAGTTGTCAAAGGCTTCTCCTTGAGGCATCCCCTGAGAAATGGTTTGCAATGTGATGAATCTTAATGACCAAAACAGGAAAACCAAATTTATGGAAAATGTTGATGTAAGGTTACGGAGCTTCAAGATGCAACCTTAGTGATGGAATGGATCAACTTTGGTTAAAAATCATAGGGGTCATACCTAGGTACTTATTTGACTGAATTTGGATGGAGAATGGGCATTTAAAGACCAAAGGCCTAGATCTTCTACACACGATGGTAAAAATGCCCATGTATGTACATACATAGAAGCCCCAAAATTAAGGTACATACATAAAAGTTAATAAGTAGATACAAACGATGGATGTGGCTTCAAAATTAAATGCCCTAGCAAATAAAGTGTTTAAAGATATTTTATGTACATAAAACATAATCTCTATAAATAGTTGTTAGTTTACTCTTGGACTCGATCATTATAATTTTCACATCTTGTTTTGCACTTTCGCCTACTAATGAAGAGATTATTCGTGGGGTAATGAATATGTCTATCGATGATGACCATGATCCAAATGACACTTGTGTTTTACCTAACTATTTCTCCAAAAAAGGTCTTTCAATCAATAGTAACCTTAAATAATTATTTGCTACAAAATGAAAAAAAATATATACCAAATGTGGTGTATGCATTGCAAAAAATTTAGGACGAGGTTGAGTTCGGTTTAGGTACAAAGAAAAGACAAACGACTTTAGTTGCATATTTTGAGAAAGAACTGAATTGAGAAAATAGATGTTGTCAAGTAAAAAGTTCTTTAATTTATATTATAAATTTTTATGTATTTAATCAATTATTAATTTATAAATTCGTTGGGCCCTAAAAGATTATAAAAAAAATTATTATCTTATGCATTTAGCGATGTTATTAATTTAGTACATTGGCCCGAGTTGAGACCGGAAAACTTTATTATTTAAGCGATGTTATTAATTTATCGATCATTCATTTGTCAAGGTTTTATTGTATTTGGAGTTTTAAACACTAAGGCATCTTGAAATCTCTGTTTTGTATCATAGCAGTTTGAATGCTGAATGACTGTTTGGTCGAAACCAGTTTTGTTAGCACTTTAACTAAGTCAATCAGTAATGTAAAATTTGGCAGTTGGTATAGGAAATACATCGGAATACATCAAACAGATCATGAAGGCACGCAAATCAACTTTCATGAAAATCATAAGATGAATCAACTATCATGAATATTATAAAGGCATAACTGTAATATATGTATTTTCTTATATATCAGGTAAAATATAGGTAACATCTTCAATGTAGTATCACCATTTGCAAGCAAGTTTTAGATTTTTTTCATGATGATAACTGTAAATTTCTGATCCCAATTTATTTCTCTCACCTTCATTTGGTTGCTGCTTGCAGATGAGATTTTGGAAAAAGAATTGGATGTAATGACATATAGAGTTCTGGCCTACCTTCTTCTTGGTTTGGTCAGGATATACTCCAAAAAAGTTGAATATCTGTGTGACGACTGTCAGGACGCAATGATTAAGATTAATGACTTTGTGGTTAGTCAAAAAAGTAAGACACACTTGAAAGTCCAGCGTGCACCATTTTACTCTATTACTCTACCAGACAGGTTTGAACTTGATGCTTTTGATCTGGAGATTGTCGAAGATGTTGAAGATGCTGATGGGTGAGCTATTCTAGTTTGCAAATCAAGTGATGTAAAACATTCTTATGTCTTTCACTAATTCTTCGTGTGTTTTCCTCTTTTATCTCAGAGATAATGTGCTGCCCTATGAAGAGATCACACTTAAAGGTACCGTCTATGTTTTAAATTTTAATAGTGTCATTCTACTTGCTTCGTGTATTGATAACCTTACAATAACATACAGATAGCGCCTCAAACTCTGGTAGAACAGGATCTTACTCTCTAGGCAAGGTATATATATAATGTATTTGTTCTTAAAACATTATGGTTTTTATCCACTTCTATGTATTTGCCTTGTGTACATTTATCCATCTGTTTTAGTTTCTCTCAAGATGCTTCCTTTTCATTGATTTTTGCACATACTTGTCCATGCGTGAGTCTCTCTGAGAAATTTCTTTTCGATAGGATTTTGAAAAGTTGAAGTCTTGAATCTAAATGAATAGCTATATAGACAATCAAGACATTGTTATTGTAACATAACATTGCATTAATTGACTTCTGTAGAAAGACATGTTACATATAGAATAGAATATAAAACATTTATGGTGTGTGTTAGACTTTTAGAGAATATCAAGAAACTAATTCAAGTGTTAGAGGCATTTTACTGATTCAATTTACGTCTTGACTTATTTTAGTTCCAGAACTTCAGTTTAATCCTATCCATTATTGGAATTACTGTACAACGTACACAGTTAATAGCTATCAATGAGTTGAGCAAAATTAACAAACAATCCTTAAACATTGTTGAATTAATCAGTTAGGGATGCTTTAACTATTTAAGTTTTGTTGAATTCTTGTAGGAACAACTATAATATTTGAACTCTATTATGAGTTTTGATTCCTTGAATGGTGAAATCTAATCAATGGTCTTGTCCATAGATAAAAGATCTATCTTACTTTGTATTGTAATTTAATTAATGTAATAGAGTGTTTCAAAGTTCAAATCTTGATCAAATAGGTTCGATTACTGTGTGGAATGACCATTGATCCCAAAAGCTTATGCCATAGCTTCTAATAATACTATTAATGTTTAACTAGTTTATTAGAGTTGTATACTTATTTGTTTCTGTAAGTTTGCAGTATCCTTATGAGGAATTTTCTGCCTTCGATGACTCTTATTTTACTGAGTACACTCCAACAGAAGAGTAAGAATCAAATTCAAATTCAATTTCAATTTCTTATTTTGAGGACTCTTACTATTCATATTTTGCTAATTATGGGCCAGATCAAAATTCTGATACTATCCCATTTTTCATATTCTCGTTTCAGTTTTTTAATATTTCAGTCAATGGAGATTGATATGGATGTAAGCACATCACATGATTTAAGCATTTTAGAAGCAAGCTTGGAGAAGCATCGTGGCAAAAGTTCTTCTCAAGATGGATGGGTGAACCTTGATACGTTCCGTGGGAATGATGGAGAACATGCAAACTCTATTAACCTGTCTGTTGAAGATCAAAATATTGATGGAGGGCAGATAAAGGTTCCAGTAATAGCACAACCGGAAAATAGAGTGCAGGGTGATGCAAGCACTGAGAAGCATCAGAATAACAGGTCTCCCGGGGGTGGAGAAGAACCTCCAGACCTTGTTCAATTACACAGTGAAGACAATCAATCTGATCGAGATCAGATGAAGGTTCCACATCCGGCACAGTCAGAGGAAGAGATGTGCCAGGCTATAAATGAAGACAATAATCTATGTAAATTACAAGCAAGCACGGAGAAGCTTCTAGACCACAGTTTCCTTCAAGAAGTATCTATGGATGTTAAAATGTTACATAGTGAAGACAATCAATCTGATGGAGATCAGATGAAGGTTCCACATATGGCACAGTCAGAAAAAGAGATGTGTCAGGCTATAAATGAAGACAATAATCTAAGTAACTTACCAGCAAGCCCGGAGAAGCTTCTAGACCACAGTTTCCTTCAAGAAGTATCTATGGATGTTAAAATGTTTCATAGTGAAGACAATCAATCTGATGGAGATCAGATGAAGGTTCCACATATGGCACAGTCAGAAAAAGAGATGTGTCAGGCTATAAATGAAGACAATAATCTAAGTAACTTACCAGCAAGCCCGGAGAAGCTTCTAGACCACAGATTCCCTCAAGAAGTGTCTATGGATGTTGAAATGGTTTGTGGGTTTGATGAGGAACGTCCAGAACTATTTAAACCATCTTGTGAAGAGCATCATGTGGTGCAGATGAACTCCATGGAAATGTCATTGTCAAGAGATGGTAAATGTCATTCAATGAAAGAAGAGGATCCAGTGTCTACCACAGTTGATGCAACTCCTCAATCCAAGTTCCCAGATGCTTCAGGTGAATGAGAAGTTAAAAGGATATAATTCTCATATTTTCTCAGAAATAAACTTGTTTAATTTATTAATGTGTGCTTCCTCTAAGGGGATTGTTTAAGCTGTCAACTTTCTGCATCAGAAAATTGTCCTGTTATTCTCTTTATGAATCAAGGCGGGGCGTCTTTTTCATGTAAAGCCTTGTAAAATTTAGCGGAAACTGAATATAGCTATCATGGTTACTTGTAATTTTTTTTTTTACCTAATTCCATGCTCTCTTTTAATGCAGGAGCTACTACACCAGAGTTCATGATTGTTCCTACTCCAGCTACCAAGGATTGTGCTCCCAGGTTGAGAAAAAGAAAATGTTGCTTGGATGATGTGATAATTTTTCCTAATAAGTAAGTTATGGTTACTTCATTGTTTACTCCCTCAACCTGTCAAAGGATTAAAAATTCTGTCTAGCTGACCTGTAGCTGATCGACTTGACATTATTGTGTAATTCGGATAATGGTTGCATGAATTTAACGTAAACTTGCGTCCCCAAATTATTATGAAACTTTTTTGGGTAAAAACCTAAAAACAATACTGTATCAGCCTACTTAAGAGTGGGTTGTTATAATTAGTATCAAATTAACCTTGGACCTTGGTACTCTATATAGAAAAAAGGATGAAAATGCTTCATTTTATTACAATTTATTTCTTAATAAGTTGATTTTTATATTATACGTTTTTTGGTAGTGGTATCTTGGGCTGAAATAAACTTTGTTCTGTACTGTTGAGTTCAGATTAACTATTGTGCATACATTAAAGGTAAAAAATGATAATTTTTTTTAAAAATATGAAATACTCTATTTTAGTATATTTTATTATTTGCTTACATTGTTCATTCATGATTCATGTACTCTATTTTTTTTTTATGGAAGATCATTCATATACTTTTTGGATCAAGTAAAAAATCCTTTTATTTATTTTAATATAATATTTGTTAGAACAATATTATAAATACCATTTCTAGAGCAATTTATTGTATTTTTATGTTTACAATTTTTTATTTTATTAAATTGATTTTAATTTTTAATTTTATGAATTGTGCTTAATTTATTTATTCTTTTTAAATATAATTGATTTATTGTATCCAATGTAATCCCATCTCCATCCTTAGTAATCTGATGTACACTGTATTACTAAATGTTGTCAATGGCTTGGAAACTCAACTAAACACAGGTTTTGGATGATTTAGTACAGTATTGCTTTTATGCAGATCGATACGATGTGCCAATCATGCAATAAATGTGCAGGAGCTCTGTATCTGCCTATTCAGGCCGAAAGAATTGTATATTTCATATGACAGTATTATGGCGCTTATGTGTCACCTTAAATTTGTGTCTTTTGCAGACCCTACTTTATATTCAATGCAAGTATGACTGAAAATAACATTACATATAGTCACATGTCCATGTTTGAATTACTCCTATGAGAATGCGTTTATTATAATCGAGCAAAGGCTGAGGAAGCCATTAATTGAGGATGATATTATCTTGGCATGCTTATGATACATGGTTTCTTCTGTTCAATTTACAGTGTAATGAAGCAATGCCTAGAAGTTGCAAGTGACTTGGTGTCAAAAAGAAGAAAAGCTCCTCGTACTGCTCTCAGTGCTTGGAAAGCCTTTCGTATATCAAATCTTTCACAGGGTTTCTTTGTGCCGTTGCTTCCTTGTAAGTTCTCTATATTATTTAGTGTCTTTTTTACTAGTGCTATCTTTAGTAACTGTGTTTTCTGCAGGTATGTCATCAGAGCTTAGTCCCCTCTTCTGCCTAAAGAAGTTAAAGATTTTGGAAACTGCTGAAACTGTGGAATCTCCCGAGCGAAAATCTTCTACTGTCGGGAAATCATTGGAGCAAATTGCTATTCCTCCAGAGACACCTACAGGCAAATGTTTAGAGGAAATGGCTATTGCTCCAGAGACACCTGCGGGCAGTTCTGTAGAGAAAACGGCTATTGCTCCACAGACACCTGCAGGCAGCTCTCTAGAGAAAACGGCTATTGCTCCAGAGACACCTGCAGGCAGCTCTCTGGAGAAAACGGCTATTGCTCCAGAGACACCGAGCAGATCTCTAGAGAAAATGGCTATTGCTCCAGAAGAACCTACTGGTAGATCTTCAGAGCAACAAGCTGTTGCTCCAGAAACACCTGTTCGACACTCAAGGGAGAAAAGATCATTTGAGACTCCTGAAAACCAGAAAGCTTCTCACTCAGATACAATAACACAAGATCATCCGTTTCAGGATGTAGAGAAAGAGCCATCTTCAAGCAAAGATCAAGATTGTGATCTCAATCTGCTTATTGAGGTAAAGGATTGAAGTAATGACTATAGCAAAGTTGCTTCCCTTTTAAACGATTGTGTATACTGCCACACATATTACAGTCTTAGCAGTTCATCCTATTCGGCTATTCTTTTTTCAGCATTAGATTTTCTGTAGAGACGTTTTTCTCATAATATTATTAACTATCTACACATGTTAAGTTTGAAATTGACCAAATATGATGCTGCCTTACAATGTTAAATGTAGTCTTTTATTGGTTTTAAAATTTTATTTATTGAATTTCATTTCAGGAGCCAGATTCATGTGAAGCAGATAACTCAGAACTAGGTAAGTCCTGTATTAATTTTAACCTTGTATACTGGGTTCTGAAAATCATTTTAGATAGTGTATGTGCTTCATGCAGCACTCTGATCTGAATTTTCATTTGATTGCAGATGGATTATCAACAAGAACCAGGTAACATGGATAGCCAGATGGGGTTTCTTCAATTATCACTTCTGACTTAGATATTAAACTTAATATTTCTTGTAGAATTCTCTTTAAATTTTCTTAACTTGTATTGTACAGAATGGTGGTGAGATACTTGCATAAAAGATTTCAAAATCAAAAGAAAAGAGGAGAGAATGAAGCAGTGAATTTGATGCAACTTCTGGAAGGACAAACCAAGAAAGAAAGTGCAAGACTCTTTTATGAGATACTGGTATGTACCATCATTTGTGTTTAAGAATCATTTCTTCACAGTGTTGGCTCTTAAAATGAGAAACCGTTCTATCAATAGATGAATTTATTCTTTCACACGCGCACAATGTTGTATATACATATTTAATATCAAACGTCCCTCGACTTACAAATACAAATGTGATTCAACTCTAACAGGGTCTCTATATCACCACTTTGCAGGTGTTGAAAAGTAAAGGGTATGTGGATGTGAAGCAAGAAGATGCTAATGGTGACATGGTAGTCCTAAAAGTTCCAAAATGGGACCAAAGCTGTGCCGTTCTTTGCCTGTAAAACTGCAGAACTAACTTTCACTGTACAGAAATAGAGTTCCTGTTGATATGATCCTTAGCCTTGATCATGTTAGATCAGTTGTTGAATTAGAATAGGTTCCAGTTGCCTTTCACATAGAAATTTTACTCAGATATATGTAGTTCTTCATTTATTTTTTAAATACCAGAAGAATGTTGAAGAAAAAGTATACAAAAATGATTCATGTGAATATGAGAAACTTTTCTGGCTATTATTTTCTGTTTTTAGAAGCTGAAATGAAGCATTTTATTTTTCTTTTGCATTTTCCAAGCAACTTATTCTACGGGCCCCACCCCTCGGACCCTATGGGGTTTGGGGGGAAGTTTCACCCCAAATCTAAATGGGGTGGGGAACCCCAATTTCCCCCAAACATTAACTTTTTTTAACACAAAGATTTAATTTTAAATTTTTTTCCTAACTAACATCTAACCCTAACTTTAACTCCAATCCTAGTTACAATTAGACCAGACGACAACACACCAATTTGCTTAACTCTAACTTTAAATTTGATTTAACTTTTTTAGTATAATAATAGAAGTATTTGTATATGATATTTGGATTATTATTTAATCTTATTTGTATGATTTATTTTTAATTTTAACTCAACCGGAGAAAGTGAGATGAAACATGGTGAAACGGTGTTGCCGGATTGGCGATTGGGGAAATGGGTGTGGGTATCCCCATCCCCCATTTCTCCAAACGGGGTTTTGTAACAACTAACAAATTTCAAACAAGACATGTATAATTCTGTTAAAAGAATCGGTAGTGTAGTTCCTTACACAACAGATTACCTTGAGTTGGATCTCATTCTCATTCCTCTCCAAGATTTCAGCCTGCTTGTAATCTCCTCCTCCTCACTTCACTTATATTTCTGACCGCAAAGAGCCAATTCAAACCCCTGGTTTCATTTGCATTTTTTTTTTTCAGATTCAAAATATTTGCTTTAAATATTTATGATATAAAAAAATTTGGTCAAATTCTGGCAATTTACCATTGAATTAACATAGGACAATTTGCAACAGAGAGGTTGTAAATGAAAATCCTGAGGAGTTTCTGGAACAGCCCAATTGGTCCCAAAACAACTCATTTTTGGGGTCCTGTCTTCGGCTGGAGCATTCCTCTTGCGGTATGTATACATGTGCATAACATCTAGTCAGGTCTGGTTCTGAAGTTTTCCATCGCATAACATTACTCTACATATGCATAACATGTTCGTATTATTTAGCTGATAAGATTAATTAACAGGCAGTTGCAGACACACAAAAACCCCCAGAAATGATATCCGGAACCATGACTGGAAGTAATTTCTTATACATATATATATGATTGATTGATCAAATGAAATGAAACCAATTAGATTGTGTTTTTTTTTTAAAGAGGCTTAATTTGTTTGGTTATGTTGTTGCAGTGATGTGTGGATATTCAGCTGTGTTCATGAGGTTTGCATGGATGGTACAGCCTCGCAACTTACACCTCCTCGTATGCCATGCCTGCAATGAGACTGTGCAACTCTATCAGCTCTATCGTTTCCTCAACGCTCAGGGGTAACCTGCTAAGCTCCAACTCCATATTTGGATTTTGCAATCACATCAATTCAATAATGACATGGTGGCTAATAATACTGGTTAATCTTTGCTATGATATATATCGCTTATATGCTCTTATTTCATATTGGCATTGCCAGCCACCTCATCAGGTTCCTTTGTTGATTAAAAAATATTGCATTCAAGGGACTGGCACAAGCATTTCTGATAATGATTTTCTGTCACAGGCACTCACAGAACCAGAAGGAGGAAGAAGCTGAGACAGAGTGATACAGATTTTATGAGAAATACCATTTATAATTTGCTTGTTCCCGCCTTGGCTCTCTGTAGCAAAATATGTATACACCCTTGTTATTTTATGATTCAGATATTATCCTGATACTCTACTGTGTTGATTTTTGTATTTCGGGTGAAACATGTTGAAACGAGAGATTGGGAATTGCTGGATTGGGGATTGGGGAAAAGGGTGGTGAGGGGAACCTCCCCAAACACTCCCAACCCCCATTTCCCTACCTATAGTAAAACTTCCATAAATTAATAATTTCTATAATATAATAATTTTTTCCGGTTCTAATAATTTCGATAAATTGATACCATAATATTTTTCAGAAAATCCCTATATAGTTCTGTAGTCTCATTCATATTATAAATTAATAATTTGCTGAAATTATAAATATAATTTATTATCAATTTTTTTTTTTTTAAATATGACTCTATTGTTGTTTGTTTTTTCTTGAAATTTAAGTCTAGTTGAATTTCATCTTTAATTTTTCTTAATACACCTAGAAGTTCCGAAGTTGAATTCTCAAACTTTGACAAAATAACTGAGACATTGCATTATAGATTTTAGGTTATTTTAGTTTTGTTACATGTGATTGGATTAATCTCATGTTTGTGGTCTACACGGTATTGGATTCTCCAATCCCTTGTAGAGACAATACCAACCTTTTGCCTTTTTTTTAATTTTATTATATATATTTTTTAAATTACTTATATGTAAAATGTTAAATTAATTTAATATATTTTATTCTAACATTTAAATAATATTTTTTATATCAATTAAAAAAAGTTATTTTATTTCAAATTAATTTAAAATAAATTTATTTATTTTTAAAAAATAAATTGTTTTATTCAAAAATAATAATTTTTTTATCAATTAAAATTTAAAATAATTTTAATTTTTTTTCTTTGAATTGAACTAAAACGATTTCATTTATTTAAAAATTAATTTAATATAATTTTATACAATTTTTTTTATCCAATAACATGTTATATACTTATATTAAACAAGAGACACTATTATTTTAATCTAATCACCAAACACATCATATTTACTAATTTAGTCCAATCTTATCCGATCTAATCTAATCCCATAAAAAATAGTTAAATTATATCAAATCTAACCCTGCACATCAAACGGGGCATTGGGGCATTAAAGTGCAAGACTCGAGACATTGCTTTCACAGATTAAAGTATTAAAGTATTAAACAATAGGTATGATTGGACTATATGTTTCAAACAAGATGTGTATAATTCACTTAAAATAATCAGTAGTGTAGTAGTTCCTTACGGAACAGGAACAGGTTGTGTTTACTCTTTAGTAATTGGATCTCATCCTCTCCAAGTTTTCAGGCCTCCTTGTAATCTCCTCCTCCCTTCCATCAAGATTCTACTGTCCGTGTTTCCGACCGCAACCCCAGGTTTCATTTGCATTTTTTTTTTTTTTCAGATTCAAAATAATTGCTTTAGATATATGATATAAAAATTTTTGGTCAAATTTTGACAATTTACCATTGGATTAACAGTGTCTGTATATATGCATATAGGACAATTTGCAACAGAGAGGTTGTAAATGAAAATCCTGAGGACTTTTTGGAACAGCCCAATTGGTCCCAAAACAACTCATTTTTGGGGTCCTGTCTTCGGCTGGAGCATTCCTCTTGCGGTATGTATACATATATGCATAACATATTGGTAATATTTAGCTGATTAGATTAAGATTAATTATGTTTCTAACAGGCAGTTGCAGACACACAGAAACCCCCAGAAATGATATCTGGAAAAATGACTGGAGGTAAATTTCTTATACATATACATGATAGATTGATCAGATGAAATGAAACCAATTAGATTGTGTTTTTATAAAGATGCTTAATTTGTTAATTTGGTTATGTTGTTGCAGTGATGTGTGGATATTCAGCTGTGTTCATGAGGTTTGCGTGGATGGTACAGCCGCGCAACTTACACCTCCTCGTATTGCATGCCTCCAATGAGACTGTGCAACTCTATCAGCTCTATCGTTTCCTCAACGCTCAGGGGTAACCTGCTAAGCTCCAACTCCATATTTGGTTTCTGTCATCAATTCAGTAATGGCATGGCTAATAATACTGGTTAATTGAATTTGATGGGGAGGGTTTGGTTTATCAATTATCATCATCTCTCTTATCAATCTTTGCTATGATATATATATCTTATATGCTCTTATTTCATATTGGCATTGCCAGCCACCTCATCAGGTTCCTTTGTTGATTAAAAAACATTGCTTTCAAGGGACTGACACAAGGATTTCTGATAATGGTTTTTCTGTCACAGGTACTCACTGAACCAGAAGGAGGAAGCAGCAGAGACAAAGTGATACAGAGATTTCATGAGATAAACAATATATAATTTGCTTGCTCCCAGCCTCCCACCTGGGCTCTCTGTAGCAAAATATATACATAAAGCAACAAAGGTCCTCTTGTACTTGTCAGACAGGACCTGCTATAATGGTTAATTAGCAGCACTCACTCTGCAGTCTGCATTTGTTTGTGACAAATAGTCTTATAGATCAATAGTATCAAAGATGCTTAAATATAATGACTTTTTGTTACTTCTTTTTATCAGTTTCTTTTGATTATTATGAAGTACCAATGTAGCGGAAGTTGAATAAATTCACAAGTAACGTTACTTTGTCCAAATTTAAAGCCTAAATGATATGGCATCATTAAAATCCAATGGTTTTAATCATTCAATTATAATACAAGTAAATCAAAGATCTACATCATTTAGGTAAAACAACATTATTGATAAATTCACCGTAACCTCAAGCAGTGCCGTAGCTAAAAAAAAAAAAATTCAGGTGGGTTAATCTAAAAATCAATATGAGTTTGGTCGCTGATGCAAAAAGAACAGCGGCAAGATGTGAAATATGTTAGAGAATCTCGAACAATATTCGCCAACCCTATCTAAACATCAACAAAGCATCACTTCCTACAGGCCATACTCATCCCCTTAAAAAAATGAAAAAACAACAACAACTCTTCACTTGTTCAATAAAACAGTTAAAATATTAAATATAAACAAAAGTTCTTCACACACATCATGTGTACTAACCCTTTCTGGTCCAACTATTATCAGCCTACTTGATTCCTTTTTTGAAAACGATTCAATATATTGAGAAAAGACCAAGAAAGTCAGAGAACATACATCACAGATCCAACAAAACGCAAACAAACATCGACCATCCTAACTTAATTATTAATTAAATAATAATAAATAAGTTAGATGTTTTTATTTTTTAACAAAGTACTAAAAAATTTATGTTTTCTAATAAAATAAAATATACTTAAACTATTTTTTTTTTTTCAAAAAATTGGGCAGCAGCCCAGCTCCTGAAGAGCTCTGCCACTACTCAAGGGAAACCTGATACCGTTAAATCCATTACAAAAACACTCGTGTAACTCGAACCTGGGACATTACCCTTTACCACCAAGCCACAACGTGTAACTCGAATCTAGGACATTGTCATTTACCACCTGGGATTTTGTTCTTTTTAGTCCATATAAAAGAATTTCAAAACAAAAAATAAAATAAAATTGTGAGCTCTCTAATAATCTGTAGTGAGTTACGTTTTGGGCTTGGGCTGGCAATATTGGGCCCAACACAGCCCAAAAGGAAAGATCCAAAATAGCAAAGGGAGCATTCAACATTTCTCGTCTTTCCCAGAGGGAAAAAACCCTACTTGAGGGTTTACACCAGGTCAGTCTTACTTATTTTTCTGTGTCTTTTCAATATAGCTTTTGCTGATCCGTCTCTAATAGGCGCGAAGCGAAAACAGAGTAAGAGAAATGGCAAACCAAGCAGCTACGTCTTTCAATGGCAACATAAAGGCAATTTTCTTTTTTATTTTACTTATTTTTCTATAATTTATAGTTTTATTGCACGTAGATGGATTAAATCTAATTGTTCTAAGCTTGACTCGGAAATCCTCTACAATGCATTCAAACTGTTTGTAAAATGTTCGAAACGAAATATTGTATTGGTCGAATGTAGTTTTAACCATATTGTGTGTTGCTTATTTATTGTGAAAGTGTTTGCGGATTTTGTGATTTCAGCATTTCAAGGTATAATTTGTTTATAGGTTCTGTTGGTTTTTTAACTTCTATTATGGAGAATGACACACGAGCTTGTTTAAACGTTTCAAAGTTTACTGGTGTTGCTGTCGCCAGTCGGCATGTTTCCTGATATTTGACGGTCTTCATAGATGTTCAATTGATAACGGGAAATTACCCTTGTTTAATTATGCAGAAAGCACTTGCTGGCTTGAGGCGTATCGATCTGGAAGGTCTGCGTTGGAGAGTTTTCGATGCTAAAGGCCAGGTTGGAATGTACTGCTCTCTTTTATATTCTTTTGTTGTATTGATAGATTATCAGGAAAAATTAAACTTCTGTATGTGTTGGCTTGGATGAAAACTTTCGCCGAGACTTGTATGTATTGTAAACTTCTGATGCTTGTCTAGGTAAAAAAGAGGAAAATCTAGAGTGTGATGGGTAGTTCTCGTGCAAATAAAGCTGTTAGAGGGCATCTTTATTTTTTAACAAAGCGAATGGTTTCTTATATATGGTTGTTTTGATGTTTTATCAACCTGATGGGTTTTAATCTTTTCGTATTGTATTCAAGTCATCAAGTCCATGAAAGCTAATGGTAACACCTCTTCTCATAGGTCCTTGGTAGATTAGCATCTCAAATTGCTACAGTGGTTCAAGGCAAGGATAAGCCAATATACACTCCTAATCGTGACGATGGGGATATGTGCATCGTGCTCAATGCAAAGGATGTATGTGTTACCGGGAGAAAACTTACCGATAAGTTCTATCGTTGGCATACAGGGCAAGTTTTACTGTTTTTGGTTGTTATTTTCTGTGAACCAAATGTGTCATCGGAAAGTTGACTACATGAAATTTAAATGTTTATGTTGTGGTTTTCATATCGATTAGTGACTAGTGTTTGGTTTGATTGAAATCCAAAATGATTTCCTTGTAGATGAATTGTAAGAGTACAGGTATTAATTGTAACCAAAAACAAAATATAAGCTAGTTTTTCCAAGTTTGTTGACATGAAGAGGCTATGTCTTTGATTTCAAATTTTCAGTTTTTATCATTCTGCTTAAGTGCTTAACTTGTTTATTTGCTGTCTTAAATTTGAATTATATGTTTCCCATAGGTATATAGGCCACCTCAAGGAAAGGAGTTTAAAGGACCAGTTGACCAAGGACCCTACGGAAGTCATTCGCAAAGCTGTCCTACGTATGCTTCCAAGAAACAAATTGCGTGATGTGAGTATAATAGCAGCAAGTTATATTTACATGAAATTTCTCTCTCCCGTGCGCATTTACATGATTTCCTGATGTGCTTTGGTAGCTTCCATCTTGATTTTCACTTTTTATTTATTATTTGTTCTGCTTTCAAATCAGAGTCAATAAATTCCTGTATTTGAGATTTCAGCATCTAAACACTTATGGGAATTGTAGTTTACAACTCTTTTGTGCTAGAAGGTGCTAAATAATGTACTTGAATTGGTGTGGAACAAAAATGAGCTTTCTGTTAAATTACCCTCATTTAGAGAAGTTATAGTCGTTTTGATGTGATACATTTAAGAAAGTTATAAATAAATTCTCTGGCAATCTTCCTTCGTATCTTTGAAGTCAATAACATCACAACTTGAATTCTTTCTGGATCAAAGCATGTAATAGTACTGCTAAAAAGTAAAATCAGTATAACCAGATAAAATTAGGGTTACAATCTCATGCAATTTAAATTTACTTGAGAGGCATTGGTTTCTTTGAAGTAGCTGTGATGCCAATATATTTAGGTAAGATGTTATTTATTTTTGGTGTCCATGTCCATCCTACTTTCTTTGCTCGCTCCTAAAAGTTTCATATGCTAATTGTGTGTATATTTTATGTGCCTATATACAACAGCAAGCTAAGCTTTTAGTTAAATGGAGTTACAGAATCAAAATCAAATATACTGTTGTTGCAAGAAATTAAATGAATGTACCCAGAACTTGCCTTCATGATAGAGTGGATTAACTTTCGCTTGTATGTTATTGATCTCCATCTATCCATTTGACTTTGTCTCTAAAACCTTTTGTACATTGCCTGTGTTCATTCTGTAATAAGTAGACATATTAAGGATTCATAAAGTTTTCATATAATTTGTGTAATTAATCCATCCAGTAGATGTTGATTGTATTGTGAACCTATTTCTTGTTCTCTACTTATGATCATGTGAAGTGGTTGGATCATTGTTCACCCTTACATAAATATTCTGGTCTTTCAAGTACTCATACAATGAGTTAATCCAATGTATTGTTTCAATTCCTATTTTAATGAGATCTCTCTCCAAAGATTTCAAAATCTCTGTTAGAGCTCAAAATTAATGCTTTGAGAATGGGTAAGCAAGTTTTGAATGAATTTAAGCAAATTGAACTCACAGTAGCTCTTTGAAATTGTAAATTGCGAATGAAAAATATTGGGCATTCAAGAAAAAATTAAAAGGGTAATTTTACGGCTGAATTAATTTGGGACATCATAGGATTGTTGGGTTTTTAAGTTAGTTATCATTTTTCTTTTATTGAAGCAATAGTCTTTGGTTGGTAAAATTCAGAAGAGGAGGAAAAGTATTGTTTGGGGCATGATAGAGTGGTATCAGAGCTTGAGATTAGATGAGATTTCTCGTAGAGAATGATATAAGTTCTGGAAATATTGACTAAATGTTGTATAGTCAAATAGTTTAATATGTAGCTGCAGATGTAAATATATAACTAAGTGTTGTAAATTTTGTAGATTTGGAACTATATGTTATGTTGTGATAGTAGTTGTGATATATGAAGTGATCTATTGATATTGTGAGGAGATTGAGTCTCTACTTGTGATGGGAAATGTTTGTGAAGTGCGGAAATTGAAATTGCAGGTGAATAAAATTTTTGGGAAGTTCCTAAAACGAGGGAAACTTCACTGAATTTTTCTTAAATATTTATGTTCTTGAGGTTATAATTTGAAGTATACCTAGAATTTGGGGTCATGACAGAATGGCTCGTTTGGGTGAATACATCAAATATTGACTTCTATTTTTTCTTTTAATATTTGGTTTCTGTATTCGCAGAATTAGTTTATTTTACAAGATATCTTGTTATGAATCAATGCAGGATAGAGATCGAAAACTAAGGATATTTGTTGGAAATGAGCACCCCTTTGGTGACCGACCGCTTGAACCATATGTGATGCCTCCTCGAACAGTTAGAGAAATGCGACCCCGTGCCAAACGAGCCTTGATTCGAGCTCAGAAAAAAGAGGAGCAGCAGCAACAGGGTCCTAACGTGAAAAGAGGCAAAAAGAGAGAAGTCGAAGCAGAGGTTACTGCTTGAAAAGCAGTTGGACCTTTATTTGCTTGTCTAATAGGGAAACCTTATCGTCTGTCTGTATGTAACCACAAAAAATATGAGCACAGGTTGTCTCACATTTGGAATGGCTGTCATGCCTGGTTTTTGAACCTTTTTCTATCTAAATTTGAAGCGTAGCCAGGGGAGAAGGGGACTGATTGGTCATGCTCTTGCTCTTGCTTGCTGAAGCTGTAGAACTAAACTCGCCCTACAGTTGATTTAATAACTTTAGAAGGACGCATCCAAATATTCCCGTCTCTTTTCTGTTTTTTTCTGGGAAGAAATGCATTCAAGTATTCAATCCATCCTAAACTATTACAAGTTTATAAGGAAAGACCAAAGTTAAGTAAATTGTTCTATTATCTTCGGATTTCTTTTATTTGGTCCACTCCCTCAACCCCACGCATCTGAGGCTACATGTAGGAATCAAGGAATGAGCCTACAACCTCTACTATGTTACAGGTAGAAAATAAAATGTCACTGGCATCCAAAAATTGTACATCAATGTCAAAGAAACTTTCATAGAAGAGTTAACCTGGGTTATAAATACCGGCACACGTCTTTCATAGAAGAGATTCAAACAAACTAAGTTTTTCACTAAACAGTCAAAACAGGGAACCCACTAAACAAAGTTTGCTCCGTCACAAGTAAAAACAAACACAATAATTACTGAAAACCTAATCACTTGATGATCCGTCGTCATCATCTTCATGTTGTGCCACAACTTTCTCAATAAAGCTCCTCCGAACTCCATCAATCACATTTTTTCTTGATGGATCACTTCCACCCTGACCATCATTTAGTACGGGATCTGATTGACAGAGAACTAATGCAACACCTGGTTTTTCAGAAAAAGCAAAGGGAAAAGCTAAATAAAATGTAACAGAATTAATAAGAAAACTAATCCAAAACTCAGGCAGGTTCACAACAAACAAGGCTGGAGAGCAAAAAATTCATGTTCATATTCATTGCTACTTAAAACATTATAGGAAAAATAAATAGAGAACTCTGCAAAGGAGTTTTAAGCCACAACATCTGCTCCATGACGGCATAAATAAACACCAGGCTGATACACCTATGGCACACTACAAACTCAAAGAGACAATATATGCTTATTGCTCGCATCTACAAATTTCGAGGGTATGGGAAGTCAAAAACTGATTTTGACTTTGGTAGTCAAAATTGATATTTTTTGCCTGGTAGATGGTTTAGGAAAAAACAATGAGTAAAAACAACATAGGCATTATGCTGTATGCACAAAATAGCGTATAAACCACGGTACAAGAGCTTATAAACAAATTCAAGATTTTAACATTGGATGGATGGCAATCCGCATGAATAGAAAGTTCATACTAAAGTCTAGCCTAGTCAATGAAAGAAATTTAAATGTCCTTTGGAACAAGAATTGTCAACTCAATATGTGATACAATAATGTTTTGTGCAATTTCAATTTGCCAAGTAAAAGGCATTACATGCCAACCATTTTGGCAGACATTATATCCCAACCAGTTTTTACCATTTGGATTCAAAAGCTTATGATAAATTCTTCTACCAATATGATCTGCAAATTTTTCATGCCAAAGTAAAAGACTCAATATAAGGTAAAGTGTTAGAAAAGGCATAGAAGAGAGAGATATATTCTTCCATAACATGATAGAGATTTGTTTCTAGCTTCAAGACTACTGAACATTTCGCGAGGAAAAGCAACAAATCACTTTGAGATAAATAAAAAATAATAATATATATCAGAATAAAGGAAAAGCCATGAAGTGTGCTTATATATAACATACCCTCAGGTGTGCATCGCCGACCAAAGCTACGCAAACCCACATGATTTGCTTTCACTGCACTGTTGTTGTACACCAGTAGAGTGGGCAGGTTACGATCTGGGTAGTTCGGAATGCAATCTGTCGATATTATTTTAACAAATTTTGTTGCAGGGTATTTTCTTGCCAATTCTTCCAAACATTCCATAAGCACCCCGCACTCTGGAAAACTATTAGATAATTTGGAAGGAAAAAAAAAACAATAAATCAAATTGAATTGGTTTAAAAAAAAACATTCAAAATGTATCAAATCACTTAAATAGATTACCCTTCCTTGTAGAGTATCACAACAACCCAAACATCAGGAGGAGCCTGTGAAACCTCTCGCACAAAATCCGATCCCGAAATCAGCATCACTGATCCAAACCTGGAAAGCTTGGTTGCTTCTCTCATCTCAGCCAACCTCTTTTTCCTGTCAACACATGCCTCTCAAGGTAAGAAAATTATCAACTGAATCACTCAGTTCTAATTACTTGTCTACGAGTGAAATTCAACAAAAAGAAATAGAATTATTCTAATAATGCACTAAAAACTATCCTTTAAATTCTCAATTAGCTACTCAATTCCTCAAACTATCAAATAAAATACAAAAAAAATAGACTGGTAGCTAAAAGCGCATTAATTTAAAAATCAAAAGATAAATAAAACAGATCCCAATTGATAGAATTACATACTAAGCAACAAAACATCACAAAAATCAAAAGCTAAATATAAAAGTAACTAAAAAACGAAACAACAGAGATTGTTACCTGTATTCTTCGAGAAAGCGGTCGTCGTCAAGATCGGGATCTTCCTCCAATTCTTCAAGCTCTTCTTCGGTTTTGTTATCGACCCATGATTTGTCTTTAGGGAGGGAGTGTTGGTCCGGAGCTGGTTCGAAGGAAGGTGGCTTGAAGGCAGGCGGCTTCGGAGGCAAATTTCCCAACTTTGTTTGTATGTCGTCCCATTGTGTCGACGCTCCCTCCACGTCTTTGTACACAAAATGATAATCTCCCATCTTTTCCAACGATTATTGGCTTTGAATTTGCTCGCTTGCTAGTTTGATGTTCTGGTTTGATCTGTAGATGTTTCGATATCGTTTTTATCTTTTGATTTGATCAGCTGCCACTCTCACTTTTTATTTTTATTTTTTAATAATTCCTTATTTAATGAAATTGGAGATTATTATTTTAGTCCCTATTGTTTTCTGAAACGACACGTTTTACCATTTTTTTTCCATTTTGTGCTCGCATGCTTCCTAAATTTCCGAAATACATCCTTCTGTCCTTGTGTTAGTCAAACTTAACGGTTCCAAGATATTTTTGTCTAAAACACAATATTTTAAAAAAGATTCCACATGTCCACATGAGAAAAAAGGAAATAATAATAATAAGACTAGTATATTAAAAAGAGTAATGCTAGATGTCCCAAATAACGTGGCACGTGAGGTGTCAGCATTTTATAAATCATATAATTATATGGTGACTGATGTGATATTGACATCTCACGTGCCACATCATTTAGGACAGAATTTGGTAAAAAAAAATTGAAACGTCTAGCATTACTCTATTAAGAATCTCTAAAAACTAATAACAATAAAAGTATATAAAAATAATAAAATAGTTTTTTTAATAGTTTTTTTTTTTTTCTATATTTATTTTGAATGTATTTCAAATGTAAATCCAATTTGTTATAAGTAATGGATAACTATGTCATTTTTTAAAATATTTTAATTTGTTTGATGGTAAAATCATATCTGTTTTCATTCCATTAAATGTTAACGGTAAAATAGTCTTTTTATATTTTTGTCATGGTTGATCGCCAAAAATTTGGTTAGATAGACCAAAATGATTTATTTATAAAAATTTAGAGACTATAAGAGTAAAAAAAAAAAAAAAGTTAAAAATTGTCATTTCTATAAAAGTAATCAAATAAAGTTTGCCAAAATACTTATTATCATTTGAATTATCCAAGGAGGTATTGGAAAATGGAACCACAACATTTGTTATGATGTGTGGTTGCTGCCACTCTATGCATTGAGCACTCTAGGTTGACATCCTAGGTAGCTTGGGCGGGAGAGTGTTCCAATTGACGTTGGCCTGTTTTTTTACCCAATGTCCGCTTGACATCTGTTATTTCTAAGACTTTGGCGTGTTGAAGGATAAAAACTCGGCATTCGATGTAAGTGGTGATTGGCTCCGTTCAATGCATGGTTTGCCCGAGTATAAACCACCCGAGTGTATCTCTTATCACTCGCCTCGAAGAGGCTTTTATTCGGGGTGCCGAAATTCTAGGGTACATTGGGCTTTGGTCTTCTTATTGGGCCTGGGCAGTCCTTTGTTTGCTGATGGGCTTCCTTTTGGATACTCCGATTGCTATGGCGGTCGGCCCATTTTTAGGGCATAACAGGTTTAATATTACATATAAACACCAATTTGAGATAATTTAACGAGTTATGGATTGTAATATGACTTTTTAAATAGCTTTTAATAAATACATATATTAAATTGTTCAAATAATATGACAAGACACCATCATTACATCATTTTACACTATCATCACTATAAACACATCATAAAAAAATGGATTCTGTTAGCCCAAAATTGTCACCGGGGTGCAATTTAAAATTAACGGTATGTGATGGACCCGGATCTAATTAGACCTGGGCTAGCGGGATACTCTATACCCCGATATTCCGTTGGTTCACTGGAATTTGCTAGGCGAGATATTGCATGTATGTAACGGACCTGGATCGAGATTGACTGGGGCCGACGAGATACTTAGTAGCCTGGTATCCCGCTGGGTATCAGGAATCCTATCTTATGATGAATACAAGTAATGGGATGGATGAGTTTCTTATACGGTGGATGTATGAAAGCTGAAAAGCAGTTTATATATATATATATATATATATGTGTGTGTGTGTGTGTGTGTGTGTGTGTGTGTGTGTGTGTGGATTTGAAATACGATCTCTTACAACTCAGTTTGAACTATCAGTATTACAGCATGGAAGAGTATAAAGCCTAAAGGAGAACGATGGAGATGGAGCTTTTCGTGCCTGTCGATAAGTAGAAAAAGTGAATTAGGGTTTTGATCCCCTTTTCCTATGAACATATGATTAATATATAGACCCGCTTTCTTGCTGAGCACTTCTAGAACCTCGGTCTAGGGTTTCAGTGATACACAGGTCTTCTTGTGGAGTCCGATAAATTCGTCTGGAAATTGATCCCAAAAGACCTGGTGATTCCTTCTTTTCCGGTTCCCAAATGAGTTGTCTCCTATTTAAAATAGGACACTAAATTGGCGGGAATGAATGTCGCGTTGTAGCTTGAGTTTTTATCTTGAACGGTGACGTTTAATGTCTGTTTTTATATGTAGTCTACTCTTCGGGGTGCCCCCCTCCCGCTTCAGCGGAGTCGGTCTACTGGGATCCTGGTATATGTCTTGCCATGTGTATGTCACGTGTTTCGCTAGTCGGGGTACCCTGCGTCTCTCACGCTCCTTTAATAGCGATGTTCGCGGATATCGGGGTTTCAAGTAGCGAGGTACCAGGATACTCGGGTATCGGGGTATCCGAGGTAGTTGGGCGCCAGGATCTGGTGATGGTTGTGTCTCCCAGGCCCCCACTTAGTTTTTTGGCTTCCTAGTGCTTTTTCATGGTCCCGGGAATTCTGGACCTGACCGGGGTGGGTAAAGGCTCTTTCTCTAGCCCGTCAGCTAGCAGACGGGCTACCCGGACATCTGTTTGCTTCTACTTTGGATCCTGGCTTTCTTCTGTAAGCTAGTGAAAAATTCTTTTTTAATCCCTACCAATTATGGCGGTTAACAGATTCTATTGATAAAAAACATTTTGGGGAGTCAAAGATCTCAAAGATTACAAATTTTGGAATTTTATATCGAGAAATTATCAAGTGCGGGATTAGGTATGAATTTCGCAATAGAAAGTCACTATTAATCTATTATAGATTATTGGGTATATTTGGAAAAGGGGGCTTAATGCATATTTTACTTGGGCCATTCCAAAACCGAGTGCACTCAAATTCTCAAACATACACAGGATACGACTGAGTTAACGCCGAGTTGATAATTCACCTATTTATAAAAGCAAGCCACGTACGCGATCAAATTCAAACCCGATTCGGAACTTGACAGGGCACACTCGCTCACTCTTGGTTTGCCGGGGGTTTCACTGTTCACTGTTCACATTATCGATCAAAAAGCATGCAATCGGTAGAAAATCTTGTGACCCAAATCCAAGGGTTGTCAAGCAGCGCTTCTGATATATCAGTCCTTCACAATTTCTTGAAAACAGCCGATGACTCGCTACGCTCTGAGTTGCCTCGGTTGTTGCCCTTTCTCGACCAGCTAGACCCCTCCAAACACTCTCTCGGTTACCTTTATTTTTTGTAATTCCCTCTTCTTCTTTTTTTTCATTATGGTTTTTGTATGTTATATCAGGATTCTATTTATTTTATGCCTTTACGTGTTTTATATCTAGGTTTGCAAATACCCAATTGTTTGTTTTCCGAGAAAGCGATTTTTTTAAAGCTTTCTGCATGGGTTCTGTTGAGGGTCAAGTTGTTGTATATGTTTGATTTAACAAATTGGGAAATTTTAAGGGATAAATTGTTAAGTTTTCGTGGTTCTTGTTTCAAATTAATTTCGTTTGAATATATTGTTGCAATTATCACTTAAGGGTATGGTATGCTTTTTTTCTTTTTTCTTTTTTTAAATGTGATTTGGGTTTTGGAAAAATTGAGTTTTGATTGCTTGTTATTTGTGGTGACAGAGAGCCATGCGTGTGTGGTACGATTACAAAAGAGCGAGCCAATACACTGGTTCCGATCATTGCCAGATTTATAACTTCATGTGCTGCAGAGCAGATTCGTTTGGCGCCTGAGAAGTGTATGCAACTTTTAACTTAAATTAGTTTCTCATGGCATTTTTGTATAGAATGTTGTTGGGTAATACTGTAATGACCTTTGTTTTGTGTGTGTTTGTGTGTGTGTCCGTTTGCAGTCATAACCGTTTGTAGGAGGTTTAAGGAACAAGTGATGCTGCTTGAAGTACCCATTAGAGGTGTGGGTCCATTGCTGACAGCTATTCACAAGATTCAGGCCTCCACTGAGCACCTGACTGCTTTACATCCGGAGTTTCTTCAACTTTGTTTATTGTCGAAGTGCTATAAAACTGCCCTTTCAGTCTTGGAGGATGACATCTATGAGGTTAATCAACCGAGGGACTTTTTTCTCTATTGTTATTATGGGTGGGTTGCTTTTGCTGTTTTATTGCTTAATGTTCCTTTTCTTTTACTTATACACTTTTAACTTTCATTACAATGAGATGCTTATCGTCTTCAGTCTTCTTTTTTATGTCATTTGACACTTGTAATTTCTTTTGTAGCTTCCATTTTTCATCCTGAATTATTTATTCTTTCATGGCAAACTCTCGTTTTTTCTAATCAAATGTTAAGAAATATTTATGCTTTGGGATTTAGCAATTTACTTGATCAGTATATACACTGGTAATTTTTTCTGACTGTGTTTTACATTTGGCATTGTGACAGTGGGATGATATTCATTGGACAAAAGCGTTTTCAGAAAGCTTTGGAGCTTCTACACAATGTGTGTAATTTATTTAAAGCGCAATTCATACATCATTGATTACGAATAAACATAATGACAATTTGATATAAGAAATCCTAACTGCTTATCAATTATTTTCTAGGTTGTGACTGCTCCTATGCCTACTATCAATGCTATTGCTTGTGAAGCTTACAAAAAATATATATTGGTTTCCCTTATTCACCATGGACAGGTATGATATATTCTTTCCTTCACACATTTCTCTGAACTGTGCCTTGGAGAAGGTTATTAAAAAATAACTTGACCAAAAGTAATTTGCTAAACTCATAATTTGTGAAAGTGATCGTGATCTGTGAGATGATAAGGGCAAGTTCATTCTTAAACTTTCTTTGTTGCAACTATCTTTTGAGACACATCCAGTTATTTGTTCTGTTTTTTTCAACAGTTCTCTACCAATCTCCCTAAGTACACTTCTTCAGCAGCTCAGAGGAATCTAAAGAACTTCTGTCAGGTTAGATTTTTTCATTTCCTGCATTCTTTATTTGACTTGGTTGAGTTCAAAATGTAAAAGCACAGATTAGAATATTCCTTAACAATAATACTGGAAGATAATTATTCTTTTTCTGTTAGTTGGCACATGATGCATGCCATTTTGAGTTTTCTACTTCATTCATGCCTGATCACTACCAACTTCATGATTGTTTTAATGATTACTTTTATAGTTTTATATACATTAAACTTATTTTATTAGATGTCTTAATGATTATCCTTTTGAATCTGCATGGTCTGATAGACCTTTGACAAGAATACATATGGGATTATTTATTTCCCATGCTTACCTCTTCCAACCAAATGTAAATAAAGCTTGTATCTTTTTTATAGAACAAGTAAAAAGTCACTATGGTTTTGAAATTCTGCATTGTTTGGTATTATTACTAGGAGATAATCATATACTTTATCATCTTTATGATTTGAGTGAAGACCATGTGATATGGAGCCTGGGTTTCTGCCATTCCTGAAGATAAAGTTTTAATAAGAGCAAGTTCTGTGATTAAGGGTTTAAAAAAAATCTCTAATGGATAGGAAACATCAGATAGCTATGGATTAGTTGGAAGGACAGGCTAATAATTCTTCTGGATGCTGTATGACTGTATCCAGCTAAAAGGTTTCTTTAACACCTTTATCATACCATGTGATTTTTTATTAAGTGAATAGAAGTTGAACTTATCGAATATATAGGCATCCAATGATGTTCATCACTTTGGTGCTGTAAATATGTATTCTCTTGTTTTTTTATAAAAGATTAATTCAATCAAATGATGTATTAGAATATTCAACATTTTTGTTGTTTGACCTATTGTCAAGATATTTAGTTCTTGGGGTTTATCAAGTTGATGGAATGGAATTATAGCGTTTATTTATTTGCTTTCATACTTAAGTTCATTACTTGTTTGAACAGTCCTACATCGAATTGGCCAATAGTTACAACTCTGGAAAAGTTGCAGAATTAGAGACGTATGTTCGGGTAAATAGGGAGAAATTTGAAAGTGTGAGTTCTCTATCTTTCATTTTTCTTTTCTTAAAATGTTAGCCATAATTGGCTTCCTGAGGTTATTCTGAGCCTTTGGGCTTTTTCCAGGACAACAATCTTGGATTGGTGAAGCAGGTCATATCATCCATGTATAAGCGGAATATCCAGAGATTGACCCAAACATATTTAACTCTCTCCCTCCAAGATATTGCCAACACAGTGCAACTAAATAGCCCGAAGGAGGCAGAAATGCATGTGCTTCAAATGGTAATTTTGAAGTGCCAGTGCTGTGTCATTAATGTTGCACTTCTATATTATATGTTGTATATTTAACAAGTTTTTGTCAAATTTCAGATACAAGATGGTCAGATTTACGCAACAATCAACCAGAAGGATGGAATGGTTAGATTCCTAGAGGATCCCGAACAATATAAAACGTGCGAGATGATTGAGCACATTGACTCATCCATCCAAAGGTATGAATATCATGGATAATTGTGTCGGAAACTCATGATTGAGTCATGGAAATTTAAGGTGGTGTTTGGATTCATTTTTAAAAACTGTTTTTTGTTTTTAAAACAAAAAACAACTACAATGTTGTTTGGTTGAGCATTTTACAAAACTGTTTTTGAAAACAAAAAACAACTTTTTAAAAGTTATAACTAAAAAGTTGAAAACAACTTTTTGTTGTTTTCTATTGTTTTCAAAATAAACTTTAACTTTTCCCTCCAAACAACTATTTCACTCATTTTAAAAACAACAACCAAACACTTTTACATCGTTTTCCGTTTAAAAAAACTACTTTTAAAAAACACTACCAAGCACATTACATTTTTTAAAACATCATTTTTAAAACATGATTTCCATTTTTAAAAATAGTTTTCAAAAACACTATTTTAAAAACGGTACCAAACGCGCCCTAACATTATCAAAGGAAAATCTGATTAGTTGCCCTGTAGTGTAGTTTATAACGACCAATATATATGTTTGCTACTCCCACTTGAGTTGCTAAAATTACCTTTATTGTTGAGTAAATGGTTTTGCAATAAATATTATTGAACTTGAAGTCAGTGTTCATGGTGACATCAAAGAATAGCGGTTGTTATGCACTTGTGCTCTGGTCTTCTTATAAAATTCAAGTTGTTTACTGTTAGTTATTGCTTTGTTAAATCATTTTCCAGGATAATGGCTCTGTCAAAGAAACTGACTGCTATGGATGAACTTTTATCGTGTGATCCTTTGTATCTAGCAAAGGTGAGCAACTCAGTTTCAATTCTTAAAGAGATCTGTCAACCTTGCTTATTAATCTTTGATTTGCTAACAAACTATTTCGCATGTTCAGGCTGGGAGAGAGCGACAGAGATTTGATTTCGATGACTTTGATACTGTTCCTCAGAAGTTCAATATATGAGAAGGGGACTGTTGGGGTCTGGGCTAAAGTGAATTATGATGAGAACAATGTTAGACATTTTATTCATCTGTTTGTCTTCTTTGTGTTTATCAGCACACTTTTGTTGAAAGATATGCAGAATTTTCTTCTGCCATTTTGATCATACAAGAGTAGTTTGTATATTTGATCATGATCCTATGTTCAGTCGTGAACTAGTTATGAGCATTTCCGATGTCAGAGTATCAGTTTTCTCAAATTCCCAGTTGTTAGTTTGATATTGTTTCATGATGATACATTCTTGAGCAGAGGCTGAGATATTTTGTTGTGTGCTGTAATGAAAGCATACCGAGGAAGGGTGCGTTTGAGATTGCTTCTGCTTGAGAAATGTGTTTGGTAAATCTCTCAAAGTCCGCTTGTTACATTATATGTTTCTCCGATAATCAGATATTGAGGAGTGGTAAGGGGTTGATTTTGAAAGCTGATTATTGGAAAAGCTAATCCCTTACATTGAGAATGTCCATAATATCCTCACCATTTTAATGAAAAAGATAAATAATAATGCCCTCATGTTTAATATTAATAATTTTAAATTTTGATAGTGGTGGCCACTAGTGGTAGTCACCGACCACCACCGGCAAAGTGGCGACATAGATGTCGAAGGAGGTCGGTCCTCCTCTGGCAATGGAGGTGATTCTCACATCCATCACTAGACGAATCTCGGCTCCAACAAATAGAGGACTTCCTCCAACGCCGAAGGATATCAGTTCCTCCTTCATCAACGCGACAGAGGTGTCGTTGTAAGGAGGTGAGGAGGGAGGAACTCCTCAGTTAATTTTTTGTAAAAAAAAAAAAATTGTTTTTATTTTTTAAATTAATTTTGTTATTTAATTCAATAACAAATCTGAAAAATATTTTGTTTAAAAAAAGTTTAACAATTTTTCATCTTTTTATCATGTCTATTTTTCATCTATTTATCACGTCTATTTTTCATCTTTTTATTGTCTAATAAAATTTATCAAACATATTTCCCTTGTTTTTTAATTAAGTTTATTTATCAAACACCTTTCAACTTTTCTTTTAGGGTTATTGGCACTAGTCCCCCTTGAACTTTACATGAGATTGCATTTTACCATCAGAACTTTTTTTTAGACGTTAGACCCCCTGAACTTTCATTAATTGGTAAACAGTTTGGTTTATTGTCTCACGCCTATTTGAGGGGGCATCTATAGTCAAGTTTTACCAATAAATAAAAAGGTCATGAGGTAAAATGTAAAACCACGTAAAGTTCAGAAAGACTAGTACCAATTAAGTTATAAATGATTATTTTATAAGTTGTAGCAATCCCAAAAACACCATAAATCATGTATGCACATGCAGTCGGATAAATCCTAGTTCTATAAAATAGCCTGTTGATGGTTGATATTTGGAACCTGAAGTATCAAACCAAAATATATTCTTTTAATGTCTACCATAGTAGCAGGAAACAAACAAGAGAGGTTAAATACCATAATAGCAGGAAACCACACAGCAAGGGAAAACAAGGTTTGTACATGTATAATAATGGAAGTTTTGTTACTATCAATCACATGTATACAAAAGAAACAAAGTTCACAAATGGAAACCAACCAACCTCACCTTTAATCAAACTCTACTGACAATACAAATACGTCTAAAATATTCATTTCTCACAAAGAACAGACCATCAATCACTAGCCGGTACAACATGTACAAAGAAGGGGAAGAGGGGATTAAAAAATGGCCACCCTATAATCAAATTTCCAACTACTGCCTGATCACGTATCAAAATTACAAGGAATATATCATCAAAGGAAGAAGAAGAAAGAATAATGAAATTAATTAACATTGGTGCTTCTATCTTTACAGAGTATGTGCCACTCCTGGAGAACTGCCGCTTGAAGAGCAAGATGCTCAGCCTCTTCCGCTGTTAACTTGAACAGAGTTGAAGGTCCCTTAGTTTTACCATCTTCACCGTTTTCCTTCTCATCTTCCTTTTTCTTTTTATCCTCTTCTTCTTCCTCACTCTCTTCTTCTTCCTCTTCAGTTTTTGGTGTCTTTTTCGGTTGGGCTGCCTTTAGCAAGGCTATCCGTTCCATTGAGATCCTAAGCCGCTCAGCAGCAGCCACCTTCACTTCATCTTCAGGCATGTACTCAACACCCCCATCCGTAAGGTCATCCAACCAGCCTTGTAAATCTGATCCAATCTCCTTTGTGATTGATGCATCGGAAGCTCGAACCACAAATTTGCACATCATGGTTGTTGTCTCATCACCCAGGTCTACATTTCTGCTCACTTCACTGGCTCCAAAAACCATCATACCCAAGAAACCACCATACCAAGTTTTTGCAGCATAACAAAGCTGTTTCAAGTTGGGAAATTAAACTATAATTTTACTAGGGCACCTCATTAAGCTCAAGCAACAACTAAATCTGGTTCCAGCCAAATATATATATATGTAGGCAGAATATTTGTAATCCAGTTTAATGAAATTTAGAATTTAGTAAATATTTAATTGCGCCTCCAATTAGTAGGAAATTTCAACCATTTTTCATTCTTTTACACAGCATCATTCTTTTTCAGATGCTTGTTTCAGTTGCAACCAGGAGAAAATCAGAGTCAAAATGACAGCCAATAATTGAGCTAAGGTCAAATTAATAAGTTTAGGAAACTAAGATGTTTTATGTAGGGAAAAGTAATATGGGATTACTTTCATGCAAGAAATATTACATCATTACACAAACACAAAAAAGAAAAGGAAAATCAAGGACAGTAAAATTTACCTGAAAACCGGCCACTGCCCGGATGATATGTGAACAAACTGTGTGGAAAGGCTTGGAGGACAAGGATTTTAGTCCACTAAAAAAAGGAGAAGTCCCATACTGCTGTGCAGCAGTAGCCTTGAAGCCACTCCCTTCATAAGTATATGTACCAGTGTACTCTACTATAGCTGGTAAACTGGGCCATAGTCGGAAAAATTCGACAGGTGAAATTTTATGTGGTAATAGAAGTTCAGTCAGAGGAAGCTTGTACGGCTGACACCTCAAAATAACAGGTTCTCCCAGTTCTGGCCTTAAGCTTCTTTTTTGTCTCATGATTTGTGGATCCTCTTCAGCATAATCGCCATCAAAATCTCCTATAGCACCACTTCCATAGAATGGATAGTATAACACTTGAACCCAAAAGGCACACCTTTCAAAATGGGAGACACCCACTGTCACACTGCAGAGCACTGGGTCCTGGAAACAGGTCATAACGTAAATAGAACATGAGATCTCAGCACACAAAAATTTGAGCATGCCGAGTAAAAGTACACTATGCTATCAAATGAGTGAAAACAAGAAGAGAATATGATGACTTGGAACTTGACACCAAGTACTGTGGCCAACAACAGACTAGCAAGTAATACTAATCAAAGAATAGATTTCCATCTCCATCTCAAAGAACAATTTGTGCTACTAGGAAACATGTTTTATTTTTTAACGCTTAAAATCACAATAATGCTTGGCACAAGTTTTTAGTATATATGGTGTTCGAGCGAATTTCAATATCGTGTGAAAATTGGCTATGAATCTTTATAAATCCATTAAAAACAGAATAGATATAATGACTTGAGTGGAGCATTTATTAGAAATAGGGATTCCAATATCATATGCAGAAATTCAAACACATTGTCTGTTTGGAGACAGGCAGGACCAGTAATAAGTAATAACAACTTAACATAAAGTTACATAAATATGAGAAAAGAAAGATGAAGATGCATTGCAAATTGCAAAGGAGAAGGAAACCTGTGAAACAAGATTACGCAGTTGTCGTACTGCTTGAGGAGACCCATTCATAAAATATAAAGCACCAGATAACCCAACCCGAATATCCACTCGATTTAATTCAAGTTCAGTCAAATTTAGAACCTGCCACAATTTCACCAATCAACAATGAGAACATTATCAACTAAATATTAGGCCATCTTCCATGACACATTATTTCCTGACATAAAAATGGCAATATTGATATGAGACTACTGAGCCAAAAAAAATGGGAAATTGCATCCAGATTATCAACAATATATTTTCAAGATTGAGTAGACCTAAATTATTGAAAAATGTAACTACATTAAGCCTTGAACCAAATACATAATGGCATGTCATGAAAGCATGATAAATTCTTAATGCTTAACAAATCTTAATGTAGTGACCTACACAAACTTGCCTACCATCATCTGTAAATAATCTCCCATTAAACATTACTAATACAAAGGTGAAAAAGTCTCTACTCCACTTAAAAACTGCGTTTTATCCAGCAAGGTCACTAGTCATATCAAATATAGATGGTACCAAATATTCTCCACAATGTAGGGTTCTAAGAAGAAACAATAGACGACATCTATTTGAAAGCAGTTCACAGTTCATGAATGGAAATTAAATGACTTCTATTAATTAATATTCAACCATATATAACCACGCCTCCATTTAATAAAATCATCAATAGCCTTGATGAAAAAGGAGAATTAGCATGTAATATACGAATTTCACTTAACTCTTAGACTCATTACTTATTTTAGCATGTCAAAGAGTAACAACAAATGAAAGGACCTACAGAGCATCCAAAAATACACATGAATAAATCTTAACCTTTAAATGCAGAGTGATCTTTCCATCACTTGAGTCAGCCAAATGATATGCTTCAACATAGCATGGATCACTACTACCAGTCAAAGTATAGGCAGTTGGAGAAGCCTTGAGTGGTGTAGAGTCGATTCCTTTTGTCAGCAGAAGAGTTAATTCACTAGGGTCTGGCCTCCAGAGTTCCAAAATTGCCTTGTGAACCAAGCCTTCCAATTTTCTGTCCTGAGCAGCAGAAGCTTCATAAAACTGAACAGTAAGTTTATGGTGGCTAAATGGGTAATCCCCTCTGGCTTCACTAACACAAGCCCACCTGAAAAAAAGGAAGAAAAGAAAAGAAAAAAATCATGATGTAACTCAGTTTTGTTAATCAAAGATGCAAACTAATTAGCAAACATAAGCTTTACAGAACATATTAGATAAGAGGTATGACTTATAATCATTATCTGGTACAAAGCACATCCTAGACAGGGAAAAGGCTGTGTTAGAACATTAAAACTATAAGCCTTTTAAGAAACACACACACACACACACACACACACACAATAGTTAGACTCTTAGAAAACAGGTTAGGGACAATGCGCACATATTCCACAATGCGCACATATTGCACCAGTGCTTCAATATCCAGAACAAATAACATTCAGTAAAAATCAACATTGTAGATTAATATCTGATGCTACACTCACTTGTTTTCTGGATGACTTGAAACGTATTTAATCCTCTGTAAAATCAAACGGCATTGATGCTTGTTAACAGAGTCTGCCAAACTATTATTTCTGAACTCCTCTAGCTCTTTTATTAGCAACTGCCCAGCCCTAGAATTACGTGTTCCCAATCTTTGAGCAGCTAAAAGAACTGCCTGAACATCTTGAAGCCTATTTGATGTATTCGCAGATGAATCTATATTGAAGAGAACCTTGTGGATATTTGCTATAATAATGTTCAGTGCATCCTCAGGGTCATCAGCTAGAAGTGGATCCAAACCTTCCAGATCTATGTGTTCTGCAACAGCCCATATAAGCCGAGCCAAAATTCTTGGGGTATTCACCTGAAAAATTCACAAAGGTGTAGGATATAAGGATCAATAAACAAAATTTATTCAATATCCAATTTATGCAAAACATAAACACAAAAGGAACGAATAAAGAAGCAAACAGAGAAAAGAAGTCATAAAAACCATTTCAAACAAAATGTTTAATGGAAATTAACCACCACATTTTCCAAATAAACAAATTTATTTGCCCTCAAATGTCAAATGTTAGTAGCAGGAAGCACTCAAAATGCGTGGCCAATCCCCTGAAATTATTGTATGCATATATAACAGAAAATTACAATTATAAGTGGGATGGCACTGAAGCCGACAGAGCCACATAAGTGAAACATCTATTGAATTCAACTTGTTCCCGAATAAATGTACTGTATGTATGGATGCATATTGTGTCTAAACAATACAGAAACCACATTGCAGAAGATAGGCATAGAAACAATGCATTGAATGAATCACCGGTGTAATTTCAAATGTAAATGTGTTTCAAAGGCACAAAAGTGCATTGCAAATATTAATGAGCATCACATTGAGGGAAGTATTCTTGGGTATGTGAAATCATTACCAACAAGTAAAAATTTGATACCAACTACCAATGTAGTATTAACCTATCAATAAAGCAAGCATACCTCACGTAGATCTTTCACAAGTTCGCGCTGCAAGTTTTGCAATCTTGTCTCATTTAAGATTTGATCCTGAGAAGCTCCATCTTTAACTCTTTTTACACCTCCTCTGGTATCATAGATATGACACAGCCTAACAAGCAACTTCAAATAGCAATCAATTGCATAAGTCCTACCATCGCAATCCCATTTGACACAAGGCCTACAAACTTCCACCACTTCCAAAGACGGCTCTGTCCAATTTAGTGCACCATAACCAGTTCCATATGCCAAGGCTCCAATCACTCTGCTTTCCATACCTGAGTTATTTTGTTCAGGCAGAGGGAGGGACAACTGGAAGCAACTTTCCACTAGTGATGCTACTAGTTCTTCTCTAAACAAGCTTTTACTCGTTGTACTATTAAGATCATCTCTTATCCTAGCATCCTCAAAAAGAGAAGCAATATCGGTTCCTGCAAGAGGCTTCTGACCCCTTCGGACACTTTCCTTTGCAAAAAGGTCAACACAAAGAGCTGTGCGACAAATACAAGCTAAGGCATGCATGCGGTCTGATTCTGCTCTCAAGTTTCTCACCATAAGAAGCAACTTCTTAAACAATGAAACCTTCAAGAACAAAGTTTACAGCATCAGATCATGTTTATACCTATATCCTAAAACACATAGATAAGCAGCATAAATTACTACAACACTAACACACTATTATGTCACTCATATGTACATTATTTCCCGTTTCTTTATAACTAGTGGTCATTATGACACTGAAACAGTTACAGCTACATCTTTATTCTAATCCAGTGAACATTCTTTAATCACTTATTTGTACAGTACCAACCCTGTGTAAACAGCATTTCCAAAGTTGCCACATTCGACTAAAATTTTCAATGTTGTCAGTTCTCTTATGTGATAAAAAAATAAATGAATTGCATCATCAACTGAGAATATAACTAAACTGCTAAAAGAAAATGTCAACCTGCATATGAAGATCTAGTAGATGTAAATTCGTAACAACAGCCCTAACAATGCTCTCTCTGGCAGACGAAAACTCCTGCCGATCCCAAAGTGTCAAAATGGCAATAATCGACTGTGATGCCCACTCCGTCTTCCCTCCAGGCACATCAGCCAAATACAACATATTAATACCCACTTCGAAAATCAACGCTGGATCCAACGAAGAAGCCAAGAACGGAACTAAATGGGATACCACATCAGACACTCCAACAAGTTTCTCCGCATTGGTCTCAACTTGAGTCCCATTAGTCCCACTCGAATCCTTGGACAATTTTCTAATAACCTCCACTTTCCCAGAAGCAACAGCTTTTACAGCATAAACAATCGGAAACACTGTTGCCCTGAAACTCTCCACAGGTAAAATCAATGATCGAGACATCAAAGCATTTCTTTTCTTCCACACTAAATTTACCATTGCCGACACCCAATTCGATCGAATTGCAAGTGAATTCTCACTATCTACTAGTTTGTCACCAGCTAATCTACTCATTCGCTTCGAATCGAACTCTTGAAACAATCTACCAACGGATTCAAAAGCGACCTTCGATACATTGTCGGATTTGTCAAGCATGTTCTGGCCTATACGGACCCACCAATTGGAAACCTTGTCTAAAAGATTCACGTTGTTCTCACAAAGAGTGACCAAATCATCGCGAGCCAGGATGCAACCGAGAGTCTCGGTGATCGAATGCCGGAGATTCTCGGACGGAGAATCGAAACATCCGGAGATCTCGGCGTTGGCATCGGAGATGAGTTTGGGGAGAGCGTAGGAAGGGATAGCGGCGAGGATGGAGACGGCTGCGGCAGTGACATCGGGGTCAGGGAAGTGTAGATCGGTGCGGATTCCGGAGCAGACGGAATCCCAGAGATCGGCAGTCAAACGCGTCGACCGGATTAAATCGAACGAGAGCTTTTTACAGACTGCAGAGGCGGGAGCGGCGACGATTTCTTCGACAGCGGTCTTGGCGATGACTGAAATGTCGCGGCCGGCGGCGGATTGCTGGAGTGCTTGGAGGAGAGCGCCAGATTGACGGAGGGCGTCGTTGGAGCGGAGGTCCGCTTGGATCTGAGCAAATAGAATGTCCATTTAAGTAGTTTGAACAAAGAGCTCTACAATCGAAGATCCAAGCTTGAGGAAGAGCTACTTTGATTTGTTTTTTTCACTATAATTTGAACTTGTACAGTTTCATAATCGTCAACATTTCCCTCTACTGACACACAAACAGATTATGAGAAATCAACACTGTTGTTTTTCTTTGCTTTTTTTTTTTTTTTTTTTTCCAGTTGGACCTGGAAATTTGGCTGCTGAGAAGAGCAAGTGCGGGCCGCCAGAAGGCCCAATAACTCAAAACACTAGTGACGTTTACCCAATGTAGGACATTACTAGAGAGACCTGTGGTTGTGGGAAATTTTTTTTTAAGGTAGTGTTAATCTATGCCCTAGATTAACATTATCCATTTTTTTTTATTATTATATAAATTTGTGATAAAATAAATTTACATAATCAAATTCATAATATCATTGGACATCAGGATCATCAAATTTTTTTTTTCATTGATTAAATTGAATGTAACAGTTGAAATTAACACAATTTATCGAAGAAAATTTTAGAAATAAAAAAAATAGATAATGTTAATTTGGACAAAGTAGCATTATTGAAGGTAAATTAACATATTTTGGTGGGATGATGCTATAATACATAATTAATTAAATTAATATAATTGTAGTAAAAAAAATAGCTTTTTATAATTTTTCTTATTAAAATTTTCTATTCTTTGAATCATTGAATTAAAAATCAATAAATATGTATTGCATGTAACCTTAACCTGTAACAACTATTTAAAGTTAAACAATTTGAAGAGTTGTTTGTTTTCTTTATTTTGTGATATTTTAATCTGACTTACCTATTAAACTTATAGCTTAATCACAGCTGTTCCAATGTTTGAAACTAATTAATCTTTTTTTTTTTTTTTAATCCCAAAAATGTTTGCCGCGAAACAATTTGAGGGTACAATATTTATAAAGCCAAAATGGTTTGGTCACAACCCGTTTAATTTTTTGTCTGAAGACTGAATAGTGCTGAATGTTACTGAATACTGAATAGTGATTGAAAACTAAAAACTAAAAAACATGTTTTTTTTTTTTTCCACTGAAAACTGAATATAAGTGATAAGTTGTTTGTTTTTTTAAGTTATATATATCTGAAAATAAATACTTTTACATCTATGCCCTTTTAACTATTATTTGTTATATATTTACTTTTTAATATATTACGGACAACTCTAACATATAAATTAATTCTAAAATAAATTTATATTATTGTATAGAATCCAATAATTACTATGCTATTAGCTAGTGACATTATAAAAATGATGGGCTACTTCATGTGTATATTCCGGTCAAAATGAAGTTCATCAATATATTCTTATTAGCAATCTACTTCATGTGTATAATTTATTATTTTATTTTATTTTATTTTATTTTTGAAAAACAATATATTAAGGGCTACCAGAAGCAGTGCAACACAACTACACAAGAGTGAACAGCAGGCAACCAGCCTCAAAAAAGAGCCAACAAACCGATAACAAAAGAGGCAAAACAACAACAACAACAACAACAACAAAAAAAAAAAAAAAAAAACAGAGGCAAGCGAAAAAAAAACGCACACCCACAAAAAAACGAGCCAAATCAACGAGAACATGAAACAACAAAAAACAGAGGAGACAAAAACATAGGGGATTAGGTGTATAATTTATTCTTTAATTGATTTGGAATAAACTTGGATAATTATATAATTTATAGATTTCATGTAAGAAAAAAAAAAACATTATAGAACAAGTGGTTAGTTTTGGAAATAGATTAAATTAGTGAGGATAGTTTTGGAAGTAAAACTTTGCATTAAATTCTACTGGATTTGTGTTAAGTGAAAAGTGAAAGTTTTTCACTTTTCAAAACAAATGGTTTTAGGGGTTCATTGAGTGATTTTAACACTTAAAAAATCAAACAAAATAACTGAATAGAACACATTAAGTACCATTCAGTGTTAAGTGGAAAAATCAAACAGGGCGTTATAGAGTAATGTTACTCCACCCAAAATTTCAACCCAAATTCCAATTCAAATGTGAGGTGTCATCACCACATAAAATCTTGGAAATCATGATGTGGGTCCATGTTGTGTGTGATAATGACACCTCACATTTGGGTTGGAATTTTGGGTGAAGTATCATTACTCTAAGATTAATTATATACAGGGCCGGCCTTGAGATTTTCGAGGCCCAAGGCGAACTATAGAAAATGAATTTATGGGGCCCTAAGATTTCAAGTTGAGATTTTGTATCTGAATTATGAATTTTCGTAGCCAAGATTTAAGAGAGTTTTGATAACCCTAATTTGATTTTTGATTGCGCTATGGAAAATCCACAACCAATTTGAACCAAACAAAGTCGATCATCACCACCAGAAAGTTACTAATCTTTTCCTATTTGAATTCTAACAATCTAACAAAAAAAGGTTTATAAATATATATATATATATTGATTTAATTATTAATTACCGTTTATTCTTTGAACAACGACTTCAAGAATGGGTGAACGACTTCAAGTTTAGATTACGGATCTGAAATCTAAAATCTCATAGCAAATAGCAAGATTTAAGAGACTCCTAATTTGATTTTTGTTCAATTTCGATTACTGGTTGTCTTACTCTGATAAGAGTAGTATTATACTGTTGTTTTTCGTTTTTTAGAATGATAATTGGGTTGTGGGCCTATCTTAAAAAGAAATATGTTTAGTGGGCCTATTTTGAACTCACTTTATGTGTTTATTAGTTTAAAAAAATTAGAGATTCAGTGGGCCTATATTTTAAACTTATTTATGGGCATGTTAGTTTAAATTCATATATGGGTTATATCTGAATTCATTTTTTTTTTTTTTTTTTAACTTTGGGGGCCCTTACAGATCGGGGGCCCTAGGCGGTCGCCTCACTGGGCTCCCCCTAGGGCCGGGCCTGATTATATACATCATAGATTCATAGGTTTTTTTTTTTCTTCATATACATCAATATATACCATCTTTGCGGTGTCCACCTCTCCCTCTACCTCAACGGTGGGGTGTTGCGTTAAACTAAAAGTGAGAAACACTCGTACTCTCTCCGACCTTTATATAAATCAGAATTCCCATTAGTTTTGATATACGAAATAACACATAAAAGTTTAAAGTATAAAGGTTAAAGAGGAGAGAAACGATTGTTGTCAAAATGTCTTCTTTCGTAGATTAAGGTACGTAAGTTATTATCTTACAAAATTAACGTGATTAATTTATATGCGAAACAATATGTGATTCTAGATCTTTCAATTAACAATAAGTGTAAAATTGTATAATAGTTTATATGTGGTATCACAAGTTCCACCATATATGTTTTATTATAAAAGTGCTGTGGGAGTAAAAATTTCCAATTGCGAGATTAGATATTCTGACCGCACATTTATTACAAAGCATGTGAAAAGAGTGCCAGCGGCCTCAACATAAACTAAAAAGACAATCACAATCTAGATGGGACGGCAATCTTGATCAAATCCTTTCTCAATATTTTGCCGGCAGGACTCTTAGGTATGGAATTGACAAACTCTACTCGCCTTATTTTCTTGTATGGTGCTACCTGCAAATTGCAATGCAATCGAAATATAATAAATTTGTTTGAAGCTGGCAATCATGTAGTAACATATTTTCAAAACCAAGTGCAAGGAAAGTAATTAAGTACCTGTTTTGCAACAAAATTCATTATTTCTGCTTCATTAATGAGTCTGCTTCGGCTTTGGAGTTGTCTTACCACAAAAGCCATGGGCACCTCACCAGCTTCTTCGTCAGGGTATCTGCAATTTTCATTTAAGTATATATGTTGAGAACTAATATTCTGGTAATTAATCTATAAATAATTAATCAGCCAAAGAAACTGGAAATTACGGTACAACTGCAGCATCAGCTATCTCCGGATGAGACAAAAGCAATTGTTCTAGTTCTGCTGGAGCCACCTGCATGCACGTTGTAAATAAGACAGTTAAAGTCCAGTAATTCGGATTGATTTGAGAAATAAGTTAGGAGATTACCTGAAATCCTTTAAACTTGATTAATTCTTTGAGTCTATCCACAACATAAACAAAACCATCCTTGTCAATGTAGCACAGATCACCGGTCCTCATCCATCCATCTTTTAACAATGTTTCACCGGTTGCTTTTGCGTCTCCAATATATCCTGCAGCAGTATCGGAAATTGTTAGTTGCAGGTGCGATTATAATTAATATCTATATATTAATTAGTAATTACTTGAATATAGTATTGATTTACCTTTCATTACAATGGGTCCTCTAATCCAAAGTTCACCATGATTCAGTGGAGGCAATACATAACCTGTTTCAGGATCCACAATTTTTGCTTCTAGACCCCATGAAAGCCTCCCTACTGACCCCCAATGCTTACTTTCTTCCGGACCCTCCGTCAGGGAAATCCCCGCCGTTGATTCTGTCAACCCGTAAGCCTTCAAAGAATAGGCTAAACAGGTAATTAACTGTTCTAATATTTTATAGATAGGTTCAGTAACTATATAGTTACTGGATTAGTTTCTAGTTAATGAAACAGTTTCCTCAGCATTACATGATCACTAACCTGTACAAATACAACTTTTGGAAACCTTGCCATAAATGCGACGATGGAGTCCTTCCCAAGTGGAGCCGAGCCACACACTACTCCCTCAAGGGAGCTCAAATCGTAGCCCTTCGTTAAGTCATCTTTGGATAGCGCCACCACCACCACCGGTGGAGTCAGTGCCACGTGCGTAACCTTAAACTCCTCCACAGCTCTCAACATCTTCTTCAATTCAGATCTCTCCATCACCACAGCCACCTCACTCAACGCCACCGATCTCACGCAGTAATAAAACCCGTAGATGTGAAAATACGGCATTGTAAACAGCATAGCCGCCGGAGACTCTCGCTGCTGTTGTTGCTGCCGAGAACCCCAAGAGATAGCAACTTGTGCTATCAAGTTTCTGTGAGTCAACATTACTCCTTTGACTTTTCCGGTTGTTCCAGAGGAGTACATGATCGCTGCCAAATCTGACTGACTCACTCTAACGGGATCGAGTTGATGTTTCGAACTCGTCATTACTGAGTCGAATTCAGGCGAGTCGATGAGGACGGTCTGGTATTTAAGTCTTGGAAGCTTGTGAACCGTTGATGACGTGGCAAACGCAATAACCGGTTTAGATAACTGGATTAGGCGGGAAATCTCGGACTCGGTACTGACTGGGTTGGCCGGAGAGACGATAATGCCGAGTGAGAGAAGAGAGAAGTAGAGGATCGGTACTTGTACAGAGTTCGGAGAGAGCACAAAAGCGACGTCGTTTTTGGAGAGTTTGATTACTTTTTGGAGATAAGCGGCTAAGGAATTGGTCTTCCGGATGAAGTCGGAGTAGAAAATACGTTGGCCGGTGAGTGAGTTGATTAAAGCGACTGAGTCTGGCCACGGCGAGTTGGCTCGGAGAGAAAAAGCGTATTCGGTAGCTGAGAGTGGGGTGTCCTCCGGAGGAAGATGGACGGGAGGTCTGAGGCTGTGAAAAGTTTTTGTAAGTGAGTTGAAACCACTCTTTGGATCCATGTCCATGTACGAGTGCATGCTTTTCTGGTTCATTTGGTGAAGTTAATGAGTGGTAGGAAATTACAAGAAATGAAGATTTAGGGAGATGATTGTTTTCAATTTGAGAAACTCAATGAATTAATCGATACAATTTGCCATTTTGGTTACGTTTGGTTGGGAGCCTTATCTTACTGTATTATGTTAGGTGTACAAATAATCGTAGCCATTCAAACAATGAAACGAAGGACAATGATTATTTGCTAACAAATTATCTAACACAGAAGCCATTCTGGAGTTATTTGAAATCCGACACCAATTTGGGGATTGTCGGAAACCGGCTAGATCATAGGATGTTCCAAGAATACTATTTTAAATGACTTTTTTTAATAATTTATTATTATTATCTTATATTTTATTTTATAATTATTATTTATAGTGAAAAAATAAAGGTTATTAGTAATTCCAAAAAAAAAAAACAAATTAGGACAGTTAAAGAGCTGTTGAGATTTAAAATTTAAATATAAACTGTTTTTTAAAAAATAAAATAAACTTAAATACGTCAAACCCACTTAAGAAGCTGAAGCCATCTCTTAATTAAGGGAGTGAGCTCCACTAGAGCTCATTTAGGCGGGGCTTTAAGAGGGATCAAGATCCCCTACTCATCTCATTTTTGCTCACCCTTTAAATATCTGGTTACATGTGTCAACCAAACAAATGAATGTTTAAGATTAATTTTTCTTATATTTTTTTCTCTCTCACCTGACAAACGACACCGTTTCTTTCCAAAAGTTATTTTTTTTTCATTCTCTCTCCTCTCTCATCATCACCGGCTTCCTCTCTCTCTCTCTCTCCAACTCAATCTCAATCTCTCATATCCACCTCAAACTCTAGTCTATACTTAAATCGAAGCTCTGAAACTTGATTAATGGTAGCAATAAACACCAACTCAAGCTCGCAAATGGATCCAAACAAAGGCTTCACAACAAAATATTTCATAGTCTAAGACCAAACATTTCTTTCCCACCACCATCTCACTTCTCAACCTCTCTCTGCTACACAATTCGTTCTTTCTCTCCTCCACTCCTCCACCACTACCAATTTCTTAGAAACCCCATTTCTCTCATCTCCACTTCAAACCTTTTTTTTTTCTTCTTGTTTGTTTCATAATACTTTAACTTTTAATTGTATACTTTTAATTGCATAGATAATTTTTCAAAAGACCGATTTTGGGAATGAGAGATCAAGATTGAGTTGGAAATAGAGAGGAGATAGAGAGAGAAGAGAGACGGTGATGATGAGAGAGGAGAGAGAAAATGAAAAAAAATATTAACTTTTGAAAAGAAGTGTCGTTTGTCAGGTGAGGGAGAAAAAAAAAAAAAAAATAAAAATAAATAAATCCTTACCATTCATTTATTTGGTTGACACATGTCACCGGATGTTTAAAAGGTGAGTAAAAATGAGATGAGCAGGGGATCTTGATCTCTTTAAGAGACCCCTTGGAGCTGCAAAAATGCATCCCCTCCTTAAATTAAGTTGAGGGTAGTCTCCAATGAAGATTCTTAGGCCATCTCTAATAAAGAGCTATATGCTCATTTTAAGTCTCAAAACCATCATCAATAGAGAGTTAAATTGACAGTTAAAATAGGTTGAGAGTTATTTGAGTAAGTTATATTTAGTAAAGATGAGAGTGAGAGTTATATGGTGGGACCCATGTGTAAAGGTGGTGGGGCACATGTGTTGGATGAATAAAATAGTGATATATATATATATTTTTTTTTTGTGGGACCCATACTATAATTAAGATAGGTGAATGCGTGGGACCCAGTTGGATTTATTGAATGTTGGAGATAGACGGATCAGATTTGTTGACCATTAGAAATGAACAGTTTATAATTTTTCCGACATTAAAATTTGAAATAAATTAATTTTTTTATCACAAAAATACTAGAAAATCATCAAAAATTCAAAATAAATTATAAAAAAGTATAGAAAAATTCAAACGTTTAAATTATGCATGTAGTTCAAATTATGTTTGTAGTTCAAATTTGTGATTTATGTTTGTACTTTCGATTATGCATGTAATTTTTCTTTATGTATGTGTTTATGTTAAGTGTATTCTAATCTATGAAATTTAAATTTTATGATGTTTCCTTATTTAAAAATTAAAATTTTCAACATTATCAAATTCGGTAATAATTTAAAAATATTTCAATATCTTAAATATTAGTACCATTTTAAAGATCTCATTGAGAAATTTACAATGGTATTATTTTTATCAACATTCAAGTTTATAAATTACAATATATTGACCACTTATTATAAATTAGGCATAATTAAATTTGTTACAAAAATATCACTCTCAGCACCACTGGAACAAAAGTACATATAAATATCACTCTCAGCATTATTTGAGACCCAAATATAATTATAGCTCTCACTCTCTATTGGAGATGGTCTTAGAGATATTCTAAGGGGTATCTCTATATTTCACGATTTAATGGGTAAATGTTATAATTTATATACACTACCACAACTCCAACAATGGTGGAGGAGCTTCTATAAAGTACGTGTTAACATCGTGGAAGAAGTTTTGTATTATAAAATATGAAATTTGTCTTTGTCAGTTTAAATCATTGTTAGGATTGCTAGTTTTAGATGGGATGGCACTCTTGATGAAATCACAATCTAGATGGGATGGCACTCTTGATCAAATCCTTTCTCAATATTTTGCCGGCAGGACTCTTAGGTATGAAATTGACAAACTCTACTCGCCTTATTTTCTTGTATGGTGCTACCTGCAAATTGCAATGCAATCGAAATATAATAAATTTGTTTGAAGCTAGCAATCATGTAGTAACATATTTTCAAGACCAAGTGCAAGGAAAGTAAAAGTACTTAAGTACCTGTTCTGCAACAAAATTCATTATTTCTGCTTCATTAATGAGCCTGCTTCGGCTTTGGAGTTGTCTTACCACAAAAGCCATGGGCACCTCACCAGCTTCTTCGTCAGGGTATCTGCAATTTTGATTTATGTACATATGTTGAGAACTAATATTCAGGTAATTAATCTATAAATAATCAGCCAAAGAAACTGGAAATTACGGTACAACTGCAGCATCGGCTATCTCCGGATGAGACAAAAGCAATTGTTCTAGTTCTGCTGGAGCCACCTGCATGCACATTGTAAATAACACAGTTCAAGTCCAGTAATTCGGACGGATTTGAGAAATAAGTTAGGAGATTACCTGAAATCCTTTAAACTTGATTAATTCTTTGAGTCTATCCACAACAAAAACAAAACCATCCTCGTCAATGTAGCACAGATCACCGGTCCTCATCCATCCATCTTTTAACAATGTTTCACCGGTTGCTTTCGCGTCTCCAATATATCCTGCAGCAGTATCGGAAATTGTTAGTTGCAGGTGCGATTATAATTAATATCTATATATTAATTAGTAGTTACTTGAATATAGTTTTGATTTACCTTTCATTACAATGGGTCCTCTAATCCAAAGTTCACCATGTTTCAGTGGAGGCAATGCATAACCTGTTTCAGGATCCACAATTTTTGCTTCTAGACCCCATGAAAGCCTCCCTGCTGACCCCCAATGCTTACTTTCTTCCGGACCCTCCGTCCTGGAAAGACCCGCCGTCGATTCTGTCAACCCGTAAGCCTTCAAAGAAAAGGCTATACAGGTAATTAACTTTCCTAATATTTTATAGATAGGTTCAACTAGAGGTGTGTAAAAAACTGTTGGGTTGGTTCGATTACAAATATAAAAAATGGGTGGCTCGTTTGTCTTTTGTGACAAACCGATTAATGGTGGTTCAGTTTGGGGTTGAGTGAAATAATTCGCCAACCCAAACCAAACCACATATTTTAGAAAGTATAACTAAAATATAAAATTCACCTACATTTTTTATTCAGTTCAGGTTTTATAAACCGATTACTTTAAGCTTTTATAGTTTATTTATTTGTTTTGATACAATTCTTATTGATTGATGTATTAAGGTTTCAAAAGCATAGATGTTGTCAAACATGTCTTTAATCATGATAGACATACATATATATATATAGAGAGAGAGAGAGAGAGAGGAAATAGGTCTTTTTAGTCAAAAATTAAGAGGCATTATTGTTTTTGTCCAACATTATCATTTTTATTGTTTTCGTCAACAAAATAGTTGTGAAGACATAATTGCCCCTAATTTTTTTTTTCTTTACCTCCTATCTCTCCTTTTCTCTCTCATTTTGTGCAGAAACTTTTTTTTTTGTTCTTTCTCTTTCCTTTTCTCTCTCACGCCTTCTCTCCTTCTCTCTTTCTCTCCTCCTCTCTCCCCCGTCTTCTCTCTTTCTCTCCTCTATTCTCTCTCACGTCTTCTCTCCTTCTTCTTCTTCTCTTTCTCCTTTTTTTTCCAGGTTTTTAAAAAAAAATTCAGATTTTTTTTAAAACAAAAATTTTCAGATTTTGTTGTGTTTAAGTTTGGGTTTTCCGATCGTCAATCATTTGATCTGGGTTTGAGGGTGGTTGTGGTTTTATGAATGGTGGTTATTGATATTTTTTTTTTAAACAAAAATTTCAGATTTCGTTTTTTTTTTTCAAAGAAAATTTCCAGATTTGAGGGTGGGAGTTGTGTTTGGGTTTGGGTTTTGTTAAAAAAAAAAATCAGATTTTTATTTTAAAAAAATATATTCATATTTGATTTTCCAGATTTTTTATTTTTTTTTATTTTTTATTTTTTCCAGATTTTGTTCCATTGAAACAAAAATTCTTTCCTAAAAAAAATAACATTTTTTTTCAGATTTAATTTTTTTAAAACAAAATTTCTAGATTTCATTTTGTTTAAACACACCAGGCCATCAATTAAACACGCCACAACAACTTAATTAAACACATCGGGTGTAAATATTAAACACACCAGGGCAACCCTATTAAACACATCACGACAAACCAATTAAACACACCAGGTGTAAATCAATTAAACACACTAGGTGTAACCCAATTAAACACACCACGACAACCCAATTAAACACGCCATGACAACTCAATTAAACACACCAGGGCAAGACCAAATTAAACATACCAAGAAACACAATTAAACACATCCAGGAACAGGAAGAAGAAGAAGATGGAGGTCTGGGAAGAAGAAGAAGAAAAAGTAAAAAAATAGAGAAAAAAAGTTGTTTTTTTCGAGAAGAAGAAGAAAAAAAAAAAAAAAAAAAAAAATTTTAAAAGAAGGGCAATCTTGTCCAAAAAGTGGATATTTTAACAAAAATAATAAAAATGATAATCTTTGACAAAAACAATAAACCCACTAATTTTTAAACTATATATATATATATATGAGGAAATACCCTTTTTTAACCAAAAAATTACTTGTTTTATTGTTTTTAGCCAGAATTAGTAAATTGATTGTTTTTGTCAAACAATCCACTGTAGAGACTTAAATGCCCCTATTTTTTTTTTCTTTTCCTCTTCTCTCTCCTTTTCTCTCTCATTTTCTGCTGAAACTTTTTTTTGTTCTTTTTCTCTCTCCTTTTCTCTCTCCTTCTTCTTTCCTTTCTCTTCTCCTCTCTCCTCCCTCCTCCATCTTCTTCTTCTCTCCTTCTTCTTCTTTCACGTTTTTCTCTCCTTCTTCTTCTTCTCTTTCTCTCCTCTCTTCTCTCCTCTCTTCTCTTTCTCTTTCACGTTTTTTTCCAGCTCTTTAAAAAAAAAAAACAGATTTTTTTTAAACAAAAAATTTCAGATTTCGTTTTTGTTTTTCAAAGAAATTTTCCAGATATGAGGGTGGTTGTTGTGTTTATGAATGGTGGGAGTTGTGTTTGGGTTTGAGTTTTGTTAAAAAAAAAAATCAGATTTTTATTTTAAACAAATTTCAGATTTGGTTTGTAGATTTTTTTTTAAAAATTCAGTTTTTTTTTTTTGTTTTTTTTTTTGAAAAAGTTCCAGATTATTTTTTTTAAGGGTGGTTGTGGTTGTGCTTAAAAAAAATTCAGATTTTTATTTTGAAAATTTTTAGATTTGTGGTTGTGTTTAAGTTTGGGTTGTGGTTGTGTTTAATTTTCAGATTTTTAAATTTTTTTTTTTTTCAGTTCTCATTTTTTTCCAGGTTGTGGTTGTTTTTATGAATAGTGGGAGTTGTGTTTGGGTGTGGGTTTTGTTGAAAAAAATTTCATATTTGATTTTTTTCAAACAAAATTTCCAGATTTCATTTTATTTAAACACACCAGGCCATCAATTAAACACACCATGCAAAAATCATTAAACACACCAGACAAAACGAATTAAACAATTAAACACACCAGACAAAATGAATTAAACAATTAAACACACCAGGGCAAAACGAATTAATCACACCAGGCAAAACGAATTAAACACATCAGACAAAATAAATAAAACACACAAGGGAAAATGAATTAAACACATCAAGGCAAAACGAATTAAACATCCGGGAATAAGAAGAATATGGAGGTCTGGGAAAAAGAAGAATAAAAAGAAAAAAAAATAGATTTTTGCAATTTTGTCCAAAAATTGGATATTTTGACATAAACAATCAAAACATTAATTCTAGATAAAAACAATAAAGCTCCTTAATTTTGGATACTTTCCAATTTCACCTTATATATATATATATATATAGGAAATACCCATTTTTAACCAAAAAATTAAGGACATTATTGTTTTTAGCCACAATCAGTAAATTGATTGTTTTTGTCAAACAATCCACTGTAGAGACATAATTGGCCCTATGTTTTTTTTTTCAAAACCTCTTCTCTCTCATTTTCAACAGAATTTTTTTTCCTCTTTCTCTCTCTTTTTCTCTGTTCTCACGCCTTCTTCTTCTTCTTTCTCTCCTCCTCTCTCCTCCGTCTTCTCACTTTCTTTTCTTCTTCTTCTTCTTCTCTTTCTCTTTCTCTTTTTTTCCAGATTTTTTAAAAAAATTCAGATTTTTTTAAAACAAAAAATTTCAGATTTGGTAGTTTTCCGATCGTCGATCATCCGATATTTTCTCCTTCTTCTTCTTCTCTTTCTCTCCTCTCTGGGTTTAAGGGTGGTTCGATTTCCATATTTTTTTAAAAAAAATTCAGTGTTTTTTTTTTTTTTTTGAATTTTTTTTCAGATTTTGTTTTTGTTTAAAATTATTTCCAGATTTTTTTTAAAAAAAATTCAGGTTTTTTAGTGTTATTTGTTGATTTTAAGGGTTGTTGTGGTTGTGAATGTAGTTGATTTTAATGGTGGCTGTGGTTGTGAATGTTTGGATTTGAATGTTTAAATTTTTTTTCCAAATCTTGATTTGTTTAAAAATTCTAGATTTTTTTAAAAAAATTCAGAGGCATTTCTCCAGATTTCGGTTTTTTTTTCAATTAAACACACCAGGCCACTGATTAAACACACCAAGGCTGACAAATTAAACACATCAGTTGTAATCAATTAAACACACTAGTTGTAATCAATTAAACACATCAGACTAATTAAACACACTAGGGCAACTCTATTAAACACACCAGGTGTAAATCAATTAAACACACCAGGATACACCAATTAAACACACCAGTTATAAATCAATTAAACACATCAAACTAATTAAACACACCATAGCAATTAAACACACCACATCAACCAAATTAAACACATCAAGAAACACAATTAAACACATCTGGGAAGAAGAAGAAGAAGAAAAAGAAAAAAAAATAGAGAAAAAAAGTTATTTTTTTTTTCGGGCAAAACAAATTAAACACACTAGGCAAAATGAATTAAACACACCAGACAAAAACAAATTAAACACAGCAAGCAAAAAGTATTTAGCACACCAGGCAAAATGAATTAAACACACCAGTGTTGTTAACGAATTAAACACACCAGACAAAAAAGAATTAAACACACTAGGCAAAAAGTATTAAACACACCAAGCAAAACGAATTAAACACACTAGGTAAAATTTCTGAATGAAGGGCACTTTTGACCCAAAAGTGGATTGTTTGACAAAAACAATCAAATTACTAATTCCGGCTAAAAACAATAAACCTCCTTAATTTTTGGCTAATTTCCAATTTCACTCTCTCTATATATATATATATATATATAAATTGCTTGGGTACTGACTGGTACCCAAGGTACTGACCCCAACAATGGGGCATTGCCACGTGGGTTTTTTCTCTTAACTTTTTACATTTATCTTTTTGCATTTTTCACAAATGGGCCACATAGCAAAACCCTATTGATTGGTCGGTACTAAGTCTATTGACCAGTCAGTACCCAAGTGTTGTCTTATATATATAATTAATATTTTATGTTATGATTTTTTGATTTAAATATTTTTTATAATATAATATCAAAAAAAAAAAAAAAAAAAGATTTTTGAGTTCAAATCTAAACTGATAAACCTATCCAAACCAACCTAACCTTTTTTGGTTTGGTTTAGATTGAAATATAGCTAAACCGATCTATATTGATTTGTTATGACATTGAGTTTCAGTCCAAATGAAACCGAAAACGCACACCCCTATGTTCAGCTATTGTATAGTTACTGGATTAGTTTATAGGCCATTGAACAATTTCCTCAACATAACATTATCACTAACCTGTACAAACACAACTTTTGGAAACCTTGCCATAAATGCGACGATGGAGTCCTTCCCAAGTGGGGCCGAGCCACACACTACTCCCTCAAGGGAGCTCAAATCGTAGCCCTCCGTTAAGCCGTCTTTGGATATCGCCACCACCGCCGGTGGAGTCAGTGCCGCGTGCGTAACCTTAAACTCCTCCACAGCTCTCAACATCTTCTTCAATTCAGATCTCTCCATCACCACCGCCATCTCACTCAACGCCACCGATCTCACGCAGTAATAAAACCCGTAGATGTGAAAATACGGCATCGTAAACAGCATAACCGTCGGAGACTCTCGCTGCTGTTGCTGCTGCCGAGAACCGCAAGAGATGGCAACTTGTGAAATCAAGTTTCTGTGAGTCAACATCACTCCTTTGACTCTTCCGGTTGTTCCTGAGGAGTACATGATCGCTGCCAAATCGGACTGACTCACTCTAACGGGATCGAGTTGATGTTTCGAACTCGTCATTACTGAGTCGAATTCGGGCGAGTCGATGAGGACGGTCTGGTATTTAAGTCTTGGAAGCTTGTGAACCGATGATGTCGTGGCAAACGCAATAACCGGTTTAGATAACTGAATTAGGCGGGAAATTTCGGACTCGGTATTGACTGGGTTGGCCGGAGAGACGATAACACCGAGTGAGAGAAGAGAGAAGTAGAGGATCGGTACTTGTACAAAGTTCGGAGAGAGCACAAAAGCGACGTCGTTTTGGGAGAGTTTGATTACTTTTTGGAGATAAGCGGCTAAGGAATTGGTCTTCCGGATGAAGTCGGAGTAGAAAATATGTTGACCGGTGAGTGAGTTGGTTAAAGCGACTGAGTTGGGCCATGGCGAGTTGGCTCGGAGAGAGAAAGCGTATTCGGTCGCTGAGAGTGGGGTGTCCTCTGGAGGAAGATGGACGGGAGGTCTGAGGCTGTGAAAAGTTTTTGTAAGTGAGTTGAAACCACTCTTTGGATCCATGTCCGTATACTGTACTAGTGCATGCTTTTCTGGTTCATTTGGTGAAGTTAATGAGTGGTAGGAAATTACAAGAAATGAAGATTTGGAGAGATGATTGTTTTCAATTTGAGAAATTCAATGGATTAATCGATACAATTTGGTTACGTTTGGTTGGGAGCCTTATCTTATTGTATATATGCTAGGGCCTAGGTGTACAAATAATTGTAGCCATTCAAACAATGAAACAAAGGACAAATGATAATTTGCTACTAAATAATCTAACACAACAGCCACTCTAGAGTTATTTGGAGTTAATTGAAATCTGACACCAATCGAATTTGGGGATTGTCGAAAACTGGCTAGATCACATGATGTTTAAAGAATACTCTTTTAAATGACTCATTTAATCATTTCTTATAATTATTATTTATAGTGAAAGAAAAAAGTTTTTGGTAATTCAAAAAAAAAAATTCAAACAATAAAAGAGATGTTGGGATTTAAAACTCAAATATATATTGTTTTTTAAAAATAAAATAAACTTAAATATATTGAGCTCACTTAAAGGGCTGAAGCCACCTCTTAATCAAAGGAGCTCCATTAAAACTCATTTAAGAGGGGCTTTAAAAGACCTCTTGAAGCTGCAAAAAGGCAGCTCCTTTGACTCATGGGGATGCTCAAAGGTATCTCTATATTTGACGATTGAATAATTAAATGTTAGATTTTATATACACTACCACAACTCCAACAATGGTGAAGGCGCTTCTATAAAGTACGTGTTAACATCATGGACGAAGTTTTGTATTATAAAATATGAAAATTGTCTTTGTCTGTTTAAATCATTGTTAGGATTGCTAATTTTAATAATGAAAATATATATAATATGTATTTGGAAACATTGATGGAGTGGTGGATAGGGATGGCAATTAAACCCGAACCCGTGAGACCCGTCTGAACCCAACCCACTTAAAGAGGGTTTGGGTTGGGATAAGTGTACCCATGGGTGGGTTTGGGTTTGAAAATTGTACCTGTCACGGGTTCGGGTATGGATTTGGAAAAAAAATCCATACCTGAACTCGCGTACCTGCGAACAATAAAAATTATATAATATTTTATTATTTAAAATATTATAAATTTAAACTCCAATAAAAACTTTTTAATTATATGGAGAATAAAATATAAATATTTCAATATATTAAGTGTTTTTATTTTTTAAAATTATAATATTTCATATATTTAAATAATATAGAAATAATTTATTTATTTTTAAATAAATTGGCGGGTTCACGGGTTTTATCCGTTGACCCGTTTGTTTCACGGGTTCGTGGACGGGTTTGGGTGTCCCCACACCCACGGGTAAAACCTGAACCCGAACCCGTTTATTTTCGTGGGTTCGCGGACGGGTTTAAAATTTCATGGGTTTGGGTTTGGGTTTGGATTTGGATTTTGCCAAACCCGTCCGAACCCGCCCCATTGCCACTCCTAGTGGTGGATACATGCATGTGTAAAGGCGAGTTATGGAAATATTATTTCTGCTATTGCTGACTTGAGATTGGCTGACAATAGTATGAAAATCAGGACCATTTCCAGATTAGCCAATCAAGTGGCTCAAAGACTAGCCATAAATGCTCTGGTTACCTTGGAAAATTCCTTCTGGATGGAAGACTGCCCCAATTTTATCAGGGGTCTGTTACAGGCGGATTTACCTTTGTAATGTTCTGGTTTGTTTGTTCTCTGGCCTTTGTTGGCTTTGCTGCTGATGCTATCATAAAAAAATAAAAAATAAATAAATAAAGGGGAAAGAGACAAAGGGACTACTAAGGTATCTAACTCTTGTTTTACCTACAGTGGATACCAAAGACAAAGAAAACAATCAATGCGTTAATTGTTTCCATTTTTTTTTTTCTTTTTTTAATGTTGATGAACGACAAGGACGTGTTTCAGTGTTTGATCAATGACAGTGTATTGGGACAATTTCAATTATACAAGCGCAAGGGACTTATTATTACCGAAGTTTTTTTTAAAAAAAGGAAGGACTCGAATCCACAACCTTATAATGTAAGTATGAGGGGTTTACCATTGGATAACCCCATCTCGTCATTATTACCGAACTCCTTAACATCCCTACAAAATGATAATAAGTAATCTGCATACTGAAAAGCATGTATAGTATATATTATATATTCAAATCTCCTAAGCCTGCACTCTCTATAAAATAGTATATATTCAAAACAAATTTGCAATTTTAAAAGTTATTTTCAAATCATCAAGAATCAAATATTCACTTAATTGCTGCCACGATACATATGGATTTAATTGATGTATCAAAATGTAACATATCTTAGATAGTTATTATAAAACACAAATAACAAGTTTATAAAAGATGTACATATATTAATACAGTCTTTCTATTATCAGTTCGAACTGATATAAAATATATCAGTTCCTTGCATGTGGGCTATTAGATTTAAAAGATACTTTGACAAGTATATGCAGCCAAGTCAAAGTATTTAAATTCAATGTTTCACATGCAAGGAACTGATATATCTTTTGTCAGTTCGAACTGATAATAGAAAAATTGTATATTCATATAACCTAAGAGGTTCTGGGCAGGGCCGTCTCCAGACATTTTGGGGCCCGAGCGATTTTATAACATTAATAAAAATTAGGGCTCTATATAAAATTATTATCATTAACACATTAACACATATAATTAACACATTAACACATTATCATTAACACATTCACATACTGATACACATATAATTAACATATTATATATTGTCTAATGACTCTAATTGTAACTTGTATTTTTAATTATATTATTATATAACACATTAACACCCGTCATATTGTATTATATATAAATATATTATATTGCCTAAATTTTTTATTTTTTTTTGAAAAGCCAAGCACATTGAAGCACAAGCTAGAACAAAGGAAAAACACAAGCAGGGAACGCAAGGGCATCAATAAGCTAGCTACACAAACAGAGCAAGCTGGAAACACGACCCAATTCAGAATATTGGGCATTTAAAGTTTTTTATTTATTAATTGTATTAGTTTATTGGCTCTAAAAGGAAACTAAATAAATGAAAGCAGAAAATGTTTGGAATTGGGCCCCAAAGAAGAAGAAGAAGAAGAAGAAGAAGAAAATTGGATCAGTTGGGGGCCCCAACAAAATGTTAGGTTTGCTGGCCCAGTGGGCCGGCCCTGGTTCTGGGTTCGAGTATTTCCCCTTCCCCAAATCCCGAATTATTGTAATATTTTTGTAAATTTTTTTTACATAAATATATGATTTTTTTCACAGCACAAATAACTTCATTGTGTTATAAATTAACTAATAAGGAAATCACAACCTAGATGAAGACCCAGTTGGGACAGCAACCTTCCTCAACTCCTTTCTCAATATTTTGCCAGATGGGTTCTTTGGTATGGAATCTACAAATGCTACTCTCCTTATTTTTTTGTATGGTGCAACCTACTTGCAATCAAAATAATAATATTAATAATTTCAAAGAAAAAAATAAAATAAACATTTTAATGAGCTAGAAATCAACATTGCTACATACCAGTTTGGCGACAAAATCCATTATTTGTGCTTGGTTGAGGTTGCTTTGGGGCTGTCTTACAACAAAAGCCATGGGAACCTGACCGGATTCTTCATCAGGATATCTGAAACTCGACAAATAATCACTTATTTCATTAATAAATTAGGAGCAACCGAAGTTGATAATCTGAAAATAACTTACGGTACAACTGCAGCGTCAGCTATATCCGAGTGTGACAGAAGAATTTGTTCTAGTTCTACTGGGGCGACCTGTGACACAATTATGATTTATGACAACAAAAATGCCCTTTAATGGAGATGGAAATAACAATCTATTAACAACTTAAACGAAAGAGATTAATAATTAATTACCTGATATCCTTTATATTTGATCAACTCCTTGAGTCTATCCACAACAAAAAGGAAACCACCCTCATCAATGTAGCATAGATCCCCAGTCCTCATCCACCCATCTTTTAACAGCGTTTCAGAGGTTGCTCCTGGGTCTCCAATATAGCCTGTACTACGTCATGTGGTATGATATGATATATGATTTCGGTGGTGCAATGTAATTATAATATTTGAACTTTTTAACACTCACATGAATGCTAATTTATTTACCTTTCATAATAGTAGGTCCTCTAAGCCAGATTTCCCCTGCTCTGTGTGGAGACAGCGCCTCACCTGTTTCAGGATCCACGATTTTTGCTTCCATACCTCCTGAAATCCTCCCTGCTGATCCCCAATGCTTACATTCTTCTGGTCCTGATGTCCGGAAAATAGACCCCGACGATTCGGTCAACCCATATCCCTTATGCATTAAACAAGAATCAACATCTACAGGTTAAGCTTGGCATTTTGGCCAGTTTTAATATTCAAGTTAATAACTGTGTGTGAGTATGTGACAACAGCACAAATTCAGTCTAAAAAGTGCTATTTTGATCCAATTTCTCAATTTTCCGATTGTTTGCTTCTTTTTTTTCTTTTTCTTTTTTTATTATAATTACAATAACTATTACAATAGGCTGTCGGGACCTATCGAAATCAAACAATACATGTGCGGTCCGGATATCTAATCTCATAACGAGAGATAACTACTTCCACAAACCGGAAAGAAAACTCCCCACACATGCTTTTTAAAATGCATATGGTGGGATTTGAACCATTCACCATTAATATGGAAGGAATGTGCACTACCATATGAGAACAGACGTTTTTTAAGCTATCACTTGATCATGTTCTAAAATTTGCAAAAAGGCCAAACATAAGACAATCAACCTGACATTAAAACTTACACAAGAAATCAGTAATATATAAATTCTAATTTAGTAAGAAAAAAAAAACGAAAGTAAAATTGAATAATAAGCAAAAAATGATTTTAAAAATTGTGATAATCAAAATTAAATAATTTTGGGAAAATTACACTAAAGTACCCTAATCTTTGCTAAAATTGCAACTAGAAAATAACAAATTAGTACCCTTGACCAAACGGTTGACCGTTAGAGTTAACTTGACTTTTTACATCTTAAGGGTAATAAGGTCATTTAATCTTATAAGAAATTAAAGAAATAAAAATCTTTTTAAAAAAAAAGTCTAGGTATATAAGAACTAAGAAGTAAAATAAGAACAAAAAAAAAATTAAGATTAAAACACCTAAATCTATTTCACATATAATTTATAGGAACCAAATCTCACTTTCTCCAATCCATCAGTTTCCCTAATTCTTTTTAAACAACAATCATTGGGTCTTCTTTATTTTTCTTGTTCTCTCTCATCCATGGCAATCCACAAGAGAAAATGATAAACCTAAGCGAAATGTCGATTTTAAAGACTAGAAGAGGGGTTGAAATGAATCCAATGGTTGTAGGTGTGTTTTAGGGACTTTGTTTTCAGTGGAAGAAAAGAAACAATAGTGGTGGAGGAAACATGTATTAAACGAGATGATTTCGCTTCATCTCCTCTTTTTTTTTTTTTTAATCAATGATGTATATTTTGTGATATTGAATCGATGGTGTTGAAATGTTTTTTACCAGTTATATGTCTGAATTTAAGAAATGTTTTCTACCAGTTATATGTCTGAATTTAAGCGAAATATGTGGGTTTGTGTGTGTAAGAAGAACTGGATGCCTATAAGATGTGTAGTATATCATGAAAAATTGGTATTAAATACTAATCACTTATAAAAAAAAAAAAAAAAAGGTCAAATATATAGTCAAGAACACAAAAGAACTTGCAGATGACCAACTGGAGGATTTAAAGGTAGATAAAATTGATAGTTTTTGCTAAGAGTTAATAGATTTTAGAAAACCTTTCAAAAAAAAAAAAAATAGTGGATTTAGAAAACTGTACATCTCTCCAAATTTTGTTGATGCAAATTTCATTAATTTGATTATTTATGCCCTTTTGAATTCAAAAAAAAAAAATGCAGCGAATGAAATTATGGAATGCGGTAGATATTTGATGAAGAAGTGGTTCAGTGGTTTATCATTTTTTTTTGAACGAATTACACCCACCTCCCCTGAGGTTTGCTAAATTAGAGATGAAAACGACTTTATCATTAAATAACACTCATCTCCCCTCCCGTTAGTCAACGTTAGTTACATTTAACCTTTGACCTTGTCAGACCATGTAAAAGTCTAAAATACCCCTAAGTATGTATATTTACTTTTATAACCTAGGTAAAAGACAAAAAAAAAAGAGATTAATTGAAAAAATTATTTAAAAAATAAGATTAATTGAAAAAAAATAATGTTTTTATAAAAAAATTATAAAGATTCAAATTAAATTTTAAATGCTGGTCCAGCTATTTTTTTAAACATACATTTAAAAAAATTAATAAATATTTACAAAGGTAAAATAAATATTTTTTTTCAAAGAAATATAATTAAAAATTTTAAATTTTTTTCAATAAATATAATTTTAAAAAAGATTGGTTTCCACCGTCCATCACCATGATGAACGGTGGAGATCAGATTAAAAAAAAATTAAAAGAAAAAACTAAATGAAATTTAAAAAAAAAAGATTTTAAAAAAATCCACAAATTAATAATCCCCAAAAAAACCAGCCATACCATCACCAACACCCTTACCATCTCCATCTTCGTCCACAAAAATTCCCAGAAAAAACAAGTTTTTTTTTTTTTTTTTTTTTTTTGATAAAACACAGAACACAGCCCACTAGCGGCACAAAGAAACAACAGAAAAACAAACATACAAACATTAACCAGACTTCTCAGTCCCAATAATACGTCTTATGCAAGCCGGATAATCTTCCATCCAAAACCTGTCTTCCGCGCTGTGAAGAGCATATTTTGCTAGACTCAAAGCAGCATTATTGGCCTGAGCAGCAATGTGAAAAAACCTCAATCCACCATTAGTATTACTCATCATATCGATATCCAACAAAATTGCTCCCAATTCCGAGTCCCGTAACAGCCCATTATTAATCCATTTAACAACAATAGCTTCATCCGACTCAATTATGGTAGGATTCAAACCACAATCGATACCAAATTGAATACACCTGAGAATGGCCATCACATAGACAGCCATATTGTTCTTGGGCACAAATAATTTCTGTGAGCAACAAGCCATAACCTCTCCATTCAGATTTCTGATAATGATCCCAACACCAACAAAACCACTTTTTTTTTTTTTTATCAATTATTACTCCACAATTAGTCTTGTATTCATCATTAATAGGCGGAGACCAACCCATCAACATATCACAATTGCCGAACTCCCTTTTCTTCAAATTGATCCAGTAAACCAAAAAATCGCTAACCCCCAAATCCTATTTTCAAATCGAAACCGAAATCCAAATCAAATCAAAATACAAATCAAACCCAAACCCTGAAATCCCCTTAAAACCCAGAAAAATCAAACCCAAAACGAAGATCATGAAGCCCAGACGAAGAAAATGGGTGCAGAAGAAAGAAGAAGACGAAGCCCAGAAAAAGAGATGTCGTCATTCCCTCACCTCGGCGGCCACCCCTCTGTCGAGTGAAAAGAGAAAGGGATTAGCGGTGAGCGGCGGGAAGAAGGAGATCGGCCGCTAATCTCCTCGGTTGGGAGAAGGTTGGCGCTTGTAGGGGTGGAGATTGGTGTGATTTCGGTGGGTTTGGTGTCTTGAGTGGTGGTGGTGGCGGCAAGGGTTTGGGTTATGGAGAAGATGGTGACCGGAAGAAGATGATGAAGAAGATAAAATCTGGGTTTTAAATTTTTTGACTTTGTATATATATATATATATTATATCAATATATTTTCTTTTTTCGTTTCAGAAAAAATATAAATATATATATATATATATATATATATATATATATATATATATATATATATTTATTTATTTATTTTCCTTTTTATTTTCCTTTTGTATCAGTATTTTTTTTTATTATTAATCTGACGTGTACAGTATATAAGTTATGAAAGGACGAAATTACCCTTCCTCATAAGGTCAACGGTTAGATTAGACGGACGTTGACTGACGGGAGGGGAGGTGAGTGTTATTTAATGATAAAGTCGTTTTCATCTCTAATTTAGCATACCTCAGGGGAGGTGGGTGTAATTCATTCTTTTTTTTTTTCTAATGATTATAATAATTGATAAAATATGTTGCCTATGGGTAATTTGGACATTTCATAAAATTTGACTAGTCCACCGTTAACTCTAATGGTCAATTGTTTGGTTAAAGGTATTAATATGTTATTTTAACAAAAGTACAATCCGGTTGCAATTTTAGCAAACATCAGGGTACTTTAATGCAATTTACCCTTAAATTTTTTTAATTTCTCATAAAGGGATTAAATAAAAATAAAAATGCCTTGAAGGTGGGTCTCTGGGCGAAATGGATTAATGGTGACACAGGTAGGGATCACATCACGTTTTGGTGTGGGGCCATTGCAGCAACGCAGTACACAGTACTATAGTATCACGAGAAAATCTTGGCTGGGACGGTCCCATACACGTAGCCATGGGACCGTCCAATGAGAGTGCGCCACATATACATTGGACAGTATGTGCAGAGTATGTGGCACACTTGTGGCACACTCTCATTGGACGGTCCCATGGCCACGTGTATGGGACCGTCCCAACCAAGATTTTCTCTAGTATCACACACAGATATTATAACGGTAATGCTACCGATCTAAACAAATTATTCCAAAAAAATGTACAATTCCATGTGTTACATCCATATATTTGGGTGTGAGTTATAGTACATATTTGAGTGTGACACATGAGATTGTACATTTTTTTAGAATAATTTGTTGGAATATATAGCGTTTTCCATATTATAATTACATTGCACCACCAAAATGCAGTATACTAATGAAGTAAACATTTTCAATCCTTCCGTGAAATGCAGTAAGTCCATGAGTCCATCCCATACACAAATTATCAATTATATTGATATCCATTTCATTCATTTTCATTTCGGATGAGTAAACTTGACCATCTCATTAACTTACCATTTTTTATTAGTAATAGTAACTTGACTCTCTAATTCACTTATTTAGTCCTGTAAAAGTAAAGACAATTTAACGTATGACGAAATGAGGTTGGTTTTGTGTTTTGTGGTAAAACTCCTCACACATGTACTATAATGTTGTGGGTTTGAGTCATTCTTTCTTAAAAAGATCCATAATCCCCTATTCATTTAATAGTATAATACTTTTAAAAATAAAAAATAAAAAAATTACCTGTATCAACCCAACTTTCGGAAACCTAGCCGTAAATGCGGCGATCGCATCCTTCCCAAGTGGGGCTCCGCCACACAACACTCCTTCAAGGGAGCTCAGATCGTAGCCGTCCGTTAAGCCACCTTTCGACATCGCCACCACCACAGGTGGAGTCAGTGCCGTGTGTGTAACCCTAAACTCCTCCACAGCCTTCAACATCTTCATCATATCAAACCTCTCCATCACCACCACTACCTCACTCAACGCCACCGATTTCAAACAGTAAAAAAACCCGAAAATATGAAAATACGGCATCGTATACAGCATAACCGCCGGAGACTCTCGCTGTTGCCAAAAAGAACAGGCTATCGCAACTTGCGCCGTTAAGTTTCTATGAGTCAACATCACTCCTTTGACTTTTCCTGTTGTTCCGGAGGAGAACATGATCGCTGCCAGATCTGATTGACTCACTGTAACAGGATCGATTGCATAATTCGAACTCATCGTCATAGATTCGAATTCAGGCGAGTCGATGAGGATGGCTTGGTGTTTAAGTGTTTCTGGAAGCTTGTGAGCCGTTGATGACGTGGCAAAGGCAATCACCGGCTTAGATAACTGAACCAGGCGAGAAATCTCAGACTCGGTGCTGACTGGGTTGGCCGGAGAGACGATAACGCCGAGTGAGAGAAGAGAGAAGTAGAGGATCGGTACTTGGATGGAGTTCGTAGAGAGTACAAAAGCTACGTCGTTTTTGGAAAGTTTGGTTACTTTTTGAAGATAGCCGGCTAAGTGATTGGTCTTCCTGATGAAGTCGGAGTAGGAAATACGTTGAGCGGTGACCGGGTTGATCAAAGCGACTGAGTCGGGCCATGGAGAGTTGGCTCGGAGTGAGAAAGCGTATTCTGTGACTGAGAGAAGAGTGTCCTCTTGTGGAAGATTGAGAGGAGGTCTGAGACTGTGAAAAGTTTTTGTAAGTGAGTTGAAACCACTGTGTGGATCCATGAATTGTAAGTTTTTGATCTGGTTTATTTAGCAGACAAGGGAATGATGATTTTGCAGGGTCGGCAACTTGATTGGGGAACTATAGTTAAAACATCCATGGATATTGTCATATTGGTGGATGATGATGATATTAAAATATTAAATAAGAGACAAAATCAAATGTTAAATCCATTACTAGATTTAAACGTAATTATTTTTTAGTTAATTCCCATATTTGACCTCAGAATTATGAGAAAATTCATTTTTATACTGTCTCAGTAGAGAAAGTGGTGCTTCGCACCTATTAACGGACTGACCTACATCACGATGAGGTTGTGGGTCCGTCGTTCGAGTCCTTCCCATCAAAGGAAAAAAAAAAAAAAACCTTCAGATTTATATAATATTTCAGTAAATAAATAAATAAACAATATCCCATTTTTAAGAGTTTGAGTTTAGTTATATAAAAGGGTTCAAAATTTAAATAGCACTGTTTGGGGTGGTTTTTGGGGAATATGCACCAAGTTAATAAGTTAAGTTTAAAAGGCACCATTTAATGGGACCAGAGGAAAATACCCCTTTATTTGTCTGTTTCTTTGTTTTGAAACTTTGGAAGAAAAGCTCTTAGAGAAAACCCCGACGGCGCAACAGTCGACCAAATTGTGACGACGAACCACCGGCGACGGAGCTACAGTACCGACGTACCGGCGAAGTCAATACCGACCACGGTATGTCTTTATCTCTCACGCATTTGTTGTCCATTATGTTTGTTTGATGAGTTTAGGTTAGGGTTTTAGTTTAGGAAAAAATTTCGAGCCTTTTAGTAGTGAAAAAGATGAAGTTCTGGGTTTTCAAGAGTTTTTGAAACTGAATCGAGCCTTTTTGCAGTCTTATCGAGCCTTTTAGAAAGGTTATCGAGCCTTTTAGAAACTTTTGTCGAGCCTTTTGAAACAAAATCGAGCCTTTTAGAACCTATATGTTATCGTGCCTTTTGTTACTGTTATCGAGCCTTTTTGATATGTTATCGTGCCTTTTTGAACATTGATTTTATCGTGCCTTTTGTTACTGTTATCGAGTCTTTTTGATATGTTATCGAGTCTTTTTGAACATTGATGTTATCGTGCCTTTTTATACTTTTATCGAGCTTTTTGAAATGTTATCGAGCCTTTTTGAACCTTTATGTTATCGTGCCTTTTTGTAATGTTATCGTGCCTTTTTGTAGTGTTATCGAGCCTTTTTGAATTTTATTGTGCCTTTTTGCACTGTTATCGTGCAGTTTTGAATTTTACCGTGAGTTTTTGCACTGTTATCGTGCCTTTTTGATCATTTATGTCGAGCCTTTTTGGACTATTTTCAAGCCTTTTCCATACACAGTTCGAGCCTCTTCAGTAACTTATTTGCTTTTTTTCCGTCAATATGCAGATGGCGAATCCGAATGATTTCCTTAAAACCCCAGTGGGAGAATGGTTCAATGGAAAAATTATTCGGCATGACTATTTCGATGACCTTAGAGATATCGACAATGCACTTGAATGAGTACCTGAAAATCTGAGGATCGAAGACCGACGTCGGTTTACTGAGTCATGTTTCGGTCATTTCCTCCGGTTGCATCGTGAGATTAATTTTTCTGGTGGCATTGTCCATCGGCTACTTTTGCGTGAGTTGCATCACAACGGGCCGGAAGATGAGATGCGATTTCTGTTAGGGAACCATACGGTCCGGTTCTCGAAGGTTGAGTTTTGTCTAATCACCGGATTGAAGTTCGGAGTGATTCCCGACACAGCGAGTTATGATATGGTGGTACAGAATGGCATACACGATCGGTACTTCCAGGGTCGAGTCATCGAGTTTCAAGAGCTGAGAGCGGTGCTTTGGATTGGTGTTTTCCAGTCGCAGTACGATGCAATGAAGCTGTCATTATTGTTTTTGCTGAACTGGATACTGATGGGGGTGGACGAGAGATTTAAAGTTCCAGCATGGCAGTTTCGACTAGTAGAGGACTTGGACACTTTTGATGCGTTCCCGTGGGGCACATACGTGTATATGCGGTCTATTTTTGGTTACATGCATGCTTTGGATAGTCCACGGCAGGCAGCACGACAGGCAGGACAGGGCGTTGACACCATCGAGTCCTACAACATATACGGTCTAGCGCACGCATTATTGGTTAGCATTTACAATTTGCATCCGTACTTTAATTGAGAATTTTTTATATGACTGATGTATTTACTTGTGATCGTACTTGTCTATTACGCAGGTATTTGCTTTTGAGGTTATCCCCTCCCTTGGCAATAAAAAATGTGGGATCCGCAGGGTTAACCCCGAGCTACCCCCTCCACGTATTCTGAAATGGAAGTTGACTAAGCGATCGCGAGGGAAAAAGCTGGATGAGATTTTCACTGAAACTGTAAATATTGTTGTTGTTAATGTTTATAATTTTTAGTATGTGTATAATTACAATGATGTAACTCCAATTGCAGATGTCTGTGCGGTCTGAATTGGTGGCGACAGCTGTTGAGATGGGTCAACGGTATTACGAAGGCATAGATCAGGGACCCAGTCTGTATGATCACTATGCTGTAGATTTATCTGGAGGCCTCTCGGATCCGGAACTACATAGGACTGGCGGGCCCAGTCATACGGAGGATTCTTACGGACCTAGTGATATGGATCCTTCGTACTCTGGACCCAGTGATACGGAGGGCTCAGGCCCAGACGTCGGCAATGGCCGTGGGAGTCCCACGAGGTCTAGGTGGGTACGCGTGACTTTGCCCAGACAACCTACAGCTGGACGTGATTCAGAACCGGAGGTTGGCAGTCCTACTCCCGTGAGGCGTAGGCGGGTACGATTCAATTTGGACACACAGCCTGGACCTCAAGGTCATTCATGGGGAGGCGTCGGAGAGCGTCCACATGTACGTAAGTATTTTTAGGACCACATGATTTAATTTCAATTGACTTAATAGTTTCAGTACTGACAGAGTCCGAATTCCTTTCAGGCTTGGGAGCGTAAATTGGCAGAGGTGATGGATGCTGTTCGAACATTACGTACGGATGTCATGGAGGCTTTCCGTACGAGTGAAGAGAAAAGAGCTGCGCAGCATCAGGAGTTGCTGGATTTGATCCGGGCCTAACAGGGTCCGACGTCGCAGCACCAGTCGGATGGTCCACCATTCGATGACCAACCATTTGATGACCATAACGGAGCATTTACTCCCACAGGTACAGGGTGGACAGACCGAAGGACCAGCCATGGGCAGCCACGTACCACAGACACAGTCTCAGATCCGTAGGGTTATAATGCGACAGCACGAGAGGAGGTGCGCGGTGGTACACAGACAGCAGGTGATATAGAGACAACAGTCTTGGAGCAGGTACTGCCCGAGGACATCACCACAGTCCGCTCATCACAGCTGCTGGATGATCCTGTTCACTCCCAGGAGCTCACACTTATACATTTCCAGGAGGTCACCCCTGACGCCACATCGCAGCGCGATCGTCCAGTCGATCCCAGTGTACGAGGTTCCTCCTCCGAGCATAGACCTTCGGTCAACCCGAGTGCAGCCGACCCCTCCAGCCGACCCCTCCAGCCGACCTCCGGTCTGTCATTTGACACCCCACCAGTCGATTTCAGATGATCAACAGGGAACGAGTTCCTCCTCACACCACACCGATCACCCTAATTTGGACCGGAGTCCACCACCCCCGAGGCGTGGAGACCGGATTCGACGTCGAGGTTGGATGGAGCGGAGCCCATACACAAACCCCTGTGAACCGAAGAGGCCACGGACGATGCCGCATCCGCAGCCAGCACATGAATGGATGCCACACGGATTGGTAGATCCTGACCAGCTTGCGTCGTACCTAGCCTACAAGAGGAGCATGACAGGGGAATTGTAAGTATAATCTAAAAAATTACAATCTGTTTATAATTTTTTCATCCATAGGTACAAGTAAGTATTATGTTAAATTTGTCTCCAATTATGCAGACGTGCACCACCCAGTTGGTGTCAATGTGACTTGGTTCCACCGGTTTCAAACCAACTTCATGGAGTTGAACGATTCGGTATGTTCCTCACTTGATTCACCTGTAGAAGTTTCATTCACAAATGGTTGAATCCTAACAATACGAATTGTTGATATTTGTCAGCACATTGACGCATACTGCAACGTTCTCCGGAAACGTCAACGAGCATTCCCCACTGTGTACGAGAGGAGGACCAACATACTAGATTCACAATTCTATGTAAGTGTTTATTGAGTACGGTTTTCGCTTCTACCTTGATGTGTTCAAATATTTTTTGCCTGACGTGTCGGTTAATTTTCTATGTACAGACATTGGCATATCATAGCTGGCAGAGAATCTGCATGGGTGAGGACAAGAGACCCCCAGATGGTTGGACTGTGCTGGATCGTCAGTATCCTCGTGATGAGCTTGAGGTGGTATGTGGCCTACTCCCGCAGGCAAACCTGCCATGGCACGACGTTGACACGGTCAGTGTAAATTTGACTTTGCGTCCATCTGTATAATAAAAAAATTTGCTAACACTTTGGAGAAACACCTGCAGGTTCTGATTCCTTGCAATCTCGGAGGTTACCATTGGGTCGTGGGCAGCGTCAACCTTGCGAAAGGGCACATTTTCGTGTTTGACCCGTTCAGACAGCAGGTCCGATATAGCCATAGGAATACCCAGTTCGCGTGCTTAAGGTGGTTGCTACCCTCGATACTGGATGCGGTACACTTTCACCGGAACAGACGGAGAGGTGATGTGACGTACAAAAGGGAAGAAAAGCCGTTCCGGATGTTCTTCGTGCAAGCCAACCGTGTGCCGCAACAGGAACGGGGGTATGACTGTTTGAAGTTCTTATTCTATCACAATCGGTTTTAATAGCATCCCATTATAATGTTTGTTCACGTGGTTAATTGCAGGGGAAACTGTGGGGCCCATACATTGAAAATTATTGAGTACCTGGTGGCGAACAGGGATACTTTCGACTGGTCTGAAGCTGATATGGCCACCATCCGGGAGAAGATGGCCGTCGAGGTTTTTTGTAACTCGAAGCCCATATAGTTGATGTAGATGTAGTTGATGTACATAACATTTTTTGAGTAATGAAATGATGAATTTTTTTTCTTCAAGTGTTTGAAGTGTTTGCAGTTCAAAGTTAAACACACACATTTCATACATTGAAATCTATAAATAATACAGCAAATTCAATAAAGCATCTAGTATGACATTAGACAAACAACTAAATTCTAATATATTTTCGAACATAAAATCAATCACATTAGTTCTACATAAGAACCAATGGTCTCACCAAACAACTGTATCGAGCATGGTTGTGAAAGTTTGAACGATGTTGGAAGACATCAGGTTGGAGACATGTTCCTCATAAAACAAAGGTACTAAAGCGGAAGTTGATAAGCATCTAAGGATTGAGAAAGCAGAGTATCTCACACAGATAGTTTACTGTTTTGGCATTTCTCATGAGCATCCGGGAACATTCATTCTAACTTATATACGAAGTACAAATCCCCATCATGAGTATACATAAACACTATAACAAACGAAATTCGAACATGAAATCAATCATATTACTTCTACATAAAACATAAGAACCAAGGGTGGCAATTCGTCTTCCTCTTGTAAGTAAGGCTCCATTCATTCCACGGTATAGTCTTTCTCAGGGCACGTTTGTTTGTTGTGTCCAATTTTATGACAGATACTGCACTTGCGGCGGTATTCCTCGGGGACAATTGTGCTGGGACCTTCATTAACCATAGGTGGGTTGGAACACCTCCTGCTGTTATGTCCTGGTTGTCCACACCTTCTACACAACTGTGTGGTTGTCCTCTCCGAAGACGAGGCATGTCGACCCTCCATCGGTCGACCTGATTGCCTCTTCGCCTTTGGATTTAAAACCACCCGTGATGCGATGTCGGATGGCACAACCCATGAAGCAGGATGGCCAACAGGCATAATAGGAACTGAGTATGCATCAATAAGTGTATCCCTCTTGTAGTAGTCCGCACACAGAGATGTAAAATCCAAATTCCGCTCCCTGCAACAATGAAAAGGGTGAGACTCACGTTTGGATAATATAAACCGTTAACTGTAAATTGTAATGTAACTTGCGACTGCGAGTGCGTGTTTACATGGTAAAAAGTCCATTTGGAATTTGTTGCATGTGCATGTCATCCGGGCTAAGTCAACCGTCCACTGTTTTCCCTTGTGTCTGACGGAGAATATGTTCCAGTCAACTGGATTTACGGTCATATAACCGCACTTCTTGACACGTTTGAGGATCAAAAGATGTGCTGCGTCGGTCAATCGATGACGCATGGACTGTGCATTTGCATGACGATCATGAAACCACTTCTGTACCATATTCCGAATGAACTCTGCCAGTGTCATTAGTGGCAGTTGCTGAGCGAATTTTAGGCATGAGTTTATGCACTCTGCAACATTTGTGGTCATCAACCTGTACCTTCTTTGGGGACAGTGAACGCGGGACCACTTCTGTGGACCGACATCAATGGCATAATCGTATGCACCCTGGTGCAACTTACGTAACTCATCCATGTGCCGATCATACTGGATTTCAATGTACGACCTAGCAGCGTAATCCATTATCTGGGCAACATCCTTTCTGTGGAATCGCTTCTTCATATTTTCACCAAAATGCCAGACACAAACGGTATGGGTTGCATAAGGGAACACTTTAGAAATCCCTGCTTCAATGCTTGGATGGCGATCGAAAATGAAAACCAGATCATCTATTTGACCAAGGGCACCCCTCAAGCATTTTAAAAACCACTCCCATGAAAGATTGTTCTCTGAGTCACCGTACCCAAAAGCAATTGGATACACCTGTTCGTTTCCATCTTGTGCAGTTGCCACAAACATTGTACCCCCGAATCTTCCCTTCAAATGGGTACCATCTACTGCAATAACATGACGCATACACCTCCGAAAACCTCTAATTGAGGACCCTAACGACATGAAAAAGTAGAGGAATTTACCATGGTCATCGCACTGTAAGTCCGTGATTGTGCCCGGATTTTACTGTTCGAGAACATACGCAAAAGATGGGAGCAGTTGGAAACTTTCTTCATGCGTTCCATAGGTCAATGACAATGCATATTGCAAGGCATCATGTGCCTTACTGTACATGATTTGGATGCCATACATTGTTTTCATATCGGCGATTATGTCCTTCGGACGCATGAGACGACCATCGGTTTGTTGAAGTCTAGGGGCAACGACTTCTCCGATTATGACTGCACTAGCTTGTCGATGGCGACGGTGAATCTCCTCCAAGGGACAGCTGTGTTCGTTGACAAAACTTCTGACTTGAAAGTAAGTACCTTCTTCTCTCCTCACCGCTCTTAATTTCCACGTACAGTCGTCAATGATGCAAACCAGATGTAAAGTTGTCTTATTGGACCTTTTCAACTTCCATTCAAAGTTCTGCCGCATCGCAAAATGGCCAACTAGCCTCTTCAAATCCTTTTTACTCGGAAAAAATTGACCTTTATAAATCATGGTTCTCGGTTCTTGCGCTGCCAAGGTGCTGCTTGTACCAATACCAAACGAGTATGAATCTGCTCCTGGAATAACCCAAGTTCTCGTATTAACAGAATCAGATGATGTCATATTACAACGGACCTCGGAAGTCCCAGGCATATCTGGTGCAGTGCAACTAACTCCTTGTACACGTCTACCGCTTGTTTGCATTTGTGCAGGCTCTTCATCCACATTTTGGAGATCATGAACATGTTCATTATTTGCCTCAGTATCAACCTGTTTATGGTTCGGGTAATTGTTCTGTTGATTGTACTGCGCATCGTACTGTTCATTGTCCTGTGCATCGTACTGCTCATTGTACTGCTCATTATACTGCACATCGTACTGCTCATTGTACTGCATATCGTATTGCTCATTGTACTGCTCAATTCGACTGCCAAACACATCACCCAATTGAGGTTCAGCTGCATGTGCATGATCGACCGCAACTTGTGGGACACCACACATGTTTCCCACACCTTCGCTGGGACCCCCTTGGGTGAACACTTGGTTGCTACCGCTAAAGGATCCAAACTGTTGGGTATTTTCAGGAGGAGGAATATCATTCCCTACCACATCTCCAGCTGTCCGCTCAGTTAGACTGACACATACTTGAGGGATCACTCGATCTTCCCCTAGCATAAACTGGACATCGTCGTCATTCCTTATCAATGTGCGACACGTACTGCCAGGAACGAGTGATATTGATGACAACTCAACATTGTATTTGTTTACATCATAGTTCACAATAGTATGCACGATCGTCACCAATTCTTCGTAAGTCATATTGTTTGACACGTACATCCCCCGGTTATCGGATCCAACAAACCTTTGACTTCCGTCGAGTAACTGGTCCCATCGACCGTTGTAAGATATTACTATTCTAACCCGATTCATGAGGCTGTCAAATTAATAATCACAAACCATTAATAAAAACCCATGATTACACAATGTCTTCAAATATTACATTAAAAGCCTCGGATATTTTTTGAAAAAAGCTCGAATTTTTTTTCAAAAAGACTCGAAATATTTTTGTCAAAAAGGCTCGAAATCAATTTCGAAAAGGCACGAATATTTTGTTAAAAGGCTCGAAACTTTGTTCAGAAAGGCATGGATATTTTTTGAAGAAGGCTCGAAATATTTTTTTCACAAAAGGCTCGAAATCAACCAAAAGGCTGGAAACTTTGTTCAAAAAGGCACGATTATGTTTTGAAAAAGGCTCAAATTTTTTTTTCAAAAAGGCTCGAAATATTTTTGTCAAAAAGGCTCGATAATAACTACAAAAGGCACGATGACATTGTTAAAAGGCACGAAACAATTTCAATAAGGCACGAAATTTTTTTCACAAAGGCTCCATAACAACTTCAAAAGGCACGATGACAGTGTTAAAAGACACGAATAAATTTGAAACTCAATCGAGCCTTTTAGAAAGGTTATCGAGCCTTTTGGAAAAGTTATCGAGACTTTTCCAAAAAGGCTCGATAACAATTTCAAAAGGCACGATGACAGTGTTAAAAGGCACGAATAAATTTGAAACTCAATCGAGCCTTTTAGAAAGGTTATCGAGCCTTTTGAAAAGTTATCGAGCCTTTTGGAAAAGTTATCGAGACTTTTCCAAAAAGGCTCGATAACAATTTCAAAAGGCACGATGACAGTGTTAAAAGGCACGAAAATATTTCAAAAAGGCACGTAATTTTTTTCAAAAAGGCTCGATAACAACTTCAAAAGGCACGATGACAGTGTAAAAAAGCACGAAAATATTTCAAAAAGGCACAAAATCATTTTCAAAATGGCTTCAAGTTTACATACTAAAATGTGAAAAACTTAAAAGAAACAAGTTCAAGAAATATTACCTTATTTTACTGAAGAAGAAAGTCGGAGTAACTGAGTATTTCAAATGCCTTCGTTTATGTTGTAGAGAACAACTCAAAGAGAATAACATATATGTTTAACTAAGGGCAATTTTGGTAGTTCACCATAATAGGTGCCTTTTAAACTTAACTTATTAAACCACTGACATTCTCACAATTACTAGATTTAAACGTAATTATTTTTTAGTTAATTCCCATATTTGACCTCAGAATTATGAGAAAATTCATTTTTATACTGTCTCAGTAGAGAAAGTGGTGCTTCGCACCTATTAACGGACTGACCTACATCATGATGAGGTTGTGGGTCCGTCGTTCGAGTCCTTCACATCAAAGAAAAAAAAAAAAACCTTCAGATTTATATAATATTTCAGTAAATAAATAAATAAACAATATCCCATTTTTAAGAGTTTGAGTTTAATTATATAAAATTACAGTAATACTACTTTGTTTAAATTTGGTGTCCAAATGACGTGTTGACAATTTAAATGAATGGACTAGAGTTTTGCCACATCATTTGGACACCAGATTTGGATACCAAATTTGGATAAAATAGCATTACTCGTAAAATTAAATTGTTTAAATAAATTTTATTGATTTATTTTTGAACTACTATTCTTATTTAAATTATTTTCAAACTAAACACACCCCTAATTCTTTGTATGTTTTTTTTCCCTTCTGATTTCATCATTGAAAAGAAAAATAGATATGGTACCAACTTTAATTTTATCTGATCAAGAAGAATATTAGCTTTTGTATTAAAAAAAAGAAAAGAATATATGCTTTTGTTCAATACAACCAGATAATTATTTTATTTATTTATTTATTTTTTATAACAGTGCAAGGAAAAAACTGTAATTGGCAGTGCGCCCATGAATAAGATGGAATTGTGTTTTTTTTTTTTTTTTTTTTTTTTTCCAAAAGCCATATATATCATTTAGAGTACGTTTGTGAGAGCTTCTCGAATAGATCTTTTTGCAGTAGATCTTTTAGAGGTAGAGCTTCTAATTGAAAGTCGTTGATCGTTTGGTTGTCAATTAAAAAAGAGTTTTTTTAATGAGAGAATTACCAAAATACTCTAGTACATATTAAATTATAGGGTTATATTGGAGATTTTAGTGTTATTAAAAAAATTCCAAAAGATCTACTTGGAAAAGCTTTAAATTTGGGTTTCTCCAAGTAGACGTAAAACAGCTTTTTTAATAATCTAAAAGCTCTATTGAGTGACAACCAAACGATACAAAAAAAATTGAAAAGAGCTTTTTTAATTAAATAAGCTCGACAAGCTCTCCCAAACGGACACTTAGTCTTATATACGTTGTGATAAACTTTGTAAATTTACTCGCATGTGCATAGTCGGCAAGTCGCATGTGCACGAGTCTCTTGTAAAATAACTTATTACTTATATGAGTACGGGGTCGATTTCATGAGAATTGTAAGAAACTAATTTAATTCTAAATTTAAATTCAATTCTAACATAGTTAACAAAATGTGTTGAATTAAAACTAAAATTAAATTAACCTAAAAGCAATAAATTAAAGATTACTAAGGTTTCAGAATCCACTACTATGTAGGTTCATAAGTCAAAACTTCCTAATAATTTATTAATTTCGTAAATTAGAGTGACAATTAAAAATCAATTTATTGTCTACCCATGAATTTAACAACAAGTATATAAATTGGTTTTTATTCGCTTTAAAGTACAATTCCTAAACATTTTATGTATTCAAATTAATGAAAAACAAAGAATTAAAAGAATTATAATTAACGATACCAAACCAAGCATCGATTAAAATATATACCTAACAATCAAAAATATGCTTTTGTGTTCTCTCCTGGGTGTTGTTGCTTTTGGGTTTTTTGGGCAGCAGTTTGTGGTGGTTTTGCTTTGCTTGTTGTAGCTTGCTTTTGGGTCTTTGCTCGGGCCGCGTGGTCGACTCCGTTTTGTTCTTTTGGCCTTCGTTGGCTTTTCTCAATAAATTGCCGTTCAAAATATATATATATATATATATATATATCATCTAAGTCTCAATTATAGATGAAAGAAAATGAAACAAAAACAATCTATATTTATTTAAAATGAAACTTTTCACCATTTTAAATCACGAAAGTCATATATAATTGATTCAATACTAAATTTCAAATTATTAATTAAGAAGATTTTTTTTAAAAATGAAACATGCCAAACCTGAATCTCTCTTTGTGATTTGATGTAGAAATAAGCAATTATTGGATGATCAACTGAATATTTCAAACCGATATCAGAGAAAGAAAAAAAAAAATTATCAAAGGAAAAGTAAAATATAATTGTTTTTAAAGAATTTTGAAAAATATATACGTGAGATTGTAACTTGTATAATAGATAAACAATCAGTTGTTATGATTATGAAAACAATATGTTATCTGTTAAAATTATGACTATGTAAAAGAAAAAAGAAAAAAAAATGAAACAAAATAAACTATGATTAAAAAAAAAAAAATGGAAAAGAAAAACTTAAAAGGAAAGTAAAAATACAAAGCATGTAATCTGCAAAGCATGTATAGTATATATTATATATTCAAATCCCCTAAGCAGCTACTCTCTATAATAATACAAATCCCCCTAAAAAAAACGTATATATATTCAAAGCATATCTTCAATTTTAAAAATTAATTGCTGCTACATATGGATTTGATGGATCCAAATTCAAAACGTAACATATCTTAGAGAGTTAATAAAATACAAATAAACAGTGTATAAAAGATTTACATATAAACATGAATCTTTTTCACAGTACAAATAACTTCATTGTGCTATAAATTAAATAAACTAATAAGGAAATCACAACCTAGACGAAGACCCAGTTGGAACAGCAACCTTCCTCAACTCCTTTCTCAATATTTTGCCTGATGGGTTCTTTGGTATGGAATTTACAAATGCTACTCTCCTTATTTTTTTGTATGGTGCAACCTACTTGCAATCAAAATATTAATATTAATAATTTCAATGAAAAAAATAAAATAAACATTTTAATGAGCTAGAAATCAACATTGCTACATACCCTTTTGATGACAAAATCCATTATTTGTGCTTGGTTGAGGCTGCTTTGGGGCTGTCTTACGACGAAAGCCATGGGAACCTGACCGGATTCTTCATCAGGATATCTGAAACTCGACAAATAATCACTTATTAGTTATTTCATAATTATTTTGGGCAAACCGAGTTAAGAAGATGAGAAATATATATAACTTACGGTATAACTGCAGCATCAGCTATATCCGGGTGTGATAGAAGCAATTGTTCAAGTTCTACTGGGGCAACCTGTCATAGTACACGACAACAAAAATGCCCTTTAATGGTGATTGAAATAATAATCAAATAAGAAGTTAATTAAACGAGAGAGATTAATATTAATTACCTGATATCCCTTATATTTGATCAGCTCCTTGAGCCTGTCCACAACAAAAAGGAAACCAGCCTCGTCAATGTAGCATAGATCACCGGTCCTCATCCACCCATCTTTTAACAGCGTTTCAGAAGTTGCTCCTGGGTCTCCAATATAGCCTGCACTACATATATAATATATATATATATATATATATGATCAAGCTTTCATTTTAGAGTAGAATTTATAATATTCTAGAGAGAGAAAAGCTTGTGTACATGCACCTGGTTCACTAATATTATGTCATGTGGTATGAATTTTCTATTTATTAAATAATAATATTCGAAGTCTAACACTCACATGCATGCTAATTTATTTACCTTTCATAACAGTGGGTCCTCTAATCCAGATTTCCCCTTCTCTACGTGGAGGCAGTGCCTCACCTGTTTCAGGATCCACGATTTTTGCTTCGATACCACCTGAAATCTTCCCTGCGGATCCCCAAAGCTTACATTCTTCCGGTCCTATTGTCCGGGAAATAGACGCAGTCGATTCAGTCAATCCATATCCCTTCATGCATTAATCAACCACACAGGTTATGGTTGCCAATATTTTAACAGAGAAGACAGAGTGAAAATTAATACAGAGAGAAATGACATATTCTGAGGACGTTTTTCCGGGTTTAGCACTTTTAATATCTTGAATTTTAATATCACCAAATTACAGGGTGAGGGATAAAAATATCATTGACATCAAATATTAGTTTATTTTCTTTTTCTTTTTATAGTGGTGCTATTGACATCCATCTACTACTCTACTATCTATTTATGCCTCACTTTTTAAATTATTTAGTATTATTTTTTCCTTTATCAAAATTACTTAAAGAGACGTACCATTTTTTTTTTAAAGAATTCTTCTACAAAGTAAATATAATAAAACCCCACTTTTCTTTTCAAAAAATAAAAATAAAAAACCCACATTCACTGTTCATTGGTAATTTGTTTTCTTGAATTTTTTTTTCTTGACTCTTGTAGTTGATCTGATCTACAATGAATTTCGATTGTTGAGGTGGGCACTAACAACCTATAAAACAAAGGAAATGAGCGGTGGCGAACCATAAGAGGGGGTGTTCCCTTGTGGGGACTCTCCGACGCTTAAATCAGTATTATGCTCGATAAGTGAGAGAAGGAAAAGTAGAAATGTGCTCGATATTTTGGGTCGAGCCAAGTTATGAGCAGAGAATGAGAGAGAGGGTTAGAGAGAGCTTTCGCATGAGGTAGGCAGAAATCAGACCCCTTTCTCTAAAAAAGGGTCTCATATATATAATTAAGGACAGGAGCCTCCAACGTCTAGCCCATTCATGTGAGGGAGTGGATCTTGGATCTTTTATTACCTGTTTCGACTCTTTCGAATATGGTAATCAATTTTCATGGTATCCATATAACGTCTAGTAACAGTTATGATAATTTTAAGATGCCTTTGACCACGTGTTTGATTTGGTCTGATCTCCTATGGGTTTTTGGCTTGGTTTTGGAGCCCATGTTGTTTTAATTAGTTGGGCCACTCTGGGCCTGATGAGAGCCAGTTCTTGTGCTTCCAAGGCTTATATTTGAACCCTATATATTATGGGCCGGCTAATTGGGCCGTGTATTTTTTGACTACTACAACTCTTAATTTCGTAAACCCTAAAATTTTCTTTTTATACACACAAAATATTATGGAAGAGTCTGAGAATGGTATAAAAAATCTGGGAGAATTGTGTGAGAAATATATCAAGCATTGAAGAATTGTCTGAGAATAATATCAATCATCTACAACTAGACGAAAACGGCACCACACACACCAACAATAACCAAAACAACAAAACGGCACTAAAAATCACAACCAAGAAAATCTAACCTCTAACGAAATGAAACCACACAAAAACTTTAACTCAATCGCAAAAAAAAAAAAAAAAAAAAAAAAAAAAAACATCAAGGACGATCAATAAAACACTCCCAATCTACCACCAACAATCCAATCGACTAGAGAAAAAAAAAAAAAAAAAAAAACCGCATCCAAGAATGATGGTTTCACTATGAAATAAGATGAAAAAATAAGTCATGTGATGGAGGTGAGAAACCATATAGAGAGGCAGATCTAAAAAAAATGGGGTGTATTTTTATTTATTTATTTTTGAAAAAGAGATAGGGTGTACTATTAACTACTATTAAGTTTGAAAATTAAGTAAAAGGGTAGTTCTATAAATTAATAAAAACATTTAATTTTATACAATTAAATTTAAAAAATTTAAAAGTGAGACATAAATAGTTCAATAGAGGGGTGCAGATAGCACCAATTTTTTCTTTTCTTTTCTTTTCTTTATATTCTATATCTCTCTTATTTAGACAAGAGCTCTCTCTTCAAGTTTCTTAAAAAAAAACAAGACTCTCACTCTACTGATAATCTCGATCTTGTAAAACTCAGAAATTGAAGTCTTCTCACCTTAAAATTAAAAAGTAGATCCACTCCTCAAACACAATCGAGACTTAATATATTAAAAAAAAAAAGTTTGGAGTAAGACTTCTAATAAGTCTCAATTGAGAGTACTAGCAATAAGTCGACTTATTGCTCTCTCTTTTGAGACTTGCAAATTGCAATAAGTGTCGGTTGATGAGATTTATTTAAGTTTACGCTTTATGCTGAATTGCTGATGCTTTGCTCTTGATAAATTAAACTAAGAATAACCTGTTTTTGTTTTTTTGAAATAAGAATAACCAGTTTTTTTCTTTTCTTTTCTTTTTTAAAGCAATAATAACCGGTTTTTAAGTGGCTGTTTCGAGAGCCTTTTTATTTTTATTTTTATTTTTATTTATTTTTTTCACTTTGAAAAAAAAATATGACAAAAAGCTGTCACACAACTGTTTTTTGAAAACATTAAGATGCGTCCTGTAAACGTTTCATTTGCTGTTTTTCGAAAAAAATAAAATAAAAACAGTGTTTTTGGTTTCAATTTCGAAATCCGAAAATTCACACAACTGTTTTTTGAAAACATTAATTAAGATGTGTCCTGTAAGTGTTTTTCAAAAAGAAAAACAAAAATGAAAACACTATTTTTTGTTTCAATTTCGAAAGAGAAACACTTTGTACCACCGGGGTCGCAGCACCGCCGCGGCCCCGTACTGTAAAATAAGAGAAAAAACACGCGGGCCCCATGTATTTATTACGCGGGTCCCAAGTGTTTTCACTTGCTTTTCCATTACGGGGCTACGACCCCGGTGGTACGTAGCAAGACTCATTTCGAAATCCCAAAATGCCTCTGGTAGCATATATTGAAAGCTGCATTCTAAAAATGAAAACGAGAAAAATGCATTTGGTAGGTAATTAATTGAAATATATCAAAAATTGTAAATTTTATATTATTTTTTATATTGTAATTTTTTAATTTGAATCAAAGGTGGGTCAAAAATTCTTCACAAATAATTATCAACTAAATCATAATTTTAAAATAAATTTTAATTTTTTTACTAAATATAAAGTACATTAAAAAAAATTAAAAGCTTTCAAAAATAAATAAATAAATAAATAAAGGAGCTGACTCTTGGAAGAGCTCAAAGGCCGGATGAGGATCTCACCTCCTTTGGCCTTGGAGGAGCAGATCCGATATTGCTTTCATGGAGAATAGGAAGAAGAAGAAAGAGGAGGAAGAGGAGAAGAATAAAGAAGAAGAAGATGATGATGATGAAGAAGAAAATTAAAATTTGTCACGTATCAAAATTTTAGTATGCTGATGTACTGAATATTTTCTGCACAACTGACTTGCTCGTATTCACTAGTTCAATAAGGTGAAAGGGAAATACAACTTTAATTCTAAAAAAAATAAATAAATAAAATTACCTGTACCAACTCAACTTTCGGAAACCTAGTCGTAAATGCGGCGATCGGATCCTTCCCCAGTGGAGCTGAACCCCACAATGCTCCTTCTAGGGAGTTCAAATCGTAGCCGTCCATTAAGCCGCCACCTTTCGACATCGCCACCACCACAGGTGGAGTAAGTACCACGTGTGTAACCCTACACTCCTCCACAGCCTTCAACATCTTCGTCATATGAAACCTGTCCATCACCACCACTGCCTCACTCAACGCCACCGATCTCAAACAGTAAACAAATCCTAATATATGAAAATACGGCATTGTATACAGCATAACCGCCGGAGACTCTCGCTGTTGCCTAAAAGAATAGATTATGGCAACTTGTGCTGTGAAGTTTCTATGAGTCAACATCACTCCTTTGACTTTTCCTGTTGTTCCGGAAGAGTACAAAATCGCTGCCAGATCGGTTTGCCTCACTGTAACATGATCGATGATTTCATATTTCGAACTCATCATTATAGATTCGAATTCAGGCGAGTCGATGAGGATGGCTTTGTGTTTAAGTTCTGGAAGCTTGCTAGCCGTTGATGACGTTGCAAACGCAATCACCGGCTTGGATAACTGAATTAGGCGGGAAATCTCGGACTCGGTGCTGACTGGGTTGGCCGGAGAGACGATAACGCCTAGTGAGAGAAGAGAAAAGTAGAGGATCGGTACTTGGATGGAGTTCGTAGAGAGTACAATAGCTACGTCGTTTTTGGAAAGTTTGGTTACTTTTTGAAGATAGGCGGCTAAGTGATTGGTCTTCCGGACGAAGTCAGAGTAGGAAATATGCTGAGCGGTGACCGGGTTGATCAAAGCGACTGAGTCGGGCCATGGAGAGTTGGCTCGGAGTGAGAAAGCGTATTCGGTGACTGAGAGAGGAGTGTCCTCTTGTGGAAGATTGAGAGGTGGTCTGAGACTGTGGAAAGTTTTTGTAAGTGAGTTGAAACCACTGTGAGGGTCCATGAATTGTAATTAAGCTTTTGATCTGGTTTATTTTGCAGGGATGAACTGCTTTAATTAGTTTGAATCGAATCTCGGCTTCAGTTTTATCATTGAAATCATGGTGCATGTGGCCATGTGTTGGTGGGGTAATGGTGTTTGAATCAACTTTTAAGTATATCTACGAGGAGTTTTCTATCTGATATTCTGAAGGGCTTTTTCCTGGATGAGAATTTGACACGATACATGTTGGATTTTAAAAAATAATTATTTTTTTGTTTTTTTTGTTTTTTTTAGGTTAATTGTACTAAAGCATCATGAATTTTTCTCTTAAGGCAAAATATTGTTAGGTTTCAAAAATTCAATACAAACATATCTGTGTTTGGAAAAAAAATTGAATCAATCAAGAAAACCATGTTTATTTAATAGTGCAAAGAACATAATAATGGGAACTTAAAACAAGAATAAAAATAATTATTGGAAAAAATTTACTTGATTGGTGTTAATGTTGGCTATGATTTAGACGATGATTTTTTTTATAAAAAAAATGTCTTTGTAATCAATTTATTTGATTTGTGTTTGTGATGGTTGATTGTGATAGAGATGAGAGTAGAGATGCACGTTTGGGGAATGGGGATGGATATAGATCCCCCCATCCCCATTCCCATCCCCATCCCCACTTCCCAGACCCTTTCCCCATCTCTCCCCCATCCCTCACCCCCCACCCCCCCCATTTCCCCATTTAGGGAAAATGGGGATGGGGGATTTTGGGGAGACCTATATCCATCCCCATCCCCAATTCCCCAATTTTCCCGTTTTTCCCCGTTCTTCCCCATTTCCCCAATTTCCCCCGTTCCCCAATTTCTCCATTTGACTAAAAATTATAAATTAAACTAAAAAAAAAAACATTTCAATAAAATAAAAATAAAAAATTAAAGAGTAAATGTGTATATATACTTAGGGAGTTAGAGTTTTCAAAGAATAAAAAAAAAATATTATAATTATATTTATATATGTTTGGGGGAAATGGGGATGGGAGACCTCTCCCCCATCCCCATCCCCATCTCAATATAATTGTGGGGGAAATGGGGAAATGGGGATGGGGAGGGGTCCCCCCATCCCCATCCCCATTTCAATTTGGGGATGATTTTCATCCCCATCCCTCCCCATTTCCCCATTTTTCCCCAAAAAAAAATTCCCCAAATGGGGATGGGGACGGGGACGCGGGGAATTGGGGCCCCGGGGAAAAATGTGCATCTCTAGATGAGAGTTTGATGGTAATGTTGAATAGGAAGATGTTGAAGAAGATGTAGAACTTGAAAATGAAGTTTGGATGTAGTTTTTTATTTTATTATTATTATTTTAATGTTGAAGATGAAGTTGAGACTTGAGATGGGGATAGATTTTTTATTCTATATCTTAAATAAATAAATAATAAATAATAAATATATATATATATATATATATATATATATATATATATATATTTGGATGATGTACTAAGGGTAAATTTATTTTTTCATAGATTTGGTTGGTCAACCGTTAACTTTAACGGTTTAACTTTAAAACTATGATATGTTTATATTGAATTTACGAAATTTAGTTATATTAACCCTTTTTTTTATTATCTAAAGACTGAAAAGTTATAAATTTTATTGAAGACCATATGATTTTGTTGAAGGCTTGTTTGCGAGGTCGGGTAAATGGAATGAAAATTTAGTTAAACAGTACTTCATAATTCATACCAAAGGAAACTTATGCCATTTTAAGTAGTTTTTCTCTTATAGCTCTCAGATATCTCATTTTCTGTGGCTAAATGGTCCTGATTTTTAATTGTCCAACTGTTTGGACTCTTTTAATTGATTGACTTTGTAAGCTGATGCTGATTTGTTGTCTTTTTGCTTCTATTTATAGTGAATGATTATCTTTCTTTCAAAAAGAAAAAAAAAAAAAAAAAACGTAAGAATAATTAAACTATAAGTCACTAGAAGGGAAAGATTATCATAATTTTGAACAAATCAAGACTACAAGTCTACTACTAAATAAGTTTAAAAAAAAATTGCGCATCGAATAATTAGACATGTGTTATTTACCAGGTCGCTGGCAACAATCCAGGTGAAACAAGTCAATATCTCTCAACCGTTAACTTTTAAGTGATACTGATATGGCAGATAAATGACCGAAAGAAGTGGTTCATGCCCACTGTGAAGATTGCAACACGATAAATAGAAAAACTTGTGTGGTGTCCCCGTGTGTCACCGCCATGTGGTGAGATCGTTTGTCTAATGAAATTAAGGGGGGTGTATTGGTTCAAGATTTCATTAGACAATTTGGGGAAATAAAAGTCTGGTGGTATTGGATTGAGACTTTTTAACAAGTTAGATAAGTCTGGTGGTATTCGATCAAGACTTTTAAGATTTTTTTTAAAAGTCTATATTGTCTTGTGGTATTGGATCTATACTTTTAAGATTTTTTTAATAAGTCCATATTGTCTTGTGGTATTGGATCTAGACTTTCAAGAGGCAGCAAATAGTCTGGTGGTATTGGATTGAGATCAAGATTTTTTGGATTTCATGATAAAATGGATTTTCCAAACTTTTTAGTGATATGTATAAATAACTTTAACCCAAAATTGTCTTGCCATCTCTCTCAATACTTTCCAGACTTTTCTCTCTCGCTCAAAATCATCTTCAGCGTACTCAACCTCCTACGTACAATGAGGTTACATAGTTATCTATCCATCTACGTACAATGAGTGACTTTTATGACTATAAATACATAGTGCTATATTGAAGAGTTAAGAAATGGGAAGAGCGTACAATAGGTTGTTTGGCCGATGAAGGGCAGTGATGGTGGCAGCAAAGTCGACGGCGGCGGAGTCAGGTGGCGTGAGGAAAAGTGGGATCAGGAAAGTGGTGCCTGTGTTTCAAGAACCGGGCAAGTTTCTGAGATCAAATGAAGTGTAATGAAGCAGCCCACACTGGCGATGTCGCGTACGTTTGGAATACATTAGACTCAACAGCCTCCAGAATCCTGCAAATAGGAAGGAGTTATTTTGCGATGATAAGTTGAAGACTATATATTTTTGGTGAAAAGGGCTCAGTTGGATTCATAGAGATTGCCAGATTGTTGTCTCAACATTTTGTGAAATCTACTTGATGATCATTTATTGAAACCTGCTGGTGGTGCTTTGAGGGGTTATGAACTTATGACATTTCTATTAGTTGTTTATATATATATATATATATATATATATATATATATATATATATATATTTATTGTTTTAGATGATATGATATTGTGATATGGTATGCATATATGAATTTCTTTCGGAGAAAATATGGTATGGCTGTATAAAAAATAAAATAAAAAATAATACATGGTACTACATTGACTTATGAGTATCTAATTACAAAACTCAAGTTCACGTACTGAACTAGCTAAAGGTTATGTGTTGGTTGATGGTATTTTAAAATTTTATTACTTCTCTTTATAGCTTATATATGTTTATCATTCAATTTTTGTTGTTCAGTGACGGCTCTCAACAAGATTATAGAAAACTGGAACTTGGAGAGAAAATTGAATACTACAATCGACTCTTGAAAGTCCATATTTATAAAAGTCCAAAAAATCTTGAAATAAAGTCTAGATAATCCTAATAGTCTATAAATAAAGTCCAAAGACTTTTTCAGAATCCTAAAAGTCTAGTCCAAATAATCATAATAATCCTAAAAGTATAATCCTAATTAACCTAATAATCCTAATAATCTTACAAATCCATAAAATCCTTGCACCCTAAAATTGTCTATTAAAATCCCAATCCAATATACCCCCTAAGTCATTTTAACGTATTTTTATTGGAAACATAAAACTTTTTATATGTGGCTCAGTTTCCTTGGATATGGTGAGACCGTCCCATATAAATTTTTCTCCACGATAAAAGTTCCAGATAAACTGTTTAAACACTTTGGAGACGTGTCAAGTTGGAACTCTAAATTTGAGCCAAAAAAAAAAAATAAAAAAAAAATCACGATTTGATTTACGTTTAGCAAATTGGGAATTTTTATCTTTATAGAAAAATGAAACCATCTTAGACACTACATTGAAAAAACATGTACCGATGTGTATGTATCATCACGATCATAATTCATAACTACAATAAAAATCGTAAACAAATATTCAAATGCCTAACACATTTGTTCTGTAACAGAACAATGACCATGTTTAAAAGGATTCACGTTTTTGTTCTTGAAATTGAAAAACGAAAAAGTGTTTGATCAAGATTTGAAGCTGAAGTAATGAATTCCGTAAAATTGATTATTTTTTCATGAAGTAACTATTTATTGCTAGATATCTCACGTTTATATTTTACCGGCATCCGATGTCACGATTGATAATTAGATGTATAGAGTAAGGGGTTGTTTGTTTTTTTCCACTAGAAGACTTATTGCCTCTTATATCTTAAATTAAGATAAATTATTTTGTTTGTTTTTCCAACTTATATCTTATTTTGAGATATATATGCCTTTAGAAAAAGTAAATTTTTTTTACTTTTATCTTATTAAAAAGGTTTTACAGTAAAGTTTTTTTTAGTAAATTTGTACAAATGTCAACAATTCATATATTTACTATTTTATCAACACATAATAAAACCCTAAAAACCAATTTTCCAAAAATTCCTAATTTTGAAGAAACCGTAACACAACCTAACCAAGTAAAGGGGGGCGATGGTGGCGCCGCCTCTTGGGACCGAAGGAGGCCGACCACCATCCTTCCATTCATTTTTTTTATTTTTTATTTTTTATTATCAATTTAAAAAATAAAAATTATTTTGTTACAAATATCAAAGGATATTGAAAGGTAATAAATGGAAAAAGTTAAAAATTTTACGAAAAAACAAACATATCATGTTATCTTAATTTGTAAGACTTATTCATATGTCTAACAAATTAAGGTCTTATATGACTTTAAATAATAAAAAAACAAACAGCCCCTAAGTAAGATAAGTCATCATTAATTTATATCCACTTAACCATCTCATACAGTTGATTGAGATACAAAACGTAAGATGTCTAGCATTAATGGTAGAAAACGTAAATTAATTTTCACCTTACAAGTCAAAACTCATCCCTAAATTATTATTTTTTGAACGGCTGAGAAAAAGAAGGCACACAAGGCCATGAACACAAGCGGAACACACGCCAAGAAGGCACCAATTACAAGTTACAACAGACACAAAACAACCCAACATTGCCTCAAAGCACCCCAACAAACCCGACTAAACGCACAAAAGGACAAACACACATAAACAAAAGCCACAACACCCAAGCCACCACCTGACTACAACAGCACAGAACCAATAACCTGGCTACAAATCTCCCCAAACGAATTTGTCTCCTTCCATCTTCGAACCCATCTTTGCGAGATTATCGCTCATCCCTAAATTATTATTACTATTTTTTTTTATATACCACATGCAGTTCGACGATTTAAATATGTGGCATTTGTTCGGCTAAATGAACACTCTTTGCCACTAAGGGTGTATTTAGTATGACTTTTCAAGTGAGCTTCTAGAGTATATATTTTTGTAGTAGAGTTTCTAATGAGTAGATCTTCTAACAAAAAAGGCTTTTGGTTGTGTAAATTACAAAAAAAGGTGTTAACAATGTATTTTTAGAAATAGTTTTTTGGTTGAGTGAATTACAAAAAAGATGTTGATAATATATTTATAATGAAAGAGTTATGGTGGAATATCTAAAATTTATAAAGGGTGGTTGAGACAATTCATATATTTTTAAAAAGCTTAAAAAAAAAATAAAAAAAATAAAAAACTTTTTGGAAAAGCCTAAATTTTGGGCTTCTCCAATTAGATATAAAATGACTTTTATAAAGGGTAATTGAGACAATTCATATATTAAAAAAGTTATTTTGAGTTTTGCCAAACAACTAAAAAAAACTTCAAAATAGCTTATAGCATTACAAAAACGCTTTTGATACTTTCAAAAGCCATACCAAACACACACTAAACCACATTGGGATGTCCAAATTTAAAACCTTAAGAAATAAAAAATTAAGGGGTTGTTTGTTTTTTCCACTTAAAACTTAATGGGTCTGAATAATAATTATTAAGTTGTTTTGTTTTTTTTTTTTAAGTGGTCAAACAACTTAAAAATAACAAAAAACAACTTAAAATAAAAAGTAAAAAATCCTGACTTTTCACTTAATTGCAAGTCACTGAATTGCATTAAATGCAATCCAAAATCTTTTCTTCCGATATTATCCCCCATATATAACATCTTTTCAATTTCATCATAATTATATATGGTATAGAAATCTTTATTTTAATATATTAATTATTTTAAATAGTTTTAAAAATAAAAAAGATCCCTAATCACTTCTCATATTGGTGTTTGATATCAATACTTTATTATGATATTAGGGTGATGTATTTATATATTATTATTTTTTAGAGTGTTTTGTGTGACTTTTCCTGCTGCCCCTTTTATTTTTTGAAAAAAAAAAAAAAAAACTTTTCTTTTCTTAGTAAAAATGAAGTTTGTTTGTAATCGAAGAAGATGATCATGATCATATGTGTTCTATATAATTATTATTTTTTGATTGTTTTTATTCCATATTATATGTATAATTGTTTAACATGGGTATAAATGTAAAATTACTTATTTTCAGACAATTTTACTTTTAAAAAACAAACGTGTTGATAATACATTCAGATGTGAGGAAGAAAAAAAAACATGTCATTCAAGTTTAGATTTCAATCCCTATTCAGTCTTCAGAAAAATTCAGGACTGTTCAGTCTTCAAACAAAAAAACAAACGACCCCTGAGTGTGGTTTCTTTGATAATAATAATAAAGTAATATTAGGCTTCCCAAATTGATGTGGCACGTGAGTTGTCAATATCACATCACTCACCACATAATCTCATAATTCACAAGATGTTGACAACTCATGTACTACATCAATTTGGGAAAGATTTTGGAAAAAAATTTGGGAAGTCTAGCATTACTCATAATATTAGAGTAATATTAGGTGTCCCGAATTCCTTCCAAATGATATGGCAGGCGAGGTGTCAATCACATCACTCACCATATAATCTCATTATTTATAAAATGTTGACATCTCACGTGCCATATCATTTTGGAAGAATTTGAGAAAATAAAAATTTGGGACACATAACATTAGTGCATTTTTCATGATAATAATTTAAGGGTGATAAAATATGGGATTTTTTAATTAGTCCCTATGTAATTATGAAACGTTAGATTTTTACTTATCTTTGCATTTTTCGTCAAATTAGTCCTTACACTTGTAAAAATTGCTCAAATTTAGAACCTTCAAGCAATTTTTGACGGCCAATAGTCATATATTCATCAAAAAGTCTATTTTTCCGTTGGATTGGAATTAACCAATATATATAAACTAAAAGAAGACTAAAAAAAAGCTTAGGTATGGAAGATTGACGGTTGAAATCAAATAATAATAAATAAATAAAAACAGAAAAAAAATAAAAATTCCTTGTCTCCATCAATGGAGATCAAGATCTCCACCATTTTTTTCATTTTAATTTTTTAACTTACTTTTTTAAAATCGATCTCTACCATCCATCTCAAAAGATGGATGGTAGAGAGCCATCTATCTAATTATGAGCATGTGATAAGACTAAAATACCTCTAGAATTGTTACGTTTGACCAATGTTTGATTAATGAAAGGACCTAAATGAGCTATTTTTACAAATGTAATGAATAATTGATGTTTCCCAATTACCCAAGGACTAAATTGACACCCACTCTATAATATAATTTTTTAAAATTTTTTTTTAATGGAATATTGTTGTCTTTTTAAAATATTCATATGGAATTATATGAAACTTTAGAAACAACTTACTAATATCATCTCATATGCTACGAGAATCATATATGATTGGATATTCATTTCATATTGATATATGGCATGATATTATTCAGTAGGACATATGGATGTTTTGATGCATTTTTCCAACAATATAATTTTGTAGCACATCACCTCTTAGCAGTGCACATTCCTTCTTAAATTGTAATACTTAAAAAAAACCAATATAATTTTGTATATTTTTATATATATATAAAAAATAACTAGAGAAAAAAAAGAGTAAAACAAGTGTAGTAAAGATGACATATCCCCACTTAGCTCAAATGGTGTACACCTTCACATCCCTATTAGTGGTGAGAGTTCAAGTTCCACCGTGCACATTTTATAAGCATGTGTGAAGAGTATATGAGTCTCGCGTAGCACATTTCATGTAGACAATTTTATCACTGATATAATGTGGGACAGTGGGAGTAGATTTGAAATTTGTAATGTAGTGCTTATTCTTAGCCGGGAAAGTATCATTTTCTCCCCCATGTTATGACCTATTAGACAATTTGTCCCCTGCATTTTCCTTAATAGCCAGTCTCCGCCTAAAACCAAATGTATTCGCCATATTTTCCTTTTCGTTTGCTTTTCCATCAAAAAAGTTAATTTTCACATTAAAAGACATTATTGCCTTTCAATAATTGTGAATAAATGGGTCTGAAAAAAAATATAATTAGAAAAATAAAAATTCTTAAATGGATATTTATCATCCATCTCAAAAGATAGATGACTGAGATTAAAGATAATTTACAAAGCAAAAAAAAAACAAAAAAAAAAAAAAACAAAAAAAAAAAAAAAAAGAACAAACAAAAGAGAAACAAAAAATGACGGTGGATATCCAGAGTGAATCTCCACCATTTATTTTATGAAGATGAATGGTAGAGATCCAATCATCTTTAATGAAGATAAACAAAAAAGATGAAAAAAAACAAAAAAACCAGAAGTTGAAAAGGATTCTTTTTTTCTTCAAAAAACCAAAAGAGATTCACAATCCAAGTTCAACAACATCGTCACCTATCAATATATCACCACATTCAATATCAATCCATAATCCACCCCAATTTAATTTTAAAATTCAAATTAAATTTGAAAAAAAATATAACATTCAACGACAATCACCAAAAACACACCACCATACCATCAGTTTTCCAGAAATCATCATCATCATCTCCAACCATCTACACCCTCAAATCCAACCCACCGTCACCTACTGTCAATTCCAAACCCAAACCCAAACCCAAACCCAAACTCAAACAGTCAAATCCAAACCCTAAAATCAACCACCAACACCAGCGACCACACTCACACCAACGAGCACCGATCTCCTTTCAATGGAAGAGATCATCACTCAATCTCACTGGTGAATAGGAGAAAAATAAGGTAGAGAGAAGATGAATCAGAGATCAACAATTGAGGAGATCGATGGAGACGTATTCACGAGAGATATGGATTCACGAAGAGAGAGCAAAAACGATAAATTTGATGTGAAGGGAGAGAGAGAAGACGTGGCGGCTAGGAGGAGATCAGCTCTCGTAGGGGGTGTAGGTCTGTGTGATTTCGGTGGGTGGCTTGGGTTTTGGTGTTTGTGTGGCTGTGGCGACGACTAGGGTTTTGGTGTTTGAGTGGTGGTGGTGTCTGGGTTTTGTGTGTTTGAGTTGTGGTGGATTAGGTTAGGGTTTGAGCGTATGAGATGATGGTGGAAGATGATGATGACGAAAATAGTCAATGAGAGTTTTAATGGAAACACTAACGGAATGGGGAAATATGGCGAATACATTTGATTTCAGGCGTCATAACGGCCATGAAGGGAAATGCAGGGGTATATTTACTAATAGGTCATAATATAGGAGGAAAATGATACTTTCCCTTCTTTGCCACTTTGGTGTGACCGTGTGAGATTTAAAAAATAAAATAAAAAATAAAAAAAAGAAAGAAAGAAAGTTGAGTTGCAAGAAAAGTCCATTTTATCATAAGGTTTTTGTTTCCCTCCAATCCAATTCACAAACCCGACTACCTATTTGTCCCTCTTATCTCCAACAACTCAATCCAATTAAAAATATCTCTTCTAAACTCTTCACTTTCAAGCCTCTCTACACATACATCTCCAATCCTCCAAATATCTCTTCATGGAAGCTTCTTGTTCTTTTCCGACCAAATGCGTCTCGCCGCCGATTCGATCCTTACCTCACCCTCTCTCCACTGCATACACAGTCTCAATCTCCCTCCACAAGACCCCTAATTTCGGGTCTTCCCTGCGATTCGTCCGCCGACGAAGCTCCTCCTGTCTCGCTTCCGGGTCGGATACTCTGATAGCCGGGTCGCGTGAGGTTGTCAGCAGGAAAGAAGAGGAAGTCGGCGACTTGAAATCTTGGATGCACAAGAACGGCCTCCCTCCTTGTAAAGTTGTTCTCAAAGACAAGCCTTCACATGACGATAAGCTCAGCCCTATACATTTCGTTGCCGCAAGCGAAGACCTTCAGGTTACCGTTTCTGTTTTGACTTTTTGTGAAGTGTTTCCGATTTTTTTTTTTTTTTTTCGAGTTCCGATTTTGAGATGTCAATGTTTCTTTTTTTTGGTCCTGAAGCAGGCGGGTGACGTGGCGTTCTCGGTACCGAATTCATTGGTGGTGACGCTTGAGAGAGTTTTGGGGAACGAGAGCATTGGTAAGGTGCATTGTTAATTGAATTGTGCATTTCTCTTAGTCAATCTTGTAAAATAATGTGTTGATGTTAGTTGTCATTAAATAATCAGCTCTAAATGTCTTCTATTTACATGAGATGAACTCTATAGAGCTGTTGTATGCAGTGTTTAGGACTTATGAGAATGAAAATTCAAAATTATGTAGCTTATGGTTATTTTGGGAATCGGGCATATTGATATATGTCAAATGGCGTATTTGCTTGAGAAGGATATCTGGGCTTGTGTCTGTAAGATGATGAGATTCTATTTGAAAATATATATTTTAGGAATAAGAAGGCTCGAATAAGGTTTATAATCTGATTTATTGGAGTGCTTTTTCATGCAGCGGAACTATTGACTACCAATAAACTGTCAGAATTGGCATGCTTAGCATTGTATCTAATGTATGAGAAGAAGGAAGGAAAAACATCGTTTTGGTATCCTTATATCAGAGAGCTCGATCGTCAGCGGGGGAGAGGTCAACTCGCTGTGGAATCTCCACTTCTATGGTCAGAGGCTGAATTGGCTTACCTGACAGGTAGCCCCACGAAGGTATTTTTGCTTGTTTGTTAGGCATTGAAAGATGGATGTTGGTGATTCGGCGTTAAAAGGTTCAAAAGGTTTTAAGATTACTTTCTGGTGTAATGACTCAGGCTGCAGTTCTTGAAAGGGCTGAAGGAATCAAAAGAGAGTATAATGAGCTTGACACTGTCTGGTTTATGGCTGGGTCTTTATTTCAGGTTATGCACTTGCATTTTGTTTAGTAACGCTAGAAAATAATGTTTTTTTTTTTCTCTTTTTTTGTTAACCTTAAGTGTTATTGCTTTAATTGTTAGTGATGGTGGTCATGTTTTGACATTGGTCGATTACTTTACATACATTTTGCAGCAATATCCATATGATATACCAACCGAGGCCTTTCCATTTGAGATTTTCAAGCAAGCTTTTGTTGCTGTTCAGTCTTGCGTGGTACATTTACAGGTAATTTGTTTGTTTAACTGGAAAATGTTGACCCCTCCCTTTTCCTTTAACCCTTGGAGTCATAAATGAATTAGTTGACAGTGATTCATATGCTTGTCTTTACATGTTAGAGGAACCTGTTTACCCTACATGTCATCTAAAATATACGCGAAGCCTAACGTCTTCATTTTATATCATTTTGAGGCTTCTTTGCCCATAGAATATGAAATCTGTATATTAGATAGGCTAATACTCAGCAACAGATGTTTGTATTCAGCCATTGTATGTAATGATAATCATACATGTAGCATCTTGTTAATCCATGAAGTTTGTTACTGCTGCCTTTAAGTAGGCATGAGAAGCCTAAAACTGCAATGCTTTTTTTTTTTTTTTTTAAATAAAAAAAAAATAAAAAAAATTCTGCTACGCCTGCACCACCTTGGAAGCCATTTTACCACCACTGTTTTTAACTGGCACCATTGCTTAATTCATATGGTTTTCTTGCTGTTTAATAGGTGGCAGTACGAGTGTACGACTGATGTGGTTACCTTATAAATGTTTACTTATTCATTTTGTTAATGGATTATCCAATACAGAAACAGAGCTGTTTGAGACTTTGAGTGATTGGACCTGTATATATTCCTGAATGCCCTGCACTTCTCAGTTGCTTGTAATATCCCGTGATATTTCATTATTTTGCCGCACTCAAATGATTATTGCCTCTTCCTTTTAACTCAGAAAGTCAGTTTGGCTCGGAGATTTGCTCTGGTTCCCCTCGGACCTCCGTTGCTAGCTTACTGTAGCAACTGTAAGGCAATGTTAACTGCTGTTGATGGTGCTGTTGAACTGGTGGTTGATCGTCCATACAAAGCTGGGGAATCCATTGTTGTCTGGTATAATATGTCTGCTTTATTGGCTACAATTTCAAGTTTTTTTTAGGTCCTTTTTAGGTAAAGAGGACTTGTCTTTTCGACTTTTTTTGTGGCAGTAGTACATTTCTATTGAAATATAAAGCTTGTAACTTATTCTTCAGGTGTGGCCCACAGCCTAATTCAAAATTGCTTATAAACTATGGTTTCGTCGATGAAGATAATTCATATGACCGTTTAGTGGTTGAGGTAAAATCTTTGTTTTTTTTTTTTTTTTTTTAAATTTTCATACTTGCAATTTTGCCTTTTCCAAGTCAATCATGTTGATATTTTTTGTACTTTATAATCCAGGCAGCTTTGAATACTGAGGATCCTCAATATCAGAATAAGAGAATGGTTGCCCAAAGAAATGGAAAGCTATCTATACAGGTTTTTCAAGTACGGGATTAAACTCTTCTACTACTTATGAAGGTTAATCTGTGTTTGTATATATATGTGAGTAATCTTGAATGAAATCCTTCTGTAGGTGTATAAGGGGAGGGAAAAAGAAGCTGTTGCAGATATGCTTCCTTATTTGCGATTGGGCTACGTTTCAGATACATCTGAAATGGAATCTGTCATTTCTTCTCAAGGTCCTATTTGTCTTGTAAGTTAATTGCTTTGAAGCCCCCGCATTTTTATTGGCCTAATTAAATCTGAATATCAGATTCTGTAATTTTTACTTAAACCTAAAATTCAAATTAAGAATGCTCAACATGAAAGTTAATGCTTCACATTGCTAACCTTGGTAGTTGTGCTACAAGGAAACAAATTTGCGGCTTTGTCCTTCCACCTCAGCCATTCTTTTTAATTGTGTAATAATTACTTGGGGCCAGGACTTGATCAATAGTGATTGATTTGGCTGTGCCTTTGTCTTACAGTTTTATAAAATTGAGTGATGTCAACTGTGTTGTTAAGTTTGTAATTCTTCAAAAAATGTGATAATTGATGCTAAATCTCTTGCGTTAAATGTTACATTTATATGAAAAATGAACCATTTTCAACTTCTTTGGATTTTATGCAATCTTACAGGTGAGCGCTTGTATGGAAAGAGCAATGTTAGACCAGCTTGCTGATTATTTTAAGATACGACTAGCTGGCTACCCAACTACCTTGGCTGAAGATGAGGCTTTGGTGATTATTTGCTCTATTGACTCTGTTGAAGATTAAATCCTAACCTATCACTGACTGGGTTCTAATCAGTATTTTTTTTTATGCTAGTTGGCAGATTCTAACTTGAACCCTAAGAAACGAGTTGCTACTCAGCTTGTTTGTTTGGAAAAGAAAATGCTAAATGCATGCCTGCAGGCAACAGTTGATTTGATAAACCAGTTACCTGACCACACTGTTTCTCCATGTCCAGCTCCTTATGCTCCTTTATTGAAATGAAGGCATGCCTCTATCTCTCTCTTATGCACACACTCGCATACTGCTGCATTTGTGTTGCTTTTATTCATGTTCGTGAGGTTTTATATAAAATTGGATGAACTTTCCACGGAATCCACCAATTTCTTAGTAGTCTTGCTAAATTGTGGAACTTATTTGCACTACTTCAGTGTATAAGTTCCAATTTCGAGAACATAAAACAGGTCAGTGGATTGAAATCTACAAACATTACGATAGTTCACTCTTTCATGAATCTGTTGTGCCTGATGATTGAAGCTAATAGATGACATGTATTTTGTATTTTTGTGTATTAGGATAGGACCTATTGCCATTTGTTTTTAGTTTAAGAAAGCATATTAGAAGTTAGAAAAACAACTATTTTGGAAACTAACAAACGTAGATGTCAACGCAAAGAAAAAACAATGGGAGAAAGTAACCGAAGATTCTAGAGCAGAGGCTGAGTATTTTCCTTTCCCATGGCTCAGAACCCATGTTTAAATTACTGTGTAAAGACTTGTCTGTCCCTGGAAGTCATTTTGCCCTTTCCCATGGCCTGGATGCAAAGTTTTCATCCCTTTATTGATAGTAGTCTTTTTCTAGAAGTCCACTTCTTGCTTTGATGAACTATCTATTTTTCTCCATTTATTGAATTGAATATGTTTTCTTGTTAACAGGTAGATTTAAGTTGGGTACTGCTTAGGAGCAACCATGGAAATTACTGGTCGTTTACCACTGGCTCTAGTAGGTCATAGAGAGATAATCGTGCTTCTTGTTCAATTGATAGAAGCTGTGTAACTCCATTTGTGTTACCGTGGTTGATGTAAAGTGAATAATAGGATTATCACCGTAATGAAAGGGATAAAAGGTCATCATGCTCTCTGTGGGATTGCACAAATCATTTGGCCATTCTTTGTAAATGTAGATCTGAATGACCACTGTTTACTGCAATTCTGTAATGTGTAATCTGTATTATAGAAAGTGTACCATTTGTTTCCATGAATTCATTTTGTCATTAGTTTGATTCAATTTGTATCAATTCACAGTACTGTATGTTCAGATAATTGAGCCTGCGATTGATGAGATTTGAATTTCCAGTTTTGGTTGCTTGAATTACAGGTCTTCATTACCCCCGAATTTCAAGTCGTTAAAAAAACGAGCAAGGACATTATTCTAGCATGTGAAGGCATGCAATCTTTTCTCACCATTGGAAAGCCATATAAATGGCTTACTGTCAACCTTTTCAAGCATGGTTTTTTGGCAACTTTGGTTTTTTTTTTTTGTTTTTTTTTTTTTTTTGTTCAGCCAGTAAAATGCAACAGCTTGAACAGAACAAGGTATTATAATCGTTGTCATTGTTTGTATAATTGAGTACATGAGGTTTGATAAAAATGGCTGTTTTAACTCTTACCTAGTCAGAAAACGAAAGATGAGGAAAATTTCCAGTATTCACCTATCAAAACTTTTACAAGGGGAAAAGGATCATAAATGTAGTTTAGTTCTCCACATTTCTTTAATGACCTTCCTTGGCTGAGGATTATCAGGTCCTCTGTCCCGCTGTCCAGATGTAAAATACAAATGTCCATCCCAAAAACCGGCTAGTGTGGTTTTCACACGGAATGGAAGCTTCCCGATCACTGACCATGTCTGTATTTGACAAAAAAGAAAAAAAAAAGAATGAGGTTCCAATTGTTTTCATAGATTAATCAGAAATTTTATAATAGACTAAAATTATAAGGAATAACAAAATAAAACATGTTTGAAACGGTTATGGTTTTGCTTTTCTTGAGCAGATAACATCGAATATGACGTACAAGGAGAACATACTAAACTTATTAGCATGTTAGTCAAATCCTCGATGCAAATGAAAAGCTAAGAGAAATAAAAAGTAATTATCAAATATCAGAATTAACAAGTAAGAAATAGTAAGTGCAATGAATGATTTTCCTTCCAGGAGGACAATACAATCTATAGTATGTTGTAGGCTTGCAGCATATATGAATATAAAGAGAGTTAATGATATACCGCCAATACAAGAAAAGATTAAAGAAGAAGTGACTGCAAACATGACTACATAAGAGCTAACAATTGATGAGAAGAGCAGGAAAAGTCTGCAGCCAATACAATATTTCAGACAGCTAAACCAAGAAGGAGCTATTGATCTGCTCTAGAAATCTGGAAAAAATTAATAGATGTTGAAAGGGCCAAAAGAACACAAGGACGGATGCAAAATATTTGTGCAGAGACGAGAAGATACACAGAATGGCAAACAATTTCACATAAGAGATGTCCCTAGATAAACTTCAAATGACTGGGGGGACCTTTATTGGCCGAGCAGACACTTAAAACAGAATACACACACACCACAAGTAAATAAATAAAAAGATTAAATATTGCATACTAGGAAACTCCTAGTAACAGGGGAATATGATTACCAGTGAGTCTAAATCAAATTTGAACACCTCCCCAACCAGGATCATCCTTTTCGTCACTGGGTTCTTTTCTGTTGTACCTCCGGTTATAATAATTGAATTATTGACAATTACCCAAGCACACTCTATATGAGAGTTCGGTTTTGGCATTGGAGGCAATACTTTCCACTTCATTTCATCATCCAACATATAAACATCGCTGTAAACTACCTGAAACAAAAAAGAAATCAATCCCATAATTAGGTAAACAAATGGCATACATGAGATCAAAAGGTACATGTAATGTTCATACATACAAGTATATTACATGTGAACAAATGACACGTTCTAAGTTCATCATGCAAAAATAAGTATGTCAACCAATACTGCAGACAAGTTTACAATGTAAGAAACATGCTATATTCATAAAAATCACAACATATCGAAAACCATTCCAAGCACAATACTCTTTAACTAAAACACATTGATGATCTGACATACCTCATGTCTGCGTGAGCATTTGAAAATTGGTGACCCAGGTTTGGCCATAAAATCACCCTCTTGACCACCAATAACAAAAAGCCGATCATTAATTACAACACAAGCCCTGTTAGAAAAAATTGACCGTCATGAAAAAAAAACAAAGAATGTAGGAATTTAAGTTGTTTGAGTTGACTGAAAAAATATATATATATATTTTTCATGCAAGTTGAATTTCTAATCCTCCATATAAAAATAATGGAGGATAAATATACAAGGGAAGGCGACAAACCTATGTGGTCCGCCACGAGGAATAGGAATTTCAGTCCTCCACTTTTCCTCCAATGCTTTGCCATTCTTTACTGCAATACTCCAGTGTTCCAATCCAGGCGTGTGGCGGTTTTGTCTGCTGCCACCCATCACATGAAGCCGCCCTCTCCATAATTGAGTTGCTGGAGCATACCTGAAAATTCTCATGTTAAATTATTTCATCTGTTTGACATAACATTCAGCTGCTGATAGACCAATGTCAGAGCTTCATGTGAAAGCTTAATCTAGTATGTCAGTTAACACAAGTCCAGGGTTGCCTTTTCCAATTCTCACTAGTACATTTGTTTGCACATTAAGAAGTCAATCCAATTAAGTTACTGTAATTCTTGTAGCTTCTACAGCTGCAAACATATGCTTGCACAAACTAAAGCTAGACCGATAAATGAGTTCTGTGCTGCTGCAGCTGCTGCAGTCAAAGCTATAGCACAGCAAGTATACACTCGAAAGGCTAAAAATACAGTCATGTAAGAGAAAAAATCTTATGCAATTTTTATTATATCTCAAGAAAACAATCAACATATCTTAACAGACACACAACAAAGACACATGGACAAAATTAGATTCAAATTAAACATAAAACAAACCTTATAATTAGCATTTGAAAACTTTGACAATGTCAAAGTCAGCAACCAAGTGTGTTTCTAAGGAGAATGGTAATAAAACTGTAGCATGATTCGCTCGTATTTATATACCTGGGAGATGGTAATGGGGGAAAGCTATGCCATTTCCTCGTCTCTGTGTCAAGAACAAATGCATGAGCAATAGGCCCTCTGCATTGGGGGCCATGTTGTCCTGAGACCACATATATGTATCTCCCATCGCTTACCACTCCTAAATGCGAATTCGCCATCTCTTTCGGTGTATCAAACCTCTCTATCCATTTATTCTCTGTGAAGTTGTATACGTCTACATGAGAATGCACCTAGAAGACAGAAATGAAATAACACAGAAATCACACCGAGTTGTTTGATTGAAAAGCTTCCATCAAGTCAAATATAAGAACAATGTCAATGAATCCTCTAGTACAAATGATTCAAAATATGGAAAGAAAAAAAAAACGTGAATTACATAGAGTTGGAAACAAAATGCTCACATAATCAATAGTGCCATATCCTGAAAAGACATAGAAAAGATTCTTAATCTGAATTGCTGCTCCATCAAGACGAGGCACCGGCGCTGATGGCATTTGCTCCCATTCTAATTCTGGTGCTGATAAATCAGCAAAAGTTCCTGATAAGAGTCTCTCGCGAGCCCGGTCATTGTCTTTATAATCTTTCAAAGCCACCGGTTCTTTCTACAATCAGGAGATTCATCTTTAATTTAGCAATGACAAATTTCAATAGAAGCAGTAGATAGTTGAAGAAAAAATTTACAGAGTCATGAACTAAAATACAATACATTACTTGGATAAAAGGAAAAGTTTTACTGGGTATAGCAATAAAATGATTCAGAGGAACAACTTTACTAATATCAAAACAAAAAAATTGAAAAGATGATAAATTAATTGAAACTCAAAACTATATACTACATTTGAACAGAGACAAAAGGCAATGAAGGAGGAAGAGAAAGCGAACCAGATAAATTTCGGTAGTGTTAACGTGGGGTGGTGTAACTACGATCCCAGATTTCTCAAGAGCCCAATTCGATGTGACTGATAAATAAGCAGAAACAGAAGAGGAAGAAGAAGAAGAAAAGGCCCACATGAAATCTACAACGAGGGCAGCTCCAAAAAGACCCACACAAGATAAAAGCATGACTGTTTTGGTGTATGTGTGTTTGTGATTGTTGTTGTTGTGAGCAAGTCTCGCCATTTTTACGCGGATTGATGAGACCAGACATGGCTTTCTTCTTCGTTTTATATACGTATCAAAAATAAAGATAGAAAGAGAGTGCCTGAAGAAGAAGAAAATCGACAGAGAGAAATTTTGAGAGGAGCAAAAGAGTTGGGCGCCAATGGTTTTTATTCACTTCCGCGGATTTGTACACTCAAAATTGTTTTTATATTTTCCTTTTTTAGTGGGCCACCGACATAGATCCATTAATATAATCCAAATCCAATTGAAAAATCTAGTTGATGGGCCTTCTTTTTTCTAATAGGCTTCATAAAGGTCAATCTATTTAAGCCCACAATTATTGTACATTTCTGATTTTTTTTCCTTAAGAAATCTGATACCGAATGGGTAAGGGTTTGCGGGGACTTTGGAAATCAAAATGACTTAAGACTGATCAGTGTTATGCATGTAGATATCATTTGGCCGGTCATATCCTTTCTCTCAGCAAGTAAGTGTTATGCGACTATGCGAGTATATATCTTTCATCAGGTTAACCCTTTCTCTCGACAGGTCAATGTTGTGTCAATAGATATCTCTTGACAGGTTCCAATGGTCCCCTAATCCATCTCGTGTCAATTTTTTTTTAATTAAAAAATAAATAATAATTTTTTAAAATTTTAATAAACATAAAAAAAAATTGAAAGAATAAACATAATTTGAATTTTTTTTTTACCATTTATCAATTATCATCTACTCAAGATCAAACAGACTTGGGTAACTTGAAGCCGGTATTAATGGGCCTAAATGGAGGCCCATAAAAGGCCCAATAAGCGACAGTGACGCAAACATAGAACGGATTCGGGCGTGTGGTGGTAATGATAGTAGTAGTAGTAATAGTGATTTTCTGATTTTTCTCTCATTTTCAGTTGTTAGCTTCTTCTCTCGTTGTTTAGATCTCTCTCCCCAACTGCGCCTCGTTGCTTTTGACCACAAACCTCGCCGATCGACCTCCCATCTTGTGAGTTTCTCTCCTCCTTCTTTTCATTTTTTCTTCTCTTCGATTCTTCGATCTGTTCTTCGTTAGGGTTTGTTTCTCTACCGGTTTCTTATTTCATCTTAATAAAGTGACATTTTTTATACGAGAAAGCGTTTTGTTATTTATATGTGAATGTTGGGTGTATTTTTTTTTGTTCTTCTTTAGCTTGTAGCTATGGTTTGTGTAGTGTATGTTGATCTTTTTGAAATTGATATTGTTATGGAATTCATTAGTTTTGATTTGAATGTAAATCTCTCATGTGTTCTATTGCTTTGATACTGATTAGGAGTTTAATTATTGGAACCAATTGTGAGACAGGAGTGGTTATGTAAGATTTAATGATATATCGCAAATATTGGACTTTGGATTACTAATTCATGCGACTCATTTATGGTCTTGAGAATATATGTTTAATTTAGCTCTACAATCTGGAATCAGAATCTTGAAATATTTTTTGGCCATATTTAGTGGACTGAGAATGACAAAAGAGTCCAAACTTGTGTACGCCCAACTTGGATGAGGCTAATGCATATGAATGATGTGTATGTTTTAGTTTTTAATTAAATATGAAGTTTTTTAAGAGTGCATATGTGTTACCCAGTTATCTAAAATTGTTATCTTGTGGATTCTGCACAGTGAATTCATTAGCTATTTGCTGAAATGGCTGGAGGAGGAGTTATCCACCAGCTCCTGAGGAGGAAACTTCAATCTCAGTCTGCTGTAAGAATCTTTTATCCCATTTCTGCATTATCTATAATGTTCTATTGTCATAGACATCCTCTCCAGGAAAAAAAAATATTTTAGTGTCAAGAAACCAACTTGTTGCACTTGGCAGCATTTGTGGAGTTCTTGAGAAAGGGTTTACAATACCAAGTCTGTGTTGGGTCTAAAAATTTCAGAGATAGATGCCCATAGAGAAGCTAAATAATAAGCTTTATCCAATAAAAACTTGTCCTCTTTAACATGCTCAAAAATTCTTCTATTCCTTTCTTACCAAATAACCCACAAAACAACAAAAAATTCCACAATATCAAAGGACCATAGCTTTCTTTCCTCCCCCAAAAGCTTTAAGATCTTCCAAATAGAAAGAGACCATAGACGAAGGAGCAGCCCACTTCAAACCCACCACTGAAAACAACTTACTCCATAACTTTACAGCTACCGGACGATGGAGAAAAAGGTGATTCTAATTTTCTTCAAAATTCTTGCTCATAACACACCAAGAGGGAAGAAGACTTTTTAGGATATATCTTCGGAATAACATTACAAGTATCTATTTTACCGTGAACTAGCATCCATCTCAAAATTTTGATTTTGTTAGGAACTTTTGACTTGCAATATTTGGTAATATTTTATATTTACACATATTTCTCATGTCTAATTTTTAAATTCAATATTTGTATCTTCTAATTTGAAAAATGAATGACATCTTGTTTAAATGTTGGAGATAGTTTCTGGCCATGTAGGGTATGGCAACGTGGCATTGTATTGCGTCTTTATTCTTTGCAATTCAGTAGACTCCATAATATACCATATTACCATGGTTGTTTTACCTAATAGTTAACGTATGTGTTCTTGCAGGGAATTCCTACTTTATCATTTTTTACTTCAAAGAAAGTTAATGGAGATGCTGAGTCTGTTGGTACAAAGTCTCTAAGGGCATTTGCACTCCTTGGAGCTGGTGTTTCAGGGTTACTGGGTTTTGCAACAGTGGCATCTGCAGATGAAGCTGAACATGGCTTGGCATGTCCAAGCTATCCTTGGCCTCACAAAGGCATCCTCAGTTCATACGACCATTCTTCGTGAGTTTCATAATTTCTTTTTATAACTTGTAGTTTTTGTTATGTAGCTTGCATATTAACTTGACTGAAAAAAGTGTGATTCTAAATTTCTAATGTTATGGGAGTATGGGACCATATTCAGTTTCATATTATTGTTTAGTTGAATATGGAGCTTTACCTTCGAACAAGTCTTGTATCTTTATGCTTAAGCTCCAACATATTGTCCCACATTCTGTTTAGCCTTTACCCTTTTCCTTGCAGTGCATGTACTAGTTCAAACATTTTTTTGAGACTGATTTGTTGAGACAGTATTAATTGCATGGCACTATTTATACACTTCTTTAACTTTGCTCCATATTATGGTTGAAAGAGAAACATTCTTCCTTTTTCTTATTTGAAGGATGGATGTTGTGCATCCATCAATGATTATGATTGGGAAGCAGTTCTGCCCTTTAAACCTATCTATTTAAATTCTTTCATTGTAAAACTTTGATATAAATTTGTTGCATCTATGTAAATACTATTTATGGCAAATTTATTCTTAACCTTGATATTAATTTTGAATGTTCAGGATCCGTCGTGGTCACCAGGTGTACCAGCAAGTATGTGCATCCTGCCATTCTATGTCACTATTATCATACCGTGATTTGGTGGGTGTTGCATACACAGAGGAAGAGACAAAGGCAATGGCAGCTGAGATTGAGGTCGTAGATGGACCTAATGATGAGGGTGAGATGTTCACCCGTCCTGGTAAACTCAGTGACCGTTTTCCTCAGCCATATGGCAATGAACAGGCTGCTAGATTTGCTAATGGAGGAGCATATCCTCCAGATCTTAGTCTTATTACCAAAGTAATTACTGTCTTCCAGTCTATATCATTAGAAGCTGTATTTATCTATCTTTGAAAATCTCACACTTTGTGCTTTCAGGCTCGTCACGATGGTCAGAATTATGTGTTCGCTCTCTTAACTGGTTACCGTGATCCTCCTGCTGGTGTTTCGGTAATTTCTACCTCAGTATTTGCTGCATTCACATCTAACATACATCATTTGCCTTTATTAATGGTTTTATGAAAGTATCCATTTGTTAAAGTGCAGGATCCCGCATGTTTTTATGTGCGGGATTCCGGTTCTTTAACGTTAGAGAACCACCGGTTTTTTGTCTTCTAGTAGTTCTATAACGTTAGAGAATGGGGATTTCGCACGTAAAAACGTGTGGGATCACACACCTGAAAAAGCCTATTTTATTGTAAAAGTACAAGGGGAACAAAAGCAAAAGAAAGTTTTGAAGCTGGCGTGAATTTATTGCGTTTACTTTTGGTGTTTGTTGAACTGTTTCTTTGTCACTTGGTCGTATCTTTTATAATATCCCCTTTTGATGTTATGGGCTTGGGTGTCTCAGTCTTGTTGTCTCGCTGATGGTTTCCAGATCACTCCCCTATCTGATTATCTGATAGGGAGTTACTTCTTATATAAGTTCTTTATTTTACTTCTTAATGGGTAAAGGTTATGTTTTCTGTCCAGTTAAATGTAATTTTATGATAAAATGTAGGAAAAAAGGTTGATAATTGTTTCACTCCCTAACCAGAAATGTTCTTAAATGCTACTGTAGATCCGAGAGGGATTGCACTACAATCCTTACTTCCCAGGTGGAGCCATTGCTATGCCTAAAATGCTTATTGATGGAGCTATGGAGTATGAAGATGGTACCCCTGCAACAGAAGCTCAGGTTGGTTTTCCTTCTAAAATTTAGTGCTCAAGTGTGAGAAGAGAGTCCCAGCTATATGTTGTAGGTTTGATGATTGCTGTGGTGCAAAGCTCAATCTTTATTTTTGGTTTTGGTGCAGATGGGAAAAGATGTTGTGACGTTTTTATCATGGGCAGCAGAGCCAGAAATGGAAGAGAGGAAACTGGTATGTTTGTTTCTAAATTATGTTTAAAATTTATTAATATCATTTAATGTTGACTCTATTCTAACATTATGTGCATTCAAATGCAGATGGGTTTTAAATGGATATTTGTACTGTCATTGGCATTACTTCAAGCTGCTTATTACCGGCGCTTGAGGTGGTCAGTCCTCAAATCTCGCAAGCTGGTCCTTGATGTCGTGAACTAGCTGCCCTTTGGTTTCCCTTACTTTCATGTTTCTCAGAGGTTTTGATTTGGAAATAATTGCTTAATCAGATGATCTAGGTATCCGCCATGTTAAATTGGCGAATCAATTTTTATTGGCAATGGAGTCATCAAAAGAATCTTTATATATATTTTTTTTTGTTTTTTCAAGTTGAGGAAGAAATAAGCTACTCCATACACATGATACGTTATTTTTTGTTAGATTTCTCTTCGAGTGCTATATTTTCCTGGCTTAATTATTATTCTTACAAGTCGAAATTTGTTGTTTATGTTACTGGAATTGCGAATGCAATCCTTGAGACAAAAACGGAAACAATGGAGAATGAACATTGTTCAATGTAATCTTATTTGGGAGAAGTTTCCTTTGTCCTCTTTGTGGGCTGATAAAATCAGCTTTGGACTTGGTATTACCAAGTTTATGGGTGTTATGCCCCACCTGAGGGAAATTAAATAAAAATGCTTAAATTCATCAATGATTTTAAACATGTTTATTGTGCTTGATTAATCCATGCTTAGTTTATGTGTTTATATAAGGACAAGTTGGGGTTTAGGTTGTTAAGTTGGTTCCCAATTGATTTCCTATTGACACTGTTCGTGTTCATTTTCCCATAATCTTGTAAATATATTAGGGTGGATATGGATGTACGATTCGAGATAGGGTGGATATGGATTTACGATTCGAGATAAATTAAACCGAACTTAAAATACGTGTTAGAGTCGAGTCACCTTGTTTAGAGTCTTTAGGTAAGTCAATTAGATAAAAAAAAAAAATGAAAACTGAATTTATGTTAGTCAAATACGATTTAAATCGAATCGGATTAATCAAGTATTATATATAACGAGGATTTTTTACGATGTACACTTTAAGCACCTTTGATGAAATTTAATGGGATATATTGAATCGATGTGATTTTTTGTATAGATGATAAAAACATTGAAATACATTTGTGGAAAAAGTTGAAAAAATTTCGGGTACAAGAACTAATTTTTTCCGACTTTTTTTGAAGATAAAACATTTAAAAATATGGAAATATAAGAAAAATTAGTTCTCAAATCCAAAAAAATTTCAACTTTTGATCAAATGTGTATTTGAATTTTCTTATGATGCATACAAAAAATCTCATCGAAAAACATTCAATTATATGCAATTTCATTAAAGATACTCATTGTATTAAAATAGAAGTGTGTTCATTCAATTACATATGTAATTGACATAAGTTTAAGAATTGGAAAAAGCTAAAAAAAAAAATAACTCATTTATTTTTCAAGATACAACAAAGTGTGCATTAATCCATTTTTTTTTTTTAAGTTTTTCAAATTACATAAATTGGGTTTTTTTAGGGAGGATTTGAACCCGCAACCTCGTGTATAGGTGTGAGGAGTTTTACCACCGAACCAACCTCGTTTCTTTCGCGTTTATGGCACACAGTTAAGAGGTGCCCTTTACAAATTTATCCAATTAAAAAAAATGTGGACTTGACCAAAGACTTTACTGGCTTTTTATTTTTCTCTTCGGTCTCCCCCGTCCCCACTTCCCCACTTTTCATCATTCACCAAAGGTACAACGAAAGAGTAGGAAAAAAAAGAAGCAAAGATTCCAGCTTTGACAATGATGAACGTTGATGACCCACAATGTTTTATTCACATGGAGTAAGGAGCCAAGAAAGTGAATCGAAGAAAGTCATAGGAAAGAGGTAATAAAGTTGGTGGAAGAGTTCTTGTAGTTTGGCAGAAATTAAACGATTTTGATACTAGTTATTTAATGATACAAATTGTTTAGTGTTACATCCCATCCATCTACTCTCACATACACAAAGTAACTTTTAAGTGTGGGATTTCGATTCCACAATGCCGTGGAATCAAATTCGGCACTTCCACAATATTGTATAATATTCCATCCGATCCGATAAATATAATATCCAAACTCGGATTGGATTTAAGGGTTATACTTTTGAATCCAATCTGATCCAGATCCGATCGGATATGGACAAAACCTAAATCCATACAATATTGAAACAATGTATCAAAAAACATGTATTGAAACTCAACATCACAACAAATTAATTTGCAATTGCTTATCCAAACTTCATCCTTGTTCCCCTACCTTCCTTTTTTTTTTTTTTTTTTTTTTTTTTAAGGTTAAGACTCGAACCCGTAACTTTGTGGTGTAGTTGTGAGTAGTTTTACCATCGAATTAATCTCATCTCGTCCACCGTTAAGACACATATTAAATCCAATTATAAAAAAAATGTGGACTCCACCAAAATCTTTACTGTCTTTTTATTTTTCTCTTCGGTCTCCCCCACTTCCCACTTTGACAATGATGAACGTTGATGACCCACAATGTTTTATTCACATGAAGGAAGGAGCCAAGAAAGTGATTTGAAGATTTTTTGGTTCCCGGAAAGTCACAGGAAAGAGGCAAGAAAGTTTGTGGAAGAGTTCTTGTAATTGGGCAGAAATTAAACGATTTTGATACTGGTTGTTTAACGATACAAATTGTTTAGTGTTACATCCCATCCATCTACTCTCTAATCTCCTGTACTGAGTCCTGCAATTTTTTGCTGCTCAAATTTAGTCTTGCAATTCGTGTCCATGGGGAATTTATCATCAACTGCTTCTTCCACCACCACCCATGGAAAAAAGTATGAGGTCTTCCTCAGTTTCAGAGGTGAAGACACCCGGGATGGTTTCACTAGTCATCTTTTTGATGCTTTGCGCCGAAAACAAATCGAAACCTTCATTGATAACCGACTTATAAGAGGGGATGAAATTTCACAGGCTCTTTTAAGAGCTATTGGAGAATCAAAGATTGCGGTGGTCATTTTCTCGAAAGACTATGCTTCTTCAAAATGGTGCTTACGTGAGCTTACAGAGATTATGAAGTACAAGAAATTGAATAAACAAACTGTCATACCTGTATTCTACGATATTGATCCATCCGATGTGCGGAAGCAAATTGGGAGCTTCAAGGATTCATTTGCTAAGCATGAAAATGAATTACAAGAAGAGGTGCAGAAATGGAGAGAAGCTTTGACTGAAGCATCCAGTATATCTGGATGGGATTCCTCTGTATTAAGGTAAATCTAATTCTTTACTTTATCCATTTAGAAAATTAGAAGTCCAGAGAATAAGAAAATAAGAGACCTTTTCTGATCACCTCATCTTTCTTTTTGAAGGAGTGGATCTAAATTCATATTTTAATAGTTCTTGTTAAATATTATTTCATTTTTCCTTTTTCAAAACTGAGACCAATTAAGTTGTTAATAAAGATAATGTTGTCACAAATAATTACAATTTGTTCTAAGTTCTAACTACAATTTGTTATAAATTATAGGAGTCGGTTCATATTAAAAATAATACGATGCAGTTGATGCTGGTGTCTTTTATCTCCAGTAATCTATGAAAACGGGGACAAAATATTTTTGTTATATTATTATACTACTGTGTCATGGATATTTCTTCTACTCATTACTGTTTGGTATTTTTATTTGGTAGGCCTGAGTCCACATTTGTCGGAGAAATTGTCAAAGACATTTGGAAGAAATTGAATAATATATCGGTCTCAAGTGATTTTCGAGGTTTAATTGGAATAGATAAACACATTGAGCAGGTTATATCGTTATTATGTCTTGGGGTCTCGGATTTTCGAATTGTAGGGATTTGGGGAATGGGAGGTATTGGTAAAACAACTGTTGCTGATGCTGTATTCCACCTAATTGCTTATCAATTTGAAAGTTTCCATTTCGTTCCATGTGTTAGAGAAACATCAGAAAGAAATGGTGGATTATTTCTTCTAAGGGATGAAATTCTTTCCAAACTATTAAATGAAGAAAATATAAAAGTGAGCAGTCCTAGTATTCCCCAATCAATTAAGAGTACGCTCTACCATAAAAAGGTTCTCATTGTTCTTGACGATGTGGATAATATTATAAAATTGGAAAGGTTAGTTGGAGGTCTTGATCGATTCGGTCCGGGAAGTAGAATCATACTAACTACCAGAGATAAACAAGTACTTCTTAATTCTAATTTGGAAGATCGTGACATTTATGAGATTTATGGATTGAACCATGATGAAGCTCTTCAGCTCTTTTGTAATAATGCCTTCAAACAGAACCAACCTACTGAAGATCTTATTGAACTCTCAAAAGAAATAGTAAATTATGCCAATGGCAACCCGTTGGCTCTTAAAGTGTTGGGTTCATCATTGTATCGAAAGAGCAAACGGGAGTGGGAAAGTGCAGTAGGGAAATTACAAAGAATTCTCAACCCTGAAATCCTTGATGTATTGAAAATTAGTTACGATGGATTGGATGATGATGAAAAGGATTTATTTCTAGACATAGCATGTTTGGGTGAAGTACTAAAATTAGATATCGAACCAAACTTATTATCTGATCGTGAGTTCTCGCTAAGAAACCTCAGTGACAAGTCATTAGTAACTATACCCCTGCTCCGTTTTGTAACAATGCATGATTTACTACGAGAAATGGGTAGGGAAATTATTCGTAAAGAATCTCCAAACAAGCCAGGCAATCGCAGCAGGTTGTGGAGAGAAGAAGATGTTCTTCGCACGCTGATGAATGATGAGGTGAATCTCTACTCTCTAATCATTTTATATTGATCTTACATTAATTTAGATGTCCCTCAAAATTTGATGAATCTGTTGAATACTACCGTTGCTGCAATTTAGTAATTATCTTTACTAGACTCGCTTTTCACTCAACACTACAAAATATCATTCACTCACTGTCACGAGAAAATCTTGGCTGGGACGGTCCCATACACATGGCTATGGGACTGTCCAATGAGAATGTGCCATATATACATTGAGAGTGTATGTGCAGAGTATGTGGTACACTTGTGGCACACTCTCATTGGACGGTCCCATGGCCACGTGTATGGGACCGTCCCAGCCAAGATTTTCTACTGTCACTGCACCTTGACTTCTTCTGTTTTCTTTCTCACACGTGACTGACACTCAATCTCTGCTATCTACTATATGCTCCACTCACTGATCGACTCTCAAAGTCTCAATCTTAATACACGTCTTCCACTCGATTGCTAAAAATGAAACCAGAAAAGTTGTTATTATAGGATTCCAAAAGTCAATTAAACATTCGTAAATATTCACTGCACCTTGACTTCTTCTGTGATCTCTTAAATTGGTAGATGATTTTTGTAGAAGAGGAAGTTTTGCTATAATTAATCTGCAAAATTCTTGAGGATTGCTTTTAGTACATTATTCTATAACTTATACTTTGTTTTTGGCTGTCAGGGGACTGATGCACTTCAAGGGATATTCCTAACTATAACAATGGATGTACATTTGAGTTCTCGAGTCTTTGAGAAGATGTGCAATCTTAAAACTCTCAAAATAAATTGGGGTCTGTACGATGCAGTGCATCTCCCCGATGGTCTAGATTATCTCCCTGATGAACTAAGATATCTCCATTGGGATTGTTATCCTTTGGAGGAATTGCCATCATGTTTTAATCCGGTGAATCTTGTTGAACTTGATCTTGCTCATAGCAGTATTAAGCAACTTTGGGATGGAAGGAAGGTATGATTTAACATTGAATTATATGTTTCATTGTTTTAATATATTTTGTATAGTTCACAGATTAACTAGCTAGTTACTTTTTCTAAACCTTTTACCATATTCTTCTGTTACAGTGTCTTCCCAAATTAAAGTGGCTGAACCTTTCTTTTTGTAAGCACCTCATCAGGATCCCAGATCTCTCAGACATCCCATCGGCTGAGCATATAAATCTTATAGATTGCATAAGCTTGCTTGAAATTCACTCATCAACCCAATGTTCGGGGAGATATCTAGATATACTTTTTCTTTATGGTTGCTCAAAACTGGAAAAATTGCCTCCTTTGTCAGGTTTAAGCTCTTTAACAGAACTAAATTTATATGACTGCAATCTAAGGGAAATTCCAGAAGATATTGGATATTTATCCTTATTGGAAGAGTTAGACCTCGGCGGAAATGGTTTTGAGAGTCTACCAAAAAGCATCAAGGAACTTTCTGAGTTAAGATCTTTGAGATTAAACAATTGTGGTATGCTTCGATCATTAACAGAGCTTCCATCAGGTCTATCATATTTGGAAGCAAAGAATTGCAAGCAGCTGATCCAATTTGAGCTCTACGCTGATGGCCGTGGATCTTTGAATTTGAATTTTGTGAAATGCCTAAAGCTTGATCAGAAAGCAGTCAGCAACGTCTTTCGAGAGTCACTGCTAAAAATGCAGCTTATGACGATAGAAGAAGAAGAAGGATGTTCAGTTGAAGCTCCTGATGAACGAGATGAAGAAGGAGTTCCAGTCGAAGAAGTTAAAGTCAGCATTTGTTTACCTGGAAGTGAAATTCCTGAATGGTTCCGCTATAAAAACGTTGGATCTTCCATAAATATTCCAGCGCTGGGGCTTCGACATGACTGTGGTAGCAATAGATACATCATGGGATTCGCAGTATGCACGGTTTTGGGGTTTGAGGAAAATCATGATGATTATCATGGTGATCTTCGTGTCGGTTATGATTTTCATATTGAAACCAGTGATGGTGATAAGGAAGGATTTTTTCACAACCCTATAACACTGCTTTATCATGAAGGATTTTTTCACAACCGTATAGCACTGCTTTATCCTGAGTCAATTAGTTTTGAACGAAGAGAATCAATTGGATCGGATCACATGTTTTTTCGGTATAATTTCTCCATTAAATGTTATGAATTTTTCCAAAAGTTGGATACCAGTATGGGTGACTATGTGGGTATCTCATTTGAGTTTCATTTGGAAACACCCGTGAAAGGTATTGAAGTGAAGCATTGTGGAATACATCCAATATATATACACAGCTCATGAATTCTGTTACCATAAATCAAGATACCGAGAAAACATGTGAACCACATCCTAAAAGAATTTGCATCCATGCAAATCGATGCTCTTGATTGACGACCAAGCTTCTTTTGCATCCTAAAAGTTGGTTTATTGTGATCCTATCATCGTTGGACTTCTGTTCTTTGTTCATTTCTGTTGTGGACTCCAAGAACTGAGACTACATGCCAGTAAGTCAATTCAGTAACTCCAAGTGAGTCCAGTTATTTAGTTATTAAAATTACTATTATTTAATGTCCTGAAATTCAATCGGAAACTCCAGTAAGTCATTTCGATTGATCATTATTTAATGTCTGAGTTTCTAATTTCAATCGGATGTTAGGATTTTTAATTCTAAACATAATAGAATTTCAAAATTTTATTGAATTTTAGAGTTTTTTCCTCCTTTTTCTTGTTATAGAGCACTTCTAGTACTTTATATTTGCTCTTCTATCAATATTATATTAGGAAAAGGAGATTATATTCGAGTAATAATTGAACTCTATGTACATATATAGTGGTACAAATAATTCAGAGATCAAAATTTATTCTCGAGATATTTTAAAAAAATAAAGAAAAATTATTCTAGAGACAGGACTTTTGCTACGTTCTGTGCTTAGTGGAATTACTATTATTATTTTCTTTGTGCCAAAAAAAAAAAAACTGGAACTGAATATATATATTTTTTTCTGTTGATAGATTGGAAATTGCAGAGAATCTGAGTGGAAATGGCATAGATACATGTTCAGCTTCTACTGATAGTCAGCCTTGATCAATTGATAGTCAGGTAATCCTCTTCTACTAAATCGGAAGTTGATTCTATGAATTATAAAGGTAACTAATTTCATCTCATTTTATTCTTTCTATGTCAATAGGGAAGATATGCTTAATTTTAGATAAACATTATACGATCCAAATAATTAACCTAAATGATGTGACAAAGAGTTGTCATCACCACATACACAACATGAGATGATGTGGTTAATGAAAAAACATAATTGTCTTTGAGTTGAAATTTGAACTAAATTTTTGGATTATCTGGCATCAGTGTTAATTTTATATAATTAATGATTAACCACAGGTTGGTGTTTCAAAATCAGTTAATTTTTAGAGGAAATTGCAAGAAATGAACAAAAAATTTGAGTTATTGTTTTTAGCCAAAAGTTTATTTTTTATTATTTGTGTCATCTTTGTGCTTGAATTGCCAAAACTGCTCTCATCTTCGTTTTACTTGGACCAAAATTTCCCTCCCAATTTCCCTCCCAAAATTTTCACCTGATGTACGCCTTTTATGTTTGCTGTATCAGATTTTATGTTTAAAAATCTGATATGCTCTCTCTCTCTCTCTCTCTCTCTAAAAACAAGATCTACGACCTCCAATTCATCTCTTCCATTTTGTCGACCTCCATTTCGTCGATTCCACACCATTTCAGTTCTTCCACCGAAACCGAAACCCATTTTGTCGATCTCGTTTTGTGGTCTCTTCTCTCTCTTGAAGTAGATTTGGAGCCGAACAACCTTCTAGAATGTATGTATCCCCTTCCCAGTTGTTTTTTTTACAATTATATGTTGTTTGATATGAAGATTTAAGATAGTGGATTCGATTTTTAGTGAAACCCAGAATTTTTTATTTCTGGACCGAAGTTACATGCCAATTTGGTTTAATGTTACATGCCAGTTTGTTTTAATGTTACATGCTAGTTTGTTTTAAAATTACATGCCAGTTTATTTCTCACTTACATGTGATTTTATAATTTTGATTCATAGTTAAATCAATCTCCTGTTGTTTTTTTTACAATTATATGTTGTTTGATATGAAGATTAAGATAGTGGATTCGATTTTTAGTGAAACCCATATTTTTTTATTTTCTGGACTGAAGTTACATGCCAGTTTGGTTTAATGTTACATGTCAGTTTGTTTTAATGTTACATGCTAGTTTGTTTTAAAATTACATGCCAGTTTATTTCTAACTTACATGTGATTTTGTAATTTTGATTCATGGTGAAATCAATCTCCTGTTGTTTTTTTTATAATTATATGTTGTTTGATATGAAGATTAAGATAGTAGATTCGATTTTTAGTGAAATCCATATTTTTTTATTTTCTGGACCAAAGTTACATGCCAGTTTGGTTTAAAGTTACATGCCAGTTTATTTCTAACTTATATGTGATTTAGTAATTTTGATTCATAGTGAAATACTTGACATGCATGAATATGGATATGAAGAGATTGGTCATCTATCATGGTGGAAGTTGGGTGGGCAATTCTTACAAGGGTGGTTTGACAAAGTGGGTCCATGTTCCTAGATGTCAGTGTATTTTGAAGTTACATACTAGGATATATGTTATTTCTATTTGAAAGTTACATGCCAATGTATTTTGAAGTTACATGCCAGTGTATCTATTTGAAAGACTTAGTTGTAAACTAAATATTCCAGTATTTTTATATGTCAGAAGTTAGATGCCAGTTGGTTTTGAAGTTAGATGCCAGTTGGTTTTGAAGTTAGATGCTAGTGTATTTTGAAGTTACATGCCAGGATATTCTTATTTTCCTACTTGAAAGACAGTCACTTAAATGATCAAATTCCAGTATTGTTACATAGCAGGTCTGTTAACAAGTTAGGAATGATGTATCTATTTGAAAAACTAAGTTGAAAACTAAACATTCTAGTATTTTTACATGCCAGAAGTTACATGCCAGTTGGTTTTGAAGTTAGATACCCGTGTAATTAGAAGTTACATGCCAGTTGGTTTCTTCAACTCATTGCCTTCTTCGAAGATTCAGGCTAATCTCCACATGCACACAAACTTTTAAACTTTAAAATGGTTCTAGTTTCACAAGAAAATTCCCATGGACACTGAATAAATACAATTATAAACTTTTATATGCAAGTAATAAACCACAATAAAATCTAGACCTACAATGGTAACTAGAACTGGCACGAATGCTTGAAAGAATTATAACATTTCAGGTCTTCTACGAGTTAGCAAAGTTCAATATTTGTATTTATTGAAGAGCTGTGATTATAAGACTTTTCAACAGATGAATATGGTTATACAAATGAACAAATTCTGCTTTAACCGGTGAATTAAACAAATGAACAAAATTTATCTTATCAATCAACATGTGTATTGGGGAACTACTTCATCCAACATAGCTGCATCCCCATTCTGAATTTGATACCAAAAAAAAAAAAAAAAAAATCATGAGCAATAAATATTGAAAAGAATTGGGCCTTTTTCGGAGAGTAAATGGGAGAGAACACACTCTTGAATCTTGACCCATCTGACCAGTGTGAAGAAATTCAATATGATATCAGCTAATTTGAGTTCGCATCAGACTCCTTTGCAGCTGCCTCTTCCTAAAGCTTCTTTTTCCGGTAGTCATCAAGAGGGGGTCCAAATATTGCCTTCCCAGAAACAACTCCAATCCTGCAAATTACATATTATTAAGTCATCTCCACTGCTTGGGCACAATTTACTAATAACCAGATCAAGCACTTGCAAAAACTTAAAACTGTGAGAAGATTCTAATAGGTGCACATGCGTAAATGGTGAATGACAAAATTTAAATCGATAGCCTACACTATGGGACACTGCATTGATACACAGGAAAAATAAAAATGATTCCACATTAACAAAACATCAAAGTTGTCAAATGGAAGTCACGAAGTAAACTTCTGCCTCTTGGTCAATTTCCCTACTCTATCCCAAAATCAAAGCAAGCTCAGCAAGCTAAGCATCATTTCATCCATTTTTGAACTCTGCTCAGTCAAAGTTACACATTTGGCACAATAGTTCAACTAATGTATCTGTAATTGCATACCACAAATATCCAGAAAAGAAACAAAGTTAAAATTCCATGGTTATATATACAAACTTATGCATATCATATAGTTTAACTTTTTGGCACCACTTTAAGCACAAAATAAGTTTTAGGAGTACTAAATTATTCATTGCTACGAATACTCATATATATATATGAATTTTCTTGATTTCACATAACTGACATGGATCATTGTAATGGAAGAGTTGAAAATACAATAATGTAAACTAAGCTCGCGGGGTGCAATGAACGTTAATAAGTAAGTTACAAGGGGATTGAATAAAAGTAAATAAATAGCAGTCAAATACCAAGTGTTAAGCTGTGGAGATAGTAAAGTATCGGTTTTGTAGTAGAAATCATGACCATACAAGCACAACATCAAATTCAAAGACATTGAATGAGTATTCCGACAAACAATATAATCCTGAAAGGGTGGTGTTTAAATATGTGATTTCTTGTTCTACTAATTCTGATATTACATTAAGTGCTCTTGCAATTCGAGTTGCATATAAAGAAATAGAATCAGAGTACACAGCTACAGTTTCCAACATAACTGATTAATTGCCAATGTCAATAGTTAACAAATCAATTTAGCAAAATAAGACGCTCTATAAAACCAGAATCAAATATCGACATGTTGATGGTTTGTTAAATTAATTGAACCATAATCAGTAATGAAAAACAGAAAAGAAGAATTTTGGATCCAAATGAAACATATATATGTGAATTATAGAGTGAAGAAAGCAAAGTAAACTCACACGACTGCTCCAATCACCAACAGGAACGAGAGAAATTTGTGTCTACCCCACATTTTCAAAGCACTTCGATTTCAGGGTTTTGCATCTACCCCACATTTTCAAAGCACTAAGCTAGCTAGAACCCACAGTACCATTATACACAGTTAACTGAGACTTTTTGAATTTTATCTTGAACCCAAACGATACACCTTTTTGATAATTTAGGGCCTAAGCCAACAAATAAATAAATACAAACAAAAAAAATTGCAAACCATTAAAATGCCAGGGCTTCAACCAAACAGCTTCATATACACGTCAATTTTCCTGCTACGCAAAATATCAAGCACGCAATTTCCATTCACCAGTACAACACAATTGAATCGAAAGTCGAAACATAAATGATCAATTTAGCTCAAAACAAAGTAATTTAGATAGTAAACTACATATGAACAATCTGATCCATAATACAAAACCCTAAAATGATTACAATTTGTCGAATATGAAATTGTACACAAAATTAAGTACAAAACAAAACCTAGATCACATACCCTGGGTTTTATAGTTGAAAACAGAACCCAGTTGGCGGGTCGGTCGACAGAGGGTGAGCAGCACCGACGGCGAGGGCGAGCAGCATCGACGGACAGCGATCTCTTCTGGGCGACGGACGGCGACTGTCGGCGATCTCGATGGCGAGGGTAGCGACGGTGAGGGACGGCGATCTCGTTGGGCAACGGATGGCAACTGTCGGCGATCTGATCTCTCTTCCCTTCTCTCTCTCTCTTCTTTTTTTTACTTTTGGTCGTTTGATTTTACTGATGGGTGGGTTCCACCCTAACAATAGTTACTGATGGGTGGGTTCCACCTTGGCAGTTTTTTTTTTTTTTTTTTTCAAATTTCAAAATTTAAGGGTATTTCTGTCCAAAAGTTGTAAAACGTCACGAAAACAATAAAAAATAAACTTGCTGCTAAAAACAATAAATCCATAAATTTTTTGGCTCTTTTTGAATTCACCCCTAATTTTTAAACAAAACAAATATGCATAAAGCATTAAAGAGGCATTATATTTTGTTTTAAAAAAGCGTTTTTGTTTTTTTGGATAAAGTGGCCTTGAGCACTTTTGAGGAGGACGGTGAAGAGGAACTTCACCAGAGAAGTCGAGGTCGACGCTGGTCAACACAACAACGACGACGACAACTAAAACGGTGTCGTTTTGTGGGACGAGGAGTTATACTCTCTTTGCACTCTCTCTGCTTACAAAGAAAATGTCTTTCATCCATGGGAGATGGCTTTCACTCTCTTCAATGTCAGTCTTCTTCTTCATCTTCTTATTCTTTATTATTTTCTTTTTGTGATCTTTTTCCCTTTTCTGATTTATATATTAATCGTTAAATTGAATTATATAATAGTTAAATTATTGATAGAATCAGTGGATTTATTTTTGTGCCCGTTATGATTGTGATTGTGATGGCTTTTAGGTTTTGTAGTATCTCTCAGGTTCAATTTTCTGTGGATTATCTTATATATATATATTTTTTTGTATTTGTTTGTGTGTTTGAATTTCTTTGATTTTGAGTGTATTTTTGTGTGATTTTATAAGATCAATGAAACCATATATAAGTTTTATAGTTATTGTGTGCTTTTTCTAGACTTCGTTTTCTGTCTATTATTGCATGAATGGATTTCTATGGAATCAGAGATTGAATTTCTGCAATTGGCTTGGTCTCAGAGTTTTTGCACCTTTGTTTGTGTTTAGGGTAGGTTCTATGTTTGACTTGGGAGAGTTGACCGTTGCAATTTTGGTGAGGTCTTGTTTAGAAAACCATTTTCTATTTTTATTCTCTTTTAAAGGGATAGTTGAACTATTTTTAAACTACAATACAATGAATGGTACATTTTGCTACAGTTTATTGTTTTAGGAATCCTTGCAAGTCCTTTATTATCTCACTAACATATATAGAATTGGAGTGCTTTTGTTTTTTCTCAATTTTTTTTCTATATTTTGTTCGGCATGAAAGGAATTCAAAGAGAGTGCTTCTGAATTCTGATGTACTTGGGGATTTGCCAAGATCAGAGAGATTTGGTAAAACTAAGCCTTTGTTCTTTTTGTTATTTTCTTATTACAAAAATTAATTTAAAATTTTCCATAATCATATGAATAATATTGAATTACATAGTCTATAGATGTGTATCTTATTTCCTTCTTCTTTGAACAGATTGCATTATATCATATTACTGCGTGCTTTATTGCCATCAACTCAGAAGAAAATATTCTCAATTAATTTGTAAGTTTTGTGGATGCTATCTCTCATTCTTTTTGATGCAGCAGCAGCTAAGGCAATGGAATACATGGAGTGGGTGGCGAATTCGTATTTGGGTCGCGTGGACCAACCAAATCCGGGCTGAACTTCGTGGACCTCTACAGAGGGCATATGGGGTCGGATCGTCTATTATAATATGTTTCCGGAAAGCCCAAGACGAGCCCTACAGATGTTATGAAGACTCCGTCCTCCGTAACAGATCACAACAGGCCCAAATTCGGCCATCTATCTTGTTGCGCGAATACTTGAGCTGGACGAGAGCTGGACGCCGTGAGCTGGACGAGAGCTTCCGGGCTGAACTTCGTGGGCCTCTACAGAGGGCATATGTGGTCGGATCGTCTATTATAATATGTTTCCGGAAAGCCCAAGACGAGCCCTACAGATGTTATGAAGACTTCGTCCTCTGTAATAGATCACAAAAGGCCCAAATTTGGCCATCTATCTTGTTGCGCAAAGACTTGAGCTGGACGAGCTGGATGTTTTTGAGTCCTTGTTAGTTTCATTGTTAGTTTCCTTTTTAGTTTAGGATTGAGTCTTGGAGTCCTTTTTATATTTATGTTATTTGAGGAGTCTGAATCCGTTTAGGATTCAAGGTTTTGGATCTTTTAGGTTTAGTTTGTTTTCCTATTTAAATTCATTACAACCAGTTGTTTGTTTTTTAGTTTTTGATGAATAAAAAAATATAGAGAATTATTTCTCAACTATCCATGTACAACATTCTTTGCGAAGATTGAAGTATTTGAAGCCTGTTAACAATCCTTCGTGCGCGAAGTTGAATGTTATCAGTAGCCTGTTATCCTAGTATCCGTGCGCGGATCAACAGCATAATAGTAGGGTTTGTTTCCGGTATTCGTGCGCGAATCAACGGATCCGAATCGTTTATCCTATCTTTTATCTATGCGTTGAATCTTCCGCTGCATCACTTTTGGTATTTTATATATTTAATGGTTGTTGATGTTGTCCTTTGAATCTGTCTGGTGTGCTTATCTTTATGCAGTGCATCTGTTGACAACAATCTATCTGTAAATGCATGCCCTGCTTTAATTACTAGCAAGAATGTCTCAGCTTTCAGTTGCTTTATGCATATAGACTGAGACAGTACTGTTGAAGAATGTCTTGAATGTGGTGGCTGGCAGATTGCATGAGGCTGCTTTTATTGTCTTTGCTGCTAAACAACTCGATCAGCCACATAAATGGATTATGGACGCATGTAATTTGGTGGCAATTGAGCTAGATTTTCTGCAGATGCTATCAGCAATAAAAGTCTCTTTGTCAAATTGCTCATTAACAGAAATTTGACAATTCATGAGCAATATATGCCTAGAGAGGGGATGCCAACTTGGTGACTTGTGACTTTGTGTCATTCAGCTTCAGAGTAGAACAGAGAAAGAGGGCCAATTTATTAGAGAGTTATATTACTTTGTGTGTGAGTAAAGATTGGGTGTATTGGGCCTTTAGGTTTGAGATTGAGAGACTGAGAGTTTCCATCAAATTATTTGTAAACTTTGATCAATGAGTATTGTTTATTCTCTTCTCGTTTCATCGTTTGTGTATATGTATACCAAAACAACGTTGTTTTGTATGTGTCCAACACTAAAAAATATTTAATTTTGAAAGTATTATTATAACCTTAGGCAAAGAAAAAATATTTAACTACAACCAAATTTAATTATCCTCACTACAACCACTTTATGGCAATAAATATTCAATAATGCTAGAGGACTCAAAAAAGTGATCCAAATTTTAGACTCAACATATGTGGTAATATCACATGGGATATTTGGGAAGAGTGACGTGGGCCCATGTTGTGTGTGATGTTGCCACATTGGTTTGGGTCACTTTTTTAGGTCCTCTAGCATTATTGATAAATATTTAACTGTTGCTACACATATTGTCATTGTTGCCTATGAGAGCTCAGGCATGCGTCTTCAGAGCACTCATGAAAAACTAGGAAGACGTGGGGCCAGTAAAAGCGCTCACCGATGAACAACTTTGAAATAAAAATTTAGTGTGTAATTAGTCCTCCGATTCACAATAAAGAGACATCTAACAATGGTTGGTTCATATCCCAAAAGGCACTAGTACATATGCACTAGATTCTAATATTCCTTTGGTATTTAATATGTTGTGTTTATTCAAAATTTTCAAAATACCTTAGTAACCATTTTGTGAAGAGTAATGCTGGGCGTCCCTTTTTTTTATTTTTTTTCTCTCCCAAATGATGTGGTACGTGAATTGTCAATATCCTATAAATCATGAGATTATGTAGAGTGTTGTGATATTGACAATTCATATACTACATCATTTAGAAGAGATTTTGGGAAAAAAATTTGGTACGCCTATCATTTACTCTTTTGTGAATAATGGTTATATTATCATTATTATTTTACCGTTATATTTGTAGGGGGTCGAACTACGAGTCACGTGGATCGGGTCGGGTTTGAGTTAAGCCTAAGGCAACTTGGTTGAACTTGTCGAATGAGGGATGTCGTCTCTCAATAAACCTGCAAAAATGGTCTATTGGGACGGTTATCTTCTTCGATGAACCTGCAAAAAGAATAAGAACAGGGAAACAGATATAAAAGAAACAATGGAGATGGGGTTAAATTCTTAGCCTTAGGTATGCTTGGGCTGAGCAATGGCTGACGGTGAATAATGATCGCGATTTGGATCGAATTCCGGTAGTTGGAGAAAATATAATCAGAGTTTCAATACGCCTTTGTAAGCTTTTTCTTGTCTAAGTTTTTCAGAGTTCTTCACTGTGATGGAACCTGGTTATTTATAGGCCAAGTATCTCCAACGTTCACCAACTGTTGGTTTCGATTGTGGGAGGATTTCATAGAGAGATTCACTCTCATTTGAATATGGTGGTTACCACCTTAGTAAGTGGTGCCTAGAGTTGGACTAAGTCAACCGGCCAACTTTCAACTGATTAAAGCTTTGGGTCGACCTACTATACGTGGGCTTGGATAGGATCCAATACTGAAGGTTTGGGCCTATGGGCCATTTTTAGCTACCACAATATTCATTCATTATTGTTAAAATGAAAACTATTACAACTTGATTTTTATGAATGTTATAATAATTATTATGATTTCATAATTACATTAATGACAACCCTTTTATTTCTCACTATAAAAGGAGAGTTGTCAAAGCATTTTGGTGAGATAAGATAATTAAATAAAATCATGTTTCAATTTGTTCTACAAAGAAATATTTTGTGATAGTTGTTCAATATTGAATCGTGTAGGGTAGATCATATATATTATTGCTCTTATTTTGCACCCGACATTGTACTAGAAGGGTGAAATGTGCATTTTGCATGCCTTGACCATATCTGATACCTCCATCAACATTATCTATAATTTCCAACAAAAAATATATATATACAAAGACTTTTCTTTTCTTTTAAAAAAATAATCCTACTATTTGTTGGAGACTTGAAACTTATAGTGGTTAATTCCACAAAAGTACTCTGTACTTAGGCAAAATTACCTTAAGTCTGGAAAAGTCAATACAAAGTTACAAACATATCTTGTTGTTAAATCAGGTCCGTTCGTTTTTAACATTAGAAGGGCATTTTGGTCAATTTTTTTTTTATTATAACTAATTATTTAAATAATACAATTAAAAATAAAAAATGGATGGAGGAGACTGAATGAAGCCATTTCAAATGGATGAATGAGATTGATCTCCTCCATCATTTTAATTAAAAAAATAAAAAAAATAAAAAATAAAAAGTGGTCTAGAACTCCAGATCGATCTGGAGATTTCTTCTACATTTGGGAGGAAATCCCAAATCTCATGATTCATGAACCACCAACCTATCAATATAGATCTCCTCCATGGAACCCCACCTCCAATTAACCTCCACCAATCCATAACTTTACCCACTCCAAACTAACTTGTAAAAAAACATCTAAAGAAAGAAAAGCAGTACTGGCTACAAGCATCTAGATTTTCTTTTCCTTTTTCATTTTTTTTACACTTTTGAATATTTGGTTGAGTCCAATAGGCTATCAAATGGTTGGATAGTATTGTGATTTGAATTCTTTTCAAATAATTCATCAACAATGATGTGTTAGGTGTTTTGATATTGCAGGTATTCAACCATATAACATAATTTAATTATGATTGATTCACTGCTATAAAATTGTTGAAAGATATATGTCAACATCGCTTTTCTTTTAGATTAAAATTACATCGTTTTTCTTTTATTTTGTAATTTATCTGGCTGATGTAGAAAAAGAAAAAAAAAACATGTTAAAGACATTGATCGGTTTTAATAAAACACATTAGTTTTATTGTAAAATCAATGTTATATGTGTTTAGTTATTTATTTTATTATTTCAACTAAATTTTGTATATTTTAATATTTTTTATTAGGTGACTATAATTTAGTAATAATCTAAAATTCAAAATAATTGAACAACAATAAATTCCATTCATTAGAACAATCAACATATGTCAAACTTAATTAACAAAACTATTTCAAAACAAATAAAACTCAATAATACTTAGAAGTTAAAACTATACATATGTTCTCAAATTCACAAAATTTCATCAAATGAATCAACCTTTTCACTCCACACAAAGTCATTTTCTGTTAATCGTATTCGCTCTTAACATGGTATGATTGAAAAAACAAGAAAGCATAAAAACTTCACTTACTCAAACCATATACCTTAAAACAATCACATAAAATGAAGAGTGAAGCCGTCACATGTGAGTATGTGACCATCAACAAACTTCGTTGTTGCCATGTGAGAAGGCTACACCATTTTTATGGGTAAAGGTTATGTTTTGTGTCCGGTTAAATGTAATTTTATGATAAAATGTAGGAAAAAAGGTTGATGATTGTTTCACTTCCTAACCAGAAATGTTCTTAAATGCTACTGTAGATCCGAGAGGGATTGCACTACAATCCTTACTTCCCAGGTGGAGCCATTGCTATGCCTAAAATGCTTATTGATGGAGCTATGGAGTATGAAGATGGTACCCCTGCAACAGAAGCTCAGGTGGGTTTTCCTTATAATATTTAATGCTCAAGTGTGAGAAGAGGGTCCCGGCTATATGTTTGTAGGTTGGATGATTGCTGCATGTGGTGCAAAGCTCAGTCTTTATTTTTGGTTCTTGTGCAGATGGGAAAAGATGTTGTGACGTTTTTATCATGGGCAGCAGAGCCAGAAATGGAAGAGAGGAAACTGGTATGTTTGTTTCTAAATTATGTTTAAAATTTATTAATATCATTTAATGTTGACTCTATTTCTAACATTATGTGCCTTCAAATGCAGATGGGTTTTAAATGGATATTTGTACCGGCGCTTGAGGTGGTCAGTCCTCAAGTCTCGCAAGCTGGTCCTTGATGTCGTGAACTAGCTGCCCTCTGGTTTCCCTTACTTTCATGTTTCTCAGAGGTTTTGATTTGGAAATAATTGCTTAATCAGATGATCTAGGTATACGCCATGTCAAATTGGCGAATCAATTATTATTGGCAATGGAGTCATCAAAAAAATCATTTTTTTTTTGTTTTTTTGTTTTTTCGAGTTGAGGAAGAAATAAGCTGCTCCATACGCATGATACATTACTTTTTGTTAGATTTCTCTTCGAGTGCTATATTTTCCTGGCTTAATTATTGTTCTTACTAGTCGAAATTTGTTGTTTATGTTACTAGAATTGCGAATGCAATCCTTGAGACAAAAACGGAAACAATGGAGAATGAACATTGTTCAATGTAATCTTATTTGGGAGATCGGAGTTTCCTTTGTCCTCTTTGTGGGCTGATAAAATCAGCTTTGGACTTGGTATTACCTAGTTTATGGGTGTTATGCACCTCCTGAGGATAAAAATGCTTAAATTCATCAATGATTTTAAATAGGTTTATTGTGCTTGATTAATCCATGCTTAGTTTATGTGTTCATATAAGGACAAGTTCGGGTTAGGTTGTCAAGTGCCAAATATATATGAGTAGTTAGTCGTGCTCAATTGCTTAAAGACAGGAAGGCTTGACAATGGCCATTTGGTTCCCAATTGATTTCCTATTTGACACCGTCTGTGTTCATTTTCCCATAATCTTGTAACTATATCAGGGTGGATACGGATTTACGATTCGAGATAAATTGAACCGAACTTAAAATACGTGTTAGAGTTGAGTCACCTTGTTTAGAGTCTTTAGGTAAGTCAATCCGATTAAAAAAAATGGAAACCTGAATTTATGTTAGTCAAGTACGGCTTAAATCGAATTGGATTAACCAAGTATTATATATATATATATATATATATATATATATATATATATATATATATATATATATACATTCTTTCTATTATCAGTTCGAACTAACAAAAGTTATATCAGTTCCTTGTATGTGGGCCACTGGATTTAAATACTTTGACTGACAAGTGCATACAGCCAAGTCAAAGTATTTAAATCCAGTGGCCCACATGCACGGAACTGATATAACTTTTGTCAGTTCGAACTGATAATAGAATTTCTGTATATATATATATATATATATAGAGAGAGAGAGAGAGAGAGAGAGAGAGAGAGAGAGAGATTATGTTCATCAGATACGGTTTAAATCGAATTGGATTAACCAAGTATTATATATATATAGAGAGAGATGACTTTTTACAATACACACTTTAAGCACCTTTGATAAAATTTAATAGAATAGAGAGAAGGAGAGAGATATTTTCCAATGAGGACTTTTTATGATACACATGTTAAGCACCTTTGATGAAATTTAATGGAATATATTGAATTTTAATTTGATTTTTTATACGGATGATAAAAACATTAAAATACATTTATGAAAAAAAATTGAAAATTTCTCGCGTATAAGAACTAATTTCTTCCGACTTTTTTTATATGGACTTGACTAAAGACTTTACTGCTTTTTATTTTTCTCTTCGGTCTCCCGCACTCCCAGTCCCCACTTCCCCACTTTTCATCATTCAGCGAAGGTACAATGAAAGAGTAAGAAAGAAAAAGCAAAGATTCCCTTATCCTTAGACGTGTCGTCGTGTTGTAACATTTTGATTTACCAGCTTTGACAATGATGATCCACAATGTTTTATTCATATGAAGGAAGGAGCCAAGAAAGTGAATCGAACAACTCAGCCACATAAATGGATGCATATAATTTGGTGGCAGTTGGGATTTTCTGCAGATGCTATGGGCAATAAAAGTTTCTCTTTGTCAAATTGCTCATTAACAGAAATTTGAAAATTCATGAGCTATATATGCCTAGAGAGGGGATGCCAACTTGGTGACTTTGTGTCATGCAGCTTCAGCTAAGTAGAACAGAGAAGGACAGCCAATTAATTAGAGAGTTTTATAAAACTTCGTTTGTGACTTTGTGAGGAGTAAAAAAATTGGGTGTATTGGGGCTTTGGGTTTGAGTTTGAGAGTTTCCATCAAATTATTTGTAAACTTTGTTCAATTTAGTATAATTTATTCTCTTTTCATCGTTGATGGATTTAGGTCAAGACCAAACCACTTAAATTATTATTATTATTTTTAAGTTACAAAAAGAAGGAAAAAGAAGATAGCAAAGAAAAAGGTTACGCACATGGATTGAAAACGGCCCTCTCGCTCCTTTTTTCTATCTTACTAGCAGGGTAATCGTATAAAGAATTAAATTATGCTGAAATCAATCAGCTCACTACGTTTATTATTGACATATATATATCTGTTCACAATGTTGCATTGCAGTACCTAATACAAGAAGGAATAGAAGTCTGCGTGAAGTAGGATGAGTGCTCTTGCTGTACAAGGAAAGCAAGTCTAATTAAACTACCTATATACTGCACCAGGATGAGTGCTCTTGCTGTACAAGGAAAGCAAGTCTAATTAAACTACCTATATACTGCACCAGCTGTACACGTATAACAATTGGACTAAACTACATCAGTTGTAACATTATCTTTAACACGCCCCCGCAAGATGGTGGGCATTTCGGACACACCAATCTTGGACCGTAGCAGGGAAAATCTTGTCCTGGACAATGGTTTAGTAAGTGAATCCGCCAGTTGATCAGCAGATGCGACATGAGAGACACGAAGCGTACCACTTTGAACCTTTTCCCTAACAAAATGAAAATCAATGGCAATGTGTTTCATTCGGGAGTGGAACACAGGATTGGAACAGAGGTATGTGGCACCAATGTTGTCACAGTAAATTATTGGCGGAGAGGAGGATGTGATGAGAAGTTCACGCAGCAGGGAGACGAACCAAATGACCTCTGCGGCAGTGTGGGCAACAGCCTTGTACTCAGCTTCAGTTGATGATCTGGCAACAGCGCGTTGTTTGCGAGAGCACCATGAGACCGCATTTGAACCAAGAAACACTACATATGCACTAGTTGAGGTTCGATCATCCTTATTGCCAGCCCAGTCTGCGTCAGAGTATGCATGGAGTGATATAGGGGAGTCACGGCGAAGTAATAAGCCATGATTAATCGTGCCACGCAGATAACGCAAGAGACGTTTTGCAAGGGACCAGTGACCAGTCGTCAGACGATGCATGAATTGGGCAAGTTTATTTACTGCAAACGCAATATCAGGACGAGTAAATGACAAGTATTGTAAGGCCCCAATTACCTGACGAAACTCAGTGACATCAGTGAGAGCGGTGCCATCAAGAAGCTTGAGATCATGATCAGTGGGCAGTGGTGTAGAGACTGGCTTTGCATCAAGCATCTTGGTGCGAGATAGGAGATCAAGGACATACTTTTGCTGAGAGAGATACAGGCCGGACGGACAGGGGAGTACTTCAACACCGAGGAAGTAAGATAGGACGCCAAGGTCTTTTATTGAGAACCGCTGAGCTAGAGTCAGCACGAACTTGTCAATTGAGTCACCATTATTCCCAGTGATAATAATGTCGTCAACATACACCAATAAAAAAAGAATACAACCATTAGTATTAAGGATAAACAAAGAGGTATCGGAGTGTGAGTTGACAAACCCATTTTGTAGCAAAAATTGACGAAGCTCATTATACCACGCCCGAGGCGCCTGCTTGAGACCATAGATCGCCTTCTTGAGACGACAGACATGTGACGGATATACAGGATCCGCAAAACCAGGAGGTTGTGCCATAAACACGGTTTCAGATAAGTGACCCTGTAGGAATGCATTGTTCACATCAAGTTGGCGAAGAGACCACCCACGTGACACTGCTATACTCAGAACGATACGAATTGTAGTGGATTTAATAACTGGACTGAAAGTGTCAGTGTAATCAAGGCCCGGGCGTTGATGAAATCCTTTAGCAACTAGGCGAGCTTTGTATCTTGAGATTGAGCCATCCGGAGCCCGTTTGATGCGAAACACCCACTTACAACCCACAACATTGGTCGAACCATTCAAGGGAACCAAGTCCCACGTTCCATTGCAAACAAGAGCATCAAACTCCTCAGACATTGCACGTCTCCATTCCGGAATTTTCAGAGCCTGAGATGCACAAGTGGGCTCGACATGAATAGGAGATAGTACACTGGTTAAGGACATTTTGGAGAGGGGTTTGTGTATTTGATTTTTGGATCGGGTCAACATGGGATGACTGTTGATAGGAGCCATTACGGGTGGAACCTGGGCAGTGTTTTGGGTGACCAGTTGAGCGGAATTGTGGGCAGTGGCTGGGGTAAGTGGATGTAGGTCAGTTGGGGTGGGAGACGGTGCATGTGGTTGGGCAGAATTGGGTGCGATCAGGTGTGTGGCAGGTGGGTTGGGTGCGGTACAGGTGTGTGGCAATGGCTGCTGGACGGTGCATGGAGAATGTGGGTGAACGGTGCATGGTGCAGCAGAATGAGGGACAGGCGGTGATATAGGTGGCAGCGAGGAGGTGGCCGAATTGGGTGCAGCAGCACGTGGAGAATTTTGTGAATATGGGGGCTGTGAGGAGCTGACCGATTGGGCTGGTAAAGGAGCTGGGACCACAACTCTTGCTCCGGAAGCAGGGAGTGTGTTCGTCCGAGGGATCTCATGCGCAGCCGAAGAGTGGGTGTGAGAGACCGGTACGGTGACATATGGAGACTCTTGGGTCAACCAGGAAGTGCATGTGTGGTTGCTAGACCTAGGAAGATTAACATGTAATGTTTTGTGCGAAAATACTGACTCAACGAAATTGACATGTCTAGAGACAAATATACGGTCGGTTTTCGGATCTAAACAGTGATAAGCACTTTGTGACTGGGAGTACCCTATGAAGATGCATGCTTTAGACCTGGGTTCAAGTTTGTGACTATTGTATGGTCGAATCCATGGGTAGCAAAGACACCCAAATACGCGCAATTTGGCATACGACGGACTGATACCGAAAATTTTTTCAAAAGGAGATGACATGTCTAGGACAGGTGTAGGCATCCTATTAATTAAGTATACTACAGTCTGAAAAGCATAGGACCAGAAGGTGAGAGGGAGCGAGGCATATGTGAGAAGAGACAGGCCCGTCTCTACAATATGACGATGCCGACGCTCGGAGACACCATTGTGTTCCGGTGTGTGTGGTGGTGTAGTGAAGTGGGAGATACCAAAAGTTGCCAGAGTTTTTCGTAAAGCGATGTATTCACCACCATTGTCACTGTAGAGTGAGATGATGGGGTTTTTGAAAAACTTTTCCACTAATGTTTTGAAACGAATAAAAATTGTATGGACCTCAGATTTTAGTTTTAAAGGGTACATCCACATATATTTCGTAAAGTGATCAACAAACAGTACGTAGTACTTGTAGCCATCTTTAGAAATAATTGGAGAGCTCCAAACATCAGAATAAATAATTTCAAGTGGTTTGGAACTAACAACAGTAGATATTGAAAAAGGCAACTTATGCGTTTTATTAATGAGACATGCACTACATGGATTGCTAGAAATACTAGATGAAAGAACAGACACTGCTTGAGATGACACTAACTTAGACAATATTTTTGGTGAAGGATGACCTAGACGATGATGCCAGTCAGGAAGAGAGGCCTTGATACTCGAAAACACAAGGATGGGGGGTTTTTCCAGCCGAGCATGAGATGGCCACTCGTAGACACCATTCCTAGTCCGTCCTTGCATGAGTTGCGCCCCCGTGCGAAGATCCTTCACAACAAAAGAGAAAGGCGAAAATTCAACAGTAACGTGATTAGATACACAAAATTTGGAGACAGATATCAGGTTTTGTTTTATGTTGGGTACACATAGGACATCAGATAATAAAAAAGAAGAGTTTTTGACAGGTAAATTTAAGGAGCCAGTGTGTGTGATAGCCAAACCTGAGCTGTCACCAATCATTATATCATCGGAACTAGTGTACGGAGAGTGTAGGGACAGGTTCTGTAGATCAGCAGTAACATGGTGTGAAGCACCAGAGTCCAGGAGCCAATCAGGAGTGGACGGGTTTGGTGTAGCAAAGTGTGCACGTGGTTGCCATTGTGCGCGGGAATCAGAGACTTGCTGACGTTGATGCGCACCAACTGGAGAGAAACTGTAAGTGGAGCACCTCTTGGCTGTATGCCCTTGGTCACCACACAACTGACAAAAGCCACGGTAGGGTCGAGGGCCACCGGATTTGGGTAAAGAATTGCTGGACTGATTTGCGGCAGCTGGTGCAGAATTTCTGGTGTGGCGGTAATGGTTGGTTTGGTTGCTGTTTGTGTAGGGTTTGGCAATGTAGTTTGCCATGATTGGTGACCGATTGGTAGCAGAGGTTTCTTGTTTCAGGACGGCCTCAAAGTTGAGGAGTTTCTCATGTAGTTCTTCAAACGTGATTGCGGAATCACGAGCACGTATTGCAGCGGATATATCCTTAAACTTATCTCCCAGGCCATTTAGGATTTTGACAGTCAGATCCTCAGAGTTTTCTGGAGCATCAAGCATGGCCAACTCATCGGCAATGCTTTTAGCATGTTGCAGGAATTCAGTTATGGATTGCGAACCTTTTGAGATGTTGGTAAGAATGCTTTTAAGGTGCATGATGTGTCCTCTGGAGGGTTTAGCATATGTGTTAGCAAGGGACGTCCATGCATCGTGTGCGGTTTTGGCGGAAGCGATGAATGGGATGATAGATGGCGAGATAGAGCCAATGATGGCATTGAGAAGAAGCTGATCTTGTCGGGTCCAGATGTGGTGAGCCGGATTCGGGGCAGAAACATCATCTGCTGTCACAGTGGCTGGAGGACATGGATTTCGGCCGTCAACGAAGCCCATTAGGTCGAATCCGACTAGGAGCGTATGAAACTGGAGTTTCCATGATCGGTAGTTGGTGGCTGTCAGTTTTAGAGGAGCTTGGGCGGCCACATTAATGGAAATTATCGTCTTTGCGGAAGAGTTGATGTCATGTGAGGAGGAGGATGAGGAAACAACGGTTACCGATTCGGAAGAAGAAGAAGAAGTGACGTTGGCAGCAGTACCTGTAGTCATGATGGATCGAGGAACTCGTTTGAGTTTAGAACTGCTCTGATACCATATAAAGAATTAAATTATGCTGAAATCAATCAGCTCACTACGTTTATTATTGACATATATATATATCTTTTCACAATGTTGCACTGCAGTACCTAATACAAGAAGGAATAGAAGTCTGCGTGAAGTAGGATGAGTGCTCTTGCTGTACAAGGAAAGCAAGTCTAATTAAACTACCTATATACTGCACCAGGATGAGTGCTCTTGCTATACAAGGAAAGCAAGTCTAATTAAACTACCTATATACTGCACTAGCTGTACACGTATAACAATTGGACTAAACTACATCAGTTGTAACATTATCTTTAACAAATCGAACACTCGATGATATTGCTATTGTCTAGCTTTATTTACAGGTTGTAGGTGCCCGCATCAAATCAATTGTAGAGCAATCCCCTAAGGTAGTTTTATTATTTTTGATATTAATGCTTTTTTTAAATCAATTTTTTATTTTAATATTTTGTTTATTTAATTTTAATCTTAAATATTTATTACTGATATTATGTTTTTACCCTTTCATATTAATTCTCATTCATGTTCATTTGTTAAGTTATCAAAATACCTTCGGTGTCAACTACAAGATAACAGTCAACTGGGCATTTTAACATAAAAGCTAACAGGAAGGTGGGGCATTTGGCGATTACTAGGGGCACAAGTGGCCATTAAGCAAAATACAGGAGGGTGATTTACTAATAGGACATAATATAAGAGGAAAATGATACTTTCCATTTATCTTTTCAATGTGAGATTCATACAAGTTTTGTTAGTTTCATACACACACAAAGTAACTTTTAAGTGCGGGATCCCGATTCCATAATGCCGTGGAATCAAATCCGGCACTTCCACAGTATTGTGTAATATATATATATATATATGAAGTAATTACCAGGAACCTACCTGAGGTTTGCCAATTGACACTCAAAAACAACTTTATCAACAATTGACACTCACCTCCCCTACCATTAGAGTTTAACCAAATTTGACCGCTAACTTTGATATTTCAAAGGGTATTATTGTCTTTTAACATTTTTTTTAATTTTAATAAAATCATAAATTAAAAAAATCAAAAATGACAATTAAAAATGAAGATGAATCTCAACCATCAATCCGATAAATGAACGGTGGAGATTCATTCTCTTAAAAAAAATTTAAATGACATTTTAATTAAAAACAAAAAGTATGGCATTGAAAAAATATATCGGGAAAAAATATATGATTTTGAAAGAAGAAATAAAATAAAAATCGTATCTTTACATGATAAATTGCTGAAAGTTTCCTGTGAAGAATTTGCTTTTAGATTGTGATAGCGAAAAAGAATCTGATTCAAGAACCCAATCTTTCAATTCAATAAAAAAATTCAATGGAGATATTTTGAAAGATTTGAAAGATTTTTTGCAATTGAGAATGGCACTTTGGATCTCGTCGTGTTGCAGCAGCAACTAGTTGTCTCTACGCGCTTGCGACCAGACAATCGATGCCGCTGCCGACGAGGACGATTTGCTCTTGCCCAGATGTCTAGACACGAACTCTAAACCCGGCCGTGATGTTGTTGCTCTTGCCCAGATCTCTGTTTTCTCTGCTTTCTTTGTTTTCAGTGTAGTTGTTGCTACTTCCATTGACGACAACGAAGGCGACGACTTGGATTTCTTGAAGATGGAGACTCGAAGCTTAGGAGCAAATTTATTAATTTTTTTATATAAAAAAAATGGAGGTGGATATCCAAATTGGATCTCCACCTCTCTCTTCTTTTTTTTTAATTTTTTTTAATTTTCCTTAAATTAGTTTTTTTTTAATTACAGGTGTCAAGGGTAATTTCGTCATTTTAGGTTTTTTAAAAAGTCAACAGTTAAATATAACGGTCAACACTAACAGTAGGGGAGGTGAGTGTCAATTGTTGATAAAGTTATTTTTGAGTGTCAATTGTCAAACCTCAAGTAGGTTCAAAGTAATTACTTCTATATATATTCCACAATATTGTGGAAATTTAGTGGTGTCAAATGGATCAGATTATGAGTCAGAGTTCGATTCGAGTTTGTATTGTCTAGATTCGATTTGATCCGATATTATACGGATTCGAATAGATCCGATCTAATAAATATAATATCCGAACTCGGATCAAATTTAAGGGTTATATTTTTTAATCCAATCCGATCTGGATCCGATCGGATATGGATAAAACCTAAATCCATAAAATATTTGATCCAAAAATTTTATAAATACTATATTAAATTAACTGTACGTTTCATTATGCAATTTACAAAGCAATTTTTAGTGTTGTAAAATTGTTGAAATAGACATCAATAGTTTATTTCAAATTATATTTAACTATTTCATTGTTCATGTAGTAATACCGTTAACAGTTTTGAAACCCAATATATATATATATTTACAGAAATTCTATTATCAGTTCGAACTGACAAAAGTTATATCAGTTCCTTGCATGTGGGCCACTGGATTTAAATACTTTGACTTGGCTGTATGCACTTGTCAGTCAAAGTATTTAAATCCAGTGGCCCACATACAAAAAACTGATTTTGGGTGTTGTGGTTTGTGGCATCATGTTTAACCGAATCTTTTTTTTTTTTAATATAAAAGGAATTTTGGGTGCTGTGTTCTATTGCTTTTGACTCAATCATATCAAACAGGCTGTAAATACAAAAAGGTCCAATTCTATTGAAAGGAGAATTGATTTCTATGGAATCCAATTCTCTTGAAAGGAGAATTGATTTCTATGGTATTTTACTATTTTGTTTCAACAGTATAAAACTCCAATATTTACAAAATTTATAATTATAGTGTTCATAATATTCAAATTCATACTTCTAACTAGGGGTGGGCACCCAAACCGTCAAACCGATCAACCCGCCCAAACCAAACCAATTTAAGCGGGTTGGTTTGGTTTCGTGTTAAATAAAATAAACTGATTAGGTTGTTTTTGAGCAACCCAATTGGTTTGGGTTGGTTTGTGGGTTGCGTTTTATCAAACCGTATAACCCAACCCAAACCATTACATATATATTATTATTATTATTATTATTACTTAAATTATCGGAGAAAACAAATAAAAACTAAAGTTAACCCAGTGCAATAAGAAATAAACTTCGAAACTTCAAAGTGGTTGTTTCGACGGTGATAGATATTATTAATTTAGAAGCTAAAACGATTTAGTTTTATTTTATAAGTTTTGGGCGTTCTACACTTGAGTTAAATTTAGTATTATTATTTATCTTATTAATAATTGGTTTAACTACTTATATTGATAATTTGATATTATTAAATTTATTCAAATAAAAAATAATGTAATTATTTACTTAAACCGTTAAACCAAACCGAACCAAACTGATTTTTATTGGTTTGAATTGGTTTGGTTTTATCTTATAAATGGTTTGGTTTGGATTGTAAAAAATTAAACCGATTTTATAATGGTTTAGTTTGGGTATAGTCAAACCCAACCCAAACCAACCCATGCCCACCCCTACTTCTAACCATGGATATTGAAACAATGTATATGTATAGATATATATATATATAAACATGTATTGGAATTTGGAATTCAAAACCACAACAAATTAATTTGTAATTGCTAATCAGGTTAATATTAAAAACCTCTCCTCACCTTTGAACTATTATTATATGTATAGTTACAAATGCTTTTATTTTAGAAACCTCTCATATAGACTAACACCTTTAATATTCCGTTTGTGTTGACCAAGTTTGACCGTTAAAAAGTCAAAAATATCTCTATTTAAGTTTCAATTGTATGGATTGACCATTATACCCTCATACTTTTAACAAATAAATTAACACCGTTAGTATTCCGTTAGTATGTACTTTCTATGATTTAGAGAGTATTATTTTTCAGGAAAAAAAAAACAACAACAACAAAACTTACTGAATTTGTTTGTTTTAAAATTACTTCAAGAGGCTTTTAGAATTTTTAAAGGACTTTTTTTTTTTTCAATTAACAAGCATCATATAATTTTTTTTTTTTTTTTAAGACCTGAGCATCATATAATTAAGAGGGAGAATTATTAACTTACAATCACAAATTTACTGATTCTGTTTATCGTGAACTCATCTGTTAATTCTATTTCTAGCTTGCATAATGTCTTCAAATAGAAGTATTATTTTCACAAATGTATTGTGTTAATCATGTTTACACAAGTAAGAATTGGAAAAAGCGAAAAAAAAAATCCTTTTTTTTTTATTATTGTTTTTTTTTACTTTTTCAAATTACATAAATTGAGGGAGTTTTTTTGGAAGGGGAATGACTCGAACCCGTAATCTTATGGTGCATGTGCGAGGAGTTTTACCATTGGACCAAACTATCTGGGCGATGGTTAAGATACAAAATTAAGAGTTGCCCTTTACAAATTTATCCAATTAAAAAAAAAAAAAAAAAAAAAAAAAGGTGGACATGACCGAATACTTTACTGGCTTTTTATTTTTCTCTTCAGTCCCCAGCCACTTCCGCACTTTTCATCATTCAGTGAAGGTACAACGAAAGAGTAAAAAAAAAAAAAAAGCAAAGATTCCCACAATGTTTATTCACATGAAGGAAGGAGCCAAGATAGTGATTTGAAGATTTTTTGGTTCCCGGAAAGTCACAGGAAAGAGGCAAGAAAGTTTGTGGAAGTGTTCTTGTAATTGGGCAGATATTAAACGATTTTGATACTGGTTGTTTAACGATACAAATTGTTTGGTGTTACATCCCTTCCATCCATTCTCAAATCTCCTGTATTGTGTCCTGCAATTTTTTTGCTGCTCAAATTTAGTCCTGCAATTCGTGTCCATGGGGAATTTATCATCAACTGCTTCTTCCTCCACCACCCATAGAAAAAAGTTTGAGGTCTTCCTCAGTTTCAGAGGTGAAGACACCCGAGATGGTTTTACTAGTCATCTTTTAGATGCTTTGCGCCGAAAACAAATCGAAACCTTCATTGATAACCGACTCATAAGAGGGGGTGAAATTTCACAGGCTCTTTTAAGAGCCATTGGAGAATCAAAGATTGCGGTGGTCGTTTTCTCAAAAGACTACGCTTCTTCAAAATGGTGCTTACGTGAGCTTGTAGAGATTATGAAGTACCATAAATTGAATGAACAAATTGTCATGCCTGTATTCTACCACGTTGATCCATCCGATGTGCGGAAACAAAATGGGAGCTTCAAGGATTCATTTGCTAAGCATGAAAATGAATTACAAGAAGAGGTGCAGAAATGGAGAGAAGCTTTGACAGAAGCATCCGGTATATCTGGATGGGATTCCTCTATATTAAGGTAAATCTAATTCTTTCCTTCACTTTATCCATTTCGAAAATTAGAAGTCCAGAGAATAAGAAAATAAGAGACCTTTTCTGATCACCTCATCTTTCTTTTTGAAGGAGTGGATCTAAATTCATATTTTAATAGTTCTTGTTAAATATTATTTCATATTTTAATAGTCAAAGACATTTGGAAGAAATTGAATAATATACCGGTCTCAAGTGATTTTCGAGGTTTAATTGGAATAGATAAACACATTGAGCAGGTTATATCATTATTATGTCTTGGGGTCTCGGATTTTCGAATTGTAGGGATTTGGGGAATGGGAGGTATTGGTAAAACAACTGTTGCTGATGCTGTATTCCACCTAATTGCTTATCAATTTGAAAGTTTCCATTTCGTTCCATGTGTTAGAGAAACATCAGAAAGAAATGGTGGATTATTTCTTCTAAGGGATGAAATTCTTTCCAAACTATTAAATGAAGAAAATCTAAAAGTGAGCAGTCCTAGTATTCCCCAATCAATTAAGAGTACGCTCTACCATAAAAAGGTTCTCATTGTTCTTGACGATGTGGATAATATTATAAAATTGGAAAGGTTAGTTGGAGGTCTTGATCGATTCGGTCCGGGAAGTAGAATCATACTAACTACCAGAGATAAACAAGTACTTCTTAATTCTAATTTGGATGATCGTGACATTTATGAGATTTATGGATTGAACCATGATGAAGCTCTTCAGCTCTTTTGTAATAATGCCTTCAAACAGAACCAACCTACTGAAGATCTTATTGAACTCTCAAAAGAAATAGTAAATTATGCCAAGGGCAACCCGTTGGCTCTTAAAGTGTTGGGTTCATCATTGTATCGAAAGAGCAAACGGGAGTGGGAAAGTGCAGTAGGGAAATTACAAAGAATTCTCAACCCTGAAATCCTTGATGTATTGAAAATTAGTTACGATGGATTGGATGATGATGAAAAGGATTTATTTCTGGACATAGCATGTTTTCATACAAGATATTATCTCATCTTTCCAAACTTATTATCTGGTCGTGAGTTCTCGCTAAGAAACCTCAATGACAAGTCATTAGTAACTATACCCCTACTCCGTTTTGTAATAATGCATGATTTACTACGAGAAATGGGTAGGGAAATTATTCGTAAAGAATCTCCAAACAAGCCAGGCAATCGCAGCAGGTTGTGGAGAGAAGAAGACATTCTTCGCACGCTGATGAATGATGAGGTGAGTCTCTAGTCTCTAGTCTCTAATCATTTTATATTGATCTTACATTAATTTAGATGTCCCTCAAAATTTGATGAATCTGTTGAATACTACCGTTGCTGCAATTTAGTAATTATCTTTACTAGACTCGCTTTTCACTCAACACTACAAAATATCATTCACTCACTGTCACTGCACCTTGACTTCTTCTGTTTTCTTTCTCACACGTGACTGACACTCAATCTCTGCTATCTACTATATGCTCCACTCACTGATCGACTCTCAAAGTCTCAATCTTAATACACGTCTTCCACTCGATTGCTAAAAATGAAACCAGAAAAGTTGTTATTATAGGATTCCAAAAGTCAATTAAACATTCGTAAATATTCACTGCACCTTGACTTCTTCTGTGATCTTTTAAATTAGTAGATGATTTTGTAGAAGAGGAAGTTTTGCTATAATTAATATGCAAAATTCCTGAGGATTGCTTTTAGTGCATTATTCTATAACTTATACTTTGTTTTTGGCTGTCAGGGGACTGATGCACTTCAAGGGATATTCCTAACTATAACAATGGATGTACATTTGAGTTCTCGAGTCTTTGAGAAGATGTGCAATCTTAAAACTCTCAAAATAAATTGGGGTCTGTACGATGCAGTGCATCTCCCCGATGGTCTAGATTATCTCCCTAATGAACTAAGATATCTCCATTGGGATTGTTATCCTTTGGAGGAATTGCCATCATGTTTTAATCCGGTGAATCTTGTTGAACTTGATCTTGCTCATAGCAGTATTAAGCAACTTTGGGATGGAAGGAAGGTATGATTTAACATTGAATTATATGTTTCATTGTTTTAAGTTACTTTTTCTAATCATTTTACCATATTCTTCTGTTACAGTGTCTTCCCAAATTAAAGTGGCTGAACGCCTGAACCTTTCTTTTTGTGAGCACCTCATCAGGATCCCAGATCTCTCAGACATCCCATCGGCTGAGCATATAGATCTTATGGATTGCATAAGCTTGCTTGAAATTTTATTGAATTTTAGAGTTTTTTCCTCCTTTTTCTTGTTATAGAGCACTTCTAGTACTTTATATTTGCTCTTCTATCAATATTATATTAGGAAAAGGAAAATCTCTGCTTTTATATATTTATATTCGAGTAATAATTGAACTCTATGTACATATAAAGTGGTACAAATAATTCAGAGATCAAAATTTATTCTAGAGATATTTAAAAAAAAATTATTCTAGATACAGGACTTTTGCTACGTACTGTGCTTAGTGGAATTATTATTATTATTTATTTTGTGCCAAAACAAATACTGGAACTGAATATATATATATATATATATTTTCCCTGTTGATAGATTGAAAATTGCAGAGAATCTGATTGGAAATGGCATATACATCATACATGTTCTGCTTCTACTGATAGTCAGCCTTGATCAATAATCAATTGATACTCAGGTAATCCTCATCATCTTCTACTAAATCGTATGTTGATTCTATGAATTATAAAGGTAACTAATTTCATCTCATATTATTCTTTCTATGTCAATAAAAAATATATGCTTAAATATTTTGGATTAATACTATACAATCCAAATAATTAACCAAAATTTCAATCCAAATGATGTGGTGAGTGAGCTGTCATCACTCATCACCACACACATAACATGAGATGGTGTGGTTAATGAAAAAACCACTCACCACATCATTTATATTGAAATTTGGACTAAATTTTTTGGTTTACCAGCGTTAGTGTTAATTTTATATTATTAATGATTAATCACCTGTTGGCGTTTCAAAATCAGTTAATTTTTAAACAAAACAAATATGCATAAAGCGCGCCATGTCATTTTGATAAAAAGAGGCATTAAAGCATCTCCAATACAAATATGTATTTTTGAGTTTCTAAATAGTGTCACATCTGCATTTCTATTTATTATGGACCCACATTTGAAAAAAATTTAGAGAAATGCATATTCACATCTTCAATGCAATTATCTAAAGTCAAATATGTATCTATTTTATGTTCAATCATAATAAAACAATTATTATACTCTCTCTCCTCTTTTATTTTACAATTAAATGAGGTTTAATCTTATTGGTGGAAAAAGTTGAAAGCTTTAATCTTATTGGTAGAAATAGTTAGAAATCCTAGTCAGTATTTCTAGGAGAGTTTCTAGAATTAGAAACCCAACTCCGTATTCTCGAATTAGAAACCCAACTCTGTATTCTCTAACTTTTTTTTGGCCACATCATCTCCATATTCAACTTAGATAATAGCATTGGAGAGAATTTTTCTAATTTTTTTAATATCTATCTTATGTGGCATTCCATTTTCTCCGAATGCATAATAGCATCGGAGATGCTCCATTTTCTCCAAATGATAAAAAGAGGCCTTGAGCACTTTTGAGGAGGACGGTGAAGAGGAACTTCGCCAGAGAAGTCGAGGTCGACGCTGGTCAACACAACAACGACGACGACAACAACGTCAACAAAAACGGTGTCGTTTTGTGGGAAGAGGAGTTCAACTCTCTTTGCACTCTCTCTCCTCACAAAGAAAATGTCTTTCATCCATGGGAGATCGCTTTCACTCTCTCCAATGTCAGTCTTCTTCTTCTTCATCTTCTTATTGATCTTTTTCCCTTTTCTGATTTATGTATTAATCGTTAAATTATTGATAGAATCAGTGGATTTATTTTTTGTGCCCGTTATGATTGTGATTGGATGGCTTTTAGGTTTTATAGTATCTCTCAGGTTCAATTTTCTGTGGATTATCTTATTTCTTTTTGTATTTGTTTGTGTGTTCGAATTTCTTTGATTTTGAGTGTATTTTTGTGTGATTTACTGATTTTATATGATCAATGAAACCATATATTAGTTTTATAGTTATTGTGTGCTTTTTCTAGACTTTGTTTTCTGTCTGTTATTGCATGAATGGATTTCTATGGAATCAGAGATTGAATTTCTGCAATTGGCTTGGTCTCAGAGTTTGCACCATTGGTTGTGTTTAGGGTAGGTTCTATGTTTGACTTGGAAGAGTTGACCGTTGCAATTTTGCTGGGTCTTGTTTAGAAAACCATTTTCTATTTCTATTCTCTTTTAAAGGGATAGTTGAACTATTTTTAAGCTACAATACAATGAATGGTACATTTTGCTACAGTTTATTGTTTTGGGAATCCTTGCAAGTCCTTTATTATCTCACTAACATATATAGAATTGGAGTGCTTTTGTTTTTTCTCAATTTTTTTTCTATATTTTGTTCGGCATGAAAGGAATTCAAAAAGAGTGCTTCTGAATTCTGATGTGCAGATAAATTGAAAATGGAGGACAATCTAGCTGCAAAAGGTGAAGAAGCTATATATATATATATATTCTATGATTTTTGCTTTAGATTTTTTAATTGACATAAAACATCACCTTCAGTCTAACCTTTTATGTATTTGTATCTGTTCTTAGGTTTACTCTGCAGAGAGTGTTAGGGATACATCCACATTACATACCCACTTGGGGATTTGCCAAGATCAGAGAGAGATTTGGTAAAACCAAGCCTTTCTTCTTTTTGTTATTTTCTTATTACAAAAATTAATTTAAAAATTTCGGTAATCATATGAATGATATTGAATTACATAGTCTATAGATGCGTATCTCATTTCCTTCTTCTTTGAACAGACTGCATTATATCATATTACAGAGTGCTTATTGCCATCCTGCAACCCAGAAGAAAATATTCTCAATTAATTAGTAAGTTTTATGGATGCTATCTCTCATTCGTTTGGTATATTATATATGTAATTGTTGTTGATGTTGTCCTTTGAATCTGTCTGGTGTGCTTATCTTTATGCTGTGCATCTGTTGACGACAATCTAGCTGTAAATGTTGTAGAAGCATGCCCTGCTTTTGCTAGAGCAAGTCTCAGCTTTCAGTTGCTTTATGCAGATTGACTGAGACAGTGTTGAAGAATGTCTTGAATGTGGTGGCTGGCAGATTGCATGAAGCTGCTTTTATTGATTTTGCTGCTAAACAACTCGATCAGCAACATAAATGGATGCATGTAATTTGGTAGCAGTTGAGATTTTCTGCAGATGCTATCGGCAATAAAAGTTTCTCTTTATCAAATTGCTCATTAACAGAAATTTGGAAAATTCATGAGCTATATATGCCTAGAGAGGGGATGCCAACTTGGTGACTTTGTGTCATGCAGCTTGAGCTAAGTAGAACAGAGAAAGAGAGCCCATTAATTAGAGAGTTTTATACTACTTTGTGTTTGAGGAGTAAAAATTGGGTGTATTGGGCCTTTGGGTTTGAGATTGAGAGTTTCCATCAAATTATTTGTAAACTATGTTCGATTAGAATAATTTATTCTTTTTTCATCATTCGTGGAGGTTGAAAAATTATGTAGCACTTTTTGGGTACTGATTTGTGCAATTAGCACCACTTTAATAACTCTAGTTTAAATAGCACTAAAGATGGAATTTGGACAAAAATACCCCGTTTTTCTATTCTTTTCTCTTATCAGTCCTTTACTTTATTATTATTTATTATTATTATTTTTATTCTCTTTTCGTCGTTCGTGGATATAGGTCAAGAGACTCAAGACCAAACCACTTAATTTTTTTTAAATTATTATTATTAAGTTACAAAAAGAAGGAAAAATAAGATAGCAAAGAAAAAGGATACATGGATTGAAAACGGCCCACTCCTCTTTTCCGGCCTACATTAATGTCATGCCTATTCTTTTCGTTTTAATTATCAATCATTCCATATCACATATGTTTCATCAAAAAAAAAAAAAAAAATCTCACCCGAATGATGTGGTACGTGAGTTGTTAATATCCTATAAATCATGAGATTATGTGAAGAGTGTTGTGTTGTGAAATTGACAATTCATGTGCCATATCATTTAGGAGAGATTTTAGGAAAAAAAAAATTGGGACGCCTAACATTACTTTTTGTGAATAATGGTTATATTATCATTATTATTTTACCGTTATATTCATTAATTATTGTTATAAGGAAAACTATTACAACTTGATTTTTATGAATGTTATAATAATCATTATGATTTCATAATTACATTAATGATAACCCTTTTATTTCTCACTATAAAAGGAGAGTTGTCAAAGCATTTTGGTGAGATCAGATACTTAAATAAAATCATGTTTCAATTTGTTCTACAAAGAAATATTTTGTGATAGTTGTTCAATACTTATTTACTTTGGGAGTGCACCTTTACCGAATTTGGTCATTGAATCGTGGAGGGTAGAGCATATTATTGCTCTTATTTTGCACTCGACACTGTACTAGAAGTCTAGAAGGGTGAAATGTGCAATTTGCATGCCTTGACCATATCTGATATCTCCATCAATTTCCGACATGCATAATATATATATATATATATACATACAAAGACTTTTGTTTTCTTTTAAATAATAATCCTACTATTTGTTGGAGACTTGAAACTTATAGTGGTTAATTCTATAAGGGAAGAAATTGATCACAATCAATTTACTCCAAGTCAACAGCACAATACAGAGGACCAACAGCTAGCATCCTTGATCACAGCACAACCAGTCCCTTGATATTAGCACAATCTTTCCCTTGATCATTGTTCAATATATCCCTAAATTAGTGTCACTAATTACAGCATAAACAGCTGCTCTTTCCATTGTATATTTGTATCAGTATATATATGTGTAATATGTTAACAGAGAAATACACAGCAAATATAATTCCTTCTTGTGCATTCTCTTTAAATTCCACAAAAGTACTCTGTATTTATCACTTACCTTAAGTTTGGAAAAGTCAATACAAACATATCCATCCGTTAAATCAGTTCCGTTAGTTTTTAACATTATAAGGGTATTTTGGTCATTTTATTCTAATTGTAACTAATTATTTAAATAATGAATAATTAAAAATAAAAAATGGATGGAGGAGATTGAATGAAGCCATTTCAAATGGATGAAGGAGATTGATCTCCTCCATCATTTTAATAAAAAATATATAAAAATAAAAAATAAAAAGTGGTCAAGAACTCCAGATCCATCTGGAGATTTCTTCTACATTTGGGAGGAAATCCCAAATCTCATTATTCATGAACCACCAACCTATCAATCTAGAACTCCTCCATGGAACCCCACCTCCAATTAACCTCCACCAGTCCATAACTTTACCTACTCCAAACTAACCTGTAAAAAAACTTCTAAAGAAAGAAAAGCAGTACTGGCTACAAGCATCTAGATTTTCTTTTCCTTTTTCAAATTTTTTACACTTTTGAATAATTGGTTGAGTCCAATAGACTATCAAATGGTTGGATAGTATTGTGATTTGAATTCTTTTCAAATAATTCATCAACAATGATGTGTTAGGTGTTTAATTTGATAATGCATGTATTCAACCATATATACTAATATAACATAATTTGATTATGATTGATTCACTGCTACAAAATTCTTGAAAGACATATGTCAACATCTCTTTTCATTTCATTTAGGTTAAAATTACATCGCTTTTCTTTTATTTTGTAATTTATCCGAGTGATGTAGAAAAAAAAAAACATGTTAAAGACATTGATCGGTTTTAATAAAACACATTAGTTTTATACTTTTATAGCAAAATCAATGTTATATGCGTTTAGTTATTTATTTTATTATTTCAACTAAATTTTGTATATTTTAATATTTTTTTATTAGGTGACTATAATTTAGAAATAATCTAAAAGTCAAAATAATTGAACAACAATAAATTCCATTCATTAGAACAATCAACATATATCAAACTTAATTAACAAAACTATTTCAAAACAAATAAAACTCAATAATACTTAGAAGTTAAGAATATACATATGTTCTCAAATTCACAGAATTTCATCAAATGAATCAATCTTTTCACTCCACACAAAGCCATTTTCTGTTGATCGTATTCGCTCTTAATATGAAACATAATATGAAATGGTGCATAGCTAATTTAATCACTTCCAGCTCTTTGAAACCTGAATGTTTTGCATTCTAAGTTCAGGGATCCCACACATCTTTTATGTTGTGGGTGCATGTGCATGCACAATATTTGCTGAAGCAGGGGATGGTAGTTAGGGTCCTCTAAATATTATATTTTATTACATTGATCCCCGACCCAACAAAACTTTTTTCGGCTCCATCCCCGTATATGTTTATATGTATATTATTATTTGTTATAAGCTATTCATAAACTTCATCACATGTGTTTAAGTAATAAAAACTTAATTATATTATACAATTAAAGTCCCTTTGAATAATCTCAAATTTATCATCTACTCATTAAACACAAAAGATAAGGAAAAACTAGTAGGAAAAACGTCAGAATAGCTGTACAAAAAAATTGAATATGTATTGTCCATATATGAACATTGAAATTTTACAATTTCGACATACAGGTAGTAAGAAAAAAAACACCGAATAATACAGAAAAACCTTATATTAATGATGGTGATTAGGAGACATATGCCTGAGAAACCTCATATTAATATATTATCATGATTTTGACATTACAACATTTATGCCGGTGATTGGCTGACACACACTGTAAAACAAATTAGAGGTGAGGACAAGCCTGCTAGTAATTATTGGCGACCCCTCCATAAATATAAATCGCTTTCCTTCAAGATCTTTCTTATGATATATCCTATTTGTTACCCACCATCCACCTGTTCTTTTACTTGCTTTACTGTACATATCCTATATATAACTATATAAGCTACTTGATGTTCAATAACCTTTTTTATAAATCTTACGAGGTGGGAGATTAGTGAAATCACATACTACTTTACTGAAAGTAGAAATATGAAATTTCTTTAGCTTCACTTTGTGTTATCTATCACACTCTTCACATATGATTGGTTTGAATTGACTTTGATTGACCATCCATTTTTTTTTTAATATAAAAAATGGCATTCGGTAGTATGCCCATGATGAACTTTTTCAAAGGCTTTAATAATAGGTTAAATTTCCATATGAGACCTTCTTTAGCTTCACAAGTGAGTTTTCTAACATCATTAAAGATGGGTGTAATAAATAATACATGGATGCATCATGCATGGATAAAGATCTTTTGCTATAGATTGTTGAAGAAGAAAGTAGAAGTCGCTCAGCTACCTTAGTGGAATATTTCATATTTTCATGTAATATATATATATAGAGAGAGAGAGAGAGAGAGAGACATGCAGTATATATTTGTCCATACACATCCTTGTCTTAATCAGACCATCCACGCGTCCTCATCCCACTCTCAAGTCTCAACCCATCGAACGTTACTCACCCGACCCAAACACGGAACTCCACGTCACCCATACTGCGCGTCTACCAACCAATGGACATTTGTAGACAGCATTGTTATCTGCTAATGAGGTCGGACCACGTGTACACTTTCTCAAACCATAACGATTAACGTTGATGACCCACAATGTTTTATTCACATGAAGGAAGGAGCCAAGAAAGTGATTTGAAGATTTTTTGGTTCCCGGAAAGTCACATGAAAGAGGCAAGAAAGTTTGTGGAAGTGTTCTTGTAATTGGGCAGAAATTAAACGATTTTGATACTGGTTGTTTAAGGATACAAATTGTTTAGTGTTACATCCCATCCATCTACTCTCAAATCTCCTGTACTGAGTCCTGCAATTTTTTGCTGCTCAAATTTAGTCTTGCAATTCGTGTCCATGGGGAATTTGTCATCAACTGCTTCTTCCACCACCACCCATAGAAAAAAGTATGAGGTCTTCCTCAGTTTCAGAGGTGAAGACACCCGGGATGGTTTTACTAGTCATCTTTTTGATGCTTTGCGCCGAAAACAAATCGAAACCTTCATTGATAACCGACTCATAAGAGGGGATGAAATTTCACAGGCTCTTTTAAGAGCCATCGGAGAATCAAAGATTGCAGTGGTCGTTTTCTCGAGAGACTATGCTTCTTCAAAATGGTGCTTACGTGAGCTTGTAGAGATTATGAAGTACAAGAAATTGAATAAACAAACTGTCATACCTGTATTCTACCACATTGATCCATCCGATGTACGGAAGCAAATTGGGAGCTTCAAGGATTCATTTGCTAAGCATGAAAATGAATTACAAGAAGAGGTGCAGAAATGGAGAGAAGCTTTGACTGAAGCATCCAGTATATCTGGATGGGATTCCTCTGTATTAAGGTAAATCTAATTCTTTACTTAACTTTATCCATTTAGAAAATTAGAAGTCCAGAGAATAAGAAAATAAGAGACCTTTTCTGATCACCTCATCTTTCTTTTTGAAGGAGTGGATCTAAATTCATATTTTAATAGTTCTTGTTAAATATTATTTCATTTTTCCTTTTTCAAAACTGAGACCAATTAAGTTGTTAATAAAGATAATGTTGTTACAAATAATACTCCAGTAGATGGGACCGCCCTTGTTCTAAGTTCTAACTACAATTTGTTATAAATTATAGGAGTCGGTTCATATTAAAAATAATATGATGCAGTTGATGCTGGTATCTTATATCTCCAGTCATATATGAAAATGGGGACAAAATATTTTTGTTATATTGTTATACTACTGTGTCATGGATATTTCTTCTACTCATTACTGTTTGGTATTTTTATTTGGTAGGCCTGAGTCCACATTTGTCGGAGAAATTGTCAAAGACATTTGGAAGAAATTGAATAATATATCGGTCTCAAGTGATTTTCCAGGTTTAATTGGAATAGATAAACAGGTTGAGCGGGTTATATCATTATTATGTCTTGGGGTCTCGGATTTTGGAATGGTAGGGATTTGGGGAATGGGTGGTATTGGTAAAACAACTGTTGCTGATGCTGTATTCCAACTAATTTCTTATCTATTTGAAAGTTACTATTTTGTTTCATGTGTTAGAGAAACAACAGAAAAAAATAGTGGATTATTTCGTCTGAGGGATGAAATTCTTTCCAAATTATTAAATGAAGAAAATCTAGAAGTAAGCAGTCCTAGTATTCCCCAATCAATTAAGAGTAGGCTCAACCATAAAAAGGTTCTCATTGTTCTTGACGATGTGGATAAATTTAGAAAATTGGAAGTGTTAGTTGGAGGTCTTGATCGATTCGGTCCGGGAAGTAGAATCATACTAACTACCAGAGATAGACAAGTACTTCTTAATTCTGATTTGGATGATCGTGACATTTATGAGATTGAAGGATTGTACCATAATGAAGCTCTTCAGCTCTTTTGTAATAATGCCTTTAGACAGAACCATCCCACTGAAGATCTTATTGAAGTCTCAGAAAAGATAGTAAATTATGCGAATGGCAACCCGTTGGCTCTTAAAGTGTTGGGTTTGTCATTGTATCGAAAGAGCAAACGGGAGTGGGAAAGTGCAGTAGAGAAATTACAAAGAATTCTCAACCCGGAAATCTTTGATGTATTGAAAATTAGTTACGATGGATTGGATGATGATGAAAAGGATTTATTTCTGGACATAGCATGTTTTCATAAAACAGATCTATACTCATTATCTTATTGCTTATCATATGGTCGTGAGTTCTCGCTAAGAAACTTGATTGACAAGTCACTAGTAACTATACAACAGTCCTATTTTGTAACAATGCATGATTTACTACAAGAAATGGGTAGGGAAATTGTTCGTAAAGAATCTCCAAACAAGCCAAACAATCGCAGCAGGCTGTGGAGAGAAGAAGATGTTCTTCGCACGCTGAAGAATGATGAGGTGAGTCTCTACTCTCTAATCATTTTATATTGATCTTACATTTAGATGTCCCTCAAAATTTGATGAATCTGTTGAATACTACCGTTGCTGCAATTTGGTAATTATCTTTACTAGACTTACTTTTCACTCAACACTACACAATATCATTCACTCACTGTCACTGCACCTTGACTTCTTCCGTGTTCTCTCTCACACATGACTGACACTACACTGCTATCTACTATGCTCCACTCACTGATTGACTCTCAATCTTAATACACGTCTTCCACTCGATTGCTAAAAATGAAACCAGAAAAGTTGTAATTATAGGATTCCAAAAGTCAGTTAAACATTCGTAAGCATTCACTGCACATCACTTCTTCTGCAAAATTAGTAGATGATTTTGTAGAAGAGGAAGTTTTGCTATAATTAACATAATTAATCTGCAGAATTCCTAAGGATTGCTTTTGGTACATTATTCTATAACTTATACTTTGTTTTTGGCTGTCAAGGGACTGATGCACTTCAAGGGATATCCCTAACTAGCATCGAAATGTATATACATTTTAGTCCTCGAGTCTTTGAGAAGATGTGCAATCTTAAAACTCTTGTAATAAAAGGGTTTCCGTACTACTCTGAATTTGGTAAAGTGCATCTCCCCGATGGTCTAGACTATCTCCCTGATGAACTAAGATATCTCCATTGGGGTTGTTATCCTTTGGAGGAATTGCCATCATGTTTTAATCCGGTGAATCTTGTTTCTCTTGATCTTGCTAATAGCAACATTAAGCAACTTTGGGATAGAAGGAAGGTATGATTTAACATTGAAGTATATGTTTCATTGTTTTAATATATTTTGTGTAGTTCACAGATTAACTAGCTAGTTACTTTTTCTAATCATTTTACCATCTTCTTCTGTTACAGTGTTTTCCCAAATTAAAGCAGCTGAACCTTTCTTATTGTAAGCACCTGATCAGGATCCCAGACCTCTCAGACATCCCATCGGCTGAGCATATAGACCTTATAGATTGCATAAGCTTGCTTGAAATTCACTCATCAACCCAATGCCCGAAGAACCTTGAACTGATGGATTGTAAAAATCTTAAGAAACTTTGTGTCACTGGCTGCATTAGTCTCACAAAATTTCCACAGATTTCGGGGAGATATCTAGATGGACTTTTTCTTTATAATTGCTCAAAACTGGAAAAATTGCCTCCTTTGTCAGGTTTAAGCTCTTTAACAAAACTAAATTTATATAACTGCTATCTAAGGGAAATTCCAGAAGATATTGGATGTTTATCCTCATTGATAATGTTAGACCTCGGTGGAAATGGTTTTGAGAGTCTACCAAAAAGCATCAAGGAACTTTCTGAGTTAAGAGTTCTGGCATTAAACAATTGTGGTATGCTTCGATCATTAACAGAGCTTCCATCAGGTCTATCATATTTGGAAGCAATGAATTGCAAGCAGCTGATCCAATTATTACCAGATGAATCCGAATTTGATCTCTACGCTGATGGCCGTCGATATTTGAAATTGAATTTTATGAATTGCCTAAAGCTTGATCAGAAAGCAGTCAGCAACGTCTTTCAAGAGTCAGTGCTAAAAATGCAGCTTATGATGACACAAAAGGTTTCTCCCTCTCTCCCTTACCGTTCAGTTGAAGTTCTAGAAGAAGAAGAAGAAGTTAAAGGCGGGATTTGTTTACCTGGAAGTGAAATTCCTGAATGGTTCCGCTATAAAAACATTGGATCTTCCATAAATATTCCAGCGCTGGGGCTTCGACATGACTGTGGTAGCAATAGATACATCATGGGATTCACAGTATGCACGGTTATTGGGTTTGAAGAGAATCATTTTGATTTTTATCGTATAGATTTTTCGGTCCATTATGATTTTCATATTGAAACCAGTGATGGTCATAAGGAAGGATTTTTTCACAACCGTATAACACTGTTTGATGAGTCAACTCCTTTTGAACAAAAAGAATCAATTGGATCGGATCACATATTTTATCGGTATAATTTCTCATGTTATGAATTTTTCCAAGAGTTGGATACTAGTATGGGTGACTATGTGGGTATCTCGTTTGAGTTTCATATTAAATATTATGGGGGAGAACCTGTGAAAGATATTCAAGTGAAGCATTGTGGAATACATCCAATGTATGTACAGCTCAAGGATTCTGTTGCCATAGATCAAGATACCAAGGAAACATGTGAACCAACCACGTCCTAAAAGAATTTGCTCTTGATTGACGACCAAGCTTATTTCGCATCCTAAAAGTTGGTTTATTGTGATCCTATCATCGTTTTGGACTTCTGTTCTTTGTTCATTTCTGTTGTGGACTCCAAGATCTGAGACTACATGCCAGTAAGTCAATCCAACAACTCCAAGTGAGTCCAGTTATTTAGTTATTAAAATTACTATTTTATCCGATTGATCATTATTTAATGTTTGAGTTTCTAATTTCAATCAGATGTTAGGATTTTTAATTCTAAAGATAATAGAATTTCAAAATATTATTGAATTTTAGAGTTTTTTTTCCCCCTTTTTCTTGTTATAAAGCACTTCTAGTACTTAATATTTGCACTTCTATCAATATTATATTAGGAAAAGGAGATTATATTCGAGTAATAATTGAACTCTATGTACATATATAGTGGTAATAATTCAGAGATCAAAATTTATTCTAGAGATACTAAAAAAAAATAAAAATTATTCTAGAGACAGGACTTTTGCTACGTTCTGTGCTTAGTGGAATTACTATTATTATTTATTTTGTGCCAAAAAAAAAACTGGAACTGAACATTTTTTTTTTTTTTTTTTCTGGTGATGGATTGAAAATTGCAGAGAATCTGAGTGGAAATGGCATAGATACATGTTCTGCTTCTACTGATAGTCAGCCTTGATCAATTGGTAATCCTCTTCTACTAAATTGTATGTTGATTCTATTAATTATAAAGGTAACTAATTTCATCTCATATTATTCTTTCTATGTCAATAAAGAATATATGCTTAATTTTATATTAATATTATACAAATTGGGTTAAATGTTTGAGTTGTCTAGCATCGGTGTTAATTTTATATAATTAACTCAAATTTCAACTCAAATAATGTAGAAAGTGGATTGCCATCACCACACACAACATAGAATGATGTTGTTAATGAAAAAAAAAAAGGAATGCTATCTACCTTTCCCATTTGCCTTCCTCATTTACCTTTTCCACTCATTGCTTGACACGTGTACACTTTTTCATTTAATAAAAAACTCTCACTTTTTGCTATAAAGCATGTTTACGTCTTTATCTCTGGCGGCTGCTTCTATCATTTCATTAATAAGGGGTGAAGACGTAAACAAGTTTTGTAGCAAAAAGTGAGAGTTTTTTATTAAATGAAAAAGCATACACATGTTAAATGGGAAGTGGGAAAGGTAAATGGGTAAGACAAATAGGAAAGGTAGATAACAATCCCCATGAAAAAACCTCTTAGTTGTCTAGTATCGGTGTTAATTTTATATAATTAATGATTAATCACCCGTTGGTGTTTCAAAATCAATTAATCTTTAGGACTCAAATCAGCTGTCTAAAAATAGTATCCCATTTTGTCTATAATCAACCAAATTGGGATATATGTCTACATTTATGGAAGAAGTTAAAAATAATAATAATTAAATATAGAAGTTGAAAATAATAATAATTAAATATAGACACATATCCCAATTTGGTTGATTAGACACAAATTGGAACACCATTTTTTGACAGCTGATTTGAGTCCAATTTTTATGTCCTATAGCATTAGTGTTAATTTTATATAATCAATGATTAATACTGATTCACCGGTTGGTGTTTCAAAATCAGTTAATTTTTAAACAAAACAAATAAGCATAAAGCCATGTCAATGTGGGTTCAAAAATTAAATAGCACCTTTTGGGTTGGTTTTTGGGGAATAGGCACCAAGTTAATAAGTTAAGTTTAAAATGCACCATTTAATGGGACCAGACGAAAATACCCCTTTGTTGTCTGTTTCTTTGTTTTGAAACTTTGGAAGAAAAGCTCTGAGAGAAAACCCCGACGGCGCAACAGTCGACCAAATTGTGACAACGAACCACCGTCGACGGAGCTACAGTACCGACGTACCGGCGAAGTCAATACCGACCACGGTATGTCTTTATCTCTCACGCATTTGTTGTCCATTATGTTTGTTTGATGAGTTTAGGTTAGGGTTTTAGTTTAGGAAAAAATTTCGAGCCTTTTGGTAGTGAAAACGATGAAGTTCTGGGTTTCCAAGAGTTTTTGAAACTGAATCGAGCCTTTTTGCAGTCTTATCGAGCCTTTTAGAAAGGTTATCGAGCCTTTTAGAAAGGTTATCGAGCCTTTAGAAAGGTTATCGAGCCTTTTTAGAAAAGTTATCGAGCCTTTTGAAAAGTTATCGAGCCTTTTAGAAAGGTTATCGAGCCTTTAGAAAGGTTATCGAGCCTTTTAGAACCTTTTAGAAAGGTTATCGAGCCTTTTTAGAAAAGTTATCGAGCCTTTTGAAAAGTTATCGAGCCTTTTAGAAGAAACTTTTGTCGAGCCTTTTAGAAAGGTTATCGAGCCTTTAGAAAGGTTATCGAGCCTTTTAGAACCTTTTAGAAAGGTTATCGAGCCTTTTTAGAAAAGTTATCGAGCCTTTTGAAAAGTTATCGAGCCTTTTAGAAGAAACTTTTGTCGAGCCTTTTAGAAAGGTTATCGAGCCTTTTAGAAAAGTTATCGAGCCTTTTAGAAGAAACTTTTGTCGAGCCTTTTAGAAAGGTTATCGAGCCTTTTAGAAAAGTTATCGAGCCTTTTGAAAAGTTATCGAGCCTTTTAGAAGAAACTTTTGTCGAGCCTTTTGAAACAAAATCGAGCCTTTTAGAACCTATATGTTATCGTGCCTTTTGTTACTGTTATCGAGCCTTTTGAAAAGTTATCGAGCCTTTTAGAAACTTTTGTCGAGCCTTTTAGAACCTATATGTTATCGTGCCTTTTGTTACTGTTATCGAGCCTTTTTGAACTGTTATCGAGCCTTTTTGATATGTTATCGAGCCTTTTTAAACATTGATGTTATCGTGTCTTTTTATACTTTTATCGAGCCTTTTTGAACCTTTATGTTATCGTGCCTTTTTGTAATGTTATCGTGCCTTTTTGTAGTGTTATCGAGCCTTTTTGAATTTTATCGTGCCTTTTTGCACTGTTATCGTGCAGTTTTGAATTTTACCGTCAGTTTTCAAGTCTTTTCAGTAACTTATTTGCTTTTTTTCCGTCAATATGCAGATAGCGAATCCGAATGATTTCCTTAAAACCCCGGTGGGAGAATGGTTCAATGGAAAAATTATTCGGCATGACCATTTTGATGACCTTAGAGATATCGACAATGCACTTGAAAGAGTACCTGAAAATCTAAGGATCGAAGACCGACGTCGGTTTACTGAGTCATGTTTCGGTCATTTCCTCCGGATGCATCGTGAGATTAATTTTTCTGGCGGCATTGTCCATCGGCTACTTTTACGTGAGTTGCATCACAACGGGCCGGAAGATGAGATGCGATTTCTGTTAGGGAACCATACGGTCCGGTTCTCGAAGGTTGAGTTTTGTCTAATCACCGGATTGAAGTTCGGAGTGATTCCCGACACAGCGAGTTATGATATGGTGGTACAGAATGGCATACACGACCGGTACTTCCAGCGTCGAGTCATCGAGTTTCAAGAGCTGAGAGGGGTGCTTCGGATTGGTGTTTTCCATTCGCAGTACGATGCAGTGAAGCTGTCATTATTGTTTTTGCTGAACTGGATACTGATGGGGGTGGACGAGAGATTTAAAGTTCCAGCATGGCAGTTTCGAGTAGTCGAGGACTTGGACACTTTTGATGCGTTCCCATGGGGCGCATACGTGTATAGGCGGTCTATTTATGGTTACATGCATGCTTTGGATAGTCCACGGGAGGCAGCACGACAGGCAGGACAGGGCGTTGACACCATCGAGTCCTACAACATATACGGTCTAGCGCACGCACTATTGGTTAGCATTTACAATTTGCATCCGTACTTTAATTGAGAATTTTTTATATGACTGATGTATTTACTTATGATCGTACTTGTCTATTATGCAGGTATTTGCTTTTGAGGTTATCCCCTCCCTTGGCATTAAAAAATGTGGGATCCGCAGGGTTAACCCCGAGCTACCCCCTCCACGTATTCTGAAATGGAAGTTGACTAAGCGACCGCGAGGGAAAAAGCTGGATGAGATTTTCTCTGAAACTGTAAATATTGTTGTTGTTAATGTTTATAATTTTTAGTATGTGTATAATTACAATGATGTAATTACAATGATGTAACTCCAATTGCAGATGTCTGCGCGGTCTAAATTGGTGGCGACAGCTGTTGAGATGGGTCAACGGTATTACGAAGGCATAGATCAGGGACCCACTATGTATGATCACTATGCTGTAGATTTATCTGGAGGCCTCCCGGATCCGAAACTACATAGGACTGGCGGACCCAGTCATACGGAGGATTCTTGCGGACCTAGTGATATGGATCCTTCGTACTCTGGACCCAGTGATACGGAGGGCTCAGACCCGGATGTCGGCAATGGCCGTGGGAGTCCCACGAGGTCTAGGCGGGTACGCGTGACTTTGCCCAGACAACCTACAGCTGGACGTGATTCAGAACCGGAGGTTGGCAGTCCTACTCCCGTGAGGCGTAGGCGGGTACGATTCAATTTGGACAGACAGCCTGGACCTCAAGGTCATTCACGGGGAGGCGTCGGAGAGCGTCCACAGGTACGTAAGCATTTTTAGGACCACATGATTTAATTTCAATTGACTTAATAGTTTTAGTACTGACAGAGTCCGAATTCCTTTCAGGCTTGGGAGCATAAATTGGTAGAGGTGATGGATGCTGTTCGAACATTACGTACGGATGTCATGGAGGCTTTCGGTACGAGTGAAGAGAAAAGAGCTGCGCAGCATCAGGAGTTGCTGGATTTGATCCGGGCCCAACAGGGTCCGACGTCGCAGCACCGTATGGATGGTCCACCATTCGATGACCAACCATTTGATGACCATGACGGAGCATTTACTCCCACAGGTACAGGGTGGACAGACCGAGGGACCAGCCATAGGCAGCCACGTACCACAGACACAGTCTCAGATCCGCAGGGTCATGATGTGACAGCACGAGAGGAGGTGCGCGGTGGTACACAGACAGCAGGTGATATAGAGCCAGCAGTCTTGGAGCAGGTACTGCCTGAGGACATCACCACAGTCCGCTCATCACAGCTGCTGGATGATCCTGTTCACTCCCAGGAGCAGGTACTGCCTGAGGACATCACCACAGTCCGCTCATCACAGCTGCTGGATGATCCTGTTCACTTCCAGGAGCTCACACCTATACATTTCCAGGAGGTCACCCCTGACGCCACAACCCAGCGCGATCGTCCAGTCGATCCCAGCGTACGAGGTTCCTCCTACGAGCATAGACCTTCGGTCGACCCGAGTGTAGCCGACCCCTCCAGCCGACCTCCGGTATGTCATTTGACACCCCACCGATCGATTTCAGGTGATCAACAGGGAACGAGTTCCTCCTCACACCACCCCGATCACCCTGATTTGGACCGGAGTCCACCACCCCTGAGGCGTGGAGACCGGATTCGACGTCGAGGTTGGATGGAGCGGAGCCCATACACAAACCCCTGTGAACCGAAGAGGCCACGGACGATGCCGCATCCGCAGCCAGCACATGAATGGATGCCACACGAATTGGTAGATCCTGACCAGCTTGCGGCGTACCTAGCCTACAAGAGGAGCATGACAGGGGAATTGTAAGTATAATCTAAAAACTTACAATCTGTTTATAGTTTTTTCGTCCACAGGTACAAGTAAGTATTATGTTAAATTTGTTTCCAATTATGCAGACGTGATGTGGATCTGCACCACCCAGTTGGTGTCAATGTGACTTGGTTCCACCGGTTTCAAACCAACTTCATGGAGTTGGACGATTCGGTATGTTCCTCACTTGATTCACCTGTAGAAGTTTCATTCAGAAATGGTTGAATCCTAACAATACGAATTGTTGATATTTGTCAGCACATTGACGCATACTGCAACGTTCTCCGGAAACGTCAACGAGCATTCCCCATTGTGTACGATAGGAGGACCAATATACTAGATTCACAATTCTATGTAAGTGTTTATTGAGTACGGTTTTCTCTTCTACCTTGATGTGTTCAAATATTTTTTGCCTGACGTGTCGGTTAATTTTCTATGTACAGACATTGGCATATCATAGCTGGCAGAGAATCTGCATGGGTGAGGACAAGAGACCCCCAGATGGTTGGACTGTGCTGGATCGCCAGTATCCTCGTGATGAGCTTGAGGTGGTATGTGGCCTGCTCCCGCAGGCAAACCTGCCATGGCACGACGTTGACACGGTCAGTGTAAATTTGACTTTGCGTCCATCTGTATAATAAAAAAATTTGCTAACACTTTGGAGAAACACCTGCAGGTTCTGATTCCTTGCAACCTCGGAGGTTACCATTGGGTCGTGGCCAGCGTCAACCTTGCGAAAGGGCACATTTTCGTGTTTGACCCGTTCAGACAGAAGGTCCGATATAGCCATAGGAATACCCAGTTCGCGTGCTTAAGGTGGTTGCTACCCTCGATGCTGGATGCGGTACACTTTCACCGGAACAGACAGAGAGGTGATGCGACGTACAAAAGGGAAGAAAAGCCGTTCCGGATGTTCTACGTGCACGCCAACCGTGTGCCGCAACAGGAACGGGGGTATGACTGTTTGAAGTTCTTATTCTATCACAATCGGTTTTAATAGCATCCCATTATAATGTTTGTTCACGTGGTTAATTGCAGGGGAAACTGTGGGGCCCATACATTGAAAATTATTGAGTACCTGGTGGCGAACAGGGATACCTTCGACTGGTCCGAAGCTGATATGGCCACCATCCGGGAGAAGATGGCCGTCGAGGTTTTTTGTAACTCGAAGCCCATATAGTTGATGTAGATGTAGTTGATGTACATAACATTTTTTGAGTAATGAAATGATGAATTTTTTTTCTTCAAGTGTTTGAAGTGTTTGCAGTTCAAAGTTAAACACACACATTTCATACATTGAAATCCATAAACAATACAGCAAATTCAATAAAGCATCTAGTATGACATTAGACGAACAACTAAATTCTAATATATTTTCGAACATAAAATCAATCACATTAGTTCTACATAAGAACCAAGGGTCTCACCAAACAACTGTATCGAGCATGGTTGTGAAAGTTTGAACGATGTTGGAAGACATCAGGTTGGAGACATGTTCCTCATAAAACAAAGGTACTATTGCGGAAGTTGATAAGCATCTAAGGATTGAGAAAGCAGAGTATCCCACACGGATAGTTTACTGTTTTGGCATTTCTCATGAGCATCCGGGAACATTCATTCTAACTTATATACGAAGTACAAATCCCCATCATGAGTATATTGGTCTATATCCCAAGGGATTTAAGTTCAGTAAAAGGATGTTTGAGGACATTGATCGGCTTGTGGCATATTTCCAGAGGCATATCGACGATCCTCAGCATGAGTCAGCACCATCAATTAGATCAGTTGCTGCTATGGTACCAATGTGAAGCCCTGCAACTGGGGGCTCCTCTATAGCTAGAGGTGGCACGGTTTCGGTTCCAAGGTTTGGTGGAACCGAAATCGAAACCGAAATCGGAACCGGGTCCCCCGGTTCCGGTTTTGGTTTCGGTTTCGGTTCTGAAACTGGCAGTTTCGGTTTCGATTCCGATTCTGGAATTGGAACCGTCGGTTTTAGAACCGAACCTTTTGTAATATATTTTCAAAAAAATTAGAACCAAAACCGGAACCGGCCTCCCCCGGTTCCAGTTCTGGTTCTTGAATCGAAACCAGAAATCCGGTTCCGATCCTGGTTTTCCCGGTTCCGAACCCCCCCGATTCGACGGTTAGAACCGGAACCTTGCCAGGTCTATCTGTAGCATCTGGGGGTAGTGGCTGGGGAAGTTCAAGCAATGAAGGTGGCTGGAGAGATTGATGTATTAAAAGTTCAACACATTTCATACATTGAAATCCATAAATAAAGTTGGGATATACATAAACACTATAACAAACGAAATTCGAACATGAAATCAATCATATTACTTCTACATAAAACATAAGAACCAAGGGTGGCAATTCGTCTTCCTCTTGTAAGTAAGGCTCCATTCATTCCACGGTACAGTCTTTCTCAGGGCACGTTTGTTTGTTGTGTCCAATTTTATGACAGATACTGCACTTGCGGCGGTATTCCTCCGGGACAATTGTGCTGGGACCTTCATTAACCATAGGTGGGTTGGAACACCTCCTGCTGTTATGTCTTGGTTGTCCACACCTTCTACACGACTGTGTGGTTGTCCTCTCCGAAGACGAGGCATGTCGACCCTCCATTGGTCTACCTGATTGCCTCTTCGCCTTTGGATTTAAAACCACCCGTGATGCGATGTCGGATGGCACAACCCATGAAGCAGGATGGCCAACAGGCATAATAGGAACCGAGTATGCATCAATAAGTGTCTCCCTCTTGTAGTAGTCCGCACACAGAGATGTAAAATCCAAATTTCACTCCCTGCAACAATGAAAAGGGTGAGACTCACGTTTGGATAATATAAACCGTTAACTGTAAATTGTAATGTACCTTGCCGCTGCAAGTGCGTGTTTACATGGTAAAAAGTCCATTTGGAATTTGTTGCATGTGCATGTCTTCCGGGCTAAGTCAACCGTCCACTGTTTTCCCTTGTGTCTGACGGAGAATATGTTCCAGTCAACTGGATTTACGGTCATATAACCGCACTTCTCGACACGTTTGAGGATCAAAAGATGTGCGGCGTCGGTCAATCGATGACGCATGGACTGTGCATTTGCATGACGATCATGAAACCACTTCTGTATCATATTCCGAATGAACTCTGCCAGTGTCATTAGTGGCAGTTGCCGAGCGAATTTTAGGCATGAGTTTATGCACTCTGCAACATTTGTGGTCATCAACCTGTACTTTCTTTGGGGACAGTGAACGCGGGACCACTTCTGTGGACCGGCATCAATGGCATAATCGTATGCACCCTGGTGCAGCTTACGTAACTCCTCCATGTGCCGATCATACTGGATTTCAATGTACGACCTAGCAGCGTAATCCATTATCTGGGCAACATCCTTTCTGTGGAATCGCTTCTTCATATTTTCACCAAAATGCCAGACACAAACGGTATGGGTTGCATAAGGGAACGCTTTAGAAATCCCTGCTTCAATGCTTGGATGGCGATCGGAAATGAAAACCAGATCATCTATATGACCAAGGGCACCCCTCAAGCATTCTAAAAACCACTCCCATGAAAGGTTGTTCTCTGAGTCACCGTACCCAAAAGCAATTGGATACACCTGTTCGTTTCCATCTTGTGCAGTTGCCACAAACATTGTACCCCCGAATCTTCCCTTCAAATGGGTACCATCTACTGCAATAACAGGACGCATACACCTCCGAAAACCTCTAATTGAGGACCCTAACGACATGAAAAAGTAGAGGAATTTACCATGATCATCGCACTGTAAGTCCGTGATTGTGCCCGGATTTTGCTGTTCGAGAACATACGCAAAAGATGGGAGCAGTTGGAAACTTTCTTCATGCGTTCCATAGGTTAATGACAATGCATATTGCAAGGCATCATGTGCCTTACTGTACATGATTTGGATGCCATACATTGTTTTCATATCGGCGATTATATCCTTCGGACGCATGAGACGACCATCGGTTTGTTGAAGTCTAGGGGCAACGACTTCTCCGATTATAACTGCACCAGCTTGTCGGTGGCGACGGTGAATCTCCTCCAAGGGACAGCTGTGTTCGTTGACAAAACTTCTGACTTGAAAGTAAGTACCTTCTTCTCTCCTCACCGCTCTTAATTTCCACGTACAGTCGTCAATGATGCAAACCAAATGTAAAGTTGTCTTATTAGACCTTTTCACCTTCCATTCAAAGTTCTGCCGCATCGCAAAATGGCCAACTAGCCTCTTCAAATCCTTTTTACTCGGAAAAAATTGACCTTTATAAATCATGGTTCTCGGTTCTTGCGCTGCCAAGGTGCTGCTTGTACCAATACCAAACGAGTATGAATCTGCTCCTGGAATAACCCAAGTTCTCGCATTAACAGAATCAGATGATGTCATATTACAACGGACCTCGGAAGTCCCAGGCATATCTGGTGCAGTGCAACTAACTCCTTGTACACGTCTACCGCTTGTTTGCATTTGTGCAGGCTCTTCATCTACATTTTGGAGATCATGAACATGTTCATTATTTGCCTCAATATCAACCTGTTCATGGTTCGGGTAATTGCTCTGTTGATTGTACTGCGCATCGTACTGTTCATTGTCCTGTGCATCGTACTGCTCATTGTACTGCTCATTGTACTGCTCATTATACTGCACATCGTACTGCTCATTGTACTGCACATCGTATTGCTCATTGTACTGCTCAATTCGACTGCCAAACACATCACCCACATCACCCAATTGAATTTCAGCTGCATGTGCATGGTCGACCGCAACTTCTGGGACACCACACATGTTTCCCACACCTTCGCTGGGACCCCCTTGGGTGAACACTTGGTTGCTACCGCTAAAGGATCCAAACTGTTGGGTATTTTCAGGAGGAGGAATATTATTCCCTACCACATCTCCAGCTGTCCGCTCAGTTAGACTGACACATACTTGAGGGATCACTCGATCTTCCCCTAGCATAAACTGGACATCGTCGTCATTCCTTATCAATGTGCGACACGTACTGCCAGGAACGAGTGATATTGATGACAACTCAAAATTGTATTTGTTTACATCATAGTTCACAATAGTATGCACGATCGTCACCAATTCTTCGTAAGTCATATTGTTTGACACGTACATTCCCCGGTTATCGGATCCAACAAACCTCTGACTTCCGTCGGGTAACTGGTCCCATCGACCGTTGTAAGATATTACTATTCTAACCCGATTCATGAGGCTGTCAAATTAATAATCACAAACCATTAACAAAAACCCATGATTACACAATGTCTTCAAATATTACATGAAAAGCCTCGAATATTTTTTGAAAAAGGCTCGAATTTTTTTTCAAAAAAGCTCGAAATATTTTTGTCAAAAAGGCTCGAAATCAATTTCGAAAAGGCACGAATATTTTGTTAAAAGGCTCGAAACTTTGTTCAGAAAGGCACGGATATTTTTTGAAGAAGGCTCGAAATCAACCAAAAGGCTGGAAACTTTTTTCAAAAAGGCTCGAAATATTTTTGTCAAAAAGGCTCGATAATAACTACAAAAGGCACGATGACATTGTTAAAAGGCACGAATAAATTTGAAAATCAATCCACCCTTTTAGAAAGGTTATCGAGCCTTTTGAAAAGTTATCGAGCCTTTTGGAAAAGTTATCGAGCCTTTTACAAAGGTTATCGAGCCTTTTACAAAGGTTATCGAGCCTTTTGGAAAAGTTATCGAGACTTTTCCAAAAAGGCTCGATAACAATTTCAAAAGGCACGATGACAGTGTTAAAAGTTATCGAGCCTTTTGGAAAAGTTATCGAGCCTTTTACAAAGGTTATCGAGCCTTTTGGAAAAGTTATCGAGACTTTTCCAAAAAGGCTCGATAACAATTTCAAAAGGCACGATGACAGTGTTAAAAGTTATCGAGCATTTTGGAAAAGTTATCGAGCCTTTTACAAAGGTTATCGAGCCTTTTAGAAAGGTTATCGAGCCTTTTGGAAAAGTTATCGAGCCTTTTAGAAAGGTTATCGAGCCTTTTAGAAAAGTTATCGAGCCTTTTGGAAAAGTTATCGAGACTTTTCCAAAAAGGCTCGATAACAATTTCAAAAGGCACGATGACAGTATTAAAAGGCACGAAAATATTTCAAAAAGGCACGAAATTTTTTTCAAAAAGGCTCGATAACAACTTCAAAAGGCATGATGACAGTGTAAAAAGGCACGAAAATATTTCAAAAAGGCACGAAATCATTTTCAAAATGGCTTCAAGTTTACATACTAAAATGTGAACAACTTCAAAGAAGCAAGTTCAAGAAATATTACCTTATTTTACTGAAGAAGAAAGTCGGGGCAAGACCTTGAACTTTTATTTGTAGAGAGAGAGTAACTGAGTATTTCAAGCCTTCGTTTGAGTTGCAGAGAACAACTCAAAGAGAATAACATAAATGTTTAACTAAGGGCAATTTTGGTAGTTCACCATAATAGGTGCCTTTTAAACTTAAATTATTAAACCAGTGACATTCTCACCAATTCACTTTAAAAAGGTGATATTTTGGACCAATTCCACATGTCAATTATGTCATTTTGATAAAAAGAGGCATTATATTTTGTTTTTAAAAAGCGTTTTTGTTTTTTGATAAAGTGGCCTTGAGCACTTTTGAGGAGGACGGTGGAGAGGAACTTCACCAGAGAAGTCGAGGTCGACGCTGGTCAACACAACAACGACGACGACAACAACGTCAACAAAAACGGTGTCGTTTTGTGGGACGAGGAGTTCTACTCTCATTGCACTCACTTTGCTTACAAAAAAAATGTCTTTCATCCATGGGAGATCGCTTTCACTCTCTTCAATGTCAGTCTTCTTCTTCGTCTTCTTATTCTTTATTATTTTCTTTTTGTTATCTTTTTCCCTTTTCCGATTTATATATTAATCGTTAAATTGAATTATTGATAGAATCAGTGGATTTATTTTTGTGCCCGTTATGAATTGTGATTGTGATGGCTTTTAGGTTTTGTAGTATCTCTCAGGTTCAATTTTCTGTGGATTATCTTTTTTTTTTTTTTTTTTTTTGTATTTGTTTGTGTGTTAGAATTTCCTTGATTTTGAGTGTATTTTTGTGTGATTTTATAAGATCAATGAAACCATATATAAGTTTTATAGTTATTGTGTGCTTTTTCTAGACTTCGTTTTCTGTCTATTATTGCATGAATGGATTTCTATGGAATCAGAGATTGAATTTCTGCAATTGGCTTGGTCTCAGAGTTTTTGCACCTTTGTTTGTGTTTAGGGTAGGTTCTATGTTTGACTTGGGAGAGTTGACCGTTGCAATTTTGGTGAGGTCTTGTTTAGAAAACCATTTTCTATTTTTATTCTCTTTTAAAGGGATAGTTGAACTATTTATAAACTACAATACAATGAATGGTACATTTTGCTACAGTTTATTGTTTTGGGAATCCTTGCAAGTCCTTTATTATCTCACTAACATATATAGAATTGGAGTGCTTTTGTTTTTTCTCAATTTTTTTTCTATATTTTGTTCGGCATGAAAGGAATTCAAAAAGAGTGCTTCTGAATTCTGATGTGCTGATAAATTGAAAATGGAGGACAATTTAGCTGCAAAAGGTGAAGAAGCTATATATATATATATATATATATATATATTCTATGATTTTTGCTTTAGATTTTTTAATTGACATAAAACATCACCTTCAGTCTAACCTTTTATGTATTTGTATCTGTTCTTAGGTTTACTCTGCAGAGAGTGTTAGGGATACATCCACATTACATACCCACTTGGGGATTTGCCAAGATCAGAGAGAGATTTGGTAAAACCAAGCCTTTCTTCTTTTTGTTATTTTCTTATTACAAAAATTAATTTAAAAATTTCCGTAATCATATGAATGATATTGAATTACATAGTCTATAGATGTGTATCTCATTTCCTTCTTCTTTGAACAGACTGCATTAGATCATATTACAGAGCTTATTGCCATCCTGCAACTCAGAAGAAAATATTCTCAATTAATTAGTAAGTTTTATGGATGCTATCTCTCATTCGTTTGGTATATTATATATGTAATGGTTGTTGATGTTGTCCTTTGAATCTGTCTGGTGTGCTTATCTTTATGCAGTGCATCTGTTGACGACAATCTAGCTGTAAATGTTGTAGAAGCATGCCCTGCTTTTGCTAGAGCAAGTCACAGCTTTCAGTTGCTTTATGCAGATAGACTGAGACAGTGTTGATGAATGTCTTGAATGTTGTGGCTGGCAGATTGCATGAAGCTGCTAAACAACAAGATCAGCAACATAAATGGATGCATGTAATTTGGTAGCAGTTGAGATTTTCTGCAGATGCTATCGGCAATAAAAGTTTCTCTTTATCAAATTGCTCATTAACAGAAATTTGGAAAATTCATGAGCTATATATGCCTAGAGAGGGGATGCCAACTTGGCGACTTTGTGTCATGCAGCTTCAGCAAAGTAGAACAGAGAAAGAGGGCCAATTAATTAGAGAGTTATACTACTTTGTGTGTGAGTAAAAATTGGGTGTATTGGGCCTTTGGGTTTGAGATTGAGAGTTTCCATCAAATTATTTGTAAACTTTGATCAATTAGTATTTATTTATTCTCTTCTCGTTTCATCGTTCGTGTATATGACCAACACTAAAAAATATTTAATTTTGAAAGTATTATTATAAACTTAGGCTGTGGTAGCCCAAAAACGGCTCATCGGCCCAATGTATTAAAGTCCAGACTTTGTAATACTGGAACCTATCCAAGTCCATTATGTTGGATCGATCCAACACAGATATCAGCAACGGCCTAACTTGGTCATTTAAAGACCAAGTCAAGACGTCAATTAGGGGGAACTTGAAGAGAATATCTCTCCAAGAATCACGTCTGAAATCCCCAAATATCTCGCCCATGATCAGAAGGTGATCAATGGACGTTGGGGCTACACCTTCCACTATAAATAAGAGGGTTCCCTCACTGGAAAGTCCCTGATTTTTCTCTCAACCAAAGCTCATGAAAGCGTACTGAAATTCTGTCTCCAAAAAGATATTCCGGTCATCGGAAATCAATATCGCTCAGCCTAAGCGCACATAAGGCTACAATCTCCAGCCACCACCATCCTGTTATTTCCTATTTATATTTCTATTTAAAGCTCTTTTGCAGGTACACCGAAGTTTGGACGACCATTTGTAAACAACAGTCGACGTCGACCATATAAATTCCAGCCTAGTTGCTTTGGACCTGATACAACCCGACCCATTTGACATACCAAATCAAACGACTACCTACAGTTTGGCGCCCACCGTGGGGCCCATTGTAACTACCTTCAAATTCAGTCAATCTATTCCAACTACAACTACAACTACAACTACAACTCAACATGACTGGAAGCGGATCAGTTCCCACGGTCGAAGAGTAAATTGCAGCATTAACCGCTCAAATGACCGCAAGCGTCGAAAGAATGCAGGCGCTCGAAGCAGAAAATGCAGCAATCCGAGCGGCGAATGGAGAGTTGAGAGCATTGGTCGACGGAGTAGTGCCTGATTCAGCAACATCGGAGCACCCAACATCGGCACCAAACGGAGAACCGTTCGTCGATCGACCTACTCCAAGAGCACGAGGCAATCCCGTCGGACCCGAGATGAATCCGGTCGACCATCAGAATCGACCAGCACTTCGGACCGCAAGGGTTGATATCGACCTCAACGATATGCCTGTCCGGAACGATGTGATGAATGAACAGGATCCAGCAATGGACCAACAGCCAGACAATGTCAACAAAACGACCATGTCACTCCAGTCGACACCCGGATTGGTAAAACCCGGGCCTGGCACAAATTTTAATAATAACTCGGAATTTTCTCGCAGGTTTGTAGAAATGGAAGCTCTCATCCAACGAATTCCAGGAGTCCCAGCTCTGATAAAGAAGAGCACTGCCAACAGCTTCGCCGACTCTCCGTTCGTTGACGCAATTGCTCTCACTGAGATGCCTAGGAAGTTCAGCTTCCCAAACATGAAGCAGTATGAAGGAACGACAGATCCAGACGACCACATTGCACAGTACAAGCAGAGGATGTTTACCGCTGCAATCCCGCACGACCTGAGAGAGGCGTGCATGTGCAAAGCTTTCAGATCTAGCCTAAGCGGTCCCGCTTTACAATGGTATACCAATTTGCCTAATAACTCAATTGATTCTTTTGCGCAGTTGACGGACACTTTCGTAGAGCAATTCGCAAGCTGGAAAAGCAGTCGGACGACCTATATACAATAATTCAACGACCAGGCGAAAACTTGAGGGCTTATGTCGGACGCTTCAACCGAGAGAAAGTGCAAATCCCGCATTGCAATCAGGCGACTGCCATTTATGCTTTTAGGAAAGGCCTCATGTTTGACTCTGATATATACAAAGAGCTCACAAAGTATCCATGCAGGACCATGGAGGATGTACTAGCCAAGGCATGGGCACAAATCAAGTGGGAAGAGGATGAAGCAAACTACATCGGCAAAACCAACAATACATACTACGGGAATCGACGTAACGATCGAATAGAGAGAAGGTCTAACAACCGGAGATCACAACCTTACCCCATGAACAACCGAAGGAATCCCCAATCTCAACACGAGGGCTCAAGTGACAAACATTCTCACGATCGTGGTAATGTGAGGTCTAATCGACCACAGGTAGAAGCACCAGAATATACCCTCAGCATCGAACCTGTCAACCTTGTAGCAGTAATGAAGGAAATGGGTAAAACGGTTAAATGGCCACGAAAGATGAATGCACTACCGGAACACAGAGACCCAAAACTTCGATGCGAATTCCATGGAGATCACGGCCATCGCACAGAAGATTGTATTGCCCTGAAATTTGAAGTTGCTGAACTTCTAAAGCGAGGACACCTTCGAGAATTCCTAACGGATAAGGGAAAGCAGACTTACGCGAGACGCGACGACCAAAGACAATCTGATGTCGTCGACAGTCCTCCGGAACCACCCAGACAAGATAGAGTGATCAACTACATCGTAGGTGGATCCGAAGTCAGCGGCGTGAGTTATTCCGCAGCCAAGAGACATACGCGACGAGTGTCGAACGCGGAAATTCAACCACAGAGGGAACATCTATCAAAAGTCGACGAAACTGTCATCTTCAAGCCGACCGACAAATCAGATTTGTTTTCTCCTCACCATGATGCTTTAGTTATATCCTTACATATCGCCAATTGTTTAACTAAACGCATCTTAATCGATAATGGTAGTTCTTGCAATATTTTATTTAATACTGCTCTGAGAGAAATGTAGGTTGACGAGTCGAAGCTTAGTCGTCGAACGACTATGTTAACCGGGTTCAGTGGAGAGCAAAAAAGCACACTTGGCGAGATTGTGCTACCGGTCTACGCTGAAGGGGTCAACTTGTACATCAATTTCCTTGTGCTCGACTGCCAATCTCCTTACAACGCCATACTAGGCAGACCGTGGATACAAGAGCTCAAAGCAATACCGTCGACTTATCATCAGATGATCAAATTTCCTACCAAGTGGGGGGTGAAAGAGATCAAAGGGGAACAACGAGCAGCCAGAGAATGTTACCAGAATGCTATGAAAAAGAAGAAACGAGATTTATAGCAATTACAGGAATCGAGTCGATTCAAAACAAGCCACAAATGGAGGAACTCGATGAGGTGTCGATCGACCCAGATCACCCCAATAATAAAGTCTACATCGAGTCCAGGTTACCGGACGACATCCGAGAGCAGTTGATCACCTTTCTCAAGGAACATCGCAGCAGTTTCGTCTGGTCACACGAAGACATGGTCGGCATCGACCCTGAAGTAATAGTACACCAATTGCAGGTCGACCCAGATCATCAACCAGTAAAACAAAAACGAAGAAAGTTCACTCCAGAAAGAAACAAGGTGATCAACGACGAAATCCAAAAACTGATCGACATCGGATCGGTGAGAGAAGTAAAATACCCCGACTGGCTAGCAAACGTCGTAGTAGTCAAAAAGAAGAATGGGAAGTGGAGAGTCTGCATCGACTTCACAGACCTCAACAAAGCCTGCCCCAAAGACTCTTTCCCACTACCTCACATCGACATGTTAGTCGACGCAACTGTAGGACACGACTTACTAAGCTTCATGGATGCATACTCCGGCTACAACCAGATACTGATGCATCCTGATGACCAGGAGAAAACGGCCTTCGTCACAGAGCGAGGTACATTTTGCTATAAGGTAATGCCTTTTGGTTTAAAAAATGCAGGCGCAACCTACCAAAGGCTGGTCAACAAAATGTTCGCAAAAATGCTCGGATCGACCATGGAAGTCTACATCGACGATATGCTGGTCAAATCCTTAGTCGCACAACAACACATCGACCATCTTAGACAGTCGTTCGACGTTCTAGACGAATACTGTATGAAACTAAACCCCACTAAATACTCTTTTGGTGTTTCTTCAGGAAAATTTCTAGGCTATCTGGTCACCCATAGAGTGGTCGAAGCAAATCCAGACCAAATACGGTCGATCGAAAACATCGAATCACCTAGATGCATCAAAGACGTGCAGAAACTTACTGGTCGTGTAACAGCACTTAACCGCTTCATCTCCAAATCGTCTGAAAGATGTCTACCATTTTTTAACACCCTCAGAAAAAACAAGGCATTCGAATGGAACGACGACTGTGAGAGGGCGCTGCAAGACTTGAAGACATACTTGAAGTCGCCACCACTACTGTCGAAACCAAAAGACAACGAAACACTGTTCGTATATCTAGCAGTATCCGACACTGCTGTAAGCGCAGTCCTCGTCAGAGAAGAAGAAAACAACCAACATCCAGTCTACTACGTAAGTAAAACCTTACTCGACGCAGAAACCATGTATAGTCGACTGGAAAAACTCACACTGGCCCTCGTAGTAGCAGCACGGAAACTCAGACCCTACTTCCAATGCCACACGATTAAGGTACTAACTACCTACCCCCTTAAAAATATTCTTCATAAACCAGAGCTTTCAGGTCGACTGACGAAGTGGGCAGTAGAACTCAGCGAGTACGACATCAGCTTCCATCCATGATCGACAATGAAATCACAGGTACTAGCCGACTTTATTACGGATTTTACCCCTGGTGAAAATGTGCAGGCCGAACGAGAATTAGTTGCACTCGTGGAAACACCCACACCCGGGAAATGGACCTTGTCGATCGACGGGTCTAGCAATATCAAAGGGAGCGGGCTAGGATTAGTACTCAAATCCCTATAGGGGGACATACTGGAGCACTCGATCCACTGTGGTTTTCGTGCAACAAACAACGAGGCTGAATACGAAGCCTTGATCGCCGGGCTCGACCTCGCAAAAAGCCTAAGTGTGAAAAGCATTAAAGTGCTAAGCGATTCCCAACTCGTCGTTCGACAGATGAATGGCACGTATGAAGCAAGGGATCAGAGAATGTCGGCCTACCTAGTCAAAGCCAAAGAGCTTCAATCGACCTTTGACAAGTTTTCGATCGAACAAATACCCAGATCCGAAAATGTACGAGCAGATGCATTAGCCAGCCTCGGGTCGACAACAACAAATGGTCCAAAGTCGATTCCTATAGTTCATCTTATGTCGCCATCAATTCAAGAAACAGAAATACTGGCACCCGTCGGCGATGGAAGAAGCTGGATAGAACCAATCTTTAATTACCTCCAAGCTGACATTCTGCCAGAAGACAGGACAGAAGCAAGGAGAATCAAGGCAAAAGCAGCTAAATTCTACATCATATACGACAAACTCTACAAAAAGTCATTCACCGGTCCCTACTTGAGGTGCGTCACCAAGCGAGAGGCGTACGACGTCCTAAAAAGCCTACACTATGAGGAATGCAGAAACCACTCTGGCGCTCGTAGTTTATCAAACAGAGCCATCACAGCAGGATATTACTGGCCGACAATGCGGACTAACTCTCAAAATCATGTCAAGTCGTGCGACAAATGCCAACGCTTCGCATCTCCCCCCAGGTATGTTAAATTCAATTTCAACCCCTTGGCCTTTTATGAAATGGGGGATGGACATTGTAGGTAAGTTTCCGACTGCACCCGGTGGCGTCGTCTACATGTTGGTCCTGACAGACTACTTCACCAAATGGGTCAAAGTCGGGGCATATCAACAAGTACGCGACATTGAGGTACGCGATTTCGTATGGAAAAATATTATATGCAGGTTTGGAGTACCCAGGGAAATAGTGACCGACAACAGGTCCCAGTTTATTTCGTACGACTTCAAAAATTTCTACGACAAATATGGGATCAAGCTAAGTTTCTCGACTCCACGATATCCTCAAGCAAATGGACAAGCAGAGTCGACCAACAAAACCATTATCAACACATTGAAGAAACGACTTGAAGCTGAAAAAAGCGAGTGGGCAGAGAAACTCCCAGAAATCTTATGGTCGTATAGGACAACCCCACGACGGTCGACTGGAGCAACCCCATTTTCACTCGTCTATGGTTCAGAGGCAGTTATCCCAATAGAAACCAGGCTGTTGACCATCTGTAGCGAAAATCCCGATGAATAACAGAATAACTTGGAGCTCAGTTTCGAGCTTGATCATCTCGACGAACGACTAGATCGTGCATCTCTACGAATTCAGTCGTACCAACAACAGGTCGCTCGACACTACAATAAAAAAAGTAAAGGCCAGAGTCTTCAAACTCCACGACTGGGTACTGCGACGAGTCTTCCAAAACACAAGGGAAGAAGGCGCTGGAAAATTGGGACCAACGTGGGAAGGACCATATCAAATAACGGAAGTCGTCGGACGAGGAGCTTACAAGCTTCGAGGACTCGACGGTCGCGAAATACATAATAGTTGGAACGCTCTACATCTAAAACAGTACCATTTCTAAACCTTACTATATTTTAATTCTTGATTTCATTATTATTTTTATTTCGTCAACTTGTCGTTACTAACAAATCAACCACAGAAGAGCAATGATGACAACTTAGTACAACTAAGTGCAAAACTGAGCTCACAAACATTATTTACAACGTTGTCGACTTCGACAAAACACTTCTTATTTCAGATATAAAGTTTCCACGACCTCCGACTTATCAATATCGACATCAGACTCCCAATCTCCTCATTAACCAATCGCATATTGAGAGTGGGGGAATAATACTGGGAGCAAGCGACAAAATACAAACGCATGTACGCGATTCAATGCAAAAAAGGTCTTATCAACCAAAATTCAATGCATGTACGCGATTCAGTGTAAAAAAGGTCTTGTCGACCAAAATTCAACGCATATATGCGATTCAATGTAAAAAAGGTCTTGTCGACCAAAATTCAGCGCATGTACGCAATTCAATGTGAAAAAGGTCTTGTCGACCAAAATACAACACTCGTACACGAAATTTTAAAGGTTTTATCGACCCTCCGTGAAAAATTACAGCCGCTTACAATCAAAGTAATGTATTAAATAGAAGTCCACTACCTTCAATAAACGTGCATAAATCAATTTTTTATACGACATTCGACAGTGTTCGACTTACGAATGAGTGAGTTTACAGGCTTATTTCATTCAAAATAAAACTTAACATCGAATGAGTGTAAGTTTACAGGCTTATCTCGTTCAAACTATCAATTATCGTTGTGTAAACCCCATTATGAGATGGTCGTTTGTTTTCACAATACCAAAAGAATATAACGAAGAGGATAAACATCGATTCAAAATAGCAACGAAAATAGTTATAAATAGGTCGCTTCAACCAAATTATACATGAGTACGAATTACAAAAATAAACTGGAAATGTCGCTATCAGTTCACTTCTGGATCGGCAACATCTTCATGTGGGTCGGCGGGATCTCTGGGTCGCTATCAGTTATAAATAGGTCGCTTCAACCAAATTATACATGAGGCTTTTATCGATATTCCCTTCGTCAGCTTCTTCAATGCCTGCGGCTTCTCCAGGAGATAATTCCTCAAGCTTACGCATCTCCTCATAAAGGTCGACCTCCTCTTGCATCTCCGCACAATCCCATTTTACATGGTCGCCCCGACATATATTCCTTAAAAATCTCCGCCCATGCCTTGCACATGGCAGCAGCAGCAATCGACTCCAACTGGTCTCTCAGCTCTGTAATAAGGCAATCCTTCTAGACCACATCTGCCTTAGCCTTCGTCGACTCCACCAGACGACAGTCACTCTCTGCCTCCTTGTCTTTCAAAGCCTGCTCCAGAGCAGTACATCTCTGCTCCACCTCTTTCAGAGAGGTGTTAAGTTTGGCCTTGTCTGCCTTGAGAGTGTCGCCAGCCTTCCTGAGCATCGTACATTTATCGTTGACCAATTTGTATCTCTCATGAAGGTGCAAATGCCCCTGCAAAGCCTGCAAGAGAAAATGAAACATGAAGATCAGAGAAACGATAGCAATAATATTTAGATTACAGATTTGAAATAAACAAATCCACCTGGAACATCGACAGCGTAGTCATATTGAAAACCTCCTCCGTCTTTTGCTTCTTCAAATGTAGCTCATCAGTAGTGAGAAGAAATTCGTCCGACCGTTCCAAGAAGCCGGTTGGATCATTGAATGACGAAATTCTGGAAGCAAGGAGTTTCATCGATGAATAAGGTTTAAAGGCGCCCTCAGGCTGTACGTTTAAACCTGATTCGACGCCTTTCCCCCGATCTTTAGTCGAATCTTATCTTTGCCTCTTTCGCGTCAGTGGACATTCAGGAGATGAGCCATAAACAGGTTCAACGGTCGCAGCGGTGCCTTCCATAGTCTTGTCGACCTCAGACTTCCCTTTGGCCGCCCACTTCTTCACAAGCGCATCCCTATAACGCTTTATTGCACCAGCATGATCCAAAAAATTCATCTTCGCGTTCAACATCGACGTAACTGCGAAACGACGCTCAACATCAGAAACAGGTGGCAAAAAAATCCTATTAAAACCTAGAATTTCAAAACTCCTCCTAATCCAAACATAGGACACGAAATCTTTCACAACCGGGTACGGCCTTCTTGTCCAATTCAAGGTCGACCACCACCACAAACTGCTGGACCTAAGCTTACCATCCACCAGCAACGCTTTACAACTTCTCCCTGTAGCGGGAATGCTTAAAATCTGCTCAGTAAAAGCGGGTGCATTATCGCTCGTCACGTCGTTATCCGCCGGCTTGATGTCTACACAATACATACCAAATAAGTTCCAAGTATAAAACATATCAGGGCAATAAAGAGTCGGTCGACATTAACATTTTCGATTCCATACTCGACGCAAGGTGTACTTGGACTCCCCCCAAGGGCCGTCGATGGGGGGACCCCTGGAAAAAAAGAAGGTATCTTTCCAATAACGGTCGTTTGTAGTAGTATCAGTAATAAGCATGTTCTTCTTATCCCTGGGAGTTAGTATATAACGACCTTGGTCGCCTACGTGTTCTTTCAAATAGTAGTTGTGCAAAACGCACCCCAATCCGAACTCAAGTTTGTACCTCTCACGAAGAACTGTCAAACTCAACAATATTCTCCAACTGTTTGGCATCAACTGGCCAGGAGCGAGGTCAAAATATTTCAGCAGCCGTCATACTAAAACAGGAACTGGGAATCTAAAGCCCAGTCGCATAATATATTCATAGTAACATGTCCAACCAGGTATATCCCAATCCGCTCGCTCACGCCCTGATGGAGCACGTAGCTCGACTGACTTTGGGATACCGTACACCGTCCGTAAAAACAGCAGGTTGTCTTGCGAAATCAAACTTGCTGGACTAACCTCCAAAACACCCATCGAACGACCGGACATGAACGCCCCCGCAACATCCTCACTATCTGGGGAAGCAACTAATCCAGCTACGGCCGGACGCCACCGCTCTCTAAAATTCCCCTTACATTTATATCAACTTGTGTCGACGGATCTTCTACTGAGACCCTTCGATCAACACTTGTGGCTCCACTGTCGACTTCCCTTTCGTCGACCTCTTTGTCACTAGGCGTCCAAGTAAATTCTGGATCTGAATTATTTTTGTCACTCGACATTGTATCTCCAAGAGCTGACATGCAAAAAATGCACAAGTCAGACTCACACTAAGCGCTACAATCACAACCTAGGGAGTTTTTCGATCAAAATCTAAGATTTTTATCATACGAAAAGTCGCTCCAGGAGGTCAGCCTAAGCCCTAACTGTTCTCTACCTAGGTCGAGGGATCCATTCGAATTCTAGCATCGGTGTATCATAAACAAGAACACCATATACAAACAATATCAACATGGCATTGAATCAAAAAATATATATATATATCGTCGAGCAAACAATCAAAAGTAATCCAGAAACGTTAAAAACCCAGAAATGGCAGGAAACGAAACGCCAACCATTTCCCTACAGTACATACTATAGATTTTTTGAAGAGATCAAACAAAAGAGAAACGAATAAGAACAATCTTTTACTAACCTTGAATCGACTTGAAGCCACGAGATGCTTGCAGAAGAGTTCGAAAACACCTTGAAGAAACAAGAGGAAACAATGATGAAACCTGAGTTTGCACGAAGGTCTGGAAAGTGAGGAAGTGGAGCGGTTTGTTTCCCTTTATAAGCCGAAGTACCAACCCTAAAGTCACCACGTGGCAACCCCCCCTCCAGCCGTTTGTAAAAGCCCAAGTAACCGCCCGGTTTCAAATTCAAAACCCAACCTCGAAAAAAGATATAAGTTTGCGTGATGTCACTTGATGTCAGCATGGAAAACTGTAACGTTTCAATCCTATCGATTTAACTTCCAAACGTTACTCTAGATATTCAGTAAATAATGGGATAATCCCGTATGACAGACTTATTCAGTCGAATGACAAAAGTAGTACTGCATATAGCCAATACTACAGGATTCGCTCAACTGATACAATGGTCGACTCAAACGAGAAACACTCTCTAACTCATTGAATCCTTCTTTAGAGAGTGGGGGACAAACTGTGGTAGCCCAAAAATGGCTCATCGGCCCAATGTATTAAAGCCCAGACTTTGTAATACTGGAACCTATCCAAGCCCATTATGTTGGATCGACCCAACACAGATATCAGCAATAGCCTGACTTGGTCATTTAAAGACCAAGTCAAGACGTCAGTTAGGAGGAACTTGAAGAGAATATCTCTCCAAGAATCACGTCTGAAATCCCCAAATATCTCGCCCATGATCAGAAGGTGATCAATGGACGTTGGCGCTACACCTTCCACTATAAATAAGAGAGTTCCCTCACAGGAAAGTCCCTGATTTTTCTCTCAACCAAAGCTCATAAAAGCGTACTGAAATTCTACCTCCAAAAAGATATTCCGGTCATCGGAAATCAATATCGCTCAGCCCAAGCGCACATAAGGCTACAATCTCCAGCCACCACCATCCTGTTATTTCCTATTTATATTTCTATTTAAAGCTCTTTTGCAGGTACATCGAAGTTCGGACGACCATTTGTAAACAACAGTCGACGTCGACCATATAAATTCCAGCCTAGTTGCTTTGGGCCTGATACAACCCGACCCATTTGACATACCAAATCAAACGACCACCTACATAGGCAAAGAAAAATATTTAACTACAACGAAATTTATTTATCCTCACTACAACCACTTTATGGCAATAAATATTTAACTGTTGCTACACATATTGTCATTGTTGCCTATGAGAGCTCAGACATGCATCTTCATGAAAAACTAGGACGACGTAGGGCCAGTAAAAGCGCTCACCGATGAACAACTTTGAAATAAAAATTTAGTGTGTAATTAGTCCTCCGATTCACAATAAAGAGACATTTGTTCATAGAACTTTATGTGGTGTTTGGATCCATTTTTAAAAACTGTTTTTTGTTTTTAAAAACAAAAAACAAAAAACAACTACAATGTTGTTTGGTTAAGCATTTTATAAAACTGTTTTTTAAAACAAAAAACAACTTTTTAAAAGTTATAACTAAAAAGTTAAAAACAATTTTTTATTGTTTTCTATTGTTTTCAAAACAGGTTTTCAAAATAAACTTTAACTTTTCCCTCCAAACAACTATTTCACTCATTTTAAAAACAACAACCAAACACTTTTACATCGTTTTCTGTTTCAAAAAACTACTTATAAAAAACACTACAAAAAACACTACCAAACACATTACATTTTTAAAAACATCATTTTTAAAACATGATTTCCATTTTTAAAAATAGTTTTCAAAAACACCATTTTAAAAACGATACCAAACGCGCCCTTATTTTTCGCTGAGTTCATGTGAAATGCGATTGATCTAACAATGGTTGGTTCATATCCCAAAAGACATTAGTACATATGCACTAGAATACTAGATTCTAATATTCCTTTGGTATTTTTTATTTTTGAATTATAACAACTGCCGGGACTTGACGAGATTAGACTAACTGGAGAGAGGGTTACTCCCAATAGAACCGGGAGAGGACACCCACACTTGGGATTTAATAGCCAAGGTGGGACAAATTATATACATATATACATACCAAGGCAAGGCTTGAACCTTGGTGGTGGAGCATCCCTTGGGAGACTCCAACCACCAAGGCAAAGGGCCATTGGTTCCTTTGGTATTTAATATGTTGTGTTTATTCAAAAATTTCAGAATACCTTAATAACCATTTTGTGAAGAGTAATGCTGGATATCCCAATTTTTTTTTTTTTCTCTCCCAAATGATATGGTACGTGAGTTGTCAATATCTTATAAATCATGAGATTATGTAGGGAGTGTTGTGATATTGACAATTCATGTACCCAACATTTGGAAGAGATTTTGGGAAAAAAAAATTGGTTCGCCTTGCATTTACTCTTTTGTGAATAATGGTTATATTATCATTATTATTTTACCGTTATATTCATTTATTATTGTTATAAGGAAAACTATTACAACTTGATTTTTATGAATGTTATAATAATCATTATGATTTCATAATTACATTAATGATAACCCTTTTATTTCTCACTATAAAAGGAGAGTTGTCAAAGCATTTTGGTGAGATCAGATACTTAAATAAAATCATGTTTCAATTTGTTCTACAAAGAAATATTTTGTGATTGTTGTTCAATACTTATTTACTTTGGGAGTGCACCTTCACCGAATTTGGTCATTGAATCGTGGAGGGTAGAGCATATTATTGCTCTTATTTTGCACTCGACACTGTACTAGAAGTCTAGAAGGGTGAAATGTGCAATTTGCATGCCTTGACCATATCTGATATCTCCATCAATTTCCGACATGCATAATATATATATATATATATATATATATATATATATATATATATATATATATATATATATATATATATATATATCTTTGTATTCTTTTAAATAATAATCCTACTATTTGTTGGAGACTTGAAACTTATAGTGGTTAATTCTATAAGGGAAGAAATTGATCACAATCAATTTACTCCAAGTCAACAGCACAATACAGAGGACCAACAGCTAGCATCCTTGATCACAGCACAACCAGTCCCTTGCACAATCTTTCCCTTGATCATTGTTCAATATATCACTAAATTAGTGTCACTAATTACAGCATATACAGCTGCTCTTTCCATTGTATATTTGTATCAGTATATATATGTGTAATATGTTAACAGAGAAATACACAGCAAATATAATTCCTTCTTGTGCATTCTCTTTAAATTCCACAAAAGTACTCTGTATTTATCACTTACCTTAAGTTTGGAAAAGTCAATACAAACATATCCATCCGTTAAATCAGGTCCGTTAGTTTTTAACATTAGAAGGGCATTTTAGTCATTTTATTCTAATTATAACTAATTATTTAAATAATAAATAATTAAAAATAAAAAGTGGATGGAGGAGATTGAATGAAGCCATTTCAAATGGATGAAGGAGATTGATCTCCTCCATCATTTTAATAAAAAAATATAAAAATAAAAAATAAAAAGTGGTCAAGAACTCCAGATCCATCTGGAGATTTCTTCTACATTTGGGAGGAAATCCCAAATCTCATGATTCATGAACCACCAACCTATCAATCTAGAACTCCTCCATGGAACCCCACCTCCAATTAACCTCCACCAATCCATAACTTTACCTACTCCAAACTAACCTGTAAAAAAACTTCTAAAGAAAGAAAAGCAGTACTGGCTACAAGCATCTAGATTTTCTTTTCCTTTTTCAAATTTTTTACACTTTTGAATAATTGGTTGAGTCCAATAGACTATCAAATGGTTGGATAGTATTGTGATTTGAATTCTTTTCAAATAATTCATCAACAATGATGTGTTAGGTGTTTAATTTGATAATGCATGTATTCAACCATATATACTAATATAACATAATTTGATTATGATTGATTCACTACTACAAAATTCTTGAAAGACATATGTCAACATCTCTTTTCATTTCATTTAGGTTAAAATTACATCGCTTTTCTTTTATTTTGTAATTTATCCCAGTGATGTAGAAAAAAAAAACATGTTAAAGACATTGATCGGTTTTAATAAAACACATTAGTTTTATAGCAAAATCAATGTTATATGCGTTTAGTTATTTATTTTATTATTTCAACTAAATTTTGTATATTTTATCACCTTAGAAATAAACTAAAAGTCAAAATAATTGAACAACAATAAATTCCATTCGTTAGAACAATCAACATATGTCAAACTTAATTAACAAAACTATTTCAAAACAAATAAAACTCAATAATACTTAGAAGTTAAAGACTATACATATGTTTTCAAATTCACAAAATTTCATCAAATGAATCAATCTTTTCACTCCACACATAATATTTTCTATTGATCGTATTCGCTCTTAATATGAAACATAATATGAAATAGTGCATAGCTAATTTAATCACTTCCAACTCTTTGGAACCTGAATGTTTTGCATTCTGAGTTCAGGGATCCCACACATCTTTTATGTTGTGGGTGCATGTGCATGCACAATATTTGCTGAAGCAGGGGATGGTAGTTAGGGTCCTCTAAATATTATATTTTATTACATTGATCCCCGGCCCAATAAAACTTTTTTCGGCTCGCCATCCCCGTATATGTTTATATGTATATTATTATTTGTTATAAGCTATTCATAAACTTCATCACATGTGTTTAAGTAATAAAAACTTAATTATATTATACAATTTAAAGTCCCTTCGAATGATCTCAAATTTATCATCTACTCATTAAACACAAAAGGTAAGGAAAAACTAGTAGGAACAACGTCAGAATAGCTGTACAAAAAAAATGAATATGTATTGTCCATATATGAACATTGAAATTTTACAATTTCGATATACAGGTAGTAAGAAAAAAACGCTGAATAATACAGAAAAACCTTATATTAATGATGGTGATTTGGAGACATATGCTTGAGAAACCTCATATTATCATGATTTTGACATTACAACATTTATGCCGGTGATTGGCTGACACACACTGTAAAACAAATTAGAGGTGAGGACAAGCCTGCTAGTAATTATTGCGACCCCTCCATAAATATAAATCGCTTTCCTTCAAGATCTTTCTTATGATATATCCTATTTGTTACCCACCATCCACCTGTTCTTTTACTTGCTTTACTGTACATATCCTATATATAACTATATAAGCTACTTGATGTTCATTAACCTTTTTTTATAAATCTTACGAGGTGGAGATTAGTGAAATCACATACTATAAGCATGATTTGAAATGTAACACCCGAGTGAGGGATCTTCACGTGCAAAACCACTTTACTGAAAGTAGAAATGTGAGATTTCTTTAGCTTCACTTTGTGTTATTTATCACACTCTTCACATATGATTGGTTTGAATTGACTTTGATTGACTACCCATTTTTTTTAATATAAAAAATGACATTATAATCGGTAGTATACCCATGATGAACTTTTTCAAAGGCTTTAATAACAGGTTAAATTTTCGTATGAGACCTTCTTTAACTTCACATGTGAGTTTTCTAACATCATTAAAGATGGGTGTAATACATAATACATGGATACATCATGCATGGATAATCTTTTGATATAGATTGTTGAAGAAGAAAGTAGAAATCGCTCTGCTACCTTAGTGGAATATTTATATTTTCAAGTAATATATATATATAGAGAGAGAGAGAGAGAGAGAGAGATGCAGTATATAATTGGTTATTCATGAAACAAGGGATGATTTAATTGGATGAACATTATGAAATATTAAAATGGGATCTCGATGAGGATTGGATAAAAATGGAAATTAAAGTAAATACAATGGAAGAAGAAGGAAGCACAAAAAAATGAGCACGTGGCAGTCAAAAGAACAAATCCGATACCATATATTTGTCCATACACATACATGTCTTAATCAGACCATCCACGCGTCCTCATCCCACTCTCAACCCCTCGAACGTGACTCACCTGACCCAAACACGGAACTCCACGTCCTTCACTTCACTCATAGTACCGCGCGTCTACGAACCAATGGACTTTTGTAGACAGCATTGTTATCTGCTAATGAGGTCGGACCACGTGTACACTTTCTCGAACCTGCCTAAATTTCTTTTTCTTTTTCAATTGTCTCGACATCACGCTGTTAAGAAGGATCGGCTGCTCTCGCCACCTTAATTGTCGTATTCGTCTCATCTTTTATCTTCCTAATTTATTGACACGTATTTAATATAGCGACTTAAATTAGTTATCTAAAAATGGTGTCCCATTTATATGTAACCAATTAAATTGGGATATATATCTATATTTAATTGTTTTTATTTTAATTTCTTCCATAAATATTATAGACATATGTTCTAATTTAATTAGATAGACACATATTGAAATACCATTTTTAAACAGTTGATTTAAGTTCTTAATATAGCAAGTCAATAATCTGAATTATTTCTATTAATTTTTATATTATAACTCTACTAAAATTAGAATTAATCAAGACCATTTATTTATATACGGGGAATCCAAGATTCCAAGTCCATTCCAAAAACAGTATACATGTGTTACTTCTTCTGGCAGTGATGGACACCTTACACGATTTTATTGGTCGAAGTGTGGGACCAGATTTAACGTTCGATCATTCGGGACACGGCTTGTATTTTGAAGGGTGGGGTCCACGTGAAATTACTGGACCAATCAGAGCCCTCCACTGTTACGAGCGTTGTTTTCCTAGACACGTGGAGTTTTTACAGCAAACGGATGTGTACTTCTTCTATGATTATCGCCTGAGTTCTTTCTTTTTCTCTCAGTCTCAGACGACAGAGAGAGAGAATGTGTGTGTGACGATTTTATTGGTCGAAGTGTGGGACCAGATTTAACGTTCGATCATTCGGGATACGGCTTGTATTTTCAAGGGTGGGGTCCACGTGAAATTACTGGACCAATCAGAGCCCTCCACTGTTACGAGCGTTGTTTTCCCTAGACACGTGGAGTTTTTACAGCAAATGGATGTGTACTTCTTCTATGATTATCGCCTGAGTTCTTTCTTTTTCTCTCAGTCTCAGACGACAGAGAGAGAGAGAGTGTGTGCGTGTTTGAGAGAGAGAGAAAATGGAGGGTAAATCTAAGGAAAGGTGGTGCATGCTAAGATGGGCAGGTGGTGCGCAGGAAAAAACGGTGAACATGGATCGGATAATGCTCAGATTCCGGCCGATTGCACCGAAACCGGTCGGAGGAGGAGGAGGATCTGATTCCAAGAACGTGTTGGTTAATAACAAGAGATCTAAAAGAAAGTATGTTAGGGTTAGCAAGAATAATAGTGGCGGTTACAGAAGAAAGAAGAAAACAACAACTCAAGTACTAAATGGAACTGGAAGTAAAGATGGCACAGACGATAAGATGGTGACCCTACAGTTGTTGCCTGAGAGAGCAGATTCTGAGGATCTAACCAGAACAACATCACGGTGCAATTATGTTGATGATAAAACGAGGGAATTAGAGAAACCCGCTACGCCGTGGTTGAACTTGAAGAATGATCAAGCTGTGTTTGATAATTGTATGGTAGAGTTGGGTGTGACGACGTCATCAGATCAGACGGTGGCGGTGGAGACGCTGGTGACGGTGGAGAGCGTGAGTAGTACTGCAGATACTAGTACATGCAATAATAATATGGATTTTAGAGGGATAGGGAGTACTGGAGGGAGATTAGAGATGATGATGAAACTGGAGAGGGACACGTGTCCGGCATTTATATCAGACGGTTTAAACAGGGTTCAGTGGGTGAACGGAGCGTACAAGAGGATGGTGATGGTGAGGCTGCTAGAAAAGCAGGAGCAGTCATCAGCTGCAGAGACGGTAACGGTGCTGGTTTCGTTGGTGATGAAAGATAAGGAGTTAAAGTTACCGTCATCTTTTACGTGTAAAGTGAGTGTAGAGTACAGGTGGCAGCAGAAGGAGAAGGAGATGATGAAATTCTCAAAGATGGTGGTGGTGCCATGTGATGTTTGGAGAATAATGGAGGTTGGAGGGTTTGCATGGAGACTAGACGTTGAATCTGCGCTCACTTTGGGTCGTTGAATATGTTGAAAACTGAAACCAACACGATTCTATCATCACCATCAGGTAAACTGAAACTGAAAACTGTTACAATATCCCGGAATATCGAATGAGTAAGCATGACTCGAACCCACAACCAATTTGGGTGTAGGGATTTGCCAACCTCATTCACTCAAATTGCCTAAAATTATATATATATCCACAACAAATCCACAACATATACAGCGCTGTAATATATAGGAATAGAAAACAGCAGGTTGCAAGAGAATATATATATATGAAATCCTTGTTAATAATTTGCTGAAGATAATTGAAATGTGCATGAGTCAACAGATTATGCATGTAGAAAATTACAACAGATTATAAATTTGTTAGTTATAGGGTAAAATTTAAAAGTATCCAAAAAATATATTAGCTAATCTATTTTATGAAAGTTCTAAAGATAATTAAAGGTAAGAATAAACATGGCTGTGTGGCTGTGTATTTTGTACAGTGATTCTCTAGAAGGGATTCCCTTATTATATATATATTATTATAAAAAAAAAATCAATAATTAAAAAAAGCTCTGAGTTTCTACTTATGTACATTTATATCTACAGTGCTAAATTGATGCAATACATTGATTGATGCAATATATCTACAAGTTTAAATTCATCTTATGATCACTTTCGGTGAATAAATTTAAAATTTTGTACTTCAATTATTCTCATCACTTAAGTTAACCCCGTTACATTCTTACATTTTATCAATCTCATCAATATATGTTTTAAATATTATGTTTCAATTTTGACCTATTAGTTTAAGTTTTTAAGTTGAATGGTTACTAAAACGATATTGAAATCATAAGGTATCGGGTTACTGATTGATAAGGTGTTCGGTGTCCATACAGTCTCTTACCTATTAGTTTATACTTTTATGTGAAACAATTATTTGATTGTAAATAATCCTAGTTATAATTATTTTATGAATCCAACAAGAAAGAAAATCTATTAATTTATTAAGGGTAGTGTTAACCAGTACCCTTAGGACACAGGTTAACACTACCCTTCATGGACATAAATAGAAATAAACAGTACACATATCAATAATTATATTTATTATCTTATTATAATTATAAATGCAGTGACTATTTTCCATTTATAATAAAGTTGTTGTTATACCCATTTATCAATACTTAATTTGTATAACTTTTAGTAATTAGTTAGCCTCTTGTCCTGATATATGAATCTTAATTATTAATTAGAGTGTAGTCATATGTATAGGTATTAGTTTTTCCAGCTTTCATGTATAGATCTTATACTGTGCAATTTAAAAAATGACTTAAAACATTTTTTATTAAAAAGTATTAGTTTGCAGATCTAATTGGTAAGAATATTAATAACAATAAGAATTAACAAGTTTATCTTTTCATTCTTTTTGCTCTATTGTCTTCTTTGATCAATTAATTTTTTTATTAACTAGTTTTAATTTGTCTATTGAAGGCTTTGTGATCATCAACGGAGATTTGCAAAAAGCGGCTTGGAGAAACTCTTCCGGAAGAAGCATGTTGGGTTTGGCTTTTATTGGAAGAGCTTCTAAATCTTAAAAGCACTTTTTTTAGGCTATCTAAACAGTTCCAAAAGTTACTTCGAAACCTAAAAGCTCTTTTAAGCCTCTTGAAAGTCATGTCAAACGGGGCCGTATTAATTATAAATAAAAAAAACTTAATTGCAGAACACAATGTTTATGATATTCTCAAATTACTTCCAAATTTATCAACTCCAATTTCAATCCCTAACACCCCATCTCCTCTCAAATTTGTCTGACTGTAACTCTTCCCATCCAGTTAATTACTCCAAAACTTTCTGAAATTTTGAGAGTGATCGAATCCACAACTTTACTCACTCCAAACTAACTTGTAAAAAACATCGATCAATAGAAAGAAAAGCAGTGGCTACAAGCACCTAGATTTTCTTTTCCTTTTCAAATTTTTTACACTTTTGAATAATGTTGGTCGAGTCCAATAGGCTGTGAAATGGTTGGATAGTATTGTGATTGAATTCTTTTCTAATAATTCATCAACAATAGGATGTTTTCAACTCGAGGGCAACTAACTCTCTAGCTGATTCTTTGGCCAAGTCGGGATAAGCTTGAATGGGGCGATTGTTAAGGCTGTTTTCTGTTTGTTTTTCTACTTTTTGGTCCTGCCTGGGTGTTCTTGTCAGGTCGTTTGCTTTGTCTGGTTGGGTGGCTTTTTTCGCCTCTTTGTTTCTCTTGGCTGCTGCCTTGTTTGTTGGCCGCTTTGTGGCTGTTGTGTTGTTTTCTGTTTCTATGGTGTGCTTATAAAATTGCCGCTTTGCCGTTCAAAACAACAATGATGTGTTAGGTGTTTTGATATTGCATGCATTCAACCTCACTAATCTAACATAATTTGATTAGGATTTGATTAGGATTGATTCAGTGGTACAAAACTGTTGAAAGACATATGTCAACATTGCTTTTCTGACATCGGTTTTAAAACAATGTTTATCATTGTAAAACACATTAGTTTTAGCAAAATCAATGTTATATGTGTTTAGTTATTTATTTTATTATTTCAACTAAATTTTGTATATTTTAATATTTTTTATTAGGTGAATAATTGAACAACAATAAATTCAATTCATTAGAACAATCAACATAGGTCAAACTTAACAAAACTATTTCAAAACAAATATAACTCAATAATACTTACAAGTTAAAGCTATACATATGTTCTCAAATTCACAAAATTTCAACTAATGAATCAACCTTTTCACTCCACACAAAGCCATTTTTTGTTGATCATATTCGCTCTTAACACGGTATGATAGAAAAAATAAGAAAGCTTCGGCTCTTATCCTTAAACAAGATTTCAGAAAGGAAATCATAGTTCCTGAGATGAAGAAGGCTTCTTGGAATTTAAAAGAAGAGTTAGCTAAGGTCATCAAAGCCGAGATCGTTAGGAGGATCAAAGCTGATCCGTTCAAAAACAATTAGCGTTTGTTTCTTTGTGGCTTGGCGGGTGCCAGCGGTTGGGGTTTTCTTTTTCTGGTTTTGGGCCCTGTCTGTGGTTTTTTTGGGTTTATTTCCGTGGTCCTTTCCGCTTCTCAGGTTGTAGGTTTGTGCTATTTTCATGTTTTGTTTTGTTGGCTGGGTGTGTACTTTAGCTTGTTTGGGGGTTAGTGCGGTTGTGTGTTTCGTAGGCTTGTGGGTGTGTAGCTTGTATGTTGCTCTTCGGCTTTGCCGCTTTTTAATAAACTTTGCCGTTCAAAAAAAAGAAAAAATAAGAAAGCATGAAAACTTCACTTACTCAAACCATATACCTTAAAACAATCACATGAATTGAAGAGTGAAGCCATCACATGTGACCATCAACAAACTTCGTTGTTGCCATGTGAGAAGGCTACACCATTTTTTTATATATAGCATGCATATTCAACGACATACTCCCCGTGAAATACACTTTAATTAAGAGCCGTTCAAATAGCATCACCGCGTTGTTGATTCTTAATACCCAAAAATAATAGCTTCTCTTACTAATGTAACATAATATGAAATAGTGCATAGCTAATTTAATCACTTCAACTCTTTGGAACCTGAATGTTTTGCATTCTAGGTTCAGGGATCCCACACATCTTTTATGTTATGGGTGCATGTGCATACACAATATATACGGAAGCAGGGGATGGTAGGGTTCCCTAAATATTATATTTTAGTACATTAATTAAACTTTTTTCGGCTCCATCCCCGTATCTGTTTATATGTATATTATTATTTGTTATATGCTATCCATAAACTTCATCTATATCATATTGTTTAAGTAATAAAAACTTAGACGAGATGATGTTGGTTCGGTGGTAAACCCCTCAGACCTGCACCACGAGGTTGTTAGCGAACAAACGTCACTAAGCGTGCGGAAGCATTGCCGGATAGAACACAAACAAACACAGTATAACAAAGAAAAGAAAAGAAAAGATGAAGAGAAATAATTAGATCCAATCACACACAACACAAGAATTTACGTGGAAACCCAAATCAGGGAAAAAACCACGGCTGCCAGGACGACAAAAGAAAGTTCCAATATGTAGTAAATTGTTACAACCACACACTCAGTATCTCTCTCTAAATAATATCACAAACCCAATTACACCCAATGCTCACTTTGAGATTTCTCTAGTATTTGCTATTTTGCTCCACCACAAATAACCTAGCTATTGTGGTCTATTTATATGAATTACAGGGAGTTTAAGCTAAAAGGAAATTCTACTCCTATACATACAAGAATTACTTGTTCCACATAAATACTATTTTCTATTTATGATAAGTCTTCTTTTAAGGAGAAATCCTTTTCTTATTAAAACTTCTAGGAGTAACATATTTCCTCTTCCATAAATATTTCCTGATTTAACGCATACTTGTGATTGACTACGATTCAAGTTGCAGTTGGCCACCCGCTTCCTAAACCGTCACGTCTTCCAAACCTCCCTCAAACATAACCTCATACTCCCAAACGCTCTCACGTCTTCAGGAAGTCTCCGCATTGGTAAATCGTGTTTTGTAACCATTGGAGAATTCAAACCATATCCAACAGAGGTTGCGGGTTCAAATCCTCCCCACTCCAAAAAAAACCCCGAATTAATATAATACTTCAAGAAAAAAAAAAGTAATAAGAACTTAATTATAGTAGAAAATTAAAGCCCCTTTTAATAATTTCAAAATTTTCAACTAATTATTCATTAAACACAAAAGGTAAGGAAGAACTAGTAAGAACAACGTCAGAATTCAGAAAAGCCCTACAAAAGATTGAATATGTATTGTCCATAAATGAACATTGAAATTCTTACAATTTTAATATATAGGTAGTAAGAGCATTTTCAACAGTCTCCCTTAAAAACTCTCTTATTTAAGGGTGTATATTATTGTAAAAGGCCATTTAAATGTTACTCCCTTTAATGGCCCCTTTAATAATTTTTTATTATTATTTAAATGTTAGATATTGTGTTTAATAAATATTATATATTGTTTGTCAATTATGATAGGTGAAGCCCACTTTAAAATAATCTTAAATAGGTGAAGCCCACTTTAAGGGGGTTTGAAAACACTCCTTAATTAAGTTAGTGAACTCCATCAGAACACAATTAAGGGAGCCATTTAGGGACATGTTGGAGCTGTAAAAATACACCTACTCCATTAATTAAGCTAAGGGTTGTCTTCAAGGGAGGCTGTTGGAGATGCTCTAAGGCCATCTCCAATGCAACACTAATTTGGTGTAAAAACACTAACTTGGTGTAAAAGGTTAGTCCAATGCAACACTAATTGGCTTGACAAATTTTGAGAATTCACCATTTTTTTTCAAATGCAAGCCAAATCAACGGATTGAGATCCTCTGCTGAGCTCTTTCTCTCTTGAGCTATGTTAAGCTTTAGAGGATATGATGACACGTGTATGTTAAAGTTTTGAACAGTCTAGATTTGTTTCAGTCTTTTTTTTTTTTTTTCTAACTTCAATGCTAAAACAACATTGATTTCTCACTGAATACGGAGTTCCTTCAAGCAAAACGTGGCCTGAAACTTCACTTCTCTCCTTTCGCTTCAACTGAATCAACTCACAGATTATATAAAAATTTCCCAGACCAACGAAAAATTTGCATATATTCCCACAAACAAAACATGAAGCCCGACAACAAGCAAAGAAAAAATATCAGATCTGATTTTTTTTTCTTTCCATATACATTGGAAAAGAAATCCCACTTCAAGCAAATGACTGTTGTGTTCGAGATTTGAATGATGAAATAGTGATAGTGATAGTGATCATTTGTGGTAGGAAAATAGATTTGACCTCCATTACAGATTAGTTTTCCTTCGGGTGGAATTTACTTTTCCATTGTTTCCGATCAATCGAATTTATGGGTAAAATTTCAGGGATGAATTGAAAAGAAATGAGAGTGGTGGTGGATCATAAAAATGATGTCTTTAAAATTACTTAACAGTTTAAAAAATTATTCTTACTCAAGGGCAGGAGGGTGTGAAGTCTTTGGCTTGATGTCGGTGGCAGAGAAGAAACAGGGTGGGTCAAAATGAAGAAGATAGAATTTGTTATAATCGGTTGTCGTTTTAGGTATAGAGGAGGTGATTTAGGGCGTGTTCGGTAACGTTTTCGTTTTCTATTTTCTATTTTTGTTTTCTGTTTTTGTTTTTTGTTTCTGTTTTCTGTTTTCCGAGTTTGAAAACGCGTCCGGTAGTAATTATGCAAAACGATATTCTGAGAATGAAAACATTAAAAACGCGTCTGGTAGTAATTCAAATTTTTTTTTTCATAATTTTTTTTTATATCAATAAAAACAGTAAGTACACTACAACAACAATAATGAAAGATAATATTAATATTATAAAAAAAATAGTTAGAACACCTAATAAATTATATTGATAATAACCATTCAAAATTACAAACAAAATTGAATTAATCATAATTTTTATCTATTATTATAGTCATTCCACAATTGTGATGCAATCTCATTCCTAACTAGGTTCATTTGTGTCATGTTATCTGATTGAGACATGTCCCAAATTGAAAATATTTGGTTATGCTTCTTTCTCGATAATCATATCTTCTAGTTCAAATTCTCTAAACAACCTATTGCGACGAGTTTCTTTCCGTACAAAGTTATGCAGCACACATGTAATTGGAATCAGCCGTTGCCTACGTGGTGGGTATGTGGTGGGTGAATACGATTGGTAAGTGAATACATGTTGTAAGTGAGATAAATTATATATCCACATACACCAAGAAGTTGTGGGTTTGAGTCGGTTGTCCTCTTCAAATCCTGAATTATTGTAATATTAAAAAAAAATATGAATTTAGATAGATGAAGTCTAATAATAATATTATTATAGATAAATGTAATTTAATATTATTATTGTGTCATGGGTAAATACTAAATAGAGATAATTTTATAATTTCAATTGTCTGTTTTTTGTTGTTGAGAAAGTTTTATCAGTTAATAATGTAAAAATTATTTTTTTATAAAAATAAAAATAAAGTTTGTGTTGTAGTATTGGTCATATACTCATATCTCATATACAACAAACCATTCAATGTGTGGGCCCCTTAAAAACGAAATCAAAAGTTTGAGAACACAAATAAATTGTTTTTGATGGCGCGGCTTTTCATGCGTTAATAAATGAAAACAAAATTTAGTGTTTTTTTTTTTTTTTTTTTAAACGCGTGCCGAACGTGTTCTCTTTGTTTCTTTGATTTTAGAAACAGAAAACGGCTCTAGAGAACGTCGCCGAACACGCCCTTAGTGTTTTAGTGGTAAGGAGAAACGACAGAGTTATAACATTGAATAGAAAAAAAAAAAAAAGACCGAAACAAATCTAGACCATAAAAAACTTTAATATACACGTGTCATCAAATTCTCTAAAGCTCAACACAGCTCAGGAGAGAAAGAGACACATGCATATTTTGACATTTCAACATTTATGCCGATGATTGGCTGACATTATGTAAAACAAAAACAAATTAAAGGTGAGGACAAGTCTGCTAGTAATTAATGCGATCCCTCCATCAATATAAATCGCTTTCCTTCAAGATCTTTCTTAAGATCCTATATTCCTATTTGTTACCCACCATCCACCTGTTCTTTTACTTACTTTACTGTACATATATATCATATATTCATATATATATATATATAACTATAGACTAATGTTAGGTTTCTTTAATTTTTTCCATATTCCTTTCTTAATGGTGTTGGCACGTGAGGTGTCTATATCACACCACTCACCACATAATCTCATAATTTACAAGATGTTGACACCTCATATGCCAACACTATTTGTGAAGAAATTAAGAAAGAAAAAAATTAGAAAGCCTAGCATTACTCATAATTATATAAGGTACTTAATATTCATTAGTTTTTTTAAATCTGACAACGTAGGAACTAGTGAAATCACATGCTACAAGCATGATTTAAAATGTAACCGAGCAAGGGATCCCCTGTGCAAAACTACTTTATTGAATGGATGTTGGATTTCTTTAGCTTCACATGTGGGTTATCTATTTCTCTCTTCATGTATGATTGGTCTGAATTAACTTTGATTGACCACCCATTCCATTTTTTTTTTTTAAATGGCATTTGGTAGTATGCCCATGATGAAGTTTTTCAAATTAAAGGCTTTAATAACAAGTTAAATTTCCATACGAGACCTTTTCTAACTTCACAAGTAAGTTCTCTAATCATTAAGATGGGATGAAAGATATTTTGTTATAGATTGTTGAAGAAGAAAGTAGAAATGGCTCTGCCACCTTAGTGGAATATTTCATATTTTCATGTAATATAGAGACATGCAGTATATAATTGGTTATTCATGAAATAATGGATGATTTAATTGGATAGACATTATGATATGGATTAAAAAAAATGGAAATAAAAGTAAATACAATGGAAGAATTAAGAAGCACAAAAAATGAGCACGTGGAAGCCAGTAAAAAGAACCAATCCGATCCCATATATCATATATATTTGTTCATGTCTTCATCAGACCATCCACGCGTCCTCATCCCTCTCTACACCCGTCGAACGTGAGTTTACTTTTGCACACTCCCTTCTAGAAACATAACATGTGTCCATATAGGGTTAAATTTGTCCAAACTTTATTATCTTTTTAGACAATTTTACCCTTCCATGAACACATATCATGTTTTCGGGAGTGGGTAATGATCACCCCCTTTGAAGGAGTGAGCAAAAATGGACTCCTCGAATGTGACTCACCTGACCCAAAAAGGGAACTCCCCAACAAGGGATGTAATGTAAGCATGACCCACCCCAACCCCCCCCAAAAAAAAAAAAAAAATAAATAAATAAATAAATAATGACATATGTCTAGAGAGAGGTAAATTTATCCAAAAGATAATTTTGTTTGGATAAATTTACCTCTTCATGGACACGTGTCATCCATTTAGGAGGGGGTAATGGTTATCTCCCTTAAAGGGGTGTACAAAAGTGTTCTCCACATAGGGCGCGTCGACCAACCAATGGACTTTTAGTTGTAAATCTGCTAATGAGGTCGGACCACGTGTGCATTTTCTCGAACCTGCCTTAATGCCTTTTTCTTTTTCTCGATCAATTGTCTCAACATGCTATTCTGACAACATTGTCCACGTGTTACTTCTTTTGGAAGTGCTGGACACCTTACACGATTTTATTGGTCCAAGTGTGGGACCAGATTTAACTGTTCTTATATTTTTAAGGGTGAGGTCCACGGTGAAACTGCTGGGTCAATCAGAGCCCTCCACTGTTTCGAGCGTTGTTGGCCCTAGACACGTGGAGTTTTTACAGCAAATGGATGTGTACTTGTGCTATGAGCCTATGATTATCGCCTGAGCTCTTTCTTTCTCTCTCAGTCTCAGTATTGAATAGAGAGTGAGAGAAAATGGAGGAGGGTAATGCTAAGGAAAGGTGGTGCGCATGCTGAGATGGGCAGGTAGTGCGCGCGCAGGATAAAACGGTGAACATGGATCGGATAATGCTGAGATTCCGGCCGATTGCACCGAAACCGGTCGGAGGAGGAGGATCTGATTCCAAGAACGTGTTGGTTAATAACAAGAGATGTAAAAGAAAGTACGTTAGGGTTAGCAAGAATAATAGTGGTTACAGAAGAAAGAAGAAAACAACATTAACCCAAGTAGATGGAACTGGAAGTGAAGATGGTACGGACAATAAGATGGTGACGCTACAGTTGTTGCCTGAGAGAACAGATTCTATTTCTGAGGATCCAATTCCAACCAGCAGAACAACATCATCATCACGGTGCAATAATTATCTTGATGATGATAAAACGAGGGAATTAGAGAATCACTTGCAGAAGAATAATCAAGCTGTGTTTGATAATTGTATGGTAGGGTTGGGTGTGACGACTTCATCAGATCAGACGGTGGTGGTGGAGACGCTGGTGACGGTGGAGAGCGTGAGTACTGCAGATACTACGACATGCAATAATAATATGGATTTTAGAGGGATAGGGAGTAGTGGGAGATTAGAGATAATGATGAAACTGGAGAGGGACACGTGTCCGGCGTTTATATCAGACGGTTTAAACAGGGTTCAGTGGGTGAACGGAGCGTACAAGAGGATGGTGATGGTGAGGCTGCTAGAAAAGCAAGATCAGCAGTCATCAGCTGCAGAGAGGGCCGTAACGGTGTTGGTTTCGCTGGTGATGAAAGATAATTACAAGTTATTAAAGTTACCGTCATCTTTTACGTGTAAAGTGAGGGTAGAGTACAGGTGGCAGAAGGAGATGGATTACTCAAAGATGTTGGTGGTGCCATGTGATGTTTGGAGAATAATGGAGCTGGTTGGAGGGTTTGCATGGAGACTAGACGTTCAAGCTGCCCTCAGTTTGGGTCGTTGAATGTTGACAAGTGAAACCAGCAGAGTAGAAAAACCATTCTATCATCACCATCAGGTAAATAAATTTAATATAATATTTTAATGTTAGCTAGCTGTCTAAGCCATATATATATATATAGTTTTAGACGGCAGATTATAATAAAAATGGAGCAGCTAGCTTTGAAGAGAGCGATGGCACAATACAATCCAACCCGAACCAGTGAATATGAGTAATTGTTGGTAGCTAGGAAAGAATAATTATGGCTAGGTATGGATCCTGTGAATATGAGTTAGGATCCTCTCATTACCTTGTTTTTTCTTGTTTTTTTCAAGTGTAATTGAAACAAAGAAGAAAGTGATTAAATCTTATCCATGTATTAAAAATAAAAAAACAAGGCAAGGAGAGAATCCTTATCCGGTGAATATGGTGATGCGGCGTGTATATATAAATATAAATATATATATATTCTTTTATCTTCTTTTATCTTCTTTTGTGGTATTTTAAATGATTTCGTATATTCTCTCTCTCTTTAGGCACTTCCCGAACCTAACCGATAAGTGTCCGTTTAGAAGAGTTTTTTTTATTGGCGAAAAGAGCTTCTTCTTTTTTTTTAATTAAAAAAGCTCTAAAATAAAAAAATAATAAATAAATAAATAAAGAATTGTCAATTTGGTTATCAGATGATTAAAAAAACTGTTTTACATCTACTTTGAGAAGTTCAAATTTTAGGTTTTTCCAAGTAGATCGCTCCGTTTGGAAGAGTTTCTTCAAGTAGATCTTTTAGGAGTAAATCTTTTAAAGTAGATCTTTTAGGATTAAAGAAGTTATTAGTGATTTGGTTGTCAATTAGAAAAAAAAAAAAAAAAAAAAAAAAAAAAAAAACTTTTTAAATGGAAAGATTACCAAAATATTCAAAAACTATTTTAAATAATAGAGTTATATAGACATTCTAGTGTTATTAAAAAAGCTCAAAAAGATCTACTTGAAAAAACCTAAAATTTGAGCTTTTCCAAGTAGACGTAAAATAGCTTTTTTAATCATCCAAAAGCTCTAATGAGTGACAACCAAACAACAACAAAAAAATTGAAAAGAACTTTTTAAATTAAAAAAGCTCTTTTCACTGGTAGAGAAGCTCTTCCAAACGGGCATCGATTGATTTTGTTGTTGTTAATGGGATTCGTTGTATCATATTCTTGTTCAATATTTGTGTGTGTCAGATTGGAATGTACGTACATTAAATTGTTATCTATTTTTAGGTGCAATCGTTCAGTGAATTTGATGGCTTTTAATTTCATTTAGGCTATGATCTTTGTAGATGGTGCATGTTTCCTTTCTTTCATTTAAGCTCAATTGTCGTTTGGTTCCACATCAGGAGGTAGCAGAGCCATTTATTGATACTATCATATGCCAAATGCACCACCGTCATTGGCAATATGACATTCTACTACTGTTAGAGAAAACTACAGAGGGCTCCATTTATGTTATTGGTGTTTCCTTTCTTTCTTCTTTACCATTTGTCGATCTTTTATCTACTATTTACCGCTCTATATGATTCGTAATCGCAAATTGCAATTGTCACTATCATTATTCTTGCTTGCGTTAATTAAATCACAAGAAGTCAGTATCATCCACCTAATTAAGCTTTAAAATTTATTGGTCTACAAACGACAGCCATCGTATCACTGGTCTCTTCTCCACTGGGAGCCACTGCTCCCCAACTCTCCATGTTAGAACCATTGTGCTCCTTGCTAGTCATCCACCGACACCATTTCATGGGCAGTTAGTCATATATATATATATATATATAGTCTTTCTATTATCAGTTCGAACTGACAATAAATATATCATGACGAAAAATGTGGACCACAGATTATGGAGAATTTTTGACAAGTGCATACACTTTGAGTCAAAGTATGTAAATCTAGTGGTCCACATTCTTCGTCCTAATATATTTATTGTCAGTTCGAACTGATAATAGAAAATCTATATATATATATATATATATATGTTGGACTTGCTTATGACCGGTCTAGCTAGGATTGATATACTTTCTATTGGTTAGGTTATTCGGGAAGAGCCTAGAGAGATCGAGAGAGAGAATATATGAAATCATTTAAGTTGCCCGCGGTTAATAATTTGATTAAGATAATTGAAATTTGCATGAGTCAACTAATGTGTTATATGTTGTGTTAATTGTTCTTTTCATATGAAGATAATTAAAAATAAATAAACTGATGTGCAATATAATGATTGATGCAATATAACTACAAGTTTAAATTAATCTTATGACTTTCCGTGAAAAAATTTAAAATTTTGTACTTCAATTATTCTCATCACTTTTGTTAACCTGTTACATATATACTTACCTATTAGTTTAAGTTTTTAAGTTGAATGGTTACTAAAATGATATTGAAATCATAAGATTTCGGGTTATTGATAAGGTGTTCAGTGTCCACACAGTCTCTTACCTATTCGTTTATACTTTTAAGTGAAACAATTATTTGATTGTAAATAATCCTAGTTAGAATTTTATACTTTTAGTAATTAGTCATGAGTATGGGCATTAGTTTTTCCAGTTTTCATGTATAGATCTTATACCGTGCAAATTAACAAATGACTTCAAACAAAATTTTTTTTTTTTTTTTTTTTTTTTAAGTATTAGTTTGCAGATCTAACTGGTAAGATTGATGATGTTTGCTTTGATTTGATTAAGAAAAAACAAATGATAATAAGAATTAACAAGTTTATCTTTTCATTCTTTTTGCTCTATTATTGTCTTCTTTGATCAATTAATTTTTTTTATTAACCAGTTTTAATTTGTTTATTGAAGGCTTTGTGATCATCAACGGAGATTTGCACAAAGCAGCTTGGAGAAACAGCAGGCAAGTGTAGCAATTAATTATTGAAGTGTAAAATCGCGATGTTGTGGCTAAATTAAATAAGAACTCGATCGAATTAAAAGTGTACAGATCGATATCTATCTATCTATATATATATGTAGCAAGTGTTTGATGATATATAATTAAAGAGTAATGTTACATTACTTAAATTTGATGTCCAAATCTAGTGCCCAAATGATGTAGCAACACTCTAGTCCATTCATTTAAATCATGCAAATCTAATACAATTTAAATGAATGGTCTACAGTGTTGCTACATCATTTGGGTACTAGATTTGGACACCAAATTTGGACAATGTAGCATTAATCGTAATTAAAAGTCCTTGATCATCTCACCTACAAGTGATCGAGACTGATCAATCAATTGTAATTTCACAATTTGTTTGTTTTTTTAATTTTAAAGAAAGTGATTGGACCATGATAAGAACTCCAGATAATTGGATGTGAATAGATTACTATGGAACTTATCGAAGTTTCTACCTTTATGTCTACATCCAAACATCAAAACAAAAACAAAAACCATGGTTGTGAATATTTTAATTTGATGGTTTTGAATGGCCTTAGATCATGCTCTTGATTAATGGTCATGATTAAAGTTGTTGTGATCAGAAATGGTCTTGATTAGTGATCGATATCATGATTATAAATGGTCGTGATCAAAGTTGTCATATTTGCGAAGTCTTGGATCAGTGATGCCTTAATTATAAATGGTTGTGATCAAAACTGTCATGTTTGTAATCAATGTTGACATGGTCTTAATCAAAATTATCTGCTCAAGAAAAGTCTTGATATGTGACTTTAACATTAAGGTTATAAATGGTCGTGATCATTTATTTATTTATCTTTTATCATTACCAAAACCATTCACGTCTACATTTGAATATTTGTTATATTCTTTATGGGAGATGATGACTATATCAAATATTTAGATTAGAGTTATCCAATCAATCATGTCCAATCTTTGATGATCGAACATCACCTAAATTTGTTGTTAAGATTCCTCAATGTATTTGTTGTTAAGCTTTCTAAGATTTTGTTACGCTCTTAATTTTGAAAAAAATTTAACAAAAACATGATTCGGGTGATGTTATAGAATTTATGAACTCAATCTATTAATAATTCCATAAGTAACAGCCTACCAATTGTATTATTAATTACAGTAAATGACAGATTAATAGTTGCTGGTTTTAGATTATGGAAAGTATCATTTACCCCCTATATTATGACCTATAAACTTTGCCCCATGTATTTCCTTTAATGGCCGGTATTTCCTTTTCGCTAGCTTTTCCGTTAAAAAAGTTAATTTTCATCTTAAAAGACAGTTTTTCCCTTCAATAATTGTTAATATATGGGTTTTTAAAAAAAATTAATCAGAAAAATATATAATTTTCTTTAATGGATCTCTACCATCCATTTATGGGATGGATGGTGGAGATTAAAAGATAATTTAGAAAGCAAAAATAAAAAAAACCAAAATTATTTAACCTATATTAAAATAAAAAATAATAGGGAAATTATTATTCTCTGCCCTATAGTTTACCGTATTCTCCAGTCTCCCCCTTCTAGTTTCAAAATTCTCCAATTTCCCCCCTTCCATCCACAAATACAACCAATCTCACCATATAAAAATAGGCATGGGAGGGGGGGAAATTGGAGAATTTTGAAACTAAAAAAGGGAGACTGGAGAATATAGCAAACTACAGGGGGCAGAATGATAATTTTCCAAAATAATAATATTAAGAATTTTTTTGAAAGGAATTAATATAAAGAAATTAAGAATTATATATATGTAAAATATATATATATAGTTGTAATTTAAAAAAAAAAAAACAATATAAAAAAAATCTTCTCCCTCTCTCTCTCTCTCACACAAGTCACAACCGATCTCAATCTCTCTCACAACCAATACTTAGTCTCTCTCCCTTTCAACCATTGCTTGACCGCCGACGAGGAGCGGCAATGTCCCTCTCAGCCTCTCCCGCTTGTCTCTCTCTCTTCTTTCTCTCTCTCTATTCGATCTCTTTCGATTCGAGCAGATCTGGTGGTTTAGATTTCTGTGTTTTGTTTCTTTCTCTCTTTCTCTTTATGGGTTTGGGGTTTTGGTTTTTTCTTTTGGTGAGGGGTTTGGATTAGGGTTTTGGCTTGGGGGTGGTGGCTGTTTTTCATTTCAATTTTGGGTTTTCGATTTAGGGTTCTCGGTTGAGGGTTTTCAATTAGGCTTCAGTGGTTTGATGATGGTAATGGTTTGGTGTTGGAGACTGAAATTTGATGATAGTGGTTTGGTGTTGACTATTGATGATGATGGTGGTTATTTGCCTAGGTATGACTTTTTGATAGTTTGAATGTTTTTTTTTTTTTCCTTTAGTATTTCATTTTTTTTACTTTTTTTTTTTCCAATTTTTTTAAATGATTAATAAATTTGTGTTAATGATTTTAAGTTAGAGTTACCATATTACCCTTCAAAGATAACTGTGAACGAGAGGTTTCAACAGAAAAGCTAACGGAAGAGGGGAATATGGCGAAGAAGTTTGGTTTTAAGGGCATAACGGCCATTAAGGGAAATAAAGTGGGCAAAGTTTCTAATAGGTCATAATATAAGGAGGAAAATGATACTTTCCCTTTAGATTATGAATCTTCCAATCACTTGACTCATGAGTCATGACTGCCTTCCACAGTTCCATGGCTCCACTCACAGTGCTAGATAATACCAACAAAAACAATTTCTTGTCAACCGTCCACACTATAATCACAACGGGAATAATGAAGAAACTTTGCAACAGCAGAAACGACGTGTCTTTGATTAAAAAAGACTGCTCTGATTAAATTACATATGATTAACAAACTCAGAATTTAGTTTCTCATAATTATAAAAAATAACTCAGCTTGTGTCCTAAGTACACTATCAGAACCATAGAGCTCAACAATTCGTCATCGAACTTTACCGGGGCAAACAGAACAGAGCATGTTTGCCAAATTACATGCTTCATAAAAATCACATCCATTTCGAGAAACAGAGAAGTAAAATTAATAATAGTTTAACTAACAAGACCAGAGGAGGGAAAGAGGTTTGCCCTTTCGGCAAGCCAAGACATTATCCAAAACAATCTTCTGCAGCTGTTTCTGAACATCTTCAATTGGTTGGCAGGCATCTACCATCTGTAATTAGATCACGAATTTTAGCACTTGTACTAATGTCCATGGTGACTGAGCTTATATATATTAGAAGAGAGCCATTAAACAAAAACAAACTATAATTCTATGGCAGGGTAAAATGATGAAGACTATGCAGCCTCTCCATTTTTAAGAAAAACAAAAAGACTAATTACCTTCCAGGCGGGATCACGGAGGATCTGATAGCATTGTGCAACTTTCTTTTGAAACTCAAGGCGCTCATATCTCTCATCTCCATATCCTCCTCTTTCAGCAGCTTTCTATAATTTCAAAACAGCATTGATATTGATTGATTAAGAAAATCACCAATTACATGCAGCAAAGAAGCAACCTTGCTTTGATGATTGAATGACGACAAAATGTTAAGACCTCAAATGTCAATGTTCATGTTCATACAATAGAATGATTCAATTGCTATAGTTCATGATCACCGGTGACATTGCTTGTAGATACTAAGTACACCGACTCTTTTCTTGATACTTATTTGCTTTCTACATGTTCATTTACCCTTACCTTTCGCTAGATGAATGGTTTCCCATTTTCTTTTTTTATATAGTTAAGAATAAAATCTAGTGTGTATATATTGGCCAGAACTTGCATTATTTATTAAAAAAAATAAAAAAAATAAATAAACAATACTTTCATAAGAAGCACTATAAAACCACATCATTAATCATTACAAAGGAATTGCTGTGTCTCGCAAAAATGAAAGGCCAGAATTGAAATACTTAATCTTCTTGACATAATATAGCTACCAAATAGGACAGTTCTGCCTCCAACAATATTCAGATACAGCAAAAGCTAGCAATTAGTTAAAAACACTAGTCAGTCAAAGCAATATTATACAATTCAGAGCAAGGTGCCTAGCCAGCTGTAACCGACATTTATGAAACAGGGAATAAGTCTTGATGTTTTCATTTGATAATCCTAACATAGAACATAATTATGCAGACAACTAACCTCTGGTGGCATGTCAAGGTAGAGTACCAAATCCGGAGAAAGCAACCCAATCTCTGGCGCCTACAAAAGACCTTAAATCAACTTCCAAAACTAATGAAAACTTTATTTTTGAAACCATTTTTAGCTTGACTTCACCTTACACCATTCGAGATCCACTCCTTTAGCAGATGAGAAAGCCACTCCAGAATAAGAATAACGGTCAACAATGAGGGTAGTGCCAGCTTTCAGTTTAGTTTCCATCATTGACCTGCAAAAGCACCATTCATGAAGTTTAATAGGTTTCTTTTTGCATTTTGAAAAACTAAAAATGAAACTATTAATTTGTCTAGGCACCAGGAATTTCAAGCCTAAAGAACTACTATTACTATCAGTGGCAAAATTTGGCTCCATCGTACCCCTATTTTTGCCATGCCATCAAACAGAGCTACAACAATGCAATGTTATTAACTTATTAAATCATGCCCATCTTAAGCAAACTCCCTGTCAAAAAAAAATTCTTAAGCAAACCCTGTAGATGGTGCAGATTTATAATATGGGTGCTACATCAGGCACTCAGGTACTCCTGGTCACGCCACAGACCATACAACAACTCATCATGTAAAGTTCCATAAATTGTGCTACACATACTTGGAAATCAAACCCTAAAATCTCAAGGCCATTCTCATGTACTTTATTATCAAATCCCCATCCAACAGGTCAAAAAACCAAAACTACTAAACTAAAGGCAGAAGAAAGTAATTAACAAGTAACGACGATTACTATGCAACAAAAGCAACAATAGGTGGAGGCTGCAATTATAATTCAAGATTTCCAACCTAAAAGCAAATGATATTACAAACACAACTGCATAGCGAAAAGGAAAGTATCTGTTGATTGAAAAGACAAGATTAGAAGGAAATATAGACCATAACGATCAGTATATAACAATTTGTTAATCCAAAAACAATTAATTTAAAGTCACAAATTTTTTTGAGGGAAAACAATTATGCGATATAATAATTTTTAGATAAAGTTCCTTGTCAAATATTTGTGACTTAAAACTGAACTATAATCTAAAATATGATAATAGACTGTGATGAGAGAATGCTCCTAGAGTATAGTTCAGTATGATAGTGAGACAAGCAACCTAAAAGGCTAAGGTTTGACATTCTAGTAGTGGAATTATTGAGTTGTGGATTATATACTATTTGAATGCCATTTGTTTTGTTGGAAAAAAATATAAAAAAGTTTGCATAAATAAGTAGGATCAATTAGACTTCTATAATATGATACACAAACATGAATCTCACGTTAAAAAACCCTATGCAGATTAAGAATCTTAAATTTCAAAACAACTTTAAAACAAAGGTTAATAACTATCATATTACACCGAGCACCTGAGTAAAATCACACGTCCACAGCTCCCATGCAGCAATCAGAGAAGTGCAAGGACATTGTTAATACCAAAAATACAAATCAGTTGGTATTGGTCTCTATCTATCCAAGACAGATGAAATTAGATACAATGGTGCACCCGTAATGCATTCATCAAATTGATTTCTCAAATGAACTCAGCAAAGAGCCAAAGACAGCTTCAAACTAACATCCACCCATGCTAGTTATACACTTCAGTTTTTCATATCCATATCCATTCTCTCATAAAGTATGATCCAGCACCCCTTGCCCAACAATAATAAACAGAAAAAATAACCCATGCATAATATTCAATGCAGAAGTAAACAAGTCATAAGTGATACTAGAACAGACCTCTTCTCCCAACGATTTGCACTGAAAAGGAGATGGATTGTGCGATCATCCAACTCAGACTGATTCAAAAGATATGCAGATATCATTTGCCCTACACTGGTAGTTCTGTCGGGAAATCTCCATAATTCAGCCGAGTGGCCCAGACCTTCCAAGTATGAAACTAATCTACTAGATTGTGAAGTCTTCCCACATCGATCCAAACCTTCCAGAACAATCAGTGCACCTCTTGACTCATTATTGCAAGCCCTTAGACTGTGATTGAATTTGTTATTACTTGCCATCCAAACTGGCCTAAAGGAACACTTCGGTAGATGATTCAAGCGAAAAATTGATGAGTTCCAAGCTAATACAGCTCCAACATTTCTAGAATTCAACAACCATATATCAGAATATCAGATAACATGATCTCAATAAGGCAGCTACACTGGATATTGATTTATAGTAGGCTCAGTCTGAACTCTCAACATTACAAAATATCCATGTAATAATAATAATACAAATATATAGAAAAAAGAAAAAGGAAGTACGTGATCAGAGAAGGTATCATTGATGATAGAACGTAAACAGAGTGCCAACAGCATCCACCATTTCATCCTAAAATGAATCTGTAAAAATTAACCAAAAGTTATTGATATTTACTTTAACAAAAAAAAAAAAAAAAAAAACCAGAACTTTTGATTTCGTTTCTAAAAAAAATTGCAAATAAGGAATTACATGAAGCCATCATAGATCAAGGACTGTCGTATGCCAACAACAACAGAAAGAAGCAAACTCACTCGAACACAGCATTAGAGATGAAATTATGTAAATTGAGAAGCTAAAGGAGCAACGGAATTACGTGAATATAAAGGACTGGAGATGCATAATTCTGTAAATGAAACAAACATGACATTCCCGTATAATATCTATAACAGAATTACTCACTATAACACAAATCAATTTTTCTAAATATTCCTTAGTGAATACACAAACCACATATCGGTCTTGCTTTGACAATATCTTGAATTGGGAAAAAAAAAATCTTACCTTAACTTTCGTTTCTAAAGCCTGATAACACAGATCCGTGTCATACTCAAAGCATAGCTTCTTGACATCCCACTGCAACAACCCAGAAAATAAGATCATTAAAATAAAATCAAAAGTACACATACATAAAAATGAGATATTTTCTAAACTAGCAGTACACATTTAATCTTAACAAATATGAAGGATATATAGTAATTTGAACAATTAGAAAAGGAAAGAAAAAAACTGACTTACTTCAAGCAAAGAATTACAACTTCACTTGGCTCGCCCTTTAGAACCAGTAATCAGGACCCGAAAGGAGCTTGGAATTCTGGGAGATGGTACTTCTAGGGTTTTTTTTCTTGGTGAACAAGAACAAGAGTGCTTTTGGAGTTTGGACAAATACTGAAACAAATGCGAAAGCGCGCCTTTAAAAGTTAAAACCCTTAGACGCGGGTTTGAATTTCAATGTGTGTTGTGTGTGTATTTATGGGTTAAAATCAAAAACCATAAACCCGTAACCGCTTTCTACTTAACACCGGATCCGAGTTCTAAAGTCAGTGTTTTGTTAGGGTATAAAGAGCAAAAAGGGCATTTCAAATTAAAACTCATAACACCAAAACACATTTCAAATTAAAGTTCAAAAGTTCCAATTAACATATCCCACGTGATATCAAAATGGTATTCAGAAATTCCAATTATATTCAGAAATTCATTTTAAAATGACTGTTTTTAGCAAACAATGTGATAGAAATGACCATTCATATAAAAAATTACCATAGTAGCCACTCATTTGATAAAGATCTACCCTAGTAGCCACCCATTTTAATTTTCTGAATATAATTAATCAATAGAAAATTTTAAAAAATGGATATTACTTTTTTTTTATAAAAAATAAATAAAAATTAATTAAAGTTAATAAGAAAACTGAATATTAATTAACTAAATAAAAAATATAAGTAAGTAAAAAAAAATTATAGTAAAAAATGAATATTAATTACTTACTTATATTTTTTATTTAGTTAATTAATATTCATTTTTCCTATTGATTTAATTAATATTTATTTCTTTTATGAAAAAAAAAAGTATTATTCCTTTTTTTTTATTTTCTACTGGTTAATTATATTTAAAAAATTAAATTGGGTGGCCACTATGGTACAATTTTACCAAATTGGTGGCCACATAGGTAATTTTCTTTATGAATAGACATTTATGTCACACTATTTGTTAAAAATGGTCATTTTAAAACGAATTTCTTATCTAATGACCATTTTGATACTATATAACCAAATGAATAACCATCAAAGTAATTATCCCTTAAATAAAATAAACCCCACAACATCAAACTCAAAAATTTTAATTCCACCAACAAAGGTTAAAATGAAAAGGTGGCATATATGGCATGTAACTAAACTTGATAGACATCAAAATAAAAAAATGGTCTCAAATACTTCACTTGTAAAATACATGCTTTTAATGACATGTCAATTTATTATTGGTCTCCTTAAATATACTTTAAAATTGTTGAATAAAATAAAGTTGAAGACAAGAGTGATTGCTAACTGAGCCAACAAGATAGCTGTCCAACAGACCCTCTGAAAGAGAGTCATGTTGACAGCCTCTAAAAAAAATTGTCACCTCAGCTTGAAGTTGTATTAGAGAGGTTGCATTAAAGATGAATTTTTTAACAAAGTGGTTGTTCATCCTACGTGGCATCTAATTTTTTCACAACCCATATTATCATTGGAGATGCTCTTAATTATAATTTATTATAGTCAGGCTGGTGGTCGGAAAGTGTTGCTTAATGTGGTTTCAGATTTCTGGAATGATGCATCAGCTTTATTCAAGTCTGGTTCTGCATCTCGGAGTCTTTTGCTTCGCAAGTATCCAATGAAGTTAACTCGGTGGAGTAAATTTCGAAAAGAGTTTTTTTTTTCTTTTTAATTAAAAAGAAAAAAAAAACCCATTTTGTGTGAAAAGCCCAAAAAGCTCTTTTTGAGTATGGCTTTTCAAGTGGAGCTTGTCGAGTAGATCGTTTACTAATAGAGCTTTTATTGAGTAGAGAAAAAAGCTTTTGGTTGTATAAATTACAAAAAATGTGTTGACAATATATTTTTTGGTTATGTAAATTATAAAAAAAAAAAATGTTGTCAATGTATTTATAATAAAAGAGTTGTATAGTGGTATATCTAAAATTTATAAAAGAGTAATTGAGACAATTCATATATTTTTAAAAAGCTAAAAAAAAATAAAAAAATAAAAAAATAACCTTTTTGGAAAAACCCAAATTTTAGGTTTCTCATAGTAGACATAAAATAGCTTTTATAAAGGGCAGTTGAGACAATTCATGTATTAAAAACTTTGTTTTGATTTTTACCATACAACACAAAAAGACTTCAAAAAGTTTTTAGCATTAAAAAAATGATCTTGGACTTTACAAAAGTCATACCAAACATACACTTTAGACAACAATTAAGTCATTGTATTGCGGATATGTACAATTTTACTAATATTCAAGATTAGTCATGTTTTAATCTATAGTATTCATTAAACAAAAAATGATTAGAGCATTAGACTAGTTCAATAAATGTATGAAATAAAACTTAGTAATATCTAGTTCCGAGTAATATTATGTTTGGTATATGTCATGGGATTGGACAAAATAGATCTTGAAATCATATGATACAAAATTGATCTAAAAATTTCCAAATATCTTCAAATAAAATAATAGATCTGTAATTTCTTCTTCGGACATCTATTTCTCTTTCTGCCTTCAAATCCCAGATTTCCTTTAGGGTGTGTTTGGTAAGGAGGAAAATGGAGAGGAAAGAAAAGGGTGAAGGGAAAAGGGAAAAGAAAATGGGGAAATATGTGTTTGGTATGGAGAGAAAAGTGGAAGGAAGGGAAAATGGGAGGAAAGATTTGTGGGTGGGACCCACCAATTTTAATCATCCTAAAAGTGGGAGGAAATGGGAGAGAACGGATGGAATCTTCTTACTTATAATTAAAATTACCAATTTGTCCATTTTTTTAATATATAAACTATAATGCAAGAGTAAATTAGTAAAATTGATAAAAAAGATCCCTTCTTTCCTTCATGTTTACCAAACAACGCAGGGGAAAATCATTTTCCTTTATTTCCCTCATGTTTTCTATCCCTCCAAATCTTTCTATCATTCCTATTTTCTTTCTTCTCTACCATAAAAGAGAGAGGAAAAAAAGGGATGGAGGGAAAAGGAAGAAGAAAGTAGAGAAGTATATGTTTGGTATGGAGAGAAAAATGGAAGAAAGAGAAAAATATGAGGAAAATTTTATGGGTGGGACCCATCAATTTTAATCCTCCCAAAAGTGGGAGGAAAAGGGAGAGAAAGGATGGAATGGTGTTTGGTTTAATGGAAATTACGAATTTACCCTTTTTTTTGGAGGAAAGGGAGAGAGAAAAGAGGGAATGGTGTTTGGTTTAATTGAAATTATGAATTCACCCTTTTTTATTTTTTAAAAATAACTTTGTAAAGCATAATGTATTAATTTATATATATATAATAGGTTAAAAATTTTGAAGTCATTTTGTAAAAAAAAAAAAGTTGGATTCAATATTATTTAAATTATATTTATTTATTAAATATAATTTTTTTTTCTAACTGCATCAAATATAAAGAAGATTTTCCATCCTATAAAGAAAATTTTCAAATATAAAAACAAAAACAAATATAAAAATATATATATAATATATAAACTATAATGTAAGGGTAAAATAGTAAAATTGATAAAGAAGATTTTCCATCCTTTGTCTTTTCCTCAATAATACCAAACAAAGGAAAGGAAAGATCTCTTCTTTTCTTTTTGTTTACCAAACGGCCAAAGGGAAAATTATTTTTCTTTCTTTCCCTCGTGTTTTCTATCTCTCCAAATATTTATATCCTTCTTATTTTCTTTTCTCCATACCAAACACACCCTTAAAGCTCTCTCAGCTTTCTTGCTCTTTATCAACTTCAATTTCCCATATTTAATTTTATGAAAATCTCGTAAAAGTGTCTGTGTGATTGCTTCACCAATTTCTTCAAGTTCAACCAAATCAACAAGAAACAAAGCAGCAATGTCGATAACTTTGTATCTTGTATCTAGGTCTTTGAGAAGCAACAGAAGTGAATCAATGGCCATGGATTTACAATCAAAAGATGATATTGACACATTGTAGGGACATTCGATGACTTGTTTCAACTTCGCTACACTTTCTCTTCCAATTTTTGTGTAATAGAGTGTTCTTATCAATCCAATTCTAGAAACTGCATTTGGATTTTCGAAACCACCCCACATTTCACAAACAGTTTTCAAGAAATTGGGGAATTATCATTTTAGTCCCTATGTTTTTAATTTTTGACACTTTTTTAACTGCCTGTCCAGTTTTCGATAAGTGGTCCCTATGTTTTAGAAAACCCATCAATTTAGTCATTCTGTGAGTCAAACGTTAGTTGGAGTTAACGGTCTCAAGGGTATTTTTGTCTTTTAACCATAAACATGCCATGTGTCAACACCACAAAAATAGAAAATAATTTATTAAAAAAAATTATATAATTATATTATATATTTGTATTATAATCAAAAAAATTATAATACAATTCAAAAAAAAAAAATACAAAAAGGAAAAAAAGAGTAAAATAATTTATTAATATAACAAAAGTATATATTTATATAACAAAACTCATCCCAAGTTTAAATTTCTTTTTTATTCTTTTATTTAATGTAATAATTCTTTTTTATTCCTTAAAATTTTTAATAATTGGAATTATAAAAAAACAAATAAATATTATTAAATTAAATAAAAAATAGTTTTTAAAAAGAGTTATATAATAAATTAATTAAAATTAATTTAACAAAAACCATCATCATCATCATCATCAAACCAAGAAATCTAAAATTAATTTAACAAAACCCATCATCATCATCATCATACCACCAAGAAATCCAGATTCGATCACCATTCACCAGAATCAACATCCCCCCCAACCCAGATTGAACATCACCCCCAGAATCATCCATCACCACATCCTCCAACAGATTCAATCAAACCCAGCCACTAACACAAAATTAAAAACAAAAAACATTCAAATCTCAACAAAAAAAATAATCCAAATCAAACCCTAAACCCAATCAACACCAAACCCATTCAAATCGGACAAACCCCCGACGAACCACCAACAACCTTGCTGCCACCCTGACGAACCACAAATCCACCCATCACCATCCCTAAAATCCAGCCGCCACCACCGCCACCCAACAACCCATACCAAACCCAAACCTAAATCGAAATCAACCGGTACGAGATGGTCGGCGATCGGTGGTTGTGGTGATGAGATGGTCATGACGCGGTGGCGATTGGGGAGAAAAGATGAATCGGGTTTGAAGAGCAGATGCAGGAGATCCCAGATGTAGGAGATGACGAATCATGATGGAAGATCCCATCGCGATGGAGGTTCGACTCCATTAAAATAAAGCTAGAAGAGCAGATGCAGGAGATGAAGAGCAGATGCAGGAGATGAGAGAGAGAATTTGTAGCGAGCTATGGTTTGGTGTGTTTTGGGTTCATCGGTTTAGGAAGAAGATGAAGTGATTCGATGGAGATCCCTAATCCAAGAAAAAAATTCTTTAAATTAATTAAATTTTTTTTAGTTTGTTTATTTTTTATTATTATTATTAGTTGCAAGTGTGGAACAGTGCATTCCACATTTAATTTTTAATTTTTTCTTTTATTTTTTTAATTTTGAAAATGTAAATACATAATATTGTAATTCTTGATTTTATTTTGATTTTAAAGTTAGGGGTAAAAGTGTCATTTTACTTTTTCAATAACGGTTGACCGTCAAAAATTTAGTCAGATGGATCAAATTGAGTGGTTTTTTAAAAACATAGGGACCAATCATCTAAAATGAGAAAGACAGTTAAAAAAGTCATCATTGGACAAAACATAGGGACTAAAATGATAATTCCCCCAAGAAATTTTATGTCCAAATTAGATTGAGAGACCTTTCTTGTTATACAAAGCAATTTAAGAGATAAAGAGATCAATATTGAAGTTGACTGGTCCATTTTTCAGCTTTTCGATCTACGCATCATTATCGATTGGTCTATTTTTCTTTTCTTTTCTTTTTTTCATTGGGTTTTTTTTCTTCTGGAAAAAGCTTGCTTTTCAAATCTAGAAAAATTTATAAATTTGAAGATATCGGTAAAAATGTCCATATTTCTTCAAACAAAATAATAAAAAATTAATTATTTTTTTAAAGAGTCTAGATCTAAAAGAAAGCTCGAAGAACAAAATAATAAAAAAAATAAAAAAAGAGAAAGAGACTGAAGAGATCTAGAAAAATAGATAGAAAGAAGTAGAGAAATCAAATACGAATCCATATCCATGACAATGACCCAGTAAAAATCTTTTTTGTTGTTGTTGAGATTATTTAAGAGAGATTTGCTTTTCCAAGTCTAATGTGAAGATTGAAGAATAATGGAGGGTTAGGCTGGAAATATACACTTGAGAGAGAGTTGAGTGATGAAAAAGAAGATGGGATTAAAATGAATCCCATCGTTTTTCTTAGGACTATTTTATCCCACATCGGTGGGATAAAAAATTTGAGTGGGACTAATTAATCCCATCCCACAAGCGTGTCAAATATGGGATTGAGACTAAAAATAACCTAAATCCCATCCTATCCTATCTATCAAACGAGGCCTAAATTCTTAAAACTTAGAATTGAAAGTAAAATGTGTTCGACTATAATTTGCTACTCAATCCATGATATTATCACAAATTCACAATAATGTCATAATTATTGTGGCATATACCCCTCTTTGTCATTGAGACACGACTTAAAGTTCTTTGATTTTTGAGTGTCTATAGGTTAGTTTTTTTTTTTTTTTTTTTTCCTTCCCTTCAGTGTTGGTCGGGAAATAATCATTTTCTCCCCTCTAGTTTGTCATATTAGACACTTTGCCCCCTCTAATTTCAGTCATGCCCATTTCTCCCCTTGAAAACCCAAATATTAGACATTTTGCCATCTCTAGTTTCAGTAATGGCAATTTTTTTCCCCTGAAAACCAAAATATTAGACATTTTGCCCCCTAACTGTTAGGTAGTCCGTTAGTCAACAACTTAGACCGTTAAAAAATCAATCAAATGACATTATTACCCTTGAACACATTAGTTATGCCCCCTAATGACACCACTAATTGTTTATAAAGAAAAAAAAAATTTAAAATTAAAACCAATAAAAGTATTTTAAAAAAACATAATTGAAAATAAAAAATTATAAAATTTAATTAAACTTCAAAACAAAATTCAGTATTTCAAAAAAAATATATTAATGTTTCGTATATTATTTTTACATTAATTAAAAAATTTAATTATTTTTACATTTCATTATTTATATTAATGTTTTTTAAATGAAATTTTTATTTTTACATTTCATTCTTTATATTAATGTTTTTTAAATAAATTATTCAATATTAAAAAAAAATGTTTTTTACATTATTTGTACATTAATTAAAATTTTTAATTATTTTTACATTTCATTCTTTATATTAATGTTTTTTAAATGAAATTTTTATTTTTACATTTCATTCTTTATATTTATTTTTGTTTAAATAATTTTTTTTTATTAAAGTTTAATTAAATTTTATAATTTTTTATTTTAAATTATGTTTTTTAAAATACTTTTATTAGTTTTTTTTTTTTTTTTTTTTTTTATGATTTTGTTTTCTTTAAAAACAATTAGTGGTGTCATTAGGGGGCATAACTAATGTGTTCAAGGGTAATAAGGTCATTTAATTGATTTTTTGATGGTCAAAGTTGTTGACTAACGAACTTTCTAACAGTTAGGGGGTAAAATGTCTAATATTTTGGTTTTTAGGGGGGGGAAGTGGCCATTACTGAAACTAGAGGGGGTAAAATGTCTCATATTTTAGTTTTCAGGTTGACAAATGGCCATTACTGAAACTAGAGGGGGCAAAGTGTCTAATATGGTAAACTATAGGGGGGAAAATGATTATATCCTGTGTTGGTCTTGTAACTCTGATATTTTCCTTTATTGTTGTACATATTCTTGGAATCAAAAAGTATGATTTCGGTTTGTGTTAGAATCAACAAGTATTTACCCAAAATTACTAAATTAGTATCCAAAACCGAATCGAACCAATTAATAACAATTCATTTAAGTTTTGTTACTTACTATTAATCGGTTTCAATAGATTTTAGTTTTTGAAAATCGAAATATTTTCGGCTAAGTTCCGTTTTGCCCAAAAACCGAAGTGTGCCCACCCTTTTGTTTAGTATTATTGTTAGAACTATTATCAATTTAACTCTCATCAAATAGGCGCTAAGATGTATAGTGATATAGATTAAGAAATAGAATTCAAATATTTCAAATATTTCAAGGGTTCACAGTGATACCGTGGACCCGAGGCAGCGTATAGCTCGCAATCACCACGTGACAATAAAGCCGCAAAGCAGACGATCAGTGACGGCTTATCTCTGCTAGCTTCCAAGGGTAAGTCAATTTACACGCGCGCTCAAAGAGCGCAGCAGCTTCCAGCCAATCAACTTGCAGTTTCTTTAAAACGCTGTCGTTTCTCATATTCGACACCCAATCACATCTTACTCACCGTCCCCCCACCCCCCCCTGCTGCAGAAATCCACGTTTTATAATTTACTTTGACTTTGACGAAAGTACGCATCAACTCCAATTTCCTTCGAGAAATCTCATCCGTAGAATCTGGATCCGACGGCTGATATCGCAGCCACTCCAGACCCGTCCGATTCGCTCAAGCCGCTAATCCAACGGTTTCCAACTCTCGAACCGCGGTTTGTAAAGAGGAGGTGGTCGCCTTTAATAAGCAAGGAACTAGAGAGCGAAGTCGAACACTCGTTTCTCTCTCTAGCTCCGTGTATTCGATTCTTGATTTTTTTTTTTTTCATTTTACAGGTTTTTCAAGCTCTTTGTTTTTTTGAAGATCTTCCAGGGTCCGGTCTGGTTCGTGATCCAAATCTCGGAGCCGCAGCAGCCACTTCGAAGTTCACAACTTGAAGCTTGTTATTTGCATATCTTCAATTTCGGCAAATAATTTGAATCTAGGGTTCTCGCGTTTGCGGTTGCGTGGTTGCGAGATTGTGGAAACGGTAGCGTTTTTAATTTTTTACTCTCTACCGCCAATCGAAGTTTCGTCTGAGCAATAGACTTGGCTAGTATGGAGTTGTTTCTACTGAGTTAGCAAGAAGTAGTAGCTGGTAATTGATTTAGGGTTTTGAGTTATCTTTAAATTTCAATTTTTTATTTTTATTTTTGTATGGAATTATACGTTTTTTTTTTTTTTAATTTATATCGAATTGGGCTTCTTGCAATTCTGTTCTCAGTGGACGTGTTGAAGTATAAAATTTTAGTTTTTGGATCTTAAAAACTTTTTTTTACTTGAACCTTAGTAAGTATTGTTATTTTTTTTTTCCAAAGTTAAAATTGTGTTGAAATAATTGGCATTTTTGAGTTCATTATTAGCCAAAACTAGATATTTAAATTTTCAAAGTGTTCAGTTAACCCTAGTTTTGGTTGCCAATTGAATTGGCAAAAAGATTAAAGAAAACTAATAAATTTTCTTTCTTTTCATTATTGGAAATATGAATGTATGAACTCAATGAAGCAAATTGGTAAAATGATGTTCAAACATTAGATTATTTACTTGATGGCTCAAATAAGTGAACATCTGTGGTTAGTATTATCTTGTTAAGGTTACTTAAAATTCAGAGGGGATAATTCGCTTCCCATGATTGATATGCATGCAGAGTTTGTTGATTAGACGGACATTTCTTCTACACTGGGTATAAGGACCTAAAAATAGAGTTCTTGCTAAGGTGATGGGGAAGTTTAATAAGATCTCAAGAGGGTATCGCCGGAACAATGCATTTGAGACAGCCGGTGAATCTGAGGGGTCTGGTAGCTCAGGACGGATCGATACTGAGATTACTGCATCAGAGAATTCTAGTGCCCCAATGAGGAAACACATTAATTTAAATTCCGATAAACTGGAGGCATTTGGCGTCCCCGTTCAAAGACTTTCTCTTTCTAGCATGTCACCACCTGAAAGAAAGGATCTAATACATAAGTTTAGATTGGATCTTGATCAAGTACGTATTATGCTAAAGAAAGTTGAGTTGCAAAAGACAAATGGTATTACAATGTCTTCTTATAGTGATATTCTTAGTCGCAGTAATGGAAAAAATGGGTCTCAAGCAAAAAACTTTAAAAAATCATCTGTGATGACTTGTGGGCCTGGGAAGAAAGCAAATCCAGTAAGCAACAAGGGTCGTGGGTGGAGCCGAGATAATTCAGCAAGGGTTGACTCTGTTAAAAACCAGGTTTCAAATCCAAGCACGTCAAATATATATTTGATGAAACAGTGTGAGACACTGTTGAAACGATTAATGTCTCATCAGTATGGTTGGGTCTTCAACACTCCCGTTGATGTAGTGAAGTTGAACATTCCAGATTATTTTACTGTTATTAAGCATCCGATGGATTTCGGAACAATAATGAGGAAGGTAACTTCAGCTGCATACTCAAGTCCTTTGGAATTCCTTGCTGATGTGAGGCTTACGTTTAGCAATGCAATGACCTACAATCCACCTGGGAATGAGTTCTACGTAATGGCGGATACTCTTCGTAAATTTTTTGAAGCAAGGTGGAAAGCCATAGATAAGAAATTACCAGTAACTGAACCCCAATCATTGGCAGAAAAATCTGGCCCACGTCTTGATGTGGAAACTGCCAAGGCAGTGCCTCCTGCAAAAAAGAGGAAAATAGAAACAATGCATCATGAAATTGTGCCAGAGCCTGTGAAGCGGGTAATGACAGAAGAGGAGAAGCACAATCTAGGGAGAGAACTGGAGTCTTTGCTGGAAGAAATGCCTGTAAATATCATTGATTTCTTGAAGGAACAGAGTTCAAATGGTAGAGAAGGAGAGGGTGAAATTGAGATTGATATAGATGATCTCAGTGACGATACCCTGTTCACACTGCGGAAGCTTTTAGATGACTATTTGGAAGAGAAACAGAAGAACCAGGCAAGAGCCGAACCTTGTGAAATAGAGGTATCTTCCCTTATCTTAAATTGAAAAAACAGGTTGAAAATGTCTTTTGTCAAGCTTTTATGTTAATGTAAGATAATTTCTGTGTTTTAATATTGTTCCACAGTTGTTGAATGAGTCAGGGCTAAGTAATTCATCCATGCAACACTGCAAAGGTTATTTTCTGACTGCAAGTCTGAATGTCTTGAGTTACATACCAGGGCTTCTTTTTTGACTTATTATTCTTGTGCATTATGCATCGATAGGGAATGAACCGGCTGATGAGGATATTGATATTGGTGGGAATGAGCCCCCTGTTTCAAGCTACCCTCCTGTGGAGATCGAAAAGGATGCAGGGATTAAAAGTAGTAAATGTATCAGTCCATGCAACTCCAGTGGTAATCTCATTTCTACTGCTGTGGTTACTGGTTATATGGGTCACTTGTATATTATCTTTTTTCAAAAAATTCCTTTTTGTTTGTCTTATATATTTTTTTTCTCCAGACAAGGCATCTAGGGTTTTAGATTTGAAAAATAATTTTTTATCATTCAGAGTTTGAATGAGAAGAATATGTATATGTGCTTCTGAGTACAGAAGAGGCCATAATGATATAAGTAATTGACATGATGAGCAAAGGGTCAAATTGATTCTCTATCTTCTATACTTGTAACTGGACCTGTTGGCTAAATGCCCAAGTCAATTAGTTCAATGGTATAATTTTTTGTATATTACGGTAATTTGTGCAGTTATATTTTTGGTTCTGTTTCTCTTGACCATTCCATCTACTACTTGTGAAATCTTTTTCTTCTTTCAAAAGAGGATGCTGTGTATGTTTGTCTTTAGTTTTAAAGTTTTTCCTGAAAGTTCTTATTTAATTTCTTACTGTCTTTTGTGCTTTGTAGATTCAGAGTCTAGCAGTTCTTCTGAAAGTGAATCTGATGGTGTTAAAGCTTCAAGTCCCATCAATGCATCAAAGGTGTGTGCTGATTTAATTTGGTGGTAAATAATAAGACATTTTAATAAAATAGTCTTCCTGGTTATTTCTGTTTGATTACTATGTGATGTGAACCAAACCTCAAAACACAAGAATTAACACACATAACACACAGCAAAGATTCTGGTGCTATTAGGAAAATAAGTGGCAGACTTTGTCCTCTCGCACGAAATGTAGCGATAGAGGGACCAGAAGATTCCACAGGGTCGACTTTTCAAAACCCAAATTTCCCAAATCTTTAATCATAAATACCAGAATAAGAGCTACTTGCAGAGAATAACAACTGAGTTGTATTTCAAGAATAAAACACTCTCCCTTTTGCTGTAGGTACAGACTCTTAATAATGAGACTTTAACTACCTTAATTAATCACTTAGAGTACCTTGACTCATTAATGAACCCCTTAGTCTCCCTAGAATACATTAAATATTTTGCAAAATCAACATTAATTCTTAGTCGAGGGATGCTGCATACACTCTCTCATACTACTCTCCCTTCTCATTTTGACAAATATCCGCTCTTTATTTTTTGGACATGAAACTTGAACCATCATAAATGACTTTTTTTTTTTTAATGTTATTTACAACTCAAACCAACAATCATCTTCCCAAATTGCACAACACCACCCCCCGCCCCCAGTAATATACTATATATGTTATGGCTTTTTTCTAAAGCCTAGATAATATAATATTTCTATTTTTCATGTTACAAATTTGTTTCTAATTACATGTCAAATTATTCAGGGTCATTCTAACATCCAATTTACCTATTGATAAGCATAGAATATTTGCATTACACTGTGAGTATTTTGAATATATGTAATACCGTTTTTTTAGGAAAAAATCTCAAATAATTATGTGAGTACCTACTATACAAATTATGTTTGGTACCGGCAATCTATATAATAAAAAGAAAGAAAGACCAATTTGGGAAGATGTGGTTGGTTTGAGTTGTATTAGCATGAAGAAAAAAAAAACAGCCCATTTATGATGGCTCTAAATTTCATGTCCAAAAAATTAAGAGTGGACATGTTTTAAAATGGGAAGGGAGAGTGGCATGAGAGAGTGTATTTAGCATCCCTTGGCTAAGACTTAATGTTGGTTTGGAAATTTTTTTAATGTATTCTAGGGAGACTAAGGGGTTCATTTAATGAGTCTAGGTACTCTAAGTCGATTAATTAAGATAGTTGGAGATTGTTTTATTCATGAAAATGCAACTCGGTTGTTATTATGAAAACAGCTCTTATTCTACTGATTAAAATTTTGGAAGAACTGGGTTTTGAGGAGTCCACCCTATGACATCTTCCGGTCTCTCTATCGCCGTATTTCTTGCAAGTGGACAAAGTCTCCCACTTATTTTTCTTATAGCACCAGAATCTTTGTGTTTATGTGTTGGTGTGTTAATTCTTGTGTTTTGAGGTTCGGTTCAAATCACTATGCTATACTGGCTTCTGATCTGGTTATTGTGAAAAACCATGGTTTTTTTTTTTTTTTTCAATCTTCATTTTATTTACTTACTTTCCCCTCCAGGTATCAGAAACCTTAGGTCATGGAGCTCAATTTGATGAAAAGACAAGTGGTGATGATCTTCTTGATGGAAACCGTGAGTACCTTGCTATCTGATGGATCCTTTCTATTTTTTAGCTTAAATGTCATGAAAAATGTAGAGTCAATTGGTTCGTTTTAAGTCATGGGATAAATCCTTGCCCTTCATTGTTTCTTTTTCCTTAAATGAATACTACTAGATACATTTCGGTGCCCTAAATTGTCCTTTATTGTTTGCTAGAGTTGATTTTGATGGTTATAATAGATAAACAAGATTTTCTCTAGTATTAGATATCCATCTCGAATGTTGAAAAAAAGTAAATTATTTTCCTGAAATAGCATCATTCACTGTGATATAATTTGTAGTTAAACAATTATATATTTCTGCATTATTTATTAATATGTTGATTCATGGTTTCTTTTAGAATCTGGTAGTGGATTGGATCAGCTTGAACATACATCCCAGCAAAAACCTAGTCCTGTTGAGTCAGATTTTTGTCAAGATGGTAAGCCTAAAAGTCTGTAAAACCTTACCTGCTATTTGTTTTGGTAATACTGTAGTAGCATCTCACTGTTCGTCCCTGAAAACTTTAGGGGACAGTGCTCCTAGTGAAAGACAGGTCTCTCCTGATAAGCTCTATCGGGCTGCTATATTGAAGAATCGATTTGCTGATACCATTTTGAAAGCTCGAGAAAAGACACTTTCACAGGTTGGTTACAAATTCGGGATTCTTGTGACTTCTTATCCTTTGTCCGTTCTGTCAGGATTTTCACCTCTGTATTTGTGATCTGGTTCAATTTAATCTTTGCTGAGACCAGGGGGAAAAGGGGGACCCTGAGAAACTGCGAAGAGAGAAGGAGGAACTTGAATTGCAGAGACGTAAAGGTTGCGACTTTTTCTACTGATCTTTGGTGTTGTATTTTTGTGTTATGTAAAATAACATTTTTGTTTGTTGTGCTTCTGTGGATTTTGGTATATGAACATATCTTAAATAACGGCATGCCTTTGTTTCTTCTCCAGAAAAAGCACGGTTGCAAGCAGAAGCCAAGGCTGCTGAAGAGGCTCAAAAGCGAGCTGAAGCAGAAGCTGCAGCTGAGGCTAGAAGAAAGAGGGAGGTCGAGAGAGAAGCTGCTAGACAGGCATTACTGAAGGTAAATGATCAGTGAGCACATTATATATAGGTTTTGCACAAAAAAAAAGGTGTACTTGTCTTAGATTTGATCAAAACATTTGGTGGTATTGATGCAGATGGAAAAAACAGTTGAAATCAATGAGAATTCTCGATTCCTTGAAGACTTGGAAATGCTTAGGAGTGCTCCTGCCGAGCAATTACCAAGCTCGGTAGATGAGACTAGCCCAGACCATTCTCAGGATGGGTTGGGTAGTTTCAAGTTTGGAGGAGGCAGTAACCCATTGGAACAACTAGGTTTGTACATGAAAGAGGATGATGAGGAGGAAGATGTGGAACCAGCGGTTGTTCCAAAGCCTCTAAACGAGTTAGAGGAAGGAGAACCAAATCCTCTAAATGAGGTAGAGGAAGGAGAAATCGATTAAGTTATATTGCTCTTATGTTAGTTATATACATGAACAAGTCAAAAAAAGAAAGAAGCAAGAACACAATGTTTTGATGAAACAAGAAAACAGAAAGAAAGAAAGAGATCAGATTTGGTTGGGGATTCCAGTTCTATTGTTGAGTTTTTCTGGGTTTCCATTTGCCCTGGCTGGTGCGTGCCCCACTAATGTGGTTGAGGATTGGAAGTCATGACTCGTGACTCCGTGACCAGATGACTCATGCACGGGACTCGAGTTACAGAAATGAAAAGCTCGGGGCTGGGTCATTTGAATTCACTGCCATGCCATGGATGGTCCGGTCCAGTCCGGTCCGTACAAGCTTGACTGCCTTACTGGCCCATAAAAGGTGCAAGAATGAGTCCAGCCAAACAGTTATATTGGGCTCTGTGAAATTTTGTTGGTACTACTTCCATCAACCGGTCCTGTGGTATTCTAATGGCGTTTGAATAATCAACAATGAGTTGATGCTTTCTTTCTAGAGTATATTATTAGTCTTTTGAAATTCTACTACATAAAATTTTCTAGTTGCATGCAATTTATCATAATGTTTTGTTAGGAATTTAAAAAAAAAAAAAAAAGAACAAAAAAAGAACAGAAAGTCTGAGAATTGTGAATCAACAGGCAGAAAGTTTTGAGAATTGAGATACTAACCGATACTAACTGCTAATCAAAGTGATAGAAGTTTTGACAATACGAGGCCGGTCTAATAGTATACCTCATACCTACACAATGAGGTTGTGGGTTTGAACATCTCGGTAAAATTCTCGGAAAAGGGCTTTGGCCTCTGTAGACATTTCGAAATTTGATGAAGTCCTCTTCGTTTCGTAGAATCAATTTTAAACACATGGACTTTCTTAGAAACTTCTTTTTTAAAAGCTTTGAATGATTCCCAAACATAGCAGCCAGGTTGAAATGGGCCTTTAAGTCATTCTACCTCTGATGAATGCCATCTTCATCAATCATCACCTTTGTTGGACTTTGGCTCTTTCCACGTACAGCTAATTTTAACCCCAAACTGAAATATCAATCACAAAAAATCCATGTGGTTTGAATATGATTGAGTTTGATAACTTACAAGGACCAAAATATCTATTCTTTTTATGGGTAAGGCTTTTCTTCATATATGCTTTCAATAATATTAATTAATTTGGTTTTAAACATGGGCCGATTTGGTATTGATGTAACTTTTATAATAATCACTGTTAGTTGTGCTGAAGGAATAATTAACTGTGAAGTTAATCAGCCGATGTTTGGTTAATTATACTTTTAAAACTACTGTATAGCTCAAAGGCAGTATGCATATGTTTGGTAATTTTATTTCAAAAGTGTTGAAATTAGTTATAATGATAAAAATAGACATGATTTTAGAACATTATTTCATTTTTTTCATTAATTATATTATATTAAATTAATATTTAAATTGGAAAAAAAAAATCATAAGTGTAATGAAAATATTTTTAAAAATTTTTATAAATCAAATTAATATTTAATTAGAATATTTAATTTTTAGATGAAATAAGGTATATAAATGATTTTAATTTGATTTCATAAGGATAATAATGATATTTTAAAAGATTCATTAAATGCTGAAATATATTATTCCATTTCAAAAAGTACACCCCATCTATTTTTCAAAATCACTGTCAAAACTTATCAGATTATCAATTAATCACTTTTGGAAGTTTTACCAAACATCATTTTATGTTAAAATTATAAAATAAACTGATTTTAACTTTTTAAAAGCAATACCAAACTGGCCCTATATACAAAACCATCATTGTTAATAAAATTTTGATGTAAAAAAATTACAACTTGCTTTCCTTACATACAAGAGTTCAATCCAAGACAATTTTGTTTTGTCTTTTTTTTTTTTTTTCCTTAAAATAAATAAAATATCACACTGCCTAAGAAATGTACACGCTGCCCAATTTCAAAATGTGATTTCTTTGAGTTTGAGCACATGTTGTCTTTGTGCTAGCAAATCTCTTCTAAATCTTCAAGTTCAAGGGTACATATACATGTACTGTAAATACATGCACAGTCTGGTTGCTTTGGAGTCTGGATCCTTGTAACTACACAAGCATTCTATTCAATTTATTTTTAGTCGACAGATCAATCAGATATTTTATTTTTATTCTTTTCGTTTTTTTTTTAATTTTTAAAAGAAAAACAAAACTGTATTGGCCGTTGAATTAATCCAACGACTTAAAGCCTTAAAACCCTATTCTGGATCTGATAGCAACTTCGACAATAAGAGAGGGGCTTTCCCAACGCTTTAAGGTTTAATGGACAAATGAGTTCGGATCAAATTGTAACTCCTACAACATGAGAGAAATCTCCTTACACTTTGCGATTTGACGAAAAAATAAACCCAAGTCAGATTGTAACTTCCACAATAGATGAATGATGAAATCTCCCCCACACTTCACAATTTAATAAGCAACCGTGAGACTATATCACTGTATATTACAATAGTATGTATGTTATTTTTATTTTATTTTAACTAGCTTAAAAAACTCTTTGTATGCATACATATAAAATATAACAAATAAAAGTATAGGCCTCCTATAACTAACAAATTTATCTAAATTCATTCCCAAGTAACCTGTAAATCATGAGATTATAAAGTGAGTGATGTAATATTGACAACACACGTACCATATTATCTAAGAACCAATTTGGTCAAAAATAAATAAATTAATTAAGAAGTGTAGCATTGCTCAATGATTAAACATAATATTGAAAAAAAAAATGTTTAAATATATTAAGTGTGAAAATGACGCCAGCATCAGAATAATATATACGAAGCCCAAGTGAAGAAGGAAGCCCAGGTTCTCATGAAAGTCAATACAATATCACCATAGCATCCAGTCCTTGAAACACTTATAGAGTTTTTAGGGGCTGTTTATAGCTCTTATCGACAATTACAATTCTTGTCAATCACTACCCACTTTTACCTGTATTCTTCTCTTCCCATCCACTGTCACCTAACTGTTCTTCTTCTTGTTTATTTATAAACCCTAAATTTTTCTCCATTCAAAATCACACACACCCCAGAAACCTTAAAAATTCAATCAAAAGTAAAAACAATGGAAACCCAATTGTTTCCACTCTTGTCCATCTTCTTCTCCATCTACCTCTTCGCTTATTTCCTCGTTTTCCGTAACTGGAGCCCCAAGATCCGACCCGAAGCCTCCAGTTGTTTTATCTCCCTCTTCCACGGCACCCCCGCCGTCGTCCTCGCCTCCCGCGCCCTCCTCGCAGACGACAAACTCACCTTCTCTTCCGTCAACACCGACGCACAGAACCTAGCCCTAGACTACAGCATTGCCTACTTCTTAGCCGATCTCGCTCACTACATCGTCTTCTTCCCTAACGACGTCCTCTTCATCGGCCACCACCTCGCCACCCTCTTCGTCTTCATCACCTGCAGATACCTTGTCGCTCACGGCGCGTTCGCGATACTGACGCTCTTGATCCTCGCTGAGGTTACCAGCGCGTGCCAGAACGCGTGGACTCTCTCCGGCGCCAGGAGGCACGACGTTGAGTTCGCCGCTAAAGTCTATCGCGTGCTGTCGCCGCCGTTTTACGCCTTCTACAGTGTCGTTAGAGGGATTCTTGGGCCTCTGTTCGTGTACAACATGGTTGCGTACTTCGTGAGCGGCGCTGCTGATCATGTGATACCTAAATGGGTTTGGATTTCTTGGATAATTGTTGTTGTTTCTGCTATTTCTGTTAGTATTTTGTGGGTCTGGAATTTGTGGGTCGAGTTATTCAGAGAAAGGAGAGCTTCTTCGTCTTTGGAGAAGAAAGTTAGATAGCTACCACATTTTCAAAAAAAAAAAACAAAAACAAAAAAACGTTACATTTGTTATTGTGACTCAAAAAGAAATAGAAATTTCATCTATGAATATGAGAGTATGAGACTCGCGTATCAATTTTGTGATGGGATTTTGTTTTTACTTGTTTTATATTATGAATTTATAGCTAGTTGTTGGAATATTCGTGAATCTTTTTATGCTGGAAAATTTGTTCTTTTTGTTTCTTGAACACAGAAAAGAAATTAACATTAGTAGGTTTGTATCATCATCATTAGTTCTGGTCTTAGAGAATTGTTGAAAATGACTCAAATCTTGTGTGAATTGGAATCATGGGTGTTTATTTTGTTCGGGTTTCATTCCTTTGTCAAGAATTGTGACTGTGAAGTGTCTGTGGAAAGTTTGTCCATTCTGCTGTCTCTTGTTGTTTTCGTTACGGCCGTTGACGATGATCTCTCCAGAAGTTTCGCTGGCATGCAGATTACTCATTCCTATGATTATGATACCAACTGGTATCCGGACACTGGTTCGACTAATCATATGACTGGTGATGCTCGTTCTATGACTCAGAAAGTCAATCATGGGTGTTGGGAATTTGATTTTTTGTTTCTTTGAACACAGAAGAAATTCACATTAGTTGGTTTATATCGTCAGTAGTTTTGGTGTAAGAGAATTGTCGAAAATGACTCATATCTTGTGTGAATTGGTATGATGTGTGTTTATTTAGTTAGGGTTTCACATCCGTGTCAAGAATTGTAACTAGATATTGGCCCAGATATTGGCCAATGATCAAGGAATGTGACTGAAGTTTCAGTCATGAATAGAGGGCTATTTTGCATATCTGAATTTGGTTAGTTGAAGGAGACAAAATAAAATCAATGATGTTGTAATGCATTTATGTGGTCTGATGAAACAGGTCTACCAGATTGTTAAAGCTGGAGGTACTGGTCCAAAAATTTTCTAGTTGCTTATTAATATCTCTCTCTGAAGTCTGATCATTGTTGTTGGGTCCTTTATCAAGAGTTTCTTCCATTTAATACGCACAATTGATCGTGATAGGTTTGCAGGCTGCAGACTGAAACATTACTTTGAAAATTCTGAAATAAATTGAAGATTCATTTTGCATTCTCTTGCATACATTGAAAGCTTCTGTCATTCTTAGATTCAAATGCATTTAATTGAATTAGTTATAATTAAGTTATAGATGATCTAAACTAATGAAGAGGTACTGAGGTAGGTTGATGTTTTTATGATTTATAAGGCAAGATGTTCTTTTTCTATGATATATTTTATTGTTTGTGAATTGTGAATCATAAAAGCTGATGAGAGTAGATGGCGCGGTTAGTAAGAATATATGAATCACGCCATTAGCTTTTAGTTTTCTCTTCAACCGATTCATTTTGGTTGGAAATATAAAAGAAAGTCGGTGGCTATAATGAGATATAAAAGAAATTTGCAGTTGGTGTACAAAAGTTTTGAGTGAGGTGAAAAGCTTCAACGAGATGGATATATCACATTGTTTGTATGACACTATAAAATCCTACCAATGTCTACTGTTAGATGTTTCGAGAGAGACCGATTAATGTCGACCTTCCTTTATTCACTTTTACTGTAAAAAAAACAGAGACAACACTTGCTGTATGCATTCGGAAAAAACCCAGAATACAGGGATATTGGAAATTTGGAAGAGAACAGACTTGCATCTTAAAATGAATCATTAACAAAAAAATTTTAGATTCAAAAGGAGTTTTTTTCACACAAAAATAATAAAAATCCTTAAATATATATATATATATACATGTCTCAAAACATTCAAATACAGTTGAGAAGTGTGCGATACAGTCATGCAATGAACACACTCAACACAGACACAGAGAAGTCTAAAAATTGTGAAACCATGGAAGAGATTATGCTCCACAGACAAAACAAGTAACAAATGTTTAAGAGACATCCAACTAATGTAATGAAATATGGTTGATTATTTAATATCTAATTATCTATCGATGCTGCACATATCATCATTGTCTTCTTTATTTCTCTTGCACACCATGGCAGGATTTGACAGCAAGCAAACTCAACGAGTCTTCCAGTGCAAGGAACAATTCAAGAGTAGAACTTGTAGTCCTTGGCTTTGAGTATGATACTCCTTAATGCTCCAATAGGTGCTAGAATCATCAACAGGAGGCCCAGAATAATGCATATCTGCAGTTAAAAGAGGCCAAATCACATTCATGAACTGGGTTTTAAAGTTGATGAAAATGTAATCAAGTCAATTAAATAATAATTATTGGTCTCAAGATTTCTGTATGTTTTTTTTTTTTTAGTATGTGATCGATCGAGTAACATTACAGAGTGATTTGTACACTCCCAAAAGTGACAATATCACTCTGTAACGTTACAGAGTCGATCCCGTATGAAAAAATGTACCAGAATCCCACACCTGAAACCTTATCGTCAGTTAAATGTTTGATTTGAAGGAGAACATACCCAGTTGGCGAACCAAGATAAGCTGAACTTCTTGGGTTTGTAGATGGCAAGCCACATAATGCAAGGCAGCTAATGAAGATAGTTATTAGTGTTGCTTTAAATCTTTAATTGCTGGACAAGGACAGAAAAAGATTGAAAGACTTACAAAGTATGTGGTTGGAGCAAAAGCAAATCCTCCGAAGAAACCAAGAAGACCACCAAAGAAAGGGAAGGTGATGGCGACAAACATTGTGAAAGCTGTATTAATTCATAGACACATTAACATGGTTTTCAAGGCCAAACCCAGCAAAAAAAAAAGTCAGGAGATAACAAGAGAAGTAGATGAGAAGGTGAGGAAATTTACTCACCAACATACAAATTGCGAGTGATGAAACGAAGGAGTGTACTGGGCTTAAAATGCAGTTTGGTTACCAACACTGTTTCTATCATGTCAAATACTGGCATTGCATATAGCTGCACCAAGCAACAAAGTTGTAAAAGCTCACTCCCTGAGAGAGATATATGCATTTAGAAACTTTATGTATTGGTATTGTTAACTAAAGTGCTGACCTGGTAGCTACCAATAACATGAACAACGACAAACATGTTAGCTGTAACAATGAGCCAAGTAGGTTTCTTCAATGAAATGAGGATGTTGTCTTCAACATTGTTTCCAAACACATAATACCCAACAAGAGCAACCGGGAAGTAGCACAAAGCCACAACAATGTATGCAATGATAACTCCTCTCCACATGGGGCCTTTGGACGGCTTTTCAGGCGTGGAAGGGAGAGTAGCTTGAATCTCCAACACCACATTGTGGCCAGCATATGCAAAGGCAACATCACCTAAGGCTGTGAAGAAGTTGAAGACCGTCCCTGGTGTGGTTGAGGCTTTGTAGCCGTATTCCACGTGTTTTTGAACTCCCTTGTGCGCGGAAGCTGCCCATGCTATGGTAGAGTAACTGCATATATTTATATTTTTAGTGCAGCCAGGCATCGCATCAAACATAAAAAAGAGAGTAAATGTCAATATATATAGTTATTGAAAAAAAGAAGTGTTTTGAGGGTATATGTTACCTCAAAGACATGACTGCAGCGGCCAGAGAGATCCCGGAGATAGAGTTAAAGCTAGGGAGGTGAGCGAGAACAAAGTGAACAGAGGCGAAGATCATGATGAAATATGTTGTTTTGATTGGTTTGCAGTCTTTGCATACCAAATCATGTACTTTCTCCAATGATTTTCCTCCAGTAACCATGTAAACTATGTCCACACCGATTTCAACGATGAGCTGCTGAGGCACCACTATATACAGACCAAGCTTTTCTCCAAAGGCTTGCTGACCCAGCTCATGGTATCGATCGAACCTTTTCCCAGGAACCATCTCATGCATCTCCACCATTTGCCATAAAGTGTACAACGTTATCATCCATGATAGAATCAGTATCACTACTCCAGGACCCCTGTAACATGGTATCAGAGCTTGTTTTATTTTCTCAGAATTTCAAAGATATAACAAATTTGAGCTTAGAATTATGTGCAGACATATATATATATATATATATATATATATACCATCCAAGCTGTGCCATGGCATAAGGAAGACTGAGGACACCAGCTCCAACCATGGCGGTGACATTGTGGAAAGCTGCATACCACCATTTTGCATTCCTTGAAGATGTGATTGGAAGCCAATCATCAATCTCCTTCTGCTCCCTCAGTTTTTCATCTACCTGCCATTGGTATTGTTATTATAACATATCTGGGTCAAATTATTCACAAAACATAGGCTCAATCTCAGAGAAATGAAAAGAGAGTGAGTGAGAGACTTACTTTATCCTTGACAAGGTTTTTTTGATCTGTTTCTACTTGAGTCCCCATAATTTTGCTCTGCCTTGAATTCAGAGACTGAGATGCAAAGTGAAACAAACATATAGGCAAAAACAAAGTATATAAAAGCAGGCTTGGATAGAAAATATCGAACTTGACAACAACTGTAATGGGATCTCCGTTCTCACGCTTGAAGACAAAAAAATATTCTTGATAAATCGAATATATTAATGTCTACTTGTTGGTTATGATTTGTCAGCACTACCATTTTTTCACAGTAGCTGAATCTTCAGACAGCAGAAAACTATGCAACTTGATTACTGCTCACTAGATTCTTTATTTAGGAAATTACCTACCATTTCAATTTTGCTTACAGTTTTGCAAGAGCTGGACTTGCTTGATGTTGAATACTTTGTTTTATTAGTTCAATTTTCTGTCCGAATCTGATGCGTGTGTGGATGTTTTTCAACTAGGTGAATCAATTATATTCCTTCTTCTGTTCTGAGTGCAATCATCAGAAATTTCTTGCAAATTTGTTTTCATTCAAAATTTAACTTGGGGTGCTAATATCTTGGATTCATGTGTCATTAGCTCTGTTTTTACATCAGGAAGCTTCACAAACAAGTAAAGCTGTCCAGAGTGGCCAAACTAATTTTTAATCTTTAGTAATTTTTTTAATGTAAAGACTTTCTGCAGATGGGAGTAGCAAATTGGTTTTCATTGTCTGTTTGGAAGATACAAGTCAAAGCAATGGAAGAATCTTACGATTAGAAACCATGATAGGCCTTGAAACAGTAAAAAAGTTACAAAAGGTCACATTCAATATAGAGGCATATATAATCTAATCCTTCAGGCTCCATCCATATTCCATATGGAAAACAATTCCATATTTAATGGCAGAAATTACAATTCTGCAGGCCTTGAAAGAGTTAAAATATTTTTTTTTGTCATTTTCATGACAGCTATATTGCCTTATCACCTATCCTATATGTATATTTCCTGACTGCAAAAATTATGTCCTCCATGAATTAACACAGGGACTGGTAACTAATTTACAGAAAGTATGCTGAAATTGTGAAGACTGACATGGTCAATCTTTTTATCTACTCCTTCCATTCAAGCATTTCTGCTACCCTACCCCTCAGCTCTAGGCTAAGTGATGACTAGTTAGACTATCGCGGTTTTGCATAGACAATTTGTACTTCTCTTTGCAATTCTATTGCTAGCAGGTGCCTTGGAAGCAGCAGAGGTCGGTTTAGTGTAGAATTTAGGGGGGTGTATTCAATTAGGATTCTTGAGGACATTTAAAGACATTATAAATCCTGGTGTATTCAATTTGGACATTTAAAGACTTTAAAAGAGTCCATATGAATCCAGTGGTATTCAATTAGGATTTATATGGACTTTTAAAGAATCCTTCCAAATCCAGGTGTATTGAATTAGGACTTTAAAAATGTCTACAAGAATCAAGGTGTATTCAATTAGGACTGGATTTTAAAGGATTTTCTTAAGTCATGGATTTTGATGGATTTTGGTGGACTTGATGGTGAAAGATATAAATATCAAATGTCATAATATGTCCAGCCTTCTCCCCAAAGATTTTGGTGGATTTTACTTTCCCTCTCTCTCTCAAATCAGAAACGAAAAACACTAATATGTAAAAATAAAAAAAACCGATGCATGTGAGAATAATAAGCTTCCATCCCCAGTATGTTCTGTGAATTAAAAAGGAAAAAAAAAAAACTGCACATAATTATATATGTGAGAATATGTTGCAGCCACATAATTATATACAGTATAACAAGTACAAAACTCACTACGTGCTAGAATTGCACAAAACAACACCAAATTAATCTGTAGAGCCTTCAATCAAACACCAAAATGCTCACTCTTTATTAGCTTTTTTTTTTTTTTTTTTGAAAAACTCTTTATTAGCATTTTATTTTAAAGAAAAATAATTCATCTATACTTCATGCAAGCAGTGTCTTTACGCAGATAAGCCTTAGCCAATTTTGAGTTCAATTCAATCGCTTTGTTTGCATCAGCAACAACCTCAGACTATATATATATACAAATATAGATTGACTGGTGTATCAAATTTTGCTCATTCTAACTTCAAAGGTTTTTTTGATAATTAGCTATAATTAGCTTACTATTGATAAGTCAGAGATAACAAATTCATGAAAGCCTTAGCCAATTTTGGATTCAATTCAATCGCTTTGTTTTCATCAGCAACAACCTCAAAATATATATATATATATATATATGCATATGCAAATATAGATTGACTGGTGTATCAAATTTTGCTCATTCCAACTTCAAAGGTTTTGTTTTTATAATTAACTATAATTAGCTTACTATTGATATATAAGTTAGAGATAACAAATCCATGAAAATCCTTGGATGTCTAAACAAATCCATAAAAGTCTGAGATAGATGTCTAAACAAATCCATAAAAGTCTGAGATGGATGTCTAAACAAATCAATGAAAGTCCATGTGGATTTATAAAAGTCTGTAGAAATCCATGAAAATCTGTCACTTAAAAAATGTCTTTAAATGTCTTCAAGAATCCTAATTAATCATAATTGAATATATATATATTTTGAGGTTGTTGCTGATGAAAACAAAGCGATTGAATTGAATCCAAAATTGGCTAAGGCTTTCATGAATTTGTTATCTCTGACTTATCAATAGTAAGCTAATTATAGCTAATTATCAAAAAAACCTTTGAAGTTAGAATGAGCAAAATTTGATACACCAGTCAATCTATATTTGTGTATATATATAGTCTGAGGTTGTTGCTGATGCAAACAAAGCGATTGAATTGAACTCAAAATTGGCTAAGGCTTATCTGCGTAAAGACACTGCTTGCATGAAGTATAGATGAATTATTTTTCTTTAAAATAAAATGCTAATAAAGAGTTTTTCAAAAAAAAAAAAAAAAGCTAATAAAGAGTGAGCATTTTGGTGTTTGATTGAAGGCTCTACAGATTAATTTGGTGTTGTTTTGTGCAATTCTAGCACGTAGTGAGTTTTGTACTTGTTATACTGTATATAATTATGTGGCTGCAACATATTCTCACATATATAATTATGTGCAGTTTTTTTTTTCCTTTTTAATTCACAGAACATACTGGGGATGGAAGCTTATTATTCTCACATGCATCGGTTTTTTTAATTTTTACATATTAGTGCTTTTCGTTTCTGATTTGAGAGAGAGAGGGAAAGTAAAATCCACCAAAATCTTTGGGGAGAAGGCTGGACATGTTATGACATTTGATATTTATATCTTTCACCATCAAGTCCACCAAAATCCATCAAAATCCATCAAAATCCATGACTTAAGAAAATCCTTTAAAATCCAGTCCTAATTGAATACACCTTGATTCTTGTAGATATTTTTAAAGTCCTAATTCAATACACCTGGATTTGGAAGGATTCTTTAAAAGTCCATATAAATCCTAATTGAATACCACTGGATTCATATGGACTCTTTTAAAGTCTTTAAATGTCCAAATTGAATACACCAGGATTTATAATGTCTTTAAATGTCCTCAAGAATCCTAATTGAATACACCCCTCTTAGAAACAGCGGAAAATTATTCCTGAAAGTCAAGTATTATGTTTCGACTTTTGTGTAAGCTTTTGTATAAATAGATTAGCTTAGCTTGTAAACATTTACAATCAAGGAACGAAGAATTCAGTTTTCTCTCTCAAACACCATTTATGCTTTACAGTTTTCAGAAAGCTTTTCTCTGAGTCCTTCAGCAAACACCTTCAAAGTTTTAATATTTTATCAAACACTTGCATTTCTCTAGCAAGTTTATCATTGTGTTCTTTGATTTTTCTGGGATGATTTTCCTAATGAATCCAGCTAAAGACAGTTGTATTTGATACCCAATAAACTACACTAAACAACCAAATTATCAAACAAAGAAACAACACACATTGCTGCAAAGAAACATCAATTTGAACTCCATTTCATCGACATTAAAACCAGAAAACAACAAGAACAATTCTGAAAAGCACAAAATGCACTCCAAGATAAAACTGTAGAATGTGCATAAACAACTTGTCTTTAATAATTCTATAGAGAAAAACAAAAAATAAAAAAGCCAGTAAGGATTCCATGGGTAAGCAAGCAGCCACCAATGATTATCGGAAGATCCCTGTTTGCCCAAATCATAATATTCGTTTTCTTGATCGATTCACATTTCAGAACCGCTCATTTCCCCTTGGTGTTTGGGAAAAAAAGACTTATGAGTAGAAATCATAAGTCTTGGCCGTAAGTATGATTTGCCTCAATCCTCCAATAGGCGAAAAGATCATCAAACATAGGCCAAATATAATGCAAAACTGAAACCAGTGGAAATCACATGAGATCAATAGAACTTGAAACAAAACAAAAAAAATTAATCAGGTATATTCGTCGAATAAAGTGAACATACCCAGTTAGTCCACCAAGATACACAGTACTTTCTTGGTTTGTAGATAATTAGCCATATGATGCACGGTAACTGACAAGTGACAATTAAAAATGAGAGACTGAGCATCGACATAGAAACAGTTTTGTTGAAACAATATATAGCATATTTAAAATTCTATAGAGTGTATCATTAAGCTTTCATCAAAAAATAAAATTCTATAGAAGCAGATTGTTTCTTACAAAGAATGATGTTGGGGCAAAAGCAAACCCTCCAAAGAATCCAAGCAGACCTCCGAAGAAAGGAAAGGTTATACCCACGAACATTGTAAATCCTGCGATGAAGAAATGATCACAATCTTGTTTTGACATAAAACCATGACTTGGTAAATGGGGAAATTCACTTACACTGTCTTGTTTTGACATAAAACCTAACTTGGTATATGGGGAATTTACTTACCCACGTACACATTGCGTACAATGAAACGAAGCGTCCTTGTGGGTCTGAAATTCAATTTCTTTACCAATAAAGTTTCTATCATGTCAAACACCGGCATTGCATAGATCTGCATCAATGCAAATAAAAGTAGACTGATAAAATAAACCTGAAAGATTATGATCAAATTGAGATAACCAAAAAAGAATCTGTAAGTGTGATTCACACCTGGTAGCTTCCAATAACATGAATAACCACAAACATGTTAGCCATTCCAATAAGCCATGTAGGTTTCTCTAATGAAATGAGAATGTTGTCTTCGACAGAATTGCCAAACATCCGATAGCCAATTAGAGCAACAGGGAAGTAGCACAAAGCAACGACTATATAGGCAACGATAACTCCTTTCCACATAGGACCCTTGGATGGCTTCTCAGGTGTAGATGGGATTGTTGCTTGGATCTCCAACACAACATTGTGCCCGGCATAGGCAAAAGACACATCCCCCAAGGCACTAAAGAAGTTAAAGACTGTTCCTGATGTAGTCTCAGCTTTGTAGCTATATGACACATCTGGCTTAACACCCTTATGGACTGAAGTTCCCCAAGCAATGGTAGAGTAACTGCATTAACGTAAGCGGTTAGCACACAAATTTCACTCCCATGTATTATATTTCAGCATCATAAAAATTGAGGAATGACATGTAAAATACAATAGAGATTAGAGAGTACCTCAAGGACATGACTGCAGCAGCCAACGAGACACCGGAAATGGAATTGAAGTTGGGGAGATGAGAGAGTACAAAGTGAACTGAGGCAAATATCATGATGAAGTAAGTGAGTTTGATATCTTTGCATGAACTGCACACAGTATCATGGAACTTCTTCAGTGATTTGCCACCAGTAACCATGTAGACAATGCAGGTAGCAACTTCACAAACTAGTTGTTGTGGCACTACAATGTAGAGACCGAGTTTTTCACCAAAGGCATATTGCCCCAGTTCATGGTATCTGTCAAATCGTTTTCCCGGAACCATTTCATGCATTTCCACCATTTGCCATAGTGTGTATAGAGTGATGATCCATGATAAGGCTAATATAGCAACACCAGGACCCCTGAAATGGAGAATAGAATAGGTAACATATATCAATCTTAACATATGGTGCTAAATTATATATTTGTAAGCATCCCTCAGGTACTTTTGCTAGGCTGAGAATTGAATTCGGACACCCTCGGGTGGGGAATTTTACTTGGAAACAAAATGGAAAAGAAAAAATTCTATTGAAAAAATGTGAGTTGAAGATTACCATCCAAGCTGTGCCATTGCATAAGGTAGACTGAGGACACCGGCTCCAACCATGGCAGTAACATTGTGGAAAGCTGAGTACCACCATTTTGCATTCCTTGAACCAGTAATTGGAAGCCAATCATCAATGGCTTTCTGCCTAGCTAATCTTTCATCAATCTGTGTGTTTGATCATAACACCATTTTCATGTATTTTTATTTTTATCAGAAAAAAGTTGATAAAAGACAAAACTCATAACACATAGCATGCTAAATTAATCATATAACAAGTTATTGCTTTTTTTTTTATCTCACATGCATTTTCATGTGTTGCCTAAGGAAAATTAAAGCTCAGTTTTTTTGTTTTTTGTTTTTAAAGAAAATAATAACAAGAAAGAATTGGAAATGAATATAAATTATATATAATTGGTGGGTGGGCATGTAATTTATGCAAGAACACAGTTAATGATAAAACTAAAGATCCTAGACAGAAAAATAAAAAATTTAAACTCCAAAAGGCTTGGAAAGTTTGCAGGCAAAAGAGAGAGAGATAGATAGAGACTAACAGTTGCTTGGTTATAGTCCTGATCAGTTGGAGGTTGAGCACCAACCATGGTGACTTTTTCTGCAACTCACCACTCACTCAAAAATTTTCAGGGAAGAAGATGAAATGAAATGCAATAACAAATCACAGAGTATGAAACTGATGCTTGTATTTAAAGAAAAGAATAATGTTCTAAACTGTCATAAATATTGATTATATGGACTGATACGTATTTCCATTTTTTCACAAAAATAATAATAATACGTGTTTCCTTATTTATTTCAATTAAAACACAATTAAAAGTCAACTAAAAAAACTAAGGACAATGCTTAGATATTGACCAAACAATGAACCTTTGCCACGTAATCCATTTATGAAGAATACAAAGAGATAAATGTAAAAAACTAATAGAAAAAAGCCTCGTGGCAACACCTATTGGTGGGGTCAACACCTTGGGTACTGACCGGTCAGTATCTAAGCGATTTCCAAAAAGTATAGTTTAGAAATAATAATGAAATTAACGAAATTGGTTCTTATTGGAATAATGTTTAACAGCTGGACGGCTATGGCAGGAAGAACCTAATAAATAAATTTGAGTAATAATGATAATTACAATATATAGTAATATTCAAATTCATGAAATTGATCTGATTTTGCCAACCGGATTTTTTTTTAAATTTTTTTATAAATATTACACTATTACATAAATTTGATGTTTTTTGGGAAGGGAACGATTTGAACCCGTAATCTTATAGTGCAGATGTGCAAGGTTTATCCGGACCAATCTCATCTCGTCATGATATATACAAATTGATCAAACATTCCTGATTAAGAGTAATTAATGACTAAGATAGTAAATTTGGATTGCTTGATATAGCAATTGATCTGATCACACTAAATTACTAATTAGGGTTATTAGCTAATTGGGTCATTTACATATTTTGTCAATTAAAACATCTGTAAAGCAAAGAATCACAGTTGGTACAACGTTATTAATTATCATTTCAATTAATTGAGTACAGATTGCAGAACATGGGCCAAATACAAATTGATCAAACATTCCAGATTAAGTGTAATTAATTAATGACTTTGATTGCAACATTGTAAATCCTGCAACAAAAAAATATGATCACAATCTTGTTTTTGACATAAAACATGACTTGGTAAACGGGGAAATTACTTACCCACATAAATATTACGGACAGCAAAAACGAAGCAGTCCCGTCAAATACATGCATGCTCTTGTTCTAACAATAGAAAAAAAATTGAACTGGAGCACCTAAAAATTCAACAAAAAGATAAATTTACCATTGCCACATCATAGAATAATATATATTATTTATTACCAAAAAAAAAAAAAAAAAAAATCATCCCCTCCTCAATTTCATAATTCCAAGCATTATCACTGTTGACGGTGATTTTTGGATTGCCACGCACTCAACAATTATATCAATTTAATATAAAACAAGAAAATTAAGAACGCATGCAAAAGACAGATTTTACGTGGAAAACCCTTGAACGGGAAAAAACCACGGCGCCCCTGAGGGCAGAAAAATAATACTAGGTTTTCGTTGCCTTATTACACGCTTAGATCTCTCTTACAGTTGCTCTCTTTTCTCTCTCTTTTCTGAACCCCCTTCCCGAGGGATAGGTGGTTCTATTTATACATGATATTTAGGGTTTTTCCCTTGATTTTAGTCCTACTCATAGTAGGATCTCCTTTCAGATTCGTACTGGGAATCCCACGTTGTTACGGATACAGATAGGTCTTCACATTTTCCTCCCTTGATTCCTTGTTGTTTATGGGTTTCCTAAAGTGTAGGGTTTATTTCCGTGTTTCTGCCGAGTCGGTTTAGGCCCAGTGTGCTGGTACAGCGAGTACATTTATTTCTGGGTTTCGTTTCTTCGGCGACCATATATCTAGATTTGGCGAGTACATATCCAGTTTCGGCGAGCGTGTTTCTGACTTCTTTGGTTTCGAGGTACTTTGACATTGACTTGTCACATTTCCTTTATTGACTCGGTCAGTGAGTGACGTGGCAATCTTTATTGACTCTTTTTGATGACGTGTCGGGTTGGCGAATTTATGCATACAACAATCACTGTTGGAACTACATTCAACCGCTGGCTTTGCCCCAATATGTTTCTTCTTTTTTTCTCAAATTATCCAACAATACCCGGCTCTGTTTGTAACAAATAAATTAGAAAGACGAAGAAAAAAAAAAGTCTTAGACAGGAATAATAAAATAGGAGATGTTGAACCAAGTAGTATTTCAGGTGGTCCTAAACGGAAGCGTGAAACTTCATTTATTTGGGGTTACATGACAAGAGTTGATTTTGGTTAAGATTGCCAAAGACATCTTGACTATTCCCGTCTCTACGGTGGCTCCCAAGTCTACTTTTAGTGCTAGCGGTAGATTTTTGAGTCCACATCGTAGAAGATTGCATCTGGACACGTTGTAGGCCTTGATGTGTTCATAAAATTGGATATGGGCTCTTCTTCGAGGTATGAAAAATTTCAAATTATGCTATACTTTTATATAATATTAGTTACCATTGATGTTTTTTTTTTAAAGAGAGTTACCATTATACTTTTTTGCTTTTTATTTTATTTTTTTTATCATTAGGATGCATCCCAGAAGAAGAAGTATATGCTACTAAAGGAGTAGATGACGAAGAGCCGGTAGCGTCGTCTTGATTTATTTTTGTGTCTTGGATCTTTAGATTTGGGTTATTACAGTAGAACCCCTCTAAATTAATATTCTTAGGACCCCCCTTGAATATTAATTTAGAAGGATTATTAATTTGAAGGATTTTACCTTGTAAAGTGTTATTTGTCTTAGAAAACGTGTAAAAGTCGGTTTTCTTGTTTAGAGAAAGTTCCTTTTCAGGATTGAATTATTTAGTCGGTTTTCTTCTTTTTTAGAGAAATTTTTTTTTTTTTTTGTTTTTTTGTTTTTTTCAGGATTCTTTGTTTAGGATAAATTTATTAAGGAAATTTTCTATTCAAATGCTAAATTTAGTTGAAACATTTAGGCTACAACAAGTAGGTGATCACAATAACTTTTTAAGGACAATTTAAAAGATGAAGAATGAAGTCAAAAATATCAAACATGGTGACCTTATACAACTAGCATTTTGAAGTACTTTTATAGTTTTTGAATATTATATAATATATTTTGTAATTTTATGAAATTATTTAATTATGCGACAATTGTGACCGAAATTTTACACTAGGTTTCACAAAGAAATTATTAATTATTACGATAGAGGGGTTTATTAATTTTTTATACTGGCCCGAGTCGGGACCGGGATTTTTTATTAATAAAGATAGGTTATTAATTTATAGGAGATTAATTTACAGAGGTTCTACTGTATTAATTTTAGAAGTATGTAAAAATTGTTCTATTTGGATTAATTGTTTTAATAGAATTTTTAATATGGGTCAAAAAAAATATATGTTAAAAATATGGGTCAAAATCCGGGTCAAAAAATATGTTAAAAATATGGGTCAAAATCCAGGTCAAAATCTAGGTTAAATTTCAAATCCAAATCCAGATTATAATATGGGTAATAATGCGGGTCAAAGGGCGGGCTTGGGTAAAGCCCTATTTTTTGCAGGCTTAGGTAAAGCCCTACCCGCATGCATAAAATTGATATTTGGGCTGGTTTTAAGCCCTTTGAAATTATGAGAGCTTGGGTCCAGTGCGGGCTTGGGCCCTCAAATTGCCAACCCTAAATTAGTCTACGATGATGATCTGATCCGGTATTTTTAAGGGAGTATGAAAGGCTCCACTTTTATCATTACCAATCATGATATTTATAACTTAATTCGATTTTGACCTAAATTTTCGATCTAATTGGAAGTGAAAATTAACCCAATTTCATACAAACTAAAGTGAATTGAATCAAAGAGTGACAAGTTTGGATTGTTAATATGAAAACAGAGAAAGAGAGGGAGAGGTGGACGTACTGGTTTTGAACGAGCGAAATATTTGATGGGGGTTTGTTCTACTTATCTCTTCAATTACTTCAATAAAAGATAGCTTACTTGAGACACAAGTCACACAACACAAAACCTAATTAGTTCAGGATTAAGAAGTCCAAAACAAAAGGGGAAAACATAACCAAAAAGGAAAAGAGTTCTCAGTTTCCTATTTGCACTACACTACTCACTACTCTCTTATATATACATTCTTGTGCTACACATTTTCTCTCATTGATCAACGATGATGAAGACCATCACACCAATTTGGCACTGCAACTTTTCTCACGAAATTCACCTTCTCTGTTTGAACTTAAACAGATACAAAGTGCTCTCTGTTGACACCGAATTTCCAGGTTTTCTTCGAGACACTCCCAGAGATGCACCCGCAGCTATTCTTTACGATGATCTCAAGTTTAATGTAGACAACACCAACATTATTCAACTTGGAATCACCCTCATGGACGATCATGGTGACATTGGTCCAACATGGGAATTCAATTTCAAGTTCGACTTGGAAAAAGAAACTCATGTGCAGTCCTCTATCGAGTTTTTGAAGAAAAGCGGTCTTGATTTTCAAAAAATCAAACAAGATGGGATTCCCAGGAACGTTTTTGTCATGAATTTTCTCAAGATCTTGGCAATGCACCGCAATCTCAAATGGGTCACTTTTCACGGTACATACGATTTGGCGCATGTGTTGAAACTCTTCACTTGCGAGACACTACTGCCAAACACAGCCTGAGATTTTGCTACGAAGGCCTCTTCGTTCTTTAACAAGTTGGTGGACCTGAAGTTGGCGGCCAAGTATTCAGATGGGTTGAAGGACGTTGAAGTCGGCTGCCAAGCTTTCAAGAATCTTGCATGTGAGGAGACTTGGCGAGGCTCATAATGCCGGCTCCGATAGCTTGTTGACTGCTCAGGTGTATGCCAAGATGATGGACCATATTGGAGATGGAAGCTTGGAGGGTATTTTATATGGGCTTGAAGATGTCAGAATCGGAAGAATGAATAAGCCCCGTTTTATGATTTGTCTTCCTCAGCCTCATTCCCATCCTCATCCGATGCCTGTACAGCTGGGGCCCTGCGCAGCCTATAATATGTCGTTCATGCCTCAGATTCCGGTGCATCAGCATGGTGGCAACTACCATGTTGCACCAATGCAGCCTCAGCCTTGTTATTTCATGCCTTTACCTTATGTTATGATGTAAGTTGCACCAATGCAGCCTCAACCTTGTTATTTCATGTCCTTCCCTCATGATTCATGTAACTCATTTCACTGTTTTCATTGATGTAATGAAATTACATTACATTGTATTCATTGATTTTTTTAAATAGAAATAGTTTTTCTTGTCTCACTGTATAAAACTAAATCGATATTCATTGGATGGAAAAACTTAAATTCAATTTTATGCTTCCCATCAATTAATTCTCTTGAAAATTCCCAAAAAGCTTTAAGCAGATAAAAAAGGCCAATTAATAGAAACTACAGCAACAAAATTACAGTCAATTGAACCTTTAAATCAAAATACATAACCATGTTGTTATGGCATCTAATTAAACTATTGAAAACATTCAAACTTTAAATCAAAATAATTTTCTTCTTTGATTTTTCTGGGATGATTTTCCAGCAGAATCTAGCTAAAGACAGTTGTATTGATACCCAATAAACTACACTAAACAGCCAAAACATCAAACAAAGAATCAATACACATTGCTGCAAAGAAACATCAATTTTAACTCCATTTTATTAACAGTAAAAACAGAAAATCCACAAGAACACTTCTGTAGCCCAAACGAACGTGAAGATAAAACATTAGTACTTGCATAAACTAATTATCTTTTTTATTTCTATAGACAAAAACAAAAATATGAAAAAGCCAGTAAGGATTTCCTTGTCGCTTGGTTGTCTTACTCTGACCATAATAACTTCAACAGGTAAGCAGCCACCCAATGATTACCAGAAGGAACCCTGTTTGCCCAGATCATAATATTCATTTTCTCGATCCATTTACATTTCAGAACCCCGCCATTTCCCCTTGGTGTTTGGGAGGAGAGACTTACGAGTAGAATTCGTAAGTTTTGGCTGAAAGTATGATTTGCCTCAATCCTCCAATAGGTGATAAGATCATCAAACATAGGCCAGCTATAATGCAAACCTGAAACCAGTGGAAATCACATGAGATCAACAGAACTTGAAACAAACAAAAAAATGATCAGTTATATAGGAAATAATATACCCAGTGAGTCCACCAAGATAAGCCGAACTTTCTTGGTTTGTACTTTGTAGATGGCTAGCCACATGATGCAAGGTAACTAGCAAAAGTAGACAATGCAGTTAAAGACACATCCCCCAAGGCACTAAAGAAGTTAAAGACTGTTCCTGTTGTAGTCTCAGCTTTGTAGCTATATGACACATGTGGCTTAACACCCTTATGGACTGAAGCTCCCCAAGCAACGGTAGAGTAACTGCATTAACGTTAGCGGTTAGCACACAAATTTCACTCCCATGTATTATATTTCAGCATCATAAAAATTGAGGAATGACATGTAAAATACAATAGAGATTAGAGAGTACCTCAAGGACATGACTGCAGCAGCCAACGAGACACCGGAAATGGAATTGAAGTTGGGGAGATGAGAGAGTACAAAGTGAACTGAGGCAAATATCATGATGAAGTAAGTGAGTTTGATATCTTTGCATGAACTGCACACAGTATCATGGAACTTCTTCAGTGATTTGCCACCAGTAACCATGTAGACAATGCAGGTAGCAACTTCACAAACTAGTTGTTGTGGCACTACAATGTAGAGACCGAGTTTTTCACCAAAGGCATATTGCCCCAGTTCATGGTATCTGTCAAAGCATTTTCCCGGAACCATTTCATGCATTTCAACCATTTGCCATAGTGTGTATAGAGTGATGATCCATGATAAGACTAATATAGCAACACCAGGACCCCTGAAATGGAGAATAGAAAAAGTAACATATATCAATCTTAACATATGGTGCTAAATTATATATTTGTAAGCATCCCTCAAGTACTTTTGCTAGGCTGAGAATTGAATTCGGAGACCCTCGGCTGGGGAATTTTACTTGGAAACAAAATGGATAAGAAAAAATTCTATTGAAAAAATGTGAGTTGAAGATTGCCATCCAAGCTGTGCCATTGCATAAGGTAGACCGAGGACACCGGCTCCAACCATGGCAGTAACATTGTGGAAAGCTGAGTACCACCATTTTGCATTCCTTGAACCAGTAATTGGAAGCCAATCATCAATGGCTTTCTGCTTTGCTAATCTTTCATCAATCTGTGTGTTTGATCATAACACCATTTTCATGTATTTTTATTTTTATCAGAAAAAAGTTGATAAAAGACAAAACTCATAACACATAGCATGCTAAATTAATCATATAACAAGTTATTGCTTTTTTTTTTTTTTTTTTTTTATCTCAAATGCATTTTCATGTGTTGCCTAAGGAAAATTAAAGCTCAGTTTTTTTTGTTTTTGTTTTTTTTAAGAAAATAATAACAAGAAAGAATTGGAAATGGATATAAATTATATATAATTGGTGGGTGGGCATGTAATTTATGCAAGAACAGACAAAACTAAAGATCCTAGGCAGAAAAATAAAAAATTTAAACTCCAAAAGGCTTGGAAAGTTTGCAGGCAAAAGAGAGAGAGATAGATAGAGACTAACAGTTGCTTGGTTATAGTCCTGATCAGTTGGAGGTTGAGTACCAACCATGGTCACTTTTTCTGCAACTCACCACTCACTCAAAAAATTTCACGGAAGAAGATGAAATGAAATGCAATAACAAATCATAGAGTATGAAACTGATGTTTGTATTCAAAGAAAAGAATAATGTTCTAAACTGTCATAAATATTGATTATATGGACTGATACGTATTTCCATTTTTTCAAAAAAAAGAAGAAAAAAAAGATACGCGTTTCCTTATTTATTTCAATTAAAACACAATTAAAAGTCAACTAAAAAAACTAATAGTTTAGAAATAATAATGAAATTAAATTGGTTCTTGTTGGAATAATGTTTAACAGCTGGACGGCTATGGCAGGAAGAACCTAATAAATAAATTTGAGTACTAATGATAATTACAATATATAGTAATGTTCAAATTCATGAAATTGATCTGATTTTGCCAACCGGATGCTATATACAAATTTTTTTTTTATTTTTTTTTTAATATTACACTATTACATAAATTTGGTGTTTTTTTGGAAAGGGAATAACTTAAACCCGTAACCTCAAAGAACAAGCGTGCGAGGTTTATTATCGGACCAACCTCATCTCGTCATGATATATACAAATTGATCAAACATTCCTGATTAAGAGTAATTAATGACTAAGATAGTAAATTTGGATTGCTTGATATAGCAATTGATCCGATCACACTAAATTATTAATTAGGGTTATTATCTAATTGGGTCATTTACATATTTTGTCAATTAAAACATGTGTAAAGCAAAGAATCCCAATTGGTACAACGTTATTAATTATCATTTCAATGAATGAGTACAGATTACAGAACCTGGGCCAAATACAAATTGATCAAACATTCCAGATTAAGTGTAATTAATTAATGACTTTGATTGCAATTAAAATTGCTTACTATAGCAATTGATCATACTAATTAGGGTTATTAGCTAATCGGGCCATTTACTTTACTTTTTTTTTTTTTTTTTTTAAATAATATCATTTGGGAGAGAATTGAGGTGGCACTAATTGCACTATAAGAGCATCTCACATCCATCCTCTAAAATCATGTTTCCAAGAAAATTTTTAGAGATCCTCCACTTCATTCTCTAAATTTAGAGAACCATTTCTCATCCACTAAAACCACTTTTCAACATTTTTTTATTTCATTTATATCCTTTTAACTTTTTTATTAAATTCAATTAATGTATAATAATTTTTAATTTATATGTTTTATTAATATAAAAATTATACCATTAGAAATGTTTCATCTAAATATTTAAAATGAGTCCAATATTGAATAATATATATTATTTATTAAAAAAAAAAAAAAAATCATCCCCTTCTCAATTTCATAATTCCAAGCATTGTCACTGTTGGAACTACATTCAGCCGCTGGCTTTACCCCAATATGTTTCTTCTTTTTTTCTCAAATTATCCAACAATACCCAGCTCTTGGGGTTTATAACAAATAAATTAGAAAGACGAAAAAATAAAATAAAAAATGATCTTTATAGTCTACGATGATGATCTGATCCGGGTATTTTTGAGGGAGTATGAAAGGCTCCACTTTTATCATTACCAATCATGATATTTATAACTTAATTCGATTTTGACCTAAATTTTCGATCTAATTGGAAGTGAAAATTAACCCAATTTCATACAAACTAAAGTGAATTGAATCAAAGAGTGACAAGTTTGGATTGTTAATATGAAAACAGAGAAAGAGAGGGAGAGGTGGACGTACTGGTTTTGAACGAGCGAAATATTTGATGGGGGTTTGTTCTACTTGTCTCTTCAATTACTTCAATAAAAGATAGCTTACTTGAGACACAAGTCACACAACACAAAACCTAATTAGTTCAGGATTAAGAAGTCCAAAACAAAAGGGGAAAACAGAACCAAAAAGGAAAAGAGTTCTCGGTTTCCTATTTGCACTGCACTACTCACTACTCTCTTATATATACATTCTTGTGCTACACATTTTCTCTCATTGATCAACGATGATGAAGACCATCACACCAGTTTGGCACTGCAACTTTTCTCACGAAATTCACCTTCTCTGTTTGAACTTAAACAGATACAAAGTGCTCTCTGTTGACACCGAGTTTCCAGGTTTTCTTCGAGACACTCCCAGAGATGCACCCGCAGCTATTCTTTACGATGATCTCAAGTTTAATGTAGACAACACCAACATTATTCAACTTGGAATCACCCTCATGGACGATCATGGTGACATTGGTCCAACATGGGAATTCAATTTCAAGTTCGACTTGGAAAAAGAAACTCATGTGCAGTCCTCTATCGAGTTTTTGAAGAAAAGCGGTCTTGATTTTCAAAAAATCAAACAAGATGGGATTCCCATGAACGTTTTTGTCATGAATTTTCTCAAGATCTTGGCAATGCACCGCAATCTCAAATGGGTCACTTTTCACGGTACATACGATTTGGCGCATGTGTTGAAACTCTTCACTTGCGAGACACTGCTGCCAAACACAGCCAGAGATTTTGCTGCGAAGGCCTCTTCGTTCTTTAACAAGTTGGTGGACCTGAAGTTGGCGGCCAAGTATTCAGAGGGGTTGAAGGACGTTGAAGTAGGCTTGGCCAAGCTTTCAAGAATCTTGCATGTGAGGAGACTTGGCGAGGCTCATAATGCCGGCTCCGATAGCTTATTGACTGCTCAGGTGTATGCCAAGATGATGGACCATATTGGAGATGGAAGCTTGGAGGGTATTTTATATGGGCTTGAAGATGTCAGAATCGGAAGAATGTATAAGCCCCGTTTTGTGATTCGTCTTCCTCATCCTTATCCCCATCCTTATCCGATGCCTGTACAGCTGGGGCCCTGCGCAACCTATACTATGTCGTTCATACCTCAGATTCCGGTGCATCAGCATGGTGGCAACTATGTTGCACCAATGGAGCCTCAGCCTTGTTATTTCATGCCTTTACCTCATGTTATGATGTAAGTTGCACCAATGCAGCCTCAACTTTGTTATTTCATGTCCTTCCCTCATGATTCGTGTAACTCATTTCACTGTTTTCATTGATGTAATGAAATTACATTACATTGTATTCATTGATTTTTTTTAAATAGAAATAGTTTTCCTTTGTTTCACTGTATAACTAAATTGATTCGTTGGATGGACATCATGTTTCTAAAACTTATCTTCAATTTTATGCTTCCCATCAATTAATTCTCTTGAAAATTCCCAAAAAGGTTTAAGCAGATAAAAAAAAGGCCAATTAATAGAAACTACAGCCACGAAATTACAATCAATTGAACCTTTAAATCAAAATACATAACCATGTTGTTATCGCATCTAATTAAACTATTGAAAACATTCAAACTTTAAATCAAAATACATAATCATTTTTCTTCTTTGATTTTTCTGGGATGATTTTCCAGCAGAATCTAGCTAAAGACAGTTGTATTGATACCCGATAAACTACACTAAACAGCCAAAACATCAAACAAAGAATCAGTACACATTGCTGCAAAGAAACATCAATTTAAACTCCATTTCATTAACAACAAACAGAAATCCACAAGAACACTTTTGTAGCCCATAGAACGCGAAGATAAAACAGTAGTACATGCATAAACAAATTATCTTTTTTTATTTCTATAGACAAAAACAGAAATATGAAAAAGCCAGTAAGGATTTCAAGGAACCCTGTTTGCCCAGATCATAATATTCGTTTTCTCGATCCTCCTTGGTGTTTGGGAGGAGAGACTTACGAGTAGAATTCGTAAGTTTTGGCTGAAAGTATGATTTGCCTCAATCCTCCAATAGGTGATAAGATCATCAAACATAGGCCAGCTATAATGCAAACCTGAAACCAGTGGAAATCACATGAGATCAACAGAACTTGAAACAAACAAAAAAATGATCAGTTATATAGGAAATCAAGTTAATATACCCAGTTAGTCCACCAAGATAAGCCGAACTTTCTTGGTTTGTAGATGGCTAGCCACATGATGCAGGGTAACTGACAATTGACAATTAAAAATGAGAGACTGAGCATATGTAAAATTCTATAGAGTGTATCAGTAAACTTTCATCAAAAAGTAAAATTATACAGAAGCAAATAGTTGCTTACAAAGTATGTTGTTGGGGCAAAAGCAAAACCTCCAAAGAATGCAAGCAAACCTCCGAAGAAAGGGAAGGTTATGCCCACGAACATTGTTAATCCTGCGATGAAGAAATGATCACAGTTAGAGTCGCCTTGACCTAACTCAACCCCAAAAGCTAGCTCATAGGGTGAGGGATGCCCTCACACTTATCAATTGCACTTCCGCCCAAGGGACGTGGAACTATGATTCACAATCACAATCTTGTTTTGACCTAAAACCATGACTTGGTAAATGGGGAATTTACTTGAACAGTCTTCTCTTACATAAAACCTAACTTGGTATATGGGGAATGTACTTACCCACATACACATTGCGTACAACGAAACGAAGCAGTCTTGTGGGTCTGAAATTCAATTTCTTTACTAATACGGTTTCGATCATGTCAAACACCGGTATTGCATAGATCTACATTAATGCAAATAAAACTAGATTGAGAAAAAAAAAGAAGCTGAAAGATGATGATCAAACTGAAATAAACAAAAAGCAATTAGTAAGTGTGATCCACACCTGGTAACTTCCAATAACATGAATAACCACAAACATGTTAGCCATTGCAATAAGCCATGCAGGTTTCTCTAATGAAATGAGAATGTTGTCTTCAACAGAATTGCCATACATCCAATAGCCAATTAGAGCAACAGGGAAGTAGCACAAAGCAACGACTATATAGGCAACGATAACTCCTCTCCACATAGGACCCTTGGATGGCTTCTCAGGTGTAGATGGGATTGTTGCTTGGATCTCCAAGACAACATTGTGCCCAGCAAAGGCAAAAGCCACATCCCCCAAGGCGCTAAAGAAGTTAAAGACTTTTCCTGATGTAGTCTCAGCTCTGTAGCTATATTGCACATCTGGTTGAACACCCTTATGGACTGAAGCTCCCCAAGCAATGGTAGAGTAACTGCATTAACATTAGCGGTTAGCACACAAATTTCACTCCCATGTATTATATTTCAGCATCATAAAAATTGAGTAATGACATGTAAAATACAATAGAGATTAGAGAGTACCTCAAGGACATGACTGCAGCAGCCAACGAGACACCGGAAATGGAGTTGAAGTTGGGGAGATGAGAGAGTACAAAGTGAACCGAGGCAAATATCATGATGAAGTAAGTGAGTTTGATATCTTTGCATGAACTGCACACAGTATCATGGAACTTCTTCAGTGATTTTCCACCAGTAACCATGTAGACAATGCAGACAGCAACTTCAACAACTAGTTGTTGTGGGACTACAATGTACAGACCAAGCTTTTCACCAAAGGCATACTGCCCCAGTTCATGGTATCTGTCAAACCGTTTTCCCGGAACCATTTCATGCATTTCAACCATTTGCCATAGTGTGTATAGAGTGATGATCCATGATAAGACTAATATAGCAACACCAGGACCCCTGAAATGAAATACAGAGAAGTTAATATATATTAATCCTGAAATAGTGTTAAATTAGATATTGTGAGTTCAAGACAAACTCTCAAGTACTTTTGCTAGGCTGAGACATCAAAAACACACTCTAAGTTTGAATTCGGACACCCTCCGATAGGGAATGGGGAATAGTTATCTAGATAGTATTAGTTGTTAATAATTATCTTCTTTAAGAGATAATTTAAGGCTTGTTTTATCATTATAAGGAGTTTAGATGTTTATTTCTTTTATATTAGCAACTATAAAAGCCCTTTTAGAAACTTTTGTAATCAGACTCGAATTATGAATTGAATGTTTAGTATGTTTTCCAATCTCATGTTTCTTCTTAGTTACTCCGCTTCGTGTTTAGTCTATATTCCCAAATCCTAATTCTCTATATTTCCTCTAAATTATGTATCTAGTCCCTATTTCAGTGTTTGTCCTACATCACCATTGGATGGGGAATTTTACTTTGGGAAAAAAAATGAAAACTAAAATTTCCATTGAAAAAATGTGAGTTGAAGATTACCAGCCAAGCTGTGCCATTGCATAAGGTAGACCGAGGACACCAGCTCCAACCATGGCAGTAACATTGTGGAAAGCTGAGTACCACCATTTTGCATTCCTTGAACCAGTAATTGGAAGCCACTCATCAATGGCTTTCTGCCTAGCTAATCTTTCATCAATCTGTGTTTTTTATAATATATAACAAAAAGATCCCAGACAGAGAAAAATAGAAAGTTAAAACAGACAAAAACTCCAAAAAGCTTGGAAAGTTTGCAGCCATTAGAGTGAGAGAGGGAGACTAACAGTTTCTTGGTTATAGTCCTGACCAGTTGGAGCTTGAGCACCAATCATGATGACTTTGTCTGCAACTCAAAAATTTTAAAATTTGGTACAGAGAAGAACAGTTCAAATTTTTATATAAAAAATTACAATTACAATATAAATAATGATAATTACAATATATAGTAATATTTATATAAAAAAATACAATTCCCTTCAGTCATGTCCGAAACAAGAAAAGTACAGAATTGGAAAGAGAAGAAAGGAAAAGAAAAGAAAATTGGTTCATGAAATTTTCATTTTCTTGGTGAAATCTGAAATGGAAAGTGTCCCTAGCCTTAATTTAGTTGGTTTATATGATCCAGATCCGATTTGTATTCATGCAATTGATCTGATTTTGCCAACTGGTTGGTATATACAAATTGATCAAACATTCCTTATTAAGAGTAATTAATGACTAAGAGAGTAATTTTGGATTGCTTTTTTTTTTTTTTTGTTGATAAAATCATACTAAATTACTAATTAGGGTTATTGCCTAATCAATAATGCTACATTGCCCAAATTTGGTGCCCAAATGACGTGGCAACACCGTGGGCTATTCATTTAAATTGTATTAAATTTGCATGTTTTAAATGAATGACCCATAGTGTTGTCACATCATTTAGGCACCAGATTTTGGCACCAGATTTGGGCAATGTAACATTACTCTTAGCTAATTGGGTCATTTACATATTTAGTCAATTAAAACATGTGTCCGAGAGAAATACAAATTGATCAAACATCCTAATAGCAACAGATCATAGTAATTAGGGTTATTAGCTAAGATCTGGATCCTCTCCTCACCTTAATTATCCTCACCTTCCTAATCTATTGTCATGTGTTTAATATTACAAATCAATGGTATGGATTATTTCTATTACCAAAAATAGAATTAATCAAAACCATTGGTTTATGTGCGGATAAGGTGAGGTAAGGAGAGAATCCAAATCCAACTAGGTAATCGGGTCATTTACCTTTTTTTTTTTCTTTTTTTTTTTTTTGTGAACAAATATCATTTGGAGAGATCAACTAGGTTTCAAATTTCTTTCTTACGTCAAGTGGTCTTCATATGTCATAGGTTCGAATGTTCGATTGTGAGACTCATTGTATCTTTTGTTGTTACTTTTGTATTGAGATAGCTATTTTCTTTACGGACTTTAGTTTGTTTAATTGTTTTGAAGAATTACGTATGTTAATAATGTTAATTTGAAGGCTTTGTCAATCTGAATTCATGAAACTGAACAACGTTGAGAATTCCAGATGCAGTTTGGATAGTCAAATCCTGATGAGAGATATCAGGTGCCTTGGAAGCTTTTCCATATGAAATTGCAGAACCAAAATGGACAAGGTAATAAACTAGGATTTTCTTGGCCCTGGTGTTTGCTTCCATACTGCATTTTCACATGTTTAGTACTCCTTTATTGTGTTGATGAAATGCAGTAAACTAGGAAGACTGCTGGTGGTTGTATATAATTTTGGTGAGCAATAGACAACTTTTGATTTTTGTTATGTTTTGAGTTCTATGATTTTTTCTGGGAAGATTTTCCTGCAGAATCCAGCTAAAGACAGTTGTATTGATACCCAATTAACTACACTAAACAGCTAAAATATCAAACAAAGAAACAATACACATTGCTGCAAAGAAACATCAATTTGAACTCCATTTCATTGAAAGTAAAAAACAGAAATTGACAAGAAAACTTCTGTAGCCCGAACGAACACAACGATAAAAGTGTAGTATATGCATAAACAACTTATCTTCTTTTAACTCTATAAAGAAAAACAAAACATGAAACAGCCTGCAAGGAATTCCCTTTCACTTGGTTGTCTGACAATAATTTCAACTTCCACGACCACAAGTAAGCAGCCACCCAATACTCTGGAGAACACCTTTTCGGGTCCCAATGATTACCAGAAGAACCCTGTTTAGTGTTTACCCACATCAAAATATTCGTTTTCTTGATCGATTCACATTTCAGAACTACCCAGTTCCCCTTGGTTTTGTTCGGGAGAAAGACTTATGAGTAGAACTCGTAAGTTTTGGCCGTAAGTATGATTTGCCTCAATCCTCCAATAGGTGATAAGATCATTAAACATAGGCCAAATACAATGCAAATCTGAAACCAGTGGAAATCACATGAGATCAACAGAACTTGAAACAAACAAATTAATGATCAGTTATATAGGAATCAAGTAAACATACCCAGTTAGCCCACCAAGATAAGCCGAACTTCCTTGGTTTGTGGATAATTAGCCACATGATGCAGGGTAACTGAGAATAAAAATAAAAAGAGAGGGAGAGAGAGACTGAGCATTGGCATAGAAACAATTTTGTCGAAATAATAGCATGTGTAAAATTATACAGTGTGTCAGTAAACTTTTATCAAAAAATAAAATTCTTTGCTTACAAAGTATGTTGTTGGGGCAAAAGCAAATCCTCCAAAGAATGAAAGCAGACCTCCAAAGAAGGGGAAGGTAATGCCCACGAACATTGTAAATCCTGCGATGAAGAAAGGATCAAAATCTTGTTTTGACATAAAACATGACATGATAAATGGGGAATTTACTTGCACAATCTAGTTTTGATATAAAACATGACTTGGTAAGCGGGGAATTTACTTACCCACATAAACATTGCGTACAACGAAACGAAGCGTCCATGTGGGTCTGAAATTCAATTTCTTTACCAATAAAGTTTCCATCATGTCAAACACCGGCATTGCATAGATCTGCATCAATACAAATAAAAGTAGATTGATAAAATAAACCTGAAAGATTATGTTCAAATTGAAATAACCAAAAAAAAATATGTAAGTGTGATTCACACCTGGTAGCTTCCAATAACATGAATAACCACAAAAATGTTAGCCATTCCAATAAGCCAAGCAGGTTTCTCTAGTGAAATGAGAATGTTGTCTTCAACAGAATTGCCATATATATAGTAGCCGACTAGAGCAACAGGGAAGTAGCACAAAGCAACGACTATATAGGCAACAACAACTCCTCTCCACATAGGACCCTTGGATGGCTTCTCAGGTGTAGACGGGATTGTTGCTTGGATCTCCAACACAACATTGTGCCCGGCATAGGCAAAAGCCACTTCCCCCAAGGCACTAAAGAAGTTAAAGACTGTTCCTGCAGGAGTCTTAGCTTTGTAGCCATATTGCACATCTTGCAGAACACCCTTATCGACAGAAGCTCCCCAAGCAATGGTAGAGTAACTGCATGACAGCATAAAAACAGAAACTTAAGGTTAGCACGCGAATTTAATTTTTAAAATACAGAACTATGTATGTCTAAGTGGGGTACTTAATGATCTTTATAATAATTTTGGATTGTCTAAGGTGCCAAAGAAATACTGCTTTTTCGAAATTTGTTTCATTTTCTCCCTTGATTCTAGCATGTTGGTTTAAGTCAGTATTGTGTTTCATTTTCACTCCATGTATTATATTTTATCATAAGAAAAATTGAGGAATTACAAGTAAAATACACTAGAGAGTACCTCAAAGACATGACTGCAGCAGCCAATGAGACACCGGAAATGGAGTTGAAGTTGGGGAGATGAGATAGCACAAAGTGTACTGAGGCATATATCATGATGAAGTAAGTGAGTTTGATATCTTTGCACGAACTGCAAACAGTATCATGGAACTTCTTCAGTGATCTTCCTCCAGTAACCATGTAGATAATACAGACACCAACTTCAACAATTAGTTGTTGTGGCACTACAATGTACAGACCGAGTTTTTCACCAAAGGCATACTGCCCCAGTTCGTGGTATCTGTCAAACCGTTTTCCCGGAACCATTTCATGCATTTCAACCATTTGCCATAGTGTGTATAGAGTGATGACCCATGATAAGATTAATATAGCGACCCCAGGACCCCTGAAATGAAAAACAGAGAAGTTAAAATATGTCAATCTTAACTTGGTGCTAAATTAAATATTCCAAGTTTAAAAACCAAACTTTTGCTTGGTTAAGACAAAAAAAAGCATGCTCTAATTGAAAAAAAGTGAGTTGAAGATTACCATCCAAGCTCTGCCATTGCATAAGGGAGACCGAGGACACCAGCTCCAACCATGGCAGTAACATTGTGGAAAGCTGAGTACCACCATTTTGCATTCCTTGAACCAGTAATTGGAAGCCAATCATCAATGGCTTTCTGCTTTGCTAATCTTTCATCATTCTGTGTGTTTGATCATAACACCAATTTCATAAGCAATTGTGTCCTTAAAACAGCAATATTGGACTGTAATTTAAAATTTTATATACAAATGTGTACAAGACAATCCAATAAAGTTGAGGGTGGTAATAACAAACAAGCATGACTTTTGTTTCACTTTATTAAAATAAAACTGGTAGAATGGTAGAATGAAACCATGATCCTAGATATACAAGCAGTGTATTGGAAACTTCTATGGGTGGTTGTTCTGGAAATCTCAATCAAATGAATTTATATAGGTAGTAAACACAAATCTCTATAGAACCAAAAAAAAAAAAAAAAAAAAGCCCTTGTCAGTTCTAAATTTACCTTGCCATCCTATTGAATCCATTTACCAAAACTAACAAGTTCATACTGTACATGGTCAGATTTTAATCAATATACACTAAAGGATTAAAATTCACTAAAACTAATTATGACAGAGTTCTGTTTTTGTTTAATCAAATTAAGATATATTAGTTGGGAAAATTTGGTCTACCTAATTTTAATATTTTTAATTTGCAATTTGGCCATCATTATCAACACCCATCCTTTGATGAGAGGAGGACTTACAGTTAGTTATAGAATAGAGTTAGTGTAGTAAAAAATAGAAATTTCCAGACTGTAAGTCACATGGAAGACATATATATATTCCATATAAAGGAGGAAAATTGGGTAGCATAACCCATATTAAATGTTAACAATAGTATCATATATTAAAATAGGAAATAATAAATAGATTCATGAATTTACAATTCATTGAAAAAAAGACAACTCATAACATGATGGTTTTGGTCAACTCGATGAATGGTATGATATCCACATCTTACTGTAATGCAGTTGAAAATTGAAAACTGGTGCCGTATGCAGAAGGTTAGGGTTTTTATATTCACTGACAGTTTTTTAAAAATGTAATATTAAAATCAAAGAAGAAGAAAGTGGAAAAATTGCACCTTTTTTAAGTCAACGATTGTATATTTGCATTCACATGTACTAGGAAGATTGTATATTTTTATTACGACAAAAATAAATTAAAAACACTCTAACATTTAACAAGTGCATTTTCATCTATTGCAGAATGAAAAACTCTGTTTTTTTTTTTGTTTGTTTTTTTTTTTAAGAAACTAATAACAAGAAATGAAAAATACATGATATATAATTGGTGGGTAGGCATGCAATTTATGCAAGAACACAGTTAATGACAAAACAAAAAATACCAGAAAGAGAAATAAAAAGTTAAACAGACAAAAACTCCAAATGGGTTGGAAAGTTTGAAGTTTGCAGCCAATAGAGTTAGAGAGGGAGAGAGAGAAACTAACAGCTGGTTGATTATAGTCTTGATCGGTTTGAGGTTGAGTACCAACCATGGTGACTTTATCTGCAACTCAACACTCAAATTTTGCAGAGAGAACACAGGGGAAGAAGATGAAAAACGAAATGCAATAAGAAATCAGAGAGCGGTGTTTCTATTTAAAGACAATTCTGAACACATACTTTTCTCCGCGGAGAGAGATAGATAGGTGGCAGGTGGGCCACAGAGACTTACAGAGTTCTTGAGGGATGACGTTTTTGTTTGACTTTAATGGAGTCTTTAACTCTTTGGTTAGACAAAAATGTGGAATTTATATTCAGATTTCAGAGAAATGTTAAATTAAAACAACAGCTGAGTTCTGAGTTAAATCGCCAACTCGACTTGAGCAGGAAGAGAAAATTCCACGAAACAGTATGCTTGGTGTTGGTGGTCCACAATTATTTATTATTTATTATTATTATTAAATAAATATATCTGTTAAATGTTGATGAACTTATGAGGAAGAAAAAAAAAAAAGGCTTAATCCAAGTTTGATTGCGTAGATTTTTAGAGAAACAATTTAATTAAAATGATTATTAATAATTAAGGTTAATTTTGACATTTTAGAGATCAGTAAGAACTATTTTTGGTGGCAATAGACCTATCAAAATTAGTAAATGAATATATATATATAATTTGTTGGAGAAACTCCGCTATAAATTAGGTCTATCATTTTATCATCGTGTTCATCCAATGAAATAAGGTCGATGAAATATTATATATATATTTTTCTAATCCGTTGGAGAAAATTCATAAGGAATTAGGTGTATCATCTTATATGAAATACAATCGATTAAATATTTATATATATTTTTTTCTAATCTGTTTGTAAAAGTTCAAAAAGAATTAAATATGCAATATTATCCTTACGCTCATCCAATGAAATATAGACATATATCAATTTATAAAATATGACATGATACAGTTGTTTTATTGAAAACTTTCTATCTTCAGAATTTGTCCAACCAAATTAATTACCACCACTATCTTTTTAAGTTTTTAATTGATCTTTTACTACCGATGAATTAGTACTTTCCAATTAATTTTGGAATACAGAGGTTAAAAGATGGATTGTCAATCTTTTTTTAAATAGTAAATGAATATTTATATATATATATTCTAATTTATCAGAGAAATTTCACAATGAATTAGGCCTACCATGTTATCCTCATATTAATCCAATGAACTACTTACTTATATGGACCTACAAAAGTTGACATGATACACTTTTTTCATTAAAAACTCTTTCATTAAGTTTTTTTTATTCATTTAAATTGTTGATGATTTACTACTTTTCCAATTAATTTGGAAGATAGAGGTTAAAAGTTGGAATGACAATCTTTTTCCAAATAGAAATGATAAAAAAAAAGTTGAGTGAATAATAATAATACATAAATTTGAAAATGGCCCCAAACGTTGTCGTTTCATTGCAGCTATGGTGGTGATATATATATATATATTGAAACGTGTGATGATGGTATATTGGTGGCCCTGAATAATGTGTTTCATGATATATAGAAATTAAGGCTCTGTTTATAGTGGGTGGCCACGATCTATCCACCACCATAACTATAAAAATCATGATATTATTGGGGAAAAAAAATTATAAAAAAAAAAAATAGAAGGATGAAAAGTTCTTTGAGGATTTGTTGTAGTTTTTTTTTTCACTTCTACTTCCACATTCCAACTTCCACGTTAGTGATGATGATATAGATTCAAATCCTATCATGTGTATTTTATAAATATATATGAATTAATGTAAATATTTGGATGGTGCATATAGTATTTGATTTCGATAAATCCCAATAGACCCATGAACCGTTTGATGTTAGCTTAAAAAAAAAAAATTGTTGTTATTTTATTACTATGAACTCGTCATCATGTATGGGAGATAAAAATCGAAGTCGTTTATGATATGAGACTTGAATTTTCTTAATTACAAGTTTTACCATGCATATAATGGTTAAATGAAACATTGTTTACTTTTTAATTTAAAGGTCTTCTTAGTTCTTAAGGCTATCTCTAACCCAAAAACATAATTTGGTGTAACTTTTGCACTAAAATTGTACAACTTTCACACTATTTATTTTTTCCATCTCTAGTCTATTGAACCAAATGTTACACTAAAAAGAATATTCCCTTGAATATTCTCTTTCTTTTCCTTTTTAATTATTTCTCAACAATTAACATTTCACTCTATAGTTAATATAATATTGCTATAAGTTAAGAAATTACGAAATTAGGACATTAAGAAATTAAATTTAATTAACTACAATATTGCAATTATTTTCAATTTAGTGATTTTTGTTTAAAAAAATTTAGTAAATTTTTTATTATACACTTAATTTAAGCTTATTATAAATGTTAATATAAATAATAATTAAATAAAAAAATATAAATTAAACAAAATCATTAAATAATGAAAAGGATACATTTGGAATAAATTTGATTGATTAAAGGTAAAACAGTGATTAAACAAAACTTTTAAATAAGGGATACAATCAGAATAGATTATATTTAATATGTGTCAAACTGTGATTAAATAAAACTTTAAGGACGAAAACAAAATGAAGAAATTGTGTTTGATGAACCGTGTTGCGCCAAGGTTGCCGCAACACTATTTATTTCAACAAAATGGCGCAGCGGTTTAGCGCAGGGTTGGAGAGCAAATCTTGCCCTAATTTGCTAATTTCCTCCATTTTTGCGCAAGGTTGGAGATGCCTAGATTGTGCTATAACGTAACTTTTAAGTTATAAGGGCACAAAGTCAAAGAACTTGTAATGCATTATTGTAGTATTTCTATATTTTAAGAAAATAAAAGTGTTGTTTTTATTCAAATTAAAAAAAAAATTGCAAAAACAACCCTTAATATATTTAATTATCAAAATGTTACCCCGTTAAAGAGATACTTAATGTTTCAAATTAAATAAAACAAAATTACATAGACTTAGACTTAGACTTAGACTTTTAAACCATGATAAACATACAAATCTGATTTCAGTCAAGAAAAAAATCTCCAAGGGGCTCCCTAAATGGCCTCCTTAGCTAAAATAGGGAGCCAATTTAGCTTTTTTACACTCCAAGGGGCTCCCTGAATGGCTCCCTATTTTAGAGAGCCTTTTGGTGGCTTTCCAAATGTAGGGAGCTCCCTATCTTCTCTTTCCTAATTTTTTAATATTTTTAAATTAATTTTGTTATTAAAAAAATGATATAGCTAAAAAAATATAATTTAAAACAAAAATTTAGTAAAAATTTAGGGAGCATGGTTAGAGTACTAGCTAAAATAGCATATAGCTAAAATTTAGGAAGTATGGATGAAGATGCTCTAGTAGCATTGCTTGTAAAATGAAAATCATGAAATGTCAAATCATCCAAATGACCCAAAGCAGTGTTATAATTAATGTTCTATTTGATAAAGGTTTTGACTATTCAAGTAATGCAACCATGGTGGTGCTGACTATTTGAATCGTATAAGATGATGCATAATGATGATAACGTACGATGAATGACTTTGATAGCAATTTGGATTGCTTACTGTAGCAATCGATCATACTAATTACTAATTAGGGTTATTAGACCTCGAAATATTGTAATAAATAAAAAATAAATAAAAAATAAAAACAAACAAACAAACAGGGGTGTTAGCTAATCAGGTTATTTATTTCTTCTTTTTTGAACTAACACCTTATGGGGAGAGAATATGAGACACACAACTCAAATCCACAATGAAATTAATTAATGTGGGTGTGAGAGGTATACAAGTGAAGTGACCTAGCCTATTTCGTTATGAATTAAAACACGAAAAATTCCTTTTTTTTAAAAAAAAATCCTAATTAAGATGTCTTTTGAATCATGTGTAAATATTGAGACGATGTCATATATATATATAAAACAATTTTCACTCAATTACAATACAAATTACCATATTATCCTCACGTTCATCCAATGAAATATAGACATATATCAATTTTGACATGATACGGTTATTTCCTTGAAAACTTTCTATCTTCGGAATTCGTTCAACCAAATCAATTACCACCACTATCTTTTTAAGATTTTAATGGATCTTTTAATGTTGATGAATTAGTACTTTCTAATTAATTTTGGAATATATAGGTTAAAAGATGGATTGACAATCTATTTTAAATAGTCATGTTCATCCAATGAAATATATTAGATGAATATATATATTCTAATTTATTGGAGAAATTCCGCAAGGAAATAGACCCACCACGTTATTCTCCCATTTATCCAATGGACTACTTACATATATCAACCTACAAATTTAGATATAATACACTTGGGGCTCATTCAGTACAATGTGTTGGATTGTATATTATTGTATTGTACTGTAACGATGTATTTTATTATTATTAATACAATCATATGTTTGGTAATACATTGTTTGGTAAATTATTGTATAGTATTGGGTTGTATTTAATAAATATTAATGATTATAAATTAATAAATTTGAATTTTATAAAAATGAAAAATTATAATATTAACATTAAAAAGTTAAATAATGAATAAAAATGATTTGAAATTTTAAATATTTTAACTTTGTAAGAATTAAATATTGAAAATATAATAAATATTCTTATATTGAACAAAAAATGTTGTAAAAATAAAAATATTATTTTAGATCTAAAAAAAGTAACGAAAATTTTAACAAACATTGCAAATACAAAATCAATTTTGTAAAAATTTAACATAAAAAAGAAAATAAATTTCTTATTCAGTGAGAAAACTATGAATTTTTTTTGGCAAGAATATTTTTAGTTTATATTTACTTTTGTAAATATATATAAAAAAACAACAACAATTCTGGGATAGTGACATGATTTAAGAAGAACTTTTGACAACTTGAAAAGTGAAAGCCGAAATCTAAAAGCCAATGGAAAAAAAAAAAAAAAAAAAGCTTAGATAATACCGAAATTTAAAAAAAAAGAAAATGGATTACATCTTATAGCAGAGATTTGGTTTCTTGGGAAGTGGTGAAAAAAGAAAATGACAATAGCAGATGTAATACATAGTAAACACAACTCCTACCATTGTATTGTGTAATACGTATATCAGTATATGGGTGTATTAGATCAGTAATTATGCCTTATGGACTAGCTAGTACAATACCTAAACCAATACCAAACACATATATTGGACTATTTAATACAAAATAGGCTCATTAGCCAATACAATCATACCCATTTTTTCATTAAAAACTTTTTCACTTCATAATTTGTCCAACCAAATCAATTACACTACTAACCTTTTAACTTTTTTTTTTATTATTGTTGATGATCTAGTACTTATCAAATTAATTTAGAAGATAAGAGGTTAAAAGTTGGAATGACAATCTTTTTCCAAATAGAAATGATAAAAATGGTGAGTGATTAATAATAATGCATAAATTTGAAAATGGCCCAAACGTTGTCGTTTCATTCGCTACGGTGGTGAGATATATATATATATATTAAGTGTGATGCTGAATAATGTGTTTCATGATATATATTCTGTCTATAGTGGGCGGCCACGATCAATCCACCACCATAACTATTATCACGATATTAAAGTAGATGCTTGTTTCCCATATTACTGGGGAAAAAAAACACATTATGCACCTCTCTGCTTCCACGTTAATGATGATGATATAAATCCAAATCCTACCATGTGTATTATATATATACAATTTTTCTATTAACAGTTCGAACTGATAAAAGATATATCAATTTCTTGTATGTGGGTCATTGGATTTAAATACTTTGACTTTGCTGCATTGCACTTGTTAAAGTATCTTTTAAATCCAATGGCCCACATGCAAGGAACTGATATATCTTTTATCAGTTCGAACTGATAATAGAAAGACTGTATATATATATATATATTCTTTCTACTATCAGGACGAAGAATGTAAATCAAAGATTATGGAGAATTTTGATAAGTGCATATACTTTGAGTCAAAATATGTAAATCTAATAGTCCACATTCCATGACGAATTGACAATAAAAAAACTGTATATATATATATATACACTTCAAAGAATTTGTAATATTTTAAGAAAATAAAAGTTCTGTTTTTATTCAAATTATAAATAAATAAAAATTGCAAAAACATTCCTTAATATATTTAATTATCAAAATGTTACCCCATTAAAGGGATACTTTGGGGGTGTATTGGATTGGGATTTTAATAGATAATTTTGGGAAGTAAAAATCTGGTGGTATTGGATTGAGACTTTTTAATAAGTTAGATAAGCTAGTCCGGTGGTATTCGATTAGGACTTTTAAGATTTTTTTTTTTTTAAAGTCTATAATATCTTGTGGTATTGGATTTAGACTTTCAAGAGACAGAATTGTCAGGTGGTATTGGATTTAGATCAAGATTTGAAGAATTTCATGACAAAATGGATTTTCTAGACTTTTTAGTGATAAATATAAATAGCTATACCCCAAAATTGTCTTGCCCTCTCCCATCAGACTTTTCACGCTCGCTCAAGACATTTTAGAAAATAGCAATAAGGTTGTGAAGAAACACTAACAACATACCAGATTAAGGTAATGATTATATTGTATCTTGCACTGCCATTAATCTTGAACTTGGTTGTCGTAAACAATCCAAGAGGCTCCTATATGTCAATATGGTTATATGGTTAATGCTTACATGGTTCAAGCAGATAGATTCGATGCTTTTGTTGTTGTGTTTTTGTACTTTTTGGGTTGTTCCTGTTTCCGGTAGCCCTCTGCTTGTTTTGTGCCTTCTGGCCTTTGTCCTCTTGTTTCTTTTAAATTTATCGATGTTCAAAAAAAAAAAAAAAAAAAAACCTATGTATTTTTAAGATGATTAATTTTTATAAAATTATTTTATTTTATTTCCAAAATGATTCAATTATACATGGTTCAAGCAAATGGGGTTTTCATGTATAAACAGTTTTCTGTTTTTTTATTTTATTTTATTTTATTTATTTATTTATTTTTGTTATTTGAAAATTTAGTTAGAGCACGTAACAATTATTTAAAAACGACAATTTGTTTTTGTTTACAAGTTCTAGTATGATTTTGGAAGTTGTGAAAATATTTCGTTTTAGAGATGCATACAATTTTGTTTTATTTATTTTTTATTTTTTATTTTTGCATGCATATTTGCTTCTCTTTGTAATATAAACTAGTCAACTTCAATGTGTTTGTAAATATTAATTTGATTAATAAAATTTGATTGATATTATTTTCTTATTATTTTTCTTATGTACGAACTTCACTATGTATGAACTTCACCGGAAATTGAAATTGTTAAAAAAGAAGAACTATTACAATGAGAGCAATAATATTGATAATTTAACTTAAGGATAATTTTGGAATTTTAAAAATATATAAATTTGGGGTATATATACGGTTTTTGAAGGGTACAAATATCGCTACTTTTTTTCAGCTCATGCCAACTAGCTAGTTTGTATTTCTCAACTCAGACATATGTGTTAGACTGTTAGCTAGTAAATTTATAAAACTCATGTTTAAAAAAAGTCCTAAAAGTCATTAAAATAAAGTATAGATAATCACGATAGTCTATAAATAAAGTTTAAAGACTCTTTTAAAAAATTTCAAAATCTTAAAAGTCTAGTCCATATATTCTTAATAGTCTTTAAAATCATACAAATCCATAAAATCTTTCCACCCTAAAATTGTGTATTAAAATCCCAATCCAATACACCCCCTTTAATGTTTCAAATTAAATAAAACAAAATTACATAGACTTAGACTTTTAAACCGTGATAAACATAAAAATCTGATTTCAGTCAAGAAAAAAAAAAAGTATTATGTAGTAGCATTGCTTGTAAAATGAAAATTATGAAATGTCAAAACATCCAAATGGCTCAAAGCAGTGTTATAATGTTCTTCTATTTGATAAAGGTTTTGACAATTCAAGAAATGCAGCCATGGTGGTGCTGACTATAGAATAATCATTTAAGAATGATGCATATAAGATGATAATGTACGATGAATGACAAAAGAATCTAATGCTTCTCATTTTTCAATTTATATACCAACCACTTTTGAATTTTCGTGATTTCATTTGTTTTTCTGCATATAGTGTATATATATATATATATATATACACACACGTACAGTCGTACACCGATAACTTATCTTCATCCATAACAAAAATCCAAATGCATATAATTTAGTGTGAAAAATCTCAATTGTGGGAATCTAGCCTATGTTATTTATGTTGAATAAGTGATTTGTTTAAGTTGACCATGTTATTTACTATACCATTTCTTGATTTATATACCATTTTATTTATCATATTATTTGAATTAATTTTCAAAATAATTTTTTGAATTATATAATATCACTATCATGTATTAAAAAAATAAAAGGGTTAATAGTACCAATGACCCCTGAATTATACGTGAAGTAGCGATGTGCCCTCTAAACTTTTTTTTTCTGGCATTAAACCCTTGGACTATCGTTTATCGGTAAGCAGTTGGGTTTATTCCCCCCCTGAGAGGGGACATCTACAGTCGGGTTTTGCCAATAAACGATCATTTAAGGGGGTTTAATGCCAGGAAAAAAAGTTTATGGGACATATTACTACTTCGCATATAATTCAGGGGATATTGGTGCTATTAACCAAAAAAAAAAAAAAAAAACTTGTTACTACTTTACATTGCCGCCTGCTAACTCTGTGTTCATCGACTTCTTTAGATTTTATTTTGTTATATGAACATTTTTTTTTTATTTTCTTTTCAGAATCTTGTGTTTTCTCACTATATGTATAATTTATAATTATCAATTTTATTTTAAATTGGAAATTGCTAGTCCCAAGTTACAATCACAAGTTACTTCATTTGCCACATGCCGTGTACTTGGATAAGAAGCATGTTTATAAATTATAATATAATTACACGTTATTAATTAATTAATTAATAAGAAAAAATAAGCTTGACATTTCTTAAATAAATAAATAAAAAAAGTCACCTCGATAACTCAATTATTATATAATGTCATATTGCAAAGGTGGCATACGGGGATGGCTTAGTCAGAATCTTTTGGAATATTATATACCAACATATATTATATCCAAGTTTCTAAGAAAATAATAGACCTTATTCTATTCCTACTTATTTATTTAAGTATAGAGGAAATGTAGCATCCGATTTTAAGGAGCAATTAATGGAAGTAAAATAGTAAAATAATTGCCACCATATATGATCAACATCCGTTGCACCACTTCAAAATCAGCGCATGTTAAATTGACTGGTTGAAAACATGCGACATGTGGAAACAACCAGCACAGGCATCACACATTCACACATGTGACATGCTGCTTGTTTTACCAAAATTCGTGTATGTTGTTATTGTTGACTTAAATATATGCTTTGATAATCTCATAATCCATCCATGTTCAATACTTCAATTATTCTCATATTACTTAGCAAATCATCTCAAGATTAAGAATTTTCTTCTTACTATATAATAACCACCATGGTCCATGTGCGTGCCGTGTTGACCGCCACATGAACTGACAGCAACTACATAAAAGAAAAATCAGACTGGGAAATAATAAACTGTTTTTGAAAACAAAGTTATGTACAAACTTACGTAAAGTTATGTGATTTCAATTGTAGGATGGGTTCTTAGACAGAAATTTACTTGAAACTTCGCTCAATAATTATTAATGCATGAGTTGACTTGCTGTGTTATTTGGGTTAGGAAAAAATAAAAACAGTTTGACAAATATTAGTTGTGGGGTTTACCTTTGTTTTGTAGCTTTTGAATTGTTAGCCAGTCAATATACTTGATGGAGACAGAAATGGTGTTTTGATTTCCTCGATAATCATTATTATTTTCCATGTAAATGACTGATTTATGTGTTTTCCTGGAAATTCATGTTCACATGTATTATATATTACCAACTACATGAACAAAATGTGACCAAGGTTCCATTGCATCGATGGTTGAAGATTTTAAAATGAATCTCCAACACCAGAGTGTTTAAATGCTGGTATTTCTAAATATATATACACATTTACCCATTAAACCGTAAAGTGTGGGTAGACCACTCTCTTTGAGCGAGAGTTGCATTCCAGACAGTGCTTGTAGAGCCTAATATCGTCTGGTGCCGGTAGTACCCTGATCCACCATTAAAAAAAAAAAAGTAAAATGTTTCAACTTGTGTACCAAAAGTGAAACTAAGGATAAGGAGACATGTTAGGGCGCATCCTATAAGTGTTTTTAAAAAATAAAAATGAAAAATGAAATAGTATCTTTGGTTTCAGTTTCGAAATCTGAAAACACCGACCTGGTAGCATATAAGGAAATCGGTATTATGAAAATAAAAACACTAAAAACGCGTCATGTAGGTTAATCGAAAAATATCAAAAATTGACAATAATTTATCCCAAATAATTATCAACTAAGTCAGTTTTTTTTGTTTTGTTTTATTTTTTTTATTTTATAAGATGATGTTGGTCTGGTGGTAAAACCTCTCACACATGCACCACGGGGTTGTAGGTTTGAGTCCTCCCCCCTCCCAAAAAACCCTGAATTTATGTAATAGTGTAATTCTTCAATAAAAAACTCATAATTTTTTTATTAAATAAAAATTACATGCAAAGAAAGAATTTAAAATATTAAACATTAATTTTTTAATAAATATAAATTAAATGAAAATTGATTAAAATATTTCTAAAAGAAAAAAATGGCATCTTCATTTCAATTGGACCACAAAATTAAGTAATCGGATTCCTCTTTAATTCTACTCAAGCATATATGCTTTCAAAAGAAAAACTACGAAAAATAAGAGAAAATCATCGGTGATTATGAATATTCCTAGTATTATAATATATATACCAAGACTAGAGTAGTCAGATGGTTGGAGATTTTAAAGAGGCTCCAACCTGATTCGAGTGTTGGTATTATAAATAACGTCAGGTTCCGATAGACTCCGGATCGAATTGATGTCAGATTTCAAAAAATAAAAATTGCACTATAATATCTAAAAATTTTTGAAGCTTCAACGTACAATACGGAAGAGTACCAATTGGTAAAAGTCCGCGGATCCCTTATCTAACAAAAGGTTGGTTTGATAGTAACAGGAGAGATTTTCTATTTCATTTTGTATATTATATAGTATTTATTATACAAGTTGGAAGTTGAAAACTCGATCTATATATTCCTGGTGCTGCCGTCTATCTTTTTGAAACTGCAGGCTGCAGCTACCCAAATTTGATTTTCAAATTTAGAAAGCACAAAAAAGCTCTTCCTTGATGAGAAGGTTGACTCTCTTTACTTACTTATATTTTTGGATAAAATTAACCCCTTGGAATCTCACTTCCTTATTAGAATCCGGCCATTTTTTTAAATGTAAAGTTGGTCTGTAATATGAATTTGAGAAAGCTAGCGATCATAATTCATAGCACCGAATATATATGTATATATTAATTATTTAGGGCAAATTGCACTGCACCCCTTGAGGTCTGGGTAAGGTACACTTAGCTGGAAAAGTTTTGGTATTATACACTAACACCCCCAAGACTTAAATTTGACTTTAAAAATGTCTAAAATGCCCCTAGTTGTATTTTATACTTTATTTTATTTTTACCTTTTAACCAAAAACTTTATAAACTTTAATAAAATAAAGAAATAAAATAAAATATATGATTCGTTAAATAAATAAATAGTTTAAAAATAAATAAATAATCAATAGTTTAAAAAAATTAAAATAAATAGAGTATAAAATAATACAACTAGGGGTATTTTAAGAATTTTAAAAGTCAAATTTAAGTCTTAGGGGTGTTAGTGTATAATACAAAAACTTTTCCAACTAAATGTACCTTGTTCAAACCTCAAGGGGTGCACTGCAATTTACCCTAATTATTTATTTGATGGTGGACTAGTGGAGTGGTCAAAACTGAAAAGGCCTATCATTAAAGCTGTGTTTACACCGAAAGATGTGGAGTGCGGGGCTCATCTTGCTGGCTTAGCCTCCTCACCAACAAGTGGACTTCCAAGTTGTTGCTATTATTTTCAAATCAATAATGCTAGAGGACCTAAAAAAGTGATTCAAATTTTAGACCCAAACCTATGTGGCAACATCACACACAACACGGGTCTATGTCACTCTTTCTAAAGATACCATGTGATGTTGCCACGTAGATTTGAATCCAAAATTTAGGTCATTTTTTTGGATCCTATAGCATTACTCTTTTCAAATTTGAGTGCAAACGAAGTTAATCGAAGACTTGACTCAACAAGTTTGAGCAAAGTTGCTCTCCTCAAAAACCCACACAACAAGTTGAAGTCAACGTACGTACACTATGTGGTATCATCAATATTTACTTTTTTGAAATATCGGTGGATTTATTTTGTTGGGAGTAGCCGAGTTTCCACCTTGCTTCACCCAAAATTGACCTTGTATATATTTATATTTTAAAATCAGCTAAATAGATATCACCGTTTATATCTTCGATATTTTGCGGCTACAACACTTTTGCATTTTAGTGTTCACTATTGGTTGTTGGTACAAATTATATATATATATTGATTAAAGAGGGAATTGAAAGAGAAAGGACCTTGAAAAATTTCTTACATGCCCCTTGATTTCGATGGGCAATAAAAGGAATTCAAAACTTGTTGATACACATAATATTAATCTTTTTAATAAACACAAGAAAAACTAGCTAAACGAAATCCATAATGCATATGCAGCCAACTATCATTCATTCATTTAATGTCAAATGTTGTTATCCATGGTATGGAGTAGTAGATGAAATAACATTTGACTATTCATGAGCATTTTAGAAAGTTCCGTACTCACTGAATTGACTGGTTAATTACTATGGAAGATAGTGCTTGGATTGTACCTCATATGATGTTAACTAGGAATAATATTGTATATTTCAAATTTTCAACTGGTTGTGTCTTTTACTCTTTTATTTAATTTCTTCGACACATTTTATCAAAACTTTCGTCTATAATAATATCTTCTGACATCATATTCAGATATTTTATATAAGGGGTAGGATCCATGATCCTATTTTTTTTACACAATTTTTGACACAGCTTTTTAACCATTGAATCTTACTTCTTTTAATGGACATGATTTATTTTGTTTTTTTTTTTTCCTTGTTTATTACGGATATTGTCTAGAGAAATTATAAATTATAAATTGATAATTATAAATTGCTAGAGAAACTATTTTATGATTGTGTGTATCCTTAAAAATTGAAACTCTCCATTTGTTAGACCATTTATCATGTACAATTAGCATACTAGCTTCACATCCACATTTAATTGTTGAACAATTTCTACCACTCATTTTGGCATCATCAATCTCACTTGTCTCTTTATTAGTATTATTTTCTTCAATATCATAGCTCTCATTCATTGTAATATACTTCCTTTGATGTGTACAAACAAATTTCCTACTGGTCACCTCATTTGAACCCATTCTAGTCTTAGATGAAGATCTTATCCGAATCCAAAATCCTTCTTGTCAACCATAATCTTCATAGTAATTTCTAGCTCCATCCATTGTTTCAAAAAACATCCCTACATCTGGTGCTTTTAAGTCTCCTGCATTCATTTTTGCACTACTTGTTTCACCAATATTTTTTTGAGTTGTGTCAATAGCCTAAATAAAATTCAACATATTAAATTAACCATGGTAATACAATAATTTAAATAAATAAAAAAATGTTTTTTTACTACTTATTTGGATTTGGATTTTTTTTTTTAAGTTAATAATTTATCTAAACAAATGAAAAACAATTCTTAGAAATTACTTTGGTATGATTACTATATATAGATTTAATATCATAAAATCTATTTACAAAAATAGATATCACCACATCTATTCGAAAAGAAGAAAAATAAACTAAATCAATTTTTTTCCAAAGCAAAAAATTTAAAAGAATTCTAACATGTCAAATCTTACAACGAAAATTTTAACAAGATTGTAAGTTTGTAACAACCTTATATAAACAATTCCTAAAGAACCAAAATTTTTGTTCATTCAATTTTTAAATTTTATTATTATTATTATTATTAACTAGAAAACAAGAAGGTACAAGATAACAAAAATAATTAAATAAATATAAAAATTCAAAGAATAGAAAAAATACCTTAGATAAACCATGAGCATCTGTTGATAAGTCTTCCAATTCCAAAATTTTTGACATTTTTGAATATGATGAAAATCAGTTGAAGCTAATCCAATGAAAGAGAAAGAAAATAAAGACAGAAAAATGAAAGATTTTAAAGATTGAAGAGTGAAAGTATGGTGATATTCTGATTTCAGGTAAAATAAAAAAAAAAGTGAAAAGGAAAAAAAATTAAATTAAATTAAAAAAATTAAAGACAAAAAAATAAATAAGGTGAGAGAATTAAATAAAATAATAATATTATGGAGAGATAAATTATTAATTAGGTGAGAGAGACAATATCTGTAATAAATAAGGAAAGAAAAATATAATAAATCATATCCTTTAAAAGAAGTAAGATTCAATGGCCAAGAAGTTATGTTAAAAATTGTGTAAAAAAGATAGGGTCATGAATCCTAGCCCTTTATATAATATCAATAATGCTAGAGAACCCAAAAAAGTGACCCAAATTTTGGACCCAAACCTATGTGGCAACATCAAACACAACACGGGCCCACGTCACTCTTCCCAAAGATCCCATATGATGTTGGCACATAGGTTTGAGTCTAAAATTTGAGTCACTTTTTTGGGTCCTCTAGCATTACTCATATAATATATAATTAAAGTCACCCTGATGCCACAATTATGATATTATTTGATGAACAAAACAAAGTACACTGTTAGGTAAATGTGTATTATTTAGTTGCACAAAATTTTCAATTCATTGATGGAAAATAAAAAAAACAAAATATAAGGAAACAAGTGTAGGAGGTAGAATGAGCAAGAAATATCTCCATCTTTTTCAAGAGAATTGGTTGCATAGAAGTTGAGTAGCTAACACTTGCACCGTTGCACGACATCTACCAATTATTTTTAGTCAATATCGAGTTGGACCATACCATGCCATGAGTCGTGTTGGGCCATAGTTCTCAAAATCGCTAGTGACCCGGAACGGCTCATCGTCCATGGGCCACAAGAAAATGGGCCGTGCCGGCCAGCACAGCCCAGTTTACATGTGTCATTAAGAAGGAATTATATTTTAGATTACAATTGTAAAATCAATAATCGGTTCCATATAATTCAACCAAAGATCAATATAATTCCAAAGAACAAACTGAGATGGTTTTTCTTTGAAAATCATAAGTGGTTGCCTTGTGCCTGAACATTGTCTAACAGCATCAATACATGAGTTTCCTTAGATTTTACATTGAAGATGATGATGGATCATGAACCTTTGCATTATCTACAAGATGAAGAGCCAATTTAATCAACCAACGGCACAACGCAACGTGGGGCGTAGATTTATTTTTCCTATCTCCCCATCTCTCAGACTAACCAGAGGTTAGCAGAAGCATGCATAATTGCTGACTACTAATAATATTACATCTCTCTAGTTTGGTTCAAGTACAACTTGGAATGTTATTTTGCACAGACAGTGAACTATATAAAAAAAAAAAAAGTACATAAACTTCAAATATTAAACCAAGTAGGGATCTACTACAGAACCTGATGAGCTTCTTCTCTATGTTAGCATGATCATGGTTCACATTCTCAAGCCACCGAGATAACGGAAGGATTGGTATTCTGGTTTTGTCGCTGCCTGATAACCGGGGTTTTCACGGAATGGCCTGATCCACCAAAACAGAAGTACTGGCTCCCCAACCTCTTGGACCCTTGTTTCCCAATTATATTTGATGCACCATCATCATCAAATAGTTGATTGGCGCAAGACGGTCCAGCAACATCATTGTCGATGAAGATACCCTTTTGTTTATCCAATGAATTGGGAGAGGAAATGGATGATGATTTTGAGAATGAACTTGAACGCGATCGACCTGGAACAGTTCGCTGTGGCATGGCCTGCATAACACCATGCACTAGTCCTGAAGCTAACTTCTTCTTCGCGGTTGGACTTGATTGAGTACTCCTCACAGAAAGTGTACGTTTGTTATTTGGAAGTGGTAAGGGCTTCGAAAACCTCTGTCGAAGTGGGGTTGGGGTTGGGGTTGAGGTTCCATCTGAAGTGTTCCCTTTCTTACATGATTCCACTGAATCCAAATCTACTGATTTCTTGACTCTTTCGGTTTTTTTCTCTTTCTGACTGTGCCAGTGGAAAACCCTTTTCAGTCTTTGTGCAGCTACATTTACAGAACCTTGTTTTTTATCAATTGATGAGGTTTGGTTCTCGTTGGTTGAATCAAATTGATTCAGTTCTGTTGAAGATGAGCTCCTACCTGCACTGCACGGATCAGCATTGATGTCTGATGGAATATCAATGCCTGTATACAAGAATATTTCTGTGTCAGAGATTCTAAATGAAGTTCCAGGACTGCATCCATTCCCTTGCATCTTTAAGTGGGTGGCGATGGCTCTTCGCGAAGTAAAATCCTGAGAACCAAATATTCCACCAGCTGAAATCAGATGCCTAATCAATATATCCGATGAGGCAGAATGTGGCCGTTGCTTCAGAAGATCAAGTGTAGTCATGCCTTCATTATCACGGACGTTTACATTGATCGATGGAGCTGACATCAAGAGTTGCACTAGCTCAAGATGAACATTCCCAATGATGGCCATGTGAAGAGCAGTTCTTCCGTCGTTATTTTTGGTATTGATGATGTCTTCCATGTTCAAGATTTTCCCAGATGCCAACTGCTTCATAAGCTTAACCTGTCTGTCCAATCTTCTAAAAGCAGGAGTTTGGAAACCGGATACTGTTGCGTGGAGAAAAGTCTCTCCGGCATTGTTCTTTAAAGAGATCATCGATGGATTTGCAAGAATCAAAGCTTCAACTGCTGCTGGTTGTCCCCGATAGGCTGCAACATGCAATGCTGTGTTGCCTTGATGGTCCGTGGAGTTGGTGATATCATAGGATCCTATAAGATCTTTCACTACCTGCAAGAATAACAATAATGCTTATCGCGATAAATGTAGATGAACGATTATTATGTTCTACATCAAGAACATAACTAAAAACATATAATCTGAATTTCGTAGATTCTAACTTGTACATGAATCACCTCCAGGCAAGTAATTATTTCTGTGAGACTAAGCGTAAAGCAGATTTACCATTTGAAGGTCCCATTTTTATTGAAGGTCACATTAAAAAGTTTTTAAGAATCTAAAACTTATTGATTGGGACCAAATTGGTGGCAAGGTCTCATCACTGTCTGTTCGATTTCGATGTTTAACCTAAGAGAAATTCCTATGCTTAACCTAAGAGAAATCAACAGTAATGGAACATGTGAACAGTGTAATCAAAATCTAATCTATAGGAGGTAAAATACACAATTTGTTCAACCAAAACTAAAAACATGAGACAGAAACAAAAGCAAGGGCTAATTGGAGGCTTACCTCAACCTGGCCTCTGCCAGCAGCTGCATGTAAGATCGTTGCGCCTTGCTTATCTCTGTAAGCCAAAACATCTGTTGTGCAATTATCAAGAAGCTCCTTCAAAATCTTCAAATTTCCTCCTCTAGCAGCAGCATGAACAGCTCTATTCATCATCTCCAACTTGTACACAGAAGGGATATCTCCAATGTGCTCCTCAAACTCTCCACCTTTTGATGCCAAGAACCTTGGTGATAATGCAAAGTCATACACAAGCCTAAAGACCTCACAGTTTTTACTTCTGGCTGCAGCATAAAGTATATCAGTCACACCGTATTCTCCTTCTCCGAAAACAAGAAGTGGGTTCCGTTGAAGAAGTTGTTGAACGAAACTCAAGTCTCCGGCAGAGGCAGCAGTGTATATAAGCCATCCACCATAGCCAGCTCCAATGAGAGAATTCTTTCCACCCTTGGATTTGCATTCAAGGAACAGTTTTCGTGCAACCTTAGAGCGGCATTTGGCAACATCATCAAACTGTTCTTCATCATCCCATACAGTCTCAAGGCGGCGAATTCGCCTGAGAGAGGTTAGTTTAATAAGGTGGTTGCCGTCAATGCGAAGAAGCTCCCTGACTAAGTCATAGTGACCATTAGCAGCTGCCCAATCAATAGGTGAAGCATACCACCATTGATCTCCAGTACTCTCCCAACGAAGAGGGAAATATGTTGGAGGCATCTTATGATTATAAAATTGACACTAATGGGATTTAATTTAACTAGAAAGATAACACAAATTTCAGAGGAAGTTGATCCAAAATGAGACAAACAATAACAATCTAGTACAAACAACAAGACAATAGTACAGTTATTAATTCAAGACACAGAAACTTCCAGAGAGACTACAAAACAAATATGCAACTGTAGAATACTAGGAAAATAAGAAAAACCCCAACTCAAATTAAAGAAATATAAGAAAGAACCTGTTGAAATCTAAGCATAAAGCAGGTTCGTAAATATAGCTTTTGACAAGTAGAGCTGAAAACCAAATTTTTTTAGCAGGCAGAAAAATGATGAACTAACAAAGACATGCAAGATCCAAACTTTTTAAGAAGAATATGTGTTTGGTCATATGGGAAGTTTACCCAAGAAGACAAATGAAGATATTCTCCTTCACATTAATGGAAGCAGTTGAACTACCTGAAACAATACCATTAAAAATCTGACAAAGAAATTGAAGATCAACAGAAAAAATAAAAATCAAGAATACTCCACAGTGTTGATTACCAAGAAGTGAATGGAAATATAAATAATATCAACTAGATGATAGATGATATAGGTAGAAGAAAGAGCAATCATTACTCACACAAAGTAAACCCAGAAAAAAGGTGGCATGCCCTTTATCAGAAAAGAGCTTGAGTAGAAGAAAATAGTTTTTTTATAAAGCCAAAAATCAATCTGTTTCAAGAAGAAGACAGGAAGAGAACAAAGATTGGTTTTAGCATATTATGGTGTTTTCCATGGTGGAAGAAAAAAAAAATAATGAAATTCATTATAATAATAATAATTAATTAATTAAAAAAACATATATAATAAGGTAAAGATTCCTTTTAAGCTTTGATAGCGGTGTTGGAGATGTACAAAATAATGATGGTGATAGATGGGGGGTGGATAAAGAGAGAGATAGAGAAGCTTTTACTACTTTTGTTTGGTGTGATGATAGAGGGAGCAAGCTTAAACAGTAGGAGGAAGATAGCACAAGAGATGGAAAATCTTTTAAAGTTATTGCTCTAGAACTTCTGGTATCTATATAATTAATTTAGTCATTAGATTGTTAATTAGTAATTACTCTAACCAAGACTCACACGTGGTGGATTTGATCCAGTCAAGGGCTCTGTGATCTGCTAAAAGATGACTTGGAGTGCATTAAAAGTATATATATATATATATATATATATATATATATATATATATATCAGTTTTTCTATTGTCAGTTCCTCTTGATATAGAATGTATCAGGACGAAAAATATGGACCATTAGATTTACATACTTTGACTCAAAGTACATGCACTTATCAAAACTTCTCTATAATCTATGGTCCGTATTCTTCGATGAATATATATATAGTCTTTCTATTATCGGTTCGAACTGACAAAAGTTATATCAGTTCATTGTATGTGGGCCACTGGATTTAAATACTTTGACTAACAAGTGCATCCAGCCAAGTCAAAGTATTTAAATCCAATGGCCCACATGCAAGGAACTGATATAACTTTTGTCAGTTCGAACTAATAATATAATTTCTGTATATATATATATATATAGGTATATGTTTCTAAAACTATTTTTTCAGTCTAATTCAGGCCTAATTAGCTTCTATTTTTTAATCATTTGTTTATTGAAATTTTATGCTTTAAAGAATTTGGTCTAAATATTGAAAATTGGAATGGCCGGTGGCTTGTACAACTTACCTTCTATTTTCTGACCATATTTTCAATTTATCAACCATATAAATAATAAAATAAATGCTTTCTCAGATCACACCCACCTACCATTTCATGTTTTTTTTTATTTTATTTTTATTATTATTATTATTTTTTTAATATATACCTATCCACGTATCTAGACCAGATATTTTTTTAAAAACTTTTTTATCATCAGTAGGATTCGAGCCGTTGACTTGGGAATTATTTATCCAAACCCCAAGCTCGTCCATCTACCAGCTGAATTACGCCACTAGGGACACCTACCATTCATGTGTTAATCTTACAAGATTTGGTCTTAAGATTTTTACCTTGGCCCTATGATAAGATCAGGCCACAGAAACTTAAATTTGTTTGATTGATTGATTAATTAACATGATCAACTAGTTGGTGTTGTAGCAATGTAACCCTACCCTTTCCATCTACTTCTTTAAGGCTCTTCAATTTATTAAAAAATAAATTAGGGTTCATTATGCTGGTGCATCACATTATTAGCTCGGCAGTGTGCAACTCCTCTTTCACGTTAGTGGTGAGGGGTTCGAGACTCAACATGCATATTTTATAAGTTTGTGCGGAGAATTTCTTCCCGTTGTGGAGGTAGTAGATATTCGGATCATGCGCATAGTTTGGTGAGCAGCGGTGGATTGGATTGGATCTTTCAAAGAGTAGTTGGGGGGACAGAGCCATATTCACATAGGTTTTGCAACTTGGAAGTTGGAAGACACAAATTAAAAAAAGAGAAGAAGAGCCATGTGAATGGCCAGCTTTAACTTTTTTTTGGGTGTGGCATTCAAAAGGCTGTACAGATGGTGGGTAACCTCTGCTTTATTTTTTTAACAACAATAATGCATGGGGTGTCCAATTTCAGTACTCTGTTTACATCACTTTCCTTTTCCTGCCTCCTCACTTTTCATCTCATCTCTTAATTTTTCTTCCATTGGTCTCTTTCTTTACTTTAATGGAAGATATGAAGCCTCAACTTCTTCACATGGGCATATAAACAAAGGCATGACAATCTCCAATCCATTGTAACACACTATCTAGCCAGATCCCAATCCCAATCCCAATCTCAATCTCAATCCACTGCAGCAGCACTATGATTGATTCATGCAATCATTCTATGCTTGGTTGAATCACCATCTAGCATCAAAATGTCTTGGACCACTTAATGATAAGCATCAAAAGATAATCAAGATCATGATACCAATCCAGTCTTGATTGAGAAGATATCATACCACATTGGAGCCATGAATCAATGAATCTGTTCATGACAATAGAAGGGCCACCTAATTAATGATATTCATGAATGAAAAGGGTAAAAGCATGATATGAATCTCTTAGAAAAATTAAAATGAGAAAAAGAAAGCCTTGGAACCCCACCACTATTATGTAGGGTAATGGGGACAAGAGGAGGTTGCCTCCACCTTGATGTTCAATGCCATTGACAAAACTTTGGACCAAACTGAATAATGCAATGAACCTTTTAATCCCATATGAAGCAACAGTGTCCCTTCGTATATTTTTGACATTTTAGAGGGGACTCTACTCTTGATACCAAACTAATATTTCCCATTTTCTGAAGAAAATACAAGTGACTAGATAAAACACAAAAAAGATCAATATGACAAGCAAAATTACTTACAATTTCAATGTCTAAGAGCAAGGCATTCTCCTTGCTACCCTGAAAGGCTGAAACTATGGACTATCAAACTATCCTGACTGCTGTTGAAGACAAATCGTATGATGGGAAAATAGTATAAACCAAATCTAAGTATTATCACTCTAGTGTAATATGCATACACAATAATTGTCAGAAACAACTCTAAAATGTTAAGTAGATAAGTAGAATAAGATATAATGGCTGTGCTAATGGAGCAAGGGGGAAAAATCAAATTATTTTCACCATTGAACATAGTAGATTATATTCTTCTAAACAACATCTGAAGTTCTAAGGAAAAGAAACGGTAAAAAGAAAAAAAAAAGAAAGAAGTGATTTGAGCTACAGAGATATGTTAAATCATCACTTTTCCTTTAATTCCGCTTCATGATTACATACCATGCAAGTCAATCACCTGAAGGTATCCCAGAAGAAAAGATGCATAACAGTTGACAAAGAAATGATGTCTCCCACGATTTGTGTTCTTCTTTATGTTAGTTTTTGGCCTTGAGAGAATTGTTCTCCTTAATCCTTGCTCGGTTGTCCAGCTTAACAAAGCGTCTTAACTCTTCGTAAGGGAGAGTCTCAATGTTCTTCCTTCTTAGTTCACTAAGCGGTGGACGTTTGTCAAGCAGATGCCACAGCCAGTCGGGGTATTCAGAATCTGGCAAGACCTTTGGATCTGCTCCATCCTTAAGAATATTGGCACCTACCACTGTTGTAGACTTGGTTTCTTTGGTCAAAGATGATGCTTTTGGTGCATCACTGGCTGCACCTCCTTTACCACCCTTCTTTGCTTTACCAGCCCCAGTAGCAAATGATCGTCGGCCCACATCCCTAACTGTCTCCTTTGAAAAAATTAAGCTTCTCAATGATCTGATTTGATTCATTGCCATAACTTTATCCTGCAACATCAATGTTAATCATTAAACTGCAGAATCAAGTTAAGAAAACAAATTGTCAAACATACTTTATGTACTCCATTTCATGTGACTTGACTAAATCTGAATCCCTCTACTTTCTGTCCCAACTCCCAAGTGTTATGATTGAGCTTAGAAAATTTATTCTTCTAACATTGAGTTTTAAGGGAATCTAATTTCCAACCTCAGTGGCCGGCACCGTTCATGGACATTCCATTCCATATGTAACTTCAACATTTCCTTGAAAAGGATTCCTAAAGAGTTTGTGTGTTAAAAATCAGAATGGACACTGCTCATCCATGAAACTAAAGCTCGTGAACAAAAGAAAAAATAACAATGAGAATTACCTAAGTGGCTGTTCTAAAAAGATCGGACTCTCAAACCATTTCATTCGGAATTGCTACTTAATCAAAATTATCAAAGATAAGTTCCTAGCTGCTCCATTGTAATCACCGACAGAGTCTATCTTTCTTTCAAAACTCAGAAGTCAACAAAAGAATTGCGATTCCCTATCTGGTTGCCACTTTTAAAGCTAATTGGTGTGTGCAATTAGACACTTGTCTTATCCAAATTCCTAGTTTAATAATATTCTACTTAATACAAGCATCAGGTTTATCAAAAATAATATTCTAGTAAAAGTTAAACCAATCAGTAGTGAGTTTGACTGAAGCAACAAGTCTTTTCCAAGAGAAAAAACATTCAGCGAGAAGGAAGGTGTTCTCAGCAACATATTATATTCAGCGATAAAATTTACAAGGATTAACTTCAATTATAGTTTTCTCACAGGTTTTAAAACTCGGAAGGCGGTGTGAGGCAGGAAGGCCTACGTGAGGCGAAGTTGGAAGAGATACCACCAAAGATGTCGCCGAAGAGAAGAGAAGAGGTTGCCAGAGAGAAAAGAAGAGGTCGCCGGAGAGAAAGGAAGGTGTCGGAGCCGAAGTTGAAGACTTGAAGAAGAGAAGATCATGCGTTGTAGAGTAAAAGAATAGGGTTTTTTACAAAACGCTGCATTTTGCTGTGTTTTTTTTTTTAAAAAATAAAAAATGAATATGCCTTACTCGGCCGACTAATAGGTGGCCGCCTCATGCGACGGAGCCGGCCTTTTTCGGAGCGATTTCGTCAAGAGCGGGAGAGGCGGCCGCCTCAAACTGAGTTTTAAAACTAGGGTTTTCTGAGGAAACCGCTAAGTGTTAATCCAACTCGCAAGTGTTTTCCTCACAAAACCCATTAAGCAACGCTTCAAAATCTCTGCTTGAAAGCTAAATGAACAAGTTATTATCTGTGCTAATTCTAGACCCATAATCTTCTTAAGAAGGAAAATCAGCTTATTCACCAACGATGAACTTCAATTGCCTCCAATGACCAACAATCTTCAAAGTTCAATTAAAACCTAGAGGCTGTGGTGACCAATTCTTACAGTTCATTCATCCAGCTCTTAAAGAATGTCAACAACATTTGTTTTCCACTATAGATGACAATATATGAAACATCAAAATCTAAGCATGCTAATTTAATTGATATATATCATCTCAACTGCACAAATGACCTATCAGTCTCTCTCTAATGTGTTTGCAATGCTTCTTCAAGATCCTAGAATATGTCGATCACAAATAAACTACAACAATATCGCCAGCTACCTTCTTTCAAATACTACATATTCTTTAGGATTTTAAGTTCTTAAGTATCTAAATATCGTTGAAAAGTGCATACAACTCATTTATGATTTACCCGAACACCTTAACCGGGTAACAAAATTACAAAAGATAATAAAAAGTTAAAAGTTCCACAGCATTTCCTAGCATTTACATTAGTTTCGCTTCACCACAAAATTGTTAAAGTCTAATGTCTGAAATTTCCAAGACTAGATTGCTCATCAAATGAAGGCAATACGAAACAGCTAGTAGTTTTCCAAACAAAAATATGAACTTCAGAAAAAATATCCTAAAATATCAAATATATCCATGTTCATTACGCGGTGTTGAAAGCACACAACAATATAACGATAATCTCACGTACAAGTATTCATCGGACTCTAAATTTTCAAGCATCCGAACAAGAATAAAGTTTCAATCTCTACAAATCCAGTATAGCAAATACTCGATGAATATAAGCAGTAAAACCCTAAAATCGCACAACTATACCAAACACGTATGCAAAATTTAAAAATTGCAAGACCCAGCATACTAATTCAACCCAACATATCGAAAACAAAATACACATTCACATTTGAATCAAGACACGAAAATAGAAATTAAGTTGAATTGAAAGTAGCAAAAAGCCAAAAACCAATACATGAAGTTACATAACAGATAATAGCGAAAAAGAGAACGGTCACCTTGATTGAAAAATTGCAAAGTTGAAATCCAGAGCCTTTACTTGGGAATTTTTGAACTAGGGTTTATCAAACAAAAGGAAGCTGATAGAAATGACACAAATATGAGCCAGTCCATTGGGTTGACCCGGACACTGAACTTTGTGGAGCGGATCGCCTCAGACCTGAAATTTGTTTTTGGGCCGTTGGACCCATGTGTTTTTTTTTTTTTTTTTTTTTTTTAATAAAGGGGAGGAATCGAACCTGCAACCTCGTGGTGCAGATGCGAGAGGTTTATCACCGAACCAACCTCATCTCGTAACCCATGAAATATTTGGCATTCCTGTTTCTGTATTTCATGAAATCATGATCGTGACTCACATTTATTAAATAATTACAATAATTTTTTAAATAACATTTTAGATTGATTAATTTTTTACTTCTTCCAACATCTTTTAAATTGTTCTCAAGAAGTTATTGTAATCACCTTCGTGTTGTAGCCAACTCTTCAGATGGAATGTAACACAAAGTGTGATTTTGTATTAATATATTTGCAAGGAACAAAATAACAATTTATAAAGTAAAACCCTTCAGTTCCTCATAAAGTAAGACTCTTCCGTTCATAATTTTTTGTTATTCAGATAAATCAGTTAGTTCTTTTTTATTCCTACGGACTCTTCAGTTCCTCTGTAATGATAAATTTAATAATTTTCTAAGATCGACTTAAGGCCAGCTTGGTATTGCTGTAACTTCTATAATAATCACTGTTAGCTGTGCTGAAGGAATAATCAGCTGTGAAGTTAATCAGCAGATGTTTGGTTAATTATTCTTTTAAAACTACTGTATACCTCAAAAGTAGTATACATATGTTTGGTAATTTTATTTCAAAAGTGCTGAAATTAGTTACAATGACTAAAATAGACATGATTTTAGAATCTTATTTTATTTTTTCATTAATTATATATATTAAATCAATATTTAAGTAGAATATTTAAATTAGAAAAAAAAGATCCATAAGAATAATAAAAATATTTTTTTAAGGTTTTATAAATCAAATCAATATTTAATTAGAAGCTTTAATTTTAAGATAAAATAAGGTATATAAATGATTTTAATTTGATTCCATAAGAATAATAATGATATTTTAACAAATTCATTAAATGCTGAAATAGATTATTCCATAATCACTTTCAAAAAGTAACCCCCCACCTACTTCTCAAAAGTACTGTCAAAATTTGCCAGATTTTGAATTAATCACTTTTGGAAGTTTTACCAAACATTATTTTATGTCAAAATTATAAAATAAGCTGATTTTAACTTCTCAAAAACAATACCAAACTTCCTTTGTAATGTGAGGAATGTATCGGGTTCAATGGTGTAGAATTTGAAACATCTAAATTATTAAGGGCCAGTTTGATATTGCTGTAACTTTTATAATAATCACTGTTAACTGTGCTGAAAGAATAATCAGCTGTGAAGTTAATCAGCAGATGTTTGGATAATTAAACTTTTAAAACTACTGTATAGCTCAAAAGCAGTATACATATGTTTGGTAATTTTATTTCAAAAGTGCTGAAATTAGTTACAATGACTAAAATAAACATGATTTTAGAACTTTATTTTATTTATTTCATTAATTATATTATATTAAATCAATATTTAAGTAGAATATTTAAATTGGAAAAAAAAATTCATATGAACAATAAAAATATTTTTAAAATATTTTATAAATCAAATCAATATTTAATTAGAATCTTTAATTTTTAGATGAAATAAGGTATGTAAATGATTTTAATTTGATTTCATAAGGATAATAATGATATTTTAAAAAAATCATTAAATGCTGAAATAGATTATTCCATAATCACTTTCAAAAAGTAACCATCCACCTACTTCTCAAAATCACTGTCAAAACGTGCTAGATTATCAATTAATCACTTTTGGAAATTTTACCAAACATCATTTTATGTCAAAATTATAAAATAAGCTGATTTTAACTTCTTAAAAGCAATACCAAACTGGCCCTAAGATTACCATGTAATACTTATTGAATCTAAAAAAATCATTGAGTACATTTGGCATAAAAATTGAAAGGTGAATGGTCTTTATAAATTATCCCAAATTGAGCTAAATAGCAACCTAAATGGCTGAATTATATTATTAAATGAGATATTATGAGAGAATTTAATTAAAAATGTCTAATTGAGAAAAATAAATCAAAATTTAAAAAAGTTTTTGTTTTAACAAAGCTTGTGCGTCGCACATGTTGAAACACTAGTATGTATATGAAAGTAGCACCTGAAACCATTAATCAATTTTCATGCTCATCTAGTGGGGATTTTGATTATTGAAAAAAAAAATTGTTGGAATTATCATTGTTTTAATGTTTTATTATTTAACACAGTTATCTGAAAGTATTTGGTTGGAATTTAATCATGTTATTACTGTGCTTAGTCCTCTCACTCTTCAACAAGCATTTAGTTGATAGTTTGTTCATGAAATTTGTCTTTTAATATTTGCATCTCCTCATAGTTGTGAGTGTAGATATCATGTCACACATGAAGTGCTAATCTCTACATATCCCAACTGATCTCAATTATGAGAGTATATATATACATCGTGCATGTAGTACTTGATTTTTATGTGGCTTGCCAAACTCTTAGGGCTTGGTTGGTGTGTGGGATAAGATAAGATTATTATTATTATTATTATTATTATTATTTTGAAAGATAACAATAATTCAGGTTTTTGGGTTAGGGAAAGACTCGAACCACAACCTCGTGGTATGGGTGTGAGGAGCTTAACCACCAAGCCAACCTCATACTGTCGGATAAAATTATTTTCATAGGATTTGATTTAATTGGATTGGATTTGATTTGATTGGACTAAAATTAGTGCCGTGATTATTGGATTAAAATAATCCTATCACTTGGTTAGTGTGGTGTGGGATTAGGGATGGCAATAGATCGGATTGGGGATGGATACCCCAATATCCATCCCCGTATCCATTTGAGATATATAACTACATCCCCTCATCCATTCCCATTTCTATGTAAGCGGGACGAATTCAGATAATCCTCAAATTGAGGTAGAGATATTCATCCCTGCTCTGTCTATATCCGTATTCGATGAAAAAAATACAATTTTTTATAGTTTATAAGAGAAAAATACAACTAATATTTGTCATAGTGCATTTTATTCTATTGAAAGTAAGAAACGAATATATCCAATAAAGTTCAAATAACATAAATTCAACAAACAAAAAAATCAAATCACATAAAACTTCACAATTTAATAATTATATAGTAATATTTTTTTTTTAAATTATTAAAATCTATAATAGATCCATAGCCGATATCCATCCCCATCCCCAAAACTAAAATGGATATTAAAAAGGTATTTATCCCCGCTCCGTCTCTGAAATAACAGTATCCATCCCCATTTTAAATGGAGCGGATTCTTACGGATATCTGTATTTGTGAATAATTTTACGGATAATTTTACCATTCATATATGAGATTGAATAAAAAAATAATTTTATCATATATCTAATACAATTTGATATAACGGCACACACTTTTTTTTTTCCTGTTTCAAAATATCTAGTTATCTACCTTATTGGTTCGAGTTATACCCCTCACCATACTTCGAATTTATATCTCTAGTAAATCATTTAATTTTTTTTTTTTTTTTTGAAAATTGCCCCTAGTAAGAGTACGTTTGGGAGAGCTTCTCAAGTAGATCTTTTTGCAGTAGATCTTTTAGAAGTAGATCTTTTAGAAATAGAGCTTTTAAATGAAAGTCGTTGGTCATTTGATTGTCAATTAAAATAGAGCTTTTTTAATGATAAAATTACCAAAATACTCTAACAAATATTAAATTATAGGGTTATATTGGAGATTTTATTTTAGTGTTATTAAAAAAACTCCAAAAGATCTACTTGGAAAAGTTTTAAATTTGGGCTTCTCCAAGTAGATGTAAAACAACTTTTTTAATCATCTAAAAGCTCTACCGAATGATAACCAAACGATAAAACAAAAATTGAAAACAGTTTTTTTAATTAAAAAAGCTCTTTTAACCGGTAGACAAGCTCTTCCAAACGGACACTAAATCTTAATAAGAAGTAGATATCTACTACACATTAATCTTTTTGAAAGATAATTTTAAGTTTTTTTTTTTTAAGTTTAAAATAAATAAATAAATAAATTAAAAAAAATAAATAAAAAAAATAAAAAAAATCGATTGATCGAAAATCCAACTCTTAAATTTTTATAAAAGCTTATAAGCACTTTTTATAAAAATAAATATAATTTTTATACAATTTTCAGGCTTGTTCCCTAAGAAATCCCAAAACTTAATTTAAAAATGTTCCGGGTCAAAAACGGGTTGGCCCATTTTATTATCACATTATAAGACTTTGTCTCGCCACCAGAATCTTTTTAAAACCCTAAATCTAAGCTAAAACCCTTCTTCTTCACAAAGAAAACCATCACTCTCACAGTTCGCGTACAATGGCCAACCAAGCCGCAGTTTCGTTCCTGACCAACCTGGCTCGAGCCGCCTTCGGCCTCGGCGCGGCCGCCACCGTGATGAACTCGTCGCTCTACACCGTGGACGGAGGGCAGCGAGCGGTGCTCTTCGACAGATTCCGGGGGGTGATCGACCAGACCGTCGGCGAAGGGACCCACTTCCTGATCCCGTGGCTCCAGAAGCCCTACATCTTCGACATCCGTACACGTCCTCACACCTTCTCTTCCATCTCGGGGACCAAAGATCTCCAGATGGTCAACCTCACCCTCCGTGTCCTCTCTCGTCCTGAGGTGATATACAAACCCTATTCTACAGTTATTTTTTAAATTTATGATCATTCTTATTGATACCTTATCGCTGTAAGGTCATATAATCCCTGTGTATTTATTGGATTTCTGTGTATTGAATTATATTGTCATCGTCAATAGACTGTCTAGTTAAATGTGGCATGATTGGACTGATTCTTTGGCAAGTCTAAGTGTAGATAGATAGCTGTTGAAGTATTCTCAAATTGAATTTAAGAATTATTGAAAGATTGAGAATTGTTCTTATCTAGTAAATTTTTTATTACTTTTAGAAAAAAAAAAGTGAAAATAAAAAATCTAGTGATTACTGAGACATTTGTTATTTGAAGTGAAACTTGTTAAGCTTAGTATTTTGTGTGAAGTTTGAACCATTTATATAAATGGTCAAGTATGTCTATTTCTTCTTATGTAGTATATTGTAGACTTCATTTTATTATGGACGATATTACTTGGTGTATGGGATTGTCATTTATTTCAATTTGATTTCTGTTTTACATTTTTAAAAAGGAAAATTCTATAGGGCATTAATGCATTGATGCACCATTAAAATTTGGCTTTGTTTTGACATGGTCATATGTAACTCACGTTACTTTAGGCACGTGAAGGCCAAATTTTAATGGTATATCGATGCATTAATGCACTAAAGGTGAACCCTTTAAATAATGCTTGTTCAACTTAACTCATGCAAATATGGCTTAGATACTTGAGTCAGCATATTAGTTACTTTTTTTTATTCAGTTAAACAATAATGAAATTGATGTTTTTCTATAGGTGTCACGGCTACCCTACATTTTCCAACACCTTGGACTTGAGTACGATGAGAAGGTGCTTCCATCAATTGGTAATGAGGTGATGAAGGCTGTGGTGGCACAATTCAATGCGGATCAGCTCCTTACAGAGCGTCCCCGTGTGTCGGCATTGGTCCGGGAATCATTGATTAGGCGTGCAAAGGACTTCAACATTGTCCTAGATGATGTGGCCATTACACATTTGTCATATGGAACAGAATTCTCAAGAGCTGTGGAGCAGAAGCAGGTGGCGCAGCAGGAGGCGGAGAGGTCTAAGTTTGTTGTGATGAAGGCTGATCAAGAGAGGAGGGCTGCGGTTATTCGGGCTGAGGGTGAAAGTGAGGCTGCACAGTTGATTTCTGATGCCACTTCGAAAACGGGCATGGGATTGATTGAGCTCAGGAGGATTGAAGCATCCAGGGAGGTGGCAGCTACTCTGGCCAGGTCACCCAATGTTGCATACCTGCCTGGTGGAAAAAATAACATGCTTCTGGCACTGAACCCAGCCATGACTGGTGGCCGTTAAATGAACTGGTAATTCATGTTTAACTCATGAAATTTATAATTTAGACCTTGAAATTTTGTAGGGATATTGAATTTGCCGAGCTTATTTGTTAAATTTAGTTGTCTTTATAGATTTTATGGGTGCAAGTAAACTGCCAGTAGTCAGTATGATCAGGTCATATGAAGGTCAAACCAATCAATTAAACTGGTTGAATCAGTAAAATGGCTTGGTTGGAACTCCTAAGGAGTTTATGTTCAATGTACGAGAGTCGTGAAGAGATTAATGATTTCTTAGCTGCAACTGATATCCTTTTGCAGATGTTCTTGAACAAAATAAAAGGGAATTTTAAAATTCAAGTTTTGCAACTGAAAGACTGATGAAAGCACAATTAACTTAATTGAAAAAGCAACTGAAGTATTAGACAGAAGATACCATAGGAGTTACATTTTTTTCTTTTGGAAATTTGGTCGACATTAAGAATATGTAGATTTATTTGCCTTTTTCCCAATTGGTCTCCTGATCAATGTTTCAAAACTCAGCCGAGGCAGCTGCCTCGAGGCATGCCTCACGCCGCCTCTGCCTTGAGGCTGGCGCCTCAAGGCTTTTTATAAATAACACCGCCAACAAACCGCCTCCAACTGCCTCACGCTTTTCTAAACATTGCTGCCAATTTGTTGATGTAACGTCTATTAGAGCAGTGGGTCACAAAGTATTTATATTAAAGGTGATTTATAATTTATTAATTTTAGTAATGAGCTAAAGGCATGAATGGTATCTTATTGCATTGTAAAGTTGTTTAACTGTTGTTGCTACTATGTAACATGTGGTTGACACATGCTAGATATGTTGTCTTGAATTTTGGTGAAGTGAATCGAGTTAACATGTTTTGAATACTAGACGATGCTTCATATAAACAGTAGGAAGTTCAAGATTGTTCAATATCCACTCTGTATTAAATATACCATTGTACCCATAAGTAATTCTATTTAATCATGCCAAAATTGTACACAAGCTGCCGTCCTTACTGTTGTAAGTTTGATTTACCAGACCTTGTTGGACTTTGAAAAGAGGTAGAGTTGTAGAGAAATTGTCTACAATTGTCATTGTGAATGTTATATCTGTAATTTGCACTATCCCTATAAAAAAAATGCATCTTTTGTATTATTCCTATAAAAAGTGTCTTTATTGCAATGAAAAGATCAATCATGTGCCCTCTTCTCACTGCTTAAAAATGATGAAATAATTGATTCTATGGCAGTTTCTGCCTTGCTTTTATGGAGGCTGTAATTATGATTCTGTTTTTAAGTGCATTATGCTGGATACCTCTTTTAGTCCATGGTCTCCATCAGCATTTTGAATTTCATTGTGACGATTTTCACTTTTACGACCGTAATCATTAATAGTTGCTTATTTCCTCTTTGTTTTGCAGGGTGTTTTCATCTGGCCTAATGGCATGATAGACTTGTGATTTTGCTGAAGCATTTGTCTTGCTTTAGTAACTGGATGCATTTTGTCATTAGATTAGACCTTGTTTTTCTTTTTCTGAATGATATTATTAACATCTTGAGAATCAAATATTTAGAATCAAGGAAGTCAGTCTGGATGTTGAAGATGTAAACAATGAGGTTTTTTGTCATAAATTCTTGACTATGCCCAGTTATTTCGAAGCTGCAAATATGGGATTTAAATACATTATTTATGTTGAACATAATGCTTTATTAGTGTCCCGCCAAAGTCTCACAATCATCTTGTGTTTCGTCTATCTGATGACCCATCTTCAATCGTTGCAGAGTACATTCTATATCATAAAACTTTCTTATTACAAGCATAATCTACTTCCATGCATGTGTTTTACACTTTTATTAAGCTGTGCATTTCTTGAAGGTAGAAGCTAGTTTTGCGGTGTGATCCTAATCGTTAGCTGGACCCTTCAGATGCGAGTCATTCCATTGTGTGATGTTTTCTTTGCCCTTGTCTTAATGATTATCGCCAATCCTTCGATGTGATAGACTAGAGGAGCTTTAGGTTAATTTTACTGGGTTTAGGAACTCAAGAGCTTATGATCATGGAATTTCCACATTGTGGAACTAGTCTGTGTCATTAGCTTTATGCAGAATTGGTTGAATATGATAATTTTGCTCGTCTTTGCTGAGGACTTAATTCTGAAAGTGCTGCATTCTGAGGTGAATTTCTGGTGGTACCATCAATCATAGACCACTATTAACAATCAATGCAAAACATTTATTTATTTTTGAAATATTACAATAATTCGGGGTTTGGGGGAAGGGGACAGACTCGAACCCATAGCCTTATGGTGAAGGTTTTGGGTGTTAAAATTTTCAGAGCTTTGAGAAATGAAGCTGTGCAAATAAGCTTTGAAAGATTGGACCTCCCAGTGCCTAAGGCCAAACCATAATGGCAAGAGTTTTAAGCTTTGACAAGTTTGTTTCAAGTTTACAGACAAGTAAAAGTACTCTGCAATAATCAGGTATTTTAGCCAGTCTAACCATCCATCATGTTGTTATAATAACGTTAATTGCATCACAAGAAGTTGCAATGAAAATATGACCATGTTCGTAAATTCATATATTACAAACGCCACTTGGCCGATTTTAATAGAATTACAGAAAAGAAAAGCAGCGAAAGCGACTCATCTGCCAGGGAACTAAGTGCCTCACAAAAATATAAATAAGATAAAATAAAGGGACAAAAATTTCGAAAAAAGTACATCAAAGTTTGATCAATCAAGAGTCAAGGAGAAGTTGATCACTAATGCAAAATCATCTACTCATTAATGGGAATCTCTTGTTTCCATTGATTTGTCTCAAGTAATTTATCGATGATACTCTTCAACGCAGAAGCGCTTCCTCCACATTTCTGATCAGTAAAGCAAGACCTTCCTTCTTCAGCTGCCTTGCAAAGCTGTGGATCCAATGGTACCTTCCCAAGGAAAGGTACTGCCATCTCCACACACATTTTTTCCGCACCACCACTGCTTCGATCGAAGACTTCACAGCAGGCAATCAAATCTAGCATCTCGGGTGCTTTTTCTCTCATATGTTCAATTACTTTCTCTGTGACATCTTGCTGTTCACCAGTCTCTGTTGCCCTCATGAATCTGAAATCTGATAATGCCTGGCACAAGCCACTCATGTTCTCGACAACCCCGAGAACAGGGACTCCAACTTTCTTGCAGAAACTCACTTCTTTCCGCACATCAATAAGAGAAACTTGCTGTGGAGTAGTAACGATGATTGCACCATCTATTCCGGTGGCCTGGAGGAACTGGACAATAGAGATGTGCTCATCTGAGGTCCCCGGAGGTGCATCAACCACCAAAAAATCAATCTCTCCCCAATACACATCCTTCAGGAATTGCTTAATTAGCCCATTCTTGCGAGGTCCCCTCCATATGACAGCTTCATCGGAGTCAGGGAGCATGAATCCTATTGACATAACCCCAAGGTTGGATTCAACATAGACAGGAGACCACCCAAGATTGCTCTGGTGAATGTCTTGACCTTCTAGGCCAAGCATTTTTGGGATGCTAGGTCCACAAATGTCAATGTCCAGTAGACCCACTTGGAAGTCCATGGCTGCTAACGCAAACGAGAGCTGGGCAGAGAATGTGCTTTTTCCAACTCCACCCTTCCCAGATAAAATCAATATCTTATGCTTAACAGTTGCCATTCGTTCAGCGATAGCAACCAAGTCTACAGAAACCAATATATAAAATATCAAATTAAACAAGGGATTATTGAGACAAATAGTATAATCGGGATATCACATGATCAGCTGGGGTAAAGTCTACGTAGGACACAAGTTCTTTCATTTGCACAAGAAAGAATCTGCAAAAGTTTTTTGACAATATCCAATCGGCCAAAAGTGATATTTTTCTTTTATTTTTTCACATCGTTAAATATATTCTTTCTGTATATAAGCATTGCTTTGAATAATGCACAGCTTGCACTGTGAGGTATGACAGCCACTTAAGCCAAAAAGTTGAAATTGAAACCTACAGATGCCTGTTGTTTGAGAAAGCCGATCATGTCTTTACTCTATTTTCCAAATTGTTTCATGACAAATCACAAACTAATTAGTAATGATGAAAAGAAATCCATCAGACAGAAAAACAACTTTTATTAAACTTTCCATATGAACATTAGACAAAAATGAACAGATCACAGACTAAAATATCACTAAAGCACTTTCTACAAATCAACAATTTCTTCCTGATGCTAGCAAATCCTAATCACCAACTACAAGCACCCTAATCATGGAAATAAAAGACAATAACCAAGAAAAAGAACACTCAAATCATCTAGCGGCAGTACTTTGAGCATAAAACCACAAAGATAAATAGTCAAACACTTGATGATCGAGGCTTGTGCCATTAAACCATATAAGATGGAATGGAAACAAAATCCATATAAAATTAACTTACCTTGCAACTAATATAAATTTCTTTGCCTACATTAGTTTCACAAATTCTACAATCTTCACAAAGCTTTTATAATATAATCTATGAGGACATGTATTCTATTCCTTCATAAGCAGTATACTACAAATGCAGCAAAAAACTATCACATTTAGTCTCCATAACTAAATGTTAACCGAGCATATGATAAGAAACTTCCCTTAGGCACAAAACAAATCTAAAACAAGAAACTACACACCTACAAAGACCTCACAAGTATGTATTTCTCCAACAAAAAAAAATATTGGTAATCTCCTCACAAGCAACAGACTGCAAACTATAGATGAAGTAAAGTCGAGTAAAAATTCCCCACTAGACTATCCAACTAATTATGCATGAGACAAGAGCTTGAGACTTTTTATCATCAAATGACGGTTACTTTTACCTAACTGATAGCTCATTAAATATCTGCAAAATAAGTGATTTGATATATGAATTTCATATAATAACCTCACATAGACAATGCTTTATGTATTCAATTTAAAAATCACAAAGCAAAAGAGTCTTGATGCTTATGGAATGCTCATTACTCACGATTGCAACATCCAACACCATCATCCAATTACATGCAGTAACAATTTACATATTCTGATCCCCCCCAAAAAAGCAGCACTTTCACCACATCTAAATTATATAACTATTCAAAATTAACTTCACCAAATGAAGGAACATAAAGAAACAAACTTTTTAAACTGCAGTATTTCAAGAAGTCCTAACTAACTCTGCATCCTCAATCTGTCTGATCATAGATGAAATCTTTTCAAAGGCACCATATTATATATGATTTGTAGCTTAAAATGCTATCCAATATGTAACAGAATCACACAATTCTACAGCAAATGAAGAGGTGCCCAATATTACTTGGAAAAAAATAGCTATAGTTTCAGTGCAGTTCACTGAATAAAATAAAGGTTCTAATTATGCCTTAAAAAAGGTACCTACTCATCCTCATTAAACAGAGTGATATAAATAATGTTCAATTACAACAGAAAAAAAAAAAACCACATATTAAGCAATCACCCTGCCGTGTGATTCACATAAACCATTTGGTTAAAGTCTAATTAAGTTATCATTAAACTAACATAATTCATCCAAAAAATAAAAACTGAATTAAGGTGAAGTAAGCCAAAATGGGAAAAAAGCAACACGAATTTCTTCGAAGTGACAATCACAATTTACCACATCCGATCAAGACTTTCAACTAGCAGTAAACTATTAAAAATATATATATACACAGAGAGGTAAAAAAAAAAGTACAAACCAGGGTCAGGGCCTTTAGGCGCAGTAGCACAAACTTCTTGGTTAGGACATCCTTGGCACGAATCGGATTTCCCCGCAGACTCTGACTGCGGACCTGGGCAATCTGAGGAATAGCATAACAGAAACAAACAAAAAGAAAACTGAATCAGATCAAAAACTAAACAAATAAATTCAAGAAATCGAGAACAATAATCAATCAGCTGAGGAACTCACGTTCATTGGCATTTTCAGGAATTTCACCGTTCTCCATAGGTGATTTGTATTGTAGTTATTACTGTGAAAGCCAAGACAAAGAGCTATTCAAACAAGGAACAACTTAAAGATGGTCTACATCAAAACATTATAACAAAATAAATAAAACGCCTGTTCTTCTACCCTTGATTAATAAAAAATATATATATATATATATCAAAGCAGAGACAAACCGGACTCCTACTCTTCATTAACAAAAGCATACTCAATATACAGTAATAACAAAAACTATTTGTTGTCTTCAAATATAGAAAAAAAAAAAAAAAAACAATTTTTTTCTCACACATTTCATCAAACACCTTCAATTCAAAAGAATATAAAGTACAAAAAGCTAAAACCCTTAAGAGATGCTTGCAAATTGAAAACGAGTCTAATTAACAATTTAAATAGAAATCTAAACAGCAACACAGAGAAACGGAGATACAAAGAGATGGGTTTTTGTGAAACTAACCAGTTAAGCGGACTCGAGAACAGTTCGGGTTTTTGATACGGGTCGTATCGGAGCTTATATAGATTGTAGAGAAACAGAAGAAAACAGAGACACGACTCAACAAGGTCGGTTACTCTGATATTGGCCAATTTTATTTTGGTCCTAATATTTCTTCAAATTATCACTTTTTAACCGCTCTTTATATATTAAGTTCGTTTGCTCCCTGAATTATTAAAAATATATCTAATTGTTATCGTAAATCATCTCTTAATCAAATTTACGGATTTTCTATTATCAGTTCGAACTGACAATAAATATATCAGGACGAAGAATGTGGACCACTAGATTTACATACTTTGACTCAAAGTGTATGCACTTGTCAAAACTTCTCCATAATCTGTGGTCCACATTCTTCGTCCTGATATATTTATTGTCAGTTCGAACTGATAATAGAAAAACTGGTCAAATTTAATATCATTAAAGATATTTTTATCTTTAAATACAAAATATTCCACATGTCCACATAAAAAAATGTATATAGAATTAAATACATATAATATTTAAAAAGTTATAATTTTTAAATGCTCCTTTCCAAAAGTTTTTTTTTTTCTTTTTTTTTTTTAAGAAAAAAAAATTATATTTTGGTAACACGTCCTAAGTTCTTATTGAATTATCCAAGCGAAGGTAAATTTAAATTTTTTTTATGCTAAAGCGTCGTTCTTGCCCAATAAATTAATTATCAAGGATAAAATAGTTTATTTATATTTTTGTTACATTTAACGGTTAAAATTTGTTTAGAAATATCAATTTAATGTATTTTTAATAATTTAGAGTTAAAATGCAAAAATTGATCGAAAAGTAATAATTCAAAAGCAGATAGGACCAAATGAAATTCACCACTAAATTTAATACATAAAAATCAGTTAATCAAATTATATTTTTAAATAATGTAGTTTTATTTCTTTCAATTTGTCAATAACTTTCCTTTGACAAAAAAACAATTATATTACTCATTTACTTGGGTTAAACAGCAATGCAGCATACAATATTCCCATCCAAAGCAACAAAAACAAACAAAAAGGGAAAAAATGGATAGGAATCGAGGGTAATAAAAAGTTAGTTTATCTGTTATGATTAGTTTTGCTTGAAAAAAGAAAAAGAAAAAAAGTTGTGTTATAAGCCCTTGCTATTTCCCTAAACTGAACCCAACTCCATTGGGATACCGAAACCTGACAAGATTAACCGCCGTAAACTCGGAGCGAAAAGCAATGAGTCTACCCACACCTCCAATTCCATAACTATAACCTAACTAGTACCCACAATTTTGGACGATTATTTTTCAGTTTCCTTTGAAACAAAAGGAACAGTCTTGACTCTTGAGCTCCTTGGTTTGGTTCCTAGCATTTTACTTCTAGATAATGGTTCATCTTTTGTAATTTCTTTTTTTTCTTCATTTTTTTTTCCCACCAAGTCAACAATCTCCAAAGAACTTCAGCCAGAACACAATCTGCTTTCAAAGTCCATCCTCAAATGGGGATCATAGAAAATGAAAGAAACAAGACCATATACAAACTCATGTAATGAAAATGGCTATTACATCGATTTACTTCAGATAAAAAATAATAATAATAAAACTACCAGGAAGCTTACATCATACTAAAAGGAGATCATGAGAGAAAAAAAAATAGAAAGCAAGAGCAAATACAACAAATCCCAAATGAATGTCATCACCTTTATTATGCTAAACAACATTTATCATTTTTTAAAGTTTCAGTTGATAAACTTGATATGAAACAAATACAACATATGGGGCTTGGAAATTATGAATCCCCTTGCCCACCCTTTCCCTCCACCACAACCGCTAAATACAAATAACGATAATAACAGTAAAAACGAGTGCCGGGTACACTTAGGTGACGTTGATTATTCCGAGCGTTGCAACAAGATCCCATACAGATGACATATCTTTCCGGCTCTTCTGCATCATGACTCGTGAGGCAGAATAAACCGTGGGATACACTCTCCCAGCTTCCCGCGAAATGCTAGTCGACATATTTGTATCCAACTTGAGAGCCAAAAACCGTCACTTCCACAACAGGGCCAAAAACAATGGCTGCTTTACCCAACAATCAACATTCGAACAACTATTGCAATTGCATGTCAATTTATTCAATGCAAAATATCCCTTCATTTCTCCTCCTCTCTCTCTCTTTTTTTTTTTTTTCTCTTCCGGTCACCTCATTTTCCACCGGCATATCACTTTTTTTTTTACGAATATTTTTTGTTTTCTGTTTTTTTCTTTCTTTTAGAAGCAAAGTGACCAGCCCAAGCTAAAGTTCACTCAATGCAACAACCAAGAAGGGAACCAGCTAAGTAAACCGTAGTAGGAGCTCTTTTCACGAGTTGCTTATCATTCAAAGTAACCATAGATTTCACTGCTTGACATCCTTGCATAAGGATAATGGTGGCTCTTATATTTCCACCAGTTATTTAGATGGTATATCATGCAGAGACCAGTCCAGAACCCACGTTCATGGAAAAATGCAACATCTTGTCTACTAGCCATAAAAACGGAACTCGTACCTTGTAGCCTGACAGATAATGGTGTGCGTAGAAGCGTAATCACCTGGCTCCTCTTCAGAAATCAGCAGGTGCCTCAAACAATCTAAACAAATTGAATCCAGACAAAATGTCTCCTCATAATCAGAGTCATTAAAGCATCGCCCACAACGAACACAGCGTTCTATGCAAAGCATGCATGCCCTGCACAAGTGACTAGGAAGAGGTTTCGCTTGGCAACTCTCTGTTGGGCAATCATAAACTATTCCTACCTTTTGGCATTTAGGGCATGACTCAATGTCAATGGCACGATCATCATCACAAGAAAGAGCAAAATTATCCCAACCGTAAAATAGTGGTTCACGGGATCTCAGCTGCATGCAATCATCTGCGCCGAGTAAGTACTTCAACTCTTCAAACTGCTTATCCGTTACACCCTTGCGATCACCAACTCTTAACTGCTTTATGCCTGGGGTGCCAACAGACTTGAAGGCCCTTAAATTAGACAAAATCCCCTCAATGCTCAGCTTTAGACAACCCGGCACACTTAGCTGCATGCAAAGAGCCCAAACTTGTAAGCTCATTATGTAACGAAGAATAAACTGCAAATTAGAAAGAACGAAACTACAATATACTAAAGAAATCTGAAACGCTTTCAACAAATGATATTACAAGCCTAGCAGAGAAGGAAATCCTAGACAATAATTGCAAGAGTTAGACTCCCAGTGAATTTTAATTTTCAGTCAAGTGAGAAGAGAAAAGGTGTTCAAAGCAATACTACAATGAAATATGTGCCAAGTCAAGACCAGCTTTAAAACAGACCGACCGATTTTGGATCTAACTCATTTGTGATCTATATTTGATGTGAACAGACACAATATAGAGACATCATTTGCTATCAATATTTAACCCATTTTGATTGCTATTAATAACACAAGATTTCATTTTAAGAACAAATTAGATTTATTAATCTGGTGACAGAGATCCAAATTCCCTATAATCTGATTTCCTAAAATGACATAAAATCAATATCCACCCACACTTTTTGTAAGTAAACAACTTTTTGCTTTATTCACGGTGCTTTTGGCACGACGATGTTAGCAAATGCATTAAGGATTTAGTACAGCAAAGGTAAAATATCTATAAAGCTTTTGTTCTTTCAATAAAAGCTCTTATGATAAACAGATATGTACAAGCACATGCATATAACAATATAACAGTTATATAAATGCTATTAGATTAGATTTATGAAGGCAAATGATGGAAACAAATACTGACCTTTATCAGCCTCGGATTTCTTCCAAGGGTGCGATTCAAACCGGTATTGGTGATTCTAGAACAATTCACTAGACTCAAGCATTGAAGAGTTCCTTGAGCCCTGTCAGTTAACTTCACAAGAGACTCGTCTGTGATCTTCTCGTTCAATGGATGATCAATGTGGATGCTCCTCCATAGTAGAGGATCACTCCTAACCGTGTCTCGCAAAGACCTACAAACCCTTTCAACCACAAGGAGATCCTTTACTCCCAGATAACCGAGAGCGAAGGATAAAGCATCATGTGCAGCACCTCCTTCACCAGAATCACCATAAACTTCCTCATATTCATCACAAAAATCATAAACTTCCTCATTTTCTTCACAAAAATCATAAGGGTCCACATCATCCCCATCATACAATCCATTACCGAAACCATATTCATTAAAACTATCATATGGAATCGATATTTCATCGATTTTCCAGATACCCTTTTCTTGTTGAAACCTCGCAGAGCTATTCCAAACCAGATTGAAACCCGAAAGGGGAGATCGATCACCAATATTTTCCCCAGACTCGCCCATCCCAGACCCACATAAATCAGACCCAAAATCCTTATCAAATTCTTGAAACCAACCCGTTATAGCTGTAAACGTAGACTTAATTTCCATGCCAAAAGGATCATCAGGCAACTCACCAAGAATCTGATTAGCAGCAACTTTAGGAGACTCTCCTAATTCAGTTTTGTCAATCACTTCCCAATTCCAATCCTCAGATTCCTTATCTAAACCGCTAAAACTCCACATATTGCCAGCATTATCACAATTGAAAACCATCCCAGATCACCTAAAAAGACGAAACACATGCTCAATTTTGTGAAAGAAGCGTAATTTTAACGGAACCCATGAAACAAAAATCCAAACTTGAAGGCCTGTATGACAAAAATGAAAACACTGTTTTACATGGCAAACAATTGAATTAAAAAAAAAAAAAAAAAAAAAAAAACAAAGCACCTGAAATTCCACTATATCGAAAATAAAGAAATTGACGAATTGGGGTTTGCTCAAATTTAGAAACTTACACGAAAGTTGAAATAACCAAACAGTAGTTGCTCTCTTTTCCTGGAACGAGGAAGATCAAATGTTTTGAAGAAAACCCTAGTTTAAAAAAAAACAGAGATTTCAAAGGGTATACAATGTGATTTTGTTTGTTGGTTTTATACGAGAGAATGGAAGTGATGAAGAAGGGAAGAAAGATCAAAGATATGGTGCAAGTAACGGAAGAGAAACAGAACTACTTGTGTGATACGCGCGTGTAGCAAAATCTTAAAATATTTATAGTTTGTTTGACCCCAATGGTTTTTCCTATTATTCAGGTCGAGAGCGAGTACGTAGGGGATGGATGACACCTGACTACGCCACGTGTCTTACCATTAACTTCGCTGACCAATCACCATTCAATGCTTCGCCTTGCTCTTTGGGATCTGGAGATTCTCATTGGTCCTCCTTTTGCTTGATAAGATTTTATTCAAAGTTATTATTATTATTACAATAATGCTAAACATCCCACCTAAAATCTCACATTTTTCATCCCACTATATGTGGCATGTGAGATGTCAAATTATGAGTGGATACACATTAATGACACCTACCCCATGTATCCACTCACAATTTGACAACTCACATACCACATGTAGTGGGATGAAAAAAGTGGGATTTTAGGTGGGATGTGTAGCATTACTGTTATTATTATTATTATTATTTTAAAAGTAATACTGTTTTAACCGAATCTGATATTTAAATCCGGTGTCCCAAATTTGATGTCAATGTACCATCATTATAATTCATTTATTTAAATCATACAAATTTAATGCAATTTAAATTAATGGATTATATTGATGCCTGGATACCATATTTGGACACCAAATTTAAACAATACAGCATTATTATTATTATTTTTATAATAAATAAATAAAGGAAAATCAATGAAATCTGTAATGCTTCTTGCCCAAATTTGATGTCGAAATCTGGTGCCAAAATGATGTGACATCATTATAATCCATTTATTTAAGAATTTGGATCATGCAAATATAATGCAATTTAAATGAATGGATTATATTGATAGTCACATCATTTGATACATGGTCATGGACTAATAGATATTGTCAAAAAAAAAAAATAGACACATCATTTGAGTGCCAGATTTGGATACCAAATTTGAACTAAGTATCATTATTATTATTATTATTTTAAATAAATAAATAAAGGAAAACCAATGAAACCTATTATGGGTAACCTAGAAGTTTTAATAAAACCAATCAATTAATCTATCTTTCCTATTTCTTTTTTTTTTTTCCTTTTTTTTAATGTCGGGTTTTACCACCACATATCAAGAATAAACACTATATGCATCATCTACTTTTACAATCGAAACTAAGTGCTTGTTTGGTTGAGCTTTCTACTACCTTAAAAGTCTGCCAACGTCTATTTGAGTTTTTTAGAGTTGTTTGGTTGGGTTTTTTATATTGTTTATTTTAAATTGAGTAGATGCTAGTAGAGTTTATACCTCTACTAGGTAAAAGCTCATGGGGAGGTGCTTCTCCTAAATAGACATTTTTTTTAAAAAAAAAGTCTACCAACCAAATAATAACTTTTTTTTTTTCAAAAACTCTATTTCTAATAGATCTACTGCAAGTATATTTTTTACCAATAGAGGTTTTTCAAAAACCCAACCAGACAAGCTCTACATAACTTAATATAGAGTGAAAACTACTTCATCTACTTATTTCTCGACCATAAAATATAGAAACACAGCACTTGAGTTATGACTTTTAAGTTAAGACGAGATGCACACTTCTTTTTTTTTATTGATTATTGGATTGAATCGCAGATGTTGGATGGATGGATTTTAAAAAGAAATGGTGTAGAGTATCTTTTTAAAAAATAAAAAATAAAATAATCTATTTTCAATTATACGAATCTTTCATGAAAATATCTAGTTTCACATGAATTCTAGAAAGAATAAATATGGAATTTCTCATTTTGATTATTTGAATCTTTAGTGGAAATACTTGCCTTCAAAATTCAATCATTAAATTATACATTTATTTACCAATTTTTATGATAAATTTTTTTAGATAGAGAATAGGACTTATAATAATAGGGTCATTACTCATTAATGAAAATTTTATTCCATTTATTAACTACATGTGAATGGTTGAAGTTAACTACCTAAATTTAGCGGGAGAAATTGACATTTTGTTATTAATAATACGGACACATGTCATTTCACCATCTACCATCACATCACTTAAATCATTTGAAATAATATTGATATAATTATATATATATATATATATATATATTAATAAAATTCACGTCATATAAAATCTATTAATTAAACGAAATATTAATTAATTGATAATAAATACTTTATTGAGATGTATTACTCAAACCATCAATAACACTAAATAATTTCTTGTTACAATAATACTTGATCTAGATACTGTAAAAAAATAAAAAAAAATTCTTATTACAATATAAAAATTCAATCTCAAAATTTTGAGTACAATACGAAATATTGAAGATGAAATCCAATCAAAATTAGATTTAAGAGAGATACAAACGATAACATATTCATAATCAATCATACATGCATTTTTTTATCGAATTATTAATTTATGAACCGGCTAAAGTGAGGAACCACATATCCTTGTAAGGAAATCTTAGAAATATATTATATTATAATTTAATTAAAATTATTAATTTATCTTCTAACATTTTAAATTTATCAAGTATTAACTTAAAGAGGTGATATTGTATTAAGAGTAATGTTACTTTGTCCAAATGACGTGGTAACATTCTCATCCATTCATTTAAATCAAGCAAATCTAATACAGTCTAAATGAATGGATGAGAGTGTTGCCATATCATTTGGACACCAGATTTGGACAAAGTAGCATTACTCTTGTATTAATGTTATAATTACTCTTGTATTAATGTTATAATTAGAGTGTGAACTATGAAGGCAACTAATTTGAGAGGTGGGGATCTGAAATAAAGAATAATTCTCCAACTAATTGAGGTGATGCAACTAATGAAGAGTAGTTGGGTGGGTTCCTCTCCATTTAAACCGATACGACTAGTCATATAATTTGCTTAACCGCTAGATAGACTGATATTTGTAGCTTGAATCTTGATGCATTAAATCATAATCCAACCATAATCTCAAAGATAAATCAAATTTTTCCCATTAATTTTCATATTTTAATATGTTAATTTGGCATACCTATTTTTGTTTAGTACGGCTTACCCATTAATACATGACTTATTTAACGAAAATATTGAAATCAAACTCCTATAAATTAAGTTTAAGATGTTGGCAAAATCATACTATATTTCTTTTATATAGTAGTACAGAACCGATATCTATACGCGTTATGAACGGATTTAAACAGATTTATTATGTAATATGTTTGTCTTGAAGCATATAGAAAATATCTCGAGTCAATGTCAATATTCAACATTCAAGATTTGAAGTAGTAGTTAATGATATACTTGTAGAAGAAGTTGGAGCAACCTTTTATATATATATATATATATATATATATATATATATATATATGTAAATGTTTGATATAACTTTATTAGTGCGTTGGATGTGGATCATTAGATTTACATACTTTGACTCAAAGTGTATGTACTTTTCAAAACTGCTCCATAATCAGTGGTTCACATGCATTGATACTGATGTGAACATGACCGTATATATATATAAATTATCAAGTTAGGTATATCTGAAGATATTATCGTGTAGTTTCACTAATTCTTACTACCAAGAAATAGTGTAAATTTTTTAAAACTAATTCTCGGTAACGAGAATTAGTGAAATCGTATGATAATATCCTCAGGTATATCTAATCCGATAAGTGTAATATATATAAGTAATAGTAATAATAAAAATAATAATTTGTTTCTTTTTGTAAGTGGGTAGCAACTAGTAAGGAATTTTCCAAGAGTGAGAGAAAAGAGAGGCATATTCATATATCATCATATTATATATGTGGATGTGGTAGAGACTAGAGAAAAGAAAACTTTGAGAGACATCTTCATGAAAAGGAAACAAAAAAAGAAAAGGAAAAAAAAGGACAGCTTGTTGAAGAGGTAACTTCTCCTCCAAGTAGTTGGTTTTTATAGCTAGGAATATTTTAACATTCGTTGTCAATTGTTGTGTCATGTTTGCTCATTGGCGTGAGATACAAGCCCACTCAAATAAAGAGAAATGTAGGGTCAAAGACTCTTTTGAATTGTTGAACAATGTCATCTATGATTGGTAGTTGATGGGTTGGGTGGAATAAACGAGGTATGTTGTCGATACCCTGATAATGTGGGTTTTTCTAGGGTCCGGTAGGGATCAGTATGCCGAATAATCCTATGATAATCATATCATAAAAGATAATTTAGAATTGGGTCAATAGAGGATCACGATTCTATTAACCGAATGTGTTAGAAGGAACCTGTGATGAGCCTCAAATTTCCAAAGATGCTTTTAGCTTTATTCTAGTGAAATTGGGTGAAGATTGGATAATCTTCAGCAGAGAAGGAAATCTTTAACTTGTTTTTCTTTTATCTAAATTTGTTGCCTAGCAGTCAAGGTAAGACTTGCTTTATAAAAGGAAATAGGTCAGGGATTCTTCACTCTGATTTTGTAGGATTCACAATGTTGAGTTACTAATTTCTTGTAAGTAAATAAATAGGAAGTTTTGGAACCATGGGTCCTTTCTTTAGTAAGGTAATATTGTGGAATCAGTTCTACTTCTACAGTATTATGTAACTTTGGTCCTGGGTTTTTTTTTTTTTTGAACTGATTGACTAGAGAATTATTACTTTATCATGTGCGGTAAAAGCCCATGTTACCAAAACCCTTATTGAAATAGTTTCTACCCAAGAAACATGGTTGGTGAATGGTGATACTGAGTGACTGCTGACTGGCAATGCTGGTTGAAAACCTGAGAGTTCTGCTCATTGAACTACTAGCAATGCTATGTACATTGGAAAGGAACACTATATAACTAATGTTAAAAGACATTCATATCTCTGCAAAAAAAACCAACATTTATTACTTTTAAGAAGTTTTACACACAAACAGATTCATAATACGAATGGACCGCCCGCCGAGCAAGTTCTAAGCATAATAGCGACTTGTTTTGCGGCATAACAAAAAGGGAAGGGGAGGGGGAGGGAGAGGGAGGGCCAGGTTAATAGACCAAGTAGGCTTACATGGCTATATTATTGATGTGTGTTACAAGTTGGCCCCAAGAAAACCCCAACTTACATGACATCATAGAAGCATGCTACATCTCTACAAGGTAGGTGGAATCCATATGTACCCATGTGTTTGAACGTACCCCGCTTTGGCCAGCAGCTGATCTGCTTCCTCAGGACCTCGGCTCCCGGGTTTGTACATAGATGGCTCCATTTCACCATTGTCAATTTTGTGCAGAATAGGTGTGAAAATTTCCCAGGCCGCCTGATAATGCAAACAATAGAACAGTCAAATGCCGTGTCCTCATGTCCTGTGAATTATAACCTCAAAAACATTTAAGTGTACAGACTGTTTACCTTCAACTCATCTCTGCGTACAAAATGCTGCTGGTCACCTCGTATCCTATAAAACCAAATCCAAGGTCAACATATTGTGCATGAATAGATAAAACATGATCTTCAAATTTATGTATTTACATAATTACTGATGTGAAAATATGTAAATTTTCCTATTTTTATACTTTATATCTCGATTGAATGCATGAAAATTTAAGGAAATCGAGACACCTATTATGCACATTCATATTCTGCATATATATAGGCAGGATCATACGTGTCAAGAATTAGACGCTCATAAGCCTCTGGAATTGTAACCCCTTGATACCGCTGCTTATATGACAAATCAAGTTCACTTTGTACTGTTGACATCTCAAGACCGGGTTGCTTGACCTGCACGAGAGACAGAAAGCAGCTCATGAGAAATTAGTTGTTATAACAGAAGCAGAATCAATGTGACACTTTTACTTGGCCATAGCTAGATAAACATGTCATACATAGTCAATTTGGAAGAATTCAGTGTTAAGTTAAAATGATTCAAATAATTGTTTCTGAGATATGCTACCAGGAAATGCCACAGCACGATACCTCATATACTATCACAAGCACGCGTAACATTTTTTGAGTGTTCCATTTGTAAAGTCTAGTGATTCTCTCCAATTTGGCATACTCAAGCAATTACAAAAGAGGGTGTACTATGACAATTCAAGCACCAAAAGAATACCTAAATTCGTGAAGAATGAACTAGATATATGGTTTAAAGTTTAAACAACATGATGGGTGATAGCCATATAATAACCTTGGATTCAGACTTACTTTCAGACCAAAGCAAGTCCAGTATGTCTACTCAAATTTTAACAGAAAATATGGTAAAAAGAGAATGAAAAATAACTATGGGAACAATTGGTCTCATAATGAAATTGTCAAGGTACTCACTGTCAATTTCATGTACATAGCTTCTAATGGTTGAAGACGTATTACAAATTCATTTCTCCCCTGCCTTTTACCTAAACAATAAGACACAATTAAGAAATGAACTGATTAAAAGTTTGCAGTTTTTAAAAGACAAAAATAACAAACCGTTTTAAGGTTTACATACTTAAGAGAGACTAAAAGTACAGCACAGCAGCAGCTATACATTGAAGTACACATGTTAGCAGTACGTAACCATTCATACTATGCCAATAAACATTAAGCTATTTGCTGATTTGCTGATTACCAACTATTAATATATTTGTCAAGAATGATTTTATTGCAGAGAAACATGCATTATCACTCTCACTCCAAAATTTGACTACGGGGACACCTTAGCAGACACTTAGAGAAAACATTCACTCATGCACACTAGAACTGGTATACCTACAATCTTTATCCACCAGATTTTAAACAGAATCACAATAATTACTCACTGAATCTAAACTAGGACTTAAGGTTCTTTTTCTTGGATTTAATTAAAATTTAGTTTCATGCCATATTCGAGAAATGCTATAACTTTCATTAGACACGATTAACATTAGTCGTATAATTATGACTTCTCACAATCCAGTTTAATATGTAACATTGTACAGATGTACAATGAAGCAAAAAATCTTCCAGAGAAACTCATCTAGAATTTTAAACGTCCAGTGTCATACATTTGAATATATCTCCAGGAACATCCTTAAATTGAACACGTATCTCGGCCTTCCTTGAATTTAATGCTTTCCCCGCCTTTAATATGAAGGGAACACCTGGAAACAAAGAGAACTAGCTAAATTGGCATTGGAGTGGGAACAAAATAGAAGTTGTGATTCTGTCAACTAAATGCATTAGGTATACAAATACAACAGCCACCGAGATCAAGCTGGAGGAAATAAAAAATTTTCCAAAAAGAAAGTTCAGAGCCTACTTCCAGAACTGCTGCAAGTTTTAGAAAGGAAAATAAATAAATCAGGAAATCATGATACCTTCCCATCTTTCATTATGTATGTGCAGAACCATAGTGGCAAAAGTTGGGGTGTTTGAGTGGTCAGGAACTGTTGGATCCTCCCTATAACCTTCATATTGTCCAAGAACAACCTCTTCATCTTTGATTGGAAGTACTGATTGCAGAACCTGAACTTCACACAATAATCAGAATATAGTATGAAAAATGCAAGTACGGGACTAGGCTCACATAAATCTGAGAAAAATAAGTCTAATGAGGGATAGTGTGTCTCATCAATCATAACATATATGAACTCCTTATGATCAGAAACCCTTAACAATTCATATATTCTTCTAAAATTTGCACAAGTTTCCTCATCTCTTGTATGTCATTGCAAAGGTGAAAGGGCAACAAACTTGATGACAGATCTTGTTGCAATGTAAATAATAGAGGCATTTATGGCACATATATCAATAGCTGACAGAATAAATATTTGTAAATGACTTTCCACAAATGGAGTGAAAAAATACACACCTTCACTTTTTCATCCCGAATGTGCTCAGGTTTCAAAGAGATAGGCTTTTCCATAGCAACAAGACAAAAAACCTGCAGTTGATAAAATAGGTAAATTTTAACATAGCTTTTCCTTTATCCTTAAGTTTTGGTGTTAAAATATTAGCAGCAACAGAAATTGCAATATGATCTCACTTCTAAACGCTTCAATAAACATTTATATTCTGTTATGGAGACATAATTAATGCTTATAATGCAAACATGACATTATTAGGCACACAATATCCACTTTGACATTATATGAAGGACTCACCTGTAATAGGTGATTTTGAATAATATCGCGAATAATCCTGCCAAAAAAAAAAAGATAAATGAATTTAATTAATGAATGATTTCTCATCAATTTCATTAATGTTTACCAGCAAGTCAACTATACATGTCCTCAAACTTAATTATCATCATAAATAGTTTGTTTTGCAATGTCAACAGGATTGATGGAAGAAACCAGTATCAAGACATACAAGCAGCACACACGATTCAAGTTCAAATTTGCTAGATGCTTTATCTATGATAACGGCATACAAAAAGCAAAGGCATGATTCTTTGTTTCGAGGTATTGCAAAACAAATTGAAAGTAAACATTTATAAACATGATTCTTGTTTCAAGGTATTGCAAAACAAATTGAAAGTAAACATTTATAAAGCATACCCATATTCATCAAAATATCCTCCGCGGCCATCAGTTCCAAAATCCTCCCTGAAGACAATCTACCAAAGAAACAAAGAATTACAGATTAGACTTCGTAGCATGACTGTGTGGAAGCCCACTTCATGTTTAACTCGAAATCCTTTCACACTTTCGTAATCTCAGGTAATCATCCCCTAATATAACTTTGGTCAGGGGAGAATGAGATCTCAGTCCCACCCAGAGTGCCACTGCCAAGTACTCTTATCAATAGAATCGTACCTATGTAGCCTCAACTCACTAAAGGAACTCATATATATAATTCCTCACAAGAAGATTCTCACCTGTACATTGTCAATGTTGTCACGATTCCAAAGAGGCATAAATAAACGATTTGCAAAACGAAGTACCAACTGCAAGTAACATAAGGATAAGAATGAGCTGAGTCTAGACATTCTAGACAACAAACAACCAAATCTCTATTTACAACAAACAATCAAATCTCTATTTACAGTATATTACCAGATTTTGGACCAATTCCTTTCCCAGATAGTGGTCAATACGGTAAATTTGTGATTCATCAAATAACTCTCCAATCTGAGAACTAAGTTGCTCTGCTGAGTCCAGATCTTTGCCAAAAGGTTTCTCAACAACAATGCGAGTCCATCCACCAAGATCAGCTGAAAAGGATTATATAATATGCATTGATTAAAACTGTTTAAATTGTTCGTTGTAAGAATTATGCATGACCCTAAAATGCTAACATGTAATTGCTAACATGTAATTTGTACTGGCCAAATCACATGCTTCATTCTAAATTTCAAGTTTAAGAGTAAGAGATCAAATTTTTATTCATGAAAACAGCATGTAGAATGTCAATAAATTACCAAACCACAAGAACAAATATTTGTGACATCAATAGGGAAAACTAACAGTGGGTATTTGCTAATAGCCAGTTAAGTATCAAACTTCCAGTATATGTGAACTAGTAATCATATTCATACACATAAACAGATATTCAAGCAATTTAAAGCTGTCCAGCCAATTGAAGCAACCTCACTAAAACACTGCGACTCAGATCAGTGTCCTTCAAAAGATGTAGATATGATGCATTTGATAAATGACAGAAGGGCAACCTCTGCTTACATAGGATCATAAAACATAGATGAAAAAAACACATAAAAATAAACATTATCTCGCATGAAAGGGCAAATAAGTAGTCTAAACTGAGATTTTTCTGCCACTACTACATCAAGACATACCGAGCATACTTTTTTCTGATAGAGCATTGCAAGAAAATAAACATTATCTCCAAATTTTGCCAAATGGTTTAATTAAGAGGCTCCTTTTCATAAACATACTAAGTATTGGAAAAAACAAGTAAAATGCAATCTCATCAATCAACATCTACACAAAGACTAATCTGGGATAATAAGAAAAAAAAAAAGACTTACATTTATTCATGCAACACTGCCGGATCATCTTGCAGACAGATGGATATACTGATGGCGGAAGTGCAAGATAAAACAGTCTGCGAGATGATCCTTCCATACTGTTTTTTGAGATTTCATGCTCAGATATTTTCTTGTCCAGTCGCTTAAAGCCCTCCTCATCATCATAACCACCACTTACGTATTTAATCTACAAAATGTCAAAGCAATAACATGTTACTGCCAAGCAAAACAACAGAAATGTTATAAATAGAATTCATGAATGGGATGTACTAACCAATTTCAAAAACTTAGATAAATCCTCTGAGCGGTCCATAGAAGAACCTCTGTCACTGGCAAGATATCTGAAATTAACATTCAAACGTCAATTAATCCCCAAAATTCTGCTATTCATTAAATAATGAAGTAAACATTTCATGAAACAGTCGAGGGGAGCAGATAGGAAGCATTGAACAGAACACCATCAGGTAAAAAGTCTTGCTAAAAAAATAAAAAAAAAAATTAAAAATTAAAAAGAAAAAAATACCAACTTGAAAATAGCAACCCAAAAAGATACTTCCTTCTTCGTACTACCCTCTTGAAGAATGTAAAGGTAAATATAATTCTTTTACAACTACTTTGGACGAGTTGAATGATCAAGTGGTACAAGAAACACTTTTGTTTCTACTCATATTATCCGACGCGCTTAAAATCAAGAATGCTAGAGATTGTAACATAGAAAGTGTTTAGAAACAAAAGGGTAATATAAATTATATAATCTCACCCACGAATGCGATTTCTCAGGTCATCATCTGAAATCTTAGTCCTTGCATAGCCAAAAATATGAACTTCATCTGGTGGTAAAAATCCCTGCATGCACGCTCGAAATTAGCACGCCCATACAAGATTCTTTGAGAAAACAACTAGAAACTCCACCTTAAAAAAATTTGGGCTAATTGCTCGAAAAGAAAACTAATTTTCCCCAAGTCAAACACATCAAGAGTCAAATTAGCTTAATCAAACTGATGTTTATGATCTATAAACACAATAAATTTGCAGTCTATAACAAAATAACAACAAATAACACTACCCCAAAAGTACCTAACCCACTTTTCTTTATCATAAATAAGCAATCACATACAATAATCATCAAGATTTAGTTCATGCAAAAAATTGACAATTTATTTATTTATTTACTTCAAATGAATAATCTGATCAAACCTGGCAATAAAGATGAAAAAGTGCAGGGAAAGTCTTTTTCTTGGCAAGATCTCCAGAAGCACCAAGAACTATGATCGAAAGACACCCGGTTTCGGACATGTTCTCCGACTCTTTTGCAGATGAGTCACCCTTGAAACTGCTCCTCTTCTCAACCAACCACTTTCCTGATTCCATCTTGATCTTCTAAGCTTTATATGAAGCAAACAACACGGAATCAGCATTAATGCAAAGGAGGTCATCCAAACATCAGCATTATATTAAATTGCTTCATTGATTGGCCACGACAGAGAAAAATTCAGCTAGATTGGTTTTTGATAAACATTGGATTGAGAAGTAAATCAAGTTTTCATTTTTTCTGTTAAAATTCCTCGGTTTTATGGAAATAAAAAGGACAAAAAGTATAGCTTATAAAACAGTAGCATTAAAAACGTTTTTAAAAATGGAAAATCTGTGAATTCCCAGGAAAAAAAAAAAAACTTTACAGATCCAAACAAACTCAGAATTCAATTCCGGGAAATTAAGAAACCATCAACATAAACATCATGAAATGAAAAACCAAATGAGATCAAGTACCTACGAGATATAGCAGCAAGCGAGAACCCAAGTGAAGAAAATCGGTGTTGAATAAGATGAAGAAGAATTACTGAGAATTGAAGAAAAAGTTTTGTGTTTGTTTGGAAAGTTGAATTTTTATTTGGTATATAAACAGATAGGTCCTGATTCACCAACTTTTTGTTTTTTTGTTTGATTGATTTTCGCTTCTTCTTCAGCAGCCGGAGTTGACAAGAAGATTTTTTTTTTTTTTTTTTTTTTAATTACTATTTTTATTATTTATTTAATTATTTTTAGGTTTTATACTTGAATGCCCTTGTTTTATACGTAATTTCATTTTTGGCGCCAAATTAATGGGAGTTCTGATTCTGTCCCTCGATATGTATGTAAGCACAAAGTACAACCAATTAATGTACTTACCCAAAAAAAAAAAAAAAAAAAAACCTAATGTGTTTAACCAATTGTTAGCATTTCAACATATATTTGGGTCCTTTAAAAAAAAAACATATATTTTGGAGAACTGTTTTGTGGATATGGCAATCTGCAGATGTACCAACTAGATGGGACATGTGTACATTTAAATTATATTTTGTAATTAAATGAAAAGGCTAGAGTTTTCAATTTTCAATAACAACATTTTTGTAATAAATTGAAAATATAAGGATATGTGTCACGCATAGAGTGAGCGAGTGTATCACTCGTAAGTGATTCTAATTGTTTTATACATTTTAATATTACATATCCCTTTTATCCATTTGCTCCTCCGAGATATGCTTATCAAATGATGCATATTTGTCTAATCAAATTATATCGTGTATGCATTATATGTGGGTGTGTAACGTAGAAATAGAAGATATATCTGTCTTATTAAAAACATTAATATTATTAATACATTATTTATAAATAATGCTTCAATGAATGAAATGATAAAATTCAATTTATAAAAAAAAAAAAAAAAAAAAAAACACTTTAAGAAAAATTGGAATTGGTTTGTTATTAAGTTTGAGAATTTGATTCAATTTTTGGTTTTATGCATTTATACAAGTGGAAAATGAAATTAGGCTTTCCATGAATTAATAAATATAACCATTAAAACTAATATTTGTACATTATTACACCAATTTTTATTTTATTTTTTGATATAGCAAATGTGGTATAGCAAATCAAATATAGGATATTGTCTAAATGAACGCCCTTTATCATCAAACCACACCAGGCAATGGTCACCAAATATTGATTTTAGATTTTCCTTCTCAAGCATAATGTTATTATTTATCAAAAATAATAAGGTATGTGAGTTGTAACTACCGTAATAATCATTAAACGATGTGGTGAATGATATTTAAATTATAATTCATATACCATATCATTTGAGTATAAATTTAAGAATATAATTTTGACAATCTAGCATTATTTTACTTGTAATATAAGTTTAAATATTTACTAAATTAGTTCATTGATTTTATCAATTACATGTTGAGATAAGTGATGAAAATATTCATATCGTGAATCAAACATAAAATGCTAAAGATGAGGGATCCATTTCGAAATACGATAACATATAAAATACAGTCACGGTCAAAACTCAGGACCGACAAATTTTGGAATTGTAAAAAGTTTTTGCACTTTCTTAACTACTTCTCAGTCCGACAACATGAATACAATAAGTAAATAAATAAATAAACAATCTTTCTATTATCAATTCGAATTGATAAAAGTTATATCAGTTTCTTATATGTGGGTCACTAGATTTAAATATTTTGACTGACAAGTACATATAGCTAAGTTAAAGTATTTAAATCCATTGACCCACATGCAAAGAATTGATATAACTTTTGTCAGTTATCAGTTCGAACTGATAATAGAATTTCTGAATAAATATATATATATATTTCTATTATCAGTTCGAACTGATATAAAATATATCATGACGAAGAATGTAGACCATTAGATTTACATACTTTGACTTAAAATGTATACACTTGTCAATACTTTTCCATAATCTATGGTCAACATTCATCATCCTGATATATTTTATATCAGAACGAACTGACAGTAGAAAGACTGATGCATCTATATATATATATATATAAATTTATCTAGAACATTTTTAGTTCATATTCTAATAGACACCGATCTTCTTATGTTAATAGTCCGTACCCTTCTAGAATCAACATCTATGTGACAACTGTATATTGCTACTACTCACTGATTTTGGAGTTTTATGTTGATTTTTTCTTTTTATTTTTTCTTTTCAAAAACCAACCTGAATTATGTGACGGTAAATTGAATTTACCATATAAATAATGACAATACTTCTGTTACTCGTTACCATATAAATCAGTGACAGAAACACCGTAGGACGAGGGGGTCCATTGCCCCCCTAAGTTTTAAAAATTTATAAATTTACCTCTGTTTTAATTTTTATAACATTCTTAATTTTCATGTTTTAATCTTTAGTTTTCATGTTTTTGTGTTTTTATCCCTATTTCTTTTTTTATTTTTCTAGTTTTCTATAAACGAGACATCTAATATTTTTCCTTCAAATCACATTTTAAAAATATCTTTGATTTTATATATAGTATTTCTTTCGATGAAACTTAAATAAAAATGAAAATCGAATCATAACATATATGTTCTATATCAGCTAATATTATTTTCTCATTCAAATAATTTTATTTTCTTTTATGATCTTACTTATCTCATTCACCGTAATAGCATATATTATACTTTTGATGTGTTATTTATTTTTAAATAGGGAAATTATCATTCTCCCCCATGTAGTTTGCCGTATTCTCCAGTCTCTCCCCTCTAGTTTCAAAATTCTCCAATTTCCCCCCTTCTATGCCTATTTTTATATGGTGAGATTGGTTGTATTTGTGCATGAGAGGGGGGAAATTGGAGAATTTTGAAACTAGAGGGGGGAGACTGGAGAATACGACAAACTACAGGGGAGAGAATAATAATTTCCCTTTTAAATAATCAATGTGTCAACCGAACATATACATGTATGTTATACAATATGAGGTTGACATGGTGGTATATATGCCCCTCACACCACAAGTTTGTGGATTTTAGTATCTCCCCCTCCCCAAACCCCTGGATTATTATAATATTTAAAAAACATATACATAAATTTATGTTTAACTATTAAGATATTTTATCAAACAAACTTTTTAAATTTTTAAAAATTAAAATAGTTTTTGGATGTTAGAAAAATACTATGAGTACAATTTAATTTTTAATTAATTTTCTAACTCCTAGACATTATTATTAAATCATGAATAAAGGGCCAACAAGTTTTTCTATATTACGTTTAGAGTAATTTTAGACATTCCCACTCTATAAATCAACTTATATTCCAACTACTAATGTGTTAATTGATAAATGAATATGGTATTTTTTTAATTATTTTTTTCTTTAACATACCCTCTAAAATACATTATATAACTCATTATTTTACAACGCCCCTGTTAGAAACAATTTCTGGCTCCGTCCCTGATATAAATAGTGAAACGACGTAGACGTAGAAAATGGTATGATAATACTTGGTCAGCGGTTCAAATCCTACCAATGACAAAAGTTTTCAAAAAAATATCTGATCCCGAATTAATAGATATTGTAAAAAAAAAAAATGGTATGATAATGACAAGTCATTTTGTCGTATTGGATTTAAATTCATTTTTGAGTTACTCTTTTGGATTATGTAGCATTATTTTATATACTTGATGTAGATTTTATTATTATTTTTATTTAGAAGTGATTTAGATTTGTCTTAACGATTAAAATTGAAAAAGTTGGATCAGGTAATTAGTAAATTAGTTTACTTTACAATCTCTTCTGTGATTATATACTACGTATATCTAAAATTAGGTTTGGGATCAAATTTTCACATGCATTGTAATAAAATATATAAATAAACAGGTGATTGATTGAAAAAAAAAAAAAAAAAAAAAACCTGACAACGTTTTATCTGACAGTCTCCATGGTGTGGTAGGTGTCAGTGTGTCACCAATCAGGTGATGTTGAGATGTTAATCAGGAAGAGATAGTAGAATTTAAATATTTTTTTTATAATAATTTTAAGTTTCTTAAAATATTATATTCTATTAATCAAATAACAGTGCAAAACAAGTTAGGTGCATAGATATTATATTGAAAACTCCCCTAAATCTAATGTAGAAGAAAATAATTCTTAAACCGATAGAAAATAATATTCAAATCAATGCTATGATTTATTTTTATTGTCAAATTATTCACATGCACTATGCATGCTTTTATTATTTAGGGGTAGATTAGTGAATTACACTTTATTGGGTCAGTGGTGTTTGAATTCAATGGTAGACAAGATAATGTGGATTACTTTGTTTTGTTAATAAATAAATAAATATGGGTTGATGTGCAATTTCTGACATTGTATTTTATAATCTTTCTAGCAAAAGTTGTTTAGATTAAAGTAGCTATGATTGAGAGTAGTAGCTGAACTAATTTGTCAACATAAATGATAGTTAGAGCACAACTAATTGAACTCGATCATGCCTTCAAAAAAAAAAAAAAAAAAAATTGAACTCGATCTGTTCATGCTATTGTTATCAAAGTACAGTACTCTATTTACGTTGATCCAATATGATTAATATCCGAAAAAAATCTTTAGAGCATCCGGCTACTATAACTGTGATACAATGTATTTTTCTTTTCATATGTCACGTGACAACATTAGTCCATACGGTGCATTGAAATTTTATCTTAATACTCTGATTGATGATTTGATGGTTATAAAAGTAAAATGAAAAATAATTAAAAGTACTTATGATTAACAACCATAACTTATATACACCCCTGTTAAGCGTGGCTTGATGGTAAAAGACGTTCATTTAACTTTATCAATATCTCGTGTTGAAATCGTCACACAACAAACAAACGATGTATATTCGGTGTGTGTGTATATATAAAGAAAACTGACTTATATATAAGTGTGATCACAATATTTATCATGGTGTAACAACACTTGACCTACCAAACCCCAAAAGAGGAAAAAACCTCATGGGTGGGTAGGTTGAAGGAAACATGGACTAATTATTGTGTTATTGCTTCCAAATATCGTCATTCTTGTTAGTTTGAACATGAAAAAGTTGAAAATGGCATTCTCCAAATTCAAAGTAAACAAAAATGCTAGTCTGTATCTTTTTTTTTTTTTTAAATTACAACAACTGTCGGGACCCTACAAGAATTGGACTCTATTAGCACAGTCCGGACAACTACTCCCACAAGGGGGAAAGGGTACCCACACATGAGGTGGGACAAGGAATGAAATTGTATATATATATATATATATACACATGCCAGGCGTTGAACCATGGTGGTGGAGTCTCCCATTAGAGAGTCACACCACATTGGCAAGAGGTCATTGGCTAGTCTGTATCTCAAATTAAGTAAAAAGAAAAAAAAAATGCACTGTATTTAAAACGAGAATAGTTCAGGCCTCTTCACATGAAGTTTTTTTTTTTTTTTTTTTTTTTTTTTTTTGAAAAGGAACAAGATTATAGAAGAACACGGCATTCAGCCGAAATAAGCGAACCAACACAAGAAGGAAATTCCTCCAGCCAAAACATATCCTCAACAATAGAGAGACCGTTTTTAGCTAACACATGGGCTACTTGATTAGCCTTTCGAGGGACGAAATTAACAGACAAACAAGAAGCATGATTTAACAGCATATTGATCTCATCAATAATACCACCTATCTCAGAATCGATAGACTTACCAAAATTAATCCAATCAACCACTACTTTAGCATCAGAATCAATTCTACATGGGCTTAACCCGGAATCAAATGCCAAGTGGATACCACACAGTATAGCAACTGCTTCGGCAACTTGCGGAAAGAACACAGCAACAATCTTCTGCGAACTACAAGCCATAACTAACCCATCCGAGTTTCGTATTAGAATCTCATGTTTGTCTATATAATAAAAAAGTGTATAGTATAAGAGTTATTTATGTTTTGTGTTGTGCTTATACAATTATACCTGTCGGTTGATCTACACATATTTTGGTAGACCTTTGACTCGACGACAACTAGTGCTATATTTTTTTAAAAAGAAAAACAAACAATTTATAAGTTGTTATTTTTATTTAATTAACATGTGATATGTAAGTTATATCATTCGCCACGTATTAATTCAATACAAATAACTAAATAAGTGTTCAAGTATGAATACAAGTAAGTTTGATTCAATAATAATAATAATAAAAAAAGGTAAATACACTCACCTCCCCTAAAGTTTGATATAAATGCAGTTAGAGATTAAATATGCATTTATCTGCTCTGAGCCTCTGACCTCCACTATCTTTAAATTTGTACTAATAAAAAGATCAAATTACCCTTACTTATTAAAATTAAAAAATAACGATAATCATTTTCTAATAAAAAATTAAATTAAATTAAATTAATTAAAGAGAATTCTTTAAATTAAAATAATAATTTCAAAATGAAAAAGATAAAAACCTATTTTTAAAATTTTAAATTATCTTTGTTTTTATTTTATTTATTTTTACTGTTTTTAAAGAGAATTAAAAAAAAAAATTTAAATTATCTTCATTTTTAAATTAAAATTTTTGTTTGAAGGTTTTAAAATATAAACTTTAAAAACTGTAAAAAAATAAAATTAAAAAAAAAAAGTATTTTTATGAGCTACTAAATTATTTTGGGTACGGATATTGACACCCATAAATATGATAATCACACCCATATTTATAAGTAAACCCATGTCTAAAATTTAAAATTAAAACACTACTATAAACACCCATATTAATGCCACTAGTACCCTTATTTAAATGAATGTTTCATTTTAAAATAATTTATTTATAAACTCTTTTAAGTTATTAAGACACCCAATTTCACAAATGATAAATTCTTAAGTTACTAATTTACTATTGTTTTTGTTTAATCTTAAGCCTTATATTCTTGTTTGAATAAATATGCTTAGCGACTTCAAATAGAATTTTCTTGAACAATTTATTGAGCAACTTGATGTATTCCATCTACAATTCACATTGGAATTTGCCGTGATACGCATACTAATTTTCTACATGTACATGCAAGTAAGGAATTTGAAAGAAAAAAAATGCAAGTAAGAATAATCAATAAACAAATAGTGTACGCATTTAAGAGAGATTACATGGTTCTTCAATACCCATAATCAAAGCAGTCCAGTGAAAATAATTTAACAGAAACAACAAAAAAGGCGGAGTCAGGAAGAAGGCGGCCAAACCTGTAACAAACTCCACATGCATTGATAGAGTACATAAGAAAAATAAATAAATAAATAAATACGTATATATGATCATAGTTATTTGGAAATTCTTTTTTCATTATTTTGTTATATGATAATGAGAGATTTTAATACTTAATATAATTAGGGTTTAGTTTTTATTTTTATTTTTTATTATTAATAAAATGATATAGTTGAAGATATAGGTGTAATTAATGGGTGTACATAGTATTTACTTTATTTTTAATTAAATTTTTTTGTCCTTATTGGTAAATTTCTACTGAGATATTTTTGTAATTAAATTTTTTATTAAAATATGGGTGTGCTTATCATATTTTTGGGTGTCAATATCGGCACCAAATTATTTTTATTTTTATTAACTAGCCTTTATTGTAAAAAAGATAATTAAAATTTTAAAAATAGTTTTTTATTTTTCCATTTTAAAATTATTTTTTAATTATATTCCATTGAAAGGATTATCTACAATTAATTTAATTTAATTGTTTTTTATAAAATGATATTTTTTTTTAATTTATTAACTAAGGACAATTTGGTCTTTTGATTAGTTCAATTTTAAGAGCATGTGAGGTATAAGTAGATAAATGTATATTGCTCGCTCACTATATTTTTTTTAGTGGAAATTGCTAAAAATGACCAAATCTAATATGGAAATTTTGTTTGTAACCACAAACAAAAATTTAATTGTTAATAACTATGTTTTTATAAATTTACTTGAATACCCCTATATAAAAAAAATCCCAAATCAACTCTCCCTCTTTTTCTCTTTTTTTTTTTCTTTCTCTCTCCTCTGCTCTCTCTCTCTCTCTCTCCCTGATCTCTCTCTCGTCGGCGTGCTTAGAGGTGTCGCCGAGCGCCGACAAGCTTCTAAGCTTCTGGACAACAGCGGTTCGCGAAGGACAGCAGCATGTTGGCGCACAAACCTAGCCGACAGCGCCGTCGTGTGTCATGCCGTCGGAGCTTCCCCTTCGCTGGCGCACAGATCTGCAGAAAAAAGACAAAGAAAAAACCTAAAAAGAAAAAGAAAAAGAAAAAAACCTAATTTGGAGAAGAAGGTTAGGGAAGAAGGGAAATTGGGCATGATTTTGAGTTTTACATTTCATTTTAGTCATGATTTCAAGTTTCACATTTCATTTTAGTCATGATTTCAAGCATGAGGTTTTTTTTTTTTTTTTTAAAGAACTAATTTCAGGGGTACTATTGTAATTTATGGACATACACTGATTTTTTTTTTTTTTTTTTTTTAAAGTGGTTCTTAATAATTAAAGTTTCAAAAGTGGTTACTAACGAAAGTTTAATATTTCCAACAGTTACTTTTGGTTTTCTCTCTTATATTTATGTCAAACTTTAGGAGATGAGTGTAATTACCCCTAAAAAGAAGTCTGAATATAAGTTCACTATGGCCAAAGTTTCAAATAGAAGTTAGCTTTCTTTTTCTTGACCGGTCAAATAAAGGTATATATATATTAGGACGAAGAATGTGGATCACTAGATTTACATATTTTGACTTAAAATGTATGCACTTATCAAAACTTCTCCATAATCTATGGTTCACATTCTTCGTTCTGACATATTTATTGTCAGGACGAACTGACAATAGAAAAACTATATATATATATATTTTTTGCATGACACAGAGTTATAATAAGAATATAAGATTAATTTAGTGTAAGCATTACAAGTGAGTTGATTTTTTTTTTATTTTTTATGGAGAAGGTGGAGCATTAGTGTCTGGGGTCATCATCCTATCCGTGGGTCAACTTCCAGATGTGTTTGGTATTCAAACGGGATATGATCGAAAATTAAATAAGTTATAGTTGTTTGGTGTTTGTTATAATGATTAATATGATTGAAAATTAAATAAATTATAGTTGTTTGGTGTTTGTTTTAATGATTAATGAGTAGGATTTGAAATAATTTTATTCTCAAAAATAAAAGTATTTATACTTATTTTAGAGTGGAATGATATTTAAAATAAAAAATAAAAAAATAAAATTATTTTTTAAATATTGAAGGATTGTTTTAAGAAATTCAAAATATTTTAAAACAAATATAAAAATTGCTTTGTCTTAAATTTAAATTTCATTTTTTCTAAATTAATTTTTATCAAAACCCACACACATAATATGAAATTGGGATTGGACTGAATTTGATAAGATTATATATTTGATATGATGATTTGGAATTGGACTGGGTAGATGAAGAATCAACATCATGGGCCAATCCATCAATTTCCCTAAATTACAAAATTGAAATGAGTGGCGATATTTACAGCCCCTTTAAAATTGTATATGCACCTCAAATCAGTATTATTTTAAAACGGCAATATTATCCTTATTTTAAATGATTAATATAATTATATTTTGTACATCATATTAACACATGCAATAATTAATATTTTAACAAATATTGTATTAATTAAAAAATAAAAAAAATAGTAATTATTTTTTTTATGAAAAGAAATGACAGTGATTATTTAACTAACTATTATTATTGTTAAAAATTTTAAGAAGAGAAAACCATTGATTTAATTAAAAACCTAAACTAAAATAAAAAAGTTAAAGAAACAAAAAATGGAGGTTGTAGCCTCATGATTCCATCCCAAATACTGATAAAAGAAAAAAAATATGGAAACAAAATGCTGAAGCCAGCGGAAGGCCGCAAGGAATTGCTAAAGCTTCAACAATCTGAGGCGAGTGACCTACTTGGAAACTTGGACACAAACTGCTAAGACAAATGATGTATGATCTCGAATTGCAACACTCAACCGGTCAACCCAATTCTGATTATCAAGTAATCAGAATTGGTAATTATTATATAAAAAAAATGGAGGTTTTACATAAAAAAAAATGGACGTTTTTGATTACCAAGTAATCATTATATAAAAGAACAATGCATCTAGAATCCGTATTCCGCAGTAGATGTGCTCTTCCAATTTTTTATTTTCTTTTTTACATTTTAATTGATTAATTTATCATATTTTTCAATAGAAATTAAAAGAAAGGGTATATTTGGAAATATATGGGTGTGCTTACAAATTATAATATTTTAAAAAATTTCAATGGGATGTAAATACAAATAGGGGTGCACATACAGTTTTTGAGGGGTATAAATATCGTTACTCAATTGAAGTGGGTCAACACAACACTCTACAATCCCAATCAACTTTTTACTTGAAAGAAACCCAACTTAATAGTCAACCTCCCGATTTGATTTTGCTCCTAAATATATGGTTCTAGACACCTTCTAGCTTCTACAACAAACAAAAAACTTATGGGAGTTGATATTGACACCCATAAATATGATAAGCACACCCATATTTTAATAAAAAATTTAATTATAAAAATATCCTAATAGGAATTTACCAATAAGGACAAATTAGTTTAATTAAAAATAAACAAAATACTATTTACACCCGTTAATTACACTAATATCTTCAACTATATCACTTTATTAAAAAAAAAAAAAAAAAACCTTAATTCAACCTTAATTTTTTTATTTTTTTTTAATGTGCGTATAGAACGACTTTCTCTCTTATATTCTGCAATCTCATGAGTGCATGGTAACCCAGTATGGCACATACTCTTAATTGTTGTATATGTGTGAGTTGATCCCCCACAAATTGAAGTTTCTCCAAGTCAATTGGATGTAACGCCTTAAATTGCTCTTCGGAATGAATTGGCGATTGAATAACAGGACTCCTGACTTCTTCTATGTCAAATGGGACACCAAATGCGGGTAGTGGTGTAAGTATGTCAGAAAAAATGATAACCCCATCGGGACGAAAAGCTTCCCAAGGCTGCAAAGAAATTTTCACAATGAGATCAGTTGTCTCTGACCTCTCTCTCTGAAGGACGGGTGTGTTAATAACTTATGAGGGTTTATAGATAAATTGTATTAAAATGAAAACATTCATTTATATAAGGGTACTATTGGCATTAAGATGAATGTTTATAGTAATGTTTTAATTTTAAATTTTAGACATAGATGCACTTATAAATATTGGTGCGTTTATCATATTTATGGGTGTCAATATCCGTACTCAAAACTTATCTCCGTACAATTTTCACTAGTTAAATGATAGGAAAACGACATCCTGCTGGTTAGATCTTGGTCGAAAAACAAAAACGAAAAAAGAAAAATATAGGGCACGTTTCGTATCGTTTGTAAAATAGTGTTTTTAAAAACTATTGTTAAAAATGGAAATCATGTTTTAAAAATATTATTTTTAAAAACATGATGTGTTTGTTAATATTTTTTAAATGTAGTTTTCAAAAACAGAAAACGATGTAAATATGTTTTGTATTGTTTTTAAAATGAGTGAAATAGTTGTTTGGAGGGAAAAATTGTGGTTTATTTTATGCTTTGAAAACACGAGAAAACAATAAAAAGTTGTTTTTAACTTTTTAGTTGTAACTTTTAAAAATTTGTTTTTGTTTTTAACAACAAGTTTTATAAAACATTTATCCAAACACTCTAAAGTTGTTTTTTGTTTTTAAAAACAAAACCAAACATCACCATAGCAAAAGAAGAAACATTAGTAGTACTATAATGGATATTCACAGATCAATCACACACCGGTGTATTAGTATGATCAACTGAAACAACATTTAATGTAAAAGATGAGGCGCCTCATCATTAGACCCTTTTACAATTTCAGTTCTGGATGACATACTTCCATGCTATCCGCCTTTTTCTATTCTTCTACGAAACTGTAAGACTTTGAGGGCTTGATGTTGAAGCTTTTTACCTGCAGCAACCAATACGAAAATCAGAATCAGAGCATGGAGAGATGAAGGGGGGTATTTCTCTCTTTCTTTTTTTTTTCTTTTTTTTTTCTCGGGTGAGGTGGAATAACTCCAATCAAAATGGACCGAAAAGTGTAGCAAGGCATGAGGAACTTACTTGCACATTCAGTCGTATTACATTTTCAGCCACTTGGGTTTGGCAGGTTTCTTCCCGGCAGGTTTCGGCTCTTGAGCAACTGGGGGAGGATTCACAACTACAGGTTCTGGTGCAGATTGAACAGGCTCTGGCTGCTCATTCATTAATTCCAAACCCTTCAAAGACATGATATCTTCGTGAAGGAAGGGGCCGCAGTTTGCAGATGCAGTATCTTCACCTGAACCATAAGAAGAATCAATATGACATTTGTCATTTGTATCAGTATTGCATAAAGCAACACAATCCTAAATCAACGGACTGAAGGGGGCAGGTGACAGTAATTTTCGCACACAAAAATTCACAAAGATATGAATCTAATCGAGTAAAGTCCATTCCCAATAATAGAAATAGAAAATATTGCATGGAAATACACCAATCCTTTTCCTAACGAGGAAGAGTGAATGGGAGGAAAGGAAATGGCAGTAATCTTCATTCACAAAAGAATAGATCATCGCATATAGACATGACCATCATAAAACTTAAAAAAGAAAGAAACTTTTTCCTCACTAACCACAATTAGACCAACTCTAAATAGTTTAATGAAGTAACTTATGAGTACATACATAATAACTAATAGAACTTTATATATTAGTATATTACTACTGCAAAAATATCCGCAGCCTTGTTGTGTGGCTTGATAAAAGGGCGTGCTAATGAGGCTTTAAGGCTTCAAGTTCAAGTTTTGGGGAATAAATGTGGTTTATATAACTCAAGCATATATACTGATAGCCTGATAAAACACATATTAGCAACTAGAGGATAAGAATTCAATTTGGGCTGCATGTATTCTTTACCTTCCGAAGGATCAACAAATTTGTATCTGATCTCAAACAAAGAATGAAAAAGATTAAGTTCTCTGCCAAAACAAAAACATTGCTCCTCAATCAAAAGCTTGCTTATACTTTCAGTCACTACTTGCTTGTAAAATTTTAAAATTCAGTATCCTTCTGCTTGCTTCTCTACATGAATAGCTACTACTATGTTTAAAAAGAATCCGTAATAGGAAAATTAATTATTTGAATCTCAGAAAGAACCTAGGAAGAACTAAAAACTAACTCACCAAAACCAGATCTATCAAACGTGGTATGATTCTCATGGGATGCCTTGAACATAATTTCAATTAAACTTTTGGATCCATTATCCCAACAATTAAACTGAAACGCTTTCAGCATCGGGCAACAATCTCACATTTCAATAGAATAGTGCAATGAAATCGGATTCCAAATGAAAATTAACTTATAGATCATAAGGTTGTTATATATTACTGCAGGGGAAAAAGGGAACTCAATACGCATATAAGTTACTGGGCTTGGGAAATTCGCAGGGGAAATCCTGGAAACTAAACCATGAGATGTTCAGGAAAAGTTGGCTCACAGCTTTATTAGAGTAATGACCAAAAAGAATAGTGGAGCTGAACCGATGCATGTATTTGTGAATAAATTAAGTCACAACAACTATGAATTGAGAAAAGATCACACTACAAGTTCAACAGCAAGATTATAAGATAACAATCCACCATACTAATAATTAGATCTACACATCAAGTGCGAAATATTATAGTTTGAACAATGGAATTCAAAAGCATGCACTAACCTTTTGGAACATCATATGAAAAATACACAATTGCACCAGGAATAAAGCCAGCAGAGTAAAAGTCCTGTGACATGTCTTTTATTAGCTTCTTAGGAGGAGTAGTGTCTGCAAAACAACCAATTGTTAGGCTTTACTCCATCAGTTTCATAATTAACATCTCTTGCTACTTATAACAAAATTGTAAATGTCAAATTACATACATAAATGGAATGGTAGATCTGGCTGAGCAAGCACTTTACTGAGGAAATCAAATAAGCTCTGAAATGTTTCCGAAGAATGGAAGGTGACCTCTAATGTATGATTATCAGGAAAGCGGACCCTAATTACTGCCTGCATATCAAACTTAAAATAGAGGTTATATAGTTACCAACCTGACGTAGGATTTGTAATATATTATGCATGGATTATATGAGAGGCGATTATGTTTTGAGTGCTCACAAGTCACAACTCATAAAGTCATAAACAAATAAAAGATTCATAAAAATGGTTCAGTGAGCACCTTCGTAATTTTTGACCTGCGAGCTGCCTCTTCTGCGTCTCGAATTTTTCGTGTCTTCAAGAATTTATCTGTTCATAATTCCATTAGACATTGTAAGAAGCTTCAAACATTAAATGCACACTGGTATATGCATAGCAATACATATGTCTTAGTATATATCTCTAAAGACCTACACTAATTTTTACAAGTTATCTCAATTTTGATATATAGAAATCTCATACACAACATATATGCACAGAGACACACACGGAGAAGAGGTAGTATTAACAAACCCTCTTTTTGACACAAATTACAATTTTTAGATGCTTGGGTTAATGTCTTTCAACGACTGAGATTACAACACATGGAGAATAATAGTACATGTAAGATTTACTTATGGCCATTCAAATTGCAGTGATCAAAATTGGTCTTGAAATTTACAACTAAAAGCAAAACATCACATATCATTGGATATTTAAGATTACAAATATAATTGTTGACAGGAATTTATTAGTTTACCTTGACGCATGGCATGCCAATAGGATACAAACTCTACCTAACTGATTTTAGAACTTACAACTAAAAGCTATAATTGTGAAAAATGTAAGCTATAATAGTACTTGTAAGCTATTTCACAAATTCATCAACTATTTCTGAAAAAACCAAAATTACTGATAATATTATTTATTACAAATATTGCGCACTGAAAGGGCAGCCTTCTATTTTTCTCTGTCACAAGTACATTATATACTATGGCCTACAAGTCTACAACAAATTACCTTCCTTTTTTTTGGCCAAAATTCGGTAATAATCTTCTGCAGTGAACTCAAAAAAATCATCCGTCTCCTCTGGCCAAAAATAAAAAGAATCTTCATCAGGTTATCACAGAAAAGATGTTCATAGATGTTCTAAATACTAAGTATACTATGACGGGTAATATAAAAGTCAGCAAGTTTGGCAAGAGGGGTTTTATAAGTGAAGCAGTCCATACCAATGTTGGAGTTTACACTTGACGATGCGGAAGAAGAAGAAGTTTCAAAGACAAGGATGTCGCGTCCAAATTTTTCTTTTGCAGCAGCAAACTTGGCCTGTTATCACTCAGCTTAAAAAATCAAAATCATAGCACATAAACAAATAAACAAGCAACCAAGTAACACAAAAAAATAAAACAGTTAACAGTCTCAAGTGACAAGTGAAAATTACGTTATCAATTAACATCATTTAGAAGTGCAAAACAACTTGATCCAACAACAAAATGGTACATAGCGAATCAATGTGATTAAGATGAATCTTTTTTTAGAATTATTGAATTGATTTTGTATCCATATCATCATTGACTAAACATTCCGTTTGTACAGAATAACAGTAAAGAGGCACATCAAGTGATAAATATACTGTATAAATCTTCATATATTGTCAATAACTATATCTTGTTCTCTCTTGCCGATAACCAGTAAAAAAAATTATCTATTGAACCGCGATGATCTTTAACTGAACTCAACAAGTTCACTGAGACTCAATTGCCATCAATCTTGATAGCAAGTTGCTACGTATGAGAAGGTTGAAATCACAACAGCAGACATTGATTCCGTTAAATACTATCCACTTCTCAACACGAAATTGCTATCTTTATCTCCCAAGAACCAAACAAAATAATTCATCAACAAAATGGGACCAAACCCACATCAAGAACCAACCAGAAACCAACAAATTAAAGCAAACCCAGTTAATTTTAGACAAAACCAGATGCACCCACTATCGAAATCAATGAAATTATCTTCAATACACATAGAAGTGAAGAGATAAGTGAAAATTTGGGAAAGAAAGAAAGGGAAAAAAAAATACAACCTTAGCTGATTCAACTTCCATGGGGTCGATATTGGTGTGTCTCCTTCTCTTCAAAGGCACTGGCGATGAACCATCAACAAACATCAGCGAACAAAGCAAAGTATTGGGTACGTGTGTGTGTGTGCGTGTGTGCGCGAGCGAGAGAGAGAGAGAGAGTCTGGAATGTGAATCTTTTTATTACAGGGGATTGCTGAATTGAGTCACGCACTTCCACATGCTTTTCCACGTTGGGCCGCTCACTTGTATTGGGCCGTTTTGCGTTTGTGTAATTTCATTTTGGGCCTTGATTTGATACTCACTTACTCACTTACTCACTTACTCACTTCTATAGTAGCGGAATCCATATATACGGTCTTTCTATTGTCAGTTCGTCCTGACAATAAAAATATCAGGACGAAGAATGTGGACCACAGATTATGGAGAAGTTTTGACAAGTGCATACACTTTAAGTCAAAGTATGTAAATCTAGTGATCCACATTATTCGTCCTAATATATTTATTGTCAGGACGAACTGATAATATAAAATCTGCTCATATATATACTCTAAAAATATATAATTGAAATTGAATCAAGATTTAAACACTTCAATATCGGGTTTCAGCACATCCCCTCATAACTTAGACGGTGTGTATCTCTATTTCCATGTTAGTGGTGGGGATTCGAGTCCCATCATACGTATTTTATAAATTTTTATGAGAAGTTTTCTCGAACTACAAAAGTAGTGTTTGATCTCGGGAGATCACGAATAGACCCTTGACTTATTTGATGTTTTTATTTTTTATTTGAAATATCAGGCTTGAATATTACCATAATTTTATATATAATTTAAGAGAAATGATTTGTGCAACCGGGTCCGCGCAACCTTTGCGGCCCCGTAGTGTATTTTTGAAAAAAAAACATGTGGGTCCCACATATTAAATGCACAGACCCCACATGTTTTTTACAAAAATTACACTACGGGGCCGCAAAGGTTGCGCGACCCCGATTGCGCATAGAATCACTCATAATTTAATTCTGTAAAATGTAAAAATTTCAATAACAAACGGTGAGTATCACATCAAGGCCCACTCGGATGCACCCGGAAGATCTTTTCCACAGCACCTACATAACTGCATAAGTATATAACCCAGTTGGGCCGGATATTATTGAAATCATCCTTGGGTTTTGGGTAAAATTTATTCATCCGTGAGAGTTCAGATATCACTCGGTTCGGTCGGTAATTATAGCCGATATCCTGCGGTTACCCGTTACTGTCATGTCTCTGCGGTGGTACCTCCACGGCTCCACCATGTTAATCGATTTGGATAAACTCTGCGGCCTTTTTATATGGTTGGTTGTTGTGATCATGATTGAAGAAACGACTCCACCAAATATATACTCAATTGGGCATTATTTCACACAAAATCATTGCAGATTGGCGTTTTTAGTTTACCTTGTTATTTTTTTTTTCTTACTTTTTTTTTTTTTTTTTAAAGTATCTATCTATTCACCTATCTAAACCAGGTATTTCTTTAAAGTTTTTGCTATTGGTAGGATTTGAGCCGTTGATTTCGATGTCATTTACTCAAACCTCAAACTCGTCAATCGACCAGCTGAGTTACGCCCTTGTAGGCTTTTAATACAAAGTTTAATGGCTATGGCCGGCGTATGCATCACATTATAATACTATAATGTATACAATGACTATATAAAAGCACGAAAAATTACAAATTCTAAATTAATAATATAGCTACACACCCACCATTACCACTGGGCATGCCTTTACCTTCTCCAAAGTTATAGTTGATTAAGGGATGATTTGGCACTTAAGCTAAGCAAAACTACTATTTCAAGCATACACTTCACTTTAGAGCCTTGGATATAATACCTTCTTATATTTTGGGTTGTAGTCCTTGGAATATAATTCATGTTGTATTTGTTTAATGCGTACAGTTGATTAATCTAATCATTCTTATTTACTGGACATCTGGATAATATGTCAAATATTTTGAAGGTATTTTTTATTGGTATATTTTGTTTGTCGTCACTTTTGTTAATAGACCAATTAATTGTACTCAAATCTAGTAGTATGACCAATGGTCTCTTGCTAATGTGGTTGGACTCTCCCTAATGAGTCTCCACCACCACGGTTCAACGCTTTGGTGTGTATATATATATTTATATATTATTTGTCGGCAGTTATTGTAAATTCAAAAATAAAATAAAAAAATCTAGTACTATGATTTTGTATAGTAGCTATACAAAACCACTACCTATTGTCCATTAGTATGATTTTGTTAATAGACCAATTAATAGTACCCTCAAATGTTTTATATTTTGGACTGGCATACCAAACAACTTCACTACCTATTGTCCCATTTTTGGACGTCCTCCATCGAGTAGCGGTTCCGACATTCATAATGCTCTGGGCTTTTCATTCCTCACACTTATAACTTAAGTCTTAAGTGTCTTTTAATTTTTTTTTCTTCTTATAATATCTATTTATTCGAGACCATGTATTTTTCAAAAGCTTTTACCATTGGTAGGATTCAAGTTATTGATCTGGAAGTCATTTATCTAAACCCCAAATCCGTCCATCTATCAGCTGAGCTACGTCCCTTATTAGTAAGTCAAGTGTCTTTTAAGCTTTTGAATGCATACCTCGATGAATTTGCAATGATTTTTTTTTATCAGGACATTCATACAATTTCTATAGCACTACCTACGTATATAGTAGGTTAGAATATTACTAAAAAAAAAAAAAAAAAAAAAAAACTTGGAGTATTCAAGTAAAAATGTGAAAAACCTCTCCACAAACCATAAATGCCATCAAAAATAATATATAATTAGTTGAATGCTTAGGACCACGGAACTACACTTCAATCTTCCAAGTAATAAATCATCCGATCTGATAAGATGAGACTAATGATATGTCTCTCACAAGTCACACCTAAGTCACACCTACACCGTGAAATTGAATTATATTCCCTCACTAAAATCCCAATTTATTTGTAATCGTCCAAAAAATATAAAATATCTTCCGAGAGTAATAGGCCACTGTGAGATCTTTGCAACAGGTTTTTCTCATCGTGTACGTACGGTGTATACCCACCAAAACCACCAGATGACGCCACGTAAACATCTCAACAGCAGGCCGGCAATACTATCATCTGCGCACGTTAGCCTCCATTTCAAATCTCTTGATCCTGCCGAAACGTGAGCCCTTTGATTCCCCACTCGGGCCCACCATTTTTTTTATTTATTTTAAAAAACAACTCATGCATATTCGTTGTACGTTTCGCAATTTATAGAATTCACAGGGACTTGCATTTTCAAAAAAGACGAATTAAAAATTTAAATTAATAATAGAAAAACCAACCAGAACGAAATTGAAAGTAGAAGAGAGAGAAAGAAAGAGCAGAGAATGAAATCTCAGGAGAGATAGAGAGAGAGAGAGAGAGAGTGGTGGTGCTGGTGGTGGTGATGACGATGGACCGAGAAAAGGAGAGAGAGATAGAGCTAGAGAGTGCAATGTACACCAACTGCTTGTTGTTAGGTTTAGATCCGTCCGTTATCGGACTCGGAACATCCAACGGCATTCCTCGGGTCGGACACTTCCGTCACTCCAACCCTAAATTAGGCGAACAGCTTCTCTACTTCATCCTCTCATCTCTTCGCGGCCCTACGCAATCCGCCAAAGTAACTTCTCTCTCTCTTTCTGGTTTTCGTTTGCTTCAATTGCATCGCAAGTTTAGATATGGGATTTTGTTTTTGATTCTATTTCATGATGCTTGGATCCTCCAGGATTTCGATAAGGTGTGGCCGATTTTCGATTCAGCACAATCACGTGATTTTCGAAAGGTGATTTTTATTTTTATTTTAATAATTTTTTTTGCTCTTCATTGTTGTGTGATTTTTGGTTTTCAATTTTCGACAGAGTTAGTTATTATTGTTGTTTGTTTGAATATATTATTATAATTAGGTTGTGCAAGGGATAATCAGTGAGCTGGAATCTCAAGGAGCACTACCTAGAAGTAATTCAAGGGTTTCATCACTGGCTACTTGTTGTGGACCTAGGTTGGTTGCTTATATATTCTGCTTTTTATATTTTCTGTTTGTAGTTTTTGAGGTTTTTTAACTGAATTTTTGATTAGTCTCTGAGAGGACGGAGGAAAGTAATGTTAACGGCAATATAAAATTAGTGTTATCCATATATACTAAGGCAATATACACTGCGGTAGATATAAAATTTGAATGAATTGTTCAGTTTTGGGAAAAGTAATGATAAGAGACTGAACGTCCTTTTATTTGGGGAAGGATGGAAAGTTTTCCATTGAAGAGTTATAATAGTAATATGAAATAGTTTTCATTTGTGATGTAATGCTGTTGATGATATTGGAAGTTGGAACCATCAATTGTAATTACAATTTTACTGAAGCTGCCTTAACTTAAGTATTAAGATGCTACAATCTAAAGTTACAGGACACCCACATGCAGACTTGCAGTGAATCATGTCTCTTTTAATGAGCTTTCACATTGTCTAAAACAGTTCATATCTTTGATTTCGGATAAGTTGTGATTTTTTTGTTTTTTTTTTTGTTTTTTTGAGATGGTGATTGGGGATTTATTGAAGTGTTTGGAAGGTCACTAATATCATGGAACAAAGCATTAATAGTATTTGTCTTTTGGTTATTGAAACAAGTTTCCACATGATGACTGCAGATTTGTTGAACTTCTGTGGCAACTTTCTTTGCATGCTTTACGTGAGGTTCATAGACGTACATTTCCAGCTGATGTAGCTTCTATCCCGTTACCTGCTTCTCTGACGGATGTTGCATTTTCACATGCAGCTACCCTACTTCCAGTAACAAAGGTATTCCTGATGCTCATTATTTTTTACCATAAGATATAGGACTATGCAGTCACAGACATGGGATATTTTATAAGGTGACTCCAAAAATTACCGAAATACTAGACAATAGTCAGGTCATGTTACTATGGGTATGAAGTGGTTGATGCTGGAGAAGGGATTTGAATTTCTAAGTTACTTAGGGCGCGCGTTCAGTAACGTTTTTTTCTCTCGTTGTTTTATCCATTTTTAATTTGAAAACAAAAATTTAATTTCCATATTTTTAGAATTAAAAAATGCTTCTGGTAATAAATTAATATTATTTTTCTTTTTTAATGCTTCATAAAAGAATCAAACTTACGGGTTTGTGATATCTTCATAAATCCCTACAAATCTCCTTAGATTCACTTAGTTATTCATATATCTTCTTAAATCTATTTATATATACACATTTTCAAGAATATATTTTTCTCATAAAAAAAAACAGACATGGTGAGAGAAGGATGAAGAACCCTAATCTATACACATACATCTGCTTGCATGAAAAATTCAAAATAAAGAGGTTTATCTGTGCGAATGAAATCGAAAAAGAAAGAGATAACACAAAGAGAAAGAGATGAAGCAGGGAGGCTGGTTTAGAGAAAACACGGAAAATACCTAAAGCGTGTTTTTTGTTTTAATAATAGATGAATTCATTTTTGTTTCTGTTTTTAAGAACGAAGTTTTAAAAAGGCCCACAAACGCATTTCGTGGCTTTTATAAAACACTTGAAACAAAAACCAGGTTTCAAGAAGGTTAACAAACGGCCCCTTAGTTTTCCTTTTATAGAACACTCCAATTGGTATATATGTGCTTTAGTGTCATGTGAATATTTTCTCGAACTTAGGAAGATGACATGATTGTATAAAGGAGTTTTAGTGCAATTTTGCCCTGTTCATTAAAATAATTGTTCTAATACTTTGCACTCTTCAAGTTCTGGATGTCATTGCATATATCCACAGTGGCTGGCAAGTGTTTAAGGAAAGACTGAGACTGCATATTTGGTTTACATTGCCTTGTTAATGTGATCTATGTTTTCCTTCACCACCAGTTTTGCTGAGCTCGTCCCTGAGTAGAATTGACATTAGCCTTTTATCTTAAATAGGCAAGAATAGCACTCGAAAGACGGAGGTTTCTTAAAAATGCAGAGACAGCAGTGCAGAGACAGGCTATGTGGTCAAGTTTGGCTCATGAAATGACTGCAGAGTTTCGTGGTCTTTGTGCTGAAGAGGTAAAGGGGTAACTTATTGACATTCTTATAGGAACACTCAGTGCAGAATTAGTTTTACTTCTTTTTTATTAGACTTTATATTTTACATGCACTCTTTTTTGGAAACCTTCGATCTCAGGCTTATTTGCAACAAGAGCTGGAAAAACTTCATGACTTGAGGAACAAGGTGAAGTTGGAAGGGGAATTATGGGATGATCTTGTATCCACTTCAAGTCAGAATTCCCATTTAGTTTCAAAGGCTACTCGCTTGTGGGAGTCTATATTAGCTCGTAAAAGTAGGTACACAAGATTTTTAGTTATTTGAAAAATATTGAACTACTGTATTAAATGTCTTGCTTAATTTTGTTCTGAAATAATTGCTCACGTCTGGAGCCTAATATTGGCAATTTTAACATATTTCAAATTTTTTAAGTGAAGAAAAGGAAAATAGTTTTGTATACATTATACATTTATTACCTTTCTTCTTAATTGCTCATGAATAGCTTGCTCTTGTGATTCATTTGGCTGTATGGGTTATAACACTTGCATAGGTAGTTATTTATATTAGAAACAAACTGATGCTTTTCCACCCATGTTTTCATTTATGTATGCCTTTGCATGAAATTGTGCTTCTTTCTATCAGTTTTAAGCACTTTAATATTGTTTTTTTTTTTTGTTTTTTTTTTGTCTTGATGATTAAATTATAAACCAGCAATGTGGTTATGCTTCATATTATTTGGTGCTAATATTTGCTTCTTTCCCTTGTTTTTCATTTGCAAAATAGGATGTTTAGTAGTTGCTAAATTCTGCTTTTCTATGCCTCCTCTCTGTTAACTCTACTTAATAACCTTTATTGTTCTATGTGCAGATCAACATGAAGTTCTTGCTTCAGGCCCTATTGAGGATTTGATTGCTCATAGGGAGCATAGGTAATTTACCATCATAGATCATTTTGGGAGCTATATATGCTAATCACCAAATTTCCTTAAGTATAATATTCTTTTACCAGGTATCGCATCTCTGGCTCATCTTTGCTTGCAGCTATGGATCAGAGTTCTCAAGTTCCATATACAGATGTTTTATCTGTCCAGCCAGGTGATTTGGCTTCAACACATTTGGACGAAAAAGAATCAAGTGATGGATCATCATATTCACAAATTAATGATGAAACCCTTTCTCGAGTGGATGATAGAAGTGGAAGAGTCCACCAGACTGTTGATGTAGCCGAAATTATTAGGCGTTGGACACACGCATTACAGCGTATACATAAGCAATCACTTCAATTGGTATTCTTTTTTCCCTTTTCTTTCTAGTTACGGTTGTTTACTACAAAATGTGATATTAACTACATCAATACTTGCCAAAGCTTAATCTCTATATGGCATTTAGTAATCAATTTAGTGCTTGCTTTCAAGTCGAAGTTACCTAGTGAGTTAGTGTCACCCAGGTTTGGAATGTCCACCTTTCAGAACTTGCAAATGCATCCATCATGTATCATCATCACCTCATTGGTCAGAGGTCCCTCTACAAAAAGATCTTGTTTTCTTTTTAAATATAGATTATTATCTTGTAAAATGTGGTGTGATTGAAAAGATATTTGTGCAATGGTGAGCTAAAGCATAAAGTTAAGGTGGAAGTGGAAGAGTTTGATAGTGGTAAATTTGAGTTATTGTAGGATTCCAATTGCACCAGGTAGTGATTTTTGAAGAAAACTAATATATCCTATAAAATTTTAAATTCTTTGCTTGATTGAAATAAATTTAAGTTCAGAAGGGTTAGTTTCACTTTCCTTTCTTACCCTTTGGCTTAAATGCACCCAACCCCATTTGCTATGATACTCGTCAAAGAACTCCCCTGCTCTAAATACACTATTTGACACTAATTTAACCATTTAAAATGTTCATAATAAAGAAATTGAATGGTCATCTATTCATTTTTAAGTCGAGTTGTTTACAAAGCAAAGTCATTTATACTTGAAAACTTCCATCTGTACTACATATAATAACATCTAAACAGTATGTTGTTTATAATTATGTAGGTAAGTCCACATATATTGTACCGATATTATGGAATAAGGATATCTCAAATGGTGCAGTGCTTTGCATTTTCTTTTATAGGCGAAAGCTAATGATGGAGAAGGTCCAGATATTTTGCGAAGTTCACAAGATAGCGGTACAAGTGGCCATTCCGAGTCTTTAGCATCAACTCTAGCTGAACATCAACAACACTTGGCTAGCTTTCAGGTAATGAAATAATTTTTGTATATCTGGTGTGGAGTTTACATATAGACTGATTTACTCCCACTTCAGGATTAACACTCATTAACCATCAGATATTTAAACTTATTTGTCCATTTGATGTTGAATTTTTGTTGTGAACATCTTGGGCAGTTTTCTGGGACATAATTTTTAACTTATTCTCTTCTGGTTGGTGTTTGATATAGTGCGTATTTTGTCTGAACTTCAGCTTTTATGCTCATGGAGCAGTGGTGTCTCATAATGATTAATGATTCCTGACGTTTGGGATGAAGGTCTAAGGAACCTGACATTCATATGTTGGTTGAATGCACTTTGGAACCTTTTAAAGCCGGGTCACTGTATTTATGTATTAATGATTTAATGGGGGCTGCTATGTTTGGAACAGTAAACTCTGAGCTTTGTGCATATTATTGGAACACTTTTACTGAATTATTAATATGTGCTACTTTTGTGTTAAATATGAATTCTTGTTTATGTAAGACGAGGCATGTCCTGGCGTGTTGAAAATTGGATTTATTTTGAGGGGCAGATATGGCCATCTACTGGTTGATGGTTCAAAGAAAGGGGACTGTGTTAGGAAACATCTAGTATAATTTTTTGTCAAATTCTGATAAGTTGAATCTTGAAAGCTGGCTCAGCATCTAGTTTATGAGGTAGGGTATATGCTTGTGACGTACTTAGAGAAGATTTAGAAGTTATTGTTCTAGTTGAACCGGGACCCATCAACACAAAAACTGATGAAGACATAATATCCATCTTCTTAACTGTTGTTATGGTTCTAGTTAGATTGTATCCAGGATGCTTAGTTTCTTTTAGCATCTGTACTCGAGTAAGATGTTTGTGGTTATATAGTTGTAACAGATGTCATATTGAAGAATCTGACACTTAAATACTTTTCATGTACAGGTGCTCATCAACCAATTGAAGGAAGTTGCCCCAGCAATACAGAACTCAATATCAGATTGTACAGAGAAAGTGAATAGTATATCCTCCAACCTGCCTCCAATGGCCAACCATCGTGGTCGAGCCTCCTCACCTATACAATCTCAGAGCAGTGGGAGGACTCTGGTAATTGCTTGAGGAAGAATGTTATAGTTATTAGTGCATAGTGTTACATTCAGTATCTTCATTGAAACTTTGAATGCTCAAGTGGATGCTCATTTCTTTACTTCTTTGCTGGAATATACAGGAAAGTGGATCCGATGATGTTGCTGAGTTAACGTCGAAAATGTCTAGTGTTCAGGTTGACAAGGTTTCGGCTAGTCCCCCGACTTTGAAGCTCCCGCAGTTATTTAGCTTGACCCCAAATTCTTCTGGAAAAGGTGGAAACATGCAAAAGCGTCACACTGCAGCCTCTCAAACCAGCCAAATAGATAACATCTCTGAAAGAAACTCCCTGGACCAGCCTCTATCAAATAATCGCCTGGATAATCCAATCCAAGGTTTGCTCTATCCGCTCTGCTTTTATTTATCTCCTTTTTTATGTATAAGCTTATTGGCTAGCTTAATCTTATCACCAAATTAATAATAATAATATAGAAAGAAACAAAAGAACACTTAGTGGTTGCTGAATTGTTTATTAATTTGAAAAAAGAAAAACTTTGGCCTTTAGACATCATTATGTTGAGATTTTGATTTTTAATTGTTAAGAGTGTTTAATACCCGCAAACTTAAGCTTTTGAATTGAGTGCTTAATGACGTATCCGGGCCAATTTTACTGGGAGTTTCTGGGTTTGAACTGTGTTGTGTGATTATATTTGAACTTGTTATGTATTTGTGTTTGGACTTGAGCCACATGGCAAGCCTGTTGGTCTTACATGTGAGGTGGTGGTCTTTAAACTTTTAGGTCTAGTGGCCACTGACATTAGTTTATAATTTTTTGCAGACAGCGATACCTTTTGTGTTCAGAACTTAAAGAGATCTGTGAGAGAAGCAGCTCTATCAGTTCGATCTTGCAATTCAGAATCATCTCGAGATAGTCACTCCGATGAAAGCTCTGAACACTTCTTTGTACCTCTTTCAATGACTGGGTTTTCTCGCATGGGCCCAGAAAACAAAGCATCTCCAGTAAGGAGTAAGAGATTTGTATCTCAAGCAGACACTTCTATACTTGATAATCACATCCCAGACAGCAGTCTTGCGGGGAGAAAGTATGATGATGTACCTGACATTTTAAATGATTTGGATTCACTACATGATTATGACGGAGTAAATGGATTTCTCTCAGCCACTAGTTCCATTGGTGCGATTTCTGATACACACAAGTTATTTTTTGACATTGATGAAGCTCAGGATCAGGTCTTCTCACCTCCATTGCTAATGGAGACATCCTTGCTAGCAGATTCTTACGAAGATCTGCTTGGTATGTTGGTTTGACTGCGAACTCTTTTTGTTGTAGGCTTCCATGGGTTAATTTGTTTTCTGTATTGTTTCATTCTTTTCATTCAACTGTTTGCTATCGGTAGACTGTAGTGTGCATATAATGTAATCCTAAATTGTTGCCATCTCCTACCCCAAATATGCTTTCCCCAAAACTAAGTGAATATGTAGCATAGTTTTGTACAGCACTGCTGGATTTGCCTTTCCCTGGAAATTAGTTTTAGATGTTCTGTTCTTCGATGGTGGCTTTATCCAGTCTCTGTGATATGTTCACACAATTGGTAAAATAGTTTGGTTATGGTTTTAAGATTTCTGATGTAGAGGGTGGGACTTTCATTAAATGTTGTTCCCCAAGCTTCCGGCTTTATGTGTTTATAAGGCTGGTCTAAAAGGTATTTGTTGGAGTTCATAAAGTCTATAAACTTTTATTCAAATTTATTCTTCCCTTTCTCTCACCGTCCAACAAATGATTTGTGTTGCATATAATTATCCATCTGGATCTTATTCTGATGCTGATCAGAAGCGCAACATTACTGAGGCTGCTCACCACTGCATTTAGAATTATAATTTTGTTCCTAATTTAATTTTATTAACTTCTTATAAATGTTTGTTGAACGATTGCTTGGTTGTTTTGCAGCTCCACTATCAGAAACTGAAACTGCCTTGATGGAGCATTGAAATTGAGTCTAGGCAATGCTGCTCTCGTGTTCACGGGGAGATGATTGGGTCACTTTGATGATTTTGTTTTCATATCCTAGATGGGGCATTCTCCCCTCTCCTACTAATTTTTTTTTCCCAATGATATGGTGCTTGTATGTGTTCCTTCTTCGTGTTGTGTACCTTGTTGCTCTCTTGTTCAGCAGAAGTATATATTGTTGTTTCGGGGAAGAGAACTATGAAACCTCTTCGGCAGTTCTGTTGTACATTCTTGTAACATACCCGAAACACAAGATGATTATTTTATATGGCTTCTCAGATATCAATCATGGAGACCAAAATCCTTAACCCAACCAGATTATTTTGGTAATGCCAGATTATTTAAAGAAGCGAATTGCCTTGCCCGGTGAGTTCAAAATATATGGTAGATCCTGCTTGTGTGTTTTTCAGCCTGATGACCGATGCCCCATTTTCGAAATTGAATTTTGTTGGACAGATTTAATGTACTTGTAGATGTGTAGTACAGTTTAATAGTGTATTTTGCTGACAGATCAGGAATGAAAATTGCTCTGTGAATTGTTGGGTTTTTTTATTTTATTTTATTTTATTTTATTTATATTCTCTCATAGGCATGTTTTCTTTTCAATTGATTTAAACCATGTAGAAGATTTTTTTAATCACTGATCGCCCATCTGAATTTCAGCTCGCAAATTATAGATTTTTTATTTTTTATTATGATTTATAAATATCAGGTTGGGTTGGAACATGTGTGAATTAAGTTATAGAACATTGTGATTTGACACTACTTGGTGCTTCTCGGTATTGATATACCGATTCAATCCGAGATCTCATATGAGTTCTGTCCTTCTTCCATCATTAACACAGCTTTTGCTTGGAAGGATTACTGAATAGCTTCCATTGTGCTGTTTAAGTTATGATCAACAAGTTATTTACTGAATAGTATAGGGGGTATTTTTTGTTATAATATTTTTTTCGGGTTTTAGTGCAATTATGTATATAATCAGGGTAAATTAGTGCAATTTACCCTATTCGATATGATGATTTGGAATTGGATTGGCTACAAGAATCAACAGATAACATGGTCCAATCCACCCATTTCCCAAAAGTTACAAAATGGAATGATTTCCATAACACTATCCTCTCCTAAATCAGCAGTGGGCTGTGGGCATGATCCCTAAGCTTGTGTAACCAAAATACCAAATAAAAGCATCACCTATCATGAATGCCAAAATAAGTTTTAGAAAATAATATGTACTTAATTGTATATCCACCAGATCACCACCATTGTTCAGATAATTTGCTGCGAGACCAACACAGCATCAATGGACAACAGTCTACAGCAGTGGATTTGACAGGCATGATCCCAGTACCTTCTTTTTTGGATATGATGGATTGACATTTTCTTGCGGCTAGGCCCTAAAGAGTTGTCGACTGAGTTGTCGACTGTCTGTCACGATGTTGGTTGAGTGCTTTTGATGTAAATATGTAATCTTTTACAAACCACTTTATTTATTTATTTATTTATTTATTTATAGTCTTTGTATTGTCAATTCATCATGATAATAAATATATCAGAACGAAGAATGTGAACCATAGATTATAGAAAAGTTTTGATAAGTACATACATTTTGAGTCAAAGTATGTAAATCTAGTGGTCCATATTTTTCGTCCTGATATATTTATTGTCAGGACGAATTGATAATAGAAAATATGATTAACACTATTTATCTATTTATTTAGACTATGTATATTTTTTTAAAGCTTTTTGTAATTCGAACGAATATATATATATAATATTTTTTTACAAGACTTTTAATGAAACATATTAAAGAGAAAAAATATTTCTATAAATATTCTTGAGAGGTAATAACTTAATGTTAGTAAACCCTGTATCATTGTAATTAATAATTTATTCTCTTAATATCAAAAATTGCTGCTGACTTCGCAAAACTCAAAAATCGGATGCTGTCTTGTGAAGGTATTGGATAAAAATACGTGTCATTTCATCATTCAATAGTCACCCAAAATAGTAATCAATCGTGTCAGAATTCAAGGTTGTAATTATTGTTATATATATATATTATGAAAATATTTAGGTGCTGACCGGTCAGTACCCAAGGTATTGACCAATCCAATGGTTAGTTGTCACGTAACCTAAAGCAAGGAGAAAAATATAAAATATGAAAAAGTTTTAACCACGTGGCAACACCTCAATGGGTGGTCAGTATACTTGGGTACTGACCATTCAGTACCCAAGCATTTTCCTATTTTTTATTAGGCACAAATTAAAATTCAATGAATTCTATCTATGAGTAAATACACTTACCTCTCTTGAAGTTTGATATAAATACAGATAGAGAGCAAATATGTATTTATTTACTCAAACCTTCACTCTTTTTAAAATTGAACTAATAAAAATACTAAATTACCCTTAGTTATTAAATTTTAATAATGAAGATAATATTTTTATATAAAAAAATGAAATGAAATGAATCAAATATAATCATTTCAATGGAATATAAATTTTAAAAATAATTTTAAAATAAAACAATAAAAACTATTTTTAACATTTTAAATTATCTTTATAAATTATTTTTTTTACTATTTTTAAAGTGAATAAAAAATGTTTCTATGTTTTTTAAAATTATCTTCATTTTAAAATTAAATTGTTTTTTTTTTTACTAAACTTTAAATTATATGTACTAGCTTTTACTCTCTCTCTCTCTCTCTCTCTTATATAAAAAGATTATCTTTATTTTTAAATTTTAATAATTAAGGTAAATTTGATCATTTTATAAGTTTAATTTTTAAAGCATAGGAAGTTTGAGTAAATAAATGCATAGTTACTCGTATTTTTCGTATGGTTTCACTAATTCTCATTTTACACTAATTCTTAGTAATGAAAATTAGTAAAACCACACGAGAAATGTGTATGAGATCCCACACTTGAATGTTACTATATATAATAACTTTCAAGTGCAGGAATTTACATTTGAATTTCATACGGTTTTACTAATTTTCGTTAAAGTAAAAATTTTTACACACCCCACGAAAAATGAGTACGAGATTCTGCATTTGAAAGTTGCTATATATATATATATATATATACAGTCTTTCTATTATCGGTTCGAACTGACAAAAGTTATATCAGTTCCTTGTATGTGGGCCACTGGATTTAAATACTTTGACTGACAAGTGCATACAGCCAAGTCAAAGTACTTAAATCCAGTGGCCCACATGCAAGTAACTGATATAACTTTTGTCAGTTCGAACTGTATTTCTTTGTTTTAATTGAAGCAAAACGCGCGTCAGAGCAAGTGGGAGTTTTTATTCAATCGCAACAAAAAATTGTATGATTGTATTTAATATGTGAAATGAAACTACAAAAGTGGCGTAAGCATTTTTTTAATTATTATAAAAGAAAATATAAAATCATATAGTTGAACAAATCCCGCACACGCAGTTAAAAGGCGCGTTTGCACAGCATCCAATTGAAAGAAATATCGTGCAATCTCTATTTTAACCTTGTCCCTTCACTCAAAATGCCAGGTAATCGTATCAGGGTTATTTTGGTCAAATCGTGTTTGTCTCAATCTGAAGAAAATCTAAAAGTAAAAATTCCTGAGAAAGTTTAGAAAAGAAAAGAAACTCAGAAAAAGAAAAAAACAAAAAATGAAAAAAAAGCAAACCAAATGAACATCAACAGTGATTTCAGCTAACAAAAACTCAACATCCAGAGACAGAGATTTGATGTTTGCTTAATCCATCATTGTTTCAATTGAATCCCCTTCACTGTCTGTCTCTCTCTCTCTTTGTCTCTTTTTCTCTGAGACAGAAATGAGTAGCTGAACTATCTATGTAAGTGTAGATAATACTCATCATTTATTTTTATTTTTTTTCGCTTTCTCTAGAATAATTCATATCCTTTGAATCAATTTGTAGAATCTTGTAAACGTTAGTTAACAGTTTACTTTTGTTGATTATTATTACTATTTATTTGCTTTTTGTTTATCGATGTCTCTCATAGCTTACTTTTAATGGAGAATGTTATATGGGTTTTCTAGATCATACCCAGATCTTGTTATATTTTGATCTAGCTGAATAGTTTCTCAATCTTCGATAAACTGAAGACGAGAGTGTGTGATAGAGAGGTGAATATTCATGAAACCTTTCACTTTTTAGTCAAAGTTTCTAGAGTTTAATCATATTTAATAAATCTGGATAATTGTTGATTTTTTTTCTTTTTTTGAATTGTAAGCATCTGGGTTTCTCGAAATAAAGTCAAAAGTTTTTTTTTTTTTTTTTTTTTTTTTTTTTGGGTATAAAGAGAAAATGTATTTTGAAATGAGAATGGCCGACCAGGGACTTCTGTTTAGTTGATTGAATTGAAATTAACTGTTTTGTATAGTCTCTACTCTCTAGCATGAAAAAGTTTCTCCTGTTTTAGATTTTTAACTGTATGAAGTGGGTTTTGATGTTTCTGTTCAGATAAGCAAGGAATTTTTTTCTCCTAGGTTGGGTTGGAACATTTATGAATTAAGTGAAGATGGAGGTGGTTTTACCATAGCTAAGAACACTTGAGTCTGTTGTGGTGGATTCTGAATTGTGATTTGACACTACTTGGTGCTTCTTGGTTTTTCTAGTTAGACCGAGTTTTGCCCTTCTTCCATCCTTGATGCTGCTTTTGCTTGGAAGGATTACTGAATAGTATAGATTCTTAAGTTCATGAGAAATAGCTTTCATTGTGCTGTTTAAGTTATGATCAACAAGTTATTTAATAGGTTCCCAAAAAAACCTTCTAAATCATCTGAACATCGGGAGGCTGGGGGAACCACTACCTCCTCTTCACATGCTTCGACCAGTTCAAGAAACAATGATTTAAACAGCAATCGATATGGAAATCCAAGCACTGTGTCTCATCCTGGGGCTAATTCCATTGCTAATGTAGGAGTGAATCATGGGAGTAAGTTTTCCCAAGTCGTGAATTCAAAGCCGAATGGGAATCCATTGGCTTCTTCCTATGAAGCGTTGCCTAATTTTAAGGATGTTCCAAACTCTGAGAAGCAGAACTTGTTCATCAGGAAACTGAACATGTGTTGTGTTGTCTTTGACTTCACTGATCCGACAAAGAATCTTAAAGAAAAGGAGATCAAACGACAGACACTGGTAGAGCTTGTGGATTATATTTCATCCGCAAATGGAAAATTTCCAGAAATTGTCATGCAAGAAATGGGAAAGATGATCTCCATAAATTTATTTAGAACACTCACTTCTCCACCCCGTGAAAATAAAGCTTTAGAAGCCTTTGATTTGGAAGAGGAAGAACCGTCAATGGACCCTACATGGCCTCATTTGCAAGTTGTGTATGAGTTTCTTTTGAGGTTTGTTGCATCACCTGAGACAGATGCAAAATTGGCGAAGAGATATGTTGATCACTCTTTTGTTCTCAGGTTGTTAGATCTTTTTGATTCAGAGGACCCAAGGGAAAGGGAGTATTTGAAAACAGTTCTGCACCGAATCTATGGGAAATTCATGGTGCATCGTCCATTCATTAGGAAAGCAATTAACAACATCTTCTATCGTTTCATTTTTGAAACTGAAAAGCATAATGGGATTGCAGAACTTTTAGAAATTTTAGGAAGTATAATCAATGGTTTTGCTCTGCCCTTGAAAGAAGAGCACAAACTCTTTCTTGTTCGAGCATTGATTCCACTTCACAGACCAAAATGCGTAGCAATGTACCATCAGCAGCTATCTTACTGCATTACACAATTTGTGGAGAAAGATTGCAAGCTTGCTGACACTGTTATAAGGGGTTTGCTAAAATATTGGCCAATTACAAACAGTACAAAAGAGGTCATGTTCTTAGGTGAACTGGAGGAAGTTTTAGAAGCCACACAGCCTGCAGAGTTTCAGCGATGTATGGTACCCTTGTTCCGCCAAATTGCCCGTTGCTTAAGCAGTTCACATTTTCAGGTTGGTGTTCTTTAGTTTCACCATTTTTCGTCATGATTCTTTCTACTCTTTTCTTTATAGCAATTTCCAAGGAAAGATAGACCTTATGGTTTTAATTAAATCTCAAGTCCTGTGGCTTCGGTTATCTTTCTCCCTTCCCAATCCTGCATGATTGAGGTCCATTCTGCCTTTGGTCAGTTTGGCATTAAAATCATATACTGATGGAATATTTGAATTGTAAATTCAATATTAGCTGGGGTTTGGTCAAGAAAATAACAATTGCTGAATCCAAATATCAAAGAATTAGACATGAATAAAACAACATCATATCAATTAGTAAAGCAAGTTCCTTTTTTTCCTTCTTCAATCTACTGAAATGGTAGCTAATCATCAAGTAAAAAATATTGCCATTGTAATTTAGGGCCAATTTATAGTATGTAAAAATTGATGCTAATTGTTTTTTGGTATCTTTTATTTCAATCCTCGCTCAGACTAGTATTAGGCTGAACCGGGGTCTCTCAAATATAGTAAATACTGAAAATTGACATTAAATTTGAATGAGATAGATGTAATATGATAGCTTAAGAAAAGGGCTCATAAGCTTTTAAACTCTGGATCCCTTAAAACAGAAAATTAATTCAATTAAATCAGTATGGCAAATTTATTACATCTATTGGTGACAATGGTGGCAAACTGCTTAACATTTTATATTAAAAAAATGGTGATAAACAAAAAAGAGGAGGTGGCAAGCTGCAGGTAGCCATAAAATAATGAATGGACAAACCAGACTTTTCAGATTCTAATGACAAGTGTTACCAACAAAACTGAGACTGGTTATGATTGTGAGGACAAAGACAAAAGACCTAAAAAATATAAGCAGGTTAGTATTCTCAAGGTTGGTAAAAACAATGGTTAATAACTTCTTTCTAAACCCTATCAAAATAATAAAAAAAAAAAAAATTCTAGAATCAATTGCTATTCATTCAGTACAGAAATTGTGAAACAGCTTCAGATTATATACTTTTTATTTTTATTTTTTTAATGTATGTATGTGTGTGTGTGTGTAGGAAACGAAAACAAAATTCACATTATTTATCAACATTTGCCTGTCAAGTTTGGGTTGATCAGGGCATTTTGGTTAAATTTTATGATTTTGGCGAGAAATCAAATACAAAGATACACCTGCTTAATCTGTGAACTGTTGCCACAACTAATTTTTATTTTACTTTAGTTTGCAAAGAATTTGTTGACTCGGCTGTGCAAACTCTTTTATAGGAATTGTGTAAACTTTGATATCATATAGTCTGGATGCTGTTATTGCTAAAATGTGAATTTATCTGTTGTCATTTGGGTTCCAGAACTAAGTTTTCATCTTGATTTGGGTTATATTAGGTGTTTGTTGTTGGAATGTCTCCTTTCTGATTTTCTGCATGTGTAATCATTGGGGTGATTTGCTTTTAAAAGTATTGAATAACTGGTTTAGGAGTGTTCATAGTATAGACCGGTTGATATCTTTGTTAACAGAGTTAATAATAATAGATTGAAATTGTATGACGACTGGATCAGCTTGGATATAAACCATTGTAAGTTTGTATATGGATGAAATATGAAAAGGCATGATTATTTTCCTGTGCAATAATCGGAACCATTTACTGCTCATGCTTTATTTTTTATAGCAATACTGCAGAATTTTGATAATAATGTCTGCACTAGTGAAAAGTTTTTTAAATACCATAACCTCATAAAATTTCCATGATCAATGAAATGGCTTACTGCTATTCAAGGTTGGATGCACATAATGACCTTGAGTCCCAAGAGGATTCTAATGAATTCTGAGTTATACTGTTTTTTGTTTGCTAGTTTCTCTGCCATTTACTTCTATAGCTTTCTTGCATATTTAATTCCTAAAGTGTTTTGTGATCAGGTGGCTGAGAGAGCTTTGTTTTTATGGAATAATGATCACATTGAGAACCTAATCAAACAGAATCGCAAAGTTATACTGCCAATAATCTTTCCAGCCTTGGAAAAAAATGCAAGAGGGCACTGGAATCAGGCAGTACAGAGCTTGACACTTAATGTTCGTAAAATTTTCTCTGATAATGACCCAGAGCTCTTTGAGGAGTGCGTGCTCAAATTTCAGGAAGACGAAGCACGAGCGGAGGAGATGAAATTGAAACGTGAAGCCACATGGAAACGCTTGGAAGAAATTGCTGCAATGAAAGCTGCAAGTAATGAACCTGTGCTGATCTCCCCCAAAATAACCACACGCCGTCGATCTGGCTAGGTGGTTACAGATTCTGATGGTGATGGCTGCAGTTTTTGTTTTGCGAATGGTATGCAAACCATAGATGGAAATGGTGATTTCTGGAAGTGGAAGGTCAAGCGAGCTTTTACTTCCCATGCGTTTTGGTCACACGGGATCGTGGCGCCACAATGGGAGGTAAAAACTAGCCCCATTTTTGTCTTATACACGGTAGAATGTATATTGTGGATTCGATGGGCAAAACACTTGGGTGCTGCTAAACATGGATGTGATTGCTTAACAAACTCTTGAGATATTCTGAAGGGCCGCAAGAAAGTAAGAATTCCACATGATTCTGTTTTCATATTTTTTTTGAATTTGGATTACTGTAACTACACTCAAATGTCCAGTTATTTATATGTATCATTAAAACTCCATTGCCTCGGATGCTAGAACCTTTGCTTGATAGAAATTTGGTATGTAGATAAATCAAACAACCATCAAAACCAAATGGAGCTGGAAATGCCTTTTAAGTTGCTTCTACCTTTGATTAAATAGGCTTCTCTATCTTCTTCTATTATTTGTTATAGCTCGTTATTCGCCAGCCGTCTTACTAGACTCTAATTGTTGATTTGGATTACAATGCATTGGCGCATTGCCATCTACTGTGACCAGAAATCTAGTTTAATTTTGTCGATGTGTTACAAAAATAGGAGGGATCAACTTTGGCTTCAAAGCAAAAATGTTAGCATCTGTTCCACTTTTTTGTGTTTGTTGTTGTGAAGTCTATGGAATAACAACTCCTTTCTGATGCAAATGGTGACAAAAACATTTTTATTTTTATTGTCAAGATTGATGACTCTTGTCTCTTGGTGGTGTTTGATATCTACCATTTACCTGTTCCCATAGAGTCACTGCATTGGATTTGGTAGGTACATGACATCTGAGACTTGAAAAAAATATCATCTCTTTGCAAGAATTCATTAGAAAGCTATAAAATTATAATGAAATAAGCTGATGCAATGTCAAACTCATGAATAAGATACCAATATTTGTTGTAAAAAAGAATGGACCGATAATGGATTGGGTGAGCCAACTAGATTAGTGGCCCTCTAATGGCCCATTAAATTGTTTCCTAATGCAGGATGAGGAGAAGAAGAAACCTCAATAAATTTATAACCTAGTCTTGATTTATCAATTTTACCTTTTTAATTCAACACTTAATCACCCATTTCAAGACCTAAAAGTTCTGTAAGTGTGTGTTTGGTATGCCTTTTGAAAGGATCAAAAGCGCTTTTTTTAATGTTACAAGCTATTTTGAAGTTTTTTTTTTAATTGTTTGGTAAAACTCAAAATAACTTTTTTAATATATGAATCGTCTCAATTATCCTTTATAAATGTCATTTTACGTCTACTTTGAGAAACCTAAAATCTGGGCTTTTCTAAAAAGCTTTTTTTTTGAGTTTTTTTTTGAAACATATGGATTGTCTCAACTACCATTTATAAATTTTAGATATTCCATCATAACTTTTTCCTTGTAAATACATTGTTAACACCTTTTTTGTAATTCACTCAACCAAAAACTATTTCTAAAAGTACATTGTCAACACCTTTTTTGTTAGAAGCTCTCATAAGAAGCTTTACTACAAAAAGATCTACTTGAAAAGCCATACCAAACACACCCTAAGTATCTCAAGGGCACTTTAAAAAGTATATAAGAGCATCTCCAATGGTAATGTGGTTTACATTTGAAAAAATGGTGATATGTCAACATTGTCAAGCCAATTGCTTCATATGTGTCATGTAATTAAACTTGATAGACATCCAAATAAAAAAGATGTCTCCAATGCTTCACTTGTAAAATATATGTTTTTAATGACGTGTCAATTTATTATTGGTCTCCTTAATTATACTTTAGAATTGTTGAATAAAATAAGGTTAAAGACAATAGTGGTTGCTGACTGGGCCAACAAGACGGCCGTCTGAAATCAGAGAGTCATGTTAACAGCCTCTAAAAAACAAAAAGTTGCCACCTCATCTTGAAGTTGTACTAGAGATGTTACATTGGAGATGAATTTTTTAACAAAATAGATGTCAATCCTAAGTGGCATCAAATTTTTTTACAACCCACATTAGTATTGAAGATGCTCTAACATGTTACAATATTTACGGCAAATATAAGAGAAGAAGGAACATTCTTGATGTTGTTAGCTTAGACAAGTGACCATTTTTATTTTTTTATTTTTTTATTTTTTTTAATTAGGTGATTCTATTGTCTTTTAGAGAAGTAAGGAATAAAATCTGTGAGTATTTACTTTACATTATTATTGCAAAATTTCTTTGCTAGGCTTTTGGTGTTTTCAATTTCTTAGATAAGTATATCATGCTAATATTAACAGAAAATCTGTGGTTTATAATTTTATAGAACAAAGGGATTAAACTGGTTTATGCTGTACTTTGTGTTCCTTAATCTTTTTTTTTTTTAATTTGTATTGATGTACATAGATTTTACGTTCTACTTGAGTGTTGTATCAATCATAAACGTGTGATTACAGTGTCTAGTTCACAAGTTTAATGTGAACAATGATGCTTTCTCAACATTTCTTCTCTTTTACACTTCCATTTCATAATAATTCTGTCCTCTCGGCTCTTTTAATTTAGATGTATACATCTCTCTTTCCATGTTAGTAGAATGGTTTAAGTACCATATGTTAATAGTTTTCTTTTCTAGTTGTAAAAGAAAGATATTTCCTTATTGTGAAAGTAGATATTCGTTCTAAACACGTAATGCTTGATCTCGATAAATCCGATTGTAACACATAATAATAATAATAATAATAATAATAATAATAATAATAGATAATAATGATAATTGAGATGAGATGAGATGAGGTTGGTTTTGTGATAAACTACTTATATCGCTAGGTTACAGGTTTGAGTCATCTCATTAAAAAATAAAGAGTAATGCTAAACATCCCATCTACAATCTCACTATTTCCATCTCAACACATGTGGTAGCTGATGTGTGTATACACATTAATTTTAATTTATCTCACTTACCCATGTATCCACACAATAATTAATGTGTATCCACTCATCAAGTGACATATCAACTGTCATATGTGTTGAGATGGAAATGATGTGATATATAGCATTACTCAAAAATAAAACCCTGTAATATTGTAATAATTCAAAAGAAAAATTAATAATAATAACTGAGTGAGAAGATAGATTAGATTTAGAATGATTTAACATGAGAAAATGACAAAATAACCCAAAAAGCAACAATCAATCTTTTCCGACCCGCAATGTTCAAAGCATCTAGGCCTTCAATTATTTTCAGTAACATTTCATTTCCCAACCAAATCTAAGTAGTCCCCTCTCACTGCTTGTACCTCTACACCCCAAAAGTCACAAATGTACAACCCGTCCATGCACAATTCACGTCATAATTAATTATAGAGAGGGAACAGGTTATCGACTAAAATTTACTAAAAATAAAAAACATTTATTATAAATATATATATTTATTGCATCGATTAAAATAATAGATGTAATTAATATTTTTTTTTAAGGTACTTTTTAGTTGTTAACATGTGCTGTGCTCGTAGGGCATATGTTAACATTACCTTTAAAAATAAATTATAAAACACACAGCCTTAACCTTTTATAGTATCGTACACAAATAAAATTGCCAAAAATATGAAAAAACATTAAAACAAAAAAAACAAAAAATTGCATGTATTGTTGTATGCTCATCATCCACCTCAGCTTCTCTCTCTGTCATTTTTGGTCGCCATTGAAACACCATCACCATTTAGATTCAAGCAATCTCCAGATCACTGAAAACCCTAATCCCATGTGACGTGATCCGTTTTTCAGACAAGAACCCTCCTCGGAACCCGTAACTGCAGTCATGGATTTCTAAATAAAACACAACAACAACAACAACAACAACACGAACACAACTCCAGTCACCACGTATCGTATTATTTGTCGACAGAAGAGAAAATCTGGAAAAAATTTGAAACAAGAGAGAAATGCCGAGCGTAGCTGTCAAGCTATATAGTGTTTTCTTCAAGTTCCTCTTGAAGCACCGATTACAAAACCGGATCCAGACACCGCTAGACGAATCTAACCCGTTTGGCGTCACCTCCCGACCCGAAGAATCCGTGGCCGCACCTAACCCTTCATTCGCCGACGGCGTTGCTACAAAGGACATACACATCGACTCCTTCACGTCTCTCTCGATCCGTATATTTCTACCCGAATCCGCACTCAACCCGCCCGAACCCAAACCCATCGACTCCAAGCCCAGACCGCGTTCCAACTCCAAGAATGTCGATCCTGAGCAAACCGAAAAGCTTAGCTTTCGGCGAAACAGCTACGGGTCGTTCAATGTGGGGGCTGATACGAAGAGAGAAGAGTCCAGGAGGAGCAGTTATGGCAGTGACATGGACGCATTGAATTTGAGATCCGACGTGTACAGAGGATACGCACCGGTGGATTCGAACCGGAGGAAATTGCCGGTGATATTGCAGTTCCACGGCGGTGGGTGGGTGAGTGGGAGCAACGATTCCGTCGCCAATGATTATTTCTGTCGGCGGATCTCGAGATTGTGCGATGTCATTGTTGTGGCGGTTGGGTATAGGTTGGCACCCGAGAATCGGTACCCGGCGGCATTTGATGATGGACTCAAGGTGTTGAATTGGTTGGGGAAGCAAGCCAATTTGGCCGAGTGTAGTAAGAGCATGGGCAGTGGCCGCGGTGGAGGCGGCGGTGGTGTTAGTGTGGAGTCTAAGAAGGGTGATGGTAACCGGCATATTGTGGACGCGTTCGGTGCATCTATGGTGGAGCCTTGGCTGGCTGCTCACGGAGATCCTTCAAGGTCACAACCCTGTTTGCCTTTCTGTTTTGATTTCGATTTCAAGATTTAGTTTTGTTCATATATGCAATGGCATTGATATATATGTTAGCTAATTGCTTACATGTTTTGCTCTTATTGTTATTGCTTTAATTTTCTAGAAATTCCTAGAAGCTGTTGAAGAAAGTAATATGTTTTGGCAACAAGGATATATTTAAAACAAAAACACTGATATATTTTGAAGCTAGTGTGCTAGAAGAAGGTACTATGTAGTAGGTGGTATAAGAAAGATAGATTGTGATCTATGATTTTTTGCAGACATGGAAGGAGTGTGACAGAGAGATCTATGATCTATGATTTGTAGAGATGGGGAACTTTATGACAGAGAGACTTTGCTACAGTTGTGCTTTGTGCATGTAAGGAATTTTAGCAGTACTATGAGAACTATGAGTTTATAGGAACCGGATAAGTTGCTTTTCTGTAAGCTAGGCAGCCGGAATGGGGAAGTGGTCAGGGTGGTTATTTAAGTGTAGTTTGTCTATTTAATTAGTTGAATCTGAAACTCTGAACTCTGAACACCGAGTATTGGAAATTTCGGGTTGTATTTGAATTGGAAATTAGTATTGTTTTGCTTAGGGTTTTCCATTTGCAGGTGGAATTTGACTTATATTGTTAGAGCTAAGATTTTATAGCTGATAGCTGGTTTTACTGTTCTTAGTTTGATTTGTGAAAGTTAGGTGTGTGACATAAAGAATCCACTTGAAGTTTTCCCAATGTAGAGGCTGAAGCAGTGATGCTGAGGCATTTATTATTCATTTTCATTTTCTTTTGAAGAGGGCATGAGAAGAGGAAGAAGAAGAATAGCTGGGTTGTGTTTAACAAATGGTATTAATGAAAAACAAGAATGGTTGAAAAATCCCTTTTCGCACTTAAAATATATAACCCAATACGGTTTGGCACCTATTCTATTGTTATTAATAGACTGGAAAACATAAATCTCTACCTTCTATATTCTTTCATTTGCTTGTATGTATCATTGCAACAAATCTTCTTCTTCTTCTTCCATTTGGCTGTGGAGCTACTCGTTCATTTACTTGTATGCATCATTGCAACAAATTTATATTTTTAACTGAATGTTAATTATAGAGTTCCTTTCTTATTATTCCAAAAAAAAGAAATGATAAATACGATGGAGAAGATTTTATTTGGATCTCTCTATGATCTAGGGCACTGAAATGTACTTGAAAAAAATGGCAATGGAAGGCATGTTATATATAGAGTTCCTTTCTTATTATTCCAAAAATGATAATATACGATGGAGAAGATTTTATTTGGATCTCTCTATGATCTAGGGCACTAATATGTACTTGAAAAAAATGGCAATGGAAGGCCATTAGGAAGATCCTTTTCTTGAGAATGTAATAAATTTGATGAAATATTCCCCAATTAAGATATGCTTGTGTCTTTATTGTTTGCTTGAAAGAATATCATTAGTTTTAAATATTAACTTTGATATGTTCTCTATGGCCGAATTGAGTAAAATTTGATTTGTTCAACTTTATTTATTATATTCTATTATCTTAGATATAACTGTGGATGAACAAAGATGTTTGTACAAGCAAAAATCTTCAGTTCATGAGTACTTTTTGTTGTCCTGTCCTCTTGTATAATATCAACATATAATATATACTTGGATGAATGGCTACTTCTTTAAGAAACATGGAAAGGTCATGGGTGGAATCTACTAGGATTTAAATCTCATGACCTTAACTAGCGTAATCTTTGTATTATTGTTTAAATGTCATTATGATTGAATACTGAATAGAGTAGAATACATGCAATGATTTAACCAAAGGACAAATCTCTGACATTAAGTAATGAAAGAAGCCATGTGAAAGAATGAGGTGATCTTCAAAGGCTTTTCTATTTTGCTGTGTAATGTTTGATGGATTTAAGGTGCAAAACAGCTCAGAACATTTTCTCTATTCATTATACTCGTGGCATCGTTTGTTGGTCATCCATTTTTGTGGTTCTATATTTGTGTGACAGTATCTAAGCTGAGATCTATTCATAGTTTAATACAGTTGTCACCTTTCTAGTCCTTTTTAGGATAAAGGTGGAGCTGGCCAGATCTAACAAGTCTTTTCTGTTTACATTGACCTGAAAGTGGTTCTTAACTGTTTGTCCTGGAATTGACTTGATCACTAACAATGGTTCTATACTTCTATGTAGTTTCATGACATTGACAAGTCTCCTCTGTTTACATTGACCTGAAAGTGGTTTTTAACTGTTTGTCCGGGAATTGACTTGATCACTAATAATGGTTCTATGCAGTTTCTGTAGAATTTTTTTTGAATGTTTTCCACCACCAGCAGCATGGTAGGTTTAACTGTGAAATTTGAGTAAATACAAACCTGACCTGTTTGCAAACACTATGATTTGGATAGAGTTGCTAATCTATTAAGCAGTAAATGTTCATTTTAAACTGTTTGTCCAATTCTTTTGGTTATTGAATGTTATTACAATAGTTCCCTTTTTTTTTTGGGTCAGAGAATGTGCATCCGCTGAGTACTCTTAAAATAAATACATATGATACCTGCTTACCATATCTCTAACTTGTGATATTTGTAAAACAGATGTGTGCTACTTGGGGTGAGCTGTGGTGCAAACATCGCAGACTATGTGGCTCGAAAAGCTGTAGAGGCAGGTAGGCTTCTGGACCCTGTCAAGGTTGTGGCACAAGTCTTGATGTATCCATTCTTTATTGGAAGTGTGCCAACACATTCTGAGATAAAGTTGGCGAACTCCTACTTTTATGACAAGGCTATGTGCATGCTTGCATGGAAACTCTTTCTACCCGAGGAGGAGTTCAGCCTGGACCATCTGGTTGCTAACCCCCTTGTAGAGGGTAGGGGGCCACCTTTAAAGTTCATGCCCCCAACACTGACAGTGGTAGCGGAACATGATTGGATGAGAGATCGAGCCATTGCTTACTCAGAGGAGCTGCGAAAGGTAAATGTTGATGCACCTGTTCTTGAGTATAAAGATGCAGTTCATGAATTTGCAACACTTGACATGCTTCTAAAGACCCCTCAGGCCCATGCTTGTGCCGAGGACATTGCCATTTGGGTGAAAAAGTACATCTCATTGCGTGGTCATGAGTTCTCTTATTAAGTAGGAGATGGCAAAGTAAACCCAGAAAGAGTCGCAAAAGGCAAGCATACGTTAACTGACTTTATGTATTCTAAGTGTATGAGAGAGTGGGAGACTGATGGGGTTGCTGGCTTGCTGCCACTTCAAGAGGGATTGGGTCCTGTGATATGTTGCATTAGCTGTTTAGGGCTAATTTTAATATATGTGGCTGCTGGGTTGTCATTGGTTTTCATATATACCTCCTATTTTGTTCATTTTGTAAGATAGAGAAGGGAAAGGTGTCGAGAGTAGAGAATTAGTGCTTACTACATCCTGTTTGAGTATTGTATGCCACATTGGGCTGTTGTCAGTACCATTTTTTCCTGTGTATTAAAATGTACTATTTCTCATCAAAAAGAGCTTATTTTGAAAGAAACTCCAAAGAGCTTAGAATTTTAGCAATGCCGTGGAAATTGATAAAACCAAAGCAATAAAAGAGGTTGGTAGGCAGACAAACAATGCAACTCCAAATCAGTAGAATCATATTATGATAAGCTTTGTCAATAGTAATACCCATGAATTCTTAGTGCACCTAGTATTGATCTCTGTCTTTTCCTCACCAATTTTTATTATATCTCCTTGTACTCTTCCGGGCTGGAAGAGAATTGAGAGCGTCCATGACCTCTATAAATTCCCAATTTCGGTGAGACGTGGAATCCGCGGGGCATATGCAGTAAGTAAATAGAAGAAATGGAAGGGGCAGAGGTCTCTTTTTGGAGGAGAAAAACTTAGGTCTTATGTCTGAGTAGGGTCTCGTAAACCGAGCTAAAATGCCCGATGCCGTGGTGTGACCGTGTGAGTGAGCCCTCATCAAAATTTTCTTCTCATAATACTTGCTAACATGTGCATGGCCCCCAATATTGGAAGCATTTGAGGGAAGTGAGTTTATGTGGTTTCGAACCAAGCCAACCCCCGCACTTGGCTCTCTTTCATTTCATCGACCAACCGATCATCATTCATGCCATAACACCAGCTGCCTTTTGAGCACAAAATTAAGATAAGGGGATTCGAACTTGGAACTTTAACGGTTTGAACACAAAATTAAGATAAGGGGATTCGAACTTGGAACTTCAACGGTTCGACATGTGTTGAAGAGGTGCGATTATCGTCATACTATGACTGCTATGTTTGCCCACTAATAAAAATGCTTTTTTTTACTCTCAAACATCCTTTTGTTTGCCTAACATTCGAAATAAAAGAATATTGTGTGTCTCTCCTCGTTCCTTGTAATCTCTTCTTTAAAATTAAACTGAATCAGACAAATTAATTAATTAATTAATCAAATCCCCATCGTGATGCGTTTGTTGGATAATTAATCAATTAATTGAACAAAACAAACCCGAAAGTAAAAAAAACATGGAAAGACCCGCACCAGATCAATGAATGACCCGAAACCCTTTTTGGGTTAACGGGTCTGGTTGGTTTCTACTTTCTATATTAAGTGCCAATTAAAACAATATATGGGAGCTCACTGAATCTGATTCCGTAACGAATCTCACAAGCAAAAATCAGACGAGTTTCCAAATAAGGTGCGATTTTCCGTTTCTAGATGAATTTTATATTCAATGAACTTCTTTATTCTCTATTTTAGCTCAGCTTCAGCTCTCATTTTTACTTGTTTTTTATCTGGATACATTTATTGCACTGTCGTGAGTGATGTTACTACTTGCTACTTAAAAAAAAAATAGCAGATCTATGAAGATTTTCCATTAATTCGATGCTATGTTTGGTTTTCTCTTTATCATGCAGCTCGCTGTGTGTTTTTTTTATTTTTTTTATTTTTTTTATTTTTAAGCTTCTTTTATTGAAACGAACAAATCTATGATAAGCTTCTGATTTGATTTTGTTTTGGTAGTGTGATGTGTTTTGTCTTAGCTAAGTTGAAAACACAAGTGCTAGATTGTTGATTCCTCGATGAAAGGTTTGAAACCGAAACTTCGGATCGCCGTTACTGTGATTTTAGTACTGTGGATATGCTTTGCTACTATGTATAATTTGTTAAAGCCAGTATCAAATGGTTGTATCATGACGTACATGTATCCAACTTACATTCCGATTTCCTCAACGGAGAGTGTATCATCTGCAAAGTATGCATTGTATTTGTACCATGAAGGGTGGAGAAAGATTGATTTTAAAGATCACTTGAAGCAGCTTAATGGTGTACCAGTTCTTTTTATTCCTGGCAATGGAGGTAGCTACAAACAGGCAAGTCTTCCTTGTTTGGTTATTATTTTGTTCTTAGTTTAACTTTACTTTTTATTGTATTTGGTCAGCTTTTTTCTTGACTTCTTGGCTATGATTGGGTAAAAAGGTTAATAATGTACTTTAATTATGTTTTAGTTTTTGAAGAAATGCCTTTGTCTAGTAAGATGTTTCATATACTAATTAAGTTGGTTACTGACAGTAAAGATTTTTTCTTCCAATACGTAAGTGCAAGATTTGGGGGATAAATAAGCAGACTAGAAGCAAGAATTGAATTTTGTAGAGTGATGGCGTTAGTAACCATTAGACCTTATAAAAGCTTAAGCTAATAGGAAAGATCCCAATAGTAGTATTTTAGTTCTCTAACACACCCCCTCATGTGCAAGACCAACGGGCTTGCCACATGGCCCAAGCCCAAACACATATTCAAACTCATAACAAATTCAGAAATAAATACAAATTCAAGCACGTGTGGGGACTCGAACCCAGGACTCCTAGGTCTAACCAAGCTCTAATACCATGTTAGTAACCATCATACTTAAAAGCTTAAGCTAGTAGGAAAGGGCCCAATAGTAGAATTTAAGCACTCTAACAGATGGAAGGTTTATTGTCATTGCATTAAGAGTTTGAGCTTTTGCATAAACTGTTGAGGTTGCCATGTTTTGCATGTATGTATGTATATTGTGATCTGCTGGAGTCACTCCTACCACACCTAATTTGTTAGTAGAACTCTGTTGGAAAGATTTTTCAGGAGTATAGTTCTATTAATATTTTCTTGTTTCCTGCCAATATTTACAATATCATATTATGCTGTGAGAACTGAGAACCTTTCACTTCTGCATTGTGTTGCCCTCATAGATATTTTAATACCTTTGTACTCCTCTCAGGTGCGATCCTTGGCAGCAGAATGTGATAGGGCATATCAAGCAGGTCCTTATGAACATTCATTCTATCATGAAGCTTCTCTTTCTTCAGAGGAGGGTGGTGAAGATATGAATGAAGCTGGCTTTCAATTACCAAACCAGTATACTTCCAGGATAGACTGGTTTGCGGTGGATCTTGAAGGTGAACATTCTGCAATGGATGGTCAGATACTAGAAGAGCACACTGAATATGTTGTATATGCCATCCACAGGGTACCCCATAACTTTTATCACTGCCTTATTTTCTGCAGATAGGACACCTAAAATGATGATAATTTCAACTTAAATGCAATCAATGATGTTTAATTTAGAGAGGTTTAAGATAATGTGTGTTGAAAATGTTTTTAATATTATGCTTCAAGAAATTTCTCTTAGATAGATGGGGTTGAAACTTTGTTGCCAAAGTGGAAATCGTACTTCCAATTTTTGTAATTATAGTGGAAATTAGGTATGAGCCTCACAACAGTGAAGGTCTATATGAGTATATGACCTTTTCCTGTCTCAATTTGATGAATCCCTTTCCTACTATTTTGGATGGTGTTATGGGATTCTGTATGACTGTACCTTTATTGTTCTCTAAGGATATAATTCAAATAAACCATCTATCATTATGATTCTTTTTTTCTTTTTTATATATTATTTATTTTCTTTTATCATAGCCTTAAACTATTCTTAAGGTTATTTTTACTTCATTTTATCTTTGTAGCCCTTTCAATTTTGATCAGATCACACCTTATCACACGGGTATACTGCTTAAATTTCCCCTTAAATGGTGCTAACTCTAAGTTCTCTCAAATGCATTTGAGCTGGTATGATTTTTGCTTACCTAGTACTTTTGTTTTTGGATTTTAATTTTTGCAATTGGCTATTTATGGGCATGCGTGCAGATTCTGGATCAATACAAAGAATCTCGTGAAGCTCGGGAAAGAGAAGGTGCTGCAGCCTCCGGAAGCTTACCTAAAGGTGTGATATTGGTTGGTCACTCTATGGGTGGTTTTGTTGCTAGAGCTGCTACAATTCACCCACGTTTAAGGAAGTCAGCTGTTGAGACTGTTCTCACACTTTCAAGCCCACACCAGTGAGTTTTGTGGCTACTTTAATGTCTTTGGTTGTCAAATTTTATTCACTAAAGATTTTCCTTTTTTAACTTAATTACCTATTTTATCCAGATCACCTCCATTGGCATTGCAGCCGTCCTTGGGTTACTATTTTGCACAGGTAAATCATAAATGGAGAAAGGGATATGAGGTCCATACCACTCCAACAGGGCATCATGTGTCTGATCCAGTACTCTCCCACATTGTTGTTGTCTCAATCTCTGGTGGTTATAATGATTTTCAGGTATATTTGTGTTTTTGAGTTGCACTTTATAATATCTGGTGTATGTTGTGGCTGTTCTCAAGAATAACAAGTGGTTCATATGTTCACTGGTTCCTAAATAAAACTTTGTCCTATGTAAACTATGTGAAAATTAGTGTGACTATTGCATCTATGCATCTATGACTTTGGCATTCTGCCAAAAGTACAGGCAACCATAATTTCACCTGTAAATATTCTTTATTCATTTAGTATTTTCTTTTTGATAGTTTAGGCTTTTCTAGAAAACATGAGATATATAAGAAGGGGATTACTTTTTAATAATTATTTGAATATTTCTTATAGTACCAGAATCTTACAATTATTTTCAATGAGACTAAATTGTCCATGCACATTACAATGTTGTTGTGCCTTATCTACTCTATTAAGATTTATTTTCATTGGGTTTAATTCGACATGTTATGCTTGTGTTGTGTGACCTCTATCTTGATGGATGGGACTAAAATATGTAGGATATTGACTATTTCATCTATACAAACAGAAAGATGCACTGTGGGGTTTTTTTTTTTTGGGTAATATCAGTGGGAAGTAAAACAGTTAATAAGGAATTGGACTAATTCAAACTAGGACCCTGTGTAAATTGGAGAAATAATGAGATCTGATGCATAGTAATAAGATCAGGTTGTATGAGGTGTTCACATATAACATTAGGAAAACTTGATTAGTCGCTGTCAATACACTCTGAATATAGTCATTGCTGTCTTTCATATTAAGAATGTACTTAATTTTGGAAATTCTGTCCTTAGCATGGCTGGAGCTGACTCTTGGATGTTCGGATAGAGAAGTGGAAAGCTTGAGGGATTTTTGAAATACCGGTTTTGGATCTACTATCAGAATAGCCTTAATGTTATGAAACTCCTCAAAAAATCTAGCTTAGGTCTTTGCTTCACTTTTTCATCTTGTCACTATAGATGCTTTGCATATGCCAACTGTCCTGGACAATGCTTGTTAATCCACTGTTTTAATCAGATTCTGTATTTGAAGCTTTTTTTTTTTTTTTTTTTTTTGCATTAATCATTGAACGCTTACACAAAATTTTTGGACTGTGTAAACGTTAAATTATGTCTTTTTAATCTGTTTGATTGGGTATTTTGTTGTCTTGCCTTTATTTTCCAATAGAATGCTCGTAAATTGACTTGACTCTTTGCTCTTTTTTCTTTCTTTCTTTCTTTCTTTCTTTTTCTCTATCAGATTAATGTTTTACAAAATGTTTATCCTCTTCTTTATCTCCAGGTACGATCAAAGTTAGAATCCCTTGATGGTATTGTGCCTCCCACTCACGGCTTCATGATAAGTAGTACAGGCATGAAAAATGTGTGGCTGTCAATGGAACATCAAGCAATTTTATGGTGTAATCAACTTGTTGTGCAAGTGAGTGAAACTTTTTGTTTAGAATCTATATATACTTCTACCTAGAGGCTAGAATCTTGAATATGCATGTTCTATGTAGGTTTCGCATACTCTTCTTAGTTTGATAGATTCCAGAACAGGCCAGCCTTTTCTTGACTCTCAAAAAAGACTTGCAATATTTGCAATGATGCTTCGTAGTGGGGTGCCACAAAGTTTGAACTTGATGATGCAATCACAGTTACTTCACCAGTCTGCTCGTATTCCCATAAAAGATGTAAAAGATGCATCTGGTATTACCTTCATCCTCCATATCTTTGTTGCATTGGATAGTATTGTGAAAGTTCTATTTAAGTGTTGTAAAATTTCATTTACAATGAAATGTTTTTGTCTAATATGTAGATTTTCATGCTTGTAGGTTCTCAAGTGTATACTTTATCTAGTTGTCCCGGCAATGTTCATTGGAGTGATGGTGGACTTGAGAGGGATCTATATATTCAGACGACTACTGTCACTGTTTTGGCAATGGATGGGAGGAGGAGGTGGTTAGACATACAGAAATTGGTAAGATTAGGCCAAAGCGTCATTATTTTTTTTGTATCGTGAGTCCTTTGATACATGTCCAAACCGTAATACATTGGCTGATTGTGTGGCTTGCTTGTGTAGGGTTCAAATGGGAAAGGACACTTCATGTTTGTGACAAATCTTGCCCCATGTTCTGGGGTTAGACTCCACTTATGGCCTGACAAAAGGAACACAAATTTGGACATGCCAGCAAGTAGAAGGGTTATAGAGGTGACATCAAAGATGGTTCACATTCCATCACGACCAGCCCCAAGGCAGGTACTAGTTATTGTACTTGTGATTTTCTCTAATAAAAACATACCAACACACATGCTTATTTGTTCATGTCAACATTGGTTTTCGTCCTTTGTGACTTTTTAAGTCCGAAGAAAGTTTGCTGTGTCTTGTATAAATGAATATACAGTAGGTTAAAAATTAGTGAAAATTGTCAAAAACAGCCACTCTAATTATGGGAAATTCTTTTTTAACCACATGCATAACTTTATTTATTAATAGCCACTTTTTTGAGAAATTACTGGAAAGCCCTCATATAAAAAGGGTCCCCAAACACACTCTCTCTCTTTTCTCTTTTCTCTTTCTCTCTCTTCTGGTCTCTCTCTCCCTGAAGTCTCTCTCTCTCTCTCCCCGATCTCCCTCGCCGGCGTGCTTTGAGGGTCGCCAAGCCCCGGCGAAGGTGTCGCCGAGCGCCGGCGACCTTCTGGGCTTCGCGGCAGTGGCCACGTCCGGAGATGGGGGGCGCTGGTTCGTCGCTGGTTCGTGCGACTGCCAGGCGTGGGCGACAGGCGACGGGCCACGATCGTGCGCTGCTCCTCGTCGTCCGCTGCTGCTTCGCCGGCGACGAAATCGATCCCCCTTCGCCGGCGAGGTGATCTGCAAGAAAAGGGAAACAAAAAAAACAAAAACAAAAACAAAAAAAAAACCTAATGTTTGAGGAAGAAGAAGAGGAAGAAGAAGAAAGTGAAAATTTCAGTTTAGTCCAGATTTCAAGTTTGGACATTTCAATTTTAGGCATGATTTCAAGTTTTGACATTTCAATTTAGGCATGATTTCAAGTTTGGACATTTCAATTTACCCATGATTTCAAGTTTGTTTCGAGATTTAAAATAAAACTATTTTCAGGGGTACTCTGGTAATTTACGGACATATACTGAAAGTTTTTTAAAAAAGTGGTTATTAACAATTATAATTTCAAAAGTGGTTAAAAACAAAAGTATGATAATTTGGATGGCTATTTTTAGTTTTCTCTCTAAAAATTAAGAGGCTAAAGATCTTGCTGCAATCAGATTTTTTTTAAAATAAATTATTTTTGACAAATATGGTTGACTGAATATGCTATTGTTTATCAGCTTGAACCTGGCAGTGAAACCGAACAGGCGCCTCCATCTGCCATTTTTCATTTGAGTCCTGAGGATATGCGTGGTTTCAGATTCCTGACTGTTTCAGTTGCGCCTCGTCCGGTATTGGCCTTCATTTGCTTTCATGACTTTTCCCTATTTGAAAATCTGCATCATGATGATTTTATAATATTCATTTGGTATGTTTTGTACTTTCATTGGTGGATTCACCTTCATAAGCACAAATCAGGAACCTTTGCAATACCCATTAATAAATATTGATCCTTTTTTTCATTCTTCAACTGATAGTGAAGATCATTTTCTTTTATCCTGAAACTTGGGATTCAATGATGAGGGTGTGATGTTTATTGTCACTACAGAATACTTTTGTAATTTTTTTTTAATAAAAAGTGACCTGCTGATAATTTCATTTAATGGCACAAGGCCTTTTTCTTATTTGTATTCTGAGAATGTTCATGTCCATTATTCCTTGATAGTAGCGAGTCATGATTGTTATGAGGTGTTGGAGTACCTATTTTCACTTTACATCAAGAATGTCATTTGGTGTTTAACATCTTTGTTCTTATCTTGTTGGAATTTGTCTGTAATGTCATTACCAATTAATTAGTTGGTAAGCAAATAGGATATGTTAATTTTTATACCTAAATCTAGACTTGTTTGTTTTAGCTTTTTGTGGTTCTAGAATCTTTTGAATGGTATTGCTGCTCTCTTTATTGTAATTCTATCATGACTTCTTGTGAATTCTTGGTGCTCAGACCATGTCAGGCAGACCTCCACCAGCAGCTTCTATGGCAGTTGGACAATTTTTTAATCCAGAAGAAGGGGAAAGAGAATTTTCTCCACAATTGATGCTACTATCTACCTATTATCATAAGGTCATTATTTCCATGAGCCAGACTATATATATATAGTAGTTATCAGTTTATCACATGTGATAAACCGTGATCCCGTACGAAAAATTAGTGCGGGATACCTAACCTGATAATTCGTGTGTGTATATATATATATTCCAGATTTAAGTTCTGCAAACTTAAAGCTGTAGCTGGTTTAAATTAGTTTTCTGGTATCTGGCTTTTTATTAAATACATAAATTTCAATTTTGTACAGGAAATGTTTTTGAAGGAAGATCATCCCCTTGCTTTCAATCTTTCATTCGGTATTAGCTTAGGCCTTTTGCCAGTTACTTTGTCTTTGAGAACTGCAAGCTGTGGAATAAAAAATTCTGGGCTTCCTGATGAAGAGGCTGGACACATAGAAAACAGTAGTAAGGAATTTAATCTCTGTACACGCTCAGCCTTTTTCTTTTCTCATCCATGCAAATCTATGTATAATCTTTCAACTTTATGTGTGTTTTCTACTTTTCTGTGTCTGTGGCAGTATAAGGAATGTTGTTCACCTCATTGTAATATTTATTAGTGGCCATGCAATTGGTGAACTGCTCTGCCTGAAGTGTTAACATGTGAATTGCTAGAACATGCACTTTATTTGTCAACATGTTCTTAATGGGTATTCCTGAAAAAGAATAAAAACATGTTAACAAGTCAAAAGTGGGTAGTTTTGGAGCTCAAAGTTGGACACTTGTTTATAAAAATTGAATCATGCTCCATCTATTTTATATTGTGTATATAAGCTGTGGTTTTGTGATGCACATTTGCCGGTTAGTATTCACGTGGTTAGCAAAACTTATAGGTTGATATTTCTCTACTTTCTTAGCTGAAGTGAAGAGTTACTATTTTTCATTATGTACATCATGGCTTCCGGTTAGGATTCACTATATGTTATATCTTAATATTTATGACTTTGAAGTGGATTGCTGGTTCACCAACCTTGCATCACAATTTTGACAATCAATCAATTTATTTTTTTATTTATTTTTATTTTTTTATTCTTATTAATATAAAGCACTCCAGATTAATTGTTTTTTTTTTATCACCAGTCTTGTGGTTTTGTTACTTCTATCTTTTGTATTAATTTGATATTCTAGATTGTGCTGTCTTCCTCTTGTTGATTACTTTTTTCTTTTCATGTGTGTGTGTGTGTAGAGTTTGTTTTTTGCATGGACAGTTCGCACCATTTTTGGTCTGCACAGGTTGCCTGGCAAGGCATCCCGGTCATGCGACTTATTGTTCAATGTTCAGGTCATTCGACCCTTGTTCAGGTCACTTAGCTCGCATAAAAAATGGTGTTGACTGTCCACACTTGAAATAATCAATATACAGTATATATATATATATATATTAATTATGAATTCTTATAAAAATACAAAAATGCTTACTTTTTTAGTGACTGTTTTGTCTTTTAGTGTATACAATTTTGTATGTATGTATGTACTACATACGTATATTTTTTAAGGACTGCCTCTACAAATGTTCCTGTACAATTATTTATTTTTGACTTGTGAATTGCTTTATTATTGTGATTTTGTGTTTAAACATTCCTTCATTTTTCTACTGAGCCAGCTATCTTTCCACTTCAGGACTTTGCAAACTGCGTTGTTTCCCACCTGTAGCGCTTGCTTGGGATCCCACATCAGGTCTTCACCTATTTCCAAACTTATACAGTGAGACTATTGTTGTTGATTCCTCACCAGCACTTTGGAGTTACACACTGGGATCTGAGAAAACCACTGTTGTATTATTGGTATTAATTTTTGTGAAGTTTTGTAGTCTTGCATCACTATTTATTCTAAAAATTTACTTCTATCTACTAACATCGGCTTTCTTCATCCTTCCCCAGGTTGACCCACATTGTTCATATAAAACAAACATAGCTGTTTCCATCACTGCAGCTGCCACCAGATTTTTGCTTTTGTATAGTGCACAGGTGATAAAATTCATGAGTGTAAATATATAAGTGTTTGATGTTGGATATACACTTTCATCAAATTTGTTGCAGTTTTCTCTCTTTAGGTATAATATTAATATCAAATATGGTTTAGGGAATGTATCAATAGGAAAAACTCTTATGACATGTACCTTCTCAACTTTTCAAAAGAGTTTTTTAAGTAATGTCCTTTGTTGAAGCAATTAGTACGTAAAATGGATCTGGAAATGATGAAATAGTTATTCTGTTTTACTGGAGTAATTAGAAACCATTCAACCTTAAATTGGAAATATTCCTTTTAGTCCATGTTTTGTCAAGCACAGTTTACTGCGTAGATGCAAAGAGAGTCAGCATACCATATACAAAACAGAGATTAAATTAGAAAGAGAGCAGAAGGGAGGCCAAGGAAATTTTCAATGCATGGATACATACTCGTTTTGCAATGAAACCATACATCCATCACATTATACATTCTATGATAAATAGATTTTGAGTGAAATGAAAAGGACAAGGATAGTATTTTGTTTTATCTGATACTACAGAAATCTCTCTTATTTCTTTATATGCATACAATTTGGCATAGTCTTCTATTTGTGATGTATAATTAACTCTTTCTTTTTGGTTTTTGGAATAAGAACATATAATGCTTGTTATAAGTTCCGTGTTCTCATGTTGATGGACTTCTCTCATGCAGATTGTTGGCTTATCCTTTGCTGTTGTATTTTTTGCTCTGATGCGGCAAGCACATGCATGGGATATTGATCTGCCTATGCCTTCAATGCTGTCAGCTGTGGAATCCAATTTACGAATGCCATTGCCATTTTTGCATTTAGCTGTTCTACCCATATTAATCTCCTTGTTCCTTTCCTTGCTAATATCTCAACCATTTCCTCCCGTGATGAGCTTCACTATTGTGTCAATCATAAACTATTTATTAGCAAATGGGTTGATAGTTATACTGATATTGGTTTCACATTCAATCTTCTATGTGTCTGCCACTATACATGTATTCATCAAGACAAGGTTGGTAGGCTTTCTTCACCTCTGATGTGTTTGTCATGACATCAATTGTTTTTCGTCTGATTCCGAATAAAGAGAAATGAATAAGTGTTAAAAATAAAATGAAAAATAAGTATTCCATGTATCATAAAATACTTTAGATAATTTTGATATGTTTTGGAGCTGTCTTTTGCTCAGCGATAGTGAAAATCTAAAATTTATTGTATTTTTCCTTGAGAAAGCTATTCAAGGATATTTCTTGTTTTAAATAGATTGGATTACTTGTGTGTTCTATATTGTATTTCACTTTATATAGTTTTTAGTTTGGCCTGAGATCTTATAGGTGGGAATAGAACATAAAACCTGCGTTGAAATTCCTTTTCTTTTTCTTCCTGAAATCTTTTTCTTTTTCTTTTCTGTTTTCTCTTATTCCATTTTGTTAGCTGTTCATCTGTATGGATGTTGAAGTACTGTGTATATGCTGAACACGTGTTGAAATATTTCAGGTCGCAAGTGTGGGAAGGAAATTCTTGTTTTGGATTTCTTCATTGGTTTTTTAATCTTTCCTCTTCATTAAAGGTAAACCCACATATTTGGAATTGCATGTTAGTGGCTTCTGATGCGTTAATATGAAAGTACTTATGTCAACTTGTTTTCGTTCTATTTGAGATTAAAATTGCGGCTGGTTTTATTTTTTTATGCTTAATATTCTAAGGGGAATGATGAGCTGCATGACAGTGGTAGTTGAAATCGACTCTTCTCACATTTTGGAACTAGACATTTAGCTGCCATAGCTTGTTTTGTAAGGCCCATAACGGGTCTATGGCCAGGCTAAACCCAGTGCAATTCTGTTCTCATGGCTAAACATGACACAACAAGACATTGTTTTTTTTGTTGTTGCTGATGTTACTTTACTTCGAAATTGTGTTAGGTCATGTTATGCCCTTTGTTTTCCATTTTATATGCCCTTTTATTTTATATAAATTGTGTTTAGATTTTTGTGTCGTATCATGTTAGTCTCGATTTGTACCATGCTAGGTTGACATTTTGAGCTTAGACCTGATGGCCTGGTGTGCCCTGATTGCACGCCAACACAGAGTCATTCTTGTATGCTTGCTTGTCAGGTTGTGCTTGTGTGCCGCTTGTCAGGTCATGTTGTGCCAGCTTGGCCTAGCTCACTTTAAACCTCTAGTGGGATCCTAGATGGGGAAATATAATGCCTATAAAGGCTGGTAGAAACAAAAGATGCATTTGATATAGAATTAAAATACAATTCCTTATTTTTGGGAACAAGGGATATTAATTTTTTTTTTTTTTTTTTAATTTTAATTTTCTTATATATTATAATATAAAAAAGGTGTTTAGCTAATAGCTTAAACTTTTAGGTTGAGTGGTTAATGACATGGTTAGTGACCTTGAGTTCAAATCCTAGGATCGCCATTTTGTTGATTAAGTATATAATTACACCACAGAGAAATGAGCATATGCATCAATCCACTTGACAAGCCCAAAAGTCCAGCCTTTACGTGAGAGGTGTATTAGAGCTTAAAAATTATTGTTGGGCTCTTACTAAATAGTTTAAGCTTTTGAGTTTAGTGATTACTGATTAGTGATTTGATCAAAGTTTAAATCTCAAGTTAAATATTGAAAACGATTAAAAGATCTTTTTGCTTGTCTTATTTTATTTTATTTTATCTTTTTAAATTGCACCTAAATAGAATTACTTACTTTTTTTTTTCTTTTTAAACTATAATTTATGCTATGGTAAGCCCTCTTTATTCTCTTATTCAAAATTTCTCTGTAACACAATCTCAATATATTACTTTTGTGTTGTAATGCACACACACAACATATATTATTTTAAACTTAAATCAATATATGTTGGTTATTATTTTATATATATATATATATATATATATATAAGTTGGTTATTCAATTTAATATGCATATTCATTTTTACTTTTAAAGTAGAAATATATTAAATTAAAGTAAAAATATATTAAATTAAAACTAGAAAAAAGTTAACCGCACACGCATCTTCATTTTTACTTTTAAAAGATCTTATATCAAACAAACTTTACAATTTTTTTAAAATAATTTCAAAACTATTTTCGGATAATATATCGGACGTGCTTTTAGACACTAAGTTTTTGGATTGTATCCTAATTGTTCAAATCAGTTTTTGAATCATGAATCAAACTCCCCATAGGTATTTAGTTGAATGCCTATTTATTGTTTAATATTACTTACCGTTGATTGGTGGTTAAGGCTCATTTATTTTCTTTAATTCCTTTTTCCATTTCTTCCCTACCTTTTGGTTGGAGATTGATGCTTTGACTGGTTCTGTTTGATCCTTTGCATTAAAAAAACAGGTGGTAAGAAGAGTCAACCCATTACTTGTTAGAGCACTGGCTGCAATTATCTTGGCATGTGTTGTTCATCCAGCTTTGGGCCTATTTGTACTCCCCTTATCTCATGCTATGTGCTGCCATAATTCACTGTGCAGGTATATTTTCTAGTTTTACTAAGTTGTTTTTGTTATTCTTGTCTGTGTGGTATGGAAGACTGGTTGAGTTGAAGGACTATGTTCATTGTGGATTTGATTGCGTTGTGGGCTAATTTCAGCTCACTATCTTTTGCATGTATTTGTGGTACAAAATTTTGTAAAGGTGCTTACTTTTTAAAGAAATTGTGAAGAAGAAATTGTTTATTATTCTTATTTACGTTCTGTACACAATAAGCAATATATACACCTAATGTCACCCACCAGAATAAGGAATTGATTCCTAATTTAATTAGGGAATCACTACAATCAAGGAGTTGACTCCTAACTTAATTAGAGAATCACTTTCCTATCTTAGATAGGAAACTTATAAATAGATGAGATCCCTCTAATTTAGGAAACATAATAAAATAAGCTATAAGCTAGGAATTGACATATTCCAACACCCCCCCTCAAGCTGGGCAGTAAATATTGATCATGCCAAGCTTGGAACATAAAACTTCAAATTGAGTTCTAGGTAAAGCCTTGGTGAAAATGTCTGCAATTTGAGAGTTGGTAGGAACATAATGCAACTTGATAACTTCCATTTCGATCTTCTCTTTGATGAAGTGTCTATCTATCTCCACATGCTTAGTCCGATCATGATGAACTGGATTCTTGGCTATACTGATAGTTGCTTGATTATCACATAACAACTCTATAGGTGTAGCATTAGGAACCCTTAATTCTTCTAACAGCCTTTTCAACCGTATCCCTTCGCAAATACCTTGGGCTAAGGCTCTGAATTCAGCTTCTGCACTACTGCGAGAGACTACCGATTGTTTCTTGCTGCGCCAAGTTACTAGGTTCCCCCACACAAATGAACAATAACCAGAAGTAGATCTCCTATCAAGAGCTGAACCAGCCCAATCTGCATCAGTGTAGATACTGACTTTCCTACACTCGCTCTTTTTGAAACAAATACCTTAACCAGGAGTCATCTTGAGGTACCTGAGTATTCTATGAACAGCTCCCATATGCTCCTCATTTGGATTATTCATAAACTGGCTCACGGTGCTGACAGCAAAGCCAATGTCAGGTCTGGTATGTGAGAGAGAAATGAGTTTCCCAACCAGCCTTTGATATCTCACTTTATCCATAGGAGGGCTCCCCTCCAGTAGCCCCAACTTTGTTGACGAATCCATAGGTGTTTCTACTGGCTTACAATCAGTCATTTTTGTCTCCTTAAGTAGATCTAAGAGATACTTGCGTTGATTAATATAAATACCCTTCTTGGATCTTGCTACTTCCATGCCTAGAAAATACTTTAGGTTACCAAGATCCTTGGTTTCAAACTGTTTGCCAAGAAACCCCTTCAATTTCTGAATTTCACCTTCACTATTACCCGTAATGATGATATCATCCACATACACTATGAGGACTGTGATAATACCATTTGTAGCATGATTTACGAACAATGTATGATCAGTTTGGCATTGATGATAGCCAAACTCTTTTACCTCGAACCAAGTTCTTGGCGACTGCTTTAATCCATACCGAGATTTCCTTAGTCTGCAAACTTTATTCCGAAACTCTTCTTCTAAACCAGGTGGACTGTCCATATAAACTTCTTCTAACAAATCACCATTCAAGAATGCGTTTTTCACATCCATTTGATGTAGTTGCCAATCTAGATTCACTGCCATGGACAAAAGAACTCTGATTGTATTCAACTTTGCCACTGGTGCAAATGTCTCTTCATAGTCTATCCCATATGATTGTGTGAAACCCTTGGCTACAAGTCTCGTCTTATAGCGTTCAACACTCCCATCTGCTCTATGTTTCACTACAAATACCCATTTGCATCCTACTGCCCTTTTTCCTTCAGGTAGCACTGTTACTTCCCATGTTTTGTTCTTTTGTAATGAGGTGAGTTCTTCTTGGACAGCCTTTCTCCACTCAGGTATAGCCAAAGCCTCCTGAATTGTTGCTGGAACAGAAACGTTAGACACATTCATAGCAAATAATTTGTAACTAGGTGACAACCCTTCATAAGACACATATTTGCTAAGAGGATACAGAGGTCTCTCCCTACACTTCCTTATAGGTCTTCTTTGAGTAATTGGCAAATCATTTTCAGCCTGAATATAATCACTGTCACTAACTGAACCATTGTCACTTATGTTTTTGTCCTCACCTGACTCAAGTAGTGGTTCATTTGAATTGGAAGGAGAAGTGTTTGAATGATGTTGGACGTCTGATCCTGGTGAGAAATCACGAACTTGTTGAATAACTTCTGGTTTAAACACAACTCTATCATGCTTCGGTTGCCTTGAATACACAACTGGTTTTTCTTGGGTAGGTGTTTTTTGTGGACCTTTATTAACAGGTGTTTGAGATGAACTGGGCAGCTGATGTGTTTCAAGAAAATCAATGTCGAAATCTGTGAGGACTTGACTAGGATAGTGTGTTTTAGCTGGACATGGACCGGAGACTGGTACACTATCATTAGAGATGGAAATAGGTGCATAGTCATCAAGAAACTGAAATTCACTCGACTCTTTCCCCCTTTGAATTGCAGTTTTACTAAAAAAAGACTGTGTTTCTAGAAAAGTGACATCAATTGAGGTAAACATTTTCCTAGAAATTGGGTGATAACACCTATAACCTTTCTGTTTTGGGGAATAACCAAGAAACAAACATTTAAAGGATCTAGGATCTAACTTACTACGATGAGGAGAATTATCATGTACAAATGCAGTACACCCGAAAACTCTAAGAGGAATATTTGATAATAGATGGTTATTAGGGTATGCAGTAAGTAGAACTTGAGTAGGTGTTTGAAAATTTAAGACTCTAGATGGTTGCCTATTGATTAAATGAACTACTGTAAGAACAGCATCCCCCCAAAACTGTTTAGGCACATGCATGGTGAATAATAAGGATCTAGCAACCTCTAAAAGATGCCTATTTTTTCTCTCAGATACACCATTCTGCTGTGGGGTGTAAACACATGAAGTTTGATGTATGATTCCCTCACTTAGACAGTAGTCTATTAAGGTTTTATTGACAAATTCTTTCCCATTATCAGTTCTTAAGACTTGCACCTTTGTTTGAAATTGATTTTTTATCATTGAGTTAAAATTTTTGAAAATAGTGGCAACTTCTGATTTTTCTTTCATGAGAAATACCCAAGTAACTCGAGTATGATCGTCAATGAATGAAATGAACCACTTAGCACCTGAAATACTAGGAATCCTAGATGGACCCCATACATCACTATGAATGAGAGCAAAAGGTTTGGAAACATGATAAATGCTAGGAGACAGTGAAGAACGTTTATGTTTGGACAACTCACAGATTTCACAAGAAAATTCTCTAGGACTTTTATTGATAAACAAATTAGGAAAAAGTTTTTCCAAGTACAAGAAGTTGGGGTGGCCTAACCTGTAGTGCCATAACATCACAGTACTCTCTTTATTTAAACTAGTCCTAGAATTATTTTGGGAGGCTAACTGCTTTGTAGAATGACATTGCACATTCAAGGAAGAGTCAGCATCTAGAATGTATAAACCAGATCGCAATTCAACAGTTCCAATCATCCTCTCCGAGATCAAGTCCTGGAAAACACAATGAGTAGGGTAGAATTTAGTGAGGCAATTTTTGTCATAGGTGAGTTTGGAAATAGATAATAAATTGCAGTCCAAATTAGGAACAAATAAAACTGACTTTAATGTTAAGGTTTTTGAGAGAATAACAGTCCCACAACCTGTCACTTTTGACAATTTTCCATCTGCTACCTTAACATTAAAGTTACCTTTACATGGCTCAAATGTATTGAACACTCTAGGATCTCCTGTCATGTGGTCAGTTGCCCCCGAGTCTATAATCCAAGAATCTTGTGCTTTATGTTTGACACTCAAAGCACTTGGAAATATACCTGATTGTACCATGGAACCGGTTCCAATAGGTGTTGATGAAGGGCGGCCAAATAACTTCTGCAGCTGATCAAGTTGTTCTTTACCGAAGAGAATTCCCTCACTGTCACCTGTATTACTTCCACTTGTAGCATATCCCTTCTTGACTTGACTGCAAGGCTTCCAATCTGTTGGTTTCCCATGGAGTTTCCAACAAGTTTCCTTGTAATGGCCTGGACGTCGATAGTGATCGCACCAAGGTCTGCCTTTTCTGGTTTCACCATCAGGAGGATTGTTTTGATTTCCTCTGGCTGCGAGAGCTGATACTTCTCCACTGGTAAGTACTGAATCAGATCTGAACATCACTTTCTTACGGCTTTCTTCTCTGCGTACTTCTGAAACTACTTCTCGGATAGACGGCAGTGGCTTAACACTAAGAATTCTGCCACGAACTTCATCTAAACTATCACTTAGTCCAATGAGGAATTTAAAGATCCGCATCTCTTCCATGAATGTTCTGAAAATAGCTCCATCGTCTGAACACTTCCAGTCTAACGAGTTGAGCATGTCCACCTGCTGCCAAAGGCGAGATAGTTTATTGAAATATTCTATCACCGTTAAATCCCCCTGCTTCACTTCATGTAGCACTCCTTCAATTCTAAACTTCTCAAAGATATTGTCTTTATTTGAGAAGGTTTCTTTAGCAGCCTTCCACATTTCATTGGCTGTTTCATATAACAGAAAGTTCTCTCCAACCTCTGGTGTCATTGAGTTTATAAGCCAAGACATGACTTTGCTATTTTCTGATTCCCAAAGCTTATAACCCTTGTCTTTCTTTTCTGGAATCTCCACATCTCCTGTGACAAACTCAGCTTTACCTTTCCCTTTGATGTAAAGCATAACAGATTGTGCCCAGGGCAAGTAATTGTGCCCATTCAATTTGTGGTTTGTGATGATTTGAGAATTTTGGGTTAGATCAACAGTACCACTACCAGAAGATGAGCCTTCAGAATTAACATTGGAAGCAATCCCGAATCTCGACATAGTTGAAGGGTAGTGAAAGAGGAATATGAGTTTTGCTGGTAAAAAACCGGAGAAGATATTGCAGGAAAAGCAATAGAGATTAGGACCAGAGGTAGCTCTGATACCATAAAGAAATTGTGAAGAAGAAATTGTTTATTATTCTTATTTACGTTCTGTACATAATAAGCAATATATACACCTAATGTCACCCACCAGAATAAGGAATTGGTTCCTAATTTAATTAGGGAATCACTACAATCAAGGAGTTGACTCCTAACTTAATTAGAGAATCACTTTCCTATCTTAGATAGGAAACTTATAAATAGATGAGATCCCTCTAATTTAGGAAACATAATAAAATAAGCTATAAGCTAGGAATTGACATATTCCAACACTTTTAATTGGAGCATAAGCATCAAAATGAAAAGCAACTAGATTGCATAATCACATGTGGAATATAATTATTCAATCATTTACCATATCTGTCCAACCAATTTTTCATACAGCCAGTGTATGATGATAATAATATAATATTACACCAAAAACTTTTAAGATCAAGTGTCATAATCTTCAGTTGATTAAGGTCATCCTAAGAGTTGATTCATGTTCTGTAACAGTTTTTTGACAGCTTCTTTCCGTAGTTTTGCATGGAGAAAGGAATTATTTGATTTTAACAGTGACGGGAAAGATGGGTCTAAGCAATTTTCATACACTAGGGATCAAAGAGTCGACCAGAATTCCCCATTGAAGGGGAACAGCTCTAATAGTCCAGATTCACCAAAAAGTTTTGGTGACACTCAACTAGAGATCTTCCATCACCGGCATGGCTTACTCATCCTGCATCTTCTTGCAGTTATCATGTTTCTTCCCTCACTAGTGGCTTGGTCGCAGGTATGGCTTATGAGAAATTATTCAGTGCTCCCATAGTACATTGTTCATAATTTGCTAACTTGTGGATTCCATACATTGGACTCGTACAGCCTACTTTTATGTGAAGAGTGCATGCTTTCACAACACTAACCTACTAAACATGCTTTATACATGTAATTCTAAAGTTCTTTGGACATCAAATGTATAATATGTGAGTTGAGCGAATATATGCTTCGGTTTGCCATCACACAGCATCTATGGAAATTGGTAAAATGTACATATATAAGAGTAGTATATATTTAATCAAAGCCTAGTATTTGAAGTGTAACTTATTTAGCGTATGGTCATGTACTTAAATAATGGATGTGATCTTACAAGCTGAGTGTTTGTGGTTGTGCAGAGAATATGGATTGGATACAGCTTTCCATGTTTCTTGGATTCAATGCTTTCCGTTGGTGTAATTCTTCATGGTATTGTCATTTCTAAGCCTGAATGTAATTCCTTGGTTTCCTGCCCAAGCATCCTGGGTCTCGAACTGAGTCTGAATTTCATCTATCTACTTGCTGGATACTTTTCGTTTCTTTCGGGACTGGCCTTGGCGCCATACTTTGTGTTTTATGCTATGGCTGCCATAGGGTTCCTTCTGTTTACTTTGAGAATCTTAAGGGGAAGAAATGGGGAGAAGGGCTTTGGCAGCAGAAAGCATTCACATAGACACTGAAAGAGAGTTTTTCTGGAATCTAATTACACGTATGGGAGTCCCCAGATGAAGTCGACCTTGTACAATTATGTGTAGACTGATTGGCGGTAGTGTGTCATCACAACATCAACATTTCACACGCTAGCGATACGTTCTGGTTTACAAGTGAAAGATGTAATTCTGAAAACAAAATGAGGGAAAGGAAATATAGTTTTTGTGTAATTTGTAATTAATTGGCTGAGCCATTTTTTTATAGCGGCCTTGCCTCTTTTTTGACTACGGAGGTTCATGAGCATCTTGTTTTAGAATAGGGATTTGTTGCAGAAGACAATAGCTTAGGTTTGGATTGTTTGATTATCAAATATCGAGCAATCTTCTATGTGTGTTATTTACTTTAGATTTAATCATGTTATATGTATGTACATTATGGATCATTGATCCTTTGTTTAGGAACTTGCAATTGGAGCTCAGTTTGCTTTGATTCAAAGACATTTTGGTTGCTTTTGCTAAATAAGTTATGTCTCTTGCTTGCCTGAGGTTGCATTCCAAGCTCAATTTTCGATGTTGAGACGCATAATTTAATACTTCCATTCAAATGCTAATATTCGACCGTCATATGCATGATTTAAGTTTTGGGTTTGTGATGTTAGAGAATAGAATTCTTCTACAAGTTTGTATATCTCTGATTACCTAAGCTTTTCCAAACAGGCACTAAAGGATGACTTTTCGGAAGTCGAATGGCTCATCTTTCTGAAATGATAGACTGAGAGAGAAATTAAAAAAAAAATGCAGAATATCAATAAATTCATTTTATTAGATTTAAAAATATATATATATATATATAGTTTACTACATTATGACAGAAAAGGACGTTAACGGTTGCCATTTTAAAAGTTTTTTATAAATCCATTTTCATTATCCTAAGAAATGGACGAGGACAACAAAGGAGGAGACACCGAGTCGGGACCGATTTACAACTGGGCCGAGTTGACTCACGAGTGCCTGATAAACATCCTCTCTCGACTCACCTTGGATGAGCGATGGACGGGCCCCATGTTCGTGTGCAGATCCTGGTTCTCTGCATGCAAGGACCCGATCCTCCACTCGGTGTTCGATCTCCAGACTCACTTCGACTCACTCGTCGAGTCGCCTCTCTGGTGGTCCACCGACTTCGAGGGAAGAGTCGACTCCATGCTCCGATCTGTAGCCGATTGGAGCCACGCGTGTCTCGCCGAAATCAAAACCAGACACTGCTCCGATCGCTCTCTCTGTTTCGCCACCGAAAGGTATTAAAAGTAAATTTTGCTATTTAAATCACAAGATTCATGAAAATTGCGTTCTAGATTTCAATTACTTTCCATAATAGTTGCCTGGAATTGCTATTTATTGTTTTTCGTTACCTGGAATTTGTAAGCAAGGAAGTAAATTATCTGTTTTGATGGATTTATGAATATTTTCAGAAATATAGCTGTATATTTTCAGAAATCGATCGGAAAATATCGATTATCCCTTGTTGGATTTTTCAGGTGCCCGAACGTTGAGGTTCTTTCGATTAGGAGTTGTCCGAATGTTACTGATGATTCGATGTGTAGGGTAGCTTTTCGGTGGTCCCAGCTAAGGGAGCTTGACATTAGTTATTGTTACGAGATATCTCATGAGTCTCTGTTGGTTATAGGGAGGAATTGCCCGAAACTTAAAGTCCTTAAGCGAAACCTTATGAACTGGTTAGATCCTTCCCAACACATAGGAATTGTCCCTAATGAGTATCTCAATGCTTGCCCTCAAGATGGTGACTCAGAAGCTGCCACGGTTGCTATATCCATGCCGAATCTTGAGCATCTTGAACTTCGGTTCTCCAAATTATCGGCCAAAGGCCTTGGTTCGATCTGTGAAGGGTGTTTGAATCTTGAGTGCTTGGATTTGTCAGGGTGTGCCAATTTGACTGGTCGAGATATTGCCAATTTGACATCCAATTTGAAGAATTTGAAGCAGTTTATAAAGCCGAATTTCTACATCCCCAGGTCACTCTTTCACATGGATAGGTATAGCCATTGGAGTTTGTACGATGAGCGATTCCAGACTGACGTTTTCCGTATTTGAATGGCCATGCTAGCCATGGTACAGCTTTCCGTATTTGTACTATGATGTTTGGTTTTGTATTTGCTTTGCTATATCAATTATCAAGAATCTTACTTTGTAATTTGCTTGTATGTGAATCTGATAATGTTTGCTTGATAGCTCTTCTGTGAAATATCTCGACTCTTACTTTGATCTTTGTTATTTGCTTGTATGTGTAAATTGTAATGTGTTGGTTCTGAATTCTGAAAATCAGTTTTTGGAATGTGTTAAAACCTTTCTTGATAAACAGATAAAGTTTGGAAAATGTAGTATAATTGATAACAGCTGGCATGAAAAGCCAAAGAAAGCTGCGTTTGGAAGAAGATACAAAATTCAGCTTTGCGTTTGGAAGAAGATACAAAATTCAGCTTCTCATTTTTTTCATTTGGGAGAAGCCAAAAATGATCAAAAAGCACTTCCATAGAATTTTACCAAACACTCGTGTCATTTTACTATAAATTATCAGATCCCACACGCACTTCAAACTTGCTGATCATTCTATTGTTACCTGGAGATGCAATTGGTTTAGGAATAAATTTGATAAACAAAGAAGAAAAACAAGAAAAAGAAACTTATGCTTGAAGTTATCATTAAGTGATAGATTAAATACAAATATGCAATAACAAATATTATTTTTTATTATTATTAGACAACCAGTGAATCAATCACAAAACAAGAAGAAATCTGAAATCATATACCACAAACACTAAAAAAAATGTGGACATTCTCAAATGTCACACACACACACACTCCAATATGCTCTCTAGTAGATGAAGGAGAGGCAGAATGGCAACATGAAGGCCAAGGAAGCAAACAATGTTGTTCTGAACAAGTGAGGAGGGAAGTCAGCTGCTGCATAAGAGCCATCGTTTCCGTCTCCGGTTCTGGTGGGGGAATCCGGAGAGATAGGCTGGGAGGAGGGTTGGTGGTTCTCATGTCCCTCATGAGCCATCCCAACTGCTGCCAACATAGCAAAGGCCACACAAATCAAGGCAAAGCAAAACAATGCTCTTCCAGTTGCCATGTCTTAGTTATGATCAGGATTGGTGGATGAGGAAGCCTAGACTCTTAACATTCTTGGCTTTATAGAGATATGAGAGACCAAACAATAATGATACAAGGGTTTGGTCATAGTTGGCATCCATGAAATTCACTAATTTCTTGATTGCAACACCAAGCTTTGAAAAAGTAAAACCCATGTATTTGATTGATAGACAATTATTCAAAGATATTTTATTTTGGGGTCAAATTATATATTAATGGGTGGCTAGAGATGCTTTACATTAAAACCAACCAGACATGTAAGACTATGTACAACTTGTTGTACTTCAACTTGTTGCACTTCAACTTGTTGCAGTACAACAACAGAATATAAAAACTCTCTTAACTGATCTAATGATGTTTCTGTCACCACTTAATTAGCTTGTTTTCCATTTCTCCATGTCTTAATTAGATTGGAATTGGTCCAACTCTGACTTCTTCAATTAAGTTGAACTTTCAAATTAAGCATGATTCATGAAGTACTACTGGTCTAAGCTTACACATATTCTTTTAAATTATCATTATTAATTCTTTATAAGTAGCTTCCAAATTAAAGCCAAACAAAATTTAAACCAGAGTAATCTCAAATCCGTTTATTCCATGCAACCAATAAATTTAACGTTTATTCCAATATGTCAAAAGTAAAAAAAAAAAAAAAAAAGTCAAATATCATAATGCTGAAATAAGGATATATGATGAAGTAATCAATAAAAGCTCAAGCTAAATTATTGCACCCCTGGAACCAACAGAAGCTTGAGAATCACACATAATCAAGAAGGCTTAAACAAGCAAATAACTTAGAATCAAGCAGATGGGTAGAGCAGTCAGCGGCAGCAGAATCTGGAATCCAGTGCTGGCTACAGGAGAGTTGGCTGGAGCAGGCGATATGTGCATGTGTGGAGATGGAGATGGAACAGTAGCATGTGAGTGAGAGTGCATGTGTGGTGATGGAGCTGCCTCAGGTGAGTGTGAGTGTGTTTCGGCTTCAGACATCTGCACCAATATCAGCATAATAGCAGCATACATCATGCAAACTGAAGCCCTTTTAATAAATTGCCTTCCGCTTCCCATTTTGTTGTTTCTTAAAGTATACAGACACAACAAGGCTTCTATACCAAGTTGATAGCTTTATAGGTGAGGGATTGACCAAAAAACATGTCATAACCTGGCCAGTTAAGTCCCCTTGGATTTCAGGATGTTGTTTATTCAATTAAATTAGCCAAAGACAAGTTTCATGTTAGTACCTTATTTGATCAACAGAGAACTGGGAAGAGGTCAGACTTGGAACGCGCTTAGTCATTGTCAAACGCCTCAGAATTCTGCAGGAAACAAAGAGACTAAATAAGCCTGCACTGGTAATTCCACTGAATTGATATATTATAATCTTCAAGCATTAAAAATGTTATTCTGCCTATGATTAGGTAAAGCTGAGGAGTTTATTAAAATATACATTACACAATAGCCAACCGGTGAAAAGGGATTCTTAATTGCAATAAAATTTTGATTGATTGTATGAGAGCGTTGAATCTGTGTAAACTATGCATCATAGGTTAGGTACAATGTGAACTAAAAACGTAATGGACGATAATGATCATTGCATAGATTTAGTTCAGACTATCTGGAGAACATGAGAGTAGAATCTGATACAGTAATCTATGATCAATGCTGCAACATGGTCCAACAAAAATAATTGAGTGAAATTGTGCTCGTTTGACCTTTTCTAATAATCAGATACTAACTGGATATATAAAAAGCCAGCTGATAAATTTAGTCCATTACCATCTGACATCTACAATTTAAAAGTATAATCTGATGAATTTTCTCCTAGATAGAACTTAAACTTCTCAGGCAGTTTGACTGGGCAGGATCATATATGTTGCCGAAATTGAACTTTAGCATAACGATAATGTGCTCATTTTCATGACTAAAAGTTTCTGCAACAATTTGACATCAAAGGCCTTGAGTCATGATATATGAAATAACTTTATCAACCAGAATCTGAACCGCGATGGTTAAGAAAATTTATACAAACTATATGGGACAGCATTATGAGTCTAGCATTGTAGCTTATCAGAAGACATGAAATTAGCTTGTAAAACCACACAGATTATGTTTGCAACAACTTTTCTCTTCACCTCAACGTGAACTAATTTAAGATATATATCCATGAAAATGGAAAGGCCAAACTATATGGGATGGCGTCTTGTTCGGATGTTAATGGCCCTGGATGCCATGGCTCTCAGGTTTGATCTAGCCGAGGAAAGAGAGGTTCTATTAGACTGATCAGGATTCTCTCTGAAAGCATCCATGAACTCTTCTCTCTGCAACCTGAGAGCCAATACAGCATCCTCATCATCCGACGTGATTCTCCAGCTCCTAACACTTCCATCTCTACCTAAAAGCCGTGCAAGATTTTCTCTCTCCAACCTTAGAGCAGTTGCAGCAACCTCATCTTGGCTTGGTCTCCCCCTTCTCCTCATAGTTCCATCTCTGTGCAATACCGATGCAGGTCTTCGAGACTCCACATTATTATGAATTCCTCTTCCTAAGATTCGATGTTCAGCATCCTCGTCTTGGCTTGGAATCCCCCTTCTCCTTGTACTACTTGTTTGACTGCTGGTTGATGCCAATGAAGGTCTAGAACTTCGAGTCCGCACATTATATTGATTTCCTCTTGTTGGACTTCGATGCTCATTCTCTTCCGGGTTATTTAATGCTCCACCAGCCTTTCTTGCTTCAATTTCTTGGGGAAACAGAAGCTGTATAGTGTTCCAAAGAACCGTGTTTACAGTGCAAGATCTTCCATTGCTGCAAAACCAAACCAGATAAGTGTATTACAAATAAGATGATGTCTCAATTGAAGTGACTGATTTAGATTGAAATGTTGCGTACCTAATTAGCTGCCTGCACTTTGGGCACCTCTTCCCACATTTATCGGCAGCAGATCGTAAACATTTCTTACAGAAACTACACGCAAAAACAAGTATTCAAAACCAATTTAAGAAGCAAATCAATAAATTGATTGTATATATAGTTGTTCAAGAAACAAATAGTGGTCACAAATAAATGCATTAGCAGAAGTAAATCACAGAACCCATTTAAAATGTTTGATGTTGCTTTATTACCTGTGTCCACAAGTGGTGGTACTTGGTTCATAGCAAATCTCCAAACAAATCTGCCAAGTAGTACATAGATCATCCAAGTTACTATATATAGAAATTCGTTTGGTTTCACAATCAATGAATGTTAAATCTGGAAAAGAAAAAAAAAAAGAGTACACAATTCAGAGATGCTTACAGCACATGAAAGCTCTTCCCTAAGTTTGTCGATACAAGGGAGAACAGAGTTTGAGCAAGAAACACCAGAGTTCTCTTCAATTTTCAATTCACCAACTGCTGTTTTCTTCTCTTCTTCTGTTCTCTTTTCTTCAATTGAAACATTTTTCACTTCTACCTTGGTTTGCTCACTCTCTGTCCATCAATAATATTCACAAAAAACAAATCATTCTTTTTTCCTTCTTTATTAACTTTCTCATAAACCAAACAGAATCAGAAAAGAAATGGACAAAATCAATACCTCCTTTAGCACTTTGTTCTTCATCAAGGTCTAGAACCACTATCGGAATCGAAACAGGACTCCTTCTCTGAGCCCTACGTTTCCTTAAATACAAATCCCACAAAAGAGTTCCTTTAATCGCCAATAAAGTAAGAGATAAAGAAACACAATCGAATTCTAGCTGAATATGACCCGTTTGATTTATATTTCTCATAAACAAAAACAAAGAAATCTAATATGAATATTTATGTAATTTGATGGAAAGTATGTAGATACCTTCGTGAATTGGAAGGCGGAGTCTTGAATTGCAAACCGGTTCGTTTCTTGTGCTTACACAGACGATCAGGGGTGTCCTCGACGACAAGAGCAGCGACAAGAATGGCCTCCTCGTCCCAACCAGCCATGGCAGCCACAGACTTGAATCTGGGGCTGAACAAGCCATCCCCATTTTCAGCGACTGGGTTCTGTTGTTTCTGGTCTTGTGGGCTCGCTTTCGATTCTTCTTCACTCTCCATTTTTGAGGTCTCTATTAAGGGTTTTTTTTTCCAAGTCAGAAGAGAGAAAAAGAAAACGGCAAGAATCTTGTAAGAGCGAGATTATAGGGCAAGTCGTGTGTCTTAACTCTCAACGGTCGAATTATTTTGAATTGACCAAATGTCCAGCCCTTTCTAACGGCTATAATTTTGGGGTTTTTATAAGAGGATTGTACTGTAAAACTACTTGGACCATGTTTTGGTACACCCCTAAGAATTTCTGATTTTTAGTTTCAAGGTTTTGACTTTTTAACTCTGTTGCGGGCCTTTAGAATTTGGGCTGGGATCCATTTTACAGGCCCAACAAGGTAATATCCAATAGACGGCAATTGGGAAATCAACTGCTATAAAAACAATCCAAAATGTGACTTCCATTAATGGAAGAGTCTTCTCTTACTTTGCGATTTAAAGGGTAAACGATTAAAATCAAACCCTTATCTTATCTTTTGTTATACGTGCTATCATTTCTTTTGGCATAAATTAATACTCATTTACTGTATCTACAAAAAAGAATTAAAACACTAAAAAAAAAAATTATCTACATAAATTCCATCATAACTGCAAGAAAAAAAAAAAAAAGTAAAATACTCAAATAAACTCTGTATGTTTCACAAGTCATATAACAATGCTCTATGTATTGTTTATCTCCTACTAGTCTTCCTTTCTTCGACCACACTAAGCTGTCTTCTTCTGCTACTGCTTCCCTTCTCTTTGTCCGGGTTGCTTATGGCGGCTTGCCACGGCAGGAAGAGAGTTCCCGGGTCGGTGAAGTTCTCCAGCACCCTGTCTCTGAGGCCAGTGTCATTAACCTCACAGAACCGGGTGGACCAATCCGGTGGCTCGACTGCTCTAGTCCCCAAACCTGGGGCTCGATCCTTGGACCCAACATTTTGTGTATCCTGCCAATCAACCACATAAGTTGCTACCCTCCTAAAAAACTTCTCCTTGAACACATCCCATACTTGGTACTTATAGTGATTAATAACCAATGTATATGGATCCAAATTTACTGATTCAAAACCTCGACTCAAATGAAAATGGTGCACCACATTGATCAAGGTCGAATTCAATGCCTCCGGCCTCACTATGCTCTTGTGCCTCTCCGGGGCACCCATTCGACACGTGTACCCGACCATCACCCCCTGTGTTGGCACTTGTGTTAGCCCGGATGGCCCAAAATTATGACACAAGGATCGTAGCTCGCCAACATTACTATCCTTAGAAAAATTTCCAAGCACATCATGTAACATTTGACCTGATGGTAAGTGAAAAAACTCGTCCACATCAATGAATCCAACCCATTCACACGTATCACGAGCCCGTAACGCACAATGGGCAAACCCAGACTCTTGTGTCTTGATCCATGGCCAAACATGTCTTGTAATGTTATAATTGGCATAATCTAACAATGATTCAATAACGTTTTCAATGTCATCCTCACTATTGTTGTCGTAAATAAACCAACGTTGTACACCGATTTGGGCATGGTACATAATCCATTCCTTAAAAAACCTAGCTTGATTACGCAACATGGTACATATACACATTCCATGTTCCTTGCGGGTGGGCGGGTCAGGGTCGGCTCGTTTCACCAACCGGGCTATAGACCGTATCATTCTTCCACCCTTGACCCTAACCGAGGCCTTAATATAACTGTTATTAAATCTGGGTGGCCCACTCAAGACACTCAAAGGGGTTTTGCACCGTACGATCTCCTGGGCAATTGACAGTACCGGTGTTCTAAGCAAGAACTTGGTGCTCCTAAAATCCCAACCGTACACGCACTCAAACCTTGATGAATTTGAAATTCTCTCTGGCCGTAGATTGAGTCCCTTGACAAAAACAACCGTCGTATTGTCACGGTCGATCAAAGCTTCGTAAGCAACCGAGTCCCACTTATGGGTGGTGGGCCCAATAGGTATGTTTTCCTCTGAATTTACTAAATCAAGGGATACTGTTGAGCCACGTGGATGAACAGGACACCGTACGATCTGATCGTCGAAATCCTCGAAGTCTATCCGAATAGGCGGCTCCTTGAACAACGGCTGGGATGAGTTACCATCATCCGGGGAATAAACGCATCGTAAATCCTCTTTTGTAAATAACCGTGCCGTCGCCGATGGAGGGTATTTTAGGAAAACTAGTACCTGGTCCGGAAGCATAACCGTTTCTCGCACTGAAACTGCCGGAGATAGCGGCGATTCGTCGCCGATGGCTTCCATGATCGGAGTTTTCCATGTGGACCCCAAAACTGGGTGAAATTGCTCTGTTTCAATACATATAAGTATCATAGATTAATTAAGTATATATCACAACAACAACAACAACAAAAAAAAAAACAGAAATGAAAACAAGTACGTACCTCCAAAGAAGAAGCGAAGAGCAGAGAAAGTGAGGGAGCCAGAGAAGAAAACACAAACGAGGACGACGAAGAGAGTGCACCAAAAGAACCTGCCCCACGAACCGACGTCGTTTCTCCGAGGACGATCCTTCATCGCCGCTGCTTTGAATATAATTAAAAAGCTAACAATAGAAATAATAAAATCTAGACAAGACCCAAAAAGACCGCACGAAAACGTCGTGGATATAACATGATCATCTTTCTCCTCCTGTTGGAGATTGGTTTTTGTTCTTGTGCGCACTCGAAACCACGCGAAGAAAGTTGGAAGCAGATAGAAAATCCGTAAGTGGCGGCTAACATTCCCGAAGTGATAGTGGTATGCTCTCTCTCTCTCTCTCTCGACCGTTCATGTCGGTTTATATGAGAATATGAGGTCGTTATTTTGTCATCTTTTTTGGTAGCCATCTCCTGTTGACACAACCGTCCGTGTGCACGACTCCACCACCAATCACGTCAAGTCTTTGTGTTTATGTTGGGTCGTCAAGATTGAAATGACTGGACTGTCCCTAGGAAGTGTTTGGATATGCCACGTGGCATGGAATCGTTGAAGGTACGTGAGGTCGCTCTTGCAGGGTATTAGATACCTTTCGTGTTAATCAATTAGTGGCATATCTCTTTTTGAGAATTTGAGTCCATTTTGGATTTGTCTCTCTTTGAAGCGAGGAACCACTTTTTTCAAACAGTAGGACCCACTTAAAAGCATTACATTATATTCTTCCTCTACTAATGCCACCTTATCTTTGAATACGAGAGAATGTTCTTCTAACACACGACACACGACAAATGTGGGAATATTATCCCTTCCCTTTTTTATCTGGTAGATATATAATTGTGAACATAATTATAGCATACTTATCAAACTCATCACCTTTTATTAAAAAAAAACTATGTAATTGGGGCAAATAATACTTATATGGTAAAATGTAATGACGTGGATAAATGTACTATAAGAGTATCTCCAACCCAATACACCAAATATTACACCAATTTGTCATAAAAAGAGCATCTTTCTTGAACCAAATTTTTTTTCACTCCAATATCTATATCAAATTTTACACCAAAAGAGCATCTTAGAAGAATATTCTCTCAATAAATATTTATACAATATCAATTAATTTCTATTAGTTAACTTATACAATATTCAATAATTTTATTGATATAAAATATATATCAAAGTAGTATCATTTTAAAGATCTCAACGAGATCTTTCCAACGGTATATTTTTTGGGAATACATATTGTTATAATTAAGTATGAGGGGGTTAAATTAATAATTTTAACAAATATTAATTACTAATGTGACATTTAACAAAAAAAAAAAAAAGAAAAAAAAAAGGGGATTTGGTGTAACTACAGTGCACACCCGGTTTGGTGCGCACTGTACCTCCACTAAATTTAATTGGTGTGTTGGTTAAAAGAGATTTTTTAATGTGTTGTGTGTTGATTAGAGATGTTTTAAGTATACTCACGGTTATATATCTACTAGAGAAAAATTCATTGTTTCGAAACATGATTCTGGATGTTTTTTTTCTTTTCGAAATTGGTTAATGAGGTATTTACAATTGTATTATAACGTTATATAGTCACGATTCTCAAGGAAAAAAAGTACGAGATTGCATATCTGATAATTAATATCAAATGCATAAGTATTATAATTTGTTAAGCATGTTAACAACAATTGAATTATCTTAACGTGTTACATAGAAGTTAGAATACATGTTAAATTTACTACATAGTATTAAGTTTTGAGACATGCTTAATAGGATCCATAATTATTTAACATGATATTTTCTTTTTCAACTTATTAAATTTGTTCTTATACGATTAAATGCAAAAATGTATGAATTTGTAAGTCAGTCTCACAACATGACAAAATATTTCTAATCTTTAATAACAATTAATATCATCATAAAGTTGCTTCTTTATCTCAAACCCTTTTATAATGTATTTCTCTCACTATCTCTTATATGTTTTCTAGCGCACTAGTTCTATTAGAACCCAATATATTAATATTCTATATGAATTTGGTTTAAACTTGAATTCTAAGTTATAAAGATTAATTTAAAAACATATATTTTTTTTAAAAACGAAAATCAAATAGAGGAATTTGTTTTTTGAACAATGTCAACCGAGAGATCAAATATTTTATCTATAATATAAGAAATGTATAATTGTAGTCTATAGAGGCAGTTATATGAGAGGGGGTTATTATCTATTATTATTTTTTTAATTTTTTAGTTTTCAAGTCTTTCAATTTTATAGACCAATGGATTGAAATCTAATAACTAATAACAACTAAGTAACTATACTAAACCCTTATAGTAACTGAACCACCGATATTAAATACTACCGGAATGGCCCAGAAGTCTAATTCCTTAATTGGACAAGGTCAGCTCCTAACATCGAGAGAGGTTTCTACGGGTTCAAAATTTTGTTGTCACTATTTGGGTCTGACTTTGTAAAAATATCACCACTTTATTAATTCAAGTTTAAAAGGCACCTATTTAGGTGATCAGACAAAAATACCATTATTTTGTCAGTTTGTGTCTTTTCAAACCTAGAGAGAAAAAAGTTGAGAGAGAGAGAAATCTGACTAAAAATCTCACATCTGTAAGAAATCCGACTGAAAATCTCACGGCGAACTCATTGGTGGTGGCGCTACAGTCCTGAAGTCGACGAGAATCTGCAAGACGATGAAAATCTGGGTTTTCGAGCCTTTTAACACTTTTTCCGAGCCTTTTCAAACAGTCTCCGAGCTTTTTAAATAGTAATCCGAGCTTTTTTAAGGAATATGAATATGTTTGTCAATTTTGAATCTCTGAACCTTTTAACACTGTATTCGAGACTTTTTCATACACTGTTCAAGCTTTTTCAACAGTAATTCGAGCCTTTTCAATTTGTTTCACACAACCAATTTAAGGTTTACAAAAGTCTCAGAGACTATATGAAAAGGCTCGGGGAACAAATGAAAAGGCTCGAGCCTTTAATGAAAAGTCTCGGAGACTGTATGAAAAGGCTCGGGAAACAATTGAAAAGGCTCGAGCCTTTAATGAAAAGTCTCGAGCCTTTAATGAAAAGTCTCGGAGACTATATGAAAAGGCTCGGGGAATAATTGAAAAGGCTCGAGCCTTTTCATTTTGTCTCCGAGACTTTTCATTAAAGGCTCGAGCCTTTTCATTTGTTCCCCGAGCCTTTTCAATTAGATTCAAAATTCACACAACTAGCTTAAAGTTTACAAAAGACTCGGAGAACAAATGAAAAGGAATCTAATTTGGGTTTTAAATTGAAAAAAAAAAAAATTCTAGGGGCGCTGCCCCCCGACCCCAGCGAGCTGACCAGGCAGCTCGACCACCGCGAGCTCAGCGGAGAGCTCAACCCCCGAATGCGTCTATGTAACGCCACAAAACTAATTATCCAATGAAGTTGCATTAATAATGTTATGATGTTCAACCTCTATTGGAGGTCTGTTATAGATGAAGATGAAGATGAAAGAATAAAATATCAGAAAACTTTAAAGTAAGAAAGAGAATGTGTAAAGTAAGGGCAATTTTGGTAATTCACCATAATAGGTGCCTTTTAAACTTAACTTATTAAAGCAGTGACTTTGTCACCAAATCAGTTTTAAAAGGTGACATTTTCCACCAATTCCACAGGTTTCTACACCAGTTTTATAGACTATTGTGAGATAATATATATAAATGTATCAATATTTGAACATCGATGGATTGGTATAGATAGTAAAGTATTTGGCCACCGAAATAAGTACCCTTTGACTGAGTAGAGGAATTTTAAATCTTTAAAAAAAAAAAAAAAATTATGAAAACACCTCAATCTTTTTTCCGGTGAATAATAAAGGAAAAGTGGGTGATAATATCCAACAATAATAAATTAAAGTTCATTTTTATAGTTAAATTCAATAATGGACATCAAACATAATATAGAAAAAATGATTGAAAAGTAGAAATCAAAATAGTTAGTGATCGGTAGAAATTAGCGAAGACTAGGCGCACAACCCAACAATAATAAATTAAGTGCGTTCTTATAGTTAAATTCAATAATGGACATCAAACATAATATAGAGAAAATGATTGAAAAGTAGAAATCAAAATACAGTAGTTAGTGAGTGGTAGAAATTAGCGAAGACTAGGTGCACAACGCACTTATGTATTTATGGATCAAGCTAAATCAACTTAAAATTATGATTTAAAATTTTGATTTCAATATCTCAACAATTTATATGCTTTTGATTCAACGGTTGAGATTTGAATGTATTTATAACTCTTTGATTAAAAGTATATAGGTAGTTGAGATGTTGAAATCAAAATTTTAAATCATAAATTTAAGTTGGTTTAGCCTAACACCTATATTAATTATTGCGATAATTGATAATTGTTTTGTTAGGGAAGTAGGTGCAATAATTCGTAGATTGAAATTAATTGAATTGCTTCAACATGAAAATGAAAATGAAAATGAAAGGTAGTGGTTTTCATGAAATGAATCTGAGCCGCCCAACCCAACTATTAATTTTTCTATACGAGCTGAATAAAGTCATAGCCTGATGGGCCGATAGAGAATTGGGCCTAACCTGACAATTTGTGGTAAAACTACAAGAAGATTGGCAATTTGTGGCAACACTTCAAGAAGCCTGTAACATATTTTATCATTTCCAATTTTCCATTAAGAATTCTGGTCTAACCTAGAATTTTTTTTATCATTTGCATTTTAGTTCTTTAGAAGAATAAATTTGACAAACCATACTTGTTTGGTGCTAGCTTCTAGTAACGGCTTCCCATTTTCCATATGTTTTTGGTTCTTTAGAATTCATCGGTGATGTTCACTTGAGAGGTATATGACTGTATTAGAACGTAGACGGTTTCGATCTCTTTTTATTTATGCTCAAGTACTGCTTAATTATACAAAAATTGTTTGAATCGTCAGAGTGGATTGGGACGATTCTCATACCTGTATTTCAACTTAAATTAATGTCAAATGTAGAAAAGAGAATTTATGGAGTAAACAATGTTTAGATACATGTGTGAATAGAAATACAAAAATATAAAATGAAAAATAACTCATCAAGTTGAGTTTTGGCATATTGGAGGGTGGAGTGTGTAAAAGTTTAATAATTGTAGGGTAGAGTGTGTAAACGTTTAATAATTTTTAAAATTAATAATTGTTGGGTGTGTGGAGCACAAATAAACAATACTGTAATTGGGTTGTTGTGAACTAATTCTTAAAATATGATTATTTATAGATTCGTCCCTCAATAATATTATTTCCTCGCTCTAACCAAAACACACAAATGTATTCGTTTTATCGACATTATATCTTCTAAATTGATACAAGACATGATGATAGTTGAGTTGGGCATGTCCCTTTTGTAGTTAATTAGTTCAAAGGAATCAATTAAGGGTATCTTTCTTTTTAGTGGCTTTAATTAATTAATTAATTATTATTATTTTATTTTTTTAGTGTTGAACCCTAAATTTTCTAATGAGTTAGGGCAACTTTGTGACTACCACCGATTACTATCACATGTGATATTTCAAAATAATAATAATAATAAATTAATAATCATCATCGGTAACAGGGATGGAGGGCCCTTCCCCTAAAAAAAAAGTCTTACAATTTTTATTTAAAAATTTTAAAATTTTATGAAATTAGCTTTATATTTTAAAAGCTTTTTCATTTTGGCCCCTTCTAATATTATCACCGGGTAACATGATGTCCTCACTCCTCAGTGCAAGTTTGCTTGCCCAATAAATTTCATTACTATATGTTTACAAGTACCCCATACAGTTATATAACCACGCAAGCTAACTAATTAAAGATTCTAATTATATGATTTGTATTGTATATATATATATATATATATTGAAAAGAAGTTTTCCATTATTTCTGGAGAAGAAAGAAAATAAATTTTATAAAATAAGAGTTGATGTGATTTACAATCTGCCATATATATATATATATATATATATTGAAAAGAAATTTTCCATTATTTCTGGAGAAGAAAGAAAATAAATTCTATAAAATAAGAGTTGATGTGATTTACAATCTGCCATTGCAATTTGCAACCCAGTTTTAACATCAGTTGAGAGAAATATATCGTGATGGCCGGGTTGTTAAGTTTTCAACATCAGATCATCATCAGATCAATTGCACAAAGTGAGTTACTGAGGGAGGTTCTGTAGATTTTCTTAGAGTAGGTTGACTTCGGGACAAAAAAAAGATATGCATCTGGGAATTTGACTCGTGCAAATTATTAGTTAATTACTATATAATTCAATTGAAGTAGAACCTTTGACTACCAAAACAACAATATTTAATATATATATATAGTTTTTCTACTGTCAGTTCGTCCTGATATAAAATACATTAGTTGACGAACTGACAATAGAAAAATTGTATACATAAAGCTTAATGTATTGTTAATTAGTCCCTAACAACCCTTCCAAAATTATTAATTTCATGCATATATTTCAATTCATTTACAATTCTTCTTAATTAACTTAAACAAATTATGTATAACCAAACTACTATATGTTTAAAATATTCATATATATATCCCTTGTTTATCAATTTTTTATTTTTTATTTTTTTTAAATACCACATATGGTTGTGTCGACTCAAACCTGAGATATTGTAATGCTAAATGAGCGTTCTTATCATTAAACCACACCACATTGAGTGATAAAAAATTATTATAATAATAGGTATTATTGCAGGTTCACATAATTCTTAAATAATTATTATAACAATAAGTTTTATTTTGTATATATCTCGTTATATATGATTCATATATAGCTATATATATCTAAGTTGTGTAAAGGATAATGTATTTTTGATAGGTAAGGTGTTCATTTAGTTTGTCAATATCTTAAGTTCAAGTCGTATATATATTAAAAAAAATAAAATTCAAGATTGATATAGGACATAATAGTTGAGTTGGGTATGTCTTTAATTAACTTTTGTCAACTAAAAAAAAATTAATTCAGAGTGTATTTTATGTTTGTTTTGATATTATTTACTTGTCTTCTTGCCCATTTGGTAGGTAATATGTTGACAATAATTAGGCAGTTTTTGATTTGAATAAGCAAGGTTGATTTTTAGTGTAGCTAATTAATTAGTGCAACTTTTTTACCAACCAACCAATCATCCATACTTGTTTCTCCTAAATGATGTCATGGATTGCGAAATATTTATTGGTTTAGCTATTTTAATATGATGTTAATCTAATAATCTATATGCATTAATGCATATATACCAGAACTAATTAAATTAATATGTCCACGAAGCAAGATTCGTATCGATTGATTTGTTTGCAGTTGATGTCTTAGACAGGTACAAATTATTTTCGCTATACTTGGATTGATAAAACTTTTATTAATTTAAGGTTTTTATCAAGTAAGGTATATTTTATTTTAATTTCGGTAAGGACATTGATGAAATCACATATATTTTTATGAATTTTGATAATTTTTTTTGTAGATGATAAGTTTAATTATATATGCATATGATAGTTCTCCTATCAGACGACCAACCATGGCCACATATTTTAATAAAAGACTGATTTTTTTAACAAACATTTGAACTTATTAAAACATTTGGTTGTGGTTGGTTGTCCTTAAATTATAATTTCAGGATGACCTGATAAGAGAACTATTATATATATATATATTTGAAGTATAACACTATTATATAAAATTCGGGGTTTTTTTAAGAAGGAGGAGGACTCAAACCTACTATCTCGTGTTACAGCCGTACATGTGTGAAAGATTTATCACCGGACCAACCTCATCTCGTTATTCTCGTCCAAAACAGTATATATATACTCTAACAGTATTCTATAGGCCCTAGAGGTGTAGATCAGCTGGTAGATGGACGAGCTTGGTGCTCGGACAAATTACTCCCAAATGGCTTGAATCCTACCAGTATCAAAAAGCTTCAAAAAAAAAAATACATGATCTAGATAGATGGATTGATAGATACTGTCAAAAAAAAAAAAAAAAAACAATATGCTATATATATTTAATTAGTAATTTAGTATAATGGGTTGGTCGCCCAAACAACCTGGCGGTAATCACAATATCACATATTCTATCAACTAATTAAGTTGAGGTCAAGTTCAAAGCCCTCTAATGGGGATTTATAGGCTTTGAATTTAAGACCGCGCTAGATTAATTATACTATAACAAATACATACGTAAGTGCTTAGTGCTATATATAGTCAAAAGTTTAAATTATTAGGTAAAGAACTAATAACTGTATATATTCTCTGTCAAGGTCATACAATATTACGATATGGTAAAGATGATAAAATCTTTTTGGCATTGACAGGCTGCATGAAGAAAAAGATCGAGAAACTTATATCTGATCGATGTGATTGAAAATCTACCATATATAGTAACGAACCCACTTACCCACTTATATATTCTATATTTCTTTTTTAGTTTTTGTCCCTATCTAAGTTTTCAATCTTATTAGTAATGAACTTAGTTCCATTATTTTACAAGAAACAAAATTAATTTGAGAACAATGTACTGTAACATCGGAGGTGCAAACTGAGGGAGGTTAAGATATTCATATTCAGCTTGTAACAGCAGCAGGTTGACCTTGGAACAAGCTAAGATATCGATATCGATGAAATATTAGTGCTCAAACCTATACCATAAAATTATGAATTCGAATCGTTTAATGACTTCGCTATCCCCTAATAATATGTATAATGTAGTTCATGTATATGATCAATACTGTGAATGTACAATCTAGAGAGATTAGGTTGGGAATAATATTCCAGTATACTTAACCTAGATTTATATGCATGAACCAACAGCCTATCATTGCCCCATTTAAAAAAATAAAAAAATTTGTTCCTTTTGAAATCTATTGTAGGCCGCCAAAAGGAATATGTATACTTGGACAAAGGAAAAGAAATTATTTAGTTGAATTTTAAATATGTAGTAGCACTAAGTATGGTATGAGATTTGTATAACTATACATCTAATATCATCTTTTAGTGGACATGCAAGATGAGGTTACCATCTACAAAACATCTTCCTACGTCCATTTTTTACCTACACTCATATTGAAAAATTAAAATTATTAATTTTACTCTGTACACCCTTTAAAATACCAAAACACCCAATTTTCTCATTACACTCATAATTTTAGAATTTGTAAGAATAAGTCATCTCATAGAAAACAACAATAGCTTCTTTTGTCCTAAAAAAAAAAACTATTTTTTTCAATTACCAAACAAACCGGTTTTTTATTTTATTTAAAAATTGTTTTTTTTTTAAAATAAAAAAAAAATCCATCCACCAAGTTTTTCGGTTTGCAAACCAATTAAATTCATAAAAATTTGTAGTTGAATTAAAAGTAAAGTGAGTGAGAGTTGTGTTTGGGGTCCGTATAGACTTGATCAAGTTATACATCGTTTTTTTTTTTTTTTTTTTTTTTTTTAAGAGTTCTACAAGACTACAATTGCAACAAATTTTTTTTTCAATCACAAAACAATAAAAAAAAATAATAATAATTTAAATATACCTAAATGCATTCAGAATCCATGAAATCAATTTTTTGTCCATCCATTCTTTAACTATATGTGAAAATGTATATTTCCTGGTTGATGTTTGATTTGATTAAATGTATATTATTAGGGTTTATGATAGATTAAGTGTTCAATTTATTAGTGTAGGAAGTAAATTTAATTTCCAATTATAAAATAATGTATTTTAAGTAATTAAATGTAAGGGTATTTTAGAAATAAAAAAAATTCATGAAAATATGGGTGTAGGAAGATATTTTGTGGATACCAATAGAACTATCCATATTTGTTTTGTAATGTTACATAACAGGATCAGTTAGCTAGAAAACAAAAGTCTTTAATTTTTTTTTCTATTCAAAACTATCATGACAAGAGAAATACCATATATTAGTTATAGAAGAAAAACACAAATTTTACAAGTATTTAACAAAAGTCACATTGATGGCCTATTTTAGGCTATGCATCGGTGGTGGTTGATACCTCTAAGTTTCACTTGCTTTTCTGCTGACTACATGTCTTATTATTATTAATTCTTCATAAATCCATTATTAACTATTAGTTGAACAAGCCAAAACACTCATCAAGGTCTCTCTTTTATATATCAGCACTAATCAAATGCGAGATTTTTCTTTTTATGCAGGATTTCAAACGGACACCAGCTTTAATTGAAACTTTTTTCAATTACCACTTATTTGTATTGAAATCTTACACGAAAAAAAGAGAGAGTATAATATCATATATATTATGTAGTTTATATATTTAAGGGGATAGATATATTATGTAGTTTGTCTTGAAAGAAAAATCAAAGCATTTTAACTAGTCTTTGATCAATTAAACAACAATTATCTGTGTGAACAAGTTGATCAATATATAATAAATATTTCACCACCTGATGAGTCATTACAAGAAATTAAGACATTAATTATCGACACTGGCAATTTGATGCTTATAAACTGCCATAAAAGTTATGAGGTAAGCTTTGAACCATCGACAGATCGATGTTGTTGTTGTTGTTGTTGATGTAAGAAACCCTCAAGAAATTTTTTTCAATAAAATAAAATCTTCAAGAAAACGATTATATTTCTTAGTCAATACTCAATATCGAAGGAAAACCATTTTTATGACAATTAAAAATCCTAAGAAAAACAAATTAAATGTGATTCATCAATCAATCGAAAGTCGGAAACATGATTGATATAGACAGACAATAATTTAATTATTTTTGGAAAGGTAGAGAAATAATAAATTGAACATGAGTAATATATTTAGAGTAATGTTACTTTGTCCAAATTTAGTGCCCAAATGACGTGGTAACACTCTCGTCCATTCATTTAAATCAAGCAAATCTAATACAATCTAAATGAATGGACGAGAGTGTTGCCACGTCATTTGGGCACCAAATTTAGGCAAAGTAACATTACTCATATATTTAATAATATTTCAGTCTTTTTCCTTTTTTTCATTTTTTAACTTGCGTCTCTCTCCCTCTTTCTCTCTTTCAAACTAAAAAACATTGACTGTTATATATCTCAACCAAACTCTCTCAGTCTCTCTCATATATATATATATATATATAAATTTTTAAGTTAGTGCATTCTGATATAACTTCGTGAGGATATTGAATGTGAGCCACTCGTTTTACATACTTTGACTCAAGTGTGTATACACTTGTCAAAACTAGTAGCTCACATTCAATATCTTGATAAAGTTATATCAGGATGCACTGACCAGATCGGGACTGATTATATATATATATATTTTTACATGGGTAAGTCAAATTAAAAAGTTCCAAATCAAGTAAATCCATGGTGGAATTTTTGTACACTTTCACATGTATATGATGAGAGCATCTCTAAAGTCTTTAAAAAAAAAAAAAAAAAAAACATAGAAGAGTCGCCTCCAACGACAAAAATTGGCCAGCTTATAAGGGGACCAAGGAATCCTATCGATCTTATTAATAATGTTTTTCTACTTTAATCTGTTTTATTAAATTAATCAAAAGCCAATTAGAGAAGACTTTAATTAGTTGCAAGGAAGCATACATATAATTAAAATTTGTCAACGAGAGACCCACGTCTCTCTAATTTGCTATTTTTGCAACAGACCACCAGATCATGACCACCCTCTCCATATATATATATATATATATGTATATGATCTATCTCTCTAGCTAGCTAAATTGCTTTTGTTTTATTGTTTTTTTCAATTCAATCATTTTTGTCTCCCCTCTTCAACTACATGTTTCTTATTTTTTATTTGTGTTGATGAACTGGCATAGCATCTTTGCTTCCATTATAACTTCTTTTTAAGCACCAACACGTACCCTGTTGGTTTTTCGAATTCGATCACCAAGAAATCAACTCTCTCTAGCTCCCAAATTAAGGGGAAGAATTTGAAGAAGTAGTACTACTTGTGTTGTGTGAAATCATATATTATAAGTATGGGAAGGCAACCTTGTTGTGATAAGGTTGGATTGAAAAGAGGTCCATGGACTATTGAAGAGGATCATAAGCTCATCAATTTCATTCTCAATAATGGCATTCACTGCTGGCGAATGGTTCCCAAGCTTTCAGGTATCTATCTATCTATATATATCATGCTATCTCTCTCTTTCTATCTAATCATTCTCTCAGTCATACACATATATATATTTACATGCATAATTATTTCATTTTGAGACTAATTTTTAATTTTTTTTTTTATGGTGATCAATTCAATTAGGTCTATTGAGATGTGGGAAAAGTTGTAGATTAAGATGGATTAATTATCTGAGGCCAGACCTTAAGAGAGGTGCTTTCACAGAAATGGAAGAGGACCAAATTATTCAGCTTCATTCCCGTCTCGGCAACAGGTAATTAATCTTCTTTCTTTGTCTTTTTTTTTTTTTTTTTTCGTTCTTGTTCAGATATGTTTGTCAGATTTCACGTAAAAGTCTTTCACCTTCGTGGTTTTATTTTAGGCTATAATTTTCAATCGTTCATGAAACTTATATGTAACAATATGGAATTAATGTGACAAGTGACAAAATATAGGACTATAATTATGTAATATTATTATTGGGTAGATGGCTTATTGTTTTCTTGTATTATTGTGTAGGTGGTCAAAGATAGCTTCTCATTTTGCTGGTCGAACAGATAATGAAATCAAGAACCATTGGAATACTCGAATCAAGAAGAGACTGAAGCTGCTGGGTGTGGATCCTGTCACTCACAAACCCACTACTACTATTACTGATCAAAAAACAACAACTGATGATGATGATGATGATCAGACAAGTACTCTAGAGTCAAATTCACCCAAGGAATCCTCATCAGTACAAGAGAACACTAGCTTGGAGATAATATTAGAGTCTCATGATGATGACATTGAAGATGATCATAATAATAATAATAATAATAATGTCAAGAAAGATATTCCAAGAACAGAAGACAAAGTAGAAGAACAAGTAGAAGAGTTGATAAGCATGGATGACACAACAGATCTATTAAAGAATTACGAGTTGATGATGTGTAGTGGAGCAAATTTGGAGTTTGTTGGTGGAGGATCGTGGAACCAAGAAAGCAACACCTCAACTACTGTTTCAGCTTGCAGCTCGTCGTTTTCTTCTTCAATGGAGGAATCTGTAGATCCCTCTCTGCAACAGTGGTTTGATAATGTCGACTCTATACTCTCCTGGGACTGCTTCAACCAACTTGAAGAAAATCTTTTCCACCTTGGAGGAAAATAATTATTATTATTATTATAAAACTTCATTCATTACTAGTACTCTATATAATTAATATCATCATGATGATCAGTCATTATTATTGGAGTTAAAAACTATAAGAAAATTCAATCAGAATATTTATGATGATTTTTAGATTCATGACTCATGAGTGCTTGATACTTTTATTTTAAACATTATATATTCTTCTATTGATTTCTTATATATTCTTGTTTTCATTATGTGTTCGGTTTTTTTTTTTTTTTATAAAAAAAAAAACTGTTGCAACTTGTAATTAATTAATTAATCAATTAATTATATATGTGATTGATCATTTGTTTTTCTTCTTCTTCTTCTTCTTTCATTAATTAATATTGTAACCTGGATTGAGCTAGCTAGTGATCATCACATCCGGCCAGTGGGACATATGAGCTTCATGATCAATATATGTAAGACCTGGTGTCATGATCGATAAGCTTTACCCACCGGCAATCAAAGGTCTGTTAGGAATCGAGCAAGATTAACGTTACGAGCACGGTTCGAAAAACAACTTCTACTAACAGAAGAGTGTTCTCTACACACTGCTTTGTGATTTGATAGACAAAGAAACATGGAGGGAAAGACAGTGCACAACCACGTACTTATGATTTATGAATGAACATGCGGTTTTGTAAATTATCATAAAAGCATTTAAGTTTTAACTAAGAATGAGTTATCTGGGTTGAGAATATCTGCTGGGTAGCTAGTCATGTCTTTTATAATTTTCTGTAATATAATATACACATAAGCTGATAAGCATGCTTAATTATTTTGTTTGATGATAATTAATTATGAGTAATTAATAATATGATATATAGTACATCAAATTGATTATATTGTTGGCTTTTGATAATTAAAAATTGAATGATTTGTTGGGACCGAGATAATTGGAGGTGGGGTCGTGCTATGCACTGAAACATAAATCAATAATGAAGTGGATCCTCTAAAGCTATATTCTTTATTATGATTAGGTTAATGGTGGTGGTGCATGCATCTCTGGAAAATAAGACATGGAATCTTACATGAACTCCATAACTCTCGAAAGAAGTGTTTTCGACCGTAAAAACAACCGTCCGATATAATTTAGTGGTAAAAAACTTTCATTCATCGGTCCATTTTTTTAATTTGTTATGATTTTTTTTTTTTTTTTTTTGACAATATCTATTAATTTGGGACCAGTTATTTTTTTTTTGAAAGTTTTCGCTATTAATAGGATTCGAACCGCTGACCTATGAGTCATTTGTCCAAACTCTAAATTTCTTATGACTTATGAGAACTCAAAATGAAGTCATAAGATTATATGTGGAAATGTAACCATTTAAATGTCCAAGTTATATATAAAAACTTGCATATTATTTAAAAATTACAATTGAAATTTTGAAGAGTTTTGAGAAAAATAAAATAAAAATAAAAGTATTATAGTGAAAGCATTTTCTACAAATATATACTTCAAAATGTATTTTACAAAGTATACTTAACAGCAATTTTTTTTTTTTTTTAAACATTTGATTTTCTTAAGGGTGCTTTAATTTTAAAAATGTTTTCTTAAAAAGCATGCATCTAGTGTATACTAAATTCTTTTTTAGAGTATGGGTTTATTAATTTAAATAGATTTTAAAATCCAACTATTAATCAATTCAATGGTGGGAATTGAACAATCTCATATCATCTTTAAAACTCAATTAAAACTATTGAAAATTGATGTTAATGAGTTTGAAATTTAAATTTTAGCTAGTAAAAAAAATTAAGTTAATATATAATCCCATCCATTTTCTCATCTCAATAACAGTACATTCTTGTATATTTTGAGCTATACTACAATTTAAATGGGCATAGACAAGTCTTGTTGTTGTTGTTTTTTTTTTTTTTGGTCCAGATCTTTGGTTTATACTTCAAGTCTTGTGGTCATCTAACTTAAGTATGACTATTTTTGCTAATTTCATCTATATATATATATATATATATAAAGATATTTTGACCTTATAAAAAAGGGTGTCGATATTGTTACCCATAAAACTAATTAGTACATCCATATTTTATTAAAGAGTGGTGCTATTGGCACGTCCCTACCGATCTATTTATACCCCACTTTTTAAGGGACGTACAATTTAAGGAAACAAAATCTTCTACAAAAAAAAAATCTAATAAAACCCCACATTTCTTTTTCAAAAAAAAAAAAAAAAACATTCTTGTAATCTGTTTCTTGAAAAAAAAAATCATAAACTATTAAACCCTAAAATTTGCTTCTTACACACATACAAATATATTATGGAAAAGTCTGAGAATCAAATATATGAGAGAATTGTCTGAGAACGATATCAAACATCTGAAAGAATTACATGAGAATGACATGAAGCATCCGTAAGAATTGTGTGAGAATGATATCAAGCATCTGGAAACAATGTTTTCTCTAGAAGTAAGTTTGAAGCTTACTTTTTCTTTTATAATGATACCAAGTTGTCGTTGTATTAAAACAACTATGTTTTTTTTTTTTTTTTCCACCATGAAATAAGAAGAAAAATAAAAATAAATAAACAAATCATTCAATGGAGGTGAGAGAGAGACATATAAAGAGATCAGAGATGGGGTGTATTAAATTTGAAAAATAAGTAAAAAGGGTAATTTCAAAAATTAATCAAAAATAATAATTTAAACATTTAATTTAATTTAATTTAATCAAAAATTTTAAAAGTGAGGCATAAATAGACCAGTAGGGGGAGCATCACTTTTTATTAAAAAAATTTATTAAAAAAATAATCCAATAGAAATTTACCAATAAGGATAAATTACTTTAATTAAAAACTTATTTTTGGTAAAATTGGACTGACCTAGAGGGAAAAAACATCACAAGTAATCATAAGTTGAAAAAATCCCTAGGTAGTATCCATCCATATAATAATAATAATAATAATAAATGAAAAGTAACAAAAACCAGAAAAGCAAAAAAAACCAAGGGAAACATTCCCAACAAAAACAGTGGCGCGTAGGCCACAAAAAACTGAAATAGAAAACATTAGGAAAAACGAAAAGACTCATGACCCATACAATCATTGCCAACCAACAAAGAGCAGAAAGATGGGGTGTTAGATCACCACAAATTGACCTCTAACACCAAAGCATGCTTAGAAAAAGCGTCTGCAACCTGATTCCCTTCCCTAAAGATACGAGAAACTTGAAACTCCATTTTCGATACCTGATAGATACAGTGCTATAAAGCCTGCCGAATCCGCCAAGGAACCTGCTCGGAGCGAGAGGAGAGCAGCTGAACCACATAAGAAGAATCACGTACTCTCAAGCCAGATTCGATGCCACCCATTCTGCCAAGCAAAATTTATGGCCATCGAAGCTACAAGAAGTTCCGCCTCAAATGCAAACATCTGACCAAGAGGAATAGCAAAACAACCCTTCACAAAAGCTCTACAATTATGAATATATTTTAATTATACTCATACCTTCAACTATATCTCTTTATTAAAAATAAAAAAAAATAAAAAAAATAAAAACTTATAATAAATCCTAACCTATGATAAACCCTAATTTTTATGATAAATTCTAATTAAACTCTAATTTTATTTCAAGTATCAAACGTTCTTATACTCACATGATTATCATATAACAAAGTAATGAAAAAAGAATTTTCAGACGACTCTGATCATACAGAGGAGGTATTTCTTCACTTTTTATTTTATTTTATTTAATTCTCTTTTATGTTTAGTTATGAACTTTATCGATAAACAAAATAATTTTTTTTTTTTTTTAAAGATAGCTACAGATATCAATGGTTTTTTTTATTATTATTATTTAATTAAGACAGTTGTATATATAAGAGAATTCCAGATTGAAAATATCTTGACCCTATATACAATTCAGTTCTACATCTTTCCTCTCATAAGGCTCCTACATTTGAAACATTTCCAACAGTAAATTTGATCATCATTAGAAAAGGATTTTATTCAAAAAATAATATGATTTTTTTTTAAAATTGGGTGTTTTAATAATTTAAGAGTGTTTACAAATAAAATATATTAAAATGAATATATTCATTTCAATAAGGTACTATTGTCATTAGAATGTATGCTTATAGTAATATTTATTTTTTAAAATTTTAGATATGGGTGTACCAATAAAAATGAGTGTACCGATTAGTTTTATGAGTGTCAATATCCACACCCTGTAATAAATTCTATTTTTACCGATTTCATCAACAATAAATATATATATATGCTATTTTGATAATATAAAAAAGGGTATACCGTACAAATTCACTACATTTGTTGAAACAATACAATAAATACAGTGATTGATTTTCTACAGTAATTTGCCCTTATGGCACATGTTAACACTAACCAATAAAAAATACTTTCTATTAATGGAGTACTAATTATATAATGAAATAGAAAATGACAATTAAGAGTTGGGTGCGGATATTGACACCCATAAAACTTATTAGTACACCCATTTTTATAAATACAACAATGTCTAAAATTTTAAAAATAATATTACTATAAACACACATCATAATGCTAATAATACCCTCATTTAAATAAATATATTCATTTTAATACATATTATTTATAAACACTCTTAAATATTTTTATTTTTTTTAGAAAGATAATTTTTTTTAATAAAAAAATATAGTTGAAGATATGGGTATAATTAATGAGTGTATATGGTATTTGGTTTATTTTTAGTTAAAGCAATTTGTCCTTATTGATAAATTTATATTGGGATATTTTTGTAATTAAATTTTTTAATAAAATATAAGTGTACTAATAAGTTTTATAGGTATTAATATCGACACTTTAAGGTGCGTTTAGTGCGCGGGATTGGATTGGATTGGATTGGACTATTTTTAAGAGATTGGATTGGATTGGACTAAATTAGTACTGTGATTTGTTTGGTGCGATACGGATTGGACTAAAATAATACTGTCTCTTGTTTGGTATAACATGGGATAAGATAAGTATTTGAAATAAAATAACATTTATTAAAAAAAAAAATTAAACATATTAATATTCATTTAATCCTCTCACTGTCTCTCTCTCTCTCTCTCCCTCCATTCTCTCACAATCCTTCGATCTCTCTCTCCCTCAACATTGTTTCTCTCGATTTGTGGTGGCTGGGTGGTGGTTGGTGTTGGTATTTATGAAGGCAGATGTGTGGTGGCCGGTGGGAGAACAGTTCGCACCTCCGATCGCCGCGAAAGGGAACTTGGGTGGTTTGGATTCGATGTGGCTTAGGGATTTGGTGGTGGTGCGGATTTCGTGTTTGGGTTTAGATGGTGGTGCCGATTTCGTGTTTGATGCGTGTGAAATCTGTGTTGACTGTTGGTTTGTGGTGGTGTTTCGGTGGTTGGGAAGGTGAAGAAGGCAGCGCCGATGGTGGTGGCAGCGGTGGTGATAGTGATGGTGGTCTATTGAATGAAATTGATTTGGGGATTTTATTTTATTTTTTATTTGGTGGAGAAAAATCTCTAGATCCATTAGTTTTTTGTTTGTTTGTTGGTTTGAGATGGTGATTGACTGAAACCAATTTGCAATGGTGATGGTGATCGACAGTTTTGAGATGGCAATGGTGTTGGTTTGAGATGGCGAGGTGATCGACAGTTTTTTGTTAAAAAAAAAAATTAATTTAATTAAAAAAATTGATGGGCCAATGGAAGATGAAGATCAAACGATTAAAAAAAATATTAATTTAATAAAAAAATATTGATGGCTTGGGATTATTTTGAAACCCAACCTTTCAGGCGGGACTAATTAGTCCCACTGTAGCCACTTTAATTGTGGGCCCACCGGATTGGTTATCCAATCCGGTCAGCTCACCAAACAAGGGACTATGACTAATTTATTTCCAATCCTATCCAGTCCCGGCAAACAAACATAGCCTAAGAGTTATCATATATATATATATATAACGTACAGTTTTCAACTTATCATCGTTATCAACAAAGTTGAAATTGAAGGAAGAAGAGTACACGATTCAAGAAAATGAAATAATAAATAAATAAATAAATCAAGACAAGATTGTCAATGTAGTTAGCTAGTCGTGACTCGTGAGTGAATTAGAATGTCAAATTCGTTGTAAATTTTATAATTAGTGGAGACCAATTAATGATTTATCACAAAAAATCAAATCTAGTGGGTCGTCATCAAGATTCAAGACTCACTTTCATTTACAAGTTATTCTTTGCATTCACATTTACCAGCTAATTATTCGTTTGACCCATCAATTAATATTATTCACAACGGACACAGTCAAATAGGTTTATGTTACCCATTCAAGTAACTTATTCGGAAAAGACATCCATGTTCCCTATTAAGTAGTGTGCATATCTCTTTTCATTTCAAGGTCATTGGTAGTATATTCAACTACAATAATACTACTTTATTCAAATCTGGTGCCCAAATGATGTGGTAACATTATAATCCGTTCATTTAAATTGTATTAGATTTGCATGATTTAAATGAATGGATTGGAGTGTTGCCACATCATTTGGGCACCAGATTTGGGCACCAAATTTGGATAAAGTAGTATTACTCATTTGAATATCATTATGTGTATTTTACAAGTATATGTGATGAGTTTTATTTTTGTATTCATTTTACAAGTATATGTAAGGAGTTTTCTTTTTGCATTGTTGTAGGCATAGATAGTGGTGATCACAGTTCGGTTTCGGTTTCGTGGGAAGGCAAAACAGTAACCATAACCGGCCTAGCCGGTTTGGTTAACGGTTTTTAACCGCCGGTTAGGCGGTTCAGTTACGGTTATGGTAAGCTCAATTTTTTTAAAAAAAAAATTGGCCACGTGGTAGATTCTGATTGGTTGATCTTTTTATTTTTTATTTTTTAAAATTTAAAAGAAAACCGGTTGTTAAATCGCTGGTTAAACCGTCGATTTAACCGTGTTTTTTTTTTAAGGCTAACCGTAACCATACCGTGTTATAACCGGTTTTCTAACCGTCGATTTTGATCACAGTTTCGGTTACTGTTTTAACCGTACGGTTTCGGTTAGAAACCGACCAAAACCGTCAGTTTAACCATAACCATGGGCACCACTAGGCATAGATGTCTTAGCAACTAACAAACTGTCCAAAAAAAAAAAAACAGAATCAAATCGACAACATATGTTAACCACATTTAACTCAACCAACAATCCAATCAAGATATTGGTGACCTTTGGTTTTTTGTCGGACAGCAGTGTTTGATCTTGACAGGGTTCCAATAAACCTTCGAAAATTTAGTGGCATATGTATTAGGGGTAATTGCACAAACATCCCCTAAGGTTTAATAAATTGCACGAATATGACAGTTTTGGCCATATACACAAAAACTTCCCTTAACCTTTGAAAAATATTGCATAAATATCCCCTACCATTAGTTTGGAACCGTTATTTCTTAACAGTTGTGGGCAATTTGGACTTTTTGAAAATTGATTTCTTTTATTATTTAAAAATAAAAAATAAAAACAAAATCTCCATCTTATCGGAGATGGAGCAAATTGCTCCATATCATCCGATGAGAAGAGTTTGGTGAGGGTTGTTAAAAGCGATTTGGTCGAAGAAGATGAACAAGTGAAGCATTTGAAGTTGGAGAGTTTCAACACTAGCTGGCGTTTACTTTGTTTGATCCAAGGGGAAACACAAACAGAGGGCCCATGTCAGTTTCTACTTTATTTTAAATTTTCTTCACAAATAAACATTTTATTGATTTTGCCTTGTGTTTCTTTGTAATTTTCTTGTTATTCTGGGCACTTTTTTGTCACCATCTTTTGATTTTCTTTGGAATTATTTTTCACATGTGTATCAAATCTCTAATTTCCCTTTTTTGTTGTTCTACTTTCTTTCATGATATTTTTTCTTACCGAGAAGAGATGTCCAAACACCCTATTTTTTTGGTCTAAAATTCAATGTTCATATCCCATAAACTATTTTGATGAAATTTTGTGGATGAAGTTGGTGAGATGGATGGAAATTTGTTTTCTAGATTTCACTTGATGAAGATCAAAATCAAGATGAAGTTGAATTGTTTTTTTTTTTTTCCAGATCTCTAGATATATTTTTTTTAATTTTATTGCTTAGATTTATTGGATTTAAAAGTTTTTTTTTTCTTATTTTATTTATCTTATATATGTTATTTTAAAATTTTAAAAATAAAAATAAGGGTATTTTAGACTTTTAGCTCATTTGACCATTGACCGTTAGGAGTTAACGAATTCTAACTAACGGTAAGGAATGTTTATGCAATATTTTTCAAAGGTCAAGGGAAGTTTGTGCTTTTATATCCAAAACTGACATATATATGTAATTTTATCAAATCTCAAGGGATCTTTGTGCAATTACCCCATAGATATATATATATATAGTCTTTCTCTCCTTAGGACGAACTGATTTTATTTATATCAGTTCCACAATTATCAACAATTAAATTCACATAGGTTAGTCAAAGTCTTCTTAAATTTAATCAATGATTCACAAATCTCGTCATAATCTTAAAAGTTCAATCCTGATGAGAGAAAAACTATATATATATATATATATATATATATATATATATATATATATATATTTCAGAAATGTTTAAGTCAGTGCGCACTGATATAAATTCATCAGTACGTTTTATGTGAACCATTAGATTTACATACTTTGATTCAAAGTGTATGCACTTGTTAAAACTTCTTCATAATCAGTGGTCTACATGTATTAGTACTGATGTAGTTACATCAGTACACACCGGTGTGAATGGGACTGATATATATATATATATATATATATATATATATATTAAAGACAAGACAAGACATGTTAACCACATTTTAGCTCAACCAATGATCATTTATTAACCAATGAAAATCTTGATGTCCTCTAATTTTATTGTCAATGTCTAAGAATAATCCCAAATAATAAATAAAAGTGGACTATACATAATTCAAAGCTAATTTGAAAGAGTCTATTCAATTACTAATTTACTACCACTTGTTGATATTTTATGTAAATTATACGAGGAACAGGAAACCCTATCAAATCATGCTATATATTATTTTCAATATTATTCTTTTTGGTGTTTTTATCAACAACATTAGAGATATAAATTGGTACCACAATTATATGCCTATGCCAAAGCATATTAAAAAACGAAAAACAACATGCTTACACATCAATTATTCAACTTCTTTTTCTTCTTCTTCTTCATATAATCAATAACAATTGGTTCAAGATAAAATAAATTAAAAAAAAGTATCTAGCAATATAGATATTGTTATTATAATATTCATAATTTCATATACAGTCAAATTTGGTGGTCAAGTAAGTTAAAGGCTGATAGCTTTGTAGTGAGTGAGAAAATTAAGCTCATCTTAAGTCAACATCAAGTTACTTAAAAAAAGAAATCAACATCAAGTTGGTGATTAATGGTTTGTTAATTACTTTACCCAAAGACAGATTTTAGGGTTTCTTATTAATTTAATTACAAAATTAAAATGGTACAACACATATGGGTATTGTCATCAATTAGACTTCTCAAATTCGTCACCACCACCATCATCATTATAAATGTGGTAATTAATTGAAAAAAAAATAATAATGAATTAAAAATCAAGATATTATGATTTTTTTTTCATTATCATCTTATTCTTCTTTTTTTTATTTTTTTTTATTTTTATTATCAATTTAATTAAGGTTATTTTACAGTCATTGTTTGTACCAAAGCTTTTGGATTCTCTTCTTTAATCATAAAAATAGAAGGAAAAAAAATAATGATAGACATTATGAAGTATGACTAGGCCCTTCTCTTTTTTTTTTTTTTTAAATAGGGATCATCAAGATAAGTTGGTCTGCCTTTTTAATATATATATTTTTATAGTTGAGCTAACATGCATCCTTGTGGGGCCAGGGGTATGGGTCGGGGTTTCCTGTTTACCCTACTCCACGATCTAACATACAGGCCACAGCGAGTCACGCAGTTAGATAGGACAGGCTGATGGGTGCCTGAACGAAGTTCGGGATCCTCGATACCAATATATATATATATATATATATATATATATATATATATTTATTTATTTATTTATTTATTTATAGCTGATTTTTGGAGTCATGAATCATGATTTTGTTACTATTATGACTAAACACATGATTTGAGAACCAGGCCGACAGGGGCGTAGCTCAGCTGGTAGATGGACGAGCTTGGGGCTTGGGTAAATGACTCCCAGGTAAGCGGCTCGAATCCTACCAATGACGAAAGTTTAAAAAAAAAAAATTATGATCCTGAATTAATAGGTATTGTCAAAAAAAAAAAAAAAACATATGATTTGAGAACCAGGCCTAATTATTAATGGGCCTCAGAGCCCAACTAGGAATATTATAGGCCCAATTTTATTGATCTGGTGTTCAGGCCCAGTTTGCAAATTCACAGCATGACCGAAACGACAGAGAGAGAAAGAGAAAGAGAAAGAGAGAGAGAGAGAGAGAGAGAGGGAGAGGGAGAGGGGGAAGGAGAGAGAGAGAGAGAGCTTACTGGTGAGGTTGGAGAAGAAGAGGAGCAATGCTAGCGATACAGAGAGCGATACGGAGGATCCATACAAGAGTTGATTCTCCACGACTCACTCGATTCTCTCTTGATGCACCTAAGAAAGTTAGCACCTTTTTTTTCATCTATTACATCTTGTTCATAATTTCAGTATTTGATTAGTAGACTCAATTTACTTCTTATTTCGTCTGTTATTTTATTTTAATCCTTATTTTTGGTCTTCAATTTGTTGTTTTATTAATTAAATCAGCTTACCCAGATGGGTTTTTGTTGGGTTATAACACTAACAAAAAATTTGGCCAAGATAATTAGTGAGAAAGACATCATATTGTTAGTCAGCAGTCAGCACTCAATGTTAATGGAGGACGTAGTGATTAGGTTATAACTTGTTTCTTCTGATTACATATTTTGATCTGCTATGGTTATATTTTTGCTTATGATTAATGAACAATTTGAAATTTGAAATTTTGTTTTTACACATGCTCACAGATGGACTAGGACATTAACTGAGAAACCCCCTAGGAGGTTATTGAATTAACTGATGGATTAGGACATTTGCCTCAGCTTATGCTTCTGGATTACGACCCGATACTAGTTCTTGTAAGTGTTGTGTAAAACTTGTTAATCAGCAGAATGCAGATTTGGGTATGTTGATAGGAGTATAGGACCGAGGGTTGATGTGTTGGTTATGCTGGCTATCATGTTTATCTTACATCTTTTTTCTTACTATCTTTGATATTTATATGTTTCTTACTGCTTCTCCTGTTTCAGGTAGACTTAGAATATGTTAATGGTAGCAAGTTTAGTTTGTCGGCTGAATTTCTAAGAATACAAAGCCCTGCTGCTGATGGAAAGATTAGATCATTTGGGGGTGAAAAGGTAGTTTTTTGAACATTTTTCATCATTCTCCAACTTGTTGATTATTTCAAGTTTTTGTCAAGTAAAGATGATAATGAGAATAATCTCAATATAGGGGCTCACGTACTGAAATTTTACTTTTAGTTTCGGGGTTACTCATGCTCATGAGTGTTGGAGAAATGGAATTTGGTACTTCCTATTGGCCTGAACCAAGTTTCCTATATTGGATGATCTCCATTCATATGATGCATATATTTTGGGTTCCTTTACTGACACAGTGAACAAATGAACTGATGTATGGTTTATCTTTCATTTATCGGTACTGACCTCTTTGCCTGTACTACTAGGTAATATTTGGACGGCGTCATGTGGGGATCATGTCTGCAGAACCCGTGGGAAACTATGGGGTAAGGTACCTATGCTTAAAACTCTTAAAGTTTTGTTTACTGCTTCTTTTATCTTGTTCTAAAATGACTGATTGTTTTCGGATACATTTTCCCATTTTAAGCTATGATTATTTGACTTTTTGGTGGTTGGTTCAGGATAATATTTGATGATCTGCATAAAACTGGGATCTATTCATGGGATTATTTCTATTATCTTGGGAGCAACAAGTTTAGCCTCATGAGAAACTATATCAAGACGCTAAAGAAGCATGGACTCAGTCGGGATCCAGCAAAGAGGAAATGAGGCAAACCAAGGTTTGATTTTGCCAATTCTTCAATCTAAGGTAAGATGATGACTGCAAAGTGATTTCCATTTTCGCTGAAGCTGAAGAGTGTAATATATCATGCATTTGTCTTGTAATTTACAACGTAAACTGGTCTCCACATGTTGTCTATGGTTAACCAATTTTGCCTTTTACATATTTATGATTTGTTTTGTTTGCCATTTGTAAAATGTTACTTGATTACAAGACATCCTTATGAAACTTGAACTTTCAATTTACCCTTTATTACAAGGATTATCATCTTCCTCTGGAGCAGGAACATGCAATGTCATCTGTTGCGCTTTTTCGATGATGTAACTAAAGTTGCTTATTTTATTCATGCCAATGAATTTGTATTGCTTTGAATATAACGAGATGGATTATAGTCCTCTCAAGCTTGGTCTTTTAAGACAATAACTCAGATAAATTGTTCAAAAAAGCACTTTTGAAGAGAGTTCTAGATGAAAGATCTACAGGGTCCATGCCAAACTCAATGTCTCTCGAATGCTCCATTGTGGTCCTGGAAGGTCTTGATCGTGGATAACATTAATACTCAGTATTGGCGCACTCGTGTTTTATGTATGTTCGATTTTTGTCCAAACAATCTCTTTATTTTATTATTATTATTTTTTTTTTTTGGATATATACCACTACCGGGACCCGCGAGAATATATTCTACAAGCACTGTCCGGAATACTACTCCCACTATTGGGGAGATGCACAGCCCGGAATACAGCTTCTCTCACAAATGGAGAGAGAGGAATACTCCTAGAACCGGGTGGGACAAAGAATATATATACAAATATATGCACACATTTGGCTTTGAACCGTGGTGATGGAGGCTTCTAGGGAGCGTCCACCCACATTGGCAAGAGGCCAAGTAATCTCTATTTTTTATTATTATTTTTTTTTATAAGTATTTGTCCAAACAATCCCGATCATGTAAATGTAAACTCAAAGCTCTTTTTATAGTAGTTGTCTAGTGGAAAATGACTGGAGATAAAGTCAAGGAAAGCCTGTTCTTCTAGAATTAACAGTTTGTAGATGAGTCTAGAACATTACAAGAGCAATGACAACTTACACACAGCATATCCAAGTCCAGAAGTTTCGTCAGCTCCTTATAAATTTCCATCTGGACACAAGACTTGCTCCAATATACATTGGACAAAAAAACAAAAACAAAAACAAATGGCGTCTCAAGTTTGTATTTACACTCCCTGTGCATCCGGGAGAGTAGCTAGATTTTCCAGCTACAAGAAAACACCCCTTTTGAGAACTGTGAAGGCAGTGGCGGAGAAAAAGGACAATCTCGACCACTTACAAAGAGCAGCAATCCAGTATCAGCCCCAGCAAAAGAAGAAAGCTGCCCAAGTTTCATCTCCAGGTAACTAAGAACCAGAACACCTCTCACTGGAAGTATAGATTATTGTAGTTGTTCAATTCTTTATTATCAGAGAAAACACTGTGACGACAAACTCACACCAAAAGATTCTTTTCTACAGGGACATGGGAAAGGTTTCCAAGTGCAAGGACAGTGCAACAGATGATGGAAACCATGGAGGGAATAATGGAGGATCCTTTGGCATACACTGGCAACTGGCCTTCGGTTCCAGAAAGGGCGAGAGATGGATATAACAGATACAATCGAGGGAGGAAACCTTGGGCGATAAAGGAAAGGGAAAACGAATATAAGATAAGGTTCGACATGCCTGGCATGACAAAGAATGATGTCAAGGTGTGGATCGAAGAGAAGAACATGCTCGTAATTAAGGCGGAAAAGGTTCCAAGGAAGAGGGAAAATCAAGTGAATGGCGATGAGCATCCAGCAGAGGAAGAAGAGTGGCCAAACAGTAGCTATGGAAGCTACGGCGGTAGAATTGCATTGCCAGAGAACATAGAGTTTGAGAAGATTAATGCAGAGGTCAAAGACGGTGTCCTGTATCTAACTATTCCAAAAGCCAGCACCACCAGCAAAGTCGTTAACATCAATGTACAATAGAAGTATGCTTGCAAAGAAATAAAGTCAATTTTCCAGTTTTCCTGGTTTATATGTAGTTCCATAAAGAGTGAATGATGTACAACATATTCGTATTCAGAAAAAAAAAAAAAGGATATCTTTGGCTCCATCACAGCTATAATTGTTTACACTAATGGGACATATCAGAGATACTTGAATCTTCATACAGTAAACTTGGTATTTCAAAATGCATACCGGGCATATCTTTGTGACGTTAAATCCTGTTCGTGAATTGGAGTTCAAATGAATCTTCCAAAGGGTAAATCGACTTCATCTATATCTTTCTCTTCTCTACATATACATTTTCAGGTACAAAAAGTACATCGGAACAATGCAAATGCGATTTTCAGTCTCTCTCTCCAACCCCTTCCCTCCTTATAGAAACCAAAAGAGAACGACTGAATGAGTCCCTATATTAGAGTGAATGACATAAAACTATCCCGACTAATAAGATTTTTTCTTCCGTCCACTTAGTGAGATGCGCTTCAGCTCTTGGCTTCCCCGTTTGATTCCCCTGAAGCATAAACAAGAACTATTTTAAAGACATTTCAAAAGCTGTTTGAGATGGGCCAGTTGAAGAGGCTGGAAAATTTATACCTCTGGTACAAGTAAACAAAAAGATAGACAAGTGGCAGCAGCAGCAAAGTCAAAATAGAAATAGCCAAATAGGGTATACTTAACCGCTTCTGCAAAAAATGACAGAACAAACAGAGGCATGGTGAGGAGGAGTATATGCAATAAAATCCTTCTATGTAAACTTAATAGAAAACATGGGATTGGACCTTCAAGTTTATAGTAAGTGAAGTTACGTAAGCTTTTTAATTTCATAATTACAACCATGACTGAATCCAATAGCTACTTGAATATGCCGGTGTGTCCCTTGGAGTTTGTTTAATTTATTTGATTAGAGGTTTCTGACATTTAATTTTTCATTAAGCGTGAAAAACTGCTTGAGAAGACAAAATCCACATTTCTCCACATTTGGTTCACCTTTTACAGATTCATCACTTAAATTTGTTAATGGTGTTTCCACTTAAAAGAATTTAAGCACACAAAATTCTAGCCAAAGGTGATGATGAACTTTACCCTGTGCCCTCTGGAGAAGGGTTTCTGATTCCCAGTGCAAGTGTGGGCATCACAAAATTGACGCAGGAAGAGTTCTGTCAAATAGTTGAAACCAGAAAGCAATACAATGAGAAGATAAAATTAAAACCAAAAAAACGATAATAAAATAAAAAACACTAATATTTAAATTTACCATGAAGACGGCCTGCTGAAGGACCCTCATTGACAGGGAAACAGCTATGGGCTAGACTCTGCAGAAAATTATCAAATTAATGACTAAATTTTTTTTGAATCGGTGTGATAACAACTTGTAAAGAGACCACCTCACACAGATGTTTATTCCTTGCAGCAGCTGCTGGATTACACTTAGTCTTGCGTTGCACAATATCCAGTACAAGATCACAATGCAATGCCCCACATAGATCAGCCAAGCACTGGCCGTGACTCTGGATTCAGCACAAGCATGCCATGTTTTAGTAACCATTAAGTTTAAACAGTTGCAAGATCATAGTTGCCTAAGTTTTCTAAACAAAAATGAAAATAAAGTGATCTACAGATGTGACTCTAGAAGCAAGATGTGTATGAGGAGAGGTAGATAGGGTGGAAGAAAAAACTGTACAGAATGATGACAAGCAAGACAGCAACTCATGGAAGTGTCAAGCTATTAAGAGAAATATGGACAATGACTTTTAAAGCAAAACATGAGGTTGCAACGGCTGTGACTTGTGAGTTATTGCACAAGAAATTAAGGAAGCCAAGGAGTTTCATTGGGGGGTAGAGAGAAAGATAAACTTTGTGCGTTAGAAATGGAATGTTATTCATATGTAGTAGATGTCATGTCATGGCCAGTATAAATGCCACTTCAGCTATCAGAAAAGATGCTTGTTGAGTTTACAATTTATATTTTCATAGCAAATGCCTAATCTCTGGACTTAGGTCCTAGAAAGGAGATAACAGAAAATCAGACAGATTCTCTTATTTCAAGTAAGAAGCTTAGGGTCCAAGACAATAATGGCAAATGTTTCTATTCTCGTAAGTATGTAACAATTTGAAGGCTAAAACCAGACCTATGAAATCTTTTCCCTTTTCATTCACAATAACTTGTAAACACAACGAAAAGTCACCCACAGGGCACAATAAGGTATAGGTAAAAGACATGTCCATGGAACTCCAGCCTGTGGATATTCTCAGTAGTAATACCTGACAGCTGACATGCACATCCATATCATATTAACATACACATTGAACAACCAAAGTTACACAAACGGTGTGGCAAAACACAATGCAAGACAATCACCATACGGTATAATATATCTTGAGAACTAACATCAAAACTCGTAAATCATCACTACAAAAACAAAGGTCAAAGTAGAGGCCACACACACCTCATTGAGCAAATTGTAGTGTCTGTTGTCAAAATGTCGATCAAGATATTTCTCTTCATAAAACTTCTTCTTACAGTATCCACATTTCCACTCATTTGTATCCTTGTGGAATTTATGTTGTTCCTGATCTCTATATACATCATTATCAGGGTGAAGCCTACACCTAGTCGAAATTCGATATCGTTCTTTCTCCACAAAGGGCATCAAGTACTGCACCAAACAGATGATAAATATAATAAAAACCCTATCTAAATTACTATCAAACAAAGAAACTCAAATGGTAGTGCAGTGCTCTTCTAAATTTTTTTAATACCTCCTGTATAATTGTCCATGCCCCCCTACTCCTTTCCCTTGAACAATGTATCTCATGAACATCCTCCTTCACTTCCTTCAGTGTTCTGTGACAATCAATTTTTGAAATTATTTTATATCAACACCATTTTCCAACAAAAATAACAATGTCTGACACTAACATATACAATTAATTACTAGGCTAATAGAATTGGAATTACCTTGTAGCAGCAGATTGTGTAAAATCCTGTATAAAACAAAACACAAGTAGAAGACGAGATTAGCGAAATTGAAGTTTGAAAAGTCATTTCGCATCATGAGAAGAATTCAATAATTGTATGGAAAGTGGTTTAGTTGTAAAATGAAGTCGAGAAGATACAGAGATGAAAAAGGTGAATACCTGGTTGAGTAGTGGAGTTGACGAAGAAGAAGAAGAAAGTGAGAGACAAAGAAAGAGGAAAACGACGACCGCTCCTTTAGAGAATGTTTCCGTCTTCATTTCCACATGTTTTGTCGTCTACACAACTCTGAGTTTTCCACTCTTTCAATCTCAATTCTCAATCTTGTAGTTGCAGGGGATGGTTCTCCAAGGAACCCGCCACGCGTTCTCTTCTTTACCTCCCAATCATGTTTTGCCACGTCATTCACCACTGACGTGGCATTCAACAGGCTTTTTTTTTTTAAGTGGTGTTATTGTTTTTCTTTATTAAAATTTTATTTTATTTTTTTTAAAAAGCTTTAATGAAAATTTAATAAAACTTCACTTTCCTGTTCACAGGTAATTTGTTTTCTTGAAAAAAAAAAAATCTTAACTCTTAAACTCTAAAATTTACTTATTACAAACATACAAAATATTATAGAAAAGTTTGAGAATGATATCAAACATATAAAAGAATTATTTGAAAATGATATCAAGCATCTAGAACAACTAGATGAAAACGGCACCACACACACCAACAACAACCAAAACAACAAAATAACACCAAGAATGACAACTAAAAAAATCTAATCTCTAGCGAACCAAAACCCTAACTCAATTGCTAATAAAAAACTATCAGAGATGACCAATAGCACACTCTCAATCTACCACCAACAATCCGATCGACTGCTGAAACAAAAAAAAAAAAATTGTATCCAAGAAGGATAGATTCACCATGAAATAAAAAGAAAAAACAAGTTCTATGATGAAGGTGAGAAACTGTACAGGTAGACTAGAGATGATGTATATTTTTATTTTTATTTTTATTTTATTTTTCTAAAAAAGAAATGAGGTGTATTAAGTTTGAAAAATAAGTAAAATGGTAGTTTTAGAAATAAATAAATAAAAATTAATAAAACAATTTAATTTATATAATTAAATCAAAATTTAAAAAAGTGGTGTATAAATATGTCAATAGAGGGATGCGGGATGCCAATAACACCACTCTTATTTTTTATTTTATTTTATTTTATTATTATTATTATTTAACGGCATTCAACTAGCTCTGGCCATGGAGAAAATTTTGCATGGGAGGTGAGACCATCCAATAAAACTTTTATTCTACAAGCTTCATGGACGATATCACACGTGACAGTGAGATCATTTCTTAATTTTTTTTTCTCTTGATCATAAAGTATACAATATATATGTTTCTTCTGTGCTTAGAAGAGTATGATCTAGTGTTTTTAACCATTAACAGAGATGTGTGTTTGTTGAAATCTATGGAGATAAAATACATTTTTTTTTTTTTAATACTAATGCTAATCAACTCAAAAATTTAGTTAAAAAACCAATTCGAATGATGTGGCAAATGATTTGTACTTACTATATCATTTATCATATTACCCAATGATTTGTGTGGTGATAATAACTCGTTTACCACATCATTTAGGTTGTATAGTATTTACTCAAATTTTTAATTATTTCACATGTCATTAGTTGTTTTCCTTCATTTTCATTGTTGTTGTTCCGCGTAACAACAATTTTATAGAAGATTTTTGTTTATATTAATAACATTAATGTAAATTATATTTTATAAAAAAGTAATCGAGCTTTTTTTATTAATTTTATTTATATTTATCAAGGTCGATTGTTAGATAATTTTTTTTTGTTAAATTCAATACATTGTAAAAGTCAAGTCCATCCAAATCTACCTGGTTTGAGCAGTATTTGTTATAGACTATTTTATTTATAAATCTAATTTTAAAATCCATTCAATTCTATCAAATTCTATCACTTAACTAAAATCTGTAAAGTCAATGACTGTTTTAATATACCTAGATTTATTTGGACTTTTTAGAAGTCTGAATTTTATTGGAATCCTTCAAAATCTGAATTGAGTGCCCCTAAACAATTGAGTACCCCAAACTTTTATGGACTTTTAATGGATATGAATAGAATACACTCAGACTCACATCTATTATCGATTAATGAGAAGTAAAGATAGTGTATTGATTTATTTATTTATTTATTTTTTTTTTTTTTGAAAGGTTAGTTCTTTATATCAAGTTCAATTAATTCTTTCTTAAATAACTACCCGTAGGCCGTAACTATACGGTATCTAAATCCTAAAAATTTAATGAAGCCGGTAAAGACAAGGAAAACGGTGTCGTTTGAGGAATTGACTTTTGTATGCGTGTCAAAGTTTGGTTTTACTATGTATCCTCTCTCCTGTAAAATCAGACCGCGTCAGCAACTAAAAAGTAAAAAGTGCAGGTAACAAAGCCAGTGTGTCATCGAACCAGTTGTTCAACAACTTGGGTTTCATTTCTCTGTTATTGTTGATTATTATTGGATCATATATTCATTTAACTAATCGTAAGCACATGTAAACATTTGTCGGTAATACTATTTTTTTTAATGCATTTTGTTCCTACTTGGTCTTGGCTCACTTATTATAATATACCAGATAAAAACTAAAGCTTTGTCTTTGACTTTTTGAATTCTGTTTATATCCATCAAAGCCATGAAATTCAGATCTTTCAGACGATACCCAATTGAGATCGGCCCCTGAATTTCGACCTACAATGGCCACAGTCTTCGTTTTAGCTCTTCTTGTGGTGTCACTGGTTTTCGGGTTTGTTGTCGGGTCGGATGTGCATCCGGGTCAGAAGGCTCCGTACAGGATCCACACACTGTTTTCGGTGGAGTGCCAGAATTACTTTGATTGGCAGACGGTGGGGCTAATGAACAGCTTCAAGAAGGCCAGACAACCCGGGCCTATAACCCGACTTCTCAGCTGTACGGACGATGAGAAGAAGAATTATAAAGGGATGCACTTGGCTCCTACTCTTGAAGTGCCTTCTATGAGTAAACACCCAAAAACTGGTGACTGGTACTTCCTCTGTTTCAATCTTTTTGGCTTTGCTTTTGTTTTTGTTTCTTTTAATCAAAACTAGATTATATAGTTTGTGGGTATGTTGCAAATATTGCCACTTCTTATTTACTATAAATTGTTTTGATCACAAAAAATCAAAAAAAAATTTCATTCAATATTAACTCTTAAGTGGATGGTTTTTTGTCTGAATGTGTATATGTTTGTCAAATCTTTCATTTTCATTTTATTTTTTTAATTACTTGCTTTGAAATTTGTGGTTTATGTTGATTTCTTATTTTCTTTGGTAAAGAAGGTCAATAGTTCTATGCTAATCTGCTGTAATTGAGAGCTCTTCTGTTTTATTCCTTTTCCATTTTAAAATCTGATCTCTTTGTATCTCTGCTCCGGTTGGAGATTACTTGTAGCCACCCATTTCCTAATTGTAGATTTTAATTTCCCTGCTTGAGAAACAGCATTTCAATTGTGCATAAAGAAGGCTAGAATATGAGCTTGTTTAGTTACAGAAAGCAATTAGTTCTCTCTATATATATATATATATATATATATATATATATATATATATATAAATATGAGGGGTACTGTGTGTACTCAAATAATCTTCATATTTGGATATTCAAGACCAGCTGATATAAATGATGGGAACTGTGAAGAGATGAAAGAACTGGTTATTGTGTGTTAAATGTTCTGCAGTGGATTCATAGTAGACTATTAAGTGAGAATGTATAAAAGAGGACCATACCTTTTGAAAAACTCGCACATTCACCGTTTTGCTGCCAAGAATATATAGGCTGTCATAAAATTAGCCAAAAAGGCAATCATGGTGCCAGTCTAAAGTTACAAATTTTCTTTTTTTGCTCTAACCCATTAAGCATAGCAGAAGCTTTTCTTAAGTTCCATGCTCGTAGTTCCTAGTCTTTATATCATTTTTCCGTGTAATCTGTCCTTTATCAAACTTTGTTAATGCCTCTGAAAATAATACTTCAGAAAATGAAATTTTCCTTTCTAGGTTACCCAGTATTCTATTACAATGCATGTAATAAATTTAATCGTTGTATTTTGCATGTCTGTGTTTATTTTTGAATTCTTGTCATTGTATTCAAATGCTTTGTATTTTCTTCTGTGGTTGAGAAGCTTCTTTCCACAATTATTTCGAGGATTGTTTTGGTTTCCATTTGAATATGAAAAATCATGAGGAAGAAAAGAACTTTAATATTGCTCAAAATGAATTCTTCCTCTTCTTTTTAACCTATTTATTTGAAGATCCAAATGAAGTGTTGATCCTGGAGTTTCCTTTTTATTTGGTTCTGCAGGTACCCTGCGATTAACAAACCTGCTGGCATTGTCCACTGGCTCAAACATAGTAAAGATGCAGAGAATGTTGATTGGGTGGTAATTCTGGATGCAGACATGATAATACGAGGTCCAATAATACCATGGGAACTTGGTGCAGAGAAAGGCCAACCAGTTGCAGCGTACTATGGGTATGGTTTAACTTGAAAATTTAGCTTCTTCAGTATCACAACCGAGTATTTTGTTTTGTTAAACAAGTTATGCAGTCAGTACTTAGTGAAATTTGTTTTAGGTTTAGTTAAGCTAGGCATATCAGTTACATCCACGGTTACCTCACAGGAATCTTTCGGATGCTGCTATATATCGACCAAAATGCTTGTATTTGATATTTAACAAAATATACTTTTAAAGGAATATGGTGCCTTTTTTTTTAACTTTTGGATAGTGGTTGCAACCTTGCCTTTGACCCTTTGAGACTTGGTAATTTTACATTGTATATTGCTAGCAAGAAATATTTCTTGCTCACAATTTATTAAGTTTTTCTTTCTCTTTTCCCATTTTAAAGATCGAGGTTATTATCATGTATTCATATATGAGTCAATCCTTCAGGTACTTGGTTGGATGTGATAATATTCTAGCTGAATTGCATACAAAGCACCCAGAACTTTGTGACAAGGTTGGTGGGCTTTTGGCAATGCACATTGATGATCTTCGAGCCTTGGCACCCATGTGGCTTTCGAAGACAGAAGAAGTTCGTGAAGATAAAGCTCACTGGACAACCAATATAACGGGTGACATCTATGGGCAAGGGTGGATTAGTGAGATGTATGGTTACTCATTTGGTGCAGCAGAAGTAAGATGTTGTATTTATTCCTTCCCGCTGAACACAGTTTTTCTTCTTCTTCTTCTTTTAATTTTGTTATTTCCTTGTTCAGGTTGGACTTCGCCACAAGATTAATGATAACTTGATGATTTATCCTGGCTATATTCCACGAGAGGGTGTTGAGCCTATTCTTTTTCACTATGGCTTGCCATTTAGTGTGGGAAATTGGTCTTTCAGTAAATTAAAACACCACGAGGATAATATTGTCTATGATTGTGACCGGCTCTTTCCCGAACCTCCTTATCCTAGAGAGGTATATGAATCTAGAAAGAAATGATAGCATGTAAATGAACAATTTGGGTCATTTTACTTTTTTTTTTTTTTTTTTTTTAAAGAGGGTCATTTTACTAATATACTAAACTTTATACATAATAAATGCACCTTCAGAAGAACATGGTTGGTAATAGAAACTAAAGATTCTTTCTCTTGCAGGTAAAACTTATGGAATCTGACCCAAATAAAAGGAGAGCCCTATTTTTAAGTGTAGAGTGTATTAATACTTTGAACGAGGGTCTTCTGTTACAACATGCAGCAGATGGATGCTCCAAACCCAAGTGGTCAAAATATATGAGCTTTTTAAAGAGCAGAACTTTTGCGGAACTAACTCGGCCAAAGCTTCTGACACCTGATATTAAAAAAACTGAGGTGGCTCAACAACGGCAGGTCATGGATGAACCAGGGAAACCACATCCAAAAATCCACACCTTATTTTCCACAGAATGTACCAGTTATTTTGATTGGCAAACTGTAGGGCTAGTTCACAGTTTTCACAAAAGTGGTCAGCCTGGAAATATCACACGGCTTCTCAGTTGTACAGATGAAGATTTAGAGCATTATAATGGCCATGATTTGGCTCCCACCCATTATGTCCCTTCCATGAATCGACATCCTCTTACAGGCGATTGGTATTTATATTTCCTTTGGATTTTTTTTTTCAAAATTTTATTCCTTTTTGTTCTAATAGATTAATTGTTAGTAATTTTATTTTCATTCAGCCCTGAAATCTAGTTATCACCTTCACACCATTGTTGTCCAGTGTTTAGTTTTCCTCCATACAAGTCAAAATTGGATGCTACTTCATATTGACAGTTAGTGAAATTAGGCAAAGCAACTACCTATGAAAGTTTCACTTCTAAATTTTTTTATTTTATTTTATATTTCTGTATATTTTTGGTTCATTTTGTGGATCATCAAACTCAGCTCTACTCATAGACAGTGAATTTCATGACTCATGAAGTATAAGTTGAGGACAACTGTTTGTTCTTTCTCAGGTATCCAGCAATCAACAAACCTGCTGCGGTTCTTCACTGGCTTAACCATGCAAAGGTTGATGCAGAGTTTATAGTTATTCTTGATGCTGACATGATTATGAGAGGCCCAATTACACCATGGGAGTTTAAAGCAGCACGCGGCAGGCCAGTTTCAACACCTTACGAGTAAGACAAGAAAAATGCAATCACATTCTGTTGGGTGTATAGTACCTACGATTCTTAGTGTGACTGCATCCCTCCTTCATAACCCCCTTCCCGCTCTCCCACCCTTTCTCTGTCATGCGTGCTTGTGCATTTGTAATTGCATTCAATATTAATTCTTGACTCTCTTTCCCTTTCTTTTTCTTTTTAATTTTATGCATATCAGCTACCTTATTGGTTGTGACAATGAGCTTGCAAAACTCCATACGCGCCATCCTGAAGCTTGCGACAAGGTTGGGGGAGTAATCATTATGCATATAGATGATCTCCGGAAATTCGCTATGCTATGGTTGCATAAAACTGAGGAGGTCCGGGCTGACAAAGCTCATTATGCCACAAATATCACTGGAGATGTATATGCATCTGGATGGATTAGTGAGATGTATGGCTACTCATTCGGAGCTGCAGAGGTATGTTAAGTCAAGTAAATTGTTCCATACTTCCACATCTAGTTGATCTAGATTGTTAACTCTTAGAATTGCGGATAGAGGCCATTAGATTTTTTGAGGAATTTATAGTAGTTTTCCAGGTTGCATGCACAGTTCCATATCTTAGTCCTTTGCTGTTCTATAAGTTTGTCTCAGAGAATATGAGCTCCTTCTACTGAAGTTGATTTTCTTGTTTCCAGTTGTGGCTATATGTTCCAATGCTATTTGGTGATAATGAATTCCCTTGATTCCCTTTTTATGTATGCAGTTGAATCTACGGCACCTCATAAGCAGTGAGATATTGATATATCCTGGATATATTCCTGAACCCGGTGTCAAGTACAGAGTTTTCCACTATGGATTGGAATATGTAGTTGGGAATTGGAGCTTTGATAAGGCAGACTGGAGAGAAGTTGACATCATAAATAAATGCTGGGCTAAGTTTCCAGACCCACCTGATCCTTCGACACTTGATCGGAGTGATGAAAACATCCTGCAGCGAGACCTGCTTAGTTTAGAATGTGCAAAAACACTTAATGAAGCACTAAGATTACATCATATTAGAAGAAACTGTCATGATCCCAGTTTAGTATCGAAATCAGATTCAGGTATAACGAAGGAACCTGGTTCAAGGAAATTTGGCAGGTTTGGTAAAATTGATACTGTGAGAAGCAACCCTACGCCACTAAATCATTTGCAGAAATCATCTGTGCCTGCAGAAAAAGATGGGTTGTTTAGTTCTCTGAGGTTATGGATTGTTGCTCTATGGGCATTTTCTGGCTTGGGTTTCTTGGTAGTCATGGTGGTAGTATTTTCAGGTCGTAAAGGAAAGGGAACAAGAGGTAAAAATTATCGAAACAAAAGAAGATCTTCTTATTCTGGATTCTTAGATGTGAGTGGACGTGATAAACATATCCGTAGTGATGATGATTGAGGTATCTTAATGACATAAAACCCTAAAGCAAAATGCCATATTGGTATAGAGTGCATAAAATACAAGCACATGAGGAGTCTCTATTGAAATTTTACATAGTTGAAGCTTGAAAAGTCTTTCTTCTTGCAGCTAAAGAAACCAATATTCCAGTGACATGATACAATTGCTGTTACTGCAAAAATTGGCTTCGAAGTTCCCGCTGCAAGATCGTTTCAAGTCTTCATATACCCGTTTGGTCAAATTCATTTTGTGTTGAGTTATCTTGAGCTTTTAAGTTTGTATGTTGTGAGTATTGCAATGAAGTAACACCCATAGAAGCAGTAGAAGAGAAAAAACAACAATAGCCTTGCAAAAACTTCAACAGTTGTTTACACTTTACTCTTCAATGTAATAGAAAGGAAGAGAAGGATCAATTTGAAATAACTTATTTGATGAAATGCATTCAATAATCCATATTATATTTCCTGATTTAGCTCTGATGAAATTCACTTATTTTAAATTACCCTTTTAACAGAGTAATGTTTCAATCATGAGAACACACTCACACGCACACACTTGTCCTGACTCCTGAACAGATGCCTTAACATCAATGGAAAGGTACTTTTTTTTTTTTCAGACTGAATTGATTTAGATATGTTTCTGTTCCACCAAGTACTGCATTTTACTGTAATCTTGAATTATTATCTCAATAATTGTTTAGGGTATTTGAGTTGTTGAGTAACAAGAGAGCGGGGACTCGAATATCACGTAACGATTTGAATATCGATACAGACACTACAACAATACTATAGTGATCTTTTAGCCATTGTAGAGGAAGAAGACTGGTTGGAGCTAGCCAGTTGGAATTTGGCTTGTTTTACAGGAAGTACAATCTAGCTTGAACACATTATCACTTTCAAGCTACTCTTGTTCTCAACCAAGATATGTGTGACTATGACTAACTCTTGTTTATGATATATTTTTGCAACCATACAATTTGCAAAAAAAAAAAAAAAAAAAACAATGTTCTTGAATTTTTGTATTAATAAATGTCAATTTTTTTTTAAATGTAGGATGGATTAACGAGAGATATTTATAGAATTTATGCTAAAATTGAAATATTTTTTCAGTTTAAATGATTGAACCCATGTCACTCTCAAATTCAATAAAGTATAAGAGTATTTGTTCGGAAATCGAAAATCTTTCCTAAACTTAAAAAATGGCCTATCGTCTATGCTATACATCCCATATGATTAAACAGATTCCGATAAAACCATTAAGTGTTGGGAGATTTAAAAAACCTATATATGATTAATTTGAATGTTAACATCTACAACATATGATTTGTTAACCACTAGTTGTTCAGCTTTTTAAATCTCACCATCTTCACTTCCAAACTACTTTAATAACTCCAAAAATCACTTTCAAATCCAAACCCCCCTTTTTTTTTTTTTTTCCGGTTTTGTTTTTGTATTAGCACCAACCAACACTCAAAATTCAAAATCAAACCCCTCAAATATAGACGTTAAAAGAGAGAATTACAGATTTCAAAACGTGGGGCCCAGATTGTCTGAAAAAAGATTACAAAGTAATTGGAGAGACCCCACTTGAAGAAATATAATAATAGATTTCACCAGAAACTCTCTCTCTCTTTTATCTTTACATCTCTGAATAAATGGCATGCTTTTCCATTGCTTGGACCATTTGGGTTTTCGCTTTTTCCATTTAAATTTCAAATTTAAACCGTTTTACAAACAACTGAGATGAGCAAAAAGTGAGAGAGAGAGAGAGAGAGAGACTAGTAAAAATGTACAAATTATTATTATTATGATAGAACAAGACAGTTTCAAATTTAGCATCTTTTTGAGGTTTGAATTCATTGCAACAACACAACATGGGAGAATCAACCTGTCTCATGCAACAACCATTTTCTTATGTTTCAGGCTTCCCTAATGAAGCCAAAGAGGTAAGTTCATGTCTTCCAACTATCTTTCTCTTTGTCTTTGTTTCAGTTTTTGTATTTTGGGTTGGTAATAATTCAGTGAAATGCTTGATGGCTTCTCTGATTTTTTTTTTTACTTTGTTTCTACTGCAATGACCGGGAAAACTGCAACATTTTTCAATACATGTTCTTCATGAGGGAAGTTTGAAAACTCCTTTTTGAGTCGGTTTCTGTGGTGATAGACCAAAACGTTGTTTGTGTTACAGGGGAACCCAATTCATGCACTTGGGCAGTCGGTTTCTTTCGGGAGGTTTGTGTCAGATTCGTTGGCTTGGGAGAAATGGTCGACGTTCTCTCATAACAAGTATGTGGAAGAGGCTGAGAGATACTCTCGCCCTGGATCAGTTGCACAGAAGAAAGCTTTCTTTGAAGCTCATTACAAGAAAATTGCTGCTCAAAAGGCGGCAGCCGCCTTGCTTGAGCAAGCCAGTACTACTACTACTACTGATGCTTCCTCCAAAACTGGGCCTGATGAATCACAAACTGAAGCTGAAGTCAACAACATTATTATTCCAACCAAAGATTCAAAACAAGATGTTTTAGTTGACAAATCTGAAGTGGAAGCAACTGATGCGGTGAAAACACAAAACATTCTTGTGGAGAAAAATATGAATGTTGAATCACCAAACCAGAATGTTAAAGATATGGAGCTCAAAGGAGCAACAGAAATGGAAAAATGTGTAAAGGAAACTAAAATGGACAAGCCTCAGTTGAAGGTAACACTTTTTGACTAATAGTAATACCCATTACTTGTTTGATCTACTTCCAATGTCATTGCAATTAAACCTGTTGTTCTTGTTGCAGAGTTCCATGAGCAAGAAAAAACTAGATTTATCTTCCTCAAAGTCATCAAATTATAGCAGAGCATCTAAGCAGCCATCTTCACCGGCTAAACCAACGGTGTTATCTCAGTTGAAGAAGGACACCATGGCCACTCCAATGAAGAAGAAGTCCGTGGTAGACTTGCCGGATAAAAAGAGAGCAACACCAAAATCAATCCACAAGTCAATTTATCTAACACCTGCTAGAGAAATCAATAGATTGGCTTCAAGTATTATCAGGAAAATTGATGGTTCAAGAGTTGGTTCCAATTCAAAACCATCAAAAGATATCTCCACTCCTCTGAGGACTCCCACTAAGGTGCCTGCTTTTTTCACCTTCCACCTTCCTTGCCTTGCTTCGCATTCACTCACATTATCTTGTAACTGATCATTTATCTGGGCAATTGCAGGCATCTATGAGTGGGATAGCAAAGCATCCCTTGACCACTCCTTTGTCAGAAAACAAAAGGTATCTGGAATTATTGAAAGCAAAACCAAATATTTGAAAGACAACATCTTCATGTTTCAAATTATCCTAATATGTATAAATTTCAGGACTGAAACGCCTCTCGGGTCCTCAACGATTGGGAACAAAACTGTTCGGGCAAGATGGCACTTCCTTCCTACAGAGTATGAAGTTACCATCAATGTTTTTAATGACAATTTATTTATGAAAATCACTTGGCATCTTTATATGAAACATGATACACAAGTGGTATATGCCACTTACTTTGAAGGGACTTCCAAGTCCTGATTATTGGTTTTTCATGCCAGTTGTTCAAAGTTTTTGAGTGCCTGCAGAATCAAATCACAATCCCCAAATTTATCGACACCTTTCCGCTTAAGGACTGAAGAAAGAGCTGCAAGAAGAAAGGAGGCAAGGCTTTGAAATAACTATACTTTTTTTTCAGATCTTTTGTTTTTCACATTGCCATAAGTACCTGTAGTTAATTATCTTTTCTGTCATTTTCGAATTTCAGAAGCTTGAAGAGAAATTTAATGCCAGCCAAACACAAAATGCCCAGCAACAAGCAACACTTAAGGTTGTACCTCATTTCCAAGTATACTTTGAATCTTAGGCAACCCTTCTCTTCATTTCAAAACATGACTCCTTTGATTTGAGCAGGAGAAAGCAGAAACAGAACTCAGAAAACTGCGACAAAGCCTTTGCTTCAAGGCCAGGCCACTGCCTGATTTTTATAAAGAAAGAGCAACAACACCTGTGAAACAGACTAAAAAGGTACCTGTTGAAACATTATCTCATTCAATGTTAGTTACACTAGCTTTAGCTATTGATAGAATCCAAGAATGTCGTTGAAATTGAAAGGTGTATTGCAAATATTATGAATGCAAGAACTATTCTCTTATTAGAGAACTTGTGATCCTTGAAGGAAAGTTTCTCTATGAATGATTCCTGCACAAATTTTGAATATTCTCCCAGATATTTGCTTTATGTCACTAAAAAATAAGTTCTGTATAAAAAAGCTGACCTGAAGTTTTTCAATTCTTTCTTACAGGTTCCTCTGACACAACCTCAGTCGCCAAAACTAGGAAGAACTCCGACACTCAGTGCAGTACATCGCTTTCACTCTAACCCTCCTCAGAAGCCTTCAATGAAGAATATCGGATACAATCATGCTCTAGAAAAGAATATGCACAACTCAACTTATTCCCCTCATTTCAAGATCTTCGAGAATTACTCATGAGAATACATCTCCAAATATTCAGCATGAGTAAGAAACCCCACAAAGTGTTGCAACTAGGGAGAAAACTATTATAATGAGCAATGTCGTGCTGCTGAATGTACAAATAGAATTCTTGTACTTCATGATGAGTTTGCATTTCAATATGAAATTGAATCATAGCAAATTATGATTGTATTCAGAGTTTCTTTCTGTAATTAGTATTTGATGGACCTGAGATATTGTAAAAATTTATATGTATCTTTAACCACAGCGTCCTCACATTCAAATCAAGTTTAAAAAACATGGTGATTCAGTGAAGAGCTCTCAGTCCAACAGTTTCTCATCTTCCCCATGTCCTGAAGCACACAACATTGTGAGTGCTATTAAACCATAAAGAGACCTACAAGCCCCTGTAGAGTTTAAGCAATGCATCTTTGATGGCTTAAGCAAATCTGAAACCATGTTTCCAAACACACCAAATTCCGAATATATGAGACCGCTGTCAGCTGAATCAGAAAATGTCCAACAAGTCAGATTGTGAACCTACTAAATAAAGGCTTGCTCTATGCTAGCCTTTCTATCTGATAAACCATCCCTTTCATGGTTTGCTTCCATTAGACCTAATGACGGACTCCAACAGGCATGAAAAACAATAAGAAAAAAGTAAATACACAATGTTTAAGCATATTTATTGAACATGTAGATGTGCAAAACTTGATTCCGAAACTTGCATAGGTAACGTTTACTGATCGAGAATCTTAATAAAGGAAATGAAACTTATTTCCCATTTTGTTATTACAGTGTTTGCTACAAAATATTAGGAATCATATTATGTGTACCCCACACACAATAATATTAGGAATTAAGTTCCCGCGGGAACAAACTTAATTCCCTCCTTCCACCCAAGGAATTAAGTTTCCTTTTCTGATTCCATTTACAGAGGAACTTGATTCCTTTTAATTTTCATTCCCGATCAATAAACACGCCCTAAAAGCCACAATTTTTTGTTTGGAATAACATCAAAGCAGAAACAAATAGGCTTCCTTTTCAAGCAATCTCATAAGTCATTACAAAAAATAAAGCATTAGAAATAGAAACATGAACCAAGGAACAAGAAAATAGAAGCAGATATTTAATTGCAAATCCATATTTTCTAGTAAGAGAGACAAATAGAGGGAGAGGGAGAGAAGGGAAGGAAGTGGTTGGGAAAGAATAGAACCAAAAAAGAAAAAAGTTTTTTACATTTTCAGGCTGCATACTACAAGTGAAAGAAGGTAAGAGAAAGATGATATACAATATGATTACAGAATCACTCACCAGACTGCTCTCTTTACATGAAATGTTTTTGAAGCAAATGAAATGCGTTTTAAAATGCAGCATCCATAGCTAATTTTTCAGTCTCAAGTCGTACACCCAAATATGTGTCCAGAATTTCAAACCCTGGCATCTCTTGTCCACCTCTTTAAGATATAATGGCTTGGGAGCACCTTGATATTCCTATAGTCAAGAACTTTCAGTGCATGACTGCACAAAACTCCCATAAACTCAAATTTCATACAGTTGCATGCGACTGTCTCATCCGACAAATTATAAGTTACTATAAACTCTCGGAGCTGTCCATAAATGCTCACTTTATACTCGAACAATGATCCATTTTCAGTGCATTGGTTAACAACAATATTCAGACATGTTTCATATTCTTGCTGAAACAATTCAAATATCTTCGGTGTGTAAACATCCCTCACATGCTTCAAGAGAATCACATCCCCCATTAGTCTTGGCATGTGCTGGTTCATATCATAATTAGCTTCTAGTTCTTTGTAGTGCCAATCATTCACCATTTTCCCGAGATGCTTGAAAAATGAAAGCACATCAGAGTCAGACTTTAGATACTTCCTCAAATTCGCACTAAAATCTTCATGCAATTGTGCTGTTTTTACGTCAGCACAAAATATATGCCTTTGGTATGCTAACGCCCACTTCTCTCTATCTTTAAAGATGTTATCCAACCACTCATTTTCCCAAAGGCCATATACATCCAGCATAACCTTCCATGCATTGACAAAGTCCTCTTCCTCCTCATGATCAAAGAAGCAACTGCATAAATCATTTATAAAAGAATCTGAGCCAACAAACCTGTGGTTTAGCTCTCTAAGCACCTTTTTGTACACATGCCAAACACATATTCGGTGATGTGTTTCTGGCAATGCCGAATCAATTGCTTCAGCCAGTACCGCATCTTCATCTGTGAGGATTGTCTTCGGCTTCTTGCCAGACATTACCTCTATAAAAGTTTGAAATAGCCACTTAAAAGATTCAACAGTGTCATCATATAAAAGTGCAGCACCAAATATCACCATTTGCTTGTGACTGTTCACCCCTATGAAAAGAGAAAATGCTCGACTATCTTTGATTAGTTTGTAGGTTGTATCAAAACAAACCACGTCACCAAAGTCGATATAGTCCACCATCATTTTTGCATCAGCCCAAAATATATTTGATATTTGATCTTCAGCATCAAGTTGCGTAGCATAGATGAAAGACGGATTCTTCAATTGCTTACTTTGAAGATAATGCTGTATCCTTTCTACTTCTCCCACTTTCATACTTCTTGTGCATTTGGAAGGTAGTTTACTTTTGTAACTGATGGGATTGCAACCATGATCATCTCTGACCGAGTTATGTGATAACTCGGGGGTTGACTTTGGCTGCACTTTAGAAACATCTTGTACATCGCCCTCAACAACTCGACACATAGCTAATTTCTTTTGAGATCTTAGCATGCGCACTCGACAAGCAGCAACAAGCTCGTGATTGTGATGTTCTTCAAAATGAGTGACACGATACTTACCATCAGATTGACGAGAAATCACCAGTTGTGCCAAACAACCAATTCTTGTTTCCTTTCGAGATCTCTTCACATTCATATCTCGCTTGTCTTTCTGCCGAAAACCTTCTCTAAAACAAGTGAACCTCCTTGATGCCACAGCACCATCTATCTTACTCCTATTTACATAATCTTTTCGAACGCTAAAACCTACCTGCCCAGCATATGCATTATAGAAGTCATATGCATGATCTTCTGAGTCAAACCCCATTCCAAGTTTTGGTATCACATCTATACTAGAATTATTTGCCAAGTCAGTTTCAACTGCTTGAGCAAAGGTTAATCTCTTCTGTGATGGTAATACATGAGCTGTATTTGGGGTTACAAACTCATGATTGTGTTTTGTTTCAAAATGGGTAACATGGAACCTTCCATTCGGTTGACGTGCAATAGTCATATGCGCCAAGCAACCAGTCCTTGTTTCCTGTCGGGGTTTCCTTGCATTCACATTGTGTTTGGTAGGCCGATAACCTTGCCTATAACAAGTGTATCTCCTGGATACTACTGCACCATTTACCCTACTTTTATTCACAAAATCTTTCCTAATGCTGAATCCTTCCAGCACAGCATATCTACTATAACAATTGTATGCTTGATCTTCTGATTCAAACTCCATGCCAACTTTCGGTATCACATATGTCACTTCCTCATCTTTTACAGCTATCCCAGCATCTGAAAAGTTGCTAGAGGGAACTTTTGGAATCTGAGACTGCTGCTCACCATCAACATCCATCTCGAACTTGTTAGCAGAGGAAACTTCTGATGTTTGGCATCCTTGGCTATCAATTCCTATCCAACTTGTGTCAATCGAAGAAATACTTGGGCTCCGACAATCACACTCACTTTCTGTACTTTCACAGCTTCTTCCGTCAGAGGTTTCTTTTGGGCTTTTGCACTCCTGTTCCACATCAATGTCAACCCTTGGCAATGTCTGGAGATTATTTTCAACATCTTCGACCTGTTGGTGACTTGACACATCAGCTTCACCACTATCCATCATCCTTCAGTCAAAAAAAGAAAAACAACGATTATGCGATGGAAAGTTGGAAACAATAACCACCGTTCATAGTCTGAAACCATAATGCAAAAAATTACATAAAACTAACAAAGATTCCATAAAAGCTCACTGGTAGCACCCGAAAAGGAAAAAAATAATAATAATAAATCGTCACAGTTACAAAAGGAAATGCTCAAAATTGTTTTTCCTTTCCATTTGGCACTTCTAAATTGCTTTAAAAAGCTCAGTTAAAAAGAAATAACAAAAATATTGTTTTCAGAATCCCTTTCTTGTTTCTCAAATTTCCCAAAACCTAAAAGGACTTTAAATCCTACAGCAGATCATATGACACCAAATTGCCAAATCAGACAATCTAATCACGAATTCACGATAAACACATTTCATTAATGTTTCCACAAAACATAAACCAACACGACTTCGAAATGGATATCTTCCTCAGTACTGGGCAATACATACATGTGATTTTAACAACGAACATATACAAACACTTATTATATTAACTTTAAAAAAAAATAATAATAAAAATCCTGATAATGTACACATTCCCAGTTCAGAAAAATGTAATAGGACATTAAAAAATAAAAAATAAAAATAAATAAAAAGTTGTTCAAAGTAATCAAAAATCAAAACCCAGAAAGTTAGAACTGCTTATAACGCATGCATGTACTTCAAGTTCTTCAAAATCTAATCTAATGCAATTTTCATTAACAATAATTTCAATTAAATTTCTCAATAAAAAAGACTAACCACAGAGAATTATGTAAAAAATATATATATATATAAAAAAAAAAAAAAAATACAGAGAGTTAAAAGAGAATGGGATATATCTATCATTAAGCAAACCTAGTGATGGAGCAGCGCAATTCAACGGACTAGATCTTCCTGATCTTTGGAGAAATGGCGGGAGTGAACTGATGAAGGAGGAACCGCAAGAATTGTAGGGATTAGGGTTTGGGTTTTGTTCGGTTACAGAAAAATAAGAGAGTGCGACGTGTAAGGCTCTCACGTGATTTGTAAGTGATCCTTCGTTTGACGTGGCGATCTACTATTGGGCAACTGCACTCTACCACACGTTGCTACTTGTATGCTACTTTTGATTTTATCCATTACCTCTCTCGTGACTTTTGTTTTTTGGATACAAATTATACAATTCAACAACCACCCCTCACCTTTCAAGAAATGTTGGATGCATTAAGAAGTATAATTTTATTGAAAAACCTCCCCTCTAATATAACGGTGTTTGAGCTTTTGTTAAGTTGACTTGGATTGACCATTCAAAGATATCGTTATGCCATCCAAATTATTATTATAAAGACTATTATACTTGACATAGACGAAAAAAAAATTAAAATAAAATATATGTAAAAATCTTTTTTTTAAAAACAACCGTAGAAACTATATCTATTCTCCAAATCTCTAAGAAACTCCACCGATTTACTCTTCTCGATGGAGAACCGGAAATGGTATTAACGTATAATCATGAGCAATCTAAAATTTTTACAATCCATATATCGCTTTCAAAACTCAAATGTGGTATGAAGTATAACAGAGTAAAGTAATGAAAAGGATAAGCATAAGCTTATAAATACATGGAATTTGTTGTAGTGTTCTGTTTTATTCTCTTTTATTTAAAAGACAAAAATTATAATATCTTCACATTTGGTATGATCTTGAAGAATCTTAGTAAAATACTATAATACATTTCTTCAACAATAACAATTACAATTTTTTTTTAATTTATAAAAAAAAATGTAAAGACAGAATAATTCACATTTAAATAACAATAAAGCAACAATGATTTGTCAACAATCACATATCATCATCTCCCACCAAACACCAACCTTCTTCTCCTTCAATGACTTGATCAAACACCGTCCCCACATCACAGAAACTCATTGCACCCTCATCTTTTTCATCTTCAACATCATTGTATTCATCGACATGATCTCTATTATCTGCAACTTCTGATGAACAACCACCACCCATATTCTCAACTACTCTTTCTTCTTGACCCATCAAATCAACATCACCACCATCATCATTATTACAATGATGTTGATCATATGATGCACCATCATGTTCATCATAGTAATCATCAACCTCATCAACATCATCATCATCATCCATGTAATTATAATAATCATCACTACCTAGATGATCCAATATCCCGGAGGCAGAGAACCCGGAGAAATTCAAGCCGGGTCGGGCGTCAACGACCCGCCAAGTGACGAGCTTATGATTGTAGACCATATCACGAGAGTTGAGCTTCTGGGTACCTTTGGTTTTGTCCTTGGACTTACAAGCCGGGTGGATGTGGCAGGTGGTGCAGCGTGGCTTGCCGCACTTGCCGGTGAACTTGGAGTGGTTGGTGGGCTTGGTTGGTACCTTGGTAAATAGACCCGAAGTTGGGGGAGATTCGAACCGGTTAACGAATCTAGCATCGGGTCTCGGGTTCAACGGAGAGGGTATGATCCGGTAGGTTCTAACCAAACCGTGTTGGCGACCTTCCCTCTTCATTTCGGACAAAAAAATGAAAACTTGTTGTGATTGATTGAATGTTGTTGGTTTTGTGTTGTGTTGTGTGTATATATATAGATTTAGATTTGGAGAGGGAGAGAAGAGAAGGCTTGGGAAGCAAGTTGTTTGTTTGTTTGATTAGTCATGGACTCAAAACTACTTGTGGACCAAACCAGCTGTTTGTTTGTTTGATCACTCATTGACTCAAAACTCAAAAGTACTTGCGGACCAAGCCAGTTTTCAAAATAGAATATATGTTACATATTATAACAAATTAACAGCTCATTCAAAATCTCTTCTTGTCATTAAATTATATTCTTCTTTGACAAAGAAAACTTGGGTGCAAGATGATTTGGATAATTTTATGGACATGCAAGATACACGTGTCTTGCCAATAGGGGCGTAACTTAGCTGGTAGATGAACGAGTTTGGGGTTTGAATAAATGACTCTTAAATTAACGGTCTGAATCCTACCAATGGCGAAAGCTTTTAAAAAATTACCCAATCCCATATTAATAGTTATTGTCAAAAAAAAAAAAAAAAAAAAATACATGTCTCTTGAACCCAGATTTTCAAGATATGTTTACATAAATTGAAAATAAATTTAATTTATGGATGCAAAATGTGTTTTATTAATGAGTGGTGCTATTGGCACACCCCCTGATCTATTTATGTCCCACTTTTTAAATTATTTAGTATTATTTTTTTCCTTTATCAAAATTACTAAAAGAGACATACAATTTAAGAAAAAAAAATTATATGTAAATTTAATAAAACCCACATTCCTTAAAAATAAAAATAAAAATAAATAAATAAATAAATAAAATAAAAAATTTTCTTTTAATCCTTTTCTTGAATTTTTTTTTTCACAACTCTTAAACCCTAAAAATACTTGCACCGGATCCTATTTAAACAATAAATCAAACACTTGGGGTGCATTAGACAAATGAGATATTGATTATTATTTAATCTCATTACTCTTTTAGAATCTAAAAGTGAAATGATGATAACCAAAACAAATACTTGATCTTTGCTTCTTGTTTCTTTTTGTTTGTGGGTTGTTTCATTTTTTTCTCTCTGTGTGTTTTGTCTTGGGTTGCTCTGTTCTTTACTCTTTTCTTGGGGCTATTTGCTTGTTCTTTATCTTATAACTTTCTAACCTTTTCTATAAAGTTTGATGTTAAACATAAAAATAAAAACACTAAAAAGGGAATAAGAAGGAAAAAAAATTCATTCATGGAAGGTGAGAGAAAGACAGATTAGAGATAAAGAGATCTGAGATAGATAGAGATATTAGAGATAAGGTTTATTGAGTTTGAAAAATAAGTAAAAGAGTAGTTTTAGAAATAAATAAAATAAATTAACAAAAACATTTAACTGTATTTAATTAAATCAAAATTTAAACAAATAAAACATAAATAGATCCGTAGTTGGTGTGCCAATAGCACCACTCTTTATTAATGAGTAATTATGAAAATAATATATATATGTACAGAAATTCTATTATCAGTTCGAACGGGCAAAAGTTATATCAGTTCCTTGCATGTGGGCCACTGGATTTAAATACTTTGACTTGGCTGTATACACTTGTCAGTCAAAGTATTTAAATCCAGTGGCCCACATGTAAGGAACTGATATAATTTTTGTCAGTTCGAACTAATAATAGAATTTATATATATATATATATAAATCTTTTAGGACAATTAAAGGGTTCCATTTATAAATGGTAAATGCTATATTCTTTTTCTTTTTCTCCTTACCACCCACTTATTTTATGATCCCATGGAATATGTTTTTGATTTTAATATTAATTATAATAAATTCAATGTTTAGGGAGGAGAATACGACTTAAACCGACAATCTCACATAACATACCTCGTCACCTCAATTACCTTTTGTTAGATAAAGTAAAATTAAGGTAAAAATAAAGTAATGGCTTGAAAATTGAAAAACAAGGACCAAAATTGATGTAACATTTGAGTACTATATATATCTCATAGTTTTCTAACTTCTCAGCATTTTCTTATTATCTCCTGAACTGCTTAATACTTTGTAAAATAAGACATTTTGATTTGATAAAAAACTCTAGTCCACATATGCTCATGCTAAACTTGCATATGCTCTCTACTCTTGTCATTGCTGTAGAATGTGCACCAGGAGAGAAAGCCTTCCTTTTCGTCTATTCATTTCCGATCTAGCACGGATTATCAACTCGTTAGATGCCTTATCAGCAGATCCAGTTTTTCATAATACATCTCCAACAAGCATCATAGATTGCTATACGATTAAGAGTTATTATCGATCACACATTACTACATAATAGCAAGTTTCTATATCTTGGAATGAATATTTCTTCCTGTACATAAATATGAGAAACTCACACGAATTACCAATGCATGAACAGCAGAAATGTTGACTGATTTCTATACAGTTTCACGGATCTCCTGAAATTACACATTTTCAGATTCTGGGTGATCAGAAGACTTAAGTAGTGGATCTGCACCGTCTTTGTTGAGTTTACAAGAGATTACCGCTTTTTTGTTAGGATACAACAAATAATGTTGGCACATGAAGAGAAGGTCGAAGAAAATGGATACCTGCAAAACATATTACCCCAAAATTAATTTAGCATAATTACCTAGCTAATAATGAAATGGATCTCTAAGACAAACTAGGTTTTTTTTTTTTTACCACATAGAGAAAACAATTAATAAGAAGATACTAGCATAAGATTAATGAGTTTTTTCGCATAATAATTAGAATAGATTACAAAGCTCAAATAGAAGGGGATTCGACATTACATACCAAAGATAGCAACGTCTTCCCTATATTTCCATAGAAGTTAACCCAGGAATCTGAAAAACGTAAAGAGATTAAAATCAACATATGCACAAACAATAATTTCATATGACAAGAATAAGAAGTTAGAACCATGACATACTTTGATCAATAGACTGGGTAATCATCTGTCCATAACTTGTGCACCCTCCAAAAAAATCAAGTAATATATTTCCAATGCTGAACCCATCTGTGCTCTTACGCCTGAAGTTCATTACCGCCTGTATTTATAACATAGTACAAAACACTTATAAATGGCAGGACACCAAAAAACTAATTAACTTAACCATAAGTCCATAACATTCAACTTCTTGAGACAAACTATTATACATAGTATATGGTTTTCGATGAATCATCTCATGTGATAGAAATAACAAATATATTGATAGTAAATATTAATCCAGATTTTCATTTGTCACTAGATGTAAATTTAGATAAAGTTGTTATTATCATATGATTCATATAACATTCATTCTTTACGGTTCCTACGCATTTCTTATCGACCTATTTATTCTATTAATTACACTACACTAATGGCAAGTAAATACATGTGTGATACAAATTTAAAGCACATCAGGGCCATGACAGAAAACAACCTGAAAGATTTAGATTATTAAGTCTTAATAGACAAAGATAACTAGAGGGAGGTTCTAAACTGTTTGCAAATGAGAAAAGTCTTTAAAGTGTTTGTAAAGGATTATTTTAACTACAAAACTCTAGAGGAAAATGGATATAACATTAATTTCTTCTTTCAATATGACTATATTTAATGAAACTGTATTATCAAAGGCTCTAAATAGTAGTGACATTAATTTGGTGGAATTAAAACATCCCAAGAAAACTAAATATATAAATTGGGATTGCAACATATAACATCTAGTTCAATATGGAGATCTGGCAAAGAGAAACACATTCAGCAGATACATTAAATCTTAAAACGGATTGATCCAGCAATGAGCACATAAGAAGATCTTAACACTAGCACTAATATGTGAATTAATTGAAAAATGCACCCTTAACGCACAAATAATAAATTCAACGTAGAGAGGGTTGCCACTTGAAGATTACAAAGACATTGAGTATGAGGGAGTAATATTTTTTATAGAACTAACAAAATCTGAAAGAAAAGGGTTAATCCCAATCACATCAAACGGTAACAATTGAATTGGTGTCAGCCAAGGTACAAAACAACAGTTGCCAGAGAAAACTAGAATTCCTAAAATACTAAATTAATTTCACAAAGCAGGAAATTCTGACCTGGGGAATATATTTAATGAGCGTCATAAAAACTTGAATTGAGCTGAAACAAAATCAAAGTTACAAAATATTAGAATATTTGATCAACGGAGCTGAGAAACTAAATTAATCTAAGTTTCGAAAAGACAAAAAAAAAAGGTTCAACATTAAGCATATGCATTACAAAACTATACGACAGCAGTTCAAGACCGAAATGGATTTACTAAAACTATATTATAAGTTTCGAATATCCAGCGCAAAGGTTGACAACATCAAAAGAGCAACTTACTTAAAGATGTTGATGAGCCAGAGCCAAGAATGGTGAGGCAACGCCACAAAGAAACAAATTGCAGCAGCTAACCAAACAGCAGAGACAATTCCTATAGCAGTCTTAGAGATCTTTTGACTTCCACGCTGCACAACGTATATAGCAATAAACACAAATCAATTGACACCCACAGGCCCAAAAAAAAAAAGCACACAAATCTTCCAACAAAGGAAAAACACTTAAGAACATCAAGGCACTTACTTCATAAATTGCAATTTGGAACAGAGTAACCACAGTCAACAGAACAGCATGTATTGAGAAGGCAACATCATTTGCAGCCACAGGAATCATCTATATAGCAAGCAGAAACAAAACCAACAAGTCAAATCCATGAGATTATCAATGAATTTTCAAGGCATCATTAGGTAATCGGTTTTTCGTTCCTAAAAAACTCCGATTTTTATGGACCCTTAGACCGAAATCCAAGGACTAGTAATCACTAGTGTTAGCATGACCACCCATTGCTAGAAACCTCAGTCTTAACATTTCTATCAAATTCCAATAACAAAAAAATAAAATGCACAAGGACTAAACCACTTAATATATTAAACATCTTAACATTCCAAAAACTAAATCACAAGAATATGTCACAATAGAGAAAAGGAAACAAACCTGTCCAAAGCCGTACTTTTCAAAGTACTGTTTTTGAATAACGGGACTGAAGAAGAGACAGATGTTGTAAATCATGTAAGAGGAGTGCTTCGTCAAATTCAAAACCACAAAATCGAAGTTCAACCCTATAACACTAAATCAAAATTGTCCCCAAAATACCCATCAATTTTGATGTCAACACAATACACAATTTCAAACAAAACTCGAAATTGGAATCGAAAGAGAAAGAAAAAGTACCGTTTGCGTCGGAAATTTAAGATGACTTGAGGGTAGAAACTGACGGACCAGGAGACGAATGATATCCATCCAAATACTTCGTATGTGATTTTCAGTGGAGTCGAATTCCACGAAGCCATTTGTCTCTGAAGAAGAAGAAGAAGAAGAAGCAGACAAATATAAAAGCCATACGATTGTTTTTATAGGTAGCAGTTGACGCCATGGTTGTTGACTTGTTGTATTTGTTCTTCTCTCCGATACTTTCCAACTGACTGCTCAGATCAGCCTCAGATTCATTGAATCTGGACCGTGCAATACATGTTAGTTTCATTTTGCCCACGAGGAGTGTCAAATCCGCTCTCTCAACCCACTCTCTCTTCTCCTTTTTTGTTCTATATTGACTTTTTCAGAAATAAATTTGAGAGCCATCATTAATGAATTATTTTTTACATGTTATTTAAAATTCAAATTATCCACATCTTTCTAAATTGCCCCTTTTTTACACTAAATTGTCATTTCCAAATATATGAGCAAAAATCTTCAAAGGTAAAATGGGTTAAATAATATTTATTAAATTTATGTTAATATTTAAATTATTAAAATACAATAAATATTGGCATCTTACATTTTTTTTTTAATATATTTGAGTTTTGATATTATTAATGAAATTTTAATTTTTTTTAACTATACTTTTCAAATTGCGTAAAAATTATCACTTTATAAAATATGATGAACTTATGATAATATAGACAAAAACGATGATTTTTCAAATATAAATTATATTTGTTATGATATTTTAGAAAATAAAAAAGAGGTATATAAAATAATATTATTATTAATATTTAAGAAAATGATTATAACAATTAGGTGTAAAGAAAAAAGGACAATTTGGGAAGATATGATGGTTTGAATTGTAAATAACATATAAAAACAATTCATTAATGATGGCTCTAAAAGTTATTTAAAAAAAGTAAATAATAGACAAGTGTCAAAAGGAGAAAAGAGAGTGGGTTAGGAGAGTGAATTGAGAGAGTGATTCTAACACTCCTCTTTGTTCACTTTAACGTTGTGTGAACGTAGAGAAAAACTTACATGAGACGGTTTTAAGCATCATGGTGAAACACTCCAATGAAATTTATCGAATTAAAGTAATAAATTTTTATATTTCCAATGCAAGTAACTTTATTGGAAGGTTTCACAATATGGTTTTTTTTTTCCTTCATGAATTTGACCCATTAAGTTTATTAAATTGTTTGTTTTCCTAGACGGGTAAAAGTGTAAAACAACTTAAAAATTTAAGTGATGTTACGTGTTCTATCCCTCACGATTTGTTTGTACCAGATTATTAATTATCAAAAGAAATTTGTGTGAGATACCGCACTTGATAATTTTATATATATATATATATATATATATATATATTAAATATTATTATAGACCCGGATATCTACTTTTATAATGAGAGATAACTACCATTATAAATCGGGAAGAAAACTCCTCACACGTGCTTATAAAATACGAATGAGAAATTTAAACCCCTCATCATTAATGTGGAAGGGGTTGTGCACTACTACTTGTACTAAGAGATGATGTGCATATCTATTCGTTGAACCTTCACTTTTATAATATATATACATATATATAATGTAAAAATCAAAATCATTTCTTTTGTTTAAATAATAAAATCATTTGTATATCTTTATTTATTTATATAATACTGTGTTAGTATTTATTAAATTATTGTTATTTATTGCCCTGGATCTGTATTCCAGGTGTTGTAATCCTTTGGGTTATTCCCAGTAAAAAAAAAAAAAAAAAAAACCATATAAATATTCGATTTTTAGAAAGAAAAAAAAAATACAAAGCGTCAGGTTAAAAAAAAAAAAAAAAAAAAGTGTTTTATGCACTATTTATCTAATTTTTATTTCAAAATATGATATTATATTATTTTTCCCTTTCTCTTTATTATTATTATTATTATTTTGGAGCTAGTACATAACTAACTCGATAAGACACTCAAAAGAAAAAAGGTAATTGAAAATTTTGGAATTATTGAGGTTGACGTCCATATCTATATCGCCCAACATCATGTCTATGTTCATTTGAATCATAAGTGAGTCACTCTCGTGTTATCAACTTAGGAGAAAATTTTCTATGGGATTGTCTCGTTGCTATCTGGTGAGATCGTCTAATGAGATTGTATAAAATTATAATTTAATAATATATATTTATGTTCTTTAGATAAATTGTACAATTTTATTGGAACGGTCTCACCGAATAGCAATGAAATTATCTCATTGACGATTTTCTCCTTATCTAGTTATCTTTCCTGACAAACAACCTGTGTGTCTGAAAAGGAAAGTGACTCACTGTTGGATCACAACCGCGCAAATACATCCTGATTTTCAGGAGAAAAAAAAAAGGGTAAGAAACCGAAATTATCAACTTACTTAATATTGTAAAGGAAAGTGAGTCATTGTTGCAACTTGCAAACAAAAATCATGCAGATCAAATTTTTGGTTTACACCATCCGGTTTCCGGGTGGGACGGATCCACCATACGGTGCAATCAGCCCATACCACACCCCGACTAATCCGGACTCGCACCGGGTCGGCCCACTAAGGGGTAAAGTGCTCCCAATATGTGTAGCTCCGTTCACAATGAGAGTTAAACCCACGACCTTGCTTAAGGGATGAGAGCGCCGAACCACTCACACCAACACATGATTGGTATGCAAATCAAATTTAATTTCAAGTAGTACTTGAAATAGATATCGTGATGACGTAATTGATTATGAAATTAGTAAGAAAATGAGGTATACCTTAAAATAAGGAAAAAATATATATATTCTAAAGTTTGGTGAAGCTTGAAAGCGTGTAACAACTGTAAATTCCGTGTTTGATCTTCTCAAATCTCAATAAATTATCTCTCTAATGTGTAATTATTTACATATTTTATGAATATTCGTCTTTTGTTTAAAGGTGTTAATTATGCTTGTTGGAGAACCGGAATAACTATTTATTTATTTATTTATTATAATAATATTTGGGAAGTTTGTTTGTAATGCTTCCTTAGAGCATCTCCAACCATTGGCATCATTTTGTTGCAAAGTTGGCAACAAAATACAGCAACAACCAGACCACCATCTCCAACCATGGTTCCAAATCCTATTATAAAAAGAATATTTCCTAACTGATTCCCTCTCAACCAATCAAAAAGCTAGAAACAAAAACAAAATAGAGTAAGAAATGGCGTAGAGAGGTTTCTTGCTCTACTTATGGCGCAACCAGACCACCATCTGCAGAATAGCACAAAGATTGATGCACCAATTAGAGCGAAAATCTATTGCAAAATGAAGATTGACGTAATGGTTGGAGATGGTCTTACATTCCTAGTAAAATTGATAGAGATCAAGTAGTCCACGAACTCTCAAATGAGTCGGATGAAAATGACAAGAAAAAGCTTTCTTTAAATGATAAGAGTAATTAATGTTTTACATTGTGTATTATATAAAAATGAATTTGATAGAATCTTGCGGGCACAACCGTTTAGGGACATAATGGTTAAAGTACTTCCGATTTCCGAAAAAGAAGAAGACAATAAAGTGGTAAATATGTTTTATTTTTATTTTTATGATCAATGGAAATGAGGTAACTTCTTACTTCAAAATTTCAAATGCATAGTTTTTGAATTAAAGTGTTATAAAATTTACAAATGACCAAAAACGTATTTTAAGTCACATTTATCAAAAACATATTTTTAAGATCCAGGCAATTTTTCTATTAAAAAAAAAAAAAAAAAAACTAAATAATAAAAATAAAGATTATATTTTAAGTAGACCAAAGTGAGGTGGAGATTATAAAACCCATCATCGCCCCATACCTATTGTGAGGACTTGAGTTTAATATTCACAAATGCTATGAATCATGATGACTTGAGTATTTGGATGATCGATAAAAGTAAAACAATATAATTATATAAATGGACAAGATGAAGTTGGTTAAGTGGTATACCTCGCACATATACACCGCGAGATTGTGGGTTAGAGTCGTGTCCCCTTCCCTAAAATTCCCGAATTTATGTAATACTTCTCTCTCTCTCTCTCTATAAATATATATGATATATTTTTTTTGAAAAGAATATAAATGATATATTAGAATTAAGTGGTTTTTAATTATAAAATAAAATTTATTTAACATATCATACACTTATATAACAGGGGTTCACGTATAAACTTTGAGTGTGTGAATAATGATTATCACATATAATTGATTGATAAGGCCAGCCTTATGAATTTACCTACGGGGGCGTAGCTCAACTGGTAGATGAACGAACTTAGAGTTTGTGTAAATGACTTTTAAATGAGTGACGATATTTGCACCACTTAAAAACCATATGTACATCCTAAATTAGTATGTTTTTAAAAATCCAATAATACCTTGCGTAAAATTAATAAGAGGACTAATTGCCTGTTATTACACCCACCAATAATTATTAATTAGTTTTCTATTTTAATCTTTTGTATTTTTTTTCCTATTAATGGTTTGATATCAACATATATCATAAAAACTATTTCCATTTTAATAAACCCTAGATTCTCTTTTAAATATATTTTCAATCTTTTTTAAGGAAATACAAATTGATTGCTAAGTATGGAAAATAAATCAAAATCATGAGACAAATTTGGGTGTAAAAAAGTAAAGTTTTAAATTAATTTTTATTAGAATAACAAAGTCATTATGTATATAAACAAACTTTAAAATTAACTATATTATCTATATTTTTTTTTATTTAGTTCAAACACACTTTAGACTTTTTTTATTTTTTATATTATTATTATTTATTAATATTATATATTCTTTCTTGTTAAAAAAAATATTATATGTTTTACAATATCACCGAACACCTATTTTTTTTATTTAAAAAAAAATATCATTTAACACATATATACTTCCACATCAATTGGGACATAACACAAATCTTGCATTCGTACAACTCTCTCAAACAGAAAGTGGTTCTCAAATAAATAAATAAAACAAATCTTAAAATGGATTTTTAACGAAAAATAGAGTTTGATTATGAAAAAATCAAAAAGAGAAAGAATAGTAAGAGAATTAAAGGTAACAATTTTTTTTTAAAATAATAATAAAGTTGATTAAATTACATAATAATAGTCATAAGTGTTGTGTACTTACAAAAATACAATAAGTATAATTAAAGAAAGGGTATTTTTGGCATAGAGTGGGGTTTATTTACAAATTAGTGATTTTTCTAAAATTTTGATGGGTGTGATTACGAAAGGAGTATAGATATAGTTTTTTAGGGTGCTATTATCTCTACTCCTTCCAACTTAACAGCTCAAATCCTACCAAAAGTAAAAGGCTTCTAAAAAAAAAAAAATTACCTGGTATTGAGTCTTAACTAGATAGACAGACACCGTAAAATATTAATAATAATAATAATAAATCCAGTCTTATGAATTTCCGATTTCGAAAAGCCAAATTCCCTGAAATATTAAAACAAACAATAATGAAAAAAAATCCACAACCAGCAATTCAGTTACACTCTCTCCACTGTGTCAAAAAGATCTGAAGTCAACTCCCTAACAAAATTCAGCACAGCTATACTTCAATTTCCAGCTAAAACCCAAGAAATCAACTAAAATGGCATCTTCACTGGTATACAGAACCCTAAAATCAATCAGAAACCCTCACCCCATTAGAGCTCTCGCTACTTCTTCCCGTACCCGCCACCTCAGCTCCACCGCCGCCGTTCATCAACAGACTCAATCCGACGATCCATCTTCCTCCTTCACCTTCTCCCCATCCTCCTCCAACGAAAACGATGAGAGCATCTTCATCAAGGGACCCAAGCAGGAAACGACGTCGTCGTCGTCGTCGTCTTCAGTTACAATGCCGATGTCGTTCATGACAGGGTCGATTGTGGGCAGGAGGTTTTACAAGCAAGTGACAACGAGAGAGGCCGATGACGGGAATGGGTGGACGGTGATGCTTGATTATCGTACGCTCAAGACTCCTTCCAAGAGAGCTCTCAAGTTACCAACTTTGGGCCTAGCCAAGGCCATTGGCGCTGAGTGGGACTACCAGGTTTGTTTATGTGCTCCATTCACTTTTTTTGCTGCCTTTTGATTTGGGAATTTCGTGGGTGTAGTTGGGTTCAAGTGATTGAAAATGGATCAGTTTGTGTTTGTACTGGTATTAACTCAAATGGGTTTCATTGAAAAATTTAAATGATTTTATCCTTTGATTAGGGCTATGATAATCTTATAGTGACTAAAATGGGCTACTGTTTTGATGTGCTAATGTAATTCTATTTGGATGTCTTTGTTTAAAAATTTGATCTTGCGACTGCTTTATTGGAATGGTTATGTAATATTATTCGAATTGTGTGATTTAAGAGTGTTGTCATAAGCTTTTACTTTGTAGTGACTTAAGTGTGGATTCTTGTATTTCAATTGTTTTTTTTTTTTTTTTTTCCTTTTTCGTTGATTATAATCTGGATTTGGGTTTAATCTAAATCAACCATGTCTCTTGATTTGGGTTTGTGCTGTATTTTATATGTCTTGGATTAACATTAGGGCAGGTGAGGTTTTTAATGGAAAATGTTTCACATGTTTTGTGGTTTAGCTCTTTCATATGAATCTAGTTGGTTTATATTTTATGGCGACTTTAAGTGTATTTACTTCGTTCCAAATTGTTATTTCCTCTTTAAAATATGTTTTTGTTTGAATTCTTATGTGTTTATGTTGTTGGAGACTACTTGGAGTTATTTAATGAAGTAATATAACTATTGTAGGAAACAGATGGTATCAGACCTTTCACGATGCCATTAATGAGACTTGTGTGCACTGCTCTAGAGAGAGTTCCACTCACTCGGCCTAAGATTATTGAATATCTGATGAAGAAATTTAACCAAGATCAAGTCTTCTGTCGTGCTCCAAGTGATAATGAGCTGACGAGTGGTGTCCATGGTACGTTCTTTATCTGTTGAGTTCTTGATTACACATTGAATATTGTTTGTATGTTCAAAGCTGTTTGAAGATCCCACAATTATTGGCATTTTATTATTTCTATGAGGTACTACTGCAAAATGTATTCAACAAGGCAGATTTTACATTTCAATTTCTTGTTACAAGATTGATGAAGTAGGCCCATGTTATTGGGATTAAGGTTTTTATTGACTGACTAGAATCATTAGGAGAAAATTCTTATTAAAAATATAATGTAAAATGAACTTAACTTAGACAACTTTTAATTTCGTTGCATTTTATGGAATCATGTTGTATCTCTAAAGTATCATGATGTTCAAGTATCTGTTTCAAATAATGGGATGATATCCACCATAAATTTATCTCTCATGGGCATAGCTGGGGGTGTAATCCAAGCCAATGAATAAGCCTAAACACTTTCTAGTTTTTATATGTTAAAAGATCTGGTTTGGTCTCTTTTATAACATTTATATGAGATCAGTTATTAGATAAAAACGTTTGTGTAGTATATGTTAGAAAGGATTTTTACCAAGCTTAACGGCTCCATCAATTGTTTGCAGAACGGCAGGTAAAGTATGTTGATCCTTTACTTAATTGGGTAGAATCAGAATTTGGCTTTAAGCCTGTGGTATACTCCAGCTTCTTCGGTGGAAAGCAGGAGGATGGTCTTGTAAAGGCAGTAGAAAACCTTCTAAAGAAAACAGATGACTGTGAATTGGCAGCAATTGATGCAATTGCATCATCAGCACACTCTTTAGTTATTGCTATTGGACTCTTTCGTGGAAAATTGAATATCGAGGAAGCGATTGAGTTGATCAGACTGGAAGAAGATTTTCAGGTTCTTGTTAAACTAAGTTGCCTTTATCCTCTCTCCTCTCCCCCAGCACACTCTACACATGCAAAACAGCTGAGACATTGAGAAATTGTCTCTGAGAAATGTGTTTTAATATACTGAGGATTTTTTTTTTTTTTTTTCTGTATTATCAATGTGCTCTTCTGAGACCACTTTTTTTTGGCTGCAGGTGGACAAATGGGGTCTGGTTGAAGGTGGGCATGATATTGATATTGCCGATCTGAGGGTACAGATCTCATCAGCTGTTGTATTCCTTGGTCTATCAAGGAGTATTTAATTTTTGTATAAATTATCATCCTAAGAGCTATCTTTTGGGATCCCATTACTACTTTGCTGTATATCTAGATCTGTGCATTTGATGCTTGAAATTTTGTGAGGATTTGTTGAGGTTGATGAAATAATTGAATGTAAGAAGTAGGCACATTGAAATGAGCCTTTGATTAAATAATAGGGAAACTCACAGCGCAAGGTGTTTTTTTTATTTGTCGTTCTTTCTCTTTTTTTTGAATGACAATTCCAATTGAAATATAATATACATGCATTTTGAGAAGGTGCATCACTTCATCCTCATCACTTTAGTCATGCTGTGAATATGATGGGAGGCCTGCAATCATTGAGGAAGTTTCATGAGTTCTGCATATGCAAAAGCAAGAAAATTAGTTGTTGAATTATTACGAGTTTCATGCATTACAAGCTTGTCCTGTTCAATCATTTGAATTACATTAGAGAGTTTCAACAGAAGTATTTTCATGACAAAAGCAGAAGTGTTCTTGAACAGAGTTAGCATACCTGCAACTCATACCCCTTCTTCTCGGCAGCATATCTCGCACAGAGGTGGCTGTTTCTCGATGTTGCAGTAACAACAAGCTGTATCGCAGTCATTGTTGCACCCTACAAAAGAAGAAAAAGAAAAAAAGGTTCAGTTTTGAGTACCATAGTAATCAGGTGAAGAGAGGTTTTGGTTACATCACCTCTTACAGTGACATACTGAGATGACTGAAGGTCCTGTGTGTTTACGTGAAAAGAAAACCGACTGCTTCCTTGAACAAAGTTGGTACCAACTTCAGTGAAGATCAAGAAGACAAAGAACCAATCTAATCCCACCAGTTTCTTCATCATTGTTGTAGATGTGCATGATCAGCTGCTGGGTAGTTGAAGTTTCTTCATTGCAATCTGTTTAAATAGAGCTTGTTCTACTGCCCAAGTATAGGAAATGAGAGACCTAACCAAATATGATATGCTTTAGAAACTATACTCTTCTCTTTTATATATGTTAATCAAATATATGAATTGGTTCATTCCATTACTGCTTCAACTCTCGGATTTTCTGTGATTGGTGTGTTATGTTTTCCTCCCTTTTTAGAGATATAAAATTAATCACGACAATCATATGAGCTGAGATTCTAAGCACATAAGTTTTGGGTCTCGATTGTCTACTTCACTTTGGTATGCTTCCTTGTCCTTGAATCCTTGATAGAAATGTAAGTCAAAACAACCCCACAGATTTATAGTGGGGTTCTTATTTTTAGTAAAATTAATTTGTAAAATGCAAGAACCAAGTATACAGGATTATCAAAATCCAACATAATTAGGACCCAGTTCAACAATTATTAATTTTGAAACATGCTTGAAATTAACGCAGATCTAAGTAGAGATGCGCCAATTATTTTAACTGAAACCATATTGTTTGCATATCCTTCAAAAATATCCCAGAACAACTGGTGAGATTCACATCATCATGGTTTCTTGACCCTTAAACACCACCTCTTGACTGAAGCCCTTTGATATTCTGAATCTGCTTTCCAGGGTTCAAGCCTTTGGGGCAAGCACGGGCACAGTTCAATATCGTATGGCAGCGATACAGCTTGAACTCATCATTTATTGCTTCCAATCGTTCGTTTGTATATTCATCACGGCTATCAACTATCCACCTGCAAAATAATTTAGAGAAGGTAGTAATGCATAGAATATGTATCCGATATAACAATCTAAAGATGTTACAGTAACTTCCTTACATAAAATAATTAAGTATCCATAATGACACACTTTTTGTTTTCATGTTTTCAAAAATTTGTTTTTGAAATGAAAAATAAAATAAAAATGGTTTTCAATCTTATAACTAAAAATTTGGAAAATAACAATTTATTGCTATCCATCATTTTCAAAATAGGTTTACAAAACAAACCATTAACTTTCCAGTTTTCTCTCCAAATAACTATTTTACCCATTTACAAAACAATACTAAAAGCATTTACATTGTTTTCATAGAAAACTACTTTGAACACATTTGCATTTTCAAAACAACATTTTTGGAAACATCATTTTCATTTTTATCAATAGTTTTCAAAAACAACATTTCAAAAACGATACCAAAGGCGTGACTCTCATAATACATTGGCATGTATAAAAATGATGAAAAAAAAAAAAAAAAAAAAGAACAGAAGTTTACAGGTTATGAGCCTTTGTGAAAACTGATAAATAAGTGACAGGCTCTCACATCAAAGATGGATTCAGAAAGATTTTGTTAGAAGTTGGATAAAATTAGATAACAGGCACAATAACTTTACTTCAACATTCATAGTAGTTTTTGTAGGACATCAGCTAAAACAAGAGATAGACCACTGGATAATTGTAACCAGCCATGGAATTCCACCAAAGGAACTAGAGTTTTGTATTTGAAGATTCAAGTCCAAACTTTAAAAAACAAGACAAACCCCAATGCCCATCCCAATTCAAATGGCCTTATCCCATCGACCGCTAAACACAAACTCAAAATCTCTTGAAACAATCATATCAGTGGACATTTCCAACAAAAATATAAGCTATATTTTGTAAGAACTGATATCAACAAAGCTCTGTTAAGTACAACAACTATTCCAGTTTATTAGTAGATTTTCATTATCACTAATAAATTAGCTACTGAAATAAGCTCAAAATTGAATCATTTCCTAATAAACCTAGAAAGAAAAAAATGAGGAAAAACATTTTTGCCCAATTAAAATCCATATTAAAACAGTAGCTAAATCTGAGATTATAATCACAAATATACTAGTAATGGAGATTGTTAAATACCTATTGGCGTGGAGCAAAGCAGCCGGACCCAGATAAGACTCAGGATTCCACCAGTAGCTGGGGCATGATGTGCTACAGCAAGCGCAGAGAATGCATTCGTACATCCCATCCAATTTAGCCCTATCTTTCTTGCTCTGAGGAATCTCCTTCCCTGGATTCGGAGACGGACTCTTCCTCTTCAGCCAAGGCTCGATGCTCTTGTACTGGTTGTAGAAATTCGTCATGTCCACTACCAAATCCTTTACCACGTACATGTGCGGCAGCGGCGTTATCATCGTGTCCGGCGCCGACTCCGGGATCTTCGTCAGGCAGGCGAGGCCGTTGCAGCCGTCGATGTTCATGGCGCAGGAGCCGCATATACCTTCACGGCAGGACCGACGGAAGGTGAGGGTTGGGTCGATCTCGTTCTTGATTTTGATCAGAGCGTCGAGTACCATCGGACCGCAATCCTTCAGGTTGATCTCGTAATCTTTCAGCTTCGGCTTTTCCGACGGCTGGTCCGGGTTCCACCGGTAGATTTGGAACTTCCTCATGTTGGTGCTCTCGCTCACCTTCGGCTCCACCTTCTGCGCCTCCGTCTCCGACGCGTGCAGCCTCATCGCCACCAGACGAGCTGCAGGAGCCACCTTTGGACCCGAAATCGCCCTCCGTATCAGACCGCTCGCCATTTTTGTTCTGGTTATTTCTCCACACAGAGAGAGAGAAAATAGACTGTTTTTTGTTTTTTAGAAGACAAAAAAAGAGGGAAGAGAGAGAAGAGACTATTTGGTAAGTGGGTTATGGGAAGAGTATATATAATTTGGGGAAATGACGAAAATGGGTATTCATCGGATGACGTGGATTGGTTGAATACTTAATTAGGTGTGATGACGTGGCGGATTATAGGCCGTTTGGTTGATGGTGTAACGTGGTCTGCTCCTAGAGCAGTCCTTTGATATTTCTTGGCGTGTGCTTACCATGTTCCGGGTTAGAATATCCCAACTCTTTTTTAATTTTTCTTTGAGTAATTGGCACAAATCCCCCCTCGAGTGTATGTGAATGTGCATATTACCCCCTAAACTTTTTTTTTAGGCATTAAATCCCCTGAACTATCGCTTATTGGCAATCCTTTTGTTTTTTCCACCCTAAGGAGGCATTTTTACTCTTGTTCTGCCAATAAGCTATAATTCAGGGGGTTTAATGCCTAAAAAAAAGGTTTAGGGGGCAACATGTAAATTCACATACACTCGAGGGGGGATTTGTGCAAATTACTCTTTTTCTTTTTAATTAGAGATTATTAAAAAAGAAAAAGAAAAAAAAAAGGTAATTTAAATCTTAAAAAGATCCGAAATTAGATAATGAGGTAATTTAAGTGGCACTAAATTAAATCTCAAATTTACTGAAAACAGGACATTCTTAATTGTCCTAGATGCATATGTACTAAACACATATAATTTAATTGTAATTTGGTTGGTCGATACACATTAATTGTAATTTGTCTCACTTATCCATGTATCCACTCACCAAATGACACCTCAGCTGTCACGGATAAAAAATGTGGGATTGTGGGTGGGATGTCTAGTATTACTCTTTAATTATCAGTGATATTGACGATTCAAATCGGTTAACATACTATAACATCACAGATTCACAGGTTTATTAAATGCTTATAATTTATATTGAGAAAATAAATAGCTAGTTACAAATTATCTCAACAAAATCCAATCTTTACAAAAAAATAAAAAAAATAAAAAAAATCTAGGTACATAGATTTAAATGAACAAATTATACAAATTTTATCCACTTATGTGTCATACAATTTCTTTAACAAATTTGAAGAAGAAGATTTATACAGAAATTAAAAAATTATATGCAAGTATGAACGTCCGTAATTTATCTTTACGTAAACATAGATCATGGTCATTAAAATAATTATCCAAGTTGAAAATTCAGTTGTCCAAGTCACAAGACCGGTTGAGAGATCGAACCCTCAACTTTTAAATACATGAATTAATAACCACAGGTGTATCTCAATAGTCAATACCAAAGTTCAACTAGAAAGTTATATACGTTTGCATTTAAAACCAATGGTTGTATTGTAGTAAACAAAATTGATGCCAGAAATAGTTAGATATTTGATGCAATTCTCTAACATTGTGCCTCAATTTTCGCTTTCTCCATCTTTCTTCTAATCTCTCATTTTTCCCTCTCTTTTTTTTATTTTTATTTTTTATTTATCCTTTCTTCATCTTCTTCCTCCTTTCTCTCTCTTTGAATTTAACTTCCCTTCAATCAGCAGAAACCTCACGACTTCAATCTTTTCAATGGCAGTAAGCCTCTCTGTTCCGGGAAAATTATAATAGTTGAATATCTATAACTTCTGTAACAAGTAATGATTAATGAGGTAAGGAAAGAATCCGAATTTGCTAACAAAACGGGTGTGATTTGTTTGTTCAACTACAGCAGGAAGCGGGTAGGCCATTGCCGAAATTCGGGGAGTGGGATGTGAACGATCCGGCCTCAGCGGAAGGGTTCACGGTGATATTTACAAAGGCTAGAGACGAGAAGAAATCGAATGCTAACAACAGTGATACCAAACAATTATCTCAAAATCAAAGGAGCCAGGCTACCTCTAAACCTCCAGAAGACTATCACCATCCTCCTATGGGAGTATGTTTATTGATCCATCACTTTTCAATGTAATTTACATTGCTTTTTCCATTTGATGACATATTTTCATTGAATCGATTATCATATCGATCTTTTTCATTGCAGAAAAAATGGTTCTGCTGCTTCTGAAATTGCACCACCTTTGGAGCTGTCAACTCAACTGGTTTGTAAATTTGTTTCATGCATCTATCTAACAGAGTCACGGTGGGAAACCTGCAATCGATATTATTTCTTTTTCCGACCCACCTGTAATCCCCATTTTCTTCATGTTTATGTATGTAATCTAGGAGAAACTAGAGATGGTAAGCATTTTTGTAACGTTCATGTACATTGGTGTAGAATTGGTAGATTTCCTGTACATCTCGGCTTGAATGATAGTTGATCAAAATTCTTAGAGGATTTTGTCAAAAAATTTCTTTCAAGAATTCTATGTGGAGTAATCAATTCAGGTCAAATGGCATATGCCAATCACAATTCATATTCTTCCACTATTGTGCTCTTGTATTTGAAGTAAAAAGAGAAATGACCCAAGTAGACTTGCATTGACAAACTTGCAATCTAACTAGAAAGCAAATAACATATATCAATTTTGTCTCAGATTCTTCCACCAACCAAACATTAAAAGGAAGTTTCTAAGGAGTCGTAAAATCCTAGCGAAATGGTGAAAGGTATATAAAAAGCTACATTTATTCGATATCACAAGTTATAAAAAGCTGCAAAATTTGTTCACTGAGAGATGAAAAGGAGGGGGGAAGGAAATACCTAGACAGACTGCTGAATTAGAGTCTTGTTTCCACCCTCGAAGCCAGCCATTTTAGTCTCTGCAAAAGTTTCGGTGTTACAGCCCGATGCATATGCTGACGAGTGACTATTCTCTGGATGGTCAAACAAACAGTTGGGCCCGTACTTACAGATACCATATTTTTCGTAATTCCAGCAGATTTTCTTGTCCTGCATAGTGACACAAATTTAAATAGTAACCGTGAGCTTCGTAAGGAAGCACAACAATTAATAGATGACAAAATCAACAATTAATTGATAGAAATAATGAACATTCCACTTAGCAATATTTGTTCGTTGAAGACCAAGTAAGCAATAAACAAAAAGGTGCAACTTACCGGTCTCAGAGGCAGGCCTGAGTTACTGAGAGTGCAAACAGATGATTTTGAAGATCGGCTCCTGGGATGGTGAAACTTACAAGCAGAATTGTATTTACAGTTCCCAGTTTTCATGAAATAATCACACTCAGGTTGACCAGGTCGTTCAGGAAATTCTTCAACTTCCCGTCGATGATATGTGGAGACATTTGTTGTCTTCATTTGGTAGTCCACTGCAGGAACTGAATGAGGAAGCCTGGTCTTTGTGTTTGGGAAAATGGATCCCTGAGTAATCCATATGATAATAAAAACAATTATTAACAATAACCCGTCAGTAAATCTAATACCAACTATCATGCACGCACACACAAAGGCTTCTAACATTCAGCACCATTAACAAAGTCAGATAGAATAATGCAGGGAACTAGATAGGTACTCTTCTGTTCAAAAATAAAAGGCACACAGTAAATATCTAACACCAATGCTACTTTCATAGAGAGGCAATAACGTTATTGATTGAAAATCAAGAACCGATAGAGTGTACAGTGCAAATCACAATCATCAAACAGCTATCATTAGGCAATGTCAACCATGAAACCTTTAAAAACTCAATGTGGGTGAGGTCATCCACAAATCTTGTAATTAGGGGTACTATTTGGAAACAACACAGCCGCCCACCACTCAATAATAATAATAGTAAGATAAAACGTTATATTGACAAACTAAAAAACAGTAGCATCTTGTATCCAAAGTCTAGGTTGACACGACATTGTTAGTTAGCTTTGAGTGAACAACCATTGAACTGTCCCATGTATCTAGAAGTACAGTATGCAGGATTACAGAGTGAACATTGCTGTTAAGGGGAAAAGTCTAATATAAATCTAGAGGATAATATTGGTTTTAGGAAGGAAAACTATGTGGGAAACAATAAATACTACATAAAGGAGGTCGGCTGGACCAAGATAGGAGCTACCTCATGCTTAGTCCAGTTAGAATTTAGATGCATCCCAGGAGCATGAGATGGGTGATTATCCAAGTAGGGAACAGTCCTAATTGAAGTCATTTTTGAAGACCATGATTCCATAGCTGGTTGTGTCCTGATTAATTGCAAAGGATCAGATTCTTCATCACGGTTTTCTGAAGAATGGCCTCCCAAAGATAATCCAGCAATGGTTGAGTTCAAAGAATCGGATCCTCCAGCAGCAACAGGATCAGGATGGTTAAACCTGCAATCAAGTCCATATTTACAAGAACCATTGCGCATGTAGAAAGGACACTCCTTCTCCAGCTGAAACGACAAGTCAATTTTAGAAATTTACAACTTCTGCCGGGATGACTAACAGCATTGCAAGGTATTCATTAACTTGAGAAACTAAGTCAACAATACTAGATTCTAATGATCCAAAACATAAATGTCTTACCATTCGAATGGGCAGACCTAAAAAGTTGAGCTTCGGAGGTGCTATCTCGGACCTTTTAACATATCTACAAGACTTCTCATTGGAGTGACAAAATTTACAAGTATTTCCATACTTGCATCCTCCAGCAGATAGGTGATACTGGAACAATCACAAATCACAATGCAGTCTAATTGTTAATCAACACGTAGCAAGAAACACTATACTATGAAGAAAGAAACAAACTGCAAAATGAGATCAAGAAACCTTAAAGACTTCTTTAGACAAACCACTAGAAAATTTGATTGACACGAAATTCATGTGACACTTGGTAAAAACATTATAAAATTGATATTATTTTTCTTCTTAGAGGATATCAAAGATAATAATATGCCAAAAAGCCTTTCCAATTTAGTCTCAATTTTTAAAGTTCAGCATGACTGTATTAGTTTGCATTACAGTTAGTCAATATCTATATATCAAGAATTCATCTCACTATCTTGCTTTGCATTTTCTTCCCCTTCTAGTACCTCAAGCCGCTATAGGCTCCCTCGTTCAATGAGTTTCTTTGAAATCAGTAAGCTCAACTTTTAGAATATTAAAGGATTTCTCTGCATCGTAGAACCATTCAAAAATATATTTTGTAATCAGACCACCCATCAAATGGATAGGATTATGGACCATAATATTACTTTCAGTTCACCTTCCCTGAGTTGCTTACAGTTTTTCTCTAAACATTTTTTCCCTTCTGCAAAACAAACTTGAATTAACCAGGCTTTTTAAATCACATATTATCACCACAAATCAAATTTGCGCACTCATCGTTCATGTATAAATTACAAAGAGTCCATTAAATAAAAACGGTGACAGAAAATAAATAGAATATGACCAATAACCGAACCTTGCATTCAATCTCCACTGTCTTTTCCACAAAGCCTTTGCCTTTTTCCTCCTCCTTTTCCTTGATTCAAAAAAAGGGAGATAAGGTCCATCATAACATGTACCAAGCATTAGAGTTGAAATAAATTTTTTGTCATGTGTGTGTACAAGAGAGAGAGAGAAAGAGAAAGAGTCAGATCTTTCATGAAACGAAAACAAAATACAAACAATTTGCAGGCCTCCTATATGACCATAAAAATTGCATAATTCATCACCCATAAGTTGAAATGTTATGATAAAATTAGCCATAAAAACAATAGAAAAAAAAAAATACCAACTGTATTGACAAACCGAAAGCATTAAGCTCAGGTGGCGGTATATCGGACTTCTCTATGGAATGGTTAAATCTACAAGCTGCTCCATACTTGCAGCCTCCAGCATTTAGGTAAAACTGCAAAAAAGTATCCCACATTACATAATGTGATAATAATGATTACAGTGCTTACATTCAAAAGTTCTATTCCTAAATGAACATCATATATACCACAACTACATTCAAAGGAAAATTAAGCCTTTTTCCAAGCAATCACTCATTAGAAGATTAAAAAGCTAAAAAGTCAATCAGATAAAGTCAGTATGAACATAAAGATAAACAAATTTGTCAAAACAAAGTAAAAGAAAATCTAATACAACAAAATAATAATAAGAATAAAACATTGGCTAAGAGCAAAACCCAAACCTTGCACTGAATCTGCCTTGGTTGCTCAGCAAACCCTCCCTTTTCCTTCTCCTTTACACCCCACAAAAGAAAAACAAAAACGGATTTTGTTAATTAATGAAAAAACCCCACTTCAAAATCACAACACAAACTCACGCAGAAATTGTTATACCTGAAATCCCCTTCTCGCAGGGTGATTAAACTTGCAATTAAAACCAAACTTACAATACCCAGTTCGAAGATAATACGGGCAGTCTTCTGCATATGGCCTTAACGGGTACTCATATTTGGTCCCATTGGAGTCTCCCTCAAGATTCCCAGGTCGAAGGTTATAAGGGCAGTCTTCTGCATAGGACCTTGATGGGTACTCATATTTGGTCACATTGGAGTCTCCCTCAAGATTCCAACTTTCTTTGGAAACGTTATCATTCTTATTCAATGACACTTTTTTCTCAAACCCTTTAATCAGTGTCTGCTCCTGTTCGTTTCCTGGTTCGGTGACAGTGACAGAGACAAGGATTGGCTGCTGCTTTTGTGTTTCGCTTTGGTCACAAGTACCCATTTTACTGTCGACCGTGTGAGATGTCGAAGCAAGAAGATGAATATTTGTGTTCTATTTATATTATGGTTTCCATTGCGGGGACAGGAATACGAACTCCAACCCACGATCGAATATTGGCCCGTCCAATATCATCTCATACAAAATTGTTTGAGTATTGTTAAGGTCCAGGTTTAAGAGGGGTTGAGGAAGTAAATTTACTTTTAATGGAATAATGTGATTTGATATTTGTACATGTCAAAGTGAATCAATTATAAGAGCATCTTCAATGGTAATGTGGCTTGTATTTGAAAAAATAGTGATATGTCAACATTGTCAAGTCAATTGCTTCACATGTGACATGTAACTAAACTTGATAGACATCCAAATAAAAAAGTGGTCTCCAATGCTTCACTTGTAAAATATATGTTTTTAATGACGTGTCAATTTATTATTGGTCTCCTTAAATATACTTTAAAATTGTTGAATAAAATAAGGTAAAAGACAAGAGTGGTTGCTGATTGGGCCAACAAGACGGCCGTCCAACAGACCGTCTGAAATCAGATAGTCATGTTGACAGCCTCTAAAAAAAAAATTGCCACCTCATCTTGAAATTGTATTAGAGAGGTTGCATTGGAGATGGATTTTTTAACAAAATGGATGTCTATCCTACGTGGCATCTAATTTTTTCACAACCCACATTAGCATTGGAGATGCTCTAACAATTATCTATCACATCAATTTCAATTCATAAAATGTCATTTTAATTAACATATTTATTATATAATATTATCTCTTTGCAACACGTTAGTTAATTAAACTAAATATTATTGAAAGCAAACTCTTGTTTTTCTAAGCATATCTTCTAAAACTTAACGTATTTGTTGATATTCAATCTTGTGTTTGATGATATTCCGTATTTGACTGCATAAGTTATACAATGTTAATCTAAAGATAAATGGCACCATCCTCACCGATCAATAAAGCTCAAATCAAATTTATGTGTTCCATTAAAGTTCAAGCAAAAGAAAAGACATAAAATACTTAGAGACCGAAGTCAAGTCCAGACTGACAAATAACAAGACAGAGAAATAAAAAAAAAAAAACACAATGGACAACACTAACTAGCAAATGAACAAACTAGAAGAGATAGTAAGCAACACAGAAGAAAACAAAGTGAGCAAAGACTAGTTTAGAAACTCCAGCAGCGACAACGGTGGAACCAGCAGATGACTTGTTGTTGTCTCCAGGAGAAGATTCCTCTTCGTACATGACTTTAACGATCATCCTCTGACCCTTCTGGCAGTGTCCCGATACGCCACTGATGAAGTAAAAAGAACCCGAACGCTTGAGCATGAAGAGTGAATTGCCTGTGTTGGAGAAGAAGATGGGGTGTGTTGAATTGCACTTCTTGTAATCCTCCTCACTCACCTCCATCACTGAGTCCTTCTTGTACTTGAACCCTGCACACATGCAAACATGCACAGATAAAATAAATAAATCAAGAACTTGAAAGCAATGCATGTTGGAATCTTAAAAAAAGAAAGAAAAGGGTAGTGTTTTTTTTTTTTTTTAATTGTACTCACTGATGGTGTCACCAGCTTGGAACCTGTTTTCTGAGGCCCAGTCATTGTAGGTTTTGGAGTCATTGACAGGAGGGACAACCCAGCCATTGTTGCCACCAACTTGGAACTCAAACGAGACAGAGAGGCAATGAAGAGAAGTGAAGATGATCAGCCAGAGAAACATTGTTTTGCTAGTGTTGTTCTTCATGCAGGCCATAATTGCTATCTTTTGGAATTTTTTTTTTTTTTTTTTTTTGATTGCTCTTATTGCTCTCTTGGAGTGAACAAAAAAAGTGAAGTGTAATGGGAAATGGTGGGTTTGCTTTAATATATATAGTGGGCTGACAAGAGTTGGTTATTTTGAGAGATGGGAAATGGGTGTGTTGTGTGTAGTATTGGAGTAGTGGAAGAAAACGGTTGTAGACAGACAGGTCTACATTTTGACTTGGTCAGTTGTTGTGATCAAGAAATGGTACACAACCAGGAAGTTAATTTGATAATTATGATGTGAATTTGGATTAGCTAGTTGATTATAGCTATAATCATGGATCGTGGGGTTGATGAAACAAAAACCTATTAACAATTCATTTTCATTCTTGATTGACTTTGAGACTTGTCCACAGATGTAATCAAACTGCAAATAACTGAAACAATTAAACTGTTTGGAAAATTTGGCTATACAATTAAAGCAAAATCCATGTTTCCATTTAGTTTTCGAACAAACTAAGACAGAGAAATCAATTACTAATGAATTTGTCAACCAGTGTTAGTATAGAATTATCAGAAAGAATTACATTAGTATAAGTGAATAACAGATTACATCAGAAGATGTGATACAGAAGTTACAAAGCTGGAAATAAATAACTCATTTGCATCAAATTCATCCCTCTAAGAACTAATTTAGTGGTAAAGTACAAGTTCTTGAAGGAAAATACAGCATCCATGCAAATGTATGTTACATTTATCGCCAAGATGCCAGCTTCGGGGAAATAAATATGAACTTGATCATTCTAAAAATGCAATCTTTTCGTGCCTGCGAGTTTCCTCTTCTTTCTATTATACAATGTCCACATCCCTTGTAGTAACTGATATTGACTCTTGATCAGATCCATTGTAACTTGTTTTCCTTTTAAAAGATCTCTGGAATCGGCCCAAAGCGCTCTTAGATCTTTGCATTGTCTTAGCACCATTCTTTTTGGCAAGATCTTCCGAAAGGTTCTCCACGAGATTATCAAAATGTCGCCTGAAAGTTGGATATCTCGAGATGGATTTGGTGATCCCTTGGAGCCTTCGTCACATATAGATTTAAATAAGACGTAAATCAATGAAGAAACATTGTAGGTTTAAAAGAACAGCAAAATAACACAAGTCAAGAAAGTAATTGGTGACATTATTACCTTCTAGCTAATCCATCAAGTTCAGCTCGTTTGCGCTCAGATTCAGGTGGTGAGCCAGTGCCTGAACTTTTTAACCTTTCATGATCTCCACAGAATAGAACTAATTTGCCCAAGTAATCCTCTTCTTCTTCTGAAAGGTTTTGTGCTTTAATCTGGTCCTTCATTACCAAAAAGGGATTAAGAAACCATTCAAAGAAGGCGTCCTTCGGTCTGTTTGAGCTAGTTATTTCCGTAACGTTGTCAACTACATCAAACAATGTACATAAAAGCAAAATTAACATGTTAAGACTAAATAAGAGAAGTGTAAACAAGGGTAAATTTCCCTTGAAGAATATTGAAGTGGTGCCTCCTTTTGTGACACTAAACCCTGAATTCATAAGAAAAGCCCCTGGCCAGGCAAATCGAAAAGCATTCACTTACTTAATAATATTCCTTGAGAATTCATTTTCGCAGAGCGCAAGAGTGCCTGAAGAAGGCAATAAGCTGGCAAGCCAATGGAAACCACTTTGCTTTCTGAATTAGGTTTTGCATCTTCAATGTCTTTGACTGTTATTATTCCATCACGAACCATGTTTTCCCCGTGGCGTTGACACTCCTTAAACAAGCCTTGAAGAAGCTACATGATTCATGAAACAAAATTTCCATTCATTACTTATGAGCTAAAACATAGATGTCCACAAATAAAGTTCTTGATTCCTTTTTTTCTTCGATAAGAAAAATGGATGTCTTGAATCAAATTACAGATGTTAAGTCCAATAATCATTTCAAATTCATACAATATAATGCATACTGTTTTTTATTCTGATGATAAGCATTCTCAGTAATCAAAATAAACAGGCCCAAAATACCTCAAGTGGCTTCACATCAATCCGATTCTTCAGTGAAACAGAGCGAGAAGGAGGATTTTTAACGGAGCCGTGGCTTGAAAATTCATGAGAACTGGTCTGCGACATTTCTGCCTTCTTTCGGTACTGCGGTCTATCAATATCAAAAATGCATTAAACTCTATTAAAAATCAAACCTCGAATCGCAACCATTAGTTATAAGAGTGCTGAATAGAACCTAGGAAAGCAGGAACCTTCTGGCATGTCGAGAATGTCATTGCTGTATTCATCATATATGGACACAGACGCAATAATATAGCAAAGCCCAAACCATAAAGAAGATTCCTGTAATCCAAAGGCATCACAATGTAAATAAATATCCTGTCATCGATCTACGCAAGAAATTCAAGGTGTCTAACATAACAAAATCATATCCTAATTAATTGAAATCTCATTCATACTAGCATATATTAGCATCGTGCAGGCTATGCTACATTTACAAAAGTTTCCATGTGCCTGCTTAAACAGCTATCATAAACAAACTATGTATTGATTATATAAGACTACCTACGGGCAGTAAATCTAACTGGCCGTAGAGTTTTAACCTGATAAACGACCACTCCTGCATAAGCACCAAGGAAGATACTGGCTACCATGGAGCCCAAAACCGATCCAACAACAGCCAATGGCCAGAGTAGGATTGCAAGTCCTGCAAAAGGTACACATATAGTCTCTAAAAAAGGACCTTCCCTACCTACAAGGTCATGAAACAAACGATGCCATCCCTTAAAGAGCATGTAGAAGCTTTTGCAAAGGGCAATAACTGAGATCATTGGCACATCGACAATCATGCCAAGCACTGCAGCTATAATAGCACCAGGAAGGTAAAGCAACCTGGAATGAAGTAAATGAAAAATTCAAGTAAAACCAAAGAGAAAAACGAAATCACAAATGAGTAAATCTAGCTTACACGAACTGACTTTGTGGCTAATTTTCACAATACAGATGGCTGAAAATTATGATAAGTGACTACATTTTAATTGTCGTAAATTGGTTATGAGCAGCCTGAGCAGGAGCGAATTGCAAACCTTATCTCATAATATTTTCCATCTGAAACCTCTTTATCTCGCAATTCTTTCATAATTGAGAAGTAGGAATGGGAGCAAACATCCCAAAAATCTCTGACAAAAGTGCAGCTGTCCTTGACAGTGCCCCAAGTTCCATCCTGCAAAGATAGTGATACAAAATCTTTCTTACACGAAGCAAAACGAATTTGTTTTTAATAATGAATCAAAACTTCAAAGGTCAAGACATACATAGAAACAGTGGAAAAAAGGATTAGTCTTCCCCTCTCCAACAGCATCAAAAGTAGCAAATATTGGTGAGAGAAACCCATAGAGTGCTCCCCCTAAAATGCTTCCGGTAATGCCAACCACTGGCCATATAATCAAGATAACTGGTATGTATATGCAGATAACAAGCTTCAGAACTGGCCCTAGTTGTTTAGCTCTGCTTGTTAGAAAAATTAACAAAATGAGAGAACAAATTACTACAAGATAGCTATAATTGCTATGGAAGGCAAACGAAAAAAAAGTGAAGGATCGAAGAAAGCACCTCAGAATGCAACTGTAAGTCCAGAAACCTTGTGGTAGCAAAAGTCCCAATATGATAGCCGAGTTTCCAATTGTCATGATAAGGCATACCAATGGGCAAAAAATTATTCCTGAAAGATTGACATGCTTAAGCAGCATCAGGAAGCATCTCTTAATTCATACATATCTCAATTCTTCATTACTAATTGGCTCGTAAACATCTTACCCAATTTGTACAATGTAATAACTAAATACTCCAATATCAATATGTCCTATTTTTAGCATACAAAATTCAAAAACCATCATAAAGAGATAGATTGTGTTGCACCTCAAGTTACATAAGTTAGAAACACAAACCACAAATGCCAACCCCTAAAAATTTAACAAAAGAAGAACTAAAACCAAAGACAACTTCAAGTTTCAATCATTTACACATACCCAATTCAGTGAAAACAAAATAAAGAAACAATTACCAGAACAAGAAATCACAAAAGAGAAAAAGGAACAAAATTTGATAAGCACTAACCTTTAATAATGCCCAGAAGCAGAAGGCCAGTGAAGTAAGGCAAAAAGCAAATAAAGTTCCATAAAGTAGCCAAAAACCCCTTGGGGGGTTCCATTTGTTCTCTTCACTTCTTAGATCTCCTAAAATTTCACAGCAAACCCATTTCTTACTCAACCAAATCAGCCCTTAGTCCCTTACAAACACAAACCACCCAACTTCTGTCAACCTCAAGTCACAGACATAAGCGAAAAACAAACACACATAAATAAACTTATAAAGCTCATAACCCCCCCCCCCCCCCCCCCCCCCCCCCCAAAAAAAAACTCCAACTTACCCAAAAAGCTATAAATACAATACAATTCACTCATCTTTGTCTCCAATGTTGAAGAAACTAGAAAAAAAAAAAAAAAAAAAAAAACGAGTGGGTAGTTTCTTTTTGTGAAGGTCTGTTTTTTTTTTTTTTTTTTTTTTTTGTTTTGTTTTTGAAAGATAGAAGTAATAAAATAATAGAAAACTCACATGGGGTTTCTGGAATTAGTTGAAGGAACCGTTTTTCTGAGGCCTGAAATTGAAAGGAATCGTATGATAGACTAGTTAACTGTCCGAGGATAGGTGGAAGATAAAGAAATGCTTTGCTTCAATGTTCTCTTTTTGTTAATATTATTATTTCGATTTGTGTGTTTTTGTTCTTAAATTGAAAGCAACTCTGGTACTGTGCCAAATTAGTGACTTTCAAGTTTAAAAATCTTACTACATAAGGAACAATAAATACATTTTCATCGATAGAAGAAAAAAGTTGCCCATGAAATTTATCAAAGTTAATTCAAGGACTAATTGCACAAACGCCCCTGAGTTTAGGTATAATTGCACGCATATGGAACTTTTGTTCATAATTTCACAAGTATCCCCTACCGTCAGTGGGTTATCGTTAGAAGTTGATGGCTAAGGGGTAAAATAGTCTTTTGGTCTGTTAAAATGTTAAATGTATTATTAATTATATATTTATATATACAGTATAATATACTTTTTTAAAAAATAATTATATATATAATGCTTAATTTATTTCCTATACTATATATAAAAGAGTGGAGTTGAGCTTGAATTATAGCATCCATTTAAAAAAAAAAATAGTTTCTTTGAAAGGAAACTTATGAATACAACCCTTAAAGTTTATATAATTATTTAGTAGACAGGTCTTAGTAAGATTTCAATTATAGTATTTCTTAAAAAAAAAATTAAAGTCAAATGATAAATATAACCCTTCGGGTTTGTATATGAGACTCAAAATTATGACAAGTGAAGTAATGATTTGTACCGGACTCAATCAATAGGTATTTTGATTGATTATTATTTTAAATTGTAAAATGAGATAGGAGATAAAAATATAATTTTCTATGCATTTGATGAGTTGAAAATGAATAACAAAATAATATTGGGGATACAAATTGAATTAACCATATTTATTTTTTTCTCTTAGAAAAGCTATATCTTTTTTTTCTTTTCCCTTTAATAAAATAATAGAAGAAGCAAGTTGGCAGCAAAAGAAGCAAAGTGGCATTTGAGTGATAGGTGGCTAGAGGATGTGGGGGTGAGGTGGAAAGAGATATGAGAGGTGGCAATAAAAGAATAAAAAAGAATAGAAAAAGAAAAACGATTGATTAAAACATAAATTAGATAAGGAGAGGAATAAAATAGAAATGGGGAGAGAGAAGCAGATTTCGTGAAAACAGAAAAAAAAAAAATAGAAAGAAAGAAAGAGAAATAAAGAAGAGTGAGGCCTACAAAACATAAAATATAAAAGAGCCTCTTTAAGTTTTCAAAAGGGTAAGTCTTCGTCTGCACAAAAGATAGATATGGGATTTAATAGATATGAACATATATATATTTGAGATCCAAAAGAAAAGAAAAAAAAAATAAAGCGAACTTCGATCGATATCAAAAGTCCAGAAAAAAGAAAAAAGAAAAAAGAAAAAAAAGGGATTGAATAGAATTTGGCAACAATAGAATATGTCTTTCTTGTAAGACCCATTTCATTATCTGGTCCATACTATCAACAAAACATTATATTTCATATAAATAATATTAATTTTATTATTAACTCTCTTAATCATCGTTAATTAATTGATTTTGGAATTTGATTAGAATTTTGATGATGGGTTTAATTTTGATCAAGTGGATAGGAAAATAATTGCTCCAACAAGATACAAAGATTGGGGCAAATGTTTGCTATGATGGATGGACTTTACAAAGCTGATAGGAATTACAATTCAACTAACAGAATAATGCCTTGTGAAATCTTTTCTATCGTTTGAAAGTTTATAAAACTTTCAAGGGAAAATTGCACAAACTTACCCTAACGTTTCCCATTATGGCATAATATTCAACTAATGCCTTTAATTGCACAAACAACCCCTCATGTTAGTCAACTTTGGTTAAAAATAGCCATTGACCATGATTGTTTTTTGAAAGCCCAAAATTACCTCTGCACTTTATTACAAAAAAAATCTTAACTGCCCTTTATTTAAAACATTATCTACTTTAAATTATTATAATATAAAAAATAAATACTAAACATAATCATTTTTAAATAAAAAAAATTCAAAAATAATATATTAAAAACAAAACAAAAAAAACGTTATTTTGAGAAAAGTAAATTCATATAACAATTATTTAAATTATCTTTTTATTTAAATATCCCTAAATATAAAACCAAGATAAATATTTAAATTATTTAAGAAAAATAAAAATAATGGTTAAATAATAATACAATTCCCTTTCAAAAAAAATAATTGTTGATCTCAATTACCCAAAAAATAAAGTAATAAGTTTCTTCATTAATGAAGATCCATCAATGTTCTTTTATTATTATTATTTTGTTTTTTTAAATTTTTTTAATTGGATTTCATTTATTGATTTGTGAATTGTGTTTTTTAAATTAATTTTTTTTAACTTAATGAACATAGAGAAGAGAAATCCTTAAAATAAAAAATTTCAAATAAATATTTTTAAATGAACATCAATCCATCTAATTAAATGAACATCTGTTTCTCCATCAAATCCTTAAAAAATTCCCTTCTCTAAATAAATAAAAATATTTAAATTTGCAACACCCAGAAACCAAAAATTAAAAAATTTAATTTTTAATTCTTCTATGTGTGTTTTTAATTGGAGCGATATTTAATTTTTTAAAATTTGTACTTGTATTATTATTATTATTATTTTGTAATTGAGATAAATCAATCTATTTCAAAAAAACAAATTGAGATAAATCAATCAATTTAAAAAACAAATGATTTTTTTTATTTGAATTTATTTTAATAAATATTTCTCCACCGTCCATCTTTGAGATGGATGGTAGAGATTTTAAAGATGTTTTAATTTTTTAAAGATTTTATTTTCTTTATAAAATAAATAGAATTGTATTATTATTTTTTTTAAAGGGAATTGTATTATTATTTAACCATTATTTTTATTTTTCTTAAATAATTTAAATATTTATCTTGGTTTTATATTTAGGGATATTTAAATAAAAAGATAATTTGAATAATTGTTATATCAATTTACTTTTTTCATTTCTCTATATATTTAATTGTCTTTATAATAAAATTCAGAATTTAATTATTATTTAACTATTATTTCAATTTTAAATTTAATTTAAAAAAAAAAAAATTGGTTAGAGGGGTATTTGTGTCATATTATTATATTTTTCCTGTTTAATGCAATTAAATAAATAATCAGGGGAACTTAGTGTAATATTCCCTAGACAGAATTAGGGTTCCGTCAACTATTGCCAATTTATGATAGTTCAGGGGGTTTACTGCCTAAAAAAAAAGTATAGGGGGGGAAATAACAACGAACGTAGAGTTTAGGGGATATTTGTGCTAATTACCCTTTAAAAAATGGAGTGTTTATTGTTACTTATTTTATTGTTTTAAATTTAATATTTAAAGCATTAAAAAAACGACTTATGCCATTTTTTTTCTTCGTCTTCATCACCACTTCACCGGATTTCAACAACCAATCTTGGAACCCAAAATCTCTCTTCTTTCGTCTTATATCAAACTGCAAACACAATCATCAAAGCCACCAACAAATTTTTTTTCATCATCACAACTATTAAAATAAAGTTACAAAATTTTAACAAACAAAGAACACAAATTCAAATGTCAACTCAATATTTTGCTTTCTTTCATTTTCTCACTACCCAAACACAATCCAAATTTCTTCAACCAAATTCTAGAAACAAAAACCAAAAATCAATTCCATAAAAAAAACCACAAAACCAATTCCACAAGCCCAAATAAGTTACAGTATTCCAACTCAATTGCAATAATCCAAGTCTTCTTCTTCAATCAAAATCACATCAATTTTTATAATAAAAAAAAATCAATCAGTAAAAATGGAGCAAATTCGCTCCATCTCCATCGTTGACAGAGCAAATCTGCTCCAGATGGAACGTTGCCCCAAATGGAGCACCTTCATTGTTAGGTTTTGACTTGTATTCATAAGTGAACCAAACAAGACTCAACTGATGTGGAGCTTCCTGGAGACGTGTGATACGTTTGGAAGATAGAATGGTGTTGTTTGAGGAACGTTTGAATACTAGAAGAACGGAAGACTGAAGACCGTTTCAACGTATGGATCGCGGTTTTCTGAGTGATGTAATTTAAGGTAACTTGTAACGATTTAGGAAGCGGGTGCGCAACCGTGACCCAAATCGTAGTGAATCAAAAGCATGCGTGGAACGGGAAATCTTCGACGGAAAAGGAAAGTGTTCTTTTGGGAAGTTTTTGTGTTTGAAGGAAAAAGAATACTCTTTACAAGAAGACTTTTCATAAAAGGAAATAGTATTTATGTGTAACAAGTAAGTCTTGTATGTTTAGGAGTATGATTTCCTTTTATCTTAAACTCTCTATAACTATTATAAATAGACTTAATATCTATGTTATTAGATTTTAAAGCTGTGGAGCAAAAAGAACACCATGCAACATCAGAGAGAGTGTAGTGAGATCCGGGGAGACCCAAGGGAATATCCGGGAAGGGATCCAAGGGAATATTAGTGGATCAAGTTAGAGATCCGTTGGTGATATTCAGGGGAGACCTAGGGGATATTGTGGGGGGTACTTGGTGAGGATCTTGTGAGTGGCGTTTGGGGTTGAGGTGAGAGAGTTAATCCTATAGTATATGGTTGTAACAGTTTATCATATAGTGGAACTTTCTTTATCGTCCTGACGCCCCGTGGTTTTTTACCTGATTTGGGTTTTCCACGTATATATTGTGTTCTGATTGTTTATTCTCTCTCATCTATTTTTCTACTTATTGATGTTATTAATTGCTATGAGTTATGGGTGTATATTATGCACGACGTTTCCGCGTTCATCGGTTCTGAATTATCCCCAACATTCATCTTTGAAAATGGAGTTGCATCTTCATCATTTTCCCATCAGTGCTCCATCATCTGCACATCCGCCTCCATCGCACCACCATCATCATCACATCCGCCTCCATTGTCTGCCTAGCAGCCTCCATCACGAGTCGGACCTCCATCATTTGCCCATCTGTATCAATCACACCTCCATCAGCTCACTGATCTGAATCTATAGATGGAACGACGCTCTCGAAGATGGAGCTCCATCTCTGTCTCAGTGAGATAAAGCTTGGAGTAGATTTTCAACTCTTTTGGTTGAAGTTCTGATCTCCCCTTTTTTTTTTTTTTTTTTTTTTGTATGGTTAACTTGTTGTGGAATTGATGAATTTGAGTTTTTATTTGTGGTTTGATTTTTGGTTGTTGTTTGAGGATTTGAGGTTTGGTTTTAATTTGTGGGATTAAGTTTTCGTTTTTGTTTGTTAAGTTTATTTTTGGATTGTGTTTCGGGTTGAGAAAATGAAAGAGAAAAAAAAGAAGATTGATTTTGACATTTTGATAAGGGTGAAATATAAAAAAATATATATAAGAAGAAAGAAGAAAGGGTGACATATTAATAATAGTTATATTATAAGAGAAAATTAAGGGGAATACTGATTTTAGTTTATTTAAGCTTTTTTATCAATTAAATTTATCATTTAAAAATCTGGATTTATTTTCGTTATAAAAATATTTTAATATAATATTATGGAATATTTTTAGTAGAAATTTAGATATCATTACCGATTGATAAATAGATAAAGTGAGAAATGGAAACACTTGTACATAAATAAAAATAAAAATAAAAATAAATCAAAGCAAAAGGAGAAAAAAAAATTGAAATAATTAACACGTTATTGTAAAACAAAAACTGTTGTCTGTTGAGACTTGAGATGTAAAAGAAAAAAAAAAGATAAGAGAGGAAAGAGGAAACATAAATGAGGAGAGAGAATGAAAAGAAATATTAAAATTTAGGTGAGAGAAAAATATAAATATTAATAGAAAATAGGAAAGTGAATTAATGATGATTAAATCTGGACCATTCAAACAGCTAGGATCTAATGGACAAAAAAGTGTGTCAAATCCTGAGTCAAAAAATATGGCCATGGATCCTGTCCCTATGTGTGTATATATACATATATATTGTACTCACTATTTTTTGAATTATAAATCTTTTAATTTAATTAATGTTGGATTACAGCCTAATGAAAATTAAAAAATCAATTGGGAAATTAAAAAATGTATGATAATCAGAAAAGTTATTCAATAGAAAAATAAATAAAAGTGTTTGGAAGTTAAGAAATCATCTAATTGGATAATTTAAAAATAAAAAATTGGAGCCTTGTGGAAGTTTTAGGCGGGGTCTTAGTCAACCACCTCAGTTGCCATGAGACTACATCACGAAGTTGCGTGTTCAAAACTAAAAGAAATCCTTAAAAAAAAAAAAAAAAAAAAAAAAAATCTGATAACATCTCTATCACAGAGTCAATTTTTGCTCACCCCCTACAAGGGGTAAGCATTACCTCCCTCCTAAATGGATGACATGTGTCCATAGAGGGGTAAATTTGTCCGAACATAATTACCTCCCTGGACACATGTCATTCATTTGAAAGGGGGTAATGGTTACCTCCCTTGAAGGGGAGGTAAGTAAAAATGTTCTCTCTATAACATGCGCTGGAAGACAAAGTAGGGGTGTACTTGCAATGAGAATCTGCCACGTGTACGTTTTTGGCGTCACAAGAGTGTTTTGTTTTGGGAGGTCCAACGCTGTCTTTATGCTTTGTCGATTAAAGATTTAATTAATCTAATAATAAATAAATAAATAAACGATGACAAAATTGATACTTGTATATATATATTTTTTATAAGGTTGTTGGGGACCAGCCCAACATTTTATTAAAGAAAAAAGAAAGATAACAAAAGAAAATGGAAAACAAAAAAAGAAAACAGATTAACAGAACCTAAAAAAGGTCTGCAATAAAAATCATTGAAAATAAAAGGGCTACAAAAACTCGGAGCGGTAAACAAATTATGAAATTATAAACTAAAAGATACACACACGCGTCACTTCTTTTTTGTCAGCTTTGAAGATTAGGTGATATGTTAAAGCATTTAATAGTTGTGTTTCTCTATCAAGCAGAATGCCCATGTATATAAATATCCTAACTTAACTATATATATAGTATTTGATATCGATAAATTTATAACCTGCTTGGGTGCTAGATTTCAAATGTATATATTAAGAAAAAAAAAACATTGTATTTGTACTAAAAAGATTGAAACACATATGAATTTATATTATGGGGACCCTTTAATTGACAGGATTTTTATGTTTTTCCTGATTAGGTTGATGGGAGTTGGGACCAACAATTTGTATTTTATTGCATCAGCAGGAATCTATCTGGATAATATAGCTCCATGTGACATGTTGGTGATTGATATTCCAATTTTGGGTCATCAAGTTTTGTTACAAGAAATTGGAATGTGAATTTGACTGTATTCATTTATTTACAATATTATTACTCATTTCATTTTATATATATATATACATATTTTCTATTATTAGTTCGAACTGACAATAAATATATATATAATCTCATTAAAAGTGACTACAAAAATAGTTGCATTGCATGACAATTTTTTATTTTTTTATTTATATAAAAAATAGTTGCTCGATATTTTTACTCAATTTTTATTATTGTTTAGCTCTACCTAAAGGGTCATTCAAAGTGAAACGAAACAATAAGGTTGTGTTTGATTTTTTGTCTGAAGACGAAATAGTGCTAAATTTTACTGATAACCGAATAGTGACTGAAATCTGAATAACATGTTTGTTTTTTTTCACTAAAAACTAAATATAAGTGATAATTTGTTTGTTTTAAGTTACAAACATCTGAAAATAAATACTCTTACATCTATACCCTTTTAACTATTATTTGTTATATATTTGTATTCTAATATATTAAAGACAAATTTAATAATTCTAAAAAAATATTTAGTTATTAATAATATTTCAAATTTATATAAATTATTGCATCCAATGAAATTAAATTCAAGCAAAAAATCATTTGAACCTTTTATAATTGCATTGCCAATAAATTCGTAAAACAAATAATGTAATTTATAAATAGATATATTGAATATTAGAATTTGAAGTTAACTATGCACACCTTTATACACCAGGATATTGTATTCCTGAAAAAACTAATGTAATCTATAAACACATATATTAGAGAATTGAATTTGAGTTAACTGGGGGCACACCTTTATGTATATTGTATCCATAAAACAAATAATGTAATACATATATTGAAGATTAGAATTGAAGTTAATCGGAAAAGGTTGTAGTGTAAAAAAAAATATATATGGTTAAGTTTGTGAGAAAAGATAAAATAGGAAATAAGTTAGATTTATGAGGATAGTTTTGAAAGTAATTAATTGATATAAAGAAGGGTAGTGTTAACCTGTGCCCTTAACCTAAGGTCATAGATTAACACTACCCATTTACTAAAAGTAGAAAACATTTATTACAAATGTATATTTTTTATGTTGACTAAAACAATAAATGTAATTAATAGTTTCATTTTTGGGAATTTTTTTAGTCGTTAACTTTTAGGGCACAAGTTAACACTATCCTAGTATCCTATAAAGAATGGTGGTTTTTTATTAAGTGATTAATTTCACTTTTATAAACAAGTGATTTTTGGAGTAGTTCAATTGATTTTGTCAATTAAAAAATCAAACAAAATAACTTAATGGAACATATTAAATGCCATTAAATATTAAGTGAATAAATCAAACAGGCCGAAAACTCTTATAAATTTTCACCTACAAAAGTTGGTAAAAGCAGCAAATCCAAGGGCCTAAATCCTAATGTTGCCACGAGCCCTTTTTTGCTCACCCCCTACAAGGGGGGTAAGCATTATCTCCTTCCCAAAAAGATGACATGTGTCTAGAGAGGGGTAAATTTGTCCAAAAGATAACCGTGTTTGGACAAATTTATCCCCACCATGGACACATATCATCCATTTAGGAGGGGGGTTACCTCCCTTGAAGGGGGGGGGGGGGGGGGGGGGGGGGGTTTGAACAGGGATAATAATGAGTCAGATTCAAGTGAATTTTGTCAAATTTACATCCGTACTCGCATCGTAAATGTGAAGGACAATGAGAAAGGCTCTTACCAAAATTAAGGGATGTCTTAATAAATAACTTTTATATATATATATATATATACACACACACACACAATAACTTTCAAGTCAACACCCCCTCATTGTATTACTATCAACACTTTTTATTGAAAGACATTGGTTTTAAATGCTTTGACTCGACTGTATGCACTTGTCAAAACATCTTTTAAATTCAATGACTTTCATTAAAATATGTTAATAGTAATACAATGAGGGGGTGTTGACTTGAAAATTACTGTATATATATATTGGATCCATTAAGTAAACTTTATCATTGGCCCTAGGGGCGTAGCTCTGCCGTTAGATAGACAAGCTTGGGGCTTGGGTAAATGCAGTGCCGGTTTTGACTATTTCGAGACCCCTGGGCGAAATCAAAAAAATGGGCCCCATCCCAACAAAATTATCACCACTTCATCCCAAAATTAAAATTAAAATTAAAATATCCATGATTTTTATGTCTCCAGATGCATTTGGTAGGAAATAAAGAGATTTAACAGTAACATAAAATTGTTAAGGAAAAAAATTTGACATTCACAATCATATCTAAAATTGGAAAACTACTCTTATGCTTTAATTGAAAAAACCTTAACAAATATATCAATTCTTAAACTTATATTTTCAGGCGTAAATATAAGAAACCAATAAACTAATCAAATAAAAATAGAAAAATAACAGCTTATTCCAATTATCAATAAACCCTAGTAAAAAAAAAAAAACACAAGCGATATCAACTCACACTGTTATCGAATCGGAACCAACACTAATTTTTTTTTTTAATAAAAAAACACATATATGGCTATATATATGGACTACAAATACCAACAAAAGCAAAATTTGTCAATATTACATACCAAAGTTGAATAATAATCCAACCAAAGCAAACCCAGATTATGAATAACAATGTTATGAATCAAGAAAATAAGATTATGAATTACTTTTTAAAATATTATGAATAAAATGAACCCAAAATCAGCCTTGAAATGGAAGAACAACGAGGAGAAGAAGAAGAAGAGCATATGACATACCTTTGAAACAGAGAGAGAGTTTTGAAGGATTGAAGCGGTTGTGGTGGTGAAAAAAGTAAAATTTAGGTTTAGGGTTTTGATTTTCACATTATATAGTATAGGAAAAATTCACCGAAATATCCCTTAACAATAGATTTACATATTTGGGTTTTGTATTGAATAAAACAAATTGGGCCTAGTGTTAAATTGTTTTTAGATAATATTTCAGTTTTTCTATTTAAAATTAATAATGGGGCCATTTTATATTTTGGGCTTTTTTTTTTTTTAACAACTTAACTCATAATAACTTAAGTACTTAACCAATAAATTTTGAGCCCCTAGTCATCGCGGGCCCTGGGCGGGCGCCCTCCGTTCCCCACCACAGGGCCGCCCCTGGGCAAATGATTCCCAAGTTAGAGATTCGAATCCTACCAATGGTAAAAAACTTAAAAAAAAAATACTTGGTCTAAATATATGGATTAAGGGGTGGTAATGGGGCGGGGCGGGGTGGGGTGGGGCGGGGTGGGGTGGCCTTCTCCGCACCCCGCCCCATTTATTTTTTGAAACCTTATCCCCACATGAAACCTCACAATATATGGAGCGGGGAGAGGCGGGGTATGCTTTACTCATCCCCACCCATATACCCTATTTGCCCAATTTAACACATTTTTCATAATTATTTATTAAAATAATAAACATATAACCTAATGAATATGATATAATACATAAAGTAATTCCAAAAAAATATTGAAAATCATCTCATAAACATTAAAAATAAACATAATTCTCACAACTAAATAAATAAATTCAATAATTTTTAAACATAACACTAAAAGATAAAAACTATATAATAATAAAATAAATATTATTTTTTAAGCGGGGCGGGGCTAGAGATGCACATTTATCCCCGGGGCCCCAATTCCCCGTGTCCCCATCCCCATTTGGGGATTTTTTTTTTGGGGGAAATGGGGATGAAAATCATCCCCAAATTGAACCATTTCCCCATTTCCCCTACAATTATGTTGAAATGGGGGGGGGGGGAGGGGGATGAAAATCATCCCCAAATTGAACCATTTCCCCAACAATTATGTTGAAATGGGGGGGGGGGGGGGGGGGGGGGGGGGGGGGGGGGCCATCCTCATTCCTCAAACGTGCATCTCTAGGCGGGGATTATAAAACCCATCCCTGCCCTATACCCATTGCGGATTTTATTACCTATCCTCATCCCTGCCCCATCCCCATTCTATAAGTGTGGGTCCCCGTGGGTTATTTTGCCACCCCTAGACTACTCAACGGATTTGCCAAAAAAAAAAAAAAAACTTATCATTGTCACCAAGGGCATAACTTAGCTGGTAGATGGACGAGCTAGGGGTTTGGACAAATAATTCCCAAGTCAGCGATTTAAATCATACCAATGATAAAAAACTTCAAAAAAACAAAATAAAATATATAGATAGATAGATACGGTAAAAAAAAAAAAAAAAAAAAAAAAAAAAAAAAAAAAAAAAAAACTTTATCTCTTTCTATTTAAAGTTAGAAGCATAAATACGAAAGGTATCAATTAGATATGCAACCAAACAATTCAACATATATTGGGGGTTTAATATTGGATTGCTAGACTGTCTCTATGCAATTTCCAATAATGTCTTAATAGAGTGCATTACAAGTTAAAATAATGGTCTTCTTCTTTTATTTATTATACAAAACATGTCTATAATTTAATTTAAATAATGAGATTCGTTTATTCTACGTTTGGTATTGAATATTGATCTTGTAAAAAGCCATTTTGATTGAAATGCTTTTCACAAAAAAATAAAATAAAAAATCAACTTTAATAAAGAAAAAAAAAAAAACACCCATCAACTGTTTTCTTATAGAAAAACACTTCAACTATTTTGCTAGTCAAAGAGAAATATTTTTTCTTTTAAAAATAATAATATTTAATGAAACGATTCATATTTCTTCTTTTAATACATCCATCAACACATAATTTATTGAGTTTTATTTTTTTTATTAAATATAACTTTTTTACTCAATTTGTAAATATTTTACATGTGCTCTGAAACACACATTAATATTTTCATTTATTTTTTAAAGAAAAATATATATTATTACTTATCTAAAAGCAACTTAGATGAGAATATGATATGCAGAAGCAAGCCTGGAACTTAAGCAGAGCTGCAATTTACAATAGAAAAAAGTGAACCAACCATCAGATTAAATAATGCAATGAGATTATGATAAAGAAGATATGTGGAATATATTTATCTTGATTGTATCACTAATGACAGCAAATTAGACATGGGGCCTCTTAGCTTTTGAGACTTGGCAACATCAAAGTAACCTTTCAACGCTTCAATGGCAGGCAGCATATGAACAGCATTCCATTATCTAAAAAGTTGGCTCGTTTTAGACTCAGAAATCACCCACTTGCATTGTGAGAATCGAATCAGCTTCTAATTTGAGTCATCATAGTGATATATATGGAGCCAGGCCTGGATCTTCATTTTCATGTCAACAAAGTGCAATTACACTAGCATAAATATTGGAAATTACTTCCTGATTTAAAAGCTTGAAAAGAGAAGACAAGGTTTCCAACCTTACACAACACCCATTTGGTCTCTGAAATTCAAAATCGAATCAATCATGGAGCTGAATCATAATCTATTGACGTTTCGTGTACCATAAACACACAGGAATTGGGCAATGATGCCAGAAATTCTATTGAGCATGTGTTCCATAGACTGTATTACAACTAAGTATACAATGGATATGCAAAGAATTGAACTTTTTTTTTTACATGATTCAAGGTAAATATTCATTCTGTTTGTGGATTGTAAAGTTCCTTTTTATCAAAAGGTTTACTTCTCCTGGGAACATCAGCTAATTGACAGAAATCAGTCAAATTCTTTCTAATTAGCACTTTCTTCTTCTTGTCTGGTGGTCGAGGTCCTAAAAGGTTTAAATCAATAGTTGCTCCATAGGCTTCGGAGGATTCTACAACTGCATCATAAGCCTTAACAGAGAGGTTAAGCTTCTCGTTCAGAGCCCTCAAATACAACTCATATGCAAGCCTTGGTTTACCATCCTTTGCAAGGGCCTCAATCAGCATTTCAAAAGTTATCTCATTAGGCTCGATGCTCTGAACTCTCATTCGGTGAAACCATTCATATGCTGCACTGCTCATAGTGTTCCTTGCACACGCACTGATGATCGCATTGTAAGTGACAACTGTTGGCTCGATACCAGTTCGAGCCATATCCTGGAAAATAAGCTCAACCATGTTAAACTTTCCTTGCGCAGTGAAAACCGAAGCCATAATTGTATAGGCATACACATTTGGTTTCACACCCACATTCAGCATATGTTGCCACACCCGGAGGACTTCATCGTAGAGTTTACCCTTTTCAAGGGCACTAAGCAAAGCTCCATAGGAGACGATTGTGGGTTTTTCACCTTTTTCTATCATTCTCTTAAATATCTCCACAGCAGCATAATATTCTGATGCCTTGGAACACGCAACAAGAACAGCATTCCATTCCCTAGGTCCGGGTTTAAGGCCTTTATCTTCCATCTTGTTCAGCAACCTAACACCCCATTTCCAAATGCCTCGCTTCCTAGCTGCACTAAGTAGTATATTAAAATGAGAGACAATTAATTCATAAGACATGTTATTAGGCTTCGGTCCCCTGTCCAACAAATCCTCATAGATCTCCAAAGCCGCCCACCACTTCTTCGCCTTCCCCATCAACCAAATCAAATGGTTGCATACGGATAAGCTTATATCCTCGTGCCTTTCTCTAATCCTGGTATACAACTCTTTTGCAACAACATAATGTTCGTAACGGGTGCAAGCCCACACAAGGCGTTCATATTCTTCTCGACCAGGCTGAAGCCTGGCCTTGTCCATTTCTGTCAGAAGTTTCATCACATTGGAGCTCAGGTTCTCATCCTTCACAAGCCAACGCCGCATCACTTGGTAGCATATACGGATTATGAAATTCTCAAGCTTAACAAACTCATTTTCCCAATCTTCATCGGTATCATTTCCTATTTCACCTTTCAGATATTTATCTCTTATTTCAACAAAGAAATTCAAAGCTCCATACCCGTCTTCCATTCTTCGATAAGCCAACAAGGCTTGAGAATAGGATACAGCGGATGGAGTAAAGCCCTTCTTTTGGATATCCTCAAGAACATTAAGGGCCTTGTTAGCTTCTCCTTGCTCTAAGTAAATAGCCATCAAAGCGTTATAAGTTACAATATTAGGATGAACACCCTCCTCAGCCATATCATTCATAATTTTCTTCATTTCCCCAAATTTTCGTGTTTGTTTCATCGCACCCAATATACTATTATATACAAAAAGGTTAGGCCCAATAATGCCACCAGTTTCCTTCTTCTTCCTCTTGAGCCACTCAAAAAGAGCCATTGCACACTCCATTCTCTTCTCCTTACCAAAACCTCTAATCAAGCTTGAGTGTACTTGAGGAGGCAATGGACCTATATCCTTTAGAACCTCTTCTACATCATCTGCTGTTTTGGCAGACCATAGACTCTGTGCCAATACCCGAACATCAACCCTAGCATACTCTTGCATCCCAAATTTTCCTTCACTCTCGATATTAATTTCACCGTTTTCTTCTTCATCATTATTATCTTCTACTCTATCTAAACCATCTACTGAGTTTGATTCTGCTATAAGGAGGTCATTCCCAATCTCTTGTTGCTCTGTTGCCCAAGCCACCACGATCGATGCATCGAAAGAACTCCTCCTTAAGCCAGAGAAGATAAGCAGCTTTAGACAAGAGAACCCGTATTTTGAATCAAATCTTATGCTCCTCCAACAAGCTCCACTACAGCTAAACCTTAAACTGTTTGAAACAGACAAGAAGGCATTGTTTCTACTACTACAACCAGATTCAACAAGGTCCCATCTCTTTCTCCTTGTATTTCTTGTTGAAATGCTTAAACAACTAGAAGAACCAACGTCTAAGTACAACTGAGGCACTGCCCCAAAACCACCTTTTGAAGGCCACACACTTAAAGCTTGCATTTTTGTACGGGTTTTACAAATTCAGAGCAAAACCCAGATACGAAAACATGCAAATTTTCTTGCTCATGCTAAATTTCTTATTGTAGTTTCTAATGTTACAAACAACTGAAATTGCTACACTACCTAGCAAAGTTTGGAACTGAATTCAGCGAGTTTTCATCAATTCAAAAAACAAAAACAAAAACAAAATTCGTACCTTGAAGATTGATGTTTTAGAGAGAAGTTGTCAGATGGGTTTTCGCTTTTCGGTGTCCTTCTCCTCTGGTGTGGTTCTCTCACAGCCTTTCAATTGATATGGCTATGGGCGCTAAAGCTAACCGGTGTTGCCACTTGCCAGTGTTGTACTAGTTGCAGCGTAAAACGACGTCGTTTTCACTTCTAACACCGGTTCGTACCGGTTTATGTAACTGGGCTTGGGTTTTGGTAATAAAGCCCATTGGATCCAAAAGGATTGGCCCAATATATAAATGTTTATAATATTTACACTTGTATATTTATGGCCGATGTTATTTGCACCCCATTAATATTATTTAGGCATCCCTTTGACTTGAAATTTTTTTGTTCAACAATTATTGGGTGTAATTATTTTGCATAAACGTTCTAATTATTATTTTTTGAATTTATTGGTTGTTTTTTTATTGTTAGATCATATTTTTGGAAAACTTTTTCGAGTAACCCTAATCTGCGCATGTAGAAATTCTTTGACGCTTCCACTTCGATTAAATCAAACTAATTCCTTTCTTTCTTATACTACGATAACAAATCATAAATTTGGTTAGAATAATGCTACACAACCTAAAACATTAACCCTTACGTGATTTGTCATCATCATATAAATGATCGGGGGTGGTGGTGAATGACATAGTACCATTGATTTGAATTTAATGCTTCTTTTTCCATTTATATTTTTAAAGCTACAATTGCATAAGATAAATATAAAGAATAATGTGTTTTTTTTTTCATAAGAGTCCAACCATAGCTTACAATTTCTATAAGAGAAAAAGGAGGCAGAAATAAAACTAAACAAAGTTTATTTTAATTTTATTTAATTAATATTATTGTGATAGTCACATATTTAATATATATTTATTTGTCTTGTTAATTTTAAGTCTTTAACGCCCCCAGCGGTATAGCTCAACTGGTAGATTGACGAGCTTAGGGTTTAGGTAAATGACTCTCAAGTTCAGTGCCTCGAATCCTACCAAATATATGGTCTAAATAGGTGGATAGATAGTGTAAAAATAAATAAATTAAGTCTTTAACTATACTTTTCGAACCTAATTAAGTTTCTTATTAGTTGAAGAGATTGTTGTGTTTTTCTTTGTTTCTTTCTTTAATGATTTCTTATTTGCTTTCAATAAAGAATATAAATCTAAAAACAAATAATTGATCTTATATATTATTTGGAGCCTAGTGTTTTTAGGGACAAGTTTTGTAATTGCAACTATGGAAGTGAGTCGGTTGTACTTAAATAACATTTTTGTCTGACTGATTAAATATTGGTCCATGAAATTTAATTAATTAATTTAATGGGAGGGAAATCTCTAACTGTACATTTTCAGCTTCACATATCAGATTTTCATGAGTCATTGCCCAACCTGTGATCTGGTGATCTATCAATTTACTCGTCAAGACTTGACAGTAAAATATTTTAGACAAGTTTTTGTTTCTATGTGAAAGGAAATTAAAATAACCTTTGAAGAGAGATATGAGAACTGAAGAGAATGAGGCAAAAAAAAAGTTATTTGTATTGATGGTTGAAGATTTCAAAATGAATCTCTACCGTTAGGGTTTAAACTATGGTATAGTAAATACAATTTCATATTTGTCTATTAAACGGCCAAAACGTGAGGAGACTCCACTCCTAAGACGGGAGTTGCATTGACCATGTTTATATATATATAGTCTAATCTCGTCAGGTCCTGATCCACGATAGACTTTGACTCGTAGAGGTGCATTTAAAAAAAAAAATCCGGCTAATAAAATTATACCACATATGTATTTTGACATAGACGTGATATGATTCTACTTAATTGAATAGATGTATATATACATATACATTATTGACTCTTTAATTTGGAATCAAATTAACGACTAATCTACATCATTAAATCAAAACCTTTTCAATCCAATATTCAAAACTTAATTTGTGTCAAATATTGAGAATATTGCTGATCTAGCTAGCCAACCCATTGAAAAATAATTGCTTTTAATGTAATTGTAACCAAGATTAATTATAAGAGACAGATCTAGAGGTAGATTAAGGAATAAATATCACCGTTGGAATCAAATTAAATCTTAAACAACAAAACACAAACAAGGCAGATGTTAATAAAAAATCCTAATAAAACAATGACCCATCATCATTTTGTTTGCTATATCTATATATATATATATATATATATATATATATATATATATATATATATTAATAATACGTACATTACAATCCAAGCAAGAGGAGGGCACAAGGGAGTGATGATTATTTGGTTTACTGTAAATAATATATTCTAGTTAGTAAATTGAATCCAAAGGAAAAATACACAAGCAGTCCAGCCCATGCATGCAAGTGAATAATTGAAGAGCTTGGAATACGATGCGCATAAAATCTGCATGAGAGCATGCCAACAAGGAGAAAATCTTGGCTGGGACCGTCCCAGCCAAGATTTTCTCGCCAACAAGAAGCAAATCCTGTGGGAATCGTGTAAATATCTATCTTGTGCTTCCATATATCTAATTCCCAGATTTCAATCTCCATGCCTTTGTCTCGATATCATCATCTCTTCACGTGTACCCACCAAACTCTTGTTAACTTCTTTTAACTACCACCACCACTACACTAACTTACAATATTTTATCTTTTATTAAGTCTAATTAATCAGCTTTTTAACTCTGATTTCCCATTGTTTATCACACGTTTAAGTTTCCAAGCTAAATAATAGAGCCATGCTCATGCATGGACGAATTTCGATGATTCTTTGGTTTTTTTTTTTTTTTCCTCGTATTTAACAAGAAATTGTTGGATTGAAATTTGAAACAGCTTATTTTCCTGCCATACCTAGACCCATATGTGCATGGTGCGAGCAAAAGAATCTATGTCATCCTAAGTTAGGGACCCCTCCATTATAATCTCGATCACATGCCTACTTGAAGCCATTTTTGCATATGTTCTTAGCTCATGTGTGTAACCACTGCCTATGTTATATATTTCTGTCTCTCTTGCTAATGACATGTGGGGTTTCCTCTCTTGGATCTTTTCGAGTTTTTTCAGCCTTCTATTATTTGCAAGTACTAACAAAATCTGATATTCTTGAACGGTTTTTAATTATTGAGACAAGTTTTCTTTTTAATATTCAGAAATTGAAAGACAAGAAATCAAATATATATATCAAGAAACACATCTTAACATATGTAGCAGATACAATCAAGAATTCTTGACATAAAAAGAGTACTACATATTGAAGAAGAAATTAAGTTATATGGTAAATATTTAATTTTGAAGATGGTATCAAGCAGCCCATCATTGAGAAAGTCATCAAGTTTGGATTACTTAATACTTAACGATGATTTGGCATAAGATTAATTTTAATAATCATTAAAATTTACAGTTAAATTGAAGCTAGAGACTGGTTCAATGTGGAAGAAGTATAGAGTATATTCTTCTAACTCTCCCCACATGGTTTGATACCTTATAGATATAAGCCAACCACCACCATTACAAAATTTGTAAAAAAAATATATATTCAATTTAGACCCACCTAACTAAACCTAAAACCCAACAAATCCCTCCAAGAAGCATGTCAAGACAAAAACACTCTCTCCTTTAGTCCTTTCTTAATGTGTAACATATATTCCATAAATTCTTTTTTTAGATCTAAGGCCCTTATATTTCGGCGGAAGAAAATGTTTGTGTAGTGTGGTAGTTAAAAGAAGTTAAAATTAAGTTTGGGAAACCAAATAATGAAGTTGAAAATCATTTGAGAACACAAACAAAAACTTTAATTGCTTTTCAATAACACAAATTAAAGAGTTCCAAAACATGTTTTGTCATCTTTATATAAACAAAATTTGTTCAAAAGTATAGTGTTTACCAAGACACTTGTATATAATAAAATTAAAGCAAAGAAAGTGTGCAAAGAGAGACCACCATTAGCAAAGCAAAAAGGAACTGCCAGACTTGATGGTTTGCCTTTCCATGATTTTGGGTTCTCTTTAATTTGGCAGTTTTTAAACATAGTTATAATCACTCTTATAAACAAACATTAACTCCATCATTATTATCATCATCTATGTGACTATGTATAATTATTTAATGAGGTAGAGAGTAGAGACCAACCGCCCAATATGATGTTATTGTGTTTGGCCGCCAATCAAGCAAGCGTGTTTTCAAGCACCCACTCCCATGTGCCATAGCCCCCCATAAAATCAGCACAATAAACTTTGCCCATATCACACTCCATGTGTCATTATCTCATTTGTTCAACCTATTTTATTCAACCTAGCTAGTCTTCTTCTTCTTTTGTCCAAATGCATATATGCCTCACTCCTCCTACTATTATATAACTAGCCAAACCAAACACTTCATCTTTACTTTTCAGTTTGACAAACACAACAGAGAGAGATAAGACTAAAAGAAGAGAAACAAAGAGAGAGATCACAAAAATGATGAAGTTGAAGTCAAAAAGGTTTTGCAGAGGCAGTTTCAAGCTTATTATTGGTGGTGGCAGCAGCAGCAGCAAGTTTAGTAGCAACAATAGTGTTAAAGAAGCTACAAGAGGGTCATGTAGTCCTACTGGAGGAAATAATAATATAAGTGAAATCAAATGGGAGCTCAGGCCTGGTGGCATGCTTGTTCAAAAGAGAGAAAGTGGACAAAGTGAAGGAGAGGGTTCAATTACAGTCAGAGTCTCTACTGTTTCTCAGTGCCATGATATCTCCATTGAAGCCACTTCCACTTTTGGTAACCCTTCTCTTCTCTTCTCATCTCTTCATCTTTATGTTAACATCAACGTGTTTACTGATCATGAATCCTAATAAGTGAAAGAATCAGGTTCCCTTTCCTGATTTCCTTTCCGATGGAATTACTTTATTCATTTTCATTTTCATTACATATTAAACACGCCTTTAATAGTACTTGAATCCGATTGATTATGATTGTATATGTTATTCATGATTATTGATTTCTATGTTCATTTTATGTTTTCAGGTGAATTGAAGATGATATTGTCATTGGTGACTAGTTTGGAGCCAAGAGAGCAAAGGTTACTCTTCAAAGGAAAAGAGAGAGAAGACAATGAATACTTACACATGGTTGGTGTTAGAGACAAAGACAAGGTGTTGCTGTTAGAAGATCCAGCTATCAAGGAAATGAAGCTTCATGGTCATGGAGGACCTATTGGGACAACTACTTACCGTACCATAAGTGTCTAATCAATCAATTAACACTACTAATTAATCATGTTTGTCTTCGCTAACCACCAAAAGAAGAGACTTGGGGTTTGGTTTCTCTTGGTTAATTAGATCAGTAGGGACTAATTAAGTTGATGAATTATTGTGTCTGCGGATCAGACTATCAAGTAACGTGTATGCTGATGCTTGTCTGAGTCATTTTGCATACTTTAATATGTTTATATAAATGTTGATTCTCGATGTAATGTAAATTTCTAATTGCTTCTTTAATCTTTTATATATTTTTTAACACGCACGTACGAGTGCACGCCAACAAAATAAATAATAATTAGCATATATAAAGCACAAGTTTAACCTTGAAGTGAGGGTTTAATTATGATCACTAAGGGGGCCTGAAATTTTTTGTTTTGTTTTCTTTGCTGTGGGGGTTCACAAATTTTGCATGCCATCACTGAAGTGGTCATATACTCATATATATAATATAACTTTCATAGTTTCATGCCATCACTAAAAGAAGGTTATGGTGTTGAAAATCATCTCTCAGGGTTGTGCTTTTTGCCTAAGTGATTCTGGTACAATTATCCTCTTATAATCGACTCAAATTATTTGAATTATTGCTTTTAGAGAGAGAAAAAAAAAGGTACATTAGTGATGTGTAATTGATTGATCAATGTGTTTTAATAATTAGGGTGACCCATTCTTTCACTTGAGGTCAATTTTCACTCTCTAGTCCCATATAATATAATAATGTGTTCGAAAATTTAATAACACTCTTTAAAAAGTGAGTTTTAAGACTATCATTAACTTAATAACTTAAGTTTTAATAACACCTAAAGTGTGGATCTAACAAAAATACCCTTAAAATACTCTCACAAAAATAAGTCTTGTGCTTTTTGTGTTTCCGAGACTTATGTTGGTGTTTCAAAAACTTATCTGGTAGTTTTCAAGACTTATTAGATATATTTATAATTTTCGAGATTTATTGGGCAGAAATAAAAAATTTAGTCATCTTCTTCATTTCGACCTCTATTGGAGGCCAATTTTGACTTAACCTCCAATGGAGGTATTTCATCTCCATTGGAGATTTTTGAAAAGACCAAAAAAAAAAAAAAAAAAAAAACCCTATAAATGGTACAAACGTAATAAAAAAAGAGATGAGGGTATTTTAGTCAATTGATTCCATTTAAATTTAATTTATTAAATTAGTGATACTTTCAAAATTCAATATAAAAAAAGTGTCATTTCCCACAATTTCAACGTATAATAATACAGCCCAATTAACATGTCCACTTTTACATTACATAGATGCAGGTGTCTTTAAAGAATATTTTTGGGGTATTTTTAGAACTTAACCACAGAGTTCAGATTACCATAAACTAGGCCTATGTGTCACAGGTTGCCGTGCCAACATTGGAAGATCATGGTTGTATAATGTATGGCTCATTGGGAAGCATATAAGACATATTTACTAATTAGAAATCCCAACAAGGGAAAAGAACTTGATTTCTGATTTGTTATCCCTTTCCCGGTTCATTAATTTTCCAATGAAAGTTGATTCACCCTAATTTTCATTCTCGATTACGATTTGTAAACGTGTAAACAAAAATGATCATCAAAGGAATTCAAATGAGATTCAATAAGAAAAAGAAAAATCAAGCAACTTTACTTAAATCTTGCATACTCTCTACACGAAAAACAGAAAGAAACAACAAATAACCACCACACTAGATCAAACATGACATCTTAATTATTTATTCCAATCATACCAAGACATGTCTTAATTGCAAATTGCAATCACCTCTGATAACCAAGCCTTCACTTGTTCAATTTCAATCACGTTCTTCTCAGGTTTCTTGAAAGTATTTTCTTAATAAAGCCTTCAGTTGTGTATATATGAACAGTAGTCCCTCTGCTCTCTCCATTGTTGTTAATGTTAAAATTTAGCATCATAAATATTAATGAAACAAGTTGAATTTTCTACTATCATGAAATAATAAACTCCACAAGATCGAACAGACAATTTGTTCCAAAAGAACATTTAAATTTTATAAAAACTAAAAACTGGTTGTAAGACGCAGAACAAGTCTAATTATGACATCCTACTGATCATACTCTAGATTCTACCTAATGAGAAAGTTGCATAAAACAAGCATATAAACTCATCTAAAAACAATAATGAATTCTGGAAGAAAAATTCTTGTTATCTTGAGATGGATCATCTTCTTCAACCGAACTTGTCTTTTCATAATAAGTAAAAGTTTCGCTTTCATGCATCATCTGCTCAGCAAGTGTAGCCAATCGAATTGCATTCGGCAATGTGTTCTGGCGGAAGCGTCGTGGAGAAACTATGTGATGCAAGGTTAGTCCACATAGCTGACAAATGGACGTGTTACTCCATGCTGGCAAATGATTGAGCAAAGCAACCAATGTGGTCAACAACAACGTGGTCAACAACTTCCATTCAGTTATACATAAAAGCTCCACCTTCTCCTGTTTGTGCGTAACAAGCCCCTGTTTCTTGGGTTACTGGTTCTCAATGTTAATTGCTAGTTGCTTAATTGCTTAGTTGCTTAAATTTCTGATTTAGTTGCTTCAATTTCTGATTCAGTTTCTTTTGTAAATTGGCTATTTATAGCCCAGTCTTTTTAATGAAAAGTAGTTAAGTTGAAAATCCCAAATTATTTGTTGGAGAGATTCCATCTACTGGAAGAGATTTCCAGAATTTACTTGTTTCTTTTTTCAAGTTCTATCAAATTGGTATCAGAGCCAGGTTTGGTCTGCAACACTTCCTTATGCCTGAAACCAGGAGTGGTCATTCTTATAACTTCATGGATCAAGGTTCTACCAATCCCAACTCACCCAATCCACCAAACATAAACACCAACACAACCCAAACATCCACCAGTTTTCAGCAACAGATAGATCAATTATCACAAACTTTAGGTGCCATTATGCACAGGTTGGACGTTATTGATGAACGCAGCAGCCGTGAAAGGGGACGAATACCTAGGGGAGAACGACGAACTCCTCGAAGGCGAGATGGGATTGGCGATAGCGAAGGAGAAGAAGAGGAAGTGCAGCTGGGCGGGGTCAGACGCAGAGAACCCAGGTTTGCCCAAGTGCCACTGCGGGATATAGATGCTCGAAGAAATCCTTTGGATGAATTAACCAAAAGAATGAAGGTTGACGTGTCTGATTTTGCTGGAAAGCTCAATGCAGATGCTTTCTTTGACTGGATTACTGCACTTGAAGATTACTTTGATTGGTTTTCTGTACCCGATGATCGTAAGGTTCGTTTTGTCAAATTAAAACTAAAAGGGCCAGCCCGCGCTTGGTGGAGTAGCGTTGAAGAGCAACTCAGGCGAACTCGCCAAGCACCTATTACAGAATGGGAAGAGATGAAGGAACGCTTAGAGTCGAAATACCTACCCATTAATTATGAACAGCTCATCTACGAAGACATGCTTCAGTGGAGTCAAGGAACCAAAGCCACTATTGATCAGTACACAGAGCGATTCCATGAGTTGACAGTTAGGAGCCAAGCAAATGAGACCGAAACACAAGTTTTGGCTCGCTATCTGAATGGATTAAAAACAGAAATTCGCAAAGAGATGCTGACTGCTCGTGTTTATTCTGTTGAGGAAGCATATCAGATAGCATTACAAATTGAGAGGCAGAATTCTGGAAACACACGTCGCTTTCCCTACACTGAACTCGAGAGGCAGAATTATGGAAATGCACGTCGCTTTCCCTACACTGATTCAGGGAATTCTCGTTCCACCATACGACAGCCTGCAGATACGACAAAGGGCGGAGCCATTGGGGATGGAAAAGGCAAGGCCAAAGCTTTCGGCGAAGGACCCCAATGTTATAAGTGCAAAGGATTCGGGCACTTTGCAGTAGTCTGTCCCACTCGTGACCAACGTGTGGCCTATGTGTGTGAAAAAGATTTGGTGTTTGAGGAAGATTCAGAATCCAACAATGAAGATAATGATCAGGAAGAGGTTGAACCTGAAGAAGAACGATTACAAGCCACAAACCTTCCCATCTGTGTAATTCAACGTGTTTTGACAGGGCACAAGAACCAAATTGATCAAGTGAACCAAGATTGGAAACGAACTAACATCTTCCACACAAGAGTTGTACATGGAGATAAAGCATTGAATGTCATTATTGACAATGGCAGCAGTATGAATGTCATGGCTAAAGAAATGGTTGAGCGACTTGGATTACCACAAGAGACACACCCTATGCCATATCGGGTCAGCTGGATCAATGATAGCAATTCAGTTCCAGTCAAACACCGCTGCCTCGTCAAGTTTTCACTGGGAAAAAGGTATATGGATGAGGTATGGTGTGATGTATTACCCATGACTGTGTGCCATTTACTTTTAGGAAGACCATGGTTGTATGATAGGTGTGTCAACTATGATGGCTTGGAGAATACTTATTCATTCAAATTTCAGAATCGAAAAATTGTATTAGAACCTCTACCAATTGCAGAATTTGGGTCCCCAAAAGAATCCAATCCTATGTTGACTCTCCGCCAAGTTGATGAAGTTGTACAGGCGGGATCTACACTTCTCTTTCTAGTTGGACGGACTGTCAAAGAATTGGATGGAGAAGTACCAGCAGGTGTGAACATGTTGCTTCAAGAGTTCCAAGACCTGATGCCTGAAGAACTCCCACAACAGTTACCACCTCTGCGTGACATTCAACACGCCATAGACTTGGTACCAGGATCAACGCTACCCAATCTACCACACTATCGGATGAGCCCAACCGAACACACTGAGCTTCAGAGACAAGTCCAAGAGCTGTTGCAAAAAGGATTCATTCGAGAAAGCCTTAGTCCTTGCGCTGTGCCTGCGTTACTAACTCCAAAAAAAGATGGTAGCTGGAGGATGTGTATTGACAGTAGAGCAGTGAATAAAATCACTGTCAAATACAGGTTTCCTATTCCGCGTCTCGACGACATGCTTGATCAATTGGGTGACGCAACTGTCTTCACAAAGATTGATTTACGGAGTGGATATCATCAAATTCGGCTTAGAATTGGGGATGAATGGAAAACGGCTTTCAAAACAAAAGAAGGATTATATGAATGGCTTGTGATGCCTTTTGGATTGACTAACGCTCCAAGCACATTCATGCGGGTGATGACCCAAGCACTCCGACCTTTTTTGGGTAAGTTTGTGGTGGTATATTTTGATGATATACTTATTTTCAGTAAATCCATTACAGCTCATCTAGATCATCTACGACAAGTATTGGAGACATTAAGGAAAGAACAACTCTTCATCAACAAAGGTAAATGCTCTTTCCTTAAAGAAAAGACAAACTTCTTGGGGTTTATTGTATCACGTAAAGGAGTAGAAGCGGATCCGACAAAAGTACAAGCCATTCTTGACTGGCCAGAACCTCAATCATTTTTTGACATTCGAAGCTTCCATGGCTTAGCGACATTCTATCGTCGGTTCATCCAAGGATTCAGCACAATTACATCTCCCATCACCGAATGTTTGAAGTCCAAGACTTTTGAATGGACTCCTACTGCAGCCAAAGCTTTCACAGATATAAAAAAAAAAATGTCTACTGCTCCAGTTTTGAAACTTCCAGATTTCTCAAAGGTATTTGAGGTTGCTTGTGATGCCTCACATGTCGGCATTGGTGGGGTCTTGAGTCAAGAGGGACATCCCATTGCCTTCTTCAGTGAGAAGCTCAACGAATCCCGACGGAAATATTCAGCCTATGATATGGAATTTTATGCATTGGTTCAGACATTGAAACACTGGCGCCCCTATTTAATTCATCGTGAGTTTATTCTCTTCACTGACCATGATTCTTTAAAACATCTTCATTCTCAGCGAAACATGAACTCGAAACACGCTAGATGGTTCGATTATCTACAACAATTCGACTTCAACATTCGACACACAGCGGGTCGTGAGAACAAGGTCGCTGATGCCCTCAGTAGGCGTCCACACATTCTCTCTATATTTACTATCAATAACACTGGTTTCCAGTCATTGAAGACCATTTATGCAACTGATCCTGCTTTTTCAGTCACCTGGGCTGCGCTGCAGACTAATCCAACCACTGCCAAAGCTGATTTTGCCATTCAAGATGGTTTCCTCACTAAGAATGGCCGCATTTGCATTCCTAACAGCTCAATGCGGGATTTTATCATCACTGAACTCCATGGAGGTGGTTTGGCTGGACACTTTGGTTTCGATAAAACTTTTCTCTTGGTGGCTGATCGGTTTTATTGGCCGCACATGCGCCGAGATGTACATACAATCGTCGCCAGATGCCGCACTTGTCAAGTGAACAAAGGAACAAGACAAAACACAGGACTTTACACTTCACTACCTATTCCACATCGCCCTTGGATTGATATAAGTATGGATTTTGTTCTTGGATTGCCTCGCACTCAACGAAACAATGACTCTGTCATGGTAGTTGTGGACCGTTTCTCCAAAATGTCCCATTTTGTTCCCTGTCGAAAGACGTTTGATGCCTCCCACGTTGCAACCTTGTTCCTCAAAGAGATCGTCAGGTTACATGGTCTTCCTTCTACAATTGTCTCTGATCGAGATGTCAAATTTGTCAGCTATTTTTGGAAAACATTGTGGGCAAAACTCGGCACCAAGCTGTCCTTCTCCAGTGCTTTCCATCCCCAGACAGATGGCCAAACAGAGGTTATAAACCGCAGCTTGGGTAATCTACTACGATGCTTGATCCAAGACCATGCGACTAGTTGGGATCTCATCCTACCACAAGCTGAGTTCGCCTTCAACAATTCAGTTAATCGCACTACTGGCAGCACACCATTCCAACTTGTTTATGGCATTACACCTCGCACGCCAATGGATATCGTTTCATTGCCAATGCCGCCAAGACCAAGTGAGGCAGGGCTTGATTTTGCTGCCCACATGGCCTCCGTACATGAGGAAGTCAGGAGGAAAATAGCACTCCACACTGAGGAGTATGCCCGACATGCCAATCTAAAGAGAAGAGATAAGCAATTTGAAATTGGTGACCATGTCATGATTAGACTTCGTTCCGAACGATTCCCTCCTGGTAGTTACAGTAAACTTCACGCTCGCAGAGCAGGTCCCTTCCAAGTCTTAAAAAAATTAGGGCCTAACGCCTATGTGATCGATTTACCATCTGATTACAACATCAGTCCTGTTTTCAATGTGGAGGATTTAACAGAGTTCCAGGGCGGTGACGTTCCTTCAAATTCCTTACCAGAGACCACTATCCGACTTCCTTCTATTCCCATACAACAGGATGACGTTGCTGCCATCTTGGACCATCAGTTTGTTTCAACGCGACGGGGAGGATACTACAAATTTTTAGTTCAATGGTCGCACAAACCAGCATCTGAATCTGTCTGGCTCCAGGCTGACGAAGTTAAACGTCTCCACCCCGATCTTTACCATGCTTACCTACAGCAAAACATGCCGGAGGCAAGTTCTTCAGGAGGGATGAAATTGATGCAAGGTTAGTCCACATAGCTGACAAATGGACGTGTTACTCCATGCTGGCAAATGATTGAGCAAAGCAACCAATGTGGTCAACAACAACGTGGTCAACAACTTCCATTCAGTTATACATAAAAGCTCCACCTTCTCCTGTTTGTGCGTAACAAGCCCCTGTTTCTTGGGTTACTGGTTCTCAATGTTAATTGCTAGTTGCTTAATTGCTTAGTTGCTTAAATTTCTGATTTAGTTGCTTCAATTTCTGATTCAGTTTCTTTTGTAAATTGGCTATTTATAGCCCAGTCTTTTTAATGAAAAGTAGTTAAGTTGAAAATCCCAAATTATTTGTTGGAGAGATTCCATCTACTGGAAGAGATTTCCAGAATTTACTTGTTTCTTTTTTTAAGTTCTATCACTATGTCTTTTATCTCGACCCGCAATCCTACTATGAACTTGGCAATCAGATAATCCTCCGACTCTTCTAAATCACAACTAGCTGTTCTAGCCAAGAGTCGATAGAATTCATCGACATATTCTTGCACAGAACGATCACCTTGACAACAATTCATAAACTGTTGAAACAGAGTATCTTTATAATCGATTGGAAGAAACCTTGATATCATGAGCTGCTTCATGTGTTGCCATGATTGGATCTTGGTCTTGCGGTGTCTAACACTCGCATGCCACCAAGCAGAGGCCGCGCCTCTAAGTCTGCAAGCTATTAACTTGACTTTCTTGTCTTCTGGGAATTCCATGTAATCGAAAATAGATTCAACTTCGTCCAACCAATCAAGAAACTCTTCAATTCCCAATAACCCATTAAAACACGGAACGTTTAGATCCATGTTGTGAACAATGTTGTTGTCTTGTTTGGACATCAACGTTGCCACCATCTCTTCTAGGTCATTTACGCATTGTTGCAGTCGCTCCAATTTGACCATGCCCACGCTAACGGTTCGTTCTTTAGGTTGTTGATGATGCCTTGTGTTGTTGTTTTTAGAATCCATTGAGTTGATTCCGGAGGAAAAGGCAGATGGTTGAGGCAAGACGTAGCCGCTTAGGGGCGGTGATTGCGGGTAGCCGCTTAGGGGCGGTGATTGCGGGTAAGTGTAAGGCGGGCGGAGGGTTTTGACGGTGGTGGGAGGGATGGTATATGGGGGCGGTCCGTATGAGTGTTGCTGATCGGAGGACATCTAATGTTTTTGGAAATTATTTTGTAAAAAGAATAAATAAATAAATTGATCGTCAAACTCAAAGCTTTATTTATAGCCTATAATAATATTCCCACTCCTATTACAAAAAAGAAAACTAAACCCTAATAAAATTTGCTTTCTTTATCCATCACATAATAAAAATTAATAATCCTACTCCTACTAGAGGAAGGAAAACTAAATCCTGATCAAATTATATATTAATTTTAAACCCTTTTTTTTTTTTTTGAAAGGATTTTAAACCTAATTTGGTTAATGTTTTAAATAAAGTTAATTAATATAACTTTTTCTTTTTGAGAATAAGTTTAATTGAACTACACAACCTCATTAACTAAGAAAAAAAAAATACACAACCCCACTGTTTTCAAATAAAAAAACTCAAGCCATATAGAATTCAATTTTTAAATTAAACCTGTTTGGGATCATAATAATCAATCTCTTGTTAATAAATGGTTCATGTGACTTAACTTGATATTTTAATGAATAAATATAATTTTATTTCATTAATTAAGTTCTTAAATCCTTAATTACTTTATCTTTACAAAAAGAAATTCCTCAAAATTTGTAAGCAGTATGTAGCTGCTGCCATGTAAACTTCTGAAACCATATGAACTTACTCAGCTATAATTTCAAAGTTGGTATTTCTTATCAGTACTTCATCAAATGCATCTACAAGACTACAATTGTTCTCTCTATCCCCATTTTTTTTTTTTTTTTTTCTTTCGTTTTATTGTTTGGTTTGGGCCTTGGGGGTGGGGGTGGGGATGGAGGCTGGATGCTTCTGCAATATATACACATAAATGCAACAAATGAGATAAAGAAAAAATAAAAAGAAAATTACACAGGATACGAGTTTGAACACTTCATAGAACCACTCACTTTCTAAGCAACAATACTACTATGTCCAAAAATTTACACTTCCGAACTTCTTTTCACGAATCGACCCTGCAAATTGGGAATCAAATCATACATTACTTTTCGAAAATGAACCAATGGGTAGAAATTGGACGTAAACATCAGCGAGATTGAAGACTTAACAATTCTACAACTCTACAAGATCAAGGTTAGACCGACCAGAGGTGAAGCCGGCTCCAGGATTTTGGGAGGGCCAATTTGAAAAACTATTAAAATTTTAACAGAATAATGTAAATAATTTTTAAAAACATTAGGGTAAAATGTTTATTTAAATTTTTAAAAAATTGTGGACTTGACGGGGCCATAACTCCCCCACTAAACAACGTGGCTTTTCCACTGAGATTAACTCATTAAAGATTAATACTTAACGTCAAACATGATTAACAAATTTCTTGTTAACAAATCGTCCTGATTTTTCTTAACAAGGAAATGGAGAAGAAAGGAGTATAATCAACAAAAAAGATATACAATATAAGTTCGATGGTGAAGCCACGTTGTTGAATGGGGGCCATGGCCCCCTCAAGCCCACAAATTTTTAAAAAAAAATTATTAATATTTTATTCTAATATTTTTATTTTACATTTTTTTATGTTAAAATTTTAATAGTTTTTCAAATTGACCCCCCAAAAATTCTGGAGCTGGCTTTGCCTCTGGATATAACACAAATGCTTTAGAATCCAATGGTTATAATCATATTTGGACACTTTAAATTTAATTATCAAATCTCTCGATTTGATCTTTTATTTGGTACTAGAAAATTTATAATTAGTTCAATCGAATCGAATTGAGAATCAATTTCCTATTGTCTCTCTCACTCTTGGGGAGAGTATATATATATATATATATATATAGAATACTTCTTTAATCAGGACCGTCCTGACTTTATAATTTCAGGACGTCCAACCACATCCACACATTAACAAATACCCACACCCAATATGAATGTATAGCTATAATTTTTGGACGTCCTTACTAGAAAACCACCTTATATATATATTTGGCTTGAGGGAAGGGCTAAACTTTGTTGGGAGGTGTGGTTATGCTATTGTCTTCGAACTCTTGAACGGGAAATATGTTTTCACCTAAAGGACATTTGTACAAATAATATATAGCATGGTCAATCAAAGGACATAATGTAGTCAGTAATATTCAGGGGTTCTTTTTTATAAAAGCTTCGGTTGGTGCTTGATTTTTGTAAGGTCACCGATGAAAAATGCTTGTATATGTCCAATTTACTCAAATTATATGATGTAGCATAAATAACTAATCACAGAAAATATATATGCTACATGACACAATATTAATGGGCTATATATTAAAGCTTTTCTCATCACAAACATAATAATCTAAGTTCTTTTAGCACCAAAGGTAGATTCTAAACAAAAATGCCCTTGTTTCCCTCCACATCCACATACAAACTTTCATCAATCCAAAAAAAAAAAAAAAAACAATAATAATAATAAACAATGCCGATCTGCTGGAAACAGAGAAATGAAGAAGAAAGCAAATATACATATATATATATATATGGAAACCAAAATTAAAAAAGAGATGAAATATATCTGAAAAGTGAAAACCAAGCCCATATAGATGGTGTAGAGACAGTACACCACGGCCAAGATTTATTATATAAGTCTCTGACTTTGGCCTAGACTTATTATTATATATTTTTTTTGAAATATTATAATAATTCGGGGTTTTATGAGAGCGGGGGACAGAGACTTGAACCCACAACCTCGTAGTGTGGGTGTGAAGGGCTTTACCATTGAATCAACCACATCTTGGCCTAGACTTATTATAAGTCTTTGCATTACAAAGGCTTAATAATAAGTCTCGGACCTTTTAAGGTGAAGACTTATTTTATAAGGCTTTGCAAAGGCTTAATAATAAGTCTCGGACATTATAAGGCGAAGACTTATATTATAAGTCTTGGCTTCAGCCGAGACTTTAATAATGTCTTGGCTTGGCTAAGAGACGGGCCAATAAGTGTTGGCTAAGATTTATAAGAAGTCTTAGCCGAGATTTTAATTTCATTTTAGTTTTTAATTTACAAAAATGTAGAGAACCAAGACACAACGAAACTAAATTTAAAGTTAAAAGACTGATTAATGTAAAAAAATTGTTGACTTTTAGGGCCAGTTTGGTATTGCTGTAACTTTTATAATAATTACTGTTAACTGTGCTGAAAGAATAATCAGATGTGAAGTTAATCAGCAGATGTTTGGATAATTAAACTTTTAAAACTACTGTATAGCTCAAAAGCAATATTCATATGTTTGGTAATTTTATTTCAAAAGTGCTGAAATTAGTTACAATGACTAAAATAGACATGATTTTAGAACTTTATTTCATTTTTTTTCATTAATTATATTATATTAAATCAATATTTAAGTGGAATATTTAAATTGGAAAAAAATTTCATAAGAACAATAAAAATATTTTTAAAAGATTTTATAAATCAAATCAATATTTAATTAGAATCTTTAATTTTTAGATGAAATAAGGTATGTAAACGATTTTAATTTGATTTCATAAGGATATTAATGATATTTTAAAATATTCATTAAATGTTGAAATAGATTATTCCATAATCACATTCAAAAAGTAATCCCCCACCTACTTCTCAAAATCACTGTTAAAACTTACCAGATTATCAATTAATCACTTTTGGAAGTTTTACCAAACATAATTTTATGTCAAAATTATAAAATAAGCTGATTTTAACTTCTTAAAAGCAATACCAAACTGGCCCTTAGTGTGATGTTACAAGCACAAATCATACATCTCGAAAGATGAATATGCTCGTCCAAGTCTTCAACAATGAGTGTTCTACTTCTACTAACCAGGTAGTGTTTTTTAATACCCAAACTAAGATTCCAAATCTGTGATGTTGAAATTTAGAATACAATGGGTTTTGCTGAGAGATCTTTCTGATTCTCGAAGAATGAGGGGTAACGAGATTGATCGAGAAAGATGTCTTGTTCTAACGTGAGAAAGAGTTATCAGTAATTTAGGTTACAGCATTTTTGTGGGTTCATCTACTTTAATTATTGACAAGTCACAAAAATGCATCCCAATTGGTGCTATTCACCCTTATTTCCAATAATTTTTAAAAAGACCATAGAAGACCTAAGATTTAGTTAGTATCCATTTGGAAGAGCTTATCTACTGGCGAAAAGAGCTTTTTAAATTAAAAAAGCTCTTTTCAATTTTTTTTGTATCGTTTGGTTGTCACTCAGTAGAGCTTTTAGATGATTAAAAAAGCTGTTTTACATCTACTTGGAGAAGCCCAAATTTAGAGATTGTTTGGTTGGGCTTTTGAAAAACCTCTATTGGTAAAAGATCTACTTGTAGTAGATCTATTAGAAACAAAGTTTTTTTTTTTTTTTTTTAATTATAGTTGTTTGGTTGGTAGACTTTTTTTTTAAAAAAAAGATCTATTTGGAGAAGCACCTCCCCATGAGCTTTTATCTAGTAGAGGTTTAAACTCTACTAGCCTCTACTCAATTTAAAATAAACAATCTCAAAAGTCCAACCAAACAATTCTAAAAAACTCAAATAGACGTTGGTAGACCTTTTGAGGTTGAGGTAGTAGAAAGCTCAACCTTAAAGCTTTTCCAAGTAGATCTTTTAGAGTTTTTTTAATAACACTAAAATCTCCGATATAACCCTATAATTTAATATTTATAAAGAGTATTTTGGTAATTCTATAATTAAAAAAGCTCTTTTTTAACTGACAACCAAACAACCAACAACTTTCATTTAAAAGCTCTACCTCTAAAAGATCTACTTCTAAAAGATCTATCGCAAAAAGATCTATTTGAGATGCTCTTCCAAACATTGTAATCCAAGCTAATCAATTTAGCTACAAAAGCAGAGACAACCCACACCTTAGATTGTTCATATATACCAACAGTAATCAAGACTCGTAATTGGACAATAATCATGAAAAATTATACTCTTATATATACTATAATCTTGGAATAATTACTAAGGAGATAAGGAATAGATCATCATAATTAAGAAGTAGTGAGGCAGAAAGGGTATGTATATACATACCTTCATCCTTGGTCGCTTCTCGGCATTGAGCTTTCGAACTTCGTATCGGATTCGCTTAGAGAAAAGCCTGGTTTGCCTCTTCTCTTTGTATCTCAACACACTTGCTTCCCTGTGTTCTCTCTTCCAGCAACCCTCTTTACCTCTCACATCTTCATTAGCTTTCAAGTCACCAGCATCACTGTTAGTCATCTCTGGTACCGTCCACAAACTCCCAACACCACCACCCAAACCATCCATTAATGCCACCTGATCATCCCACACAAATACACTCATTAAACCTTTCCTATTACACAATTACACTCTAATTATTTACATTTAGCTAGAAGATGATCATATTTGGCAACAAAAAAAAAACAATTATTACAACCATGTCCGGAGAATTTTTCTCCTACGTGTTATAGAATTAGATATCCGGGCACATATATATTGTTTGATCCAAAAAGCTTAGAGCATCTCCGATGTATGACACCAATTTTGTGTTAAAAGAGTATATTTATGGAATATGCTAACACCAAATTTTTTTCCACTACAATATATTCCATACCAAATTTAGTGTAAAGTGCATCTTTAAAGAATAATCTAAAATAATTATTTATACATTATTAATTAATATATAATAGTTAACTTATACAATATTAATTAATTTCTTGGGTATATAAATATTTTTAATTAAATAATTACTCGCATAATATCAAAATAAAAAATAAAAAAAATTACTTAGATAATTTTTCCATATTTTTTTCACCTAATATTAACTAATTTTCACGTTAATTTTTTTTCCATCTAAATTTTTTTCCATCAAAATGGAAAAAAATAATAATAAAAAATAAAAATAAAAATTAGATGAGAAAAATAGATGGAAAAAAATTAACGTGAAAAAAATTAAGTGAAAATGAGTTGGATAAATTAGATGAATAATATTATGTGAAAAAATGAGGAAAAAATTATGTGAGTAAAAAAAAAAAATTATACAATGCGAGTAATTATTTAAGAATAATTTTTATGTCTAAGAAATTAATTAATATTATATAAACAATTGTTTTAGAATATTTTTAAAGATGTAATTTACACCAATTTGATATTGAACACCATTGAATAGAAAAAAAAAAAATTTAAATTGATGTAAGTATATTACATAAAATGCTATTTTAACAAGAAATCGGTGAAAAATTGGTGTCATACATTAGCATTTAAGACATGAGACACGTGTTTTGACACATTAACAAAAATAAAGTATCTGGACCATAAGAACAGATGGGCGAAAAGTGTTTGGGTCCCAAGAAAAGGGCATGCACTACCCTGACCCGAGCTAAAAGTGGAGCTCCATGTCTAGACCTAAAAGATTCCAATTAAACTACCCTCGAATCGAATTAACCCTAAAAACTACAGTTATGGTCACAAGTCACACAAGCCTCCATTTGATTTGATTATGGTGTTTTCACCAAAAAAAAAAAAAAACAGATACATAAATACAAGAGTATTTTATATATATGTAAATGTAATAAGCGATGATGATGATGATAGATCTTACGTTGTCGTCATGCAAGTGAGGGACAGTTTGTGGGGAGTCTCCGTCGACGTAAAGTGGACCTTTATCAGACCAAGCATTCAAGATCTGCTGATAATCAAGCTTCAAAGCCAACATCAACCTCCTTTTCTTACCCTGCACCTGCTTCTCACACCATGCACCCGCACACACACGATCATCGCCATCGACGCAGCTATTCACCTCCTCCTCTTTAATCTTCGTCGTCTTCCCCACAATCACCTCGCTGTAACTCACCCATCTCTCCTCGCTCGCGTCTCTCTCTTTACACCTCATCGCCGTCCGTACAAGCCCGTCGTTGCCATTGCTGCTGTCACCCTCTTCGCCGCCGTTGTAGGCGTACGGCGGCGGCGAAAGGAGGCTCTCCTCGGAGGTGGCGGTGCTGAGGAGTCCATTTAGAGTGGTGGTGCTGTCGGTGGCGGCGTCGAATAGTAAGCTAGCGACGACGTTGTTGTCCTGATCGTGCATGTCTGATCTGTTTTCATCGACCACCTGTACTTGATTCGACTCCGGGTGAAGAGGGAAGAGATTTAACTGTTGTTTCTGCTTGTGAGTCGCCATTTTTGTCTTCTTGTTGGAGCTCTTTGGATTCTTGTTGTCGGGGGTGATCTTCAAGTTGAGACTTAGATACTTGGGTTTTCTTCTTTTAGTTCTGGTTTTTCGAGATGGTTTTAAAGAAACAGTAGTACTGGTTGTTCTTCGTTTTGATGATGTTGTCCTCCTAGTAGAGCTGGGTTTTCTGGTCTGCTGATCACGAGGAAGATGACACATCTTTTGTCTCTCTAACCAAACAAACGACGAAATGAGTAATTTTATGAGAGACTGGAAAGCTGGCTTGACTAAGCTAGTTTAGCTAGTCTTGGGAAGAGAAGGTTGATGGTGATGGGGTACTTTATCGACACGTGGAAGAAGGAGATTGGATCAAGTAGTGGATTCTGTTGTTATCTGGATTTCGTTTTGCTGTGGATCGGATGGGTAGTGGCATTGGGAGTGTTAAATCTGTAAATTTGCTCCCCTTCATACACGAGCACTCTGGTTTCTGCTAACGTGCGCTTTAGGTGTTGTGGTTAATGGTTTACACAGCGTCTACTTTTTTAATGTCAAATTGTCAATCACGTGATTGATTGATTGATTTTTTTTATTTTTTTATTTTTTGCTTAAACGCTCTCCCTCACGTGTAAATATGTAGCGTTATTATATCGACTCAAATCGGTAGTCAAATTTTAGTGTCCCAATTTATGTCTAATCAACCAAATTGGGATATGTGTGAATATTTATAAAAGATTTATGGAAGAAAGTTGAAAAAAAATCCATTAATGTGCACATATATCCCAATTTAGTTGGTTAGACATAAATTGGGACACCAAAATTTGATAGCTGATTTAAGTCCTTATTATATTGTAAATTATTGAATTTATGATTATGATTCATGAATATATATTTTTTAAATAAATTAATAATACCATATTCATATCAATAGTTATGTCGATTCGGTTCATAACGGGAGATATCTACTCTTAAAATATTGAAAAGGAAAAAGCAAAAAAACAAAAAAACAAAAAAACTCTTATCATGTATACTTATAAAATGTAAATATTGAGCCTCGAACCCTCAACCATTGATATAGAAGGGAAGATGTATAGTTACATGCGGTAAAAAGTGAGATGAGGTTGCTTAAATACTAGCTTAGGGTAAATTGTGATGCAATAAGGTAGTTGGGTTTCTATTCGGCTATTCATCTTTCTTTTTCATAAAATATTAAAACAACACTGAAACTTTCCTCTTTTTATAAATACCTGGTCTCTATAAAATAATGAGTTTGACTTATGTGAAAAATATTATTAATAATTAGTTGGGGATGAATTGTCACAATGTCACTTTGATCTACAGTAATAATTACCATGCCTTCTCACAAGAAAACAAATGGGGTTGGTGCAGTTTCTTTTAATAAAAAAACAATATTATATATAGAGGTAATTACACAAAACTCCCCTGAGGTTTGCTCTTTTACACGTGAAAACAATTTTACCGTTAATTGACATTCACCTCCCCTACCGTTATGGTTTAACCGTTAAAAAATTATAAAAGACAGAAAGAAATACCCCTATTCACCAAAATGAAAAAATAGAAAAAAAAAATAGAAAAAAAAACTCAAAATCTATTTATAAAAAAGAAAAAAATTCAAAGAATATAATTAAAAATTAAAAATTTATTTTGAATAAATACATTTTTTTGAGATCAAATTAAGCAAAAATATATATTAAAAAAAAGGAAGATTATTCATTAAATAAAATATATATTTAAAAAAACAGATTTTTTTTTTTAAAAAAAATATGAATCTTCTGATGTAGATCTGATGGAGAATTTGTAAACATATAAAATTCTAAATTAAAACTGCAAATACTATTATAAATTTATACCCTTCTATATCTCTTTTTAAATTTTATTTTATTTTATTTTTTTGAAAAAATAAAACGATTATCAACACTCAATCACTCATCTCTAGATATACATCATATCTTTCCGAATCTTAAAAAAAAAAACAAAAAACAAAAAATCACCATCATCACTCATCTCCACCGATCCAAATCTAAATCCCATCTCCCTCAATCTCATCTCTCTCGGTCCATCATCTACCATCATCACCAAATCACCATTATCATCTCTCTCTCTCTCTCTCTCTCTCTCTTAATCTCGTCTTCGGCGACCACCGTAAAAACAATCCCAACCACCACATCCAATCGTCCATCACCCTAACCAAGCTTCTCTCCACCATCATCACGATCTTCGATGTACTTCCATGGGTTTTTGGGTCTTTTCAATCTACTCTGGTGTTGCTCCATTTTTACTGTTTGAAGTTCTTTTTTTTTTTTTCCTACAAAAATTGATGTGATTATTGGATTAAGGAAACGAAGACAAAATTCGGGGTTGAAACTTGAAGATGAAATTGAAAATTGAAATCGAAGTTGAAAATCAAGCTTGGACGAGATTTGGAACCAAGGAGGCAGCTATGAAGATGAGAGTGTTGTTGGCAATAATGGTGGTGGTGGTGGTGGTGATGGCTTTTTCTGGGTTTCAAAATGTGTCAATTGCTGATGCTCCATCTCCAAGCCCTATCTCTGCTGCCTCATCTGGGTTTTTCTTCTTTGAAGAAGATAAGGGATTTGAGGCATAATTTATTTTTTAATAAATGATTCATATTGTTGTTGTTTATATTAATGGCATTTCTTGTACAATTGATGCGATTTATTTGAAAAAAAAAATTGGAACCAGATTTGTTATTATATTTGAAATAAAAATTATGGGAATCAAAAAAACAATTTTCTATAAAATTATTAAATTTTATGTTATTTGAATAGTTTCTATACATTTATAGGTTTTTCAATGTATTTTGTTTATGGAGATCAATTTAAAATTAATATCGTTTTTTCATTTTTTAAATTAATTTATCATTTTAATGGATTTCCATTTAAATAAATAAATAAATACCTCTTAAATATATTTTTTAAATAATTGTTATAACACATGTCAATTTTGTATTGGTCAATCTAAATTGGTAAAGTTGTTGGAGGGCAAAAGAGTCCAAAATATTGTCTTTTACGAATAAAATATTTGATTTTATTTTTAAAAGAAAATAAATTGCTGACGTGTACAGTATATAAATTGTTAAAGGACGAAATTACCCTTCCTCACAATGTCAATAGCTAGATTAGACGGTCAAACCCTAACGGTAGGGGAGGTGAGTGTCAATTAACGGTAAAGTTGTTTCTGCGTGTAAAAGAGCAAACCTCAGGGGAGTTTGATGTAATTACCTCTTATATATATATATATATATATATATGTGTGTGTGTGTGTGTGTGTGTGTGTGTGTGTGTGTGATTTGGTTTCAATTCAATTATAAATACGATAGTTTTTCCTAACAATCCACAAATTATCTATTTACAAACTAACAATCCACAAATTATCTATTTACACTCAAATTTTTATTTTTATTTTTATTAATGATAATTTTAACCTGAATTAAAATTACTAGACAAGACAACAAAATTCTAAAAACTCCAAACTAATTAAATTAATAAAAAAAAAATCTCTCTCGTAAATCATTAGATTAAATATTACGTATTAAACTCTCTCTCTTCTCATAAATCCGTTATTACCACTCTCTCATGATTACTCTATTTTCATTTTTTAAAAAAACAAATTATATCTCCATATTTTCTCGATCAATCTTTGATTAATAGTTAAAGAAAAAAAAAACTTATGAGTATTTTAGTTTTTTATTAACAATTATATATATATATATATATATATATATATATATATATATATATTAAAAAGTCAATACAAATACTTTGTTTCTTATTTTATAAAAAAAAAAATAGATATATGAAAATTTGATTTGTTGCAGCTGGATTCGATTAAACTCAGAATTTCTAAGACTAATGAAAGAATTAAAGTTATCTAGATAATCACAAACTTACAAAAGTAACAAAAAACATTTTCACTTCGATTTTTTTTTTTTTAATATATACATATATACGGTTCCTAAAAATCAAGCTTATGCATTAGTTGTTTTTTCTTAACTGTTAGTCTTGCTTGAGAAAGAATGAAGATAGAAAATTAGAGATATATATTGGAGGGGTGAGTATTTAATATGGTAATTAAAAATTTTATGAGAGAGTGTTTAATATATAATATTTAATCTAATGATTTATGAGAGATAATTTCTTTTTTTAATAATTTAATTCAAAAAAGATAACTACTCGGATGAATTCAAAGGTTACAACGGTTCGTCCCAACTTTTATTAAAATAAAATGGAGTGTCATTAAAAATTTATTTTTTAAAATTGAGTGTCTTTAGAATAGGAGTATCAAAAGATAAAAAAGATAATATTGGAATAAAATGAAGTGTCTTTATAATTTTTAAAAAATTTAAATTTTGAGAATGAGGTGTATTTAGAAAAAAAAAAGTGTAAAAAGAAAAAATTAGATTGTCAAACGAAGCTCTCTGTAAATATTTGTACAATATGCCAACCAAGGGCATAGCTCAATTGGTAGATGGACAAGCTTGGAGTTTGAGCAAATGACTCTCAAGTCAGCAGCTCGAACCCTACCAATAGTGAAAGCTTTCAAAAAAATATATGGTCCCGGATTAATAAATAATGTTAATATATATAGATATATATATTTGTACAATATTATAAGAGATTAATTTCACCCAATCAAACTAATCGATAAATGTATTATTGACGAGATGAGGTTGGTCTGGTGGTAAATCTCTCACACCTGCACCACGAGTTTACGAGTTCAAGTTCTACCCATCTCCAAAATCTCCCTAAATTTATGTAACAGTATAATACTTAATATATTTATATATATATATATATATATATATATATAATACTTCTTCAATCAGAATCGTTATGACTTTATAATTTCAGGCGGTTTAACCACAGCCACACATTCACAGTGGGCCCATAGCCCTACATTAACAAATACTCACATCCAATATGAATGTGTGGTTGTGGTTCGACGTCCTTAACTTATAATTTCAAGACGTCCTTACTAGAGAACCACCATATATATATATATATATATATATATATATATATATATATATATATATATATATATAGTCTTTCTATTATCAGTTCGAACTGACAAAAGTTATATCAGTTCCTTGCATGTGGGCCACTGGATTTAAATACTTTGACTGACAAGTGCATACAGCCAAGTCAAAGTATTTAAATCCTGTGGCCCACATGCAAGGAACTGATATAACTTTTGTCAGTTCGAACTGATAATAGAATTTCTGTATATATATATATATATATATATAGAGAGAGAGAGAGAGAGAGAGAGAGAGAGAGAGAGAGAGAGAGAGAGAGAGAGAGAGAGAGAATAATTTTCTAGTCAGGACATCCTAACTTTATAATTTCAGTATGTCCAACCATAGCCACATATTCACATTGGACCCACAACCTCACATTAACAAATACCCACACCCAATGTGAATGTATGGCTGTGGTTGGACGTCTTGACTTTATAATTTCAGAATGTCCTTACTAGAGAACCACTATATATATATATATATATATATATATATATATATATATATATATATATATATATATATATATCAGTGTTTGAAAAAAAGGTCTAAGTGGCCGCCTAGACGCTATGTGGAGGTCCCCCATCCCGAATTTGGCTATTTCGGCCATAAAATCGATCGCGTTGACCGATTTTGGAGTGATTAATTGGCCAAGGTGGGGTCAAAATTGTTGACCCGCCTAGCCCGGTTTTTTTTTTCAAAAAAAAAAAACAGTCCACCTAAAATGGCACCGTCTGTTCCTTTAAAAAACCCCAAAATGGCCAAAACTCTTAGATTGTGAAATCACTGATTTGAAGAACAAAACTAGATTGAGAGAGAGAGAGGGGATCAAATCTGATCTTTGTAGTTGGAGATCAAATCTAGTTTGAAAACTGGAAAGTGGAAAGAAGAAAATATAAGAGAGTGAAAGAGAGAGAGAGGAGATCAAGAGAGAATATGTTTTTGCCTTTTTGGGGAGTGGTAATTGCCTAGCATATGAAAATGTGAGTGGGTGGAGTTTGGAGTAGGGATGGCAACGGGGCGGGTCGGGGTCGAGGTCGGGGAATGTTTTTCCATCCCCATCCCCGCTCCCCAAAACCATCCCCATCCCCATTCTCATCCCCGTCCCCGTCCCCGTACCCGCATTATGAGAAGCGGGGCCGGGGTCGGGGTCGGGGTCGGGGTCGGGGATTCCTCGTTGGAGAGGTTTTCCCTATACCCGCCCAATTCCCCGTCTAATATAACTAGGCATTTAAAAATTACAACTTAAAACAAACAAAAAATCTAAAACAAGAGAAACTTTTTCATGCCTGAGAGTTAAGACTATACAAAACAGTTAATTTCAATTCAATCAACTAAACAGAAGTACCTAGTCGGCCATTCTCATTTCAAAATACCAGCCGTATTACATTTTCGAGAAACTCAGATGCTTACAATTAAAAAAAAATAATGGACACCTTGATAATGAATAGACAATGCCACCTACTATCTCTTAATGGACCATGCCTCTTTATTTGACTATTATTCTATTAACATATATAGCTCCTAACATAACCTATGCTTCTAAGTATATATATGCGACAGAGATTTATACCCAAAAAAAAAAAAAAAAAAAAAAAAAAAAAAAAATCCCCTTTTGACTTTATTTCCCAGATACTTACAATTCCAAAAAACTAAAAAAATAAAAATAAAAATCTAACAATTATCCATATTTATTAAATATGATTAAACTCAAGAAACTTTGATTAAAAGAAAATCAATCAGATAATAAAATCAAGACAATTTTCAAAAAGCATCAAATGGGGAATACACGCTTGTAGACCTGCTGCTTCTTCGCTTCTCAAACACTTGACATAGCTACATTGGGGAGAGAGTAGGCCAATTAGGAATCAAGATTCAAGAGATGAATTTATTCCTAAAAAATTAAAATTAAATGAATTTAAAAATCTGAATATTATATATATATATATATATATATATATATATATATATATATATGTAATATGTATATATTGGGGCGGGGACGGGGCAAGGAGTGCTTTCCCCGTCCCCATCCCAGTCCCGCTTCACCTTCGGGGATAAGACTTTATCCCTATCCCCGTCCTCATCCTCGAATATAACCCCACATCCCAGCCCTGTTCGGGGCGGGGCCCTGCGGGGAATACTACCATCTCTAGTCTGGAGAGATACTTGAGAGTTGAGACAATACTATTAAAGTTATCAATTTTTTTTTTTTAAATTATTATTTTCTTTTTTTCAATGTGGGTAGGTGGTAGTGTGGTTCTACTAATACAAAATTATAAAGTAAAAAATAAATTAAAACAATTAAATTGCCTAGGCGCCTTCTAGACCGCCTAGACGTTAGACGTTGGTTTGCCGCCCGACTAGCGCTTATCATTTACTAGAACACTGATATATATATACACACTTCAAATTTTAACGATGGGAAACACTCGGCCCCTTCACGGAAATGCAAATTTAGCCGAGTTACATTGAAAACACTATGGGCTCATTTGACACACCATATTGGATTGTATTGGACTGTATTGGATTGTATTGTATTGTATTGTATTGGACTATATTATCATTAATACAAACCTGTGTTTGGTGACGCACTATATTATATCGTATTAGATTATTCTTATATGACTTTATTGTATTTTATTATATTATAAAAATATAATTTAAAAAAAAATACTTAATAATTAATTTTAAATATCCTTCTAATAAATAAATCAATAAATATTTATTTTAATTGAAACAAAAAATTTAAATAAAATTTTCCTATGTATTTTAAAATTATTTAAAAAAATATTAATAACACATATTTTATTAATATTTCATATTTATTGAAAAAAGAAAAGTATTTTTTCTAATACAATATAACATAATACCATAAAATAATGAATTAATTAATACGGTATTTACTGTATTAAGTAATTAAAATGTACTAATATAATACATTACAACATTTATAAACACCGTATTATATTGTTTTAGTATACCCGTCGAAGCTATCATTGCAGTGGAATGGTGATATGATCTATATGTGTTTGGCAGAATAGAAAATAGGAGACGGAGAGCCAAACAGCAGAAACTTAACACGAGAAAGTGCATATATAGTGGGACAGGACATGTGACTATGTGAGGACCCCACCAATATGAAACACTTTTGTATAACACTTTTTGTGTGCTTTTGGTTAATGTACACGTGTACAAAACAACAACACTTCGATATAAAAATCTAATTAAAAGTTTCGAAATCATGGAAAACAAACGCACCTTTCCCCTTACCTCATCATGATTCATGGGCTCATGGCTGCTTCGGCTTCAAAAGGGAAATATCCAGTGCACCGAGTACATTGTATCCTATCAATGGAATCATGCCATTTGGGAAACAGAATTCATGTGATAATTCTTAAATCTTAATTCCACATGCCATGATTTTATTAGTTAGGGTGTGATGTATGAGATGCATTGAAGTTTTTCTCCTGTTGCAACTAGTTTGCCTATTATCTGCTGACATCAGGCTTAACACACTGGTCGGATTTGCTATTTCCTATGTATGTTTTTATATGTAATCTGTCAACGTTGTGTGCTGACGCATGACCCCTGAATCCATACTTAAGAAGTTGTTAATAAAATTCATTATAAAATTATGAAATAAAGAGAAATAGAAATACAAATAAGGGTAATTACCCTAGTGGCCATCAACTTTTACCTCTACTATAAGGCCACTTAATGTGGAAATAGATGAAAAATGGCCATTTTTGGTAAACATTGTTGCATTAATGACCATTCCATCCATTTCCATCCAATTCCATCTAATAAGTGACATTTTGGTAAATAAGGGGATGCCATTAATTTATTTTAAATGTTTTTTGGAAATCAATTTTTTCTTTTATTTTATGAAACAAATAATTATATTTAGTATGTACATATACATATAACATATCTCAAACACACACACACACACACACACACACACACATATATATATACATATATATACATATATATTTCTTTTCAACTTATCTCAAATATATTTTTTAGAATTTTTAGATTTTGTAACATTAATCTTTTCAAATATATATATATATCTTTTCAACTTATCTCAAATATGTTTTTTTAGATTTTTTTGATTTTATAGCCTTAATCTTCTCAAAAAAGAAAAAAGAAAATATATATATATATATATATATATATATATATATATATATTTCTTTTCAACTTATCTCAAATATATTTTTTAGAATTTTTAGATTTTGTAGTCTTAATCTTCTCAAAAAAGAAATATATATATGTTTGAGATATGCTATACGTATATACACACTAAATATAATTATTTGTTTCAAAAAAAAAAAAAATTTCCAAAAAACATCTAAAATAAATTAATGTCATCCCTTTATTTACCAAAATACCACTTATTGGATGGAATTTGATGGAATGACCATTAGTGTAACAATGTTTGCCAAAAATGGCAATTTTCCATCCATTTCCCCATTTGGTGGCCATTTTGATAGTGGTGACAAAAGTCGATGGCCACTAGGGTAATTACCCCTAGAAATAAAAAAACAAAATGCTTTCTTAAAACTAGTATTTTTATGCTCCCAGGGGCGTAGCTCTACTGGTAGATGGATGTGTTTAGAGTTTGGACAAATAACTCTCAAGTCAATGGTTTGAATCCTACTAATAATAGAAAGCTTAAAAAAAAAAAAACTAAAAAAAAAACTAGTATTTGCATATTTGCAAAACGTTTAAATTGAAACAGGTAAAAATGATGTCTGTTGGTCCGGTGGTTTGCCCTTCACAAATCACACCTACATCACGAGATTTATTGGTTCGAGTCTCTCCCTTTCCCAAAAAAAATCTGAATTATTGTAAAAAAAAAATGGTGTCGGTTGAGAAACAATTCCGTTGGGGAATAATGATGCGTTCATGTGGATGAAATGTGAAATGTCTAAACATACACCATCAAATTAAACTTATATGTATTGTCTGTCTGGTCGAACTTGAAGATGGGCCCAATTTAATTTTACTACTATGTTTGGGGCTACTTTTGTTTATGAAAACAAGTTTTGAGCAGATTGATGAGTGTTTGATAAATTTCCCAAAAAGCAGTTTCCTTTTATTTTATAACATACTCCTTTAATAATCAGATTTTGAGAAGTTCGGTAGAGACTGCTTTACGAAGCTGATTATTAAAGAAGTTGACTTTTTATCTTTTGAATGTCTATAATACCCTAATTATTTTAATATAAAGTGATATTTTTTGAATTAATAATATTTAAAAATCTAAAAAAATTATTTTGAAGAATGTACAGCGGTGGCCATTGCTCACTAAGTCACTGGTGATGGTCACCATCTACAATGGAGGCTTGAGAACGGCTGACTTCCTCCAGCGACGTCGGAAGAAGCCGGTCGTCATTCGACAGTGGTCCGTTTTGCGATTGAAATCGTAATTCCGTCGTAAAATGGAGGAGGCTTCCTCCTCCTCCATCTCCCCGAAGAGACCGGTTATTCTCTGGCGATGGAGGAGGAGGAAGCTTCCTCCATTTTTGCAACTGGTTTCGCGAATTGTGACAGAATGTCGCGATTTCAATGGCGAGGACTTGTTAGTGAGAGAAGATCTCGGCGATCATGTAATGGAGGCTGACGGCGCACTCTTGGTGGATGATCTGTAGACAGAGGTGGAATCGGAGAGGTTGACGGATGAGGTTTCTGAGTTTCAGACGGGACCAGTGAGTCCCTGTTTGTGAAGGAATGAGTTGACTCAGTATGAGTCGACTTAGTTCAATTATTTTTAATTTAAATGTATTTTTCAATTTTTTTATTAATTTAAAATAAATCTGAAAAGAAAATGATTTTGTAAAAAGTAGTTGAAAAATAAAAGAGAAGAGTATGTTATATAACTTATATGATGTCTATTTTAGTCCTTTTACATAATTTAATCAAGTTTATCAAACACTATTTCCCTGTTTTTTTTTCTTAAGTTGATTATTTATAAAATCAATTTACTAAACATTCATCGACTTATCTTTGAAGCTGATTATTTCTTAAACAAAACAAATCCCAAACATAGTCTACATCCCATAATTTTCATTCCAAAAATAAAATTAAAATTTAAAATTTTAAAAGTTTTACGATAAAATACAACACAATTAAATTGAACGGTCTCACCGATAACATCCCACGAACAAGTTTTTCTTTCAAGTATGGGTTACTTGTGATAAGGTTTGATGATATCAAGTTAATTCCATAATCCATATTAGATCAATCTATTAGTAAGCCGACTTGCATAGACTTTTTCAATACCTTTGCTTTCTTGCTTGTGTTTATGTTTATCCATCCACCTTTAAATTGACAGTCAGCGACGATAGATATTTATGGGCAGGCTGCTTCAATAATTCGAGTTATATTATGACAGACCCACCTCCATGAATGATTAACAATGACTTCCATGGAATTCTAGACCCCCAATTGCCCATGAAAGTAATTGGCAGATGTGAGATGTTCTCCTTTCAAAATTTTTAAATAAATATCAATTTTGGATGTACTATAAATTTCGTCACTCTTCAAGTTGAACAATATACACAACAACCCTTAGATTTTGATCCAAATAATGAAAAATGAGTTTGTATATAATTTTATATTAGGGGGTTTGTAGGTGAGAAGCCTTTTTTATATATATATATATATAATAAACATTAAAAAGTTTCCCGTCCGATAATGGACCAGGCCTTGATTTCTGGTCAGCCTGGTAAATGTGGCCCCAAAGTTTTGATTTGCGTTCCCAGTTCAGATCACTCGAAAATTAAACAAAAGAGAAAAAAGTTTGACAATTTCGTTTCCAACCTCAATCACTCCCATTTTTTTAGACTATCGATCACTCCAAAGTTAAACATGAGAGAAAAGAAATTTAAATTTTTTGTTCACATATTGTTGTGTCCTTTTTTTTTTTGGGTACATGTTAATTGTGTTAGGTTAGTACACCACTTAGGTTGTGAATTCGAGTCGTATTTCAATCCCCAAATCAAAAATTAATTGTAATATCTAAAAAAGAAATTGTGTTCGGTTAGCTATGTTGTTATAAGTGAGTTATGTTGATACGAGCACGATTTGATGGACCCAAAAATAGAAACTTGGTTTGCTTTGAGGGAAATCAGAACCTCCTAAAAGTCATAAAAGACTAACACATCATACTTAAAAATTCATTCATACTTTTTATTGAAAACAAGTCTCTATTTATATAGATTACAAACTAAGGAAATAACAGAAATCATATCTAAACAAATCTTATCTAATCTTATTTTAAATAAGATATTATCATCCTATTTGAATTTAAAACAAAAACAAACATTTTAAATTTAAAATAAACAAGATCGAAACATATGTAAAGCTATTAATGGCCGTAATAATATTTTAGGAATTATGTAAGATTTTCTTAGTAGAGTAGTTAAATTCTAGGAGTTATATCTAAAAATCGGAACGTAATTGAGAAAGAGACGAGAGTTATTATCTTTCGATATAAGGTTTAGCTACAATATAGTTGATGTGAGACCAGCCAAGATCGATCCCAACCCTTACAGTAAATTTTGTTGTTTGACATGACATCTAATATTAAGTTAAAAAAATGTTCTTTACAACTGATTTAACGCCGGAGATATGTACAAGTATAGTAACTTGCAGCTTATTGTTGACATTTTTTCTTTTAATTTTTTTCTTTTTTGGATTTAGTGAAATAATATTTGGATCACTTGAAGAAAAGCGAATTTTGTGAACAAGAGTTCAAACAAGACTCTTCTGGGTAGAGGATTTGTTTAGGACAGTGTTTGATCAATTTTATCAGAATTTAGAGGGATTAAATTTGTGCTCATCTTTGCATTTTCAGGTAAAATCGCTTGTTTATTATTTCTTTTTAGTTTTTAGTTTTTATCTTTGAATTCTTGTGTTTTTCAGGTTTCATCATCAAGCTTGCAAAATGTATTATTTTGGATTTTGTTAACGATGTGAATGAATGAAGTTAATTAGGAATTTATAATATGTTTTATGATTTTTTTTTTTTTTTAATGTATTATTTGGATTTTGTAATATATCACGACTTATGTGACATATTTTAATTGGATATTGTAATACATTACATTGTTATGACTTATGTAGTTATATGACATGTTTTATTTGGATTCTGAATATGTTTTGATTTTGAATGAATTACCAAATATGTTTTTATATATTATTATTTAAAAAAAATATAAATATATATTATTTTAATTGACGTATCTTGATGTATCCGTATCTTATTTTTTAGAGATTTGTTGCATCTCCGTATTATGCCGTATCCTTATCCCGTATCTATACCCATATCCGTGCTACATAGCTCAAAACATACATTTAGCAGGGTTTTTGATTTATCAAAATATCTGTCAGTTGCATATCTTCCTTCCACATTAGTGGTCAAGTGTTCGAGTCTAACCATACACACTTTACAAGGATGTATAAGGAGTTTTCTCACCGTATTTGAAAGCGGATATTAGTTTTAGCATTTTCTGACTCAAAATGCTTTTCCAGTTTCAAACAAATTATTGTCTGTTTGTGCCAAATACTATTAAATAGAAGGAAAAAAAAAACATTTTCTTCATATAAAATATAAAGCACTTCTAAATTTCAACAAAAACAATTTGGGGCGGTTTATGATCCGCATATATATACTTTTAACTTGTAGTATGAATGGATGTCCCTTCTATATATAACAACTTCTTCTATAAGTCAATAAGAGAAATATGAATTTCTCAATCACCAAAAAGCAACACAAAACAAAATGTCAACAAAGCTCATCATTTTCAAGTAGTGGATGGAATTTTTTTTTTTCCAGTTCCGGAAATCTGGCAAATCCACGTTAATTAAGAAATTTATTATTCTTTTTTTCTTTCAATTCAGTTTCCCAAAAATATATTGATAACTCATATGAGGTCCTTGGGTTCGAGTCATATCTTCATCCCAAAGCTTGAATTTATTGTTATTTTTTTGTTATTTTTTTTTTTTAAAAGAGACAATTTAGGTGGCTTTACGATTGATTACTTCTTTTTATAATAATAATAAGGGTGAAGCTAAAATAACTTAAATTTATGCTTTAAAATTTTGACTTCAACATCTTAACTATATGTTTTTAATCCAAAAGTTATAATTTTAAGTTACAATTTAAGTTGATTTAACTCGACCCTAATAATAATAATAATAATAATTCTATAGGATAATTTTGAACTTTTTTTTAACATCAATAGCATAATAACATTATAAAACCATACATTTAGTTTTGTAACGTTACAAAGCTAAATCTGTAATGGTTCAAAGTTAAGATTCTAAATTTAAGAAATTTGTTTGAAAACATTACAAAACCATCCCTATAAGGTTACAAAAGCTAAACAAAACTAAACATGTAGTTTTGTAAGTGGATTTGTAACATAACAAAGCTAAGGTAATATATATATATTTTTTCAAGTTAGACCTAGACCAAATTAAGAAGCATTAATTATATATATATATATATGAAACAGTTATGATGTCCATTTTCAAGCAAGGATACAAAGAAGTCTTAAAGAGGCACTACAATGTACGAAGCAATAAAACCAAGAGTCAAAAAGATTGACCAGAGGAGGTTTGATTTTCTTTAGGGTTGATTAACGATTTAAACTGCCATGTGATTATCAAAGTATATATGGCGGACTTGATTTAACCTGAAATTACGATACGGTGGATCCCATATCCACATGTTGTGACTTGTGATTAAATTTAATCACGCCATTACTCTCGGCTTTTAAATCCCTCTCTCTATATAAAGCTACCACAAGTGCTACTACTTCTCCATCCAAATTAACAAACACAAAATGTCAAATCTCTCAATCTTTTTTCTTGTTTCTTTCCTCTTCATCTCTCTCCTTGTTCCTAATTTGGTTCTATCTTCATCAGTCCAAGACCCTGAACTAGTGGTACAACAAGTACAAAGGTAATTAATTAATATTTTATTTAATAGCTATAGCTAGCAATAATTAGCAATATTGCTTCTAGTGTATATTAATTTCTAGGCTCATGAAAATGTGTTTAATTATTTTGTTTGGCATGCACAGGAGTATCAATGAGTCGACTAGTAGGAGGAACTTGGGCTATTTGTCTTGTGGAAGTGGTAACCCTATTGACGATTGCTGGAGGTGTGACCCAAATTGGGAGAGCAACCGACAACGTTTAGCTGATTGTGCAATTGGGTTTGGTAGGGATGCTATTGGTGGCAAAAATGGTCGGATTTACGTTGTTACGGACTCCGGCAATGATGATCCGGTAAACCCTAGGCCGGGAACTCTTAGACATGCTGTGATTCAAGATGAGCATTTGTGGATCATATTCAAAAGAGACATGGTGATCCAGCTGAAGGAAGAGTTGGTGATGAATTCTTTCAAGACTATTGATGGTAGAGGTGCAAGTGTTCACATTGCTGATGGACCATGCATCAAAATACATTATGCCACTAACATCATCATACATGGCATCCACATACATGATTGCAAGCCAGCCGGGGCTGCCACTATAAGAAACTCTCCGGAGCACGCTGGCCGTTGGCTGGCATCGGAAGGTGATGGAGTGACCATGTTTTCAAGTCAGCATATATGGATTGACCATTGCTCGCTTTCGAACTGTAAAGATGGACTCATTGATGCCATCCATGGATCCACAGCCATCACCATCTCTAACAACTACATGACCCATCATGATAAGGTCATGCTTTTGGGTCATAGTGATTCTTACACTCAAGACAAGGGCATGCAAGTCACTGTTGCCTTCAATCATTTTGGAGAAGGGCTCGTACAAAGAATGCCAAGGTAATTAATTAAACATCTAATTAACATTAATATATGAGTACTCTTGTAGTGACATTAATTATATTTCATGTTTACGCATTCTTTAAATGCACCATTATGAATGCATTGATTAAGAGTTAATTTTGACTACAGAATATATATATATATATATGTGATGGTGACTGCATTTGACTCGCATTTACACCCATTAGATCTTTTATAACGTATATTAACGTAAACATGAAAGCGTGTTTGTGACAAATGCAGGTGCAGGCATGGGTATTTTCATGTGGTAAACAATGACTACACTCAATGGGGAATGTATGCCATTGGTGGAAGTGCTTCCCCTACTATTAACAGCCAAGGCAACAGATTTTATGCACCAAATGACAGATTTAGAAAAGAGGTATATAATTGAAGATATATGCATCTATTAATTAATCCTGATTTCTATAGAGATTTTGAAAAAACCATGCAACACTTTGTGTATAGGTGACTAAACATGAGGATGCACCAGAGAGTGAATGGAGGAGCTGGAATTGGAGGACAGAAGGTGACTTGATGTTGAACGGTGCTTATTTCCGACAAACGGGTGCGGGTGCATCTTCAAGCTATGCCAGGGCTTCTAGCCTGAATGCAAGACCATCTTCTCAAGTGGGTTCGATGACGGTGACTGCTGGTGCCCTAAGCTGCAAGAAAGGCTCTCATTGCTAATTAACTATATATGACCTATTAAGTCAATTAAGCCGAGAGAATGAGAGATCAAAAGCCTTTAGTACTTTTAGCTAGGGCTGTTCAATTAGTTTATATTATCAATATATCCAACTTCTAGTTAATTTCTATGTATGCTTAATTAATTTAAATATCTGGTGCAGCATGGCCAACCACTGCCTAAAATTGCTTGTTATGTCAAAGTAAGCAAGCGCAGAAGTGTTGCTTTTCTTTCTAAGTGTGTGTGTATGCATAATGCGCGCATGCGTTGTTTTTGCTACCTAAATTAAAGGAATTTATTTCTAAGTAGTCAAAATCTTGCTCCTTTCGATTTATTTTGTATTTATTATTTGCTCAAGGAGTCAAGGTCTTCCTCATCGACTTTATCATCATAGTGTTCTTTTTTGGAAGTTTAAGCCAATCGATATGATAATTAAGGTTCTTAATCAATATTAAAAAAATTAAATTTTTTTATTTCTATCCTCTAAGTCAATGCGTCATATATATATATATGTATTGTATACAAGAAAAAAAAGACGTGATAGTAATCCAGCTAGTGTACGTATTGATGATCACTTTGGACATATATATATATATATATATATATATATATTATATGAATATTTCATAGGGTTTTATTTTTGAACTTTGCAATCCAAAATACATATATACTTTAAGAAGCTCATATGATATAAACATATATAATTAATTGTGTGAGGAAATTATGATGCTAACGATGTGGAATTTGCATAGCTCTAGCTATTCTAACGAATCTTCCAAGATCAAACCTCTAAAGGATTCTTAATGTGAAAGGAGTAATAGTCGACATATATAATTTCCTGAAAAGACAAGGTCAAGAATTTGTAAAAGAAGCCCAAAGGAATCTTTAGCTTTTTCCGTCAATCGTGCAAAAACATCAGCCCCGGTACTGGTGGGCCAAAGTTTACATGTAGAAACATGTATGTATATACATACATACATAATGTTTTGATATTAAAATTTCGTTACGAGTTTCTTAATTGTCAAACCAAACATATTTAGCGTATTATTAAACCTTATCTGGATATCGCATGCCATGCATGCATGTCGCTGGGTTCACATTAAGGGAATATTAGAGATACACCTACGAGCCTTAAATATAGGTTTAATTTTCCCAAGATTATATATTCTCTTATATATTCAGGTATATATATATATATATATCAACTTCTCAGCCACCCTAGCTCTAAACTCCAAACAAATGCTTTCGAAAAATAATCAATAATCGTTTCTCAAGGAAAATCTAACTTTAATTTGGAGCTTGTGTAAGCAATAATTATGCTAGAGCCAGATAATTATATATGTTTGGAAATATATTTTATGTATACTTATTAATTTGATGATGGATATATATATATAAAATTTTTCTATTTTGGATATTCGCTGTTGTCTTAGTAATATGCACCAGGCTAAGGTGGTTTTCAAGCCAAGGGCTTCCAATTCTTATGCGGATTCTTTGGCCAAAAGTGGCTCTCAGGAAGTTGGGGATACTCTTAATTGGAGCCTGTATTAGTTTTGCTCTGCTCTGTGCTTGTTTCCTCTGTTTTTTTGTTTTGGTTGGCCGTTGGTTTCTTTTGCTGTTGCGGTGCGGGTTTTTGGCCCTCGTTTGTTTCTTTTTTCCTTTGCCTTTTGGCCGAGTAAAGGTGCTTTTTAAAAAATATATATAATTTTTCTATTGTCAGTTCATCCTGATATAAAATATATCAGGACAAAGAATATTGGTCATTAGATTTACATACTTTAACTCAAAGTATATGTACTTGTCAAAACTTCTCCATAATCTATGGTAAAACTGACAGTAGAAAGACTGTATATATATATTCATAATTATATTGATCAATTGAATAATTAATCTTACAGTCTCTTACATAATTGTCACTATTTTTTTTGGAGGTACCATGGGGTCTAATTCTGCTGCAGACAGACTTGAGTGGGATGTTTTTTAAGTTTTTGTTTTGCTTTTTGCTTTTTGTCTCTGCTTGTTGTCGCCTGTTGAGCCTGCTCTCTAGTCTCTGCTGTGTTGTTTTGTTGCTGCTTTGCGTTGCTGTGGCTCTGTTTTGCTGCTTCGTGGGCGTTCTGTTTTGGCTGCCTTTTGTTTGTTTTTGTGTTTGGGCGCGCCGTTGGTTGTTTCCTTTGCCTTGTTTGACCTGCAATAAAGTCCACTGTTTAAAAAAAAATAAAAATAAATATTTGCATCTTATTTCCAAGCACTACCAATTGTCAAGTACTAATTAAAACAAGAAAGGGACGTTAGTTCATTTATGGTTATTGATATTGGCGTGAAATAACTTTGATTGAGAAATTATTAGCAAACATAATCTGTTCAAAACAAAAATTAGTTAAAGAGAAAAATCAGAATTTTGGTTTTTGTTATCTCTAACTTTTAGAGACCGAACTCTAAATTATATATTTTAGTTGAAAATTTTAGTTTTGTTTACTTTTGTCTCAGAAAAATGTCTTAATTAATGAATTAGTATAGTTACTTCTAACAATAGTTTTACAAAATTGAATAGTTATCAAAATTCATGCAAGGGCACCTAAAGAATAATTATCAAATATACTTTTTCAAAAAAAAAAAAGGTAGTCGATGGTCTCTTTCCTTCTTCAAACAAATTAGAGGAGGTAGCTGGCCATTGAGGTTTATTTCTATTTTTTGCATTTTTTTTTATTTGAAGTAAAATCATATGAAAGATAATTTTTTTTTTTTTTTTTTTTTAATTTAGTTCAAGGAGTAATGGTATAGATTTTGACAACTCATATGCCATATCATTTGTGTATAAATTTGGATAATTTTTTTGGATAGCTAAGATTTTGACAACTCACATGCCACATCATTAGCATTACTCTTAGTTCAATATATAATTTAAAATAAAATTATTAAATTGTTATAAATATCAAGACAATTGTGTTTCCCCTCAAAATTTTAACATAATTGGTTTATAAATCATATACAATTAAATGTGATACCATAAGAATGGAAAATCGTCAAATAATTCATTTTAAGATTTAAAAACAAACTACGAATTGAAATATTTATTTTGCAGACAATTTGATCTATTACAAAAAATATATATATATATATGAAATAAGATTAAATAACAATGGAAAATACAAATGATTAAATTCAAGAAAAGTAGAAAATAATATATATCCATCTAAGAACACCAATTAGCAGAACGGATATGTTGGAAGACTCCAAATAATGTGAAGCAAAAGCATCTGGAATATGCATTAAGATGGAGAAATTGATGATGATAAGTTGATAACAATGTGAAAAAAGGGAAATCAAAGGGAAAAAAAAATCAATGAATTATAAGCTGATGTTTTGAGAGAAATTTGGAGTAAAGAAGTAATTATAACTATAAGAGGTGGCACTATTGGTACAAGAGCTTGTTTAGAATCTACAAGTTTAATTAAAGCTACAACAACCACGAATCAATTAATAAAGAAGAATTGAAGCCATCAACCTCCAATAATCAAACACACACACACATGCACATATATATAAATATATCATATTTGATCTCAAAATCGATCTCATCATGACACTAATATGAATTTTTTTTTTTTTTTTTTTAAATCCCTAATCCATACTTATCACATATATTCTCAAGATTGCTAATTACGAAGCTCAAAAGAAGAAGAATCCAGCCACGGCTATGACACCAGCAACGGCGGAGACCTTAAGAGTCACGGCAGCATTGGAGTCGGTTGGAGCCGAGGCTGTTGGAGTTGAGGCCGGCACGAGGTCAGCATCATCAGTAGGGATAGAAGGCGATGGAGGTGAGCTTAGATCATCAGAGGATTCACCCTTGGGTGTAGGAGCAATATCTGGGGTAACATCCTCCGGGGACTCATCAGGAAATTCGGGAGCTGCATTGGGAGCTGCCTCAGGAGTTGCGGTGGAAGCCTCCGGGGTGGTGGAGGTTTTCGTGGGAGCTTCCACCTTTGCAGTGGGCGTGGTGGTAGGTGGTGGCGTAGAGTCAGACGATGAGGCCTTAGGAGAAGCCTTCGGCGTGGCTGCTGGCGAATCCGAAGGTGATTGGGCTGAGACGGACCCCAACAAAGCTATGCATACAAGAGCAAGAGCAACCACTTGACGTGCCATTTTTTGTTTTTGTTTGTTTTCTTGTTATTGTTTTTGTGATGTTGTTTTTGATTTAGGGTTTCTAAATAAAACAGTAGTTGTTTATATTTATATGAATAGAGAATCGATGAGAAGGGAATTTGTAGGGTTGAAATGGAAGGAAAATTAGTGATTATTAGAAAGAAAATAATATGGTTTGTTAGGTTTTCTGTTGAAACGGTTGGATTTGTTTGTGGTTATTATTAACATTGCCTTTAATATCTTCATTAATTTGTCCAACAGTTGTTAACGTACGGCCATTACTTTACAAATTATAAAAACATATAAGTGGTATATATATATATAAGGTATCTCATAAGGATATCTTATTTTAATTTCGGTAAGGACCACCATGAAATTACATCGATTTGAATGAACTTTAATCTGAATATTTTTTTGTGGATGATAGGTTCATCGAAATCTACCTATATATATATATATATATATATATGAAATATTATAAGAACAATTATAATAGGACTTACAGGACCTATTGAGATCAAACAATACATGTGCGGCTCGGATATCTACTCTCATAACGGGAGATAACTACTCTCACAACCCGGAAAGAAAACTCCCACACATGCTTGTAAAATGCGGATAGTGGGATTTGAACCCCTCATCCACTTATGTGGAAGAGAGGTGCACTACCAACCCTGCTAAGAGGTTATGTGCAAATGGTATATATATGATGAAATATTGAAAATCATGAAAAATTGTATATGAATACCCCCTTATAACACAAATAAGAAAGAGAAATGATAACATAAATTAAATTACCATATATATGTTAATAATCAATAAAGGGAAAATCGTATTTTAGTCCCTGTAGTTTGCCTTGATCTGCATTTAGTCCACGTTTTTTTGGTATTGTAATTTTCAGTCCATCATTATTCTGACAATATCTACCGTTCAATTCTGTTAGGGTTCCGTCAAATTAACAAGGGTCAACAAGGGTAAAAAGGTAAAATAACATCAGATATTCTAGAAGCTTATATAACCAAAGGGTATAATAGTAATTTATAAATTAATTTTAAAAAACAAATAAATATTATTAAATTAAATAACAATTATGATTATCAAACAATTAAATTTTAAAATATTAAAATAATATTAAAATAATTAATAAAATATACAACACAATTTACAAAACTAAAATAAAAAAAATACAAAAATATAAAAATAAGTTTATTAATTAATTAAAAAACTAAAAATTAAAAACAATTTTAATAATATATATATATATATATATATATATATATATATATATATATATATATATATATAAGATTAAAAAAAACAAATAAATATAAAATAAATAAATAAAACAAAACAAAAACCATTCATCACAACCCAAACACCCATCTTCATCGATCATCATCATCATCATCATCATCATCTTCCACCATATCTCCTACAAACTTAATCCACCACAACTCAAACACCCAAACCCTAGCCACCACCACCACCCCTAGTAGCCGCTGCCATTGAACACCAAAACCATAGTCGCCCACCCTCTCCCTCTGTCACGAATCCCTTTCTCCCCACTGTATCACGCGACCACTGTCTACAACCTCCAACATGGCCACCTCCATCACCATCAAACCAATATCAACCATCTCTGCATTGGTGGAGGAGATCTGCGTCTCCTTCACTAGTTTGCCCTATCGCCAGCGTCTATCTCCAACGATGGTGGAGGTGGCAGAGGGAGGCGAGAGAGAGGAAGAAAACTGTGAGAGAGAAGGGAAAGTGAAAATGAAAGGAATTTTTGTTTTTTCTTCGTGTTTCTTCTTTTTTGAATCTTAACTGTACCGATTGTTATTGGTAGGTTTTGTGATTGTGTTTCTTTGCAATTTTCACATACTTTTGTATTTTTTAGCTTGGAAAAAGTTTATTGATGTTCATGTGTTCGATTGTGATGTATGGACCCAAGTGTTTGGCTGTTTGGGTTGTCTTCGGCGTTAAGGCGGCGGCGGCGAATTGCTGGGGTTGATTAACTGTGGAAGTTTGGGGGGGGGGGGGGGGGGGGGGGGGGGGGGTGAGCGGTGGTGGTGTGGTTTATTGTTGACAGTGGTGGTGGTTGATGGTGGAGACGGTGGTGTGTTTGTGGGTGGCTAGGGTTTGGGAGGTGGAATGAAATCTGATGGTGATATATATATTTTTGCTTTAATTTGTTTTATTTTATATTTATTTGTTTTTTTTAAAAAAATATGTTATATATACATATATATTATTAAATATGTTTTTAATTTTTAATTAAGGGTAAAATGGTCTTTCAAAGGGGATCAGCAAGTCTTAGGGGCATTACACTGATTTAGTCAGACTGACATGGCAGAATCTGTATTTTGACGGATTCTGTCACAGAAGGACTAAAAGTTACAATTCCAAAAAACCGTGGACTAAACGCATATTAAGGCAAACTACAGCAACTAAAAGGCAATTCCCCCATAAATAAAAGATAGACTATTAAGGACGTACGTGAAACCAGTATCAAATTTAGAAAAACAATCATGAAACCAATTAGTGTAATATATCATCAAGACTAACGAACAACCAATTATATTCAAATTATGGGATTATATTTATTTGGAAACCACATGTGCATGCTTATTGATATATGACCATATATATGTTGATTTAATGAATAATATATGTATAAAAGTCAATAATATGTATCAATTTAATTATCATTCACATCATGAAAATTAAATAGTACTCTCCCACAATTATATATATTAGTTTGTAATCCGCATGATGTGCTGACATTATAAAATATAACATAGTTATCATCAGAATTATATTTTAAAATTTCTTCGTATTCTTCTATTTTTACTTTCAATGCTCTAATTTCTTCGTGTTTGGCAATGATGAGGTCCATATTTCTCATTTATAATTTGCGGATGATACAATACTTTTCATCATACCTAGAATGGATTACCTCTTAAACACAAAGAGAATTTTGAGGTGCTTCGAGTTAGCATCGGGGTTGAAGATCAACTTTCACAAGTCTTGCATGGTGAAAGTTGGTAAAAAGGGCTGTTGGATGATATGTGGGCTGCTGCTTTTCGATGCTCCAAATCTTCTCTTCCAATTACTTTCTTGGCCTCCTTCTAGGTGGTAATCCAGGAAAGGAATCCTTTTGGAAGCCGATTATTAATAAGGTGGAGCAGAGGTTAACACCATTGAAGAGAAGTTTTATGTCCAAAGGTGGTAGACTTGTCATGATTAAAGCAGTGTTATCTAGCTTGCAAACATATTTCATGTCAGGTTTTAGTATTCCAGTGGATGTGGTGAGGAAGAAAGAAAAGCTTCAAAGGGATTTCGTTTAGGGTGATGGAATTATGAAGAAGAGAATCCACACTGTGGATTGGGTTATGGTTTGCAAAAGCAAAAAAAAAAATGGGGGTCTTGGGATATGAAGGATTATCGATAAAGGTGTTAGCTTATTGGCAAAGTAAGTTTGAAGATTTGGGAGAGAAGACTTTTCCTTGTGGAAGAAAGTAATTTGAGTTAAATATGGTTTAGTGGAAAAGGCTTTACAATAGGAGTGGTAGGGTCTTAAGTCGACTTACCTTTTCATAAATGTGATAGGTAAGTTTCTAGTAGATGGCTCTCGGACTAGCAAAATTATAAAGGAAGGGCTTCGTGTGGTGGTAGGTAACGACGAGAGAGCGAAGTTTTGAGAGGATATAAAGTGGGATTCATTCCCTTTGAAGAGTGTTTTTCCGAGAATTTTTGTCTTGGCGACTAATAAGGAGGGAGTGGTTAAGTAGTTTGACAGGTGGAGGGATTCAAAATGGGTGTGGGTAGTGAACAATGCGGTGTTTGAAAGGAAAGAAGCTAACTTAGTTATGTCCATGGGCTTTGCAAAGTTTAGAGTGTCTTGGTGGTTTAAGCATCATGGTTGTGGCACAAAAGATACAATAACTTCGATTCTATTAGACATTCAAGAGAGGTGTGTTGACAAATTTCCAGATAAGGTTAATAGGATTTGTGTTCAGAATCCTCCTCCAAATGATGACCTGATGTTTAATGTCGATGGCTTTGCTAGAGGAAGTCCAGGTATGGCGAGTATGAGAGGCGTGCTTAGAGACTTTAAAGGTAAGGTTTTTTGTTTGTTTTTGTCCTTTGTGGGAATTCTGGATTTGCACTCGGCTAAAATTTTAGCTATCATAGAGCTTGTCAGCTGGTGGCTTCGAAACAGTCTCTAGCTAATCGAAATGTGATCATTGTAAGTGACTCCAAAGTTGTTGTCTCATGGGTCAATGGTGAAGTCTTTAGCAGCATAAAGCACGTAGATATGGTGTATGACATACAAAATTACTTGCATATTTTGAAAGGTTTGTTGATCAAGTTTATGTTTAGAGATCTGAATTATTTTGCAGACAGCTTGGCGAAAATGGGATCAAGTTTGAGTTGGAATAGGTTAGAGTGGGGTAACATTTGAGGTCGGTCGTGCTTGTCCAGTCGGGCTGGTTTTTAATAGTTGTGGTGGGGGTTGTTCTCCGGTATTGTTTTTGGGTTCCTTCGGTAGTGCTGGTGTTCAGTTTCTAGTGTAAGCTGGCGTGCTTTGTTTTTGGTGTTCAATTGTTGTCTTAGTTACAAGGTCTTTTTTTTGGGCTTGTTATCTTTGGTGCTAATTGGTTTTTGCACCTTTTAGGCCTCGATTGAGGTTTTTGAGGGTTGTTTGGCTTGTTTGTCCCTCCTTTGGGGCTGATTGTTGTTTTGGGGTTCCCTCTTTTGCCTTATTGGCCTTTCAATGAAGTTTAGCCGTTAAAAAAAAAAGTATCAATTAGTGCTTGATGACATGACATAGTGGAAGTGGTTGTTAAAATAGTCCAGAAGAAGTTAACCTCCACAAGAAATTTGGATACAGTCAAGATGTTAGCAAGATATTATGAGGGGATGAGGAACTTCAAAGAATCCAACGTTATTGGGATCTTCTACATGAGAGTCATGAATACAGATGAGGAGTATCTAGACTCTTCTAATCATCGGGAATTAACTTCTGCCTCATGCTGAGTAACACTTCCTTTCTCCATTAAGCCTTCAAGCAATAGGAGAACAGTCGAGTTTATAGTTATATTTCACTATGTTAATTATGGATTTTGTGGTATTTTTCTATATTGCTTCTTGGGTTTAAAGTAGTTTAGACTTCATATAGCTGCTATAGGAGACACTGTAAATCCTAGAATGATCATTACCAAAAACTAACTAAAAAGAAAATTATAAACAACCCCCACTAGAATTGAAAATAAATCTTGGAATGATCATTCTTGTTTTTACCTTACCCCGCTACGTCAATAATCCTTGCAACACTTCCATCATTCAAACACCGCAATAAAACAACTCTAAGATTCCAACTTATGCTGGTGGTTTGGCAAAAACGGGGTCTATCAGGTGTGGTGAAAGATTGGAATGAAGAGTCTTTTGAGTCCGAGGTCGTGCTTGGCTTGTTGCTACTGTGTTGGTGTCATCCCTAGTAATTTTCTGTTTGTTTTCAGATGAGCTGTTGTTGCTATGCTCTTCTGGTGTTTATGGTTCTTAGGTTTTGGTGTTCTCTGTTTTCAGTGTCCTTCTTCTGCTTTCTTTATCTGGTGTAGCTTGTGGCAGTTTTTTGTTGCCCTAATTTTTGTTGGTTGCTTATTGTCTTTTGGAGCGATTGTTGTGTTTCTTTTCTTTGGTGCGTTTGTTGTCCGGGATTTTCCCCGTTTGCCTTCGGGCTTCTTAATGAATCTTTCGTTTCAAAAAAAAAGAAAAAAGATTCCAACCTATAAACATCATAAATGCATCCATCTTACTAATACAATCATCAGTACATATATAGAAAGGAACCAATCCAATATAATGATGATGCTTGTAGAGCTTAGAACAAAATTAATATAAGTTCCAAATTCTATAACATTTTATAAAAATAGTCATTGTAAATACTTCAAATAGACATGAACAACATAGATATTATATGTCTATTTAGAATCCTTTAACTTAAACCTCCATAACTACATCCCACTGCATCCACTAGTGCCGGTTTGAAAGAGCTTATCTACTGGTTAAAATAGTTTTTTTTTTTTTAATTAAAAAAACTCTTTTGAATAAAATTTGTGCCATTTGGTTATCACTTAATAGAGCTTTTGAATAATTAAAAAAGTTGTTTTAAGTCTATTGTGAGAAGCCCAAATTTAGTGACCGTTTAGAAGAGATTCTCTACCGGCTACATGAGCTTTTTTAATTAAAAAAAAAAAAAAAAAAAAAAAAGCTCTTTCCAAATTTTTTTTTATCTTTTGGTTGTCACTCAGTAGAGCTTTTGAATGATTAAAAAAAAAAACTATTTTACATCTACTTGGAAAAACTCAAATTTTAGGCTTTTCTAAATAGATCTTTTTGAGCTTTTTTAATAACACTAAAATGTCTAATACAACCCTATCAATTAAAATAGTTTTTGAATATTTTGGTAATCATACGATTTAAAAAAGTTTTTTCTAATTGACAATCAAACGACTAATAACTTCTCATTAAAAGCTCTACTTGTAGAAAGTCTACTTTAAAAGATCTAATCCTACAAGATCTACTTAAAGAAGCTCTTCCAAACAAGCTTTTCCAAGTAGACATTTTTGAGCATTTTTAATAACACTAAAATGTCTAATATAACCCTATCATTTAATATTTTTTAAAAGTATTTTGGTAATCTTATCTTTAAGAAAACCTTTCTTAATTGACAACCAAACGACCAATAACTTTCCTTTAAAAGCTCTACTTATAGAAGTTCTACTTCTAACAAATCTACTTGAAGAAGCTATTCCAAACTGACTCTAAATAGTTAATAATACTATTGCACAAATAATAATTACTTGCTCATGATAATCTGGTACCAAAATTACCACCAAATCAATACTGGGAACCAAACCCAACACACTACTGCCCTAGTCCCTACACATTACTGCTGTCGCGCTTCAAGCTTTCTATGAGCTTTCAACGTTTGATCAACTTCCACCTCTGACTCCAACGATTCACGCCTCTAATGCTTCCTTCGATGCCGAGGACATGAACATCTGATGAGCACGGAGTCAAGTGAAGAACATCATTACCGATTGTCAGGGGAGGAACCAAGGGCGGACGATAGAGGGGGTTAACTCGGGCTGTAGCCCGGGTCAGTTTTTTGTTAATTTTTTTTTTATGTATATAATTTAATCAACAATGATCATGTGAGTCAGGTGAGTTAGAGCAGTAGTAGTAGTGTTAGAGTAGCATAAGATTAATTTCTCTTTTTTCTGACACATAAATGTCACATCAACGTCCTTATATATATATATATATATATATATATATATATATATATATATATCTCTTTCTGAATCCCAATTCTCTCCCACACTTTCTCTATTTCTCTATTTCTCACACACACGTTCTATTCTTATCTCTTCCCAATTAACACGTGTGTTCCAATTCTCTCTCACTTTCCATTAATTAATAATCATTAACATTAGAGACAACTCAAAAATTAACCTAAAAATCAACCCAAATGATATGTAAAGTGGTTTTTTTTTTTTTTTTTAAAATTTTTTTTTTTAATGGAAATTGCTTGGGTACTAAGTTAGTATCTAAGGTACTGACCTCACCAATAGGGTGTTGCCATGTGGCTATTTTCTTTTGCTTTTTACATTTATCTTCTTGTATTCTAAGAAAAAAAAGCCACGTGGCAACACCTCATTGGTGGGGTAAATAGCCAAGCAATGTTCTTTTTTTTTATTAACCACATTATTCCATGAATTTTTTTTTTTTTTTTTTAAAGCAACTAACATTTATTAACGAAGGCACCAAGCCAAGGAAGCAAACAACCCACAAGCCAACAGAACAAACCACCCACAACCAAAACAACCAACGCAACCGAAAAAAAGACCCAAACAACAACAAAGAGCGCCCTCTGCCCAGACAAGAACAGGGGCACCAAACAACAAGCCAAAACAGCCAGAACAGAAAACAAAAAAAAAAACAAAACCCCCAAGAAAAACAAGTCGCTCAAATGTCACTCCAGCTGAGCACATCAACACCATTAACCGATCCATTCTTGGCTAAAGAATCCGCAAAAGAGTTGGATGATCTACGACAAAACTTAACCCTTGTTTGGCTCAAGTTTTCCATGGTGATAGCAACTCACTTGTCATATCATTTAGGTTAAATTTTAAATTAATTATTAGGGTTGTATAGTATTACTCATTAATAATTCTCTCCATCGTTTTTTTTTATTTGACAAATTACATAAATCCGGGGTTTTTTTAAGGGAAGCCTCGTGACCTAGGTGTGAGAGGTTTACCACTGGACCAACCTCATCTCGTCACTTGATCACTTCATCACTCAAACACTTTGATTTTGTTTTTTTTTTTTTTAATGAAATTTTCTAGTACCATAGAAGTTTTATTATTATTATTACTTATATATATACAGTAATTTTCAAGTCAGCACCCCCTCATTGTATTACTATCAACACCTTTCAATGAAAGCCATTGGATTTAAAAGATGCTTTGACAAATACATGCAGCCGAGTCAAACATTTAAATTTAATGGCTTTCATTGAAAGGTGCTGATAGTAAAACAATGAGGGGGTGCTGACTTGAAAATTATTGTATATATATATACTTTTATTTTAGCCCATCCTATCGAAAAATCCTGGGTACGCCCCTAGGAGGAACACTGCCTACCATTGGCGGAGGAACAACGGCAAGGAATAAGGGTATTACTTGACTCTCCAAATCAAACCTAAAATCCAATTGTAGATTTTACGCTCTAAGTTTTAATAATGAAAAAAAAAAAAAAAAAAAAAAAAAAGAACTACCAACAGAAAAGGAAAAAAAAAAACCTTTAAGAATTTATGTTGCGACTCATGAGGAGCAACTACTACCGGTGGAGCCGGAGGAGCAACAGCAGGTACATCAATAGTAGTACATTGAGGCTTAGTTTTGCATTGCTTTCTAAGGTGCTTTTGGGAGAAGCCAAAAATGATAAAAAATGATTAGGGTGTTTGGTAAAATTCTAGGGAAGTGCTTTTGGCCAATTTTGGCTTCTCCCAAATGAGAAAATGAGAAGTTACATTTTATATTGATCGGACGATTTATATACCTATTTGAGGTTCTCATTTCCTATCGTTTGTTCTCGTTTTCGAGCATATTTTTGTATATAATGTGTTTGTTGAGCCTTGTGTAGGTACATATTCCCTACAATAAGGTTTTGAGCTTAAAGTCTAGTTTGGGAAGCCAAAATGAGCAAAAAGAAGTCAAGAATGGAAGTCATGCAGAGTTGTCGCGGTCTCGCCATTGACACAAACCGCGGCGTGATTCATGGTCAACCGCGGCAAGCAAAACCATGCTTCCGTGGTAGATCCGCCATTGAGCTAGAAAGCGACATTGAGACCGCGGCACTGGTCAACTTTGTTTTCCAAAGGTTAATGGGCTGACATTGCAAATGCTCATGCAGAACACACAAATTTCAAGGTCTATATATCCCTTCTCATATTGAACTAGGTTTCCTACCATATATTTTTAGAAATCCCCGGAAGTCTACTTTCCAGCGGTTTTTACAGATCACAATTCCTGGCTTTCTAGAGGGAGTTATGTGCGTTTCTGTAACTGTGCGCGAGGCTGGAAACACGACCGCGGCAGAGACTTTGTGCATAACACCCAAATTTCGGGGGGCATATCTCCCTCCTCAGATTGAACCATGTCAAGATCTACATATATTCAGAAATTCCTAGAAGTCTACTTTCTAACGGTTTTTATGGATTGCGATTCCGGTCTTTCTAGAGGGAGATATGCGTGTTTTCGTAATAGTGCGCGAGGCTAAAAAAATTCCAAGTGACGGTAGCCGTGAAGTTCGCCCCACCAACAGCGACTTTGGGGGCGACCTCCTTAGCTTCAAAAGGGCAGTGATGTTCGCCCCCTAGCTGGTCGCCCCCGCCAACAGCGAACTTGGGGGTGACCTTTCGTTGCCAGCACAGCGAATGGTCAGTTTTCAAGCTATTTTTGAGAGGCAAATGTGTTCTTTCGCACCCCAATTCGTCCCCAAACTTTCCCTAACTATATAAACACCTCTTTGCCTCTTCTTTAAAGGATAATCCATAAATTCTTCACCTCTCAATAGCTCCATCTTCATCTTCTCACCAAATCAAGAGAGAGAGAGGCTTTCAAAGCTCCCATGGAGGTTCTCCTCCATAGGAAGCTCACCACCACCACTTTCTACACATCCTTCACCACATTTGGGAGTTGATTGTAAAGAGATAGGAGTGGTCCATGACCAATTTCGAGCTAGGGATTCATGGAGCTCTTGAAGGGATTTCTTCAAGGGTTGTCTCCTTAAAACTCATTCTGTTTCTATTTCATGTTTTCTTGATTGTGTAATCCCTACTTGGGAAATATTGTAAACCTTATTTGTGCTCAATATATGTTGGTTGTTTTTATATTCATTTGGGTTTTGATTTATTCTTGTTATTATTGCATAATCTCTTATCTTAATATGCATGTGTGTGGAGATTGGAAATTGATATGTGTTCATGGATGGGATTAGGAGTAGATTAACTTAAATGTAGGAGTAGTTGTAATCAAATATCCCATTTGTGTGTGTATGTCTTTGGAAGGTGTTAATTAACTTGTATGGATGGGTATTGAGTTTTTGTGGGTTTTTTGGTTGTGCCTAGGAGGACCAATCCAGGTATAACCTTAACCACTTAGCTCTAAATAATGGATGAAACTTGTTCTATGCATGACCTTTGCTAGAGTAGGTTTTGGTTTATGTTCATATGCTTAATGATGCACAATTGTTCTAGCCATGACCTTTGGGGAGTGATTCGTGTCTCGAATCCCTTAGTTGAGATTACAAGTACAACTGCTCTAGCCATGACCTTTGGGGAGTGATTTGTGTTTGTGAATCTCTTAATTGAGAGAATAAGCCCATAACTTGAATTGGATGTCCGTAAAGCCTAACAACCACTATTTGTGCACTTATGTATGGTAAACCTATTGAACATTGTGTGATCATTATCATGCATCTCTCCAAACCACCCTTTTATTTGGCATTTTAAACACCATTCTCACCCCTCCATTTTCCTTTTATTTTATTAGCCTTCCTTTTCTTTACATTTCCACACACACCACACCGCAATATGCATACACCTCACACACACCATTCTCACCATTTCCGTATTCTATTTACATGCTTTCAATAAACACTAGAACTCGAAACGGTCGACGGATGACACCTCCCTGTGGACGATGCCCTCGCTTGCCGCTTTACTAGTGTTTTGCTAGTTAGAGCACATTGCGTATGAACTTTTAAATATATGATTATCGCAATTTGGTAACGACACAAAAAGCGAGCCTATCATATATCTTCTCCCAAAAGCACATCACGAAGCAATGCCAAATTAAGCTTGAATCTCCCATTTTTGTATAAGCCGATTGACGTCTGTAGCTTTACCAAGATTACAGAGCTCTTGGAGTATAAATCCAATCTAAAATACAACACTAAGTTCTAAGAATTTAAAAAAAAAAAAAAAAAAAAAAAAAAAACCTAACAAAAAAAATATATAATAAATACCTGCACGCCATCATATTGCGATTGGTTGAGAGGGATGTGTGCCAAAGTATTCAAAGCTCGAACCAAGTTTGCTTCGGCTTCAACTATCTTTGATTGTGCTTGCAATACTTCGTTGTCCAACTTGATACACTTTTCAATGGTGCCATGGGAAGAATTAGGGTTAAAGAGTTAAGGTATTAATCTATTACATTGAGAGAGAGAGAGAGATTTTCCTATTATGCATTGATGTAGTGAAAATATAGGAGTTCAAATCTAACCATTCCTTTCAGCAATGGTTAGATTTAATTTTTAAAAAATGAATTTTTTTTTTTTTTTTTTGTATTAATGATAATTTTTAAATTAATACTACACAATCCAAAAAATAAGCTCAAAAACCAATCTAACACGTGATATTTTTCATTACTCACATCATCTCATTATTTGTTTGCCACATCATTTGAGTTAATTATTTGGGTTGTATAGTATGGAGACTTCTCACATGCAAACCCCTTTACATAAATCTTATGTCAAAATGATGAATTTTAATGAGATTTTTTTGTATGGATGATAAGAAAAATGAAATATATAGGAAAATTTTCAAAATTTTTTGATTTTGGAAACTATTTTTTCTAAGTTTGTCCTATATTTCCCACTTTAAAAATTTGTTTTTCTTAAAAAAATTAGAAAAATTAGTTTTCGAATTCAATTTTTTTTGAAAATTTTCATTTTTCTTATCATCCATTTTTTGAAAATTTTCATTTTTCTTATCATCAATTTTTTTTGAAATTTTTTTTTGAATTAATTAGTTTTCGAATTAATTTATAGTAAAAATTAGTCAACCCGTAACTTCTCTCTCTGAGTTTCCATCTACAACCTAAAACAACATAAATCCATACATCCATATAACAATATTCCTTTCAACGGAAAAATATGAAATCCCTTGAAAATCATCAATTCTGCATGATTTTCTCTTTTCATTCTCAATTAAAAAAAAAAAAAATACAAAAATTTCAAAAATTTTAAATATATAAACAGTAAATTTTCACCATATAGAACTGCAGTCATTATATCTAATTAATAAACCTTTAATAGCGAAGTTAAGACTTTTATTTGATTCAGGAATGAATAATCATTATATCTTAAAGTTAATAAAATTTGACCTTCAAGGAGTGAACTTTGAGCTTGATATAATAAGAATACACTGCTTGCAAAAGAAAACACAAGAGAAAAAATTTTGTACTTATTTAATTCAACACACAAATTACTCTCTACACACCTGTTAGATACATCTATGATTATCTTCTTCTCATAAATCGTAATTTAAAAAAAAAAAAAAAAAAAAAAAGGGGAATAAATTCACATATTCACTGTAGCATCGTATAATGAGATTGTCTTTTGATAGAGCAGACGTTTCAACCTTATCTTTTTCAAAATCTGGGCTTGAATCATATGTTTTTAATTATAATTCTTCAAAATTGTTGATTCGATTGTTAAAAACAAAAAGAAAAAACCCAAAATGTATTTCGGAAGATAATATAAGACTATAAACAAAACAATTTTGAGTCTAATAGAAGAAATTTCAGAAGAAATTAATCTGTAAACAAAACAATTTTGAGTCTAATATAAGCTAATTATAGTTTATGAGAATTATTTAGAGCAATTAATACTTTGAATTAAGCTCCAAGTGAAGGTTCAATAATAAATAATACATAAAAGTAGAACCACAAATTTCAATTAAGAAATTGAAGCCATGGAATTACTTTAATAGTGTAAATGACTTCCACTTACATGCTCCTTTTATAATAAATTAAATCACATATATATCTTTGATCTTAGAAACTCACACTAAAAAGATTCTCTCACTCCACTCATGCATTTTATTGTCCACTTCTACTAATTACGTCCAGCTTAAAAGAAGAAGAACCCAGCTACGGCTGCGACACCGGCAGCGGCGGAGACCTTAAGGCTGGCGACACCGGAAGCATCATCGGAGACTGGAGCTGCAGCTGGCTCACTGCCACCATCAGCAACGAGAGTAGGTGATGGAGGTGAGCTGACGTCATCAGATGTAGGTGCAAGATCAGCTGGGGACTCAGCAGGAGAGTCGGATTTGACGTCGGGAGTCTCGGCAGAAGGGGCGTCGGTGGAGGGCTTGGGGGAGGCTGACTTGGGAGCGTGGGCGACGGGTGGTGGTGTGGAGGTTACTGGTGTAGGAGGAGCAGGGGATGCCTCGGGGGCGGCTGCCGGAGAAGCAGAAGGTGATCGGGCGGCTGAGACAGATCCAACCACAGCTACGAAAATGAGGGCGAGAACAATCACTTGACGTGCCATTTTGGATCTTTTTAGTGTTTTTGTTTCGGGTTTCTTTAAGTAAGCAGTGATTCTCTATACGTTTACAGAGAAACACTGCAAAACTTAAGAATGAGATGATATGCTGGAAGATGTAGCTAATAATATATAGGGTTTGAAATGGAAGAAAAGTTAGGGTATGGAAGCAAGAAAATAGGAGGTTTTTTAGGATCATATCGGTGTTGGTTATTAAACATTGGCTTGAACGGGTCCTGTGGTGGTGATGAAGCATGCATTTTCATGCAATTCAATGACCGGTTCTATTTTTCTTTATATTTTTTTTCCATAACCGTTAATTACTATATATATATACAGACCAATTTTAATATATATATATAATAATTTTCAAATCAGCACCTCTCATTGTATTACTGTCAGTACCTTTTAATGAAAGTCATTATATTTAAATGCTTTGACTTGACTGCATGCACTTGTCAAAATATCTTTTAAATCTAATGACTTTCATTAAAATGTGCTGATAATAATACAATGATAGGGTGCTGACTTGAAAATTAATGTATATATATAGTAATTTTCCAATGATAACTTTTACAATGTACACTTTAAACACCTTTGATGAAATTGCATGGAATATATCGAATCTTAATTTGATTTTTTGTATGCATCTTAAGAAAATTAAAATACACATTTGGTACAAATTTGGAAATTTTTTGGATTTAAGAACTATTTTTTCTTATATTTCCCTATTTTTAAATGTTTTATCTTCAAAAAAATCAGAAAAAATTAGTTATTAGACCCAATTTTTTTTTTAAATTTTTTTCCATAAATGTATTTCAATGTTTTCCCATCCATACACAAAATCAAATCAAGATTCAATATATTTCATCAAAAGGTGCTTAAGTGTGCATTATAAAAGTTATCATTGGAAAATTACTATATATATATACATATATATAGTCTTTCTACTGTTAGTTCGTTCTGATATAAAATATATCATGACGAAGAATGTGGACCGCGGATTATGGAGAAGTTTTGACAAGTGTATATACTTTGAGTCAAAGTAAATCTAGTGGTTCATGCACATTCTTCGTTTTGATATATTTTATATCAGGACGAACTGAGAATAGAAAAATTGTATATATCTATATATTTATATATCCCACATGATCAGATAAATAAAAATATAAATTAATAACAATTTAATTTATATAGCTAATATAAGATATATACGTACCAGAAAGAAAAAAAGAATGGCAAAACCCATAAATCTAGAAAGGTAGGTCTAGCTAGGTTGTAAACAACAATTAATCAAACAACTTGAAAATGTCAATGGAATCCCAGACATGAAAGGGCAGTGCAACAACTTATGAGTCTGTGGAGAAGGAAACTTTCCAACAACAGGCAGAGACACATGAGTACAGTAGAAATTTATGGAGTTATTTAAGGTGATGAAGACATGCAAATAATCAACCTGGTTTATTTAGTAATTCAAATTAATGGTATTTCTAAAAGGTTAACAAATTCAAATTCCCATTCATTTAGAGTTATATTAGTGTTTAAATATAAATACAAAATGATTAATTACTTTTTTCCTTTTTTTTGGTACATGTCGTTCCACTAAGATTATAGCCACTTAATTGGAGTTTTTTGTTCGGTATATACATATATAAATAAGGAAAATTCTAATTGCAAACTATTTTATGTACAAATCATCCATTTCATAATGAAATTTAATGAATTTTAATAATATTTTTTACATGAATAATAAGAAAAATGGAATATACTTATAGGAAAAAAAAAATTCAAGTTTGGAAACTCGTTTTTAATTTTTAATTTTTTAAGTTAAAACATTTAAGAAATCGGAAAACATAGGAGAAATGGAAAAAAAAAAAAAAAAATCTCCAACCACATATCATTGATAAATATATATAACAAATATCATCAAAATTCATAAAAGTTCATCAAGATTTCATCATGGTGTGCCGTGTGGATGCATTTGGAGTGGTTTGAAATAGAGAAGTCACAATTATAATAAGTTAATAACAACTAAAAAAAAAGAATTAATATGATAAAATAAAGGATATTGAACTATATGTCTCACAAGTCACAACACACAATTATAATAAGTTAATAACAACTCAACAAAAAATTATTATGATAAAATAAAGGTTTAGAGTATATATCAACTTTTTATTTTATTTTAAATATTACAATAATTTAGGATTTAACTAGAAGAGGGGGCAAACTCGAACCCACAATCTCATGGTGTAAATGTGAGGGGCAAACCATTGGGCTGGACTCATATTGTGCAAGTATATATCAACTTAAAAGTTTAATCTAAATTGTGTATTTTTAACTTCCATTTATTTGTTTGGTCTTAATTATAATAAATTAATAACAACTCAATATATATATATATATTATTGCAAAATAAAGGATTAGAGTATATATTAACTTAAAAGTTTAACTAAATTGTTTATTTTTAATGTCCATTTATTTGTTCGGTCTTAATTTGGAGTTTCATTTTATTATTTATTCTCTTTCCCGCTGTCGGATTAAAACAAGATGGATATTAAAAGTCATAAAATTTATATAAATATTTTAAATTCATTTAGCATAACCTTATAATAATAATCCCTATAGGGGCGTAATTTAGTTGGTAAATAAACGGGTTAGGAGCTTCGGTAAATGACGCCTAAGTCAGCGACTCAAATTCTACGTACTATCAAAAATAACCTAATAATAATAATAAATGAATTAATTAAATACAAAGTTAAAACAAAGATAATTGGGACGCCATTGTTTAACTATTTGAATCTCGAAACAAACCAACATCGTACGAAGACACCAAAATCAGTCAAAACCCGAGTCAGAGGAATGACGGAGCAACCCGCTTCGAAGCCCGGGTTAGACAGCTTCTCTTCGCCGTCAACGGCGCCCGCAAAGTAGAAAAGTGTCAAGACATGATTCAAAGAAGTCTCAGAAGTAATTCTCACATTTCTCACTTCATTCTTTTCCGACTAAATCCTCAATTCAGCTTTCAAGGGTTTAGGTTTCTAGGATTTTTTGGGGTTTGGGTTTTGAAACATTTCTCTCTTAGTAGGAATGATATATGGTTGAATTGAAAATTTACTTCAATTTGTTGATTTCTTTTGAGTAGCTCCTATGGTGAAATTTTTGAAGGAGCATTTGGAGAAATCCGGGTGTGCAATTGGTGACAAATAGGCTTTAATATTTTTATGGGATCATATTATCTTTAATCATTTGACGGGATTTATTTAAAGTTCATTTACCTCTACAGATGAGTTCATTATAATCTACAAGTTGTACGTATGTGCGAAAGCATCAGCAAATTCTATGATAAGGCTGATTTGTTAGGCGGTCTCTCAGTTACTCACATCTTGATATTGTTAGAAATGTGAAATTTTTCTTTAAATAATTTATGGGTATTTATGGTATTTTATGTATGGCTTATGGTTTAGTTTAAGTAATGGTATGGTTATAATTTAGTTTCATTTAATTGTAACTAAAATGTATTAGAGAAGCCTTGTATTGATGGATGTGCCAATTTCTTAGAGCACACCCAACCATTGGATGGCAATGATTGTGATCTAATGGTTGATATTTCTCATGTTATTTTCTATATAAACCCCATTAGGGTATTGTACAAAATAAGCCATACAAAGAAGATGGCATGGGATGTATGGATTATGGTTCAATGAAAGAAAATGTTTTTTATCGAAATATTTTTGTAAACTTTCTTCTATTGTTTTCATTTTCATATTTATGGTTATTTATGTTTAGGGTACGTATATTGACACCCATAAAAATGATAAGCGCACCCATATTTATAAGTACACCCATGTCTAAAATTTAAAATTAAAATATTACTAGACACACCCATCTTAATGCCAATAATACCCTTATTTAAATGAATGTTTTCATTTTAATACAATTTATTTATAAACCCTCATAAGTTATTAACGCACCCAATTTTACAAATGATAAATTTTGAAGTTCTCCAGATTCGAAAACACAGTCTCGGAAATTCTTAAATTCTTAAATTCTTAAATTTCGAGAATCTTTGCTTCAGACCAATTTCAGACTGTGTATTTACCTAAGACATGCTTATTATATTTATTATATGAACAAGAGTGTTTGAGCGTGCAGTTATGAAAAGTAAAGTCATGCTATTTGTTTTTTACCAAAAGAAATATAATTAAGAGTAATAACAAAATAAATATCAAGACTTTCAGCTATCAAGCTTTCCTCCAAAGTAAAACCCTGTTATTTGTTCTTTAACAACAATAGAGAAAAACAATGTTACACTCTTACACTAGTAAAAGTGCCATCATTAGAAAACTTTTAAACAAAAAATATTCTTCATACATTATTAATGTAAATTAGGCTTTTTAATGTCATGGTGATCTATTTCTTCTCTAGTAGCACCTATATAGACAGTGTTGGGTTTGATAGTTTTGTGTACTAGAGTAAGGTGATTTGTCACTTTTATTTAACATCTTTATCTACACTCTACTAGTGTTTGGGATGGTATCATCTTTAGCTAGTTATTGCGTAGTATTTCATTAAGTGTTGCATACTTTTTAGGGTATGCCGTTGGTAACCTACTGCATCACTAATATTTTTCTTTCCAATTGTTACATGATGAAGTAGTTTAATGGTGTGTTTATTCTGCTGCTGCAGGGAGTTCCTCAGAGATCGAGAATATGGTAGGGAAATGAGCAGCAATGTTGGCGATGTTACTTCAATGAATTCAATGTTTCTTCTTGTTCTTTTTTTTTTTTTTTAATAAAAAAATAGAATTAAAATTGAATCAGGGTTTTTTTTTAATAAAGTGATATAGTTGAAGATTTGGGTGTAATTAATGGGTGTAAATAGTATTTTGTTTATTTTTAATTAAACTAATTTGTCCTTATTGGTAAATTCCTATTGGGATATTTTTGTAATTAATTTTTTTATTAAAATATGTGTGTGCTTATCATATTTATGGGTGTCAATATCGGCTCCCTTATGTTTATTGATGGTTTATTGATGGATTTTTATGGAGTTTCATGCCTATTTCTATTTTTAAATTTTTATTTTTTTTATATTTCAACAGATATCAGCTCTGTTTTGATTATAAGTCACTTATTTCATGTAGTAGGAATAATAAATTTTTACGTAGCAACAAACCTTTTCCAAGCAGGGAAGACAGCAGAGTGGACAGTTACTTTGGTAATGGTTTTTGTTTCAAAAATTCATTCAGTTTTCATGACATTAGCCATTAGGGTGGAATTCATCAAATCCTGGACACAGTGAGCAATTTGGATTCAGCATCATTGTATATTTCCTGGAATTTTAAACTGTTATTGTCATATATATTATTAATGTATTGTCTTCAAAATGCATGTACAACATACAATTTCTGGTCTCTTTGATCTTGACTCTGTCGAATTCAAGTAACAAAAAAAATCTTGTTTGCACTCTGACATTTTCAGGACTGTGTTAGAAGAAGAGTTATGAAATCGGTGACTGCTAATCCTTTCTGCCCAGAAGCAGTTGCAAAGGCTTCCATGGAAGCCGTCGGGGATGTCTGTTACAATGATACAAAGCCCTTTGACAGAGCTCCCTGAAACATGGTCATGGCCAATGCCAAACAAGTTGGTGCTCAATCGTATAACATCCAAGAAAACGATTGCTTTCAAAGCATAGGAGTACCCCCTGATTTTTTGAGTTTCAATTGATATAGTTCTACAAGAACAATCAGTTAGTCATAATTTCTCATCATTTATTTCTTCGAGATATAATTAATGTGAAACAATGATTAATGAGATTCTCGAGGTGATACAACTGTTTCCTAAAGGCAGCAGAGAAGAATGAGAGATCAGAGTAGATAAATGTATATTTATTCTCTAATTGAATTTATACCAAACTTTACAGGGGATGACAATGTATTTATCCCTAAAGAAATATAAAATTAATGAATGAATAAACAAAGAAGTGAGAATTGCCAAAAAAAATGGCCAAATCTAACAAGGGAAATTCTTCTTTGACCACATACGAAAGTTTAATTATTAATAACCATATTTAAACAAAAAAATTCAGTATATATCCATAAATTATAAAAATACCCTAATATCATTTTTTTTTTCTTTTGTTTTTTCTATCGTCTTCTTCCTTTTTCTCTCTCTTTCTTTCTCATCAAATTCGAATTGTTGTTCCTACAAATCTATTGATTAAAAGAACCATACTGTTGTTCATGCAAATCGACTTATTAGATGAAGGTTTGATTTCAGAATTGTGTTGAAGATTTGGAGAAATTATTGAAGAAAAACTTATTCTAAGGTGTTCATTTGTTCATTAATTTACTTGCATTTGATATAAACTAATTTGTGGAACGGTAGTAGAAGCAGAAAGAGGGTAAGAAATAGAGAGTCAGAAGGTATCGAAGAAGAGGAGATAATTGGATTATAATATTCATCCTCTTTATTGAATTCAAAATAGACCTATATAGAGGTCTTTACAACTGAAGCAAAACCGATAACAATGCTAAAAAATAGGAAACAGGTAATCGTGGAAGTTCCCACTATCAACTACTTCCATCACTCTGTTATTGACTAATTCAATTAATAACAATAATAAAATAAATTACTTAACAGCAAAACAGACACCACAATACTGACTTGGTCTTCATAGTGGCCTCCCACGTTAGTGCACCACCCCCTCCCATGCAGTACTCGTATCATTCTTCCCCCCTTAGAGGTTCCTTGTCCTCAAGGCGAAAATTGGGATATGCCTTAGAGAAACGCCACCAATTCTCCCACGTTGCATCCTCCCTCGGGGTACCAGACCACTGAACAAGGACTTCGGTCTTAGGCCTGTACTTCCCCTTCTGAATTACTCGCCTGTCCAAGATGGACTCAGGCTGAGGTAGCAAGGTATCGTCTGCTGAAACTGGTGGAAGCGTAACCCCTGCAGTACTTAGCGGACCCATTTTTTGCTTGAGAAGGCTTACATGAAAAACGTTGTGTATTTGTGCTTCCGGCGGAAGCTCCAATTTATAAGTCACAGCACCAATACGAGCAATAATTTTGTATGGACCAAAGTATCTAGGGGCCAACTTCAATGAACTACGAAAAACAACCGATTTTTGACGGTATGGTTGCAAACGAAGGAAGACATAATCCCCAACAGCAAATGATACTTCTCGCCTATGTTTGTCAGCTTGCAATTTCATCCTGTGCTGAGCAGCTAACAAGTTGTGACGTAAATCCCGAAGGATGTCGTCTCTAGAGCGTAACACCTCGTCTACTGCCTGAAGTTTAGTGGTACCTGGTATGTAAGATAGTAAGGTTGGAGGTGGAATTCCATAAACAGCTTCAAAAGGGGACATTTTGGTGGAACTGTGCACTGCAGTGTTATAACCATACTCAGCCCATGAAAACCAATCCATCCATTTCTTTGGTTGGTCACTTGAAAAACAACGAAGATACTGTTCCAACGTGCGATTGACCACTTCGGTTTGTCCGTCGGTTTGTGGATGATAACTTGAGCTGAAGCAAAGCTTGGTCCCCTGTAACTTGAAGAGAGTGCGCCAAAACGAACTGAGAAAAATTTTGTCACGATCACTAACAATAGAAAGCGGAACCCCATGTAAGCGTACCACGTTCACGATGAAAGCTTTGGCCACCGAAACGGCTGTATACGGATGCTTCAGTGGCACAAAGTGAGCATATTTGGAGAGACGATCGACGATGACCATGATGACATCAAAACCTTGCGAAACCGGTAAACCCTCTACAAAATCCATCGAAATTTCAGTCCACACTCGCTGCGGAATGTGTAAGGGCTGCAGCAACCCGGCAGGTCGCATGGTGTCCGACTTGCACCGTTGACAGATATCGCAATTGCGGATGTACTCCTTCACAGCTGAGCGCAAACCGGGCCACACAAAGCTGGATTTAATTCGACCAAGGGACTTCTGATAACCAAAGTGCCCACTACCAGCAGTATCGTGTCCCTCCGCTAGTATGGCTGGAATCAGTGTAGAGTTTGGGCTTAAAAGCACTTTCCCATGTTGCAGCCAAACACCATCTCGTTTAAACCTGTGAGTGGAGTGTATGTCAACCAAAGTTGTGTAATAAGGATCATGGGTTACCTCGTTTTGTAAAGATTTCCACCAATCAGCTATTGGAAGTGAAATGGCCATGAACTGAAATGTGGTCATGCGTGAAAGCGCATCTGCCCCTTGATTTTCACGTCCCTTCTTGTATTCAATGGTGTAGTCATACCCCAAAATTTTAGGTAGCCATCGAGTCTGAGCCGGAGTGGTAATCCGCTGCTCAAGTAAATATTTTAGGCTCCGTTGATCGGTGCGAATGACGAACGGTTTGCCCAATAGATAGGGACGCCACTTTCGGATAGCCTTAACAACAGCCAACATTTCTTTTTCGTATGTCGAGAGCGACAAAGACTTCCCTTTTAATGCCTCACTAAAGAAGGCAATGGGTTGATTTTCCTGGGACAAAATTGCTCCTAAACCAACCCCACAAGCGTCACATTCAATCACAAAACCTTGTGAAAAATCAGGCAGCCTTAAAACTGACGGAGAAGTAAGGGCATTCTTCAACTGTACGAATGCAGCACCTGTCTCAGGAGTCCATTTGAATCCTTCCTTGGTCAGCAACTGAGTTAAAGGAGCAGCCATTACGCCGAAACCGCGCACAAATTTACGGTAATATCCGGCAAGGCCAAGGAAACCGCGTACACCCCTTGCTGAAGTAGGAACCGGCCACTCTTGCACTGCTTTGATTTTTGAAGGATCCACTGCGACGCCATCAAGTGAGATCAGATGTCCTAGGTACTCCACCTGTAACACCCCAAATTGGCACTTCGACATTTTGACAAACAATTGATTATCAGATAGAACTTGAAGAACTTGTTGTAGGTGATGTAAATGTTCACTCCAAGTCCTGCTATAAACCAAAATATCGTCAAAGAAAACCAATATAAATTTCCGTAAAAATGGTCGAAAAATGTCATTCATGAGGCTTTGGAAAGTTGCGGGTGCGTTCGTCAACCCGAAGGGCATCACTAAAAACTCATAGTGACCATCATGAGTGCGGAAAGCCGTTTTGTGAATGTCGGCATCACTGACTCGGATTTGGTGGTAACCGGACCTTAAATCCAATTTCGAAAAAAAATGAGCACCGTGAAGCTCATCGAGTAATTCATCAATTACGGGAATCGGAAACTTGTCTTTCACGGTGATAGTATTAAGCGCCCGATAATCCACACAGAATCGCCACGTGCCGTCCGATTTTTTTATGAGTAGAACCGGAGAAGAGAACGGACTGTTGCTCGGGCGAATGATTCCGGACCCAAGAAATTCACGAACCAGTTTTTCTATTTCATTTTTTTGGTAGTATGGGTGCCGGTAGGGTCTCACACTTACTGGCTGTTGATCTGATAACAGTGGAATTCGATGATCATGACTTCGGGCAGGTGGCAATGTAGAAGGTTCCGTGAAGACATGAGCAAATTCACCCAACAACTGCTGTAGCTCGACCGAACCTGTCTCTACAAGTGGAGAATTCGTTGGTGTAAGAATGTGAAGGAAAAATCCCATACCTGACAAATGCATCAGCTCCTTGTCACTGAGAGGCTCAAGGTCGGATCGTCGCATCCCTTGTAAAGTGTGACGTCAGCCCTCTTGAGTGAATGACATGGTGAGGCTTCGGTAGTTCGTTTCTATTGGACCTAAGGTTTCCAACCATTGGACCCCTAAAACCGCTTGGCAAGCTGCAACTGGCAACACATAAAAATCTGTCCGGATGGTGTACCCTTGGATCGAGAGAGACATGCCCAAACACTGACCTGTACATTCTATCTTCTCCTTGTTGCCCACCATCACCTGAAAAATTCTGTCTCGGACCACTGGAAGTCCCAATTTCGATACGACGGTTTGATCAACGAAGTTGTGAGTGCTCCCACCATCTATGAGAACGGTTAACTCCTTGTTCCCTACCTTTTCGATGACACGAAATGTTTGTGGATGAGTGGTTCCAGCCATAGCGTGGAACAAAATTTCTGGAATGGCTTCGTGAGTTGTAGGCTCGAGGTCCATGTCAATATCATCCGCATTGTCCTCTGTCATCACATCTTCAATCAAGAACAATTGTGGTCTAGAACATCTGTGACCTGGTGTGAATCTTTCGTCACAATAAAAACACAGCCCCTTCTCACGTCTCTCCTTCGCCTCCTGGCTGGTAATTCGTCGCACAGATCCGTAGGAACTGCTGGATGAAGAGTTGGTTCGCAATGGAGGGGGTCCAAGGACTCCAACGGTCAAGTTTTGCTGTGGTCTTGGCTGAGACGTGAATCCTGTAGCTCAAAAAGGTGTCACATGTTTCCTCTGTAGTTGGATTCATTCCTCAATCAAATGAGCAACACTGATCGCCTCCGACAGACTTTTTGGTTTATTGACACGGACATCCAATCGGATATCATCCTTCAATCCTGCAATAAAATTTCCTACCAAAAAATTTTCAGGCAATTGATCCACTTTATGTGACAAACCTTCGAACACCTCCTGATACATTGAAACTGTGGTGGTTTGTTTAAGCCGTGATAATGCCTCCGAAGGATCTTCATAGTCTGTCGGACCAAACCGTAGCAACAAAGCTTTGGTGAATTCGGTCCAGCTCAAGGCCCCTCTGAGTTTGGTGAACCAACGGTACCATTGCAAGGCGACACGCTCCAAGTGAAAAGAGGCTAGCTGAACTTGTTGATGCGGAGCAATACCTTTGAAGCTGAAGTATTGTTCGGCCTTAAAAATCCACCCCGTTGGATCCTCAGGTCCACCGTAAATAGGAAAATTCAATTTCAAATTTGTGTTATGGCGGTCATAATTGGGATAGGCGTGAGCAGCCATGCTGCTGTGTGATGCTTCTCCTATGTCGAACGAGCTAGGTTCCCTGTTGGTGGTGGAACGGAATAGGCAATTGGGTTCCCTATCAGGGGTGGGATGGATGTTGCTGGAGCCAGGCTGGTGTTGTTGCAGGCGCATGGCTTGCATTTCGTTCATAAGTTGTTCGAATCGACTATCATTCCTGGCAACGAGTTGTTCGAAGCGACTATCGTTCTTAGCAATGATTTCAATGATTTCAGTGAATCGAGCATCGTTTTTGGCATTGGTTTCTTCCACCCGAATTTCATTGTTGGCAAGGATGTCATGAATCTCGCTGCGGAATTCCGCGGTTGATTTTGCGCGAGTCTCCATGATCGGAAGGCTCTGATACCAATTTGATATAAACTAATTTGTGGAACGGTAGTAGAAGCAGAAAGAGGGTAAGAAATAGAGAGTCAGAAGGTATCGAAGAAGAGGAGATAATTGGATTATAATATTCATCCTCTTTATTGAATTCAAAATAGACCTATATAGAGGTCTTTACAACTGAAGCAAAACCGATAACAATGCTAAAAAATAGGAAACAGGTAATCGTGGAAGTTCCCACTATCAACTACTTCCATCACTCTGTTATTGACTAATTCAATTAATAACAATAATAAAATAAATTACTTAACAGCAAAACAGACACCACAATACTGACTTGGTCTTCATAGTGGCCTCCCACGTTAGTGCACCACCCCCTCCCATGCAGTACTCGTATCACAAACAGTTACTTTAACATGGTTTTAGAGTTGTTGCATCACTTTTGTGTGTGTTTTGTGAAAAAACAAATTAAATTAGGTTTCAAGTTTTATTGGTACATAAACTTGAAATCTTATGTAAAAACTCAAAATGGTGTCAGAAACGACGACACCCTCTTTTCTGCCGGCTGCGACGGCAACAAAAGTTATTGCATCACTTTTTGTGTGTGTTTTGTGAAGAATCGAATTAAATTAAGTTTCAAGTTTTTTCCAAAAGATTTCAAGTTTCACTGGTACGAAAACTTGAAATCTTCTTTGTAAAAACTTAAAATGTTGATAAAACTTGAAATCTTCTATAAAAACTCAAAACTTGAAACGGTGACGGTGACGACACCCTCTTCTCTTCCAGAAGCAACGACGACATCCTCTTCTCTCTCTCTCTCTCTCTCTCTCTCTCTCTCTCTCTCTGCTATTCACGATTTCACGATTCAATTTTTTTTTAAGTGGTACTTAAATGTAGGTATTCAGGTAATTTCAAAAATGTGGTTATTAACAATTAAACTTCCGCATGTGGTTAGAAAATAAATTATAATGTTTTGGAAAGCTACTTTTGATTTTCTCTCTATTGGCTATGCTAGAGAAATAATCAACTTCTGTATAACTTAAAAGTAGTATACATATGTTTAGTAATTTTATTGTAAAAGTGCTAATTTTGTTTTAATATCTTAAAAGTTCAATTTAAATTGGCAACATGAAATTGATCCAGTGGCATGCCAATCACAATTGTACAAATTTGAGGTTGTGAGTTTGAGTGCATGTCCCATCCCCAAATCTCGAAATAATTGTAATAGCTAAAAAAAAGTTCAATCTAAATTGTGTAATTTTATTGTTCATCTGTATTTGTTTGGTGACTCTAGTCTTAATTTAGGATCTATAACCTCTCCTCACTTTTATTGTCCCCATCTCCATAATTTATTAACACATGTTAAATATAGTAAATCAATGGTGTGGATTATTTCAATTAATTTTTTATATCAACTCTACCAAAAGATAAAATTAATGAAGACCATTGTTTAGACCATTGTTTAGGTAAGGATAAGATAATGTGAGGAGGGGATCTAAATCCATTAATTTAACATTAATTTAAATATATCTTTTCAAATAAAGATAGGGTGGCTCTAATGCCACCCACAAAATATCTTCTTACACCCTTACTTGAATGAAACTTTTTTATTTCTAAAATACTCTTACATTTGATTACTTAAAATACATGGCTTTATAATTAGAAATGAAATTTACTTCCTACACCCATAAGTTTTAACACTTGATCTATCATAAACTCAAATAATATATACTTAATCAAATCCAACATCAATCTGGATTTGTTTTTCCACATATAGTCAACGAATGGATGAACAATGATTTTATGGATTTCAAATCCATTTGGGTATATTTACTTTTATTTTTATTATTGTTTTGTGATTGAATTAAAAATTGTTGCAGTTGTAATCTTGTAGAACTCTTTCTTTTTAAATCAGTTGTAAAACTTCAAGTCTATACGGTTCTCAAACACAACTCACTCACTCACTTTACTTTAATTCAACTACAATTCCTATTAATTTATTTGGTTTGTAAATCGGAAAACTTGGTGGATGGATTTGTTTGTTGATTGAAAACAATAGGTTTTTTTTGTTTGTTTGTATAATTAGTATTATTGTTGTTGTTTTCTATAACGATGATTATGTGTGTAAACCATTATCATTTCATGGTTTTTTTAGATAATTCAATACATTGATTCCGTAAATAACAACGGAAAATAATAATAATTAGCTTTAGAGTTGAATTTGTATTTTATTTTTGCCCAAGTAAAATCTTTGTTACAGGGTTTTATTTGAATATGATATTTTTTATCCGAGTAAATTCTAAAATATTTATCAAGGGAATGAAGAAATTGTACTTAGTATTTTTTTTTTTAGGAAAAACTTTACATACAAGAATTTTTTAATTTTTGTTCTGTTTTGTTTTGTTTTGTTTTTTTTTTTTTTTTTTTTTTTTTTTTTACACTGGTGGAAGCAAAGGAAGAGAAATGGATGGGTGTAGGTAGATATTTTATGGGTGGCAACAGAGCCGCCCATAAAAATATTGATTTTCTTCTTATCTTGAGTGTCTTCACCCCACATGTTAACAATACCCTTATAATATATTAACATGTATTTAATTAACAAATCAATAACGTGGATTAATTTTTAGGGGAATGCTATCTACCTTTCCCATTTGCCTTTCCTATTTGTATTTCTCACTCATTGCATAACACGTATACATTTTTTCATTTAATAAAAACCTCTCACTTTTTGCTACAAAGATTGTTTACGTCTTTACCCCTTATTAATGAAATGATAGAAACAGCCATCAAGGGTAAAGACGTAAACAAGCTTTCAGTAAAAAGTGAGAGTTTTTTATTAAATGAAAAAGTGTATATGTGTCAAACAATGAGTGAGAAAGGTAAATGGGAAAGGTAAATAACATTAAGTTCATTTTTGCTCACCCCCCTTAACTGGGGGTGAGTATTACCCCCCACCCAACTGAATGCCAAGTGTTCCTGAGTTAACCTGGGGTTAACAAATATGCACACTAATAGAAATTTCATTAAATAAATGAGGGTAATTAGATAAATTTGATATAAAATAAACTTAAATTAATTTTTTTTAACAATTATTCCGATAAAAAAAAATTCCAAATCAACACTTGAAACGATCTGCCAAATCCGCACCAGTTTAACTTCTCAAAATCCAGATAAAAAATAAAAATAAAAATCCAACACTAGAAACCATCTACCAAAACCACACCCATCATTGCCTCTCATCTAACCACCACCACCAACCCAAAACGAAACCCAACCTCTGCCTCTCACCATCGAAAATCAATCACCATGAAACCCCACCGCCGAACCGGAACCCAGTCACACTTGTGGCCGACGAACCCTAGCCACCAACCCACCTCGAATCCTCGCCGAAACCACCAAATCGGCTCGAATCGAAGGAGATCGAAGAAGAGAGAGACAGAAGAGACAGAGAAATAAACCGGAGAGAAAGGCGAGTAGCCCATCGCTGCTCCTCGCCGGCGGCCAAGAGACGGTTGACCATGGGTGAGAAACTCAGAGGAGAACGGTTGAGAGAAAGAGAATGTGAAGATTTTTTTAAAAAATATTGTTTAGTTTTTTTTTTAAACATGGGATTTGTGTTTAGATTTTTTTTATATTGTTAAATCTACATTGTTTATTGTAATATTTGTAGGTGGAGGTGGGTTAGGGTTTGAGTGGTGGTGAACTGGTGATGGTGTTTTGAGATGGATGGTGATGATGATTTTCTGGGTTTTGTTCTTGTTTTGATGGTGATGAGAGTAATTTACATATTGTGTAAGCTTTGGTTTGTTTAGCATAATAATTAATAAAAACCAGATTTTATATGGGGAGTAGATCATGGAGACTTGTGGTAGTATTTCCTAGCACATTCGTGCTGAATTGCTGATATAGCTTGGCTTCTTGCTTTTGTTCCTTGGACAGATGGTGTTGATCTGATTTTTTTTTTTTTTTCAATTTCTAGTATTTTTAATTGATTTTCAATTGTTGGTGTTAAGAAAAATAAAAAATAAAAACAAGGGTAAAATTGGTAGAATAATATTTGTTAACCCTTGATTTATTTAGAGACACTTGGCATTCAGTTAGGTGGGGGGTAATGCTCACCCCCCAATTAAGAGGGGTGAGTAAAAATGAACTCAATAACATTCCTCATATGTCCTCGAGGCCTCACTCTATTAATTTTTTTTTAAATTAATCCATTAATTTTTTTATTAAACACGTATCAATCTATTAACACGACGAGTCAACGAATACAATATGAAGACGTTAAATCCTTCAAATAAACAATAAATCCAACAGAAAGTTAAAACCAATATCGTAAAAATCCGAACCAACCAAAACCCGGCTGTGTGGGACAAATCCAAAGACACCAAAAACAGTCGAAACCCAAGTCAGAGGAATGGCGGCGGAACCCGCTTCGAAACCCGGATCAGACAGCTTCTCCTCCGCCGTTAACGATGGCCGCACCGTAGAGGAGTGTCAAGACATGATTCAAAGAAGTCTCAGAAGTAATTCTCTCATTTCTTACTTCATACTTATCTTTTTTTTTTTTTTTTTTTTTAATACTTTCTCATTTCAGCTTTCAAGGGTTTAGGGTTTTAGGATTTTTTGGGTTTAGGGGTTTGAAGCATTTCTCTCTGAGTAGGAATGATATGGTTGAATTGAAAATGAACTTCATTTTGTTGATTTCTTTTGAGTAGCTCCTATGGTGAAATTTTTGAAGGAGCATTTGGAGAAATCCGGGTGTGCAATTGGTGACAATTTCATCAAGGCTTTTCATTGTGATAAGAAGATTAGTGGCGGCTATGTTCGTGGTGCTGGGGTATTGACCTTTTGCTCTTATAGATATTTTTATTTGAGTTATCTTCTGGTTCAATGGAATGCTTTTGATTTTTATTGTGTGGTGTAACTTATTCATTAAATTGAATCTCTGCTGCTAATGAATGTTTACTGTTGTATCTGTTTTGGTTTCTTGGGTTTAGTATGAACCCAGTTGTATGAATTCGATTATAATCTAATGCTCTGATCTGTCAATTTTGTGTGCATGTGATTTAGATAATGGTGTGTAGTAATCACATGAACATCCAAGATGAGGTCAACCAAGTTGTTATACATGAGCTAATTCATGCATATGATGATTGTCGTGCTGCAAACTTGAATTGGGCAAATTGCGCTCATCATGCCTGCAGTGAGGTGAGCATCAATGTTGCAACTCAATGGTAATCTTTTGTTTAATTCACTTTCCATTATATCTGATACTTAGGTTGGTTTTTATGCATCTCTGTAATTTATGTAAAACAGATTCGTGCTGGCCATCTTAGTGGTGATTGCCACTACAAACGGGAATTGCTGCGGGGTTACATGAAGATAAGAGGCCATGAACAAGTGAGTTTCCGAATTTAGATATAAACTCTTAGCTTTATTTATTTATTTTTATTTTCCTCCATGGGATTACTATGTGCGGTTATGTTCCATTATCAATTCAGCAACATTTAGATGTTAAACATCAATAGTAATTGAAGACCTCCAACTTGATAATAGTCTTTGAAAGGGGGGAACAATTTATATGCTTTGGTTTCAGAAAATAAAAAGGAATAATAAAAAGAACAAAAATATTGGTCTCTTGGTTTAATTTCACCAAGTGCAAATAGGAGTACTTCTGTAGAGGCTTGGGTTATTGCATGCAATGTGAAATGTGAACTATATTATAAGGTTACAAGCTTATTAACAAGTTGAAATATCAGCGTAGATGTACCAAATAACCATGATATCTAATGTATGTAGCCAACAAACACTTCAATTGTTCAGTGAACTGTATTACTTATGCTAACAGAAGAACATTAGGTTTTCAATGCATATTCAAATCTAATTAATAGGAAGTTGTTTGGATAAAAAGTGCAGTATTTAGTTGGTTTGTTACCTTTGCCCTCTAATCTTCATGTATGCCCAGAGTGACATTGTGGATTAATTTACAAAAAATGCAAATGACCTGTTTTCTCCTTGAATGGCATGATTGAGAGGACTCAGCTATGCATATCCGTCTCATATGTAAATCTTAATATCTTAAACCCTCGTTAGAGGGATATGGTTTGGTGCAGCTTTACCGAGCACGAGTTCTTTTGTAAATCAACTTTTTGAACTAGGGAGTGAATAACATGATGAACCTTATCACTGTCAATGATGGACAAGAGGAGAACCGGAGATTTTCTATTCAACCAAGGCAGAGATTTCTTTCTCTAAGTTCGTAGTAGTAGCATCTTAATTTAGGTATAGTTTGGAATGCTTTGTTTCTCTTGTTTTAGTTAAAAGGAAACCGATCTTAGAAGATGATGTATGCTAATATTCTTTTTCTTCCACATCTGTCCACAATTGTTAGTTAATCTAACTTGTAAGGATGTGCGAAAACATCAGCAAATTCTATGACAAGGCTGATTTGTTAGGTTGCCTCCCAGTTGGGTAATGGTTTTTGTTTCAAAATTTCATTCAGTTTTTATGACAATAGGATGGAATTCATCAAATCCTGGGCACAGTGAGCAATTTGGATTCAGCATCATGGTATATTACCAGGAATTTTATCTGTTATTGCATAATGCTGTTAGAGAGCTAGTTGCTGTTAGTCCCCTCTGGATGCAGAGAGAATCATTGGACCTTCTTCAAATTCTCAACAAACCAAAAATTGGTTTGTAAAGCATGGAAAATTTTCATTTTACCAAACTGCACTCTGAAAATGGAATTAAACATGGAGAGAATAGATTTGTAAAGATCTTAAACCGCCTTACTAAAGCGTTACTTTTAACAAAGGCTCATTGATTATGTGCAATCATGACTGATTATTGCAAAAGCTGATGATGACAAACATAAAACATGCTTCCCCAAATTCAGCTAGAACAGGAAGCACTTGTTTCATAGTTGATGTGGTATCTAGGACTTCCATTTCATGCCCCAAGTTTCATTTCATCATATACTGCATTTACTTATGCATTGTCTTCGAAATGCATGTACAATATACATTTATGGTCTCTTTGTTCTAAACTCTGTCAAATTTAAGTAATAAAAAATCTTGTTTGCACTCTGACATTTGCAGGACTGTGTTAGAAGAAGAGTTATGAAATCGGTGATTGCTAATCCTTTCTGCTCAGAAACAGCTGCAAAGGATGCCATGGAAGCCGTTTGGGATGTCTGTTACAATGATACAAAGCCCTTCGATAGAGTTCCTTGAAACATGGTTATGGACTTATGGCCAATGCCAAACAAGCTGGTGCTCAATCATATAACATCCAAGAAAATGATTGCCTTCAAGGCATAGGAGTACCTCTTGATTTTTTTGAGCGAGAACAATCATTTATTCATAATTTCTTATCATTTATTTCCTCGAGATATTTATATAAGTGATTGGTACCATTATGGAATCTTATACTAATGTACAACAATGATTAATTTTATTCTCGAGGCACACTATAGAGAAAAATAAAAAGTTTGTTTCTGCCTTCACTGTTTCCTAAAGGTGGCATATGAATTCAAGAGAGATTATGTATAAATTTACCTGGTTCTTATGATCTCTTCTCCATTGTTATTTTCCATCTTCCAGGTTATCAATTGGTCGAATAAGCTCATTCGATGGCTGACCTCTTGTACCCCTGTAAATAGGTGTAAATGGATAGAGTTTATGTCTATCTAAAGGTGTAAATGGACCACGTGGTGGCAGCCAAAGTAGTTTATTCAATTTCATTTTGGTTTATTTGCAAACAGATTGGTACTTTAGAGCCGTAGAAAGAACAAATAGAATCACAGCCATGTTCTGCACATAAACCTATGACTATGATATTCTTATTTACAATTTCCGTGTTGTTCATACTATTTAACCAGAATTTTCTCCCTTTATGTGGACCCTTTTCTTGTCTTTATCTACTTAGTATCCCAGTAATTACGTTTTCATTGAGAAGTCTGGGAGAGCAGCATATAAGCAGAGTTGGTAGAGGAAGAGAGAGAAAGGAGAAGAATAAATATGAAGTTGAAGATGTTGGTTAAGATGATCCTTTGCCTCCTCTTGTTCAGTCAATACCAACTTGCAGTTTCTGCTAGATCACATTTTCTGGGTACGAAAGTAATGAAACCTGTTTTACTTGCATAAGTTTGACGATCATCATCTATACATACAAGTATTTCTTTTCATTCTCTTGTTATCTGTGTGCAGGGTTGATGGAATTACAGGATATGAAAGGAAGACAAGAGCAGCTGCCTCGGTGGTGGAGTGAGGATTATTCACTGCCACACCGGAGAGGACCTGTGCACAATGAGTTGAAACCCTGATGCCCAGAGTCTCTGTTTTTATTTTTTGCAGCTAGTGTATGTAAATGTAATGATAGTTGTGGTTTGCTTAGTTTTTTTTTTTTTTTTTTATGCTTTTAATTAGTAGCAGTTGTATCCCAAGACGAGTAAACCTCCATAAACAATGTTTCTGCAGTTTGATCAATGGTGATGAAGAACATGTACATGCTTGATTTTCCTACAGTTTGTTTATTATAGACTTGTACAGTTTGACCGATGGCTGCTGAAAGAGGAAATTTAGTCCTACTTTTATAAACAGAGACTCCATTGTTGACTAACGGTGATTAAAAAGTGGAGATCAAAATGAATCAAGCCACGCATGCATGAACAAGTTAATAGTTTCATGTTCCAAAAGTCAAGTTGCAGATCCTGTTTGCGGTTTCTTTTTCTTAAATAAATGCCACCCAACTGCTTCATTGTTCATAACATCAATTTTCATAATAGTACAGCCGCCTAATAACACATGCATTACTTAGCCTAATCAACTTTAAATTGTGCACCCATGTACATGCACTTGTATATATATAAATTTTCAAATTTAGGATTTTCCGTACGGAATCATCGGTTGCTACCGGTAGTTATTGGATTGCTATCGGTGGTAATCCAATAAGTATCAGTAGCAATCGATGAAACGATGATTACAAACGAGAAATCCTGAAAAGTTACTATATATATATATAAGTCATTTCACTAATGTGACCCGATTATCTACGGTCTCTGTATACATGTTTCTCAAGTTGAAGGGATAATAGATTGATATGGAATTTGTCCGAAGAGAAGGCTTAAAAATAGCCATCCTGAATTTTGACAAATAGTTTTCACACCCTAACTCTGCTTATTTGACCAAGCAATATTTATTGCAAAGATTTAGCAATGTGTTTGGTTCCTTTTTAACAAGTTTCAAGTAAGCATGTTCCATGGTCACCCCCACAATTGCTGTTGAATAGGAAGTTGACACATACCTGAAAGCTTGGGTCACTAATTAATTAATTTTATAAATACGTCTAACTATCTTGTCGCTAATTACCATAAAATTTTAAATGGAGATTATGTAGTCACAACCAAATTCCATTAATTTGAAAGTGCCTGGCATTACAAACCCATCTCCCTCTTCTCTTCTTCTCTCTTTCTCTTTCCTTTTTCATGGCTCCTGGTGCCGTCTCCGGCAAATCAAAGGTCACTATTGTGGGTAGTGGCAATTGGGGAAGTGTAGCTGCCAAGCTCATTGCCTCCAACACCATCAAGCTCCATTCTTTTCATGGTACATAATGTATATATATATATATATTATGCCTTGCACTTTCATTTTCATGTTATATTATGACATGCATTTTTCTTTTTGTCATTTTTAATCAAATTCGTGCAACACAACACTAATCTTTTTGTTTCCTGGGGTTTTGTCTAAAATGATTTTTTATAGTTCAGAATGTATTAGTTTCTTCTATGCATGGAAATGTATTTTGATTTTGAATGTGTTTGATAAAATTCAGATCAAGTTAGGATGTGGGTTTTTGAAGAGACATTGCCGAGTGGTGAGAAGCTATCAGATGTCATCAACCGGACCAATGTAACTAAGCTGTCGACTGTTGTATTCGGATAAATTAATATATGCACACAATTCATTCTTTCTTAGACTGCTATTTTTAAAAAAATTTGATACAGGAAAATGTTAAATATCTCCCTGGCATTAAGCTTGGCAAAAATGTTATTGCAGACCCAGATCTTGAAAATGCAGGTATCAAGTTTCTTGCTTTGATGTTTTTTTCTTTCGTTTATACATAATTCGCCACATATGATTTGGTTTGCTCTTAGTTTCAATTCGAACGGTGATTATTATAATCCGGGGAATTATGCAGTTAAGGATGCAAACATGTTGGTATTTGTGACACCACATCAATTTATGGATGGTATTTGCAAGAAGCTTGTTGGTAAGGTAAATAAAGATGTGGAAGCAATTTCCCTAATCAAAGGAATGGAGGTAAAAAAAGAAGGTCCCCGCATGATTTCTAATCTAATATCCGAACAGCTTGGTATTAAATGTTGTGTTTTGATGGGGGCAAACATTGCAAATGAGGCAAGTAACTAATTTGAGTAATTTTTATTGAAAAATCCACATGCTCGGTCCTTCCACCGTTGGTTTACTGAAGAATTAATAACCTGCTTCATATGCAGATTGCACTTGAGCAATTAAGTGAAGCTACAGTTGGATACAGAGAGAACAAAGATATTGCTGAGAATTGGGTTCAGTTGTTTACTACTCCTTACTTCATTGTCACAGCTGTAAGTGCAACAAATATGCTTCTTCTTTTTTTCTCGATAAGATAAGATTGTATGAACTAGTCGATTGCTTGATTGCTGCAAATAATGTGACTATTTTTATGTTGTATGCATAAATAGGTCCAAGACGTGGAAGGAATTGAACTATGTGGAACCTTGAAGAATGTTGTGGCCATCGCAGCAGGTTTGTAGTGCATTGGTCTTCTTGTTTCTTTTTAAGTATTCTTTGTCCCCATTTTACAAAATCAGATGACTGATGGTGGGATTAACTGCTAAATATCAAAGGTTTGGTGGATGGCCTCGAAATGGGAAATAACACCAAGGTATGTATGTACAGATAATTTTAGACTCATTGTTCTTTAGTGTTTCTTTCTAATCTTGGCCGTTCATGTGAATTAACTAGGCAGCAATAATGAGAATTGGTCTAAAAGAAATGAAAGCCCTTTCAAAGTTATTGTTTTCATCTGTTAAAGACAGCACCTTTTTTGAGAGCTGCGGCGTAGCTGATCTCATCACAACATGCTGTAAGGAAGCAAATGAGTGCCTTCGTTCTTCTAGTACTCCTCCTATGCTTTGATATTGATTATTTTCTTTTGTGACAGTAGGAGGAAGGAACAGGAAAGTTGCAGAGGCTTTTGCTAAGAGTGGAGGGAAAAGGTTTAATCTTTGATTTTTGGTAATTTCGTGCTCGTACAAACTTTGCATAATCGGTTATGCCCTTGCTGCTTGTCATCTGCAGGTCCTTTGATGATCTTGAAGCAGAGATGCTGCAGGGCCAGAAATTACAGGTAGTTACTATAACTAATATTTATGAAGTGCGTGAAAAGCCTATACTTAAGCATTACTCAAATTGTTGGCTAAGTATATTCGAGAGTGAGACATTAAACAGTTTTTTACTGGTGAAAAACTATAATAACAGCATACCGGGGTTTGATATAGATTACAAAGGTTAAAATACTGTTTGTTTTGCATATTGATTATCTCAGATGGGGAAAGGAACTTCCGGGACATTTTAAATTTTATAGAACTATAGATACGGTCTAAAGAAAAAAAACATGTAACAATCTATTACCAAAAGATTCTTATCTGTCCCAAGAAATGATACAAAGTCACAAACTAAATATGAATGATTTAAAGAAGTTTTAGAGTGAGTTATAGAGATACTATTTTGCTAATTGTTGTATTATCATTTATCCTCTCTTACTTATTCGAAGGGTGTCTTAACGGCAAGAGAGGTTTACGAGGTATTAAGCTACCGTGGATGGCTAGAGTTGTTTCCGCTTTTTGCAACAGTTCATGAGATCTCCATTGGACATCTTCCGCCATTAGCCATAGTTAAATATAGCGAGTACAAACCCAGGTTGTCTCTGGTATGTAAATTGTAGTTTTAAGAGTTAATTGCACTAAGTACCTTAAAGTTTTTCCTATAGGTAAAATGTCGCTAAGTTTGAGAAATTCAATACAAACATACCCAATAGTTTTTTTTTTTTTTTTTGGAAGGAAAATATACCTTATAGCTAAAGTCAAACCTTAACGGTATAATGGTAGTTTGGTCATTTTATTTATTTAGTTAAACTAATTTTTTTTATAAATAATTAATAATTAATAATTAAAAATAAAGAAAATACACAGATGAGATCTTATCTCCTCCATCAAATGGATGGAGGAGATTTGGTCTTCTCCATTTAATAAAAAAAGAAAAAGGATATTCTATTTTTATTTTTAACTTTTTAATTAATTTCATTGTTTTAATAAATATATATAAATAATTAACAATAATATTTTGGATGAAGTAGCAAGGGTAATTTTTTCTTTTTATGAATTTGATTGGTCAACCATCAAAGATAACGGTTTTACCTTAACGACAATGTAATTTAGTATTGAATTTCTTAAACTTAGCTATATTTTTCTTAAAGAGAAAAATCCAGGATACTTTAGTGCAATTAATCCTAATTTCAATAAATGAACACCGACAACAACAATAAGAGTGAATCTATTGCCATCCAAAAAATATCACCCACCCATGTTATAATTTCCATGTGAGCCATATTCTCATATATTATATGTATGTTCAATATTTTAGCAGAATTTCCCCTATTATGTGGAAACTTTTCTTGTCTTTATCTACTTAGTATCTCAGTGATCATTAAGAAATCTGAGAGATAGCATATAAGTAGAGAGTTGATAGAGACTGAGAGAGTATGGAGAAGAAGTAATGTGAAGGTGAAGGTGGTGGTTAAGATGATCTTTTGCCTACCAACCTCCAGTTTCTGCTAGATCACATTTTCCGGGTACGAAAATAATGAAACCTGTTATACTTAATTGCATAAGTTTGATGATCATATAAACATATATACAAGTATTTAACCTTATTATTCTTTTCATTCTCATATTGTCTGTGTGCAGGGTTGATGGAATTACGGGATATGAAAGGCAGACAAGAGCAGCTGCATGCCTCGGTGGTGGAGTGAGGATTATTCACTGCTACGCCGGAGGGGACCTGTGCATAATGAGTTGAAACCCTGACGCTCAGAGTGATGCCTTTTTATTTATTTATTTATTTATTTTTAAATATGGTTTTAATTTATAGGTTGCTTGTGGAGAAATCCTTTGGGTATATATATATATATATATTGCTGCTTGTTTGTCACAAATGAGCTTGATTTGAGCAGTTGTGATCAATGGTGATGAAGAAGCAACATGTACATGCTTGATTTATTTTCCTAGAACCTGATTAGGGATGGCAATGGGACGGGGTGTCCCTCCCACACCCCGCCCCATTTATTTTCTGAAATCCCATTTCCACATAAAACCACACAATATATGGAGTGGGGTGGGGTGGGGTGGGGTGGGGTGGGGCAGGGTATGCTTTACCCATCCCCACCCATTTATCCCATTTAATACATTTATCAAAATTATTTATTAAAATAATATATATAACTTAATGAATATGATATAATATATAAAGTAATTCTAAAATATTATTGAAAATCATCTCATAAACATTAAAAATAAACATAATTCTTATAACTAAACAAATAAATATAATAATTTTTAAACATAACTAAAAGATAAAACTATATAATAATAAAATAAATATTATATTTTAAGTGGGGCGGGATGGTGATTATAAAACTCATCCCCGCCCCATACCTATTGCGTGTTTCCCTATCACTATCCCATCCCCATCAAATTGAAACTAATCCTCACCTCATAAGTGCAGGTCCCTACGGTGCCTGTACCCGCAGGTTATTTTGCCATCCCTGAACCTGATAATAAGAAAAAGGCAGTTTGTTTATTATTGTCCTACCTCTGTTTGACCGATGGCTCCCGAAAGAGGAAATTTACTCGCACTTTTATAAGCGTGATTAAAAGTTTGAAGATCAAAATCAAATCAAGCCACGCATGCATTAAACAAGTTCTAGTGTCATGTTCCAAAAGTCAAGTTGCAGATCTTGTTTGCGTTTTCTTTTTGTTAAATAAATGCCACACAACTACTACATAGTTCATAACATCAATTTTCATAATAGTATAATAGTACTGCTGCCTAATCACAACCATTATTTGGTCTAATCAAGTTTAAATTCTGCACCCATGTACTACATGTGCACTTTTATATATATAGAAGTCATTTCACTGGCGTGAAACCGATTATTTACCGTTTCTATATACACATATCAAGATATCCCACGTTGAGAAGATAAGAGATTGATATGTAATTTGTTAGATGAGACCGCTTAAAAATATCTTTCCCAACCTCTCTAGACCAATTACACATTTACACCGTCACGCCCACCCTTAAGTTTGACAAATTTGCACCTAATTTTCACATCCTAACTCTTGCTGTTTGGCCAACCAAGTGTTTTGGTCCACAATCATTTAAGTCTTCTCCTTGTCGTGTGGCTTATATGTATTGCAAAGATTTAGCAACGTGTTTGGTTCCTTGTTCTCATTTTAGCAAGTTTCAAGCAAGCAAGCATGTTCCATACGTTCATCGTCATGGTCATCCCCACAACCGGTGTTGAATAGGAAGTTGACGCATACCTACCAATTGAGCTACGCCTCTAGTCGTTAATTACCATAAAGTTTTAAATGGAGATTATGAAGTCACAACCAAATTCCATTATGTAGTCACTCTGGTGGGTAGCTCTTTACATATTTGTATACTAAATAAGGCCTTCAAAGAGCAAGCAATCATTTTCAACAAAAGAAAGAAACCCATGTGACCCATCCTTAGATTTCAAGACCACAAGTTTTTTGTAATTATTTAATAGATTGTGACATGCCTCTCTCTAGATAATTATATGTCTTGAGAATAAATAATTGCATAATCATCCATTTAAACAAGGTTGCTCTTAATTGGCATATATTTTTAAGAACCTAAATTAAATTCAAAAAATTTAATAATTTTTATATATATTTTCTTTAGTAGAGAAGATTAAAGAAGATATGCGACGACGCCGTTTTTGGAGGAAACATAGAGGAGATCGCCAGATTTGGAAGATGAAGTAAAAGCGTTGGACATAGTGACATCGTTTGTAACGTAACGTGTCTGCACAAGTCCGCCCCCATGCGCCGTCTCTCTTCCTTATATTCTCACTTCTTCTCTTCCTCTCTTTCGTCCCTTCATTACAAACCCATCTCCATCTTCTCTTCTTCTCTCTTTCACTCTCTTTTCATGGCTCCTGCTTTCGAAGAAAACACCTCTCTCGACCCTTCTCAAACCCCACCTCATCAGACCTTGTCTAATGCTGGTGCTGTTTCAGGCAAATCAAAGGTCACTATTGTGGGTAGTGGCAATTGGGGAAGTGTAGCTTCCAAGCTCATTGCCTCCAACACCCTCAAGCTCCATTCTTTTCATGGTACCGTACATATATGCCTTGCACTTTCATGTTATAATATTGACATGCTGTTCATTTCACTAATCTTGTTGTTTATATATTTGTGTTAACTTTTTTTGCATTCTGCAAGTTGTATTTTTGATTGTAGGCTTTATGTTTCCAGGGGGGGTTCTGTTTAAAATGATTAGTTTCTTCTATTCTATGCTAGTAAACAGAGGTTTAAATGGAAATATATATATTTTGATTTTGAATGTGTTTGATAAAATTCAGATCAAGTGAGGATGTGGGTTTTTGAAGAGACATTGCCAAGTGGTGAGAAGCTCACTGATGTCATCAACCGGACCAATGTAACAAAGCTATTGACTTTTGTATTCGGATAAATTAATATATGCACACAATTCATTATTTCTTAGATTGCTAATTTTTATAATTTTTGATACAGGAAAATGTCAAATATCTCCCTGGCATTAAGCTTGGCAAAAATGTTATTGCAGATCCAGATCTTGAAAATGCAGGTATTAAGTTTCTTGCTTTGTTGATTTTATCTTTTGTTTATACGTAATTCGCCACATATGAATATATGATAGCTTAGCTCTTAGTTTCAATTCGAACGGTGATTATTATAATCCGGGGAATTATGCAGTTAAGGATGCAAACATGTTGGTATTTGTGACTCCACATCAATTTATGGATGATATTTGCAACAAGCTTGTTGGGAAGGTAAATAAAGATGTGGAGGCAATTTCCCTCATCAAAGGAATGGAGGTCAAAAAGGAAGGTCCCTGCATGATTTCCAATCTAATATCCGAGCAGCTTGGTATTAATTGTTGTGTTTTGATGGGGGCGAACATTGCAAATGAGGCAAGTAACTTAGTTGAGTGATATTATTGAAAATTCATATGCTCGACGGTCCTTCCACCGTTGGGTTTCTGAAGAATTAATAACCTGCTTGTGCAGATTGCCGTTGAGAAATTAAGTGAAGCGACAGTTGGATACAGGGAGAACAAAGAGATTGCTGAGAAATGGGTTCAGTTGTTTACTACTCCTTATTTCATTGTCTCAGCTGTAAGTGCAACAAATATGCTCCTTTTTTCCGATAAGATCGTATGAACTAGTCGATTGCTGCAAGTCATCTAAGGAGAAATCTAGTTCCATAGAATAAAAAAGAGAAAAAAAAAAAAAAAAAACAAAGCCTGAAAGAAGACAGTAGTCTTTGAGTGTAACAGAATATGCCGAAACATTTTTATTGATGCACTGCTATAGTATATAGCAACTTTATCCTCTAAAAGTTTATCAATCTGATAATGTAATAATTTGGTCAAACTTTGTATGTTGTTTGCGTAAATAGGTCCAAGACGTGGAAGGAGTTGAATTGTGTGGGACCTTGAAGAATGTTGTGGCCATAGCAGCAGGTTTGTATTGCATTAGTTTTCTTGTTTCTTTGGCCCCATTTGTTTTCCTTTATATTTTACAAAATCAGACGACTGATGTTGGGATTAATTGCTAATATCAAAGGTTTGGTGGATGGCCTTGAAATGGGAAATAACACCAAGGTATGTATGTATAGATAATTTTAGCAAGGTTTGGACCCATTGCTCATAATTGTTCTTTCTAATCATGGCTGTTCATGTGAATTAACTAGGCAGCAATAATGAGAATTGGTCTAAGAGAAATGAAAGCCCTTTCAAAGTTATTGTTTTCATCTGTTAAAGACAGCACCTTTTTTGAGAGTTGCGGCGTAGCTGACCTCATCACAACATGCTGTAAGGAAGCAGATGAATGCCTTCATTTTTCTCGTACTCCTCCTATGCTTTGATAATGATTATTTCTTTTGTGTACAGTGGGAGGAAGGAACAGGAAAGTTGCAGAGGCTTTTGCTAAGAATGGAGGGAAAAGGTTAATCTTTGTTTTTTTTGGTAATTTCGTGCACAAACAAACTTAAGTGAAATTTGAGTAATTGGTTATGCCCTTGCTGTTTGTCATCTGCAGGTCTTTTGATGATCTGGAAGCAGAGATGCTGCAGGGCCAGAAATTACAGGTAGTTACTATAACTAATATTTTCCAAAGTGCGTAAAAGGCCTATACTTAAGCATAACTCAAATTGTTAGCCAAGTATATTCGAGAGTGAGACATCAGACAGTTTTATATTATACCTGTGAAAAACTATAATAAAAACATACCGGGATTTACTTTTTAGAGGTTATAATACTGTTCGTTTTCCGTATTGAGTATCTCATAATGGGGAAAGGAACTTCCAGAACATTTTAAATATCATATGTATAGGACTATAGATACATTCAAGAGAAAAGTAACATGTAACAGTCTATTACCAAAAGATTCTTATCTGTCCCAAGAATGACACAAACCACACATGATACATTTAAAGTAGTTTTAAACTGAGTTATAGAGGTACTATTTTGCTAATTGTGTTGTTATCATTTATCCTCTCTTACTTATTCGAAGGGTGTCTCAACGGCAAAAGAGGTCTATGAGGTATTAAGCCACCGTGGATGGCTAGAGTTGTTTCCACTTTTTGCAACAGTTCATGAGATCGCCATTGGACATCTTCCACCATCAGCAATAGTTAAATATAGCGAGCACAAACCCATGTTGTCTCTGGTGTAAGGTTCTGCTCAGTGATATTGACTCTTCCAAGTGCAAAAGGAAGATGTTTCCAGTATTCAAGTATAGTTCTTAGAAGTAGCATTTCCTCGGCTTTCATCATCGTGGACAGAGCAGCAAAAGACAAGGTAAAACTTTGGACTGCAAACCCATTCAAAATTTGGCAGTCATGACAAGATGAATTGCAGGGGTGGGTTGAAAATGCAGCCATTTTAGGAATCTCCATAGTTAAAATTATACATCTTTTGTAAGTTACTACTCGAGTGTTTGTCTTTTTTACACAGTGTTATCTGTTTTCCTGCTTTGTAGACAAATATAATTGATAACCTGTCTTACAGAATGCACAATAATATCATAACTTGTTGGAAAACCTGAAAGAAATGTAAAAAAATCATGCAATAAAATTACTACAAAGTTTTGCTCATCACTGGTGTCTTTTGATTGTCAGAAGATTTTGTGAGGGTTTTGGATTTCTTCTGGTTTTTTTTTTTTTTTTTGAAATGGATTTGGGTGGGACTTGAAAGAGCTAAAAATGAATACAGCTCCCACTCAAAATTCTTTCAAACTCATTATTTTAAGGAAAAGACTCTACTTTCTTCTCAGTTACGTCAAAAGAAAGAGAGAGAAAAAACATAAATCCTAATATATATTTTATTTGTTTTTTCTTTATTATTTAAATGCGTAGTGAAATGGAAATTGGAGTTTTGATTGAGTAGGAACCCTAGAAGCATATTATGATGATTGATTTCAATTTTCTAATAACAATATACTTAGGGCCCAGTGCCTATTCTGAAAATTTTATTTAATTTATTTGTGGTATTTTAGTGATTTGGCTTTTGGAATTTTAAACTATACTATCAAATGTTTCCTTAAAATTTTGTTTCATTTCAAAATCATAAGTGTTGTGTTTTTATTTTATTTTATGAATTTTCGATTTTGTAACGGTGCTGGAAATTTCAGTTGTTGTAACGTAATTGGATTTCGAAAATAGTTTTCATCATGTCATGTTGATCGAAAATTGTGAAATTTGGTCCTAGACATTATTTAGACTATGATATTCGTATGATTATATGATTTTAGGCTAAGGATTGGATTGTCAGCTTTGTGTGCGGTTGATTTTATTTGGTTTAAAATCGAATCCGTAAAAACTGTCCTAATAGATACTTATATGAGAGTACTGTAGATTTGTATCACTTCTTTCATTTGATCGACTTATTTCTTATATTTACATTAAAATTGTGTTTTGTTTAGTATGTTTTTTACTCATTTTTTCAATCTTACCTATGAGAATCCAAGTTTTCATCGGATTCTGTTTGATACTGAATCCATCGAAACCAAAAAAAGGGGAAGATTGAAGTATTGTTGTCATGTTTTCATTTGATGATTTTTTTACTTGTATTTACATTAAACTTAGTCTGAACCAGAGTTTCGATGTTTCAACACTGAATCCTTCTAAATTGTCCTAATGGGTCGTACTTATATGTGAGTTTTATATCACTTGTTTCATTTGATCTACTTATTTCTTAACTTTACATGGTTTTTGTTACTTATATTTACATTAAAGTTGTAATGTTAGTCCAATATATACTCATTTTCGTACTCAATCTATAAGAACCAGGGTTTCGACAACCGAATCCGTCTAAACTGTCCTAATGGGGTATTAAGAGGCCATACGTTAGAAACATATTGAAGATAGTGTCACTTTCATCTGTATTTAGCTTTTCTCACGTGGAGAAAGATAAGAGAACTCGAAGCATGGTTGCTCTAGAATAGTAGAAGGAATGTGACAAGTCCCATTGAATCCAGACGTGGGTATTAAAGCATGTCATAATAGTGAATTTTCCATACCCTGAATCCTTCATAGTTCATACTTCTCTGGAACAAACAAACAATCCCTGTGAAGCTCGTTTGTTTTGGCCACATCAACTGCGCATGCACACGCTGCACTAATATTTTCAGGCACGCCAGATTTTGGACAAAAAGTGGGGATGCAACAGGTCACAATCAGTGAAGCCTTTTTTTGTTGATTATGTTCCTACTAGTGACACACTTACAAAAACTGTGCATACCCTGCCATGCATGCATGCATGCATGCTTCAGACATGAGCCTCACCTTCTACTTACATTACACCAGATAATTTATGGACCAAAACACTCAAGATCCATAACAACCGGTTACTGTTTTTTCTGGGACATTGAGACCATCCATTGTAGATTCTCTGTCCTCAATTTATTCTGCTTCACAGTTGAGAAACATGAATACATGATACAATTCCACTGAGCTTCCAGGACTGGCTTGTGTTTTATGAAAAGATGAAGATAAAAAATATATATGAGAAAATGGGGTCTCAGTGATAGAGCCAGAGAAGATATTGGGTGTCCAATTATATAAACACAATGCCCACTTATGATTTCATGCCATAGTTAATATAGAGAGATACCACAAGCCAACTAGAAAACTACACATCCAGAAAACCATAATAATTAATTAAAATGAAAAGAAGAAGAAGAAGAAGAAGCAAAAATACAGTCCCCACAATACCAAACCCGACCATATCTTTTGTGATGTTTTTTTTTAGGAGTATTACCCGTTTCTTATTCTATCCAACCGGTCAACACTCTTTCGCGCTCTTTCCAATTGGTGATCGATGCTTTTCCTGGATTTCTCATGGCAATCAACACTCCTTCGTGACCTTTCCAATTGGTCGAAGGACATTCTTATTTTTTCTAGCTTGTCAGCAGTGTTGGGATGGGTTTTCAGTTTTTCCGGCCTGTCTGTGCTCTGCCTTGGTTTCTCTCTCCGGTCAGTGCTCTTCCTCGAAACCTCAAAGATGTCAGTACTCTTCCGAGCCTGCTCAAAGTGGTCTGTGCTTCTCCTAGAACTGTATCTCTGGGAAGGAGATTTCTCAACAGTCGATATAAATTTCTTGAGATGCCTGATATACTCAGGATAGTGCTCTAAATCGCAATGGTTCCCTCCTTTCAGCCAAAGTGGTTCATACTTCTCTTTACACAATTCCCAGAGTTGCTTACCGTGGGAACAGTCAACGACTTCATCTGAAGTTCCCTGTATAATGATATAAACTCTACTCAAAATCTGAATGTATACAACAATTAATAAATTAATGGAGGCATCTTGCAAATTCTTGATAAGAGTTTTACATGTCTAAATTTCCAGGAAACCAGCTAGTGATGCAAGTGATTCATCCCAACTTATGCAACAAATAATATGTCAACAACATAATCGTACAAGCAAATGAAGTCTTAAGACTAAATCTTACGGATATCAGCATTCTATCACCTAAAGCAATTAAACAATTCAATAAGAAAACATTAAAAAAAAAAAGGAAGAAGAAAAAAGACAAGGTATGCTTAAATGCATATGCAAGTATGCAGTAGTTTGCCATATAAAAACACCAGTGAAGTCAGCGTACAGCATCATTTCTGCGAATACAAACAAAAGAGACAGGAATCTGAATTAAGCCATTCCATGGGCTTCACCAGCCACCTATTTTCAAGCAAACCTACACATAAATTTTTCCTCCTTGTTCAACATTTGTCAATATACTTAAGGTGCTCTTAATGCAAAAAAACTTAAAGGGAAGAAAAGAAAACCATAAAATTCAGACGCCGATATAGACATTTATATCTAAAGATTAATTTACATCTAGACAAAGGTTAACTATGCATCTTCTAATGACAACATTCATCCTATCTCCACCTCCCTCGAAATTAGTATGAAGGCCGTATAACATGCAAGTTTACGGTTTTTTTTAAAGGCTATTAATTTACATTTTTTTAGATTTCAAAAACCCTCCACAACTGACAAACTACAAGTTACCAACATGACATCTATCTTCTTGTTTGGATTTGAGACACTTGCATGGCCCAAAAGTCTACTGCACGTTTGGTGTCAGATTTGATTGAAAAGAACTGGACTCCTAACTCTCCCTACATAGGAAGACATGAATTGTACAATTTCTGAAAGAGTATGATGGTACTGAAAGCAAATTAACATTCAAAAGACAATCACAATGCCACACAAATCGTCATAAATGAGAAATTCTTCATAATAAGATCTAACAAGGAAGTGTGTAGCATGATAACATTCCATAAACAACTTAAATCTTCAACCATTATAAGTCAAAATGTTCTAAAACACATATGGAGCTATAAAGATAAGAACAAATAATGTCATTCATGTGTCTGTAATATCAGGCTCAAACATCTAAATTGGGTAGAAAACATAATGGAATAGCATACTTACATGAATAATAAGAACAGGACAATTTACAAGTGGAATTTTGTCGATATTCTGTAGACAATCAACAATAACAAAATACAATTAGTTAGTAAGAAGATTAAATAGTTTATCAATTAAATAGAAACATACACAAAAGAAATGACAAGAGAAGAATCATCTTACCTTATAGATATCAAACCAGTATGTGCGTTTTACAGGATACATGACTCTTAAGCCTGAAAGTATGGGACTATGCAGAACAACAGCCCTTAACTGATGCAATCGAGGGGCAAGATCCAAAGTGGGGCCACTTCCAACAGATTGGCCATAAAGAATGATATCTTCCTGCTTCGTACCATAACTTTCTTCAAGACATTTGTATGCAGCTTCAATATCCGCATATGTATGCTGCTCACTTGGCTGCAATTTAGGGGAAAGTATGGATTTTAGATGCTTATTACAGCTTATTCCATTAACGCAACATAAATTATAAAACAGAATTATTATTTTTCATGACTTATATTTTTAAGTTAGCAACAAACCTTTCCGGTTGATTGCCCATAACCAGAATAATCATACCTGCACAAATTCACATAAGCTAATAAGAAAGCAATCATTTCACGTTTAGATAATATGAATACCTATTAAGTCACACATGAAGGAGGATTTGTACTAGTACAAGTCCATATTAAAACACAACTCCTATCTTCTCCGGGCGCAGGAGTTTTTGCAATTTTGTGTTTATCCAAACTTGTACCGGTACAAATCCTTCTTAATGTACGCCTTGAAGGGTATACGTTAACATTTGACAAACATATTTGCTTATGGAAGTTTAACTCAACTTCAAAAAACATCGATCCTATATTTTTGGGACAGTTAAACCTTATGAATCTATAGGGCAAGAGATGCTGCATACTTCAATCTAGCTCAATAATGGGAATACTCCAGGAATTCTTACACTGAAGATTCGGGGAAATCATTGCTCCAAACCTCAACACCATTAACTTACATCTTCATTGTATCAAGTGATCTATATATGATCTCAACTCGAAATTTATCGATTTGCCAAAGTATTCAAATAGTTCTCCAGTTATACTATGATGCTAAAAGGGGTTATAACACAGCCACTACCAAGAGTAACCGAACTTCCAATTTCAGCTAATTTACAACAATCCCAGCTAAATATCACTAAATCGAGATTAATTATAACAGAAAAACATAGAATCAACCCAAATCACACAGAAAATCCCAATTAAGCACAGTTAAACCCGAAAGCCAAAAATAGCAAAATCTATAAAAAACAACAGATTCCCAAAAACATAGAAATGAATACAATCAAAACATCAACAAAAACCAAACTAGAAAAGCTCAAAACTTGCACATATAGAAACATACCATATAAAGAGAGTAAGAAAAAGAGTAAAGCAGAGTGAAAACAGAGTACCCCATAAGATTAACCCTCAAGTGGATGCTTAATTCTATGAAGAGCTCATACATCTGACCCAGATCGGCTGCGTTTCCATGAGAATACAAGAGAGTGGAGCTTGCCATGGGATGCCTCACATACATTGCCACTATCTCCGTACCTTTTCTGGTTGGCAATTTGAGGATTTCAACGTTTTCACGGTGTGGAAATGGACTGAGAAGTAAGAGACCAGTTAAGTCGTCTGTGATAAGCTTGTATGATGGTGGGTTTGGTGGAAAAAAAGCAAACTTTGCCGCCATCGATGAGGTTACTCCTCCCATTTCTTCTTCTTCTTTTTCACTCTCTCTCTCTCTCCCTCTCTGTTTCCTCTGTTTTTCAGTTTTTTTTTTTTTTGCTCTCTTAAAATCTGTGTTGTATTTCTCTTTCTCTCTTTAGAGTGTGGATAATAATAGTATTATTATTTTTGTTGGTCTCTGGGTCTGAGAGCTATTCAGATCAACATTCTTTCTTTTTCTTTTTCTTTTATTCTTTTTTTCCAGAACCTTAAACTTTTGAGTCTTGAGAGAGAAAGAAGAGAGAGAGAGAGAGAGATTGTGAGTGTAATGTGTTTACTTTCATTTACTTGGGTTTGGTCACAGCCAAAGGCAAATGGACCTAACATCATATGTGTAGGGTCAACCAAAATAGACAGCAAATTTGATACACAGATGGGTAATGTACACCAATATACCCAACAACAACACATCAACTCCATGTGTATAAAGTTGATTTTCTGATTTTTGGGATTCATCAATGAATGAATCAATCCATTTTCATTAAACAAATTTCATTCATTATTTATAATGACCTCTTTTCTTTTGTCCAAATACAATAGACAAATGACAGTGATCTGAGGAAGATTGTAGACTAATGATGTAGGATTAGGATCTTGTTCAATAACTATGTAAACCCACCCCTTTTTTTTTTTTTTAAAAATGGGTTTCTTTTCTTGTGGATTGAATTGGCGTTTTCGATGTGTAAGTTTTAACCCAACTGAGTGGACACAACTGTAACAATGGAACCGATGCCAACTTTCTAGTCCTTGTCCATTTTTTTACAATCACCATCACTCTTCGAGATTTTCTAAACAAATTCTTTGTCCTTTCTTTATCCCAACACATATATATATAAAAGTATATCATTGTGTATCTCAAGAAATGTAAATTCTATAACATGGGTTGGTTATAGAATGGATGTATCAAGTTGTTCTTGAATGTTTTTGTTATTGGGAGACTGGGTTCCCTTCAACAAATCCCATTTGATGACAGTAACTTTTTAAGTTATATAATATTGAAAGTGGGAGCTTTTTAAATAGAGTTAAAATCTGGGCAAGAGATATCCCAAAAAAGTTGTAGAGCTTTTTAAGTTTTAACCTGCTCTTTTTCTCTAATCCTGCCATGATTTTGAAGATTTTAACCTGGTAGGGTAAGTTAAAAATGGAGATTTCAAGGGAAACAGGAAGCAAATCACATGGCCTCTAAGCCTTTTTCCATTAAAGGAGACATTATTGATTGCTTGTGATACCAAAATTTACTGATGTTAATATCCCAAAATTTTCTCTCCTCAATTGCATCACACACTGCAATCCCTATGTATCTCGTGACCATCAACACTCCCCCCCCCCCCCCCCCCCCCCCCCTTGTGCCTAGCACGTGCACCCTTCCAAGTCAACTCAAAAATGAACTGGTAGGTAGGTTATGGGGTACCCCCCATGAAAGGCAGTGAGTGAGTGAGTGAGTGACCTTGCCCAGTTGCCGCCCTTGGAGAGAATAATCATATATGTTTTGAAGAGATATGAGTGTTTTAGGTTAAAAAAGTACAAGAATCATGCACTTTAAACACCCTTTCAAGCCTTCAAACATATATACTTGCTTGTTTCTGGTAAGTGGTAACAGTAATCCCACTCTTTCTTACAAGACAAAAGTGACAAAGATTTGATTTGAATCTCATCATGAGCCAAGCAGTAGTAGACTGACTCTCTCCTCTCCTGTTACTTACTCTTTAAGAATCAAGATCCCCACCAAGAGAAATCTGTAAAATTGAACTCAAAAAACTAACCAAGTTGATTTCCTGGGACCAAAACAATTGCACAGCAACAACAGCCAGACCTTATGGACCCAGATTTCAGACCTAACCTTGGAATCAAGGTCACAACACAGAGACCAAGTGAAAATTGATAACAACTAATATGATATAATCAAAATATAAAATAAAAAATTAAAACAAATAATATGATATATAGGGGGATGTTTGTTTTGTATCATCATGGGGGGGGTCCAGGTCCAGAACATTAAGAAAATGAAAGAGAAAGGTGTAAAGGTGGGTCTCACTCTGCTTTAACTCTCCTATCTCTTCTTGTTATTGAAATGGGATGATGAGACATGTCCCTTGTCTGCAGCAAAGATGTTAAACAAATCACTACCAATCCCCATAACTCCAGTTATAATTTTGGGTGGTTGCTAATAGTTCTAGATTGAAGAAAATACAAGTAAAGCTACAATTTCATGTGGCCACACACAACCAAATCAAACCTACTAAAAGGTTTCTTACTCATATTGGATGCCATTACTACATCGACAAACTATAATTCTGTCTGTGGCTCTAACTCCTCATCACCATCAAAAGAAAATTCATCATGTGCATGCACTTTGAAAATTCATGTTTTATGTATGACATCTAGCAACCTCAGATCCATACCCTTAAAAGACATAGCAGAAAAATACAAAAAATTATCAAAATTATAAGACATTTCCACATTTAATCAAGGGCTAACAATAATTTGTGGTGCTGGTCAGCCGTAAACATCAAGTAATTTGACTTGAGCAATAATATGAGAGGCTGTCCCCTTCATCAAAAACACTGGCCCTCACAAAACAAAGAATAGAAAAATGAAGAAATATATATATAAAGTCAAACAGTTGCACAAAACCTGAAGGAGATGAAATGAAGAAATTTAGAGTGTTCAATCCCCTTATAGATTATTAAGAATCCATCACTATTTTCAAATCAACTGTTACTTTCATATTTGTGAACTAAAACTACAATATGCATAATTTTTTACCAAAGCAAATTGACCTCTCCGGTCATTCAGTAAATCCCTTTCTTTCACACATTTTTTTTTCGTTAATAAACTAACATTGCAAGCAAAACAAGGAAAATTTCACCACATATTCACAAACTATAGTCATAGTTTGAAACAACAGATTTCTAAATCCAAATATTCTAAGGCCAGGAGGGTACAACACATCACTAGCATCTTAAAGAACTGGCCCATAACCATCTTTGAATTTTTTCTTTAAGATGCTTGTACCACACTTCTTTGCCATAACAGGCAGCAATAATTAAATTTACAGGTAATCACTTAAATGCAACTGTCACCCAATGCTGATTTTATAAAATATGAAAATTTTGTATATATATATATGGAAAAAGAATTACATGATGTCAACGTATCATCCGCCCTACAGTCTCTCTCACGGTCATTCTTGTTGTACAACCAGGTATGTAATATCTGAGAACAAAATACCAAATTGACTACTGGTAACCAAACTAAATGTCTGGATTGTCTAAAATAAATCACTAATCCTACTTGATAATTGTTAGAAGTTATAACATTGGGAAATTTTTAATTATCAAATGGGTGCACTATAGCTCAAGTTTGCAACTCACCTTTCTATCAGAATGTAAGTCAAAGAAGTCTGGCTTGAAGACACAATTTCAGTCAGGTACAAAAGTACCACAGTATAGCTTCAAGACAGGAAAAAAATCCAGTCAGGTAGAAAGTTCCATATACTCGGCTCAAGATAGAAAAAAGGATTATGAGTCAGGTAGACAGTTCCTAATTTTGCTTGAAGATGAGAAGATTATCAAGTTAGGTAGAAAGTTCCATTTTTTTGGCTCAGAGGAAAGTGCAAATTTCTGTTTATTCAGCCCAGATGGGAAAGTATAATCTCTCATTAATGGAAAGAATGGCATCACCAATAAACATGCCAATTCCGAAGTAATCAGATGTCACAGACCATATCCGAAGGAAAAGGACCTCACACCTAAATCACCAGCAACAAACTTTCTCTACATGTATCAATGCAACCTGATTATAACAAAGTACTATGGATATCAGACAGTTCATAGGTTTGACATATTGATTAACCCAAACGCCATAACCAATTATATCCTCTAATGGAAGTGACAATGATTGTTTGGAAAATAGTAACTATACCTAGATTAGGAAGTACCATTACTGCTTAAATGTATGCCAGCATGTAAAGATCAAGTATTCATTCTGAACCCGCAAGACCAACTACGGATGATGGAAAGAACGACAATAAAATAAAAGAAACACGCATTTTAAAACCTACAGAAATCATACAACTGAATGCAAATAATTTCAGCCCTAAGAGAACTATAACTCAAGGAGATTACTCAATTTAAATGCTTGAACCCAACACTCAAAGAAATTAAATAATAAGAACCTCTATTATTTCATATTCAAAACAAAACATATAACAGCTGCGATAATTACCATTCTCATGACTGGATAAAGATTAAATCCTAGTGTACCTCTGTCAAAGTTCACATAGAGCATACTGCCACAAAGAAACTTACACAAAATCTCAAAATTTATGGCTAACGTCGTACATTCTTGTCAGTATTTCACCATGATCCATTGCAGTGTATTTAACAACAAAAGTGTACATTAGGCATCTCTCATAAGTTCATGAAAAAAAAATAAAACCTTCCTAAATACAGATTACAAAGACCTATAAACATTATAAATGCAACAACGTATTTTCGACACAAAATGCATAACGATTTTAGCTACCTAAGACTGTTGGGCAAGTATATCAAACAAAAGACTCTTTTGTTGATCAATGGAAATCTAACTAAGCCAAATGACATTATTTTCATTTAAACTAACGACATTCCAAAACCAAAAAAAAAATCATTGCACAACTCAAATTGCAGAATTGATTATTATAACTAATACAAGTTTTAATATATATATATAAAATGCCCATCTAATCATAGAAAATTTCTTCACTGCATTAAGAGAAACTTTTGATTTTATAATGGCAAATTCAAACATTAAATTTCTTCAGCAATCAAACCTAAGTCTGTCTGCTAATACGCTTCCTCAGCTTCCTGTACTTGTGCTTGTTCATCTTCTTCTTCCTCTTCTTCTTCACACTATCAGCCCACACCATCCCCGACCCACCATCGTCCAGCTCAGACTGGATTGATCCATTTGATAAAATCGGGTCTAGAGCAAACCCAAATGGAAAACTCGGGTAGAAAAACGAGGAATTGAAATGGGTCAAGTTGTTATTTTTCAGGGGTGAAGAGTCCAAGAAATGGTAATGGTGATCCGGTTTGTTGTCAAAGTGGTGAGTTTCTTTATTGAGGAATAGAGAGGGTATATTGAGATTTGGTGATTGTTGGGTGTGTAAAGAAAAAATGAGTCTTGTTGGCAGTGGCTTTTTCATGAGTTTATGGAGAGAAGAAGCCATTGGAGCTCAAGACGCGATGGGAGGAGTCTTTTGCAGGGTTTTGACTTTTGGCTCCGGAGAGTTGAGATCATGTCTGCATTTTATTTTGTTTTTGTTTTTTTTTTTTTTTCTGAAAAAAAAAAATTAATAAAACAAATTATTTGTTTAACCTGCCTTAAAGCATCACCTATACTCTATAGACACAAATGATTTTAAAATTTCCTCCAAATTTAATTACGAAAATAGCCATTGAAATATTATATAAATTAAAAAATGTAAAATTATGAAACCTAAAAAAAAATAAAAAAAAAATAAAAATTGAGTCAAATGATTCTAAAATTCCCTCCAAATTAAATTGTGAAAATAAACATTGAAATATTATAAAAATTAAAAAAAAAGCAAACCAAAAAATTGAGGCAGATGATTCTAAAATTCCCTCCAAATTAAATTGTGAAAATAAACATTGAAATATTATAAAAATTAAAAAAAAAGCAAACCAAAAAATTGAGGCAGATGATTCTAAAATTCCCTCCAAATTTAATTATGAAAATAGACATTGAAATATTATATAAATTAAAAAAAAATGTAAAATTACGATTTTTAAAAAAAAATTTGAGGCAGGTGACTCTATTTTTTATTATTTTTTTTTAATGTAAGACTATAATATTAAAAAAAAAAAAAAAAAAAAAAAAAAAAAACTCAAAAATATTGAGGCAGACGATCTAAAATTCCTTCCAAATTAAATCATGAACATAGACATTGAAATTAAAAATAAATAAATAAATAAGAAAAAAATGCCCCCATGCAGGATCGAACTACAGACCTCCAGTTTACAAGACTGGCGCTCTACCACTGAGCTATAGGGGCTCTCGCTTTAAATTGTTTCAAGTTATATATTATAATACAGTTTTCTATCCAACTTGTGCTACACTGCTGCCCTATGTTTATTGTGCTTTTCGTTTTTGCACACTTGTATTGAAAATTGTAAATGCAGAAAAAAAATAAAAAAACTTAAAACTCTTCAAGCCAACAAAAAAGACCTATTTCCAAAGGAAAGCAAAAGTTGTTTCCAAAGTATCACAAAAAATGAAGCTCCTTGTATCATTGATATTTGATACTAGCTATAATATTCAATTACTAGACTCTCAACACCAAATTTATTATAAAACTACATTTTAGCACTTGAAATTGCATCTCACACTCAAATAATCTTTTTTTTTTTTTATTTTTTTTTAGTATTACATATTTTCGGTTTTTATTTTTTTATTTTTTTATTTTTTTATTTTTTTTTTTAAGGGGAAGGACTCAAACCCGTAAACTCGTGGTTCAGGTGTGAGGGGTTCAATACCGGACCAACCTCATATTGTCACACTCAAATAACCTTACTACATATCACTTACAAAATGAGAGAAAAATGAGAAAAAAATTACCACATAGTTCACACATAAACACTACCATTGTTAAAAAAAAGAAGGTATCATAATTGATAAATACTATAATTGTGTCGCTCATAATTTTATTAATGTCATAAAATCTCTCACACTCAAATCTTATTACAAATAGGTATTAAGATAGGGAAATACACAAAACATCATCATCATATATATAGTATAGTATACTAGAATTGTAGCAATTCAATGTCCCAGATCATATCAAATCAGTACTGTGTGCCTGGAACATTGTCATCATGGCAGCAGCTGAAAGTTGTGAACTTCTCCATAACGCGTTGGCATTCCGGGCACTTCATGCTCTCCGGAATCCTTCCTCCGTGAGTCGAGAACTCGAACCTGCAACATGGGTGAGCAATGCTGTAAAGCTTGTCATGGTGGTCCTTGAATGATTTGTCAAACCCTTTAGTAAGGATATGTTCCCTCCACATATCATATTCCAACAATGCAGGCAACACAGTGGTTCCATGTCCATTGACCACAATTTGAGAGCCTTTGCTCAGCAATGCCCACCCGCCGTTCCTGTCGTAGCTGATGAGTTTCTTGATTTCTTGCATCATTGGGTCCATGTCATCGGCCCTGCCTAGTTGAATCTTGGAGAACAACATGCTCTCGAGACGGGTCCAGAAGAACCACACCATGGTCAGGTCTTCCCAGAAGTAGCTAAGCTTCTCAACCATAATGGCTGCAAGGACTCTCCGGACTTGCTCTCTTTTGCTGCTCTTACCAACATAGACCATCTCAAGAGGAATGCGTGCAGAATTTGACACGGTAAGAGCTGCCGTTGTGAATTTGCGCACCCATTCAACATCGTCCCCTCCATACAAGAAAATGTATTTTCCTTCCCTAATCTGCAGAGGTGAAGCCAGAATTTCAAATTTAAACAAATATGGGAAATTTTCCAAGAGGCTGGAGCGGCCATGGCGCCTCCAGACCCCTTCATAGCCAGAACAACATATATTTATAGATGTTATATTAGAATTTGTTGTGAGTTTGAATTGTATTGGATTGAAATTTACCCATTTGAGAAGCTCAGGGTCAATGCCATCAATGAGAAGCTCGAGCCTCCAGGTTTCTTCTTTCCAGAGAGCTTCTTCTCTCAAGCTAGTGAAAGGGAAGGCATTGCTTCCCCAAATCCACATCATGTGGATTGCATTGGGGCTGACCACCTTGCCTTGTGGGTCTAGAACTACAAGGATTGGCTTGTTCCTAAAGTGCCACACTTCCTTGGTGAACCTGATCACTGCCTTTTCAATCAGAGTTGGATGGTGCACTGTGTACCATGGCATTTGAGACTGTATGTACTCAAACCTATTCTGCATTGTTTCATCCCAGGGGATCGAACGGTCCACAACTGGGATCCAAACCACCTCATACTGGTTCACTAGCCTGGTTGCGTGCTGCCTTGATTCGGTATAAATCTGTTCAAGGATCGAAAGCTCATCGTGGGAGATGTTCAGGTCTGAAATGAGCAACAACACATTTTTCCTCCTGAGCACATCAATGTTAACCTGTAACAGAATCAAAAATTATTTCATCAGTCATGTTGTCTAGAATTAAATAATTTTTGCTAGTAGTAGAGATATTGGTGTGTGTTGAATTAATAGCATACCCTTCTCTTAGTAGAACCATCAACAAGTGGCTGCAAGTCGTCCTTGGCACAAATCAAGGCCTTGAGAATCTTCATGTTATCAAGGTGGACCATTTCGAAAAGATTCAGAAGCATCTGATAGGCTTCAAGACTCTTCCTTTCGTCTGCAAGAACAATTAATCATCTATCATCATTAACTAAGCATATATATATATATATGTACAATTGATCTCTTTTGTCTATGCAATATATATGTTTCACAAAAAAATAAAAAATTGGCAATTAAGTGGCCAACCTATGTGCTGGTAGCATACAGCCATTTGCTTCCTGAGATGTTCATATATGGTCTTGAGTTTGTGAGCCAAGGTGGATAGTTCCCATCCTTCCGAGGCTGATAAGGCGAACCTAAATTCAATGCAACAGATGACATTAGAATAACAAGATCATTTTATCAAAATGAAACAAATTTGATGTTTTTTATATCATAAATCGTACTCATGGCCCATGCTAGTGAGAGTAGTGATCTGAGTGGCGCAAGCGACAACACTCCTTATGGTCCAGTAGACAGCAGTTGGGATAAGGGAAATGGCAGTGGTAAATGCAGGAACATCTTGTGTAATATACAAGGAAGGTAGATCCTTGAACTCAATAATGCACCGGGTTACATCCATCATAACCTTGATCAAACTGTTAAGTGCATCAAACCGGGATTTCAGATTACCCGCGTGCTCCAATATGGAAGGTACTTGCTTCAGGATTGCCATTGATTTGGCAAGTGGGTTTGTGGAGTAAATCTGGGCAAGCAACCAGAATTCTCCATAGTTTATAGCAAAAGCCGCTAAGGTCAGCACCAGCTTAGCATCCCATGAATAGGCTGCCAGCATGTTGAATAGAGACACTGTCGTTTGATGCGCATCAGAGCCGCTCAATGCCTTGTATGCTAACTGAAAATATTCATACATTTGTTTTTTAACATTTTCAGTAACTTAATTTACAAGAAACTGCATGATTTATTATATACATACATACCTCGCATGAAATTCTGTCAATAGCAAATGATATTGCCTCAATCATGGCAATGAAACTGGCTTGCTGAGCCTTGTCTTCAATTTCCATTTGAGCCTGGACAGCCTGCAATAAATCACAAGTGATCATTAGGCATTAGCTAAGAAAATTTTAAAATATATACATACTATATATAGCTGACTACGTACGTTGTCGCCTGAGGAAACTTGGAGGGTGGCACGGTTGAGGATGTCCTCGATGAGTTGGAAAACAGGATTGACCTCAACTTCGCGTCCATCAGGAGTGTGGGTTGCGAGAATCTGCTTCATCATCATGTTGTCATCATACATGCCCATCGTGCTTCGGTGATCGCTCTTGATGAGTTGCTGCTGGCTAGCACCAGGGGCTGACCAGAGATCCATATGTTGCAAAGCACAAGTGAAATGATGAAAACTTTGGGAGTTAAGGAGAGGCAGAGAAGATGAAGAGAATGTGTAGGTTGTGTGTGTCTGTGTTGCAGCATTTCTTGGGCTATATATAGCCATCTGCAATGGAATATTTTCCCATGTTGAAACAACTTCCTTGCTTCTAGTCCCATTAATATGTCGGGTCGTTAAGAGGAAGACTTGCCTCAGCTCTCACTTTACTACGAAGGCCACATTGAAAAAAGTGATCAATGAACAAGGTTATGTCTCTCGCAGCTTTCGTGAGTTACCTTCAAGCTAGCTAGCATGGTTAAAATAACATTAATGAAACACTGTATATGATTAAGTAATTTTAAAAATATAGTAAGGTCAATATTTCAAATGGGTTTCAAAAGTTTTAGTCCTTGTCTAGCTGGTCCACATGATTACATTACTTGTAATACAAAGTCGTGTGAAGTCGCGCTACATGTTATCATTGTCACGTAAGACTATACATTAACACACATTGCCCTTATAATTCCTAAAAAAAAAATAAAAATTGGTGTATTATGCACATACATTATTGATATATGAATGCAGGAAATGAGAAACAATATTGTGCTTGATTTGCTCCCTTGCTTGATTCCCCTTTTACTTGTGTACATGATTTAGAATTTCCTTTTTCGGTGTAAAAGCAAGCAAAGAGTAGTGAATGGGAAAAAAGAAAGATTTGATTCTTTGCTTTTGTTTGGGTAAATACAGAAAATCATTTATAAGCTTGGACATAGGAAGCAAATCTGAGAAGGAACAACTTTGAGTTGTATGTTTTTTACAATTGGTCTCCTTCCACCATTACTCACAATCCACCATTACTGTTAAATCAAGAACTTCCATTGTCACCTTAGCTTATCTAACAAGTCATTAATAGAATTAATACTTTATTTCAATTAATTACATTAATTATTTCACACTTAAAGTTAATTAATTGAACAAGAACTTGTTTGGTAGGGCTTTTAAAAATCTCTATTTGTAAAATGTCTACTTATAGTAGATGTAGATTTATTAGAAATAGAGTTTTTGAAAAAAAATATATATAATTGTTTAGTTGGTAGACTTTAAAAAAATGACTTTAAAAAAAATTGTTTGGTTGGTAGATTTAAAAAAAAAAAAAAAAAAAACAATCATACATGTTCTTCTTTGCATATGTATGATTGAGATTTATGAATCCAGTCCCCTACAACCATGTATAGTTGTCGTATAACCTTGAATTGAATCTCTCCCAAGTTCGATGTTTGTTGATTTTTATTATTTCAAAAAAAAAAAAAAAAAAAAAACCCAAGCAGCAAGACACCATTTTAGGGGAATTATTTGTTAATAAAAGAGGAAATACAAGAGAAAAAAAAGAAAGAAAAAACAACAACAACCACTACAAATAAAAACAAAATCTAACTCTTCTTGATTATACAAAAGCTCTATTCAATGAAAACTTTATTAGTAAAAGATCTACTCTAGAAGCTTTACTTGAAAAGCCATACCAAACACTCCCTAAATTTATTTGATCATCTAAATTATGGTCAGTTTGATATTGTTGCAATTTTTAAAATAATCATTGTTGGTTATGTGAAGAAATAGTCTACTGTAACTCTTTAAACATGTAAAATTAATTAGACAACTGTTTGGTTAATATTACTGCTACACTACTGTTAAATTTAAAATCAAACAACTGTTTGGTTAAGGAAATTCAGAAGGATCAATGACTAGGGCTCCGTTTGAAAGAGCTTTTTCAAATAGATCTTTTAGGAGTAGATCTTTTAAAGTGGATCTTTTACAAATAGAGCTTTTAATGGGAAGTTATTAGTCGTTTAGTTATTGATTAGAAAAAGCTTTTTTAGATGGTAGAATTAACAAAATATTCAAAAATTATTTTAAATGATAGGGTTATATTAGACATTTTAGTGTTATTAAAAAAACTCAAAAAGATCTACTTGGAAAAGCCTACAATTTTAGCTTCTCAAACTAGAAGTAGAACAACTTTTTTATCCAAAAGCACTGTTGAGTGATAACCAAATGACACAAAAAAATTTGAAAAGAACATTTTTAATTAAAAAAACTCTTTTAACCAGTAGAGAAGCTTTTCCAAACGGGAACTTATTGTCCGTAGAATCTTGGGCCGCTACTTGATTGTTTGCAAATTCTTTTTCCTTATTTATTACATTATTAATCACTGTAACATCCCGAATCTGGTACCCCACAAACCCGGGTGTTACGTAATTCATAACCTTACAAAAACCTTAATCCACAAGAAATCATAATTGATATCTTCAATAATATATCCACAAATTACAACCCTCATATGTGCTACCATACATTTCAATATAATTAAGTCTCCACCACTACAAGAAAAACAGTCTAAGACAACATTCAATTAGCAACATACATCAGGTAAATGTTGCCAAAAGTCACATATCGTAACGCGCGAAAAATGCATGTTGTGGAAGTGATTTACAACAACACACATGCGTAAGTAGTCAATAATGAGAGACATATTGCAACGTATAACTGATAAATGTTGTGAAAGGTTACATATTACAACACGCAACGCGAGTTGTTAAAAAATCACAATATATGACAACACACATTTTACGCAAGTTGTTAAACGACTTGTCTTTCGCAACACACAAGTTCGCATGTTGTTAAACTATTAGTTTTTCGCAACACGCAAATTTGCATGTTGTTAAATTTCTTGCATTTCACAACACACAAACCCGCATGTTGTTAAATGTCTTGAGTTTCGCAACACGCAGACTTGCATGTTGCTAAATTTCCTACATTTCACAACACGCAATCTACACGTTGTTAAAAAAGGTTTATCTTCCGCAACATGCAGCTTTGCTTGTTGTTAAAAATGTGTCTTTCGCAACACGCACTTACTTATATTGTTAAAAGTAACATATTCTGCAACACACCAATCTTATTGTTGTCATAGACTTATTTTTAACAACATACTTTGTTTTAATGTTGTCGAAACTCAGAGTTTTTACAACTAGATTATGCATGTTGTTAAAAATAACTAAATATTCATTTTCAAAATACAGTGTTTTTAATGCTCATTATTTTTTTATACTAATTAATTTAATCTAAATAGATAAAAATAAAAATTTAATATTTGATCATTTTATTTATATTATTAAAGGATGTTTACTGTAGCAATATTGACAGATATATAACAATAACATAATTATTAAGGTGGTTACGCTACATTAAAAAACTTAAAATTTTGACTAAAATTTATTATTTAAATATTTAGTTATTTATTTTTATTCAATTCAGCCATAGAAATCTATTATATATTATATATATAATATACTTTTATATTTTATTATTATTATCCATAATATATCATGTTATTATGAATGTTTTATAATTAGGGGTATATATTATATATTTATATTATATAAATATATTATTATATATATTCTATAATTATATATATAATATATATGTATTATATATTATATATATAATATATTATTTTATTAAATAATATATATATATATAAAATATACTTTTATATTTTATTATTATTATCCATAATATATCATGTTATTATGAATGTTTTATAATTAGGGGTATTTTGGTCAAAATACAGTTAACTCAATTTCATTCCGTTGTTAACCAAACAAAATAATACTGATTCATACACTAATTCTAAAGTTCCAACCAAACAAAAAACTTAGTTTTCCTTTCCATTCCATTCCCTTCCCATCCCATTCCATTCCATTCCCTTCCCATTCTTATTCCTATTCTCATTACCATTCTGATTACCATTCCACAATGTAACCAGATGTGACCATAGAGTATTGACCAATTACTCGACTATATATGTTTTTAAAAATATAATTTTATTAAAAGTTTCAATAAATATTTTTTAATATATGTCTGTTGTAGAAATTAGAATTTTGATTAGTTGAATAAATTTAAATTTATCTAACAAGGCTTTTTTTTTTTTTTTTTTTTTTTTTTTTTGTCTAACAACTCATATAGTTTATATATAAATCTTGTTCAATTGTTAACACAACAAGTCTTGTAGTCAAGTGGTAAAGACTTCCAACTATTGACTTGAGGTCTCAAGTTCAATTCTCACTAATGACAATTAATTTTCATTATTATCAGAAGTGGCTGGAGGCGGTGGACGGCGGCGACAATGGTCGGAAGGACTCCGGCGGTGGTGGTGGGTGGCCGGACGGCGGACGGCAGTTGGTGGTCGGATGGTTGACAAACGACAGCAATGGTTGGTGGCCGGCAGGTGGCGACGGAGGTGGATTGCCGAATGGTGTCGAGTGGCCGGATGGCGGCCGGACAGTTGGCGGCAACAGAGCATCTACCGCAACGTACTGCATTTGTTGCGGTACTTATCTACAGCAACACACAACGCGTGTTGTTATGTACATTTATGTACAGTGTGTGTTGCCATATCAACAACAGGCAAGGCATGTTGCGAAAAGTTTTCGCAACACACATTGCGTGTTGCGGTAGACCTAATTTGTTGTAGTGGCGCCAAACGTAATAACAACATCAAATAAATCGAGTCCTTACAACATGTACACATATGACATTAAATCCTCTAACGATACATATCTCACATATGCTAATGTAAACCTCATCCATTCTATATTCAAGAACTTAATCTGTAAAATGGTGGTGATGATGGGTGAGCCGTCAACTCGGTAAGTAAATTCATGCATAACATGTAAAATAAAATAGCCTTTGTAAAACCTTTATATTCAAAACTTTGGTTATAAACTTTAAGAAGAATTTCATCAAGATAATATTTAATAAAACATGAAAAACGTTTAATACAATTCATATAATAAATATCAATAAATGAAACAACCTTTACAAATCATTTATATATTCATAGTCTTAAATCATGCGAAATTCATTAGCAGTATAGACATTTCTAAATAAAAAGATCTTTAAAAATCATAATTTAATGCTCTCTAATTTGACGAAAGTAAACAATACGAATTAATTATTTTATAAAATAGTAAACAAATAGCTCATGTCTCATAGTATCATAAATGCCGAATAGTGTCACCCGTAGCCCAGTGATTCGGCATAAATAATTTCAAATAGTGTCACCCGTAGTCCGGTGACCCGGTCCAAATACTTCAATGTAGTATCACCAGTACTGACCATTTATACTTTTAAAATCGAAAACACTTTGAATACAATTCTAAAAATTATAGAATTTTACGACATGAATAATATACTACATACAAAATTTCATAATTTTCCAAAATCATTTGCTCTTTCAAATAAATCACGAAATTCAAATATTGTTGGACTTGTAGATTCCAACACTATATTTTCAGATTTGAAAATCCTTCAAAAAAAATTAAATCATTGAAGTTTTATAGTAAAATAAAACATTCAGACATCTTCCATATGTATATTTTTGTATTAAAAGATTTCGGTCCGTAGAATAGTGTTTAAAACAATACATCTATTCTTTGAACTACATGTAGTCATGAACTTGTTATATCATGCAATCCTAACAAGTTGATGATCAAACCTTAATGTGATCGCACAAACAAATAATAAATTTAATTTTTACATAACTAACATAACACATACTCATTCGAAAACGTAATATGTCATGGATGAGTTTACTTACTAAATATATAATCATTTGAAAACATAATGTTTCCTGGATGAGTTTACTTACATAATGTATAATCATTTGAAAACATAATGCGAATCCACTCTAGTTCCAGAAGCTCAAGAATCACTCAAACTCAACACCAAGAGTTCTTCAAACTAAGTTTGATTTCTTGTTTCTCCATAGAGAGAATTTAGGTTGGCTGCTGGGAACAAAAAGTAGAATGATCGTTTCTATTATATATTTTTTTCTTAGGCGTAGAGCTGCTATAACAAGTTTAAATAACATTAAAGCTCTAAACCCAGTCAATAGGAATCCAACCCAAATAAGGAAACTTATTAATCAAAATATATATTTCCTTGTTTTCTATTATTCCATGGAGAAAATCTCGGGTTGACTAAACTAATATGGAAATAATATATTTCTTTGTTGTTCTAATTTGGTTCGAAAAATACAGCTATTACAATTCTACCCCTTTATAAAAATTTCGTCCTCGAAATATTACCAACATACCTCAAATAATTATGGTAACTTATCCTTGGCGAAACAATCAAGCCTCAAAAACAAATCCAGATATTACAATCACAATATTCTCAACATTAATAAACAATTGTTACCAAATTGGTCACTTGCAGTGATAGCATGATCTAAAATTTGAAATTCTTCAATTTCCTCCTCATGGTCAACCGTTACTTGAAATTTATGAATTTTAATGGAAGATTCTACCACCACTGCAGCCAGCCCTTCCAGATGGTTGTCGTGATTCTCCTTCTCCGGAATATTTCCATAGGGGTGAGGCTTGCTCTTGAGCCATTATTTCCTTATTTGGCACGATTTCAATGGCATCAGCTTCTTGAGTGTTTTTTCTTACTTCCTTGTCATTTAACATTCCTGAAGGTCCGCCCTCCTTTCACAAATATCCTCCTTGGAGTTTTGATAGCACCTAGTTGCATCACGCCCAAAACCATTACATTTCGAACATTGTCCAGGAAGGTTTTCATAAATTACATCCACTGAGAAACCCCGATGATCATCTCTTTCAACCATCAAGTTCGATGGTAGATTAGTATTCAAATTGACATCAACAAGAACCAGAGCAAAGAAACCATAAGCTTGTTCTAGAGTAGCATGGTCCAATATTCTGAACAAATACCACAAAAATGAACCCAAACCTTAGCATGAGAAAGTTGTTGACTATATATAATTAATGGTTGAAATCTGGTTGCCACTGATATAATCGAAACATTTCGTTTGAAATTGAACAAAATTCATCGTTCCAGACTCTTTTCATATCCTCTTCATTCGAGAAGTGGATGTCATAGTATCCTTTCGAAACAGAAGTAAGCTTCCATCATTCCATGGATGCAAAACTTGCCAAGCAGACTGCAACACACATTTAAGTTCGTCAAGCTTCAACGACTTGGAACCTTTCTTCAATAAAAGCCGCCCAAAAAGGTTCTTGCGACAATATTCCAACATTTCTTGGATATATTTTGGCTAATACGAACGCATGTAACATCACCTTTCGCACGACTAGGGCGTCAAGGAGATTTGGTTAAACATGAGCATCTGTTTTGAGCAAAGCCGCTAATATAGCTCTTCTATATTTAATGGATTAATTCACAAGAAAATAGTAAAAGAGAGATAAAATAGCAAGAAGAATGCAGAAAGAAAGAATGTAGAGATAAAGAAAGCAGAGAGGAAGAATTCTGGAAATTCTACTTTATTATAATGACAAACACCCTTTTATAGGGAAGGAAGGAAAAAGGAAAACCATAAAACCTATAACTAAAAGGAAAATAACTTGTAATAGGAAAATATAACTAATTAATATAGAACTCCTAACATACTAATATTCCTAATTAAGATTGGTATCCTAACATTCACCCCTCTTTCGAAGACAGCTTGTCCTCAAGCTGAAAATCTGGAAAACGCGGTTTAAACTCTTAATAATCTTCCCAAGTAGCCTTAGAATCTGGTTTCGTTAATGGCTTAATGCAATTAGCTGAATGAAAACACCTTGTTTTTCTTGTAACAAATAACCTATTGAATTCACCTTGATCAGCAAGGATTGCGGGTAATGATCTAGGTCCTGTTAATTTGACAGTCTGACCATTCTAAGAAAATTGCACGGTAAGTTTCAAAAACTCCCATAAGATAGCACCTAAGGATTGCAAACATTCTGCTCCCAACACAATATCACAACCACTAACATGTAATAGGTAAAAATCCAATTGAAAATGGAAACTTTGAATGTCCACAAGAACATTATAACATTTACCAGAACTGCTAATTACTCACTCATCCCCAACTGTAACCTTGAATTGATCCGTGGAAGTTACCTTGCAATCGCATTTTTTAGCCAAAGTCGAATACAAAAAATTGTGAGTTGAACCTGAATCCACAAGGCTAGTGACACAGTTTTTTTTATTTTTTTTTTTAGAGATCTCTTAAGACGCATGGTGTCTTGCGATGACAATCTAATAAGAGCCTTCAAGGATATTTCTACTATTGGTGATGTGTCCTTAACTTCATCTTTATGGTCTGCATCATCTGTACCACCATCTTCTAGTAGTAATAAACTAATAATTGAGGTGTTTTACATTGATGTCCCAATTTAAATTGTTTGTCGCAATTGAAACAAATTCCCTTTGCACGTCTTTCTGCTTGTTCGACTGTTGTAAGGCATTTAAAAAGTAGTAATCTAGGATGAGCTAGACCTAACAAAGATGATGTTGTTGACGTTTTTGCTCTAAGTGATAGTGTTGTTTGAGAAGGTAGAGCAAGAGTGGATCTGTTAAATGTTGGTCGAGACTCGCCTTTACGAGTTGGAAAAGAAATGAATTCTTCTTGGAACCTAGCTTGCTCAAAAGCTTGTAAGAGACTAGTGGGCTTCAACAATTGGACTCCTGCTTTTATATCATGACGCAACCTTGAGAGAAAACAACAAATTAGGAAAGATTCTGGTAAATATCTAGTTCTATTTGCAAACCATCCAAATTGTAATATATATTCCCTCACGGCGCCTATTTGTCATAATTTGGAAAGACTTCCATCAGCATCAGCTTCTTCCAACGATCAAAGCTGATTTTATATAGCTCTTTTAAATTGTGCCCAAGTCATGTGTCACATGGAATGCTCTAACCATCGAAACCAATGTACAACATCTCCAGCTAAATGTACAGTAGCTGAAGACAGCAGCTCTGCTTCCATTAGTACAGAAACTTTTTGATATTGCTCACACTTAAACACTCAATTTGATGGTTTATCACCATAAAAATTTGGAAAAGTGATTTGTATGTTGCAGGTTGCACAAGCACACCTCCGACTCGATGTTGTCTTGTGCCTACCTGTAGCTCATTATGGTCAGCTACTTGCAACCTTGTATTGTTAACCTTCAATCTTCCCAATCGATTGCTAATTACATGCAATTGTTCCTAAATATCGGTAGTCTATTGGGACAAGACTTGAATCCTCTCCTCAAACCGTTGGGACAAGGCTTCAACCTTTTCCTCCAACTCTTTAACATTCATGATGCCCAAGAAAGAAGTTTTGATACAAGATGATAGTGATGTTCTATATTTAATGGATTAATTCACAAGAAAAAAACAAAAGAGAGATAAAATAGTAAAAAGAATGAAGATAAAAAGAATACAGAGAGAGAATTTTGGAAATTCTACTTGCTTTATTATAATGACAAACACACTTTTTACAAGGAAGGAATGAAACAAAAAAACCATAAAACCAGACAGATAATGGGTGTTGAGTTGTGTGGCCAGTGTGTTGTCTAGGTTTCTTTTGTTTTGATGTTATTTATCTCTTGGAATGTTAGGGGTCTTGGCAAGGGGGAGAAAAAAAGAATGGTTAGAGGTCTTGTGAACATTCATAAATCGGATATTATGCTTCTTCAGGAATCCAAATTGAAGTCCTTTGATAGTAGAGTTATTGGATTGCTGAGGGGTTCGTGGCTTTCTTGAGGTGTTGGTGTTGAGGCAGATGGTGCGTTGAGGGGTTTAATTTCGTTATAGAATGAGGATTCTTTTAAGGTGGAAGCTTGCATTTCAAACCAAAGATGCATAATTCTTGCTGGTGTTTTGGTTAAACTCAACAAGGAGATAGTTATTTGCAATGTCTATGCTCCTTCAATGGAGAGAGATAGAAAGGAGTTGTGGGATTTTATCTTAAATGCACAGCATTCTTTTACGGCGCCGTGGTGTGTGGCAGAGGACTTTAATACTGTTTTAGAGCCTTCTGAAAGAGTAGAGGTGTGGAGTGATGCAGGTTCAATCAGGAATTTTAATAGTTTTATCCTTTAGGCTAATGTGGTCGACATTCCTCTTCATGGCATGAGGTTTACCTGGTCTAATAACAGGGAAACTGAAGCTTGGGCGCGTTTGGATCAATTTCTTATCTTGCCTATAATTCTGAGTTGGTTTCTAAATATGTGTCAAACCGATCTTCCAAGAAGCCTCTCAGACCACAATTCGGTCATGATAGGTTACTCTTCTCTATCTTGGGGCCCTTGCCCGTTCCGTTTTTATAATTGGTGGCTTGAGGAAAAGGGTATGATGAAGGAAGCCCTTAAAAGCTGGGTGGATTATGATGTGAGGGGTTCTAAAGGCTTTGTGCTTTTCTCTAAAGCCAAAGCTTCAAAATTATGCATGAAGAATTGGCTTAATTCCTCCAAATTGGGCATTGTGCAAGTTGGAAGAATTATTCTTGAAGGCTGAAATGGACGGCTGGATAGAGGATAGTAAAAATGAGAGGTTGCAAAATATGGATGCGTTGTGGAAGTGTTTGAGACGTGAAAGGCATCAATCTAGGATTGGGTGGTTGAAGGAGGGAGATCGAAACACAAAATTTTTTCATAGCATTGCTAATGGAAGAAAGAGACGAAACTTCATTAGTGAGGTGCAGTTGGATGGAGAAACAGTCTCAGACCACTCCCAGTTATGTAGAGGTATTAGCAATTTCTTTAAGAATCACTTTCAAAAGGAAGATTTTACTAGGCCGATTTTGTCTCTTTCAGGTATTAAAAAACTCTCAGAGATGGAGAGTGGTTTGTTGGAAGAAGAGTTCAGCTTGGAGGAAGTCTTGTTGGCGTTGAATGGGTGCGAAGGCAACAAGGCGTCAAGACCCGATGGTTTCAACTTGAATTTCCTAAAAGCTCATTGGGATGTGATAAAAGGTGATGTTATGAATTTTATGTCAGAAATTCATAAAGATGGGAGGGTTGTTAAGGACATTAATAGAGCTTTCATTGCCTTGATTCCTAAAGTCTCTAAACCAGTTTTCATGAAAGATTTTCGTCAAATTTGCCTCGTTGGGTCATTTTACAAAGTGCTTGCAAATGTGTTAGCAAATAGGATAAAGAGGGTCATGGATTTGATTATTAATGATACTCAAATGGCCTTTGTGAGCAATAGGCAAATCTCGGATAGTTTAGTGATTGCGGAAATGATCTGAAAATAGAAATCTGACAGGGAAGGAGGCGTGGTGGTTAAGCTTGATTTTGAGAAAGCGTATGACACCATGGACCATGATTTCTTGGTTTCTATGATGGGAGGTACGGGTTTCGGATCCAAATGGAGAGGGTGGATTAGAGAGTGCGTTTCCTCCCCTTTACTTTCCGTGTTGGTCAATGTTAAGGCTACTTCGCAGTTTAAAGTTGAGAGGGGTTTGAGACAAGATGATCCCTTGTCTCCTTTTTTATTCAATGTTGTGGTTGAAGGGTTGCATCACTTGCTTCTTAAAGCGGGAAATCTAGAGTTGATCAAAGGAGAAAATTTCAATGACAACAATGTTCACATTACCCATCTTCAATTCGTGGACGACACTATCCTCTTCATTAAACCTAAGGTGGATTACCTTCTAAAAGCGAAAAGAGTGCTCCGTTGTTTTGAATTGTTTTTGGCTTAAAAATAAACTTTCACAAGTCTTGTGTGGTGAGGGTTGGCAAAGAGAGAGATTTTGAGTCGATTCAGTAGGCGTCTATTTTTAAATGCAAGCTAGCAACTCTGCCTATTTCTTACGTTGGTTTTCCTTTAGGAGGTAGACCGGGTTCCAAAAGAACCCTTTGCTGTCCAAAATTGAGCAGCGGCTTGCTCCTTGGAAAAGAAAGTTTTTGTCTAAGGGTGGGCGTTTGGTTTTGATCAAGGCTGTCATGTCGAGTATCCCAACTTATTTCCTTTCCGTCTTCAATATTTCAATAGGAGTGGCTTAAAAGATTGAGAAACTTCAACGTGGCTTTTTGTGGGGAGATGGTATTCTTAAAAGAAAACTGTATGCAGTAAATTGGGCTTATGTGTGTAGAGGTAAGATCAAGGGAGGTTTAGGAATAGGTAGGATCATGGACAAAAATAAAGCAATGTTAACTAAGTGGATTTGGAGGTTTGGAAGAGAGGAAAAGTCACTGTGGAGATCAGTTATCTATGCTAATTATAGAGTTAATCTTAGTTCATTGTTTTGGAATTGGAAAGGAACCAACAAGGAGTCCTGTTTTGTTATGTCAATTAGGAGCCTTATGAAGGCTAGTTCGAAGATGGAAAATTTGATTTCTAAGGGGTTCATCCCGATGGTTGGTAATGGGGAGAGAGTGCAATTCTGGTCTAAGCTAGAGATGGATGGTAGGTCACTTCAGGAGGCTTTTCCCCGTTGCTTTGCTCTGGCGGAGAGGAAGAAGGGCTCAGTTGCGAGCTTTGGTTCATGGTCTCCACAAGGCTGGCAATGGAACATCCCTATAAGAAGACATCTTTTTGAATGGAAAAGAGAGCAATGGAGTTGTTTTTGCATAGTTCTTGAGTGTATTCCCATTCGTATGCAAAGGACTGATTCAATGGCGTGGTCTTTCAGTTCGAATGGGATTTTTTCAGTTGGTTATTTTCATAGGAATTTGGAGGATTCTAAGTTTGTTGAGGTTTCAGTTCCTAATCTTGTCTGGCAAGGTCTGTCTCCTCCAAAAATTGAATTCTTCCTTTGGCAATTATGGAGAGGGAGAGTCATGGTTAAAGAAGTAATTCACAGATTTGGGCAAGTCCAAGCATCTGATATGGAATGCTCTTTGTGTAGGTCTAGTCAGGAATCGTGTGATCATCTCTTCTTGGACTGCAAGTGGTCGGAAAAATTATGGGTTGAGTGTATGTCTTGGTAGGGAGTCAGCTGGTGTAAGAATAAGACAGTGAAAGATTGGTTGGAGGGCTGGTCTAGCCTATGCCCTGCGCCTAAGTTCGAAAGAGTGTGCGCTCCCTGTTTAGAGCAATTGTTTGGACTATATAGGAGAGTAGAAATAATCTCATCTTTTAAGGTAAGAATTTGTGTCTAGAGCAAGCTATTGATGTGGTGAAATTTCGGGTCGTGTGGCGATTCAAACACCTTGGAAAAGGATCGACGGATTCGACTGAGGCTTTATATCACAATGTTCATGATCTATGTGTTGACCACAAAAAGAGTAAAAAAATCTTTCATAGCTGACTGGATGCCGCCGTCCGCTAACAAGTTCAAGTTCAAGTTTAATGTTAACAGTTTTGTTAGAGGTAAATCGGGATCAGCAGGTATAGGAGGGGTTTTAAGAGATTCGAATGGTAAGGTTCTGTGCCTCTTCTCGCAATTCTTAGGGATTTTGGACTCTAATGTTGTAGAATTATCGGCAATCAAGAAAGCTATGGATATTTGTCTTTCGAGTTCGTTCTTGCAAGAGAAAGATATCTCTATTGTGAGTGACTCCAAAGTTGCAGTTTCATGGGTGAATAAGGGTGATTTTGGTAGCTTGGGGCATTCAAAGACTATTTTGGACATCATAAGTGCTATGAGGGACTTTGGTAGTTTGGAGGTTAATATCAAGATCCTTCAACTCCTTTGTTGATAGCCTTGCTAAGATGGGATCGAATTAGGATGGGGATTTTAAGGAGTGGTCCAACTTATAATTTGTGTTCATTTTGTCTCTGTATAGGGATTGCTTTGTTTTGGTCTTCCTTCCCCTGTTTTTCTAGGCAGTGTTTGTGTTTTTGTTCTAAGGTAGGTCGATGTTTTTTTTCTTTGGGCGTTTTTTTGGGGTTCTTTGGCTGGGCTGGTTGTTGTTTTTGCCCCTTTCTTGGTTTCTTGGTGGCTTCCTTTGCTTGCCTTTGGTCTGTTGTTCCTGGCTTTTGTTTTCTGGTGTTGTTAATAAAGCTTGCTTTTCAAAAAAAAAAACAAAAACAAAAACAACTTGTAATAGGAAAATACAACTAATTAATATTGAATTCCTGACATACTAAGAGAATCTCCAAGAGTCTCTCCCTTGGAGACCCCCTTACTTTAAGGATGGATGTTGTTGTATGGGGCCATTAGGGGGTATGTGTTCCAAGAATATTCTATTAAATGACTTATTTAATAATTTTTTATTATTATCTTATGTTTTACTTTATAATTATTGTTTGGATTAATTGCACAAACACCCCTAAGTTTAAGTGTAATTGCAGCTAGATGGAACTTTTGCTTGAAATGGCACAAACTACCCCTATTGTTAGTTGACTTTCATCCAATTTAACGGTTGACCAACTTTTGAGTTAAAAGGACTAAAAGGCCCCCAGTTATTTATTAATTTATTATTTTAATATTTTTATAAAATAAAAAACTTAAAAGATATATTATTTAAAAGATATAAAAACAATAAAAAAAAATGAATAAGAAAAAATAACTAGATTATATTTAGTTATATTTATACTTTATTAAAATATTATAGTTTTTTTAAAGTGTTTTTATAGTTTTTTTTAGTTGTAATTTGTATGGTTATGTAAATTAATTATTGTTGTTTTTAAGGTAATTACTTATTTTCATTTTATAAATATTTTGTCTTTTCTATTTTTTCTTAAATTATTTATTTTGAGGGAATACAATAATAAACATGGATAAAATATTTAACCAAGGTTAGTTTTGACCATTCACATTGAAAAGTCAATCAATTGTTAGAGCATCTCCAAGGGGCTCACTAAATCCCCTCCTTAGTTAAAATAAGGAGCTAATTTGGTTTTAGAGCACTCCAATGGGCTCCATAAATGGCTCCCTATTTTAGAGAGTCTCTTGGTGGCTCTCCAAATGTAGTGAGCTCCCTATCTTCTCTCTCTTATTTTTTTAATATTTTAAACTGATTTTGTTATTAAAAAAATATATCAATTTTGTATTATTATTTGTTAAAAGTTTGAAGATTGTTATTAAATAAATTTATTTATATTTTAAATTTAAAAAATATTAAAATATTAATGACTAGTTGTAATAGAGAGCATGGTTGGAGTGACCTCATGAGAAGTTGCTAGCTAAAATAGCTAAAATTTAGTAAAAATTTAGGGAGCATGGTTGGAGATGCTCTTAAGGTTAATGGAAGTCAACTGAAGCAAGAGATATTTGTGCAATTTTTAGTAAAAGTTCCATCTAGCTATAATTGGGCCTAAACTTGGGGGATATTTGTGCAATTACCCCTTATTATTTGTAGTGGAAAAAAAATGTTGGTAATTTAAAAAAAAAAAAAATTACCCATTAGACAATAAAAGAGCTAAAACTTAAATACATACTGCTTTTCAAAAAATAAAATAAACTTAAATACATGGAACTCACTTAAGGGGACTGAAGCCACCATTTAATTAAGGGAGCGAACTCCACCGGAACTCATTTAAGGGGGGCCTTTATCGGACCTCTTGCCCCCTTGGAGCTGCAAAAATGCAACTCCTCCATTAATTAAGCTAAGGAAGGTCTCTAAAGGAGACTCTTGGAAATGCTCTAATATTCCTAATTAAGATTGGTACCCTAACAACCACAAAAGTTTTGGTCTTCGGAAGGGGTTGTGAGATGGTATTAGAATTCAATAAAGCCATTAGCTAAAAGAGAAGGAAAGTCCATGGACAAATATTCTTCCGATCCATGGAGATAAGAGCAAAGAAAAGAAAACACTTCGGGATTAGATTCAAAAAGAAAAAAAAATTGATATCTAAGGCAATGTTCGAAAACGTGGCCGCATAGGCTGATTAATCTGTGCAATTCATCTAGGCGGCCGGGACCTGTAGCGAAAAGAGGAAAATTGGCCTAATTCTGCGGTGGCCGCATAATCGGGCAAGGTGCCGATTAATTGGCTAGGTGGGTCAAAGCCGTTGACCCCGCCTAGCCGGTTAAAAAAAAAAAAAAGGTCAGCGTTTTACACATTTTCTACTTCTTCACTTCATTCTTTCCTTCTCTTCTTCGACCAAACAACTCACTTTTGGTTGGGTTTGTTCAATCTTCGACCAAAAATAGCATCGAACAAGTAGAGAGCTATGTAATCAAATAAAAATGGAACTGGAAAACGTTTCAGTAGGTAATACTCTACCACAGACATCAATGAAGAAATGGATCTAGAGAGAGAAAGAGGTTGGGTTTGTTTCTTCAATTTTTGAAAGAGAGAGAAATGAAGAGAGAAACGAAGAAGAAGAAGAAGCTAGAAGAAAGAAAGAGAGAGGTAAATTGTATGATTGTGTGTAGGGGTGGGCACCCAAACCGCCAAACCGATCAATCCGTCCAAACCAAACCAATTTAAGCGGGTTGGTTTGGTTTTGTTAAATAAAATAAACTGATTGTGTTGTTTTTGAGCAACCCAATTGGTTTGGGTTGGTTTGTGGGTTGCGTTTTATCAAACCGTATAACCCAACCCGAACCATTACATACTTATATATATATATATATTCGAAACTTCAAAGTGGTTGCTTAGACAATGGTAGATATTATTAATTTAGAAGGTTAAACGATTTAGTTTTATTTTATAAGTTTTAGGCGTTCTACACTTGAGTTTTATATATATATATATATATTTTAAACGATTATCAATCTGCACTTGAGTTAAATTTTAGTTTTATAAATTAGTATTATTGTTTATCTTATTGATAATTGGTTTAACTACTTGTATTGATAATGTGATATTATTAAATTTATTCAAATAAAAAATAATGTAATTATTTTCTTAAACCGTTAAACCAAATCGAACCAAACCGATTTTTATCGGTTTGGTTTGGTTTGCTTTAACCTTATAAATGGTTTGGTTTGGGTTGTAAAAAATTAAACCGGTTTTATAATGGTTTGGTTTGGTTTGGGTATAGTCAAACCCAAACCAAACCAACCCAACCCATGCCCACCCCTAGTTGTGTGTGCTCTGGGTGGATATTTTAAAATTTTAATATTTTATCAATTTTTTTTTTTTTTTTTTGATTTTTTGATGTTGTTACCAAGCTGGTTCGAACCATGGTGGTATGAAACATATATACTCAAGTCATCATACCACCAAATCCAACGTAAGCTTGGTTCACTTTTTTTTTATTTGACTTGTTCATTTCTCTGTTTTAGAATTTTAGCTTACTTAGTACTTTATTTATCATTTTTATTTTTAGATCCCTTGGCACCATTTTATCCGGTCCTTCTAACTATGTAAGTGCCATTTGTCTTTTATATCAAGAATCAAAACTAGATATATCCCTAAGTCGAATCAAAATATTATGAAATCTGGTATATGTGGATTTAGAAAGAATTTTGCTTGGATTTATAATTGGAATTTGTTTGTGATTGGATTTTTATGTAGGAAAACAAGGAAAATAAAAAAAAATAGGTATAAATTCACCAACCGATTAATCACCGACTAATCGGCTTAGGTGATGGGTCTCCGCCCGACTAGCTCCTAGCGCTTACTAGAACACTGATCTAAGGTCTAAGGATATGTTGATATTCTCTTATGTTCTAGAGTTGGAATATCTACACTTTGCGATTTAATAATATGAAATAGAGGTGTGAATCGGATCAATGATCCGGATGCAATCCAATTTGGAAATTCGGACACAAAAATATCTGATCCGAAGTTATCCATATCCGTATCTGAAAATTGGATATGGATTGGAAAATTTACTGTTCAGATTCGGATAATTTGAATCCAATGATAATTCAAATCCGAAATCGATCCAAATCCAAATCCATTATTTCAAATATATATAAAAGTTTGTTTTTGAGAAAAAAAAAAAAAAAAAAAAAAACTCACACTATACACATACACTGCATAAGAAAATCCGAAAAAAGTTCGAATCCAGTCTAAACATAAGTCCGAATCCAATCCAAAAATATCCAAGTCCAATTCTGAATCCGAAAAGTCCATATCTAATCTAGTACGAATTATCCGATTGGAAGACTTTTTTTTAGAGAAAATCCGATCCGATTTGATCTGGAATTTTTTAGAGTGGAATTGGTGAGAAATGTCACCTTTTTAAACTGATTTGGTGACAATGTCACTGCTTTAATAAGTTAAGTTTAAAAGGCACCTATTATGGTGAACGGACAAAAATACCCTTACTTTACACATTCTTTTCTTACTTTGAAGTTTTCTGAGATTAAAAACAGACCTCCAATGGATAATTAGTTTTGTGGCTCTACGCAAACGCATTCGGGGGTCGAGCTCCCCGCTGAGCTCGCGGTGGTCGAGCTGCCCGGTCAGCTCGTGGGGGTGTGGGGGCGAGATTTTTTTTGGTTTTGAATCTTCCATTGAAAAGGCTCGAAATGAAGTGTTCGAGCCTTTTCATACACCAATCGTGCCTTTTCATTAGTGTATGAAAAGGCTCGAACACTTAATGAAAATGCACGATTACTGTACAATTGTGCCTTTTCATACACCAATCGTGCCTTTTCATGTACAAAAAGGCACGATTACTGTACAAAAAGGCTGGAAACTTTGTTCAAAAAGGCTCGAAATATTTTTTAATTTTTTAATCGAGCCTTTTTGAAAAGTTATCGAGCCTTTTGGAAAAGTTATCGAGCCTTTTAGAAAGGTTATCGAGCCTTTTGGAAAAGTTATCGAGCCTTTTGGAAAAGTTATCGAGACTTTTCCAAAAAGGCTCGGTAACCTTTCTAAAAGGCTCGATAACCTTTCTAAAAGGCTCGATAACTTTTTCAAAAGGCTCGATAACAACTTCAAAAGGCACGATGAGAAAGGTTATCGAGCCTTTTGGAAAAGTTATCGAGCCTTTTAGAAAGGTTATCGAGCCTTTTGGAAAAGTTATCGAGACTTTTCCAAAAAGGCTCGATAACCTTTCTAAAAGGCTCGATAACTTTTCCAAAAGGCTCGATAACTTTTCTAAAAGGCTCGATAACTTTTCCAAAAGGCTCGATAACAACTTCAAAAGGCACGATGACAGTGTAAAAAGGCACGAAAATATTTCAAAAAGGCACGAAATCATTTCGAGCCTTTTCCGAACTTTTTTCGAACCTTTTTCGAGCCTTTTCAAACCTTTTTCGAGCCTTTTTCAAACATTTTTAAACATTTTCGAGCCTTTTTAACTATCAATATATTATGGTGAAGAAGGTTACTGTGGGGGGCAATTTTGTCCGTTCACCATAAATGGTGCCTTTTAAACTTAAGTTAGTAAGTTGGTGCCTGTTCCCAAAAAAGAGTCTCAAATAGTGCTATTTAATTTTTTAACCCTTTTTTAGACCAATATCGATTCGGATCCCAAAAATTGGAAAAAAATAAAATTCAGATTCGAATAAATATCTTAATCCGGTTGACACCTCTAATAGGAAAGGTGGAATTGTATTTACAAGTAGCATGGTTTTAACCAGTTTTGACACTTGGTGGAATGCTTATTCTAAATACTTTGTTTTAGATTATTTTGATGGAATAAATCATAAAATATTGTAGATAGTATTTTTTAATTTAACTATTTGAGAAAAAAAAAAAACTCAAGTAAGAATCACAAAACACAGACCATCTTACTAATCCATTATTAAGTGTTTTCGGGTAAAAACAAGTTCATTTTTTTTTTTTTTTTGTTTAAAAAAAAAAAATCCGGTGAAACCAATTTCAATAAGATATTTGAATGTCTATTTCAGCTATCACTTATCAAGATTCAAGAATGGTAAAAAAATGAATTTAGAAGTGAAATCTCTTTTAATTTTTATTGAACACTAATTAGACAAAAACAAAATACGAGATTCAAGAAACTTTAATACTTTATTTCTTTAGTGACATATATATATAGTGTGATGGACCCCGCCCACAAGTTTTTTTCCATGGAAAGTGGCACCCGATCATGGTTGTTCTTAGATAAGAAAGCTTCAATATAATAAGATTTTATATGAATCTTGTCAGTCATACAATGTTAAAAATGAGGAACATGTTGCTTTGTTGCCATGCTTCTTCGATTCTTTCTTTAACTAATAATCATTGACAAAAAAAAAAAAAAAAAAAAAAAAAGGTGGACAAAAGGAAAAGAAGATGATATTCCTTCCATTTTTTTTTTTTTTTCTCTTTTATGAACTAAATAGTTATATTAATTAATCAACCAAGCAACAATAGTACTACAGTAACAGTTCTAGTGAAAAACCAAAAGAAAGTAATATCACTATATTTGTGCTTTTCTGGCAAATCTTCAAGCCAGTGAATCACTGCCTTTTAGTTTTTAATGGTTCTCAAAAGATCAAATCAGAATATTGTACAATATTTTTGCTTTCCGGGCACCACCCATGCACTGATGCATATGTTTTTTACAGGCCTTTTATTAAAAATAAAAATAAAAAACACTTTGTTCAAATTAAAGGACAAGAAAGATTCACTCTTTTTATTTTATTTTTTTTGGATTACATTACATAGCACTCTATATAGTAGAAATGTAGAATAGAAAATATGAAAATAACAACTTGAATGTCGCTTGACTCTCAAACTCATCCACATTATTCAAATGATAGTACTAGTATTAATTGGTTGATACTACTATGATCAGCACCAGAGTCTTGATCATATTCAAATAATCAGCACCACAATGTTCGTAGATGGAATGCTAATTAACTTAATAGATTAAGCAAAAAAGATAGAATAAGACTCAACCCTTTACTTAACAGGCAGCTGCAGCAGACGATCATCCTTCTGGTAAATATGTGCCTAGTGAACAAGGGGTTTGTCAATGTGAGTCGCTTCCTTCAAACGAATAAGGGGCTGATATGCTTCAATGTGTCTCTTTTCATCTGCATCAATTATTGGTGATTGCACAAAATCATCAGCCATATATATAAAAACAGTTAATGTTGCATTCTAAATATATAGTACTATACTGGAATTGTATCATTCAATAGTGTGTTCAATTGCCTGGAACATTGTCATTATGGCAGCAGCAGAAAGTTGTGAACTTCTCCATAACGCGTTGGCATTCCGGGCACTTCATGCTATCCGGAATCCTTCCCCCGTGAGTCGAGAACTCGAACCGGCAACAGGGGTGAGCAATGCTGTAAAGCTTGTCATGGTGGTCCTTGAATGATTTGTCAAACCCCTTAGTAAGGACATGGTCCTTCCACATATCATACTCCAACAATGCAGGCAACACAGTGGTTCCATGTCCATTGACCACAATTTGAGAGCCTTTGCTCAGCAATGCCCACCCGCCGTCCCTGTCGTAGCTGATGAGTTTCTTGATTTCTTGCATCATTGGGTTCATGTCATCGGCCCTGCCTAGTTGAATCTTGGAGAACAACATACTCTCGAGACGGGTCCAGAAGAACCACACCATGGTCAGGTCTTCCCAGTAGTAGCTAAGCTTCTCAGCCATAATGGCTGCAAGGACTCTCCGGACTTGCTCTCTTTTGCTGCTCTTACCAACATAGACCATCTCCAGAGGAATGCGTGCAGAATTCGACACTGTACGAGCCGCTGTTGTGAATTTGCGCACCCATTCAACATTGTCCCCTCCATACAAGAAAATGTATTTTCCTTCCCTAATCTGCAGAGGCGAAGCCAGAATTTCAAATTTAAACAAATATGGGAAATTTTCCAAGAGGCTAGAGTGGCCATGGCCCCTCCAAACCCCTTCATAGCTAGAACAACATATATTTATAGATGTTATATTAGAATTTGTTGTGAGTTTGAATTGTATTGGATTGAAATTTACCCATTTGAGAAGCTCAGGGTCAATGCCATCAATGAGAAGCTCGAGCCTCCAGGTTTCTTCTTTCCAGAGAGCTTCTTCTCTCAAGCTAGTGAAAGGGAAGGCATTGCTTCCCCAAATCCACATCATGTGGATTGCATTGGGGCTGACCACCTTGCCTTGTGGGTCTAGAACTACAAGGATTGGCTTGTTCCTGAAGTGCCACACTTCCTTGGTGAACCTGATCACTGCCTTTTCAATCAGAGTTGGATGGTGCACTGTGTACCATGGCATTTGAGACTGTATGTACTCAAACCTATTCTGCATTGTTTCATCCCAGGGGATCGAACGGTCCACAATTGGGATCCAAACCACCTCATATTGGTTCACTAGCCTGGGTGTATGCTGCCTTGATTCGGTATAAATCTGTTCAAGGATCGAAAGCCCATCGTGGGAGATGTTCAGGTCCGAAATGAGCAACAACACATTTTTCCTCCTGAGCACATCAATGTTAACCTGTAACAGAATCAAAAATTATTTCATCAGTCATGTTGTCTAGAATTAAATAATTTTTGCTAGTAGTAGAGATATTGGTGTGTATTGAATTAATAGCATACCCTTTTCTTAGTAGAACCATCAACAAGTGGCTGCAAGTCGTCCTTGGCACAAATCAAGGCCTTGAGAATCTTCATGTTATCAATGTGGACCATTTCTAAAAGATTCAGAAGCATCTGATAGGCTTCAAGACTCTTCCTTTCGTCTGCATTAACAATTAATCATCAATCATCATTAACTAAGCATATATATATATATATGTACAATTGATCTTTTTTGTCTATGCAATATATATGTATCACAAAAAAAATAAAAAATTGGCAATTAAGTGGCCAACCTATGTGCTGGTAGCATACAGCCATTTGCTTCCTGAGATGTTCATATATGGTCTTGAGTTTGTGAGTCAAGGTGGATAGTTCCCATCCTTCCGAGGCTGAAAAGGCGAACCTGAATTCAATGCAACAGATGACATTAGAATAACAAGATCATTTTATCAAAATGAAACAAATTTGATGTTTTTTATATCATAAAACGTACTCATGGCCCATGCTAGTGAGAGTAGTGATCTGAGTCGCACAAGCAACAACACTCCTTATGGTCCAGTAGACAGCAGTTGGGATAAGGGAAATGGCAGTGGTAAATGCAGGAACATCTTGTGTAATATACATGGAAGGTAGATCCTTGAACTCAATAATGCACCGGGTTACATCCATCATAACCTTTATCAAACTGTTAAGTGCATCAAACCGGGATTTCAGATTACCCGTGTGCTCCAATATGGAAGGTACTTGCTTCAGGATTGCCATTGATTTGGCAAGTGGATTTGTGGAGTAAATCTGGGCAAGCAGCCAGAATTCTCCATAATTTATAGCAAATGCCGCTAAGGTCAGCACCAGCTTAGCATCCCATGAATAGGCTGCCAGCATGTTGAATAGAGACACTGTCGTTTGATGCGCATCAGAGCCGCTCAATGCCTTGTATGCTATCTGAAAATATTCATACATTTGTTTTTGAACATTTTCAGTAACTTAATTTACAAGAAACTGCATGATTTATTATATACATGCATACCTCGCATGAAACTCTGTCAATAGCAAATGATATTGCCTCAATCATGGCAATGAAACTGGCTTGCTGAGCCTTGTCTTCAATTTCCATTTGAGCCTGGACAGCCTGCAATAAATCACAAGTGATCATTAGGCATTAGCTAAGAAAATTTAAAAATATATACATACTATATATATAGCTGACTACGTACGTTGTCGCCTGAGGAAACTTGGAGGGTGGCACGGTTGAGGATGTCCTCGATGAGTTGGAAAACAGGCTTGACATCAACGTCGCGTCCATCAGGAGTGTGGGTTGCGAGAATCTGCTTCATCATCATGCTGTCATCATACATGCCCATCGTGCTTCGGTGATCGCTCTTGATGAGTTGCTGCTGGCTAGCACCAGGGGCTGACCAGAGAGCCATATGTTGCAAAGCACAAGTGAAATGATGAAAACTTTGGGAGTTAAAGAGAGGCAGAGAAGATGAAGAGAATGTGTAGGTTGTGTGTGTCTGTGTTGCAACATTTCTTGGGCTATATATAGCCATCTGCAATGGAATATTTTCCCATGTTAATCAACTTCCTTGCTTCTAGTACCATTAATATGTCGGGTCGTTAAGAGGAAGACTTGCCTCCTTAGTTCTCACTTTACTTCGAGGGCCACATTGAAAAAAGTGATCAATGAACAAGGTTATGTCTCTCGAAGCTTTCATGAGTTAAAATAACAATAATGAAACACTGTATATGATTAAGTAATTTTAAAAATATATTTATGTCAATGTATCAAATGGGTTTCAAAAGTTTTAGAGCTGGTCCACATGATTAAATCACTTAGTAATACAAGTCGTGTTGTTTTTCGAAGTCGCGTTGCATGTTATAATTGTCACGTAAGACCATACATTAATTACATCGTTCAGGATGAGGGAATATACAGTATTATGCACATATATGATTGATATATGAATGCAGGAAATGAGAAACAATATTGTGCTTGATTTACTTCCTTGCTTGATCGGTGTAAAAGCAAGCAAAGAGTAGTGAATGGGAAAAAAGAAAGATTTGATTCCTTGCTTTTGTTATGGTAAATACAGAAAATCATTTATAAGCTTGGACATAGGAAGCAAATCTGAGAAGGAACAACTTTGAGTTGTATGTTTTTTACAATTGGTCTCCTTCCACCATTACTCACAATCCACCATTACTGTTAAATCAAGAACTTCCATTTTCACCTTAGCTTATCTAACAAGTCACTAGTAGAATTAATACTTTATTTTAATTAATTACATTAATTATTTCAGACTTAAAGTTAATTAATTGAACAAGAGCTTGTCTGGTAGGACTTTAAAAAAAATCACTATTTATAAAATGTCTGGTTACAGTAGATTTATTAGAAATAGAGTTTTTTAAAAAATATATATAATTATTTAGTTAGTAGATTTTAAAAATAAATAATAAAAATGTCTATTTGAAGAAGCTCATTTCCATTAGTTTTTTGCCTAGTAAAGGTTTAAACTTTAAACTCTATTGGCGTCTACTGAATTTAAAATAGACAATCTTAGAAGTCCAACTAAACAACTCTAAAAAAAACTCAAATAAAGATTAGTAAAACTTTTGAGGAGTAGATTATCCAACCAAACAATCGCTTAGAACAATAAGGCCATTACACACTTGAAGTTTCCATCCGAACATAACCTTGAATTGAATCTCTCGATGTTTGTTGATTTTTTTAATTAAAAAAAAAAAAAAAAAAAAGAAACCTAAGCAGCCAGCAAGACACCATTTTAGGGGAATTATTTATTAATAAAAGAGGAAATACAAGAGAACAAAAGAAAGAAAAAACAACAGCAACCACTGCTAATAAAAACAAAATCTAACTCTTCTTGGAGAAAAACTTCAGTGGGACGGTCCCAGTGACGTGGATATGGGACCGTCCAATCAGAGCACGCTACATATACGTTGGGAGAATATACAGTACATTGGACTCAAATCGTCTGTCAAATATTGATGTCCCAATTTGTATCTAGTCAATCAAATTGGGACAGCTCAACAACTATATATTACATTTTCTCAATGTTTTTTTGTTTATTTTTCAAAAAAATTAAATGACTTGACTTTTCAAATTCCACTATACAAAATATTATTTCCAATTTTTTTCCTCATTTCTTTCATTTCATATGCATATTGCCTTTCTCTTTCCCACTCTCCATAATCTTCCATAAGCCATTTTCTTTCTCTCCCAAATTAGGGATTTAATATCAGCTTTTATATATTTTTTAAATTTTACTGGATTTTATATTTGAATATATACTATGGTCCATAGAAATTTGTACCAGCTTTTATACCAGCTTTTTCAAAATAACAAGCTTGTAAAAAAAATATATATATGGTCAAAAAAAAAAACAATATGGACGGTAAATATGCTAAATTGTATCATAAACAATATCTTTTTAAAACGGCAAAATCAAACAATTTCTCATAGTGTCATTATTGAAAATAAGAGAAATAAAAAGAAACTATTATTCTCTAAAAAAAAAAAACTCTTGAAATTGATTGCCTATAAACTCGTATCTTTGAAATCCTGCTATATGCGAATGAGCCTATAAAAAATATATAAAAAGATATAAGAAAACATATATATTTATTAAAATCTCATAAGTAGAACAAATTATAGTACCTATTGTAACAATTCTACCATGCTTGCTTTGTTACTTGCATCTCCGGTTTGAGCTTGATAATGAAGCTACAGTAATTTAGGATCATTCAATTAATGAAAAAAATAGACACAACAGTGACAACACTGGTCTTATTACAATTTTAGCTTTTTTCACAAAAGATAATATGGAGTCTATTTATAAGATAATCTCTATTTGTGATGAAAATAATCATATTTAAAATTGTAATTTAAATGGTAGAATATATACATATAAGTATTTTTTTTACCATAAAAAACGAACTAGACCAACATGTATAATCTGAAAATTTTAAATTCAATTTTTTATTTTATTTTATCTAAAAATAATGCAATCAATAAAATAGTATATATTAAAATATAAAATCTGGTACAAATTAAAAAAATATATTAAATCCCTAATTTTAAGGGAGAGATAGAAAATGGCTTATGGAAGATTGTGGAGAGTGGGAAAGAGAAAGGCAATATGCTATGAAATGAGGACAATTTTTGAAAATAATATTTTGTAGAGTGGAATTTCAAAAGTCAAGTTGATCATTTAATTTTTTTGGAAAAAAAAAAAAACAAAAAAACACTGAGGAGTTAACGGAGAAGAAGTTGACGTTAGAAATATTAAATGCAAACTCTTTTTAAGACAATAATTGAATGTAAATATAGTTGTTGAGCTATTCCAATTTAATTGGTTAGACACAAATTGGGACAACAATATTTGACAGACAATTTGAATCCTTATACATTGTACTAGAGATACTAGTGGACAGCCTTAAGTTTAATGTTGATGGTTCTTCAAGAGGGAAACCTGGTCCTTCAGGAATTGGAGGGGTTCTGAGAGATTCTTTTAGTAAAATTCTGTGCTTGTTCTCCTTTTCGGTGGGGATTTCAGACTCCAACTCTGCTGAGATTTGGGCTGTGAAGAAAGCAATAGAGTTGTGTTTATCTAATCCTAATCTTAGAGGCAGGTTTGTTACGGTGTTTAGCGATTCCAAGGCTGCCGTTTCGTGGGTGAATGGCAGTGACTTCGGGAATATTTCTCATGTTCACTCGATTTATGAGATTCGCAAAAATCTGAATGTCTTTGGCCAAATGGAAGTTGTGTATGATTCCAGAGCTTACAACTCTTTTGCGGTTAGCTTGGCCAAGATGGGTTCTAGCTTGTGTGGTGATTTTGTGGAATGGGGTGAGGTTTGAGGTGTTCTTGTGTTCTGCTGCCTAGTTGTTTCTGTTCTAGTTTGCTTTGCTTTGTGGTGGCTTTTGTTGCTGTCTTTTTCTGGCTTGTGCTGTGGGGGTTTTTCTTGCCTTTGTCCTTAGGCTTTTGCTTTTCTTTTTGTTTTTTTTCTCATTGTTTTGCTCTGCTGCTGTGGCTTGCGCTGTTGTTGCGTTTGGGTGTATGCAACCTTTGCTGCTTTGTTGTTTTTGCTGCTTTTGGCTTGCTTCTAATTATTCTCTAGCCTTTTCAAAAAAAATTGTACTAGAGATACTTGGAACGTCTATCATTTTGATGCTTGACAATCGACATTAATAGCATTCAATACTTTAAAAGTCTGTTTGACTTTCCTTTTCGATCTAGTCATGAATTAATTTTTTTTATTTAAAACATAATTAATTACCTGCAGTGATGATTTTTGTAAAGACCAAAAACGTTTTTTTATTGCTAGAAGTTTTTTTGAATATTTTTTTTTGATAAAAATCAAAATAATTTTTTTAATATATGAATTATCTCAACTTCCTTTTATAAAATCTATTTTATGTCTACTAGAAGAAAGAAGTTTTTTTTTTTTAAATATATGAATTGTTTCAACTACCATTTTATAAATTGAGTGATGCTAGACGTTCCAATTTTTTTTTTCCCAATATGATGTTGACACCTCACGTGCCACATCATTTGGGACAAAATTTTGGGAAAAAAATTTGGAACGTCTAGCATTACTCTTATAAATTTTAAATATTCCACCATACAACTCTTTCATTATAAATATATTGTCAACACCTTTTTTTTTTTTTTTTTTTTTTTTTTTTTTTGTAATTTACACAACCAAAAGTTATTTGATGTAGAACACTTAGCCAATGCCTATTTGGAGCGCTTGGAGCCACAGAAGCCCAAACGGAGGGATTTCTACTAGAGTCGACGACAGAGTTGGAATGGCGCGAATTTCGCACGGTTGAAGCAAATCGACAAGATCTCCAATATTCACTACTATGCCATGATGTATGCCTTAATTGTTTCCTTGATCAGGGGGGGATTAGCTTTATTTGTTTCCTTTACTACCACCGTTGACTCTGCCTTGATCAGGGGGATTAGCTTTATTTGTTTCCTCTGCTATTTTGTTTTTGCTATTTTTTTGTAATTTTTCCCTTTGCCTAATTCCTTGCTTAACAAGAATTATTGCTAAGAGTTTAGTATTTAAGAAGTTTTTGTAGCCTCTAGGCAAACAATCAATTATTCAATAATATTTCAGGATTTTTCTCTTTCTATCTCCCTTGTGGATTCAAGGAATTGCTCGTGGATTCGGGCTTGGTTTGAAAGGAGATGACGTGATTGACTCCTTGGTTATTACCGCTGCATCAATTGGTAGCAGAGCAAGGATTTCCCTTGTTTCAATGGCCACTGCCGACAGAACAGATGAGAGAAACCTTAAGAATGAAGCTCCGGAGGATCGATCTGTTATGAGAGGTATGTTCAATTCTTCCATGTTGGAAGTTCGACAATCGATTCTTCCATCCTTCAATGAACAGTTGCACATTGAGGATTTCCTTGATTGGTTGGAAGAAGTTGAAGAATATTTTCAATATCAGAAAACTAGAGAAAGTCTGAAAGTTTTATTTGTAGAAATTTATTTGAAAAACAATGCATTAATTTGGTGGGAAGACTTTCAAAAGGATTGGAAAAGATTTGGAATAGATATGATCCAATCATGGCCTGTTATGAAACAAGTAATGCGAAGGAATATCTTCCAAATGATTATTTTGAAGATTTTTGTCATGCAAAAGATATAGTTGGAGATATTTCGTATGAAGTGGAAATTGTCGAAGGAATTGAATATGAGCCTTAGATCTTAGAAGTTGAAGACTGCGATCTGACCCTTGATATTGATTGCACTTTAGATGTGGTTGAAGCACAACTGGAAGCTAAATCGATTTCCATTGATAAAGTTTCCAAGAGTGATAACTTGTGTGCTATTATTGATATGAATTCTTATTATTCGTTTGGGATAATCAAGCAGATTGGCTTACAATTTCTTCTTCGCAGATTTGAAAATCCACACAATTTTTTCAAAGGTAATTTGAAGATTGTTTTTCTTTGTTTGGATTTTGAAGATCCAACATTGTTCCTACCATATGAAGAATGTTCATTCAATCTGGTAATTGACATGATAGTATATCTCAAGTATTATCCACCAAACAAGACCTTGCCAAACTCGAGGATGAGTTTCTTTTAAAGAAGAGGGGACTGATGTAGAACACTTAGTCAATGCCTATTTGGAGCGCTTGGAGCAATAGAAGCCCAAGCGGAGGGATTTCTACTAGAGTTGACGACGGAGTCGGAATGGTGCGAATTTCGCATGGCTGAAGCAAATCGACAAGATCTCCAATATTCACTACTACGCCATGATGTATGCCTTAATTGTTTTCTTGATCAGGGGGAATTGGCTTTATTTATTTCCTTTACTACCACAGTTGACTCTGCCTTGATCAGGGGGATTAGCTTTATTTGTTTCCTTTGCTATTTTGTTTTTGCTATTTTTTTTGTAATTTTTCCCTTTGCCTAACTCCTTGCTTAACAAGAATTATGGCTAAGAGTTTAGTATTTAAGATGTTTTTGTAGCCTTTGGGCAAACAATCAATTATTCAATAATATTTCAGGAATTTTCTATTTTATCTCCCTTGTAGATTCAAGGAATTTCTCATGGATTCGGGCTTGGTTTGAAAGGAGACGACATGATTGACTCCTTGGTTACTACCGATGTGTCATTATTTTTAAAAAATACATTGTCAACACCTTTTTTTTTGTAATTTATACAATCAAAAACTTTTTTAAAAAAAAAAGCTCTATTAGTAAAAGCTCTACTTGAAATGCCATACCAAACACACCCTAAGTTTATCTGATCATCTAAATTATGGTTAGTTTAATATTGTTGCAGCTTTTAAAATAATCATTGTTGGTTACGTGAAGAAATAATCTACTGTAACTCTATAAGCATGTAAAGTTAATTAGACATCTGTTTGGTTAATATTACTGCTAACACTATAGTTAAATTTAAAATCAGACAACTATTTGATTAAGGAATTTTAGAAGGGTTGATGACTAGGGCTTCGTTTGGAAGAGCTTTTTCAAATAGATTTTTTAGGAGTAAATCTTTTAAAGTGGATCTTTTACAAGTAGAGCTTTTATTGAGAAGGTGTTGGTTGTTTGGTTATCAATTAGTAAAAACTTTTTTAGATGGTAGGATTACCAAAATATTCAAAAATTATTTTAAATGATAGGGTTATATTAGACATTTTAATGTTGTTAAAAAAACTCAAAAAGATCTACTTGGAAAAGCCTAAATTTTGAGCTTCTCAAAGTAGACGTAGAACAATTTTTTTAATTATCCAAAAGCTCTGCTGAGTGACAACCAAATGACAAAAAATAATAATTAAAACGAGTTTTTTTTTTTTTTTTTAAATTAAAAAAGCTTTTTTAGCTAGTAGAGAAGGTCTTCCAAACAGGGACTTATTGCCCGTAGATTCTTGGGCTGCTACTTGATTGTCTGCAAACTCTTTTTCCTTATTTATTACAGTATTAATCACTGCTGAATCTGGTACCCCACGAACTGGGGTGTTACGGAATTCATAACCTTACAAAAACCTTAATCCACATGAAATCATAATTGATATCTTCAATAATATATCCACAAATTACCGCCCTCATACGTCATACCATACATTTCAATTAAGTCTCCAGGCCAAACGTAATAACAACATCAAATAAATTGAGTCCTTACAACACGTACACATATGACATTAAATCTTCCGATGATACATATCTCACATATGCTAATGTAAACCTCATCCATTCTATATTCAATAACTTAATATGTAATATGGTGGTGATGATGGGTGAGCCGTCAACTCGATAAGTAAATTCATACATAACATGTAAAATAAAATAGCCTTTGTAAAACTTTGGTCAAAAACTTTAAGAAGAATTTCATCGAGATAATATTTAACAAAACATGAAAAACGTTTAATACAATTCATATAATAAATATCAATAAATGAAACAACCTTTACAAATCATTTATGTATTCATAGTCTTAAATCATGCGAAATTCATAAATAAAAAGATCTTTAAAAATCTTAATGCTCTCTAATTTGATGAAAGTAAACAATACGAATTAATCATTTTATAAAATAGTAAACAAATAGCTCATGTCTCGTAGTATCACAAATCTCGAATAGTGTCACCAGTAGTCCGGTAATCCGATGCAAATAATTTCGAATAGTGTCACCTGTAATCCAGTTACCCAGTCCAAATACTTCAATGTGGTGTCACCGGTACTGACCATTTATACTGTTAAAATCGAAAACACTTTGAATACAATTCTAAAAATTATAGAATTTTACAACATAAAACTAGACATGAATAATATACTACATACAAAATTTCATAATTTTAACAAAATCATTTGCTCTTTCAAATAAATCACGAAATTCAAATATTGTTGGCCTTGTAGATTCCAACACTATATTTTCAGATTTGAAAATCCTTTTAAAAAAATTAAGTCATGGAAGTTTTATAGTAAAATAAAACATTCAGCTATCTTTCATGTGTAGATTTTTGTATTAAAAGATTTCGGTCCGTAAAATAGTGTTTAAAACAATACATCTATTCTTTGAACTACATGTTGTCATCATGAGTTTGTTATATCATGCAATCCTAACAAGTTGATGATCAAACCTTGATGTGATCGCACAAACAAATAATAAATTTAATGGACATATAATAACATAACACATACTCAATCGAAAATGTAATATATCATAGTGTCATCGATGAGTTTACTTACATAATAAATAATCATTTGAAAACATAATGTTTCATGGATGAATTTATTTACATAATGTATAATCATTATTTGAAAACATAATATGAATCCGCTCTAGTTCTAGAAGCTCAAGAATCACTCAAACTCAACACCAAGAATTCTTCAAACTAAGTTTAATTTCTTGTTTCTCCATAGAGAGAATTTAGGTTGGCTGCTGGGAACAAAAAGTAGAACAATCGTTTCTATTATATTTTTTTGTCTTAGGCATAGGAGCTGTCTTAGGCATAGGAGCTGCTATAAGAAGTTTAAATAACATTAAAGCTCCAAACCCTAGCGGTCAATAGGAATCCAACCCAAATAAGGAAACTTATTAATCAAAATATATATTTCCTTTTTTTCTATTATTCCATGGAGATAATCTCGGGTTGACTAAACTAATATGGAAATAATTTATTTCTTTGTTGTTCTAATTTGGTTCGAAAAATACAGCTATTACAATTCTACCCTTTTATAGAAATTTTGTCCTCAAAATTTTACTAACACACCTCAAACCTCAAATAATTATGGTAACTTATTTTTGGTGAAACAATCAAGCCTCAAAAACAAATCCGGATATTACAATCACCATATTCCCAACATTAATAAACAACTGTTACCAAATTGGTCACTTGTAATAATAGCATGATTCAAAATTTGAAATTTCTCAATTTCCTCCTCATGGTCAACCATTACTTGAAATTTATGAATTTTAATGGAAGATTCTACCACCACTACAGCCAGCCCTTCCAGATGGTTGTCGTGAGTCTCCTTCTCCGGAATATTTCCATAGGGGTGAGGCTTGCTATTGAGCCATTATTTCCTTATTTGGCATGATTTCAATGGCATCAACCTCTTGATTGTTCTTTCTTACTTCCTTGTCATTTAACATTCATGAAGGTCCGCCCTCCTTTCACGAATATCCTCCTTGGAGTTTTGATAGCACCTAGTTGCATCGCGCCCAAAACCATTACATTTCGAACATTGTCCAGGAAAGTTTTCATAAATTACATCCACTAAGAAACCCCGATGATCATCTCTTTCAACCATCAAGTTCGATTGCAGATTAGTATTCAAATCGACATCAACAAGAACCTGAGCAAAGAAACCATAAGCTTGTTCTAGAGTAGCATGGTCCAATATTTTGAACAAATACCACAAAAATGAACCCAAACCTTAGCATGAGAAAGTTGTTGACTATATAAAATTAAAGGTTGAAATTCGGTTGCCACTGATATGATCGAAACATTCCATTTCAAATTGAACAAGATCCACCGTTCTAGACTCTTTTCATATCCTCATCATTCGAGAAGTGGATATCATAGTATCCTTTCGAAACATAAGTAAGCTTCCATGGATGCAAAACTTGCCAAGCAAACTGCAACACACATTTAAGTTTGTTAATCTTCAATGACTTGGAACCTTTCTTCAACAAAAGTCGCCCAAAAAGGTTCATTTAGTGTGTTAGTTTAACTAACTAGAGTTATGTTAAGTTAACTTGTGTTAGTTTGTAACCTTTTGGTATTCAAATCTCACTCTCTATGGGATAAGGAAAGAAGTGAGAGGTTATTTTAAAGAGAGAAGCAGAACGAGATATGTCCATGCCAGCGACTATAAAGGAAGGAAGGACTTTAGGGAAAACTTATTCTCAGTGTTTGTTGACAATTTGAAACATGAAGTGGATGTGGCTAGCTTATGGGGGATTTTTAAGCCATTTGGGAAGGTGAGGGATGTTTTCCTCTCTTCCAAGTCTAGAACAATAAGTAGTTTGTTTGCCTTCATTCGCTTTGGGACATAGGAAGAGGCTTCTAAGGTGGCAAAAATGGTGAATGGGATGCATGTTTACGGTTGGACAATTAGTTCGAAGGTTGCCTCGTATGGGTGGTCAAATAGAAGACTTGCTCAATCGGATGTAAAGAAGGTAAGCGTGAAAAGGAAAGAAGAGACTGGAGATGGAAGATTCAACGACTGGATTAGAAGAGCAGAAGGCATTACAGATTCCAAGAAGGAGCTAAATGGTTAAGCCATGTATCAACCCATATGTTCCTTTGTAGAAGTGGTGGAAGATAAACCACATAAGACTGGTAGAGAAACAGTAGCAAAAAATGAGAAGGATGAGACGATTTACTGGAAAGGATAAAAAGAACAGGATGAGTGGCTTTCAAAATGCGCAGTGGGGATTCTAAAATGCTTTAGCAATGTGAACAATGTGAATAAGCGTTTGAGTGAGAGGGATTTTTCCTTTTCTTCAAATTATTTGGGAGGTAAGAGTATTCTTTGTTGCTTTGAATCAACGAAAAATAGAGATAGTTTCATTAAAAACATATTTTTTTTAGGAGGATTATTTTTCGTCAATGGCGAAATGGTCGGATACTCGTACATCTAATGGTAGATTGGCGTGGTTTAATTGTTGGGGGGAAGGGTCCCTTTGAGTGAGACAGTGCTCAAAAGAAGACTAGACAGAGGAAGAATTCTAATCCTAATCCTTTTCGAAAATACAGGGCCAAGTAAGGTGAAAGTTAAGATTAATGGTTACATTCGGCAGGTGAAGTTAGTAGAAGATCAGAATCTAGTTAAAGCTCCCTGGATCGAAGATTTTCTGGGATTGAGGATGATGAAGCCTCAATCCAATTTGAATTAGTTTCTAAATATGGAGTGTATTCATAGTGACCAAAGGATGGAATAAGGTGAAGTTTCTTCTTTTTGCTTTGTTCAAAACGACAAGAACCTAGAAGTAAGATAACTCATATGCCAACAAGAGTCTGAAGTCAACTTAAAAGAAAATCTTTCTGGGATGTTGACATTACATAAAAGTAGGGAGGTCTGTGAGATTGGAAACCCAACAAATGTGTCCGTTGAAAATGATAAAAAGTTGGGTGAAGGTGATAACTGCGTTCAGCTTTTAATAAAAGATAAAAAGTTTTCAAAAGTTGTTGGGGAGATGTGCAAATCTAAGAATGTTATAGGGGGTAGGTGTAGTTGGAGAAAGGCTGTCATTTTAGACAAGGGTCCCAGCTTGTCTTTAGCTGGTGCAATTTCGAATTTTAATTTGTTAATAGGCGGAATTGCTTAAGGAAAGTTTCTGGTGAGCCGTACTGTAGCAAGTTTGTTGATGCGAGCTAGGAAGGATGTGGATTTGGTAAGTCTGAAGGCATGTTAAGAGGTCCAAAAGTGGGCCTTTCGAATTCAAAAACAGAGAAAAATAAGGCATTTGATCAAGTTTCTCATGTTGATTCCAAATCTGGAGCTAAAGATAATGGTATGGGCAGGTTTGGGAATGGTACTCCAGCTGCTGTTCAAGCTTCGGGCAGTGACTTGGATGTAAGGTTGCTTTATCAAATCAAGATACTTTAATTGATGTAGATGAGCATGACCAATCCATCAAGAGTGGAGGAAGAAAGAAAAATCACTCGGTGAAGAGACATGGTATGATAACGAGACATTCGAAGGCTTCGGCTCTTGTTCTTAATCAAGATTTTAGGAAAGGAAATCATAGTTCCTAAGATGAAAAAGGCTTTTTGGAATTTAAAAGAAGAGTTAGTTAAGGTCATCAAAGCCGAGATTGTTAGGAGGATCAAAGCTGATCCGTTCAAAAACAATTAGTGTTTGTGTCTTTGTGGCTTGGATGGTGCCAGCGGTTGGGGTTTTTCTTTTTCTGGTTTTTAGGCCCTATTTGTGGTTCTTTTTTCAGTTTGTTTCCATGGTCCTTTCCGCTTTTCAAGTTGTAGGTTTGTGCTATTTTCGTGCTTTGTTTTGTTGGCTGGTTATGTACTTTAGCTTGTTTGGGGATTAGTGCGGTTGCGTGTTTCATAGGCTTGTGGGTGTGTGGCTTGTATGTTGCTCTTTGGCATTGCCTCATATTAATAAACTTTGTCATTCAAAAAAACTTGGGTTAGTTGATCGCTACAAATTGTCATGCTCGCAATAGTACGATTGTAGTGCAATGATAGAGTAGGGTATCGTCCCACAGAGATTAATAGATTTAATGATTACTGGTGTTCAAAGGCACACGTACTATTTGAACAAAACAATTGAATGATTTCCAAACTTATCACTAAATTAATCTAAAGCAAATTCTAAGCATGTAATCAACAGATTAAATAAATCACACAAGAGAACGATATTTGTAATACGACAAAATAATGCTAGAATTTAGAATCCACCTCACCTTTTTAATTAAGAATTAGATCCGCCTAATCTCCCAATTTATGCAAATATACGTTATAGGTTAGTGCCCCATTTAACTAAATCCTAATCTCTCTCGAGTAATAGAAATCGCACCCAAACATACCGAATATATTTGAGCTAATCTAGCACGGTGGGACACACACGACCCTTATACGCCAGCCTCACGTATCTCTACCTTACTGATCATATATAGTGGATATTTTGACAAACACATTTAACGCGTCACCTCTCGGTTCATTCACACAACCAATAAATCAATTATAAGATGATCATTCAAGCAAAAACATTAAGCATACAAAATATCCATATTACAATACAAGCACTTTAAGAGAAATTAGGCAAATCATTATAAAAGATTAAGGGTTTGGTATCATCATAACTCTAGCATAAATGTGTTTAGCTCATATTACACATCCATATCATTTGAGTTAATAAATTGAAATAAACCATAGCAAATACAAAAGTTCAAAAGATAAAGTTACAAGAAATGAACTCAACTGAAGAACTTCCTATTTGTAAGTGTTAGGCTCCAAGACTTGGCTTTTCCAAGCTTCCTTTGCTGTTCTAAAGTGATGATTGATGATAGGTATGGTATGTAAGGGAAGGTTATAGAGTGGAGGTGATGGAACTATGGTGGTTTATGGTGAAGAGGTGATGGATTTGGTGAATTTGTGTTGAATATGTGGAGGATCTAATGATAGGCGTGAATGGAGCAATTCTTAGATCTAGAATTTGTGAAGCACCCCTTAAAATATTTGGTAAAGTTGTATATAAAGGTAGGTCAAAGTGGGTCCCAAAAAAGGTGAAAAGCAAGCAGTGGCTGTTATTTCGCGGTACGCTTTAACAAAACTGTTCCACGAAACTCATATGGACACACTGCAGAAACTCGCGGTACATAAATTGGCTTGACGCGGTTCACTTTAATGTCCCCAACCATGAAAGTTGGCAGTAAATCAGGTCTTCCATTATGCGGTACACCATTTTGCCTTTCGCGGTACACTTTAACGAAACTAGAAAAACTCTTTTAAAATGAAAGTCCAGTATTTGCTGGGAAAATCTCTGTTATCGCGTGTAGACTTCTCCTAGATCAAATAGACATGCAAACACATTATTTAAACAATAAAACATGGTAATTCCAAGGAAAATGAGATCAAAACATAGGAAAATAGGGGATACACAAAGCGTATAAATGGACTTATCTTTAGTTTGTATGAATGAAATATAGACATGTGTATGGTTGTAAAGCCTTGTACAAAAACAAGTATATAAAAACCGGTTGAATCTTCTGGAAACTATGGAAACATGAATGAAAAAAGAAAAGAAAGGTTTGGAGCAGTAAACTACTCTACTGATCCCCTATTTTTCACTTGTTTTTCTACACTTTTATGTTAGAAAGATATATTTTGTTTCTTTTGATTTTGAGCTGGAACAAACAGCCAACATATTCTGGTATCAGAGTATTGGATCAGTGAGAAGTCAGTGAGAAGAGAGTGAGAAAAGCACAAGTCTTCAAAGATTCTCGATGGCCAGTACAAGCTCAGCAAATATTCCAAACATACCAGTTCATCAGCTTTATGTACCAGTCTTTGATGGAGAAAACTATGATTTCTGGTGTGTGAAGATGAAAACCATCTTTCTCTCTCTTAATTTATGGGATTTGGTGGTAAATGGATTTGTAAAGCTTGAGTCAACAACAATATTGTCAGGTGATGAATCAAGATTATTGAAGGAGAAAAAACAAAAAGATGCTATGACTTTGGGTAAATTCAGCAAGCAGTTTCAGATACAATTTTTCTAAGAATCATGGCAGCTACAAAAGCAAAGGAAGCTTGGGACATCCTTCACCAAGAGTTCCAAGGAAGCACGAAGGTACGGTCCATTACAATCCAACACCTTAGAAGAGAGTTTGAAAATATGAGAATGAAAGAGAATGAAACTTTGAAGGAGTTTCTAGATAGATTTATGGAGTTAGTGAATCAAATGAAAGCTTATGGTGAGATTTTTAATGATATAAAAATTACCCCAAAAATATTACTTAGCTAAATTTGACCCTATTGTTACTGTCATTGAAGAAACCAGAGATATCTCTACCTTAACCATTCAGGAAGTGATGGGTTCACTAAAATCCTATGAGTAGAGATTGTTAAGTCACTCTGAGAAGTCTATTGATAATGCTTTTCAATCTCAGTTTAACATTAAAAATTCCAAACAGCTCTTAAATACTAGTCAAAACAAAGGAGTCATTTAGGGGTGGAAAAAGTGGTAGAGGAGTGGAAGAAGTTGGAATGGTAGAGGTAAAGGTAGAGGTAAAGGTAGAGGTAGAGGAAGAGAAAACTTTGACAGAACCTCTAGTGAAGACAAACATTCTCAAAGGTGTAATATTTGCAAAAGAAGTAGCCATGTTGAAGATGATTGTTAGTTCAAGGGAAAACCTCAATGCTACAATTGTAAAAAAATTGGTCACTTGCAAAAAGACTGTAGAAACAAAGTAACTCAGCAAGCAAGCAGTTCTGAATGAAAAGAAAGTGAAGCAAGCTTGTTTTATGCATGTCAAAGTGAACTTGAGCATCAAGATAATGTGTGGTTCCTTGACAGTGGCTGCACAAACCATATGACAGGAAATTGGAGCATTTTTATCAACATTGACACCTCCATCAATTCACAAGTGAAGTTGGGGAATGGTGTTTTTGTACATGTCAAAGGTAAGGGGACAATTGGTGTTTAAACTAAGAAAGGTGTTAAGCATATCTCAGATGTGCTACTAGTTCTACACTTGAAACAAAATTTACTTAGTGTTGGACAGCTTCTTGAAAAGGGATATTCTCTGTAATTTGAAGGCAAAGGCTGCACCATTTTTGACAAAGAAAAGCAAATGATGGTTGTATCCAAAGTTGAAATGAAGAATCAAAGCTTTCCACTTGGCTTTCAGGATGCAAATGAATTTGCCTTGAAGGTTAAAGTTGTTGATGAGTCTTGGTTGTGGCACAAAAGATTTGGGCACTTGAAATTTCAAAGTCTCAAGTTGCTATATCAAAAGCACATGGTGCAAGGGCACCTAAAATTGAAGAACAACAGAATGTATGTGAAGGATGTGCACTTGGCAAGCATCACATGCAATCTTTTCCAAAATGAGTTGCATAGAGAGCAAAGCAAGTTTGGAGCTGGTTCATACAAATGTTTGTGGACTTATGTCTACTCTCTCTCATGGCAACAACAAGTATTTTCTCCTTTTTATTGATGATTTTTCAAGGATGACATGGGTGTTCTTTATGAGACAAAAGTCTAAAGTATTTTTTTAAATTAAAAAACTCAAAAGCAATGTTGAAAAATGAAGTGGTCATGTGATAAAAACCTTGAGAAGTGATAAGGGTACGGAATATAATTCTCATGAGTTTGAGAAATTTTGTGAAGAAGAAGGTATCGAAAGACAGCTCACAGTTGGATATACTCCACAGAAAAATGGAGTATCCGAAAGGAAAAACCAAACTGTGATGGAGATAGGAAAATCTAGGCTCTATGAAAAAGGGTTGCCTAAAATCTTTTGGGTTGAAGTTGTATACACTGCAGTGCATTTGATTAATAGAGCACCAACCAAAGCTTTGCATGATCAAACTCTCTTAGAAGTTTGGAGTGGGAGGAAACCATCTATTAGACACTTGAAGATTTTTGGTTATGCTTGCTATTCTCAAGTCCTAAAAGAGAAAAGGAAAAAACTTGATGAAACAAGTGAGAGATGCATTTTTTTTTTTTTTTTGGCTATAGCTCATAATCAAAGGGTTATAGGCTATACAATTTGAAAAGCAAGAAAATTGTGGTTAGTAGAGACGTCATATTTGATGAGCAAGCTTCTTTTGATTGGGAGAAAGGTATAATTCAAAAGAGGGTTGTCATGATTGACGAAATGCAGGACAATCAAGTTCAAGACAATGCAAATGATGAAGGTGTATTGCAATCACCTCATTCTAGCACACCATCATCTCTAAGAGATTCATCCGGTTCTAGTTTTTCTTCATCACCAAGTTCGACTCCATAGAAAATGAAGAGCTTATCTAAAATTTATGGATACAATTTTTGTTCTGTTGAACCAAAAAGTTTTGAAGAAGCAATCAAAGAAGACACTTGGAGAAAGGTGATGGAAGTGGAGATTGACGGGATAAAGAAGAATAGCACTTGGCAGCTGGTTGAGAGGCCAAGAGACAAGGAAATTGTTGGTGTGAAGTGGATTTACAAAGTTAAATACAACTCAGATGGGTCTGTGCAAAGACATAAAGCCAGGTTGGTTGATAAAGGCTACCTATAACAAGCTGGTGTTGATTTCAATGAGACTTTCGCACCAGTTTTTCAACTTGATACAGTGAGAGTTCTTATTGCCTTGGCTGCTCAAAAAGGTTGGTTACTTTACCAACTAGATGTAAAATCAACATTCTTGAATGGTGATTTAAATGAAGAGGTGTATGTATATCAACCTGAAGGCTTTGTAATCAAAGGAGAAGAAGACAAAGTTTACAAGCTTAAAAAGGCTTTGTATAGGCTCAAACAAGCTCCTAGAGCTTGGCATAGTCAGATTGAAGCGTATTTCAATGAAAAAGGATTCAAAAGAAGTTTGAGTGAGCCTACTTTGTATGTTAAGAAGAATGAAGCTGGTGATATTCTCATTGCAACCATATATGTTGATGATTTATTGTTCACAAGCAACAATGAGAATATGATAAAGGAGTTTAAATCCGAAATGATGAAGAGGTATGAAATGAGTGATATGGGGCAGCTCCGCCACTTTCTTAGGATTGAAATTTGTCAAGATGTTGATGGTGTTTTCATTTCTTAATGAAAGTATGCTGAAAATATTTTGAAGAATCAAGGTATGTTTGGGTGCAATTCTATGGACACTCCTCTTGTTATGAATGATAAGTTAAAGAAAGAAGATGGTGAAAAGAAAGTGGATGATACACTCTACAGAAGTTTGGTAAGAAAGTTGCTTTATCTCATAGCTACAAGACCTGACATCATGTATGCAATAAGTCTATTGTCAAGATTTATGCACAGCCCCAGTCATTTCCATTTAGATGCAGCAAAATGGGTGTTGAGATACATCCAAGGCACTACAAATTATGGTATAAGATTCAATCAGAAAGAAAAAGCAACATTGGTGGGTTATTGTGATAGTGATTGGGGAGGCAGCATTGATGACATAAAGAGCACCTCTGGCTTTGTTTTTACACTTGGTTCAGGTGTGTTTTCTTGGTGCTCAAAGAAGCAACAAATTGTTGCTCAATCCACATCTGAAGTTGAATATGTGTCTGCTTCTTTAACAACATCTCATGCCATTTGGTTGAGAAGAATTCTAGAAGATGTAAGAGGGAGGCACAACAATATTCTGTGATAACAAATCAGCCACTGCCATGGTCAAAAATCCTATCCATCACAGTAGAAGCAAGCACATTGCACTCAAGCATCACTTCATCAAAGAGGCTACAGAAAATGAAGAAATTCAACTTGAATTTTGCAGGTCTGAAGATCAAATAACATACATACTAACCAAAGCATTTCCAAGAGAGAAATTCCAGCAATTTAGAGAAGCTTTGGGAGTTCAAGCACAAAATATTAAGAGGGAGTGTTGAAGTTAATATATTGTGATGTAGTAGTTTATAAAATATATTAGTGTGTTAGTTTAACTAACTAGAGTTATGTTAAGTTAACTTGGATTAGTTTGTATGAATGAAATATAGACATGTGTATGGTTGTAAAGGCTTGTACAAAAACCAGTATATAAAAACTGGTTGAATCTTCTGGAAACTATGGAAAAATGAATGAAAAAAATAAATAAAGGTTTGGAGCAGTAAACTACTCTGCTGATCCCCTGCTTTTCACTTGTTTTTCTGCACTTTTATGTTAGAAAGATATATTTTGTTTCTTTTGATTTTGAGCTGGAACAAACAGCCAACATAAATTGTGCCCAAGTCATCTGTCACATGGAATGCTTTAACCATTGAAACCAATGTAAAACATCTCCATCTAAATGTGCAGTAGCTGAAGACAGCAGCTTTGCTTCCGTTAGCGCAGAAACTTTTCGATATTGCTCACACCAAAACACTCAATTTGATGGGTTATCACCATAAAAATTTGGAAAAGTGATTCGTTTGCAGGGTTGCACAAGCTGACATTCGGCTCGATGTTGTCTTGTGCCTACCTGCAGCTCATTATGGTCAGCTGCTTGCAACCTCGTATTGTTAACCTCCAATCTTCCCCTTCCTAAATATCGGTAGTCTGTTGGGATAAGACTTGAATCCTATCCTCAAACTGTTGGGACAAGGCTTCAACCTTTTCCTCCAACTCTTTAACATTCATGATGCCCAAGAAAGATGCTTTGATACCAAATGATAGAGTTGTTCTATATTTAATGGATTAATTCACAAGAAAACAACAAAAGAGAGATAAAATAGTAAGAAGAATGCATATAGAAAGAATGTAGAGAGAGAATTTTGGATATTTTACTTGCTTTATTATAATGACAAACACACCTTTTATAGGGAAGGAATGAAACAGAAAAACCATAAAACCTATAACTAAAAGGAAAAGAACTTGTAATAGGAAAATACAACTAATTAATATTGAACTCCTGACATATTAAGAGCATCTCTAAGAGTCTCTTTTGGAGACCCCCTTATTTTAAGGGTGGATGTTGTTGTAAAGGGTCATTAGGGGGTATGTGTTCCAAAAATATTCTCTTAAATGGTTTCTTTAATAAATTTTTATTATTATCTTATGTTTTACTTTATCATTATTATTTATAGTGGAAAAAAATGTGTTGTTAATTAAAAAAAAAAAAAATTAGCCATTGGACAATAAAACAACTAAAACTTAAATATATACTGCTTTTCAAAAATAAAATAAACTTAAATACGTGGAGCCCACTTAAGGGGGCTAAAGCCACCCTTTAATTAAGGGAGTGAGTTCCACCAGAACTCATTTAAGGGATCTCTTGGAGCTGTAAAAATGCAACTCCTATATTAATTAAACTAAGGAGGGTCTCCAAGGGAGACTCTTGGAAATGTTCTAATATTCCTAATTAAGATTGGTACCCTAACAACCGCAAAAGTTTTGATCTTTGGAAGGGGTTGTGAGATGGTATTCGAATTTGCAATAAAGCCATTAGCTAAAAGAGAAGGAAAGTTCATGGACAAATATTTTTCTGATCCATGGAGATAGAGCAAAGAAAAAGAAAACACTTGGGGATTCGATTCAAGGAGAAAAAAAATTGATATCTAAGGTCTAAGGATATGTTGATATTCTCTTATGTTCCAAAGTTGGAATACCTATGCTTTGCGATTTAATAGTATGAAATAGAGGTGTAAATCGGATCAGATGATCCGGATGTGATCCTATTTGGATCTGAATTCGGTCTGGAAATTCGGATGCAAAAATATATGTATCCGAAATTATCCAAATCCATATAAAAAAAATTAGATATGGATTGGAAAATTTACTGTTCGGATTCGGATAATTTGAATCTAATGATTATCCAAATCCAAAACCGATCCAAATCCCAATCAATTATTTCATATATATATATATATATAAGTTTTTTTTTATAAAAAAAAACTCACACTATACACATACACATACACATACACACTGCATATTGCATATTTTTAAATTAAAATTGTTTTTTAAATATTGTTTTAAAATAAAATCCGAAAAAAGTCTGAACCCAGTCTGAACATAAGTCTGAATCCAATCCAAATGTCCAATTTCGAATCCAAAAAGTCCGTATCCAGTCAGGTACGAATTATCCGATTGGAAGACTTTTTTTTAGAGAAAATCCGATCCGATTTGATTAGGAAATTTTCAAACCAATATCGATTCGGATCCCAAAACCAATAAAAAAAAAACAGATTCGGATAATTATCTTAATCCGGTTGACACCTGTAATAGGAAAGGTGGAATTGTATTTACAAGTAGCATGGTTTTAACCAGTTTTGACACTTGGTGAAATGCTTATTCTAATACTTTCTTTTAGATTATTTTGATTGATTAAATCATAAAATATTGTAGATAGTATTTAAGAATCATAAAACACAAACCATCTTACTAATCCATTATTAAGTGTTTTCGGGTAAAAACAAGTTCAATTTTTTTTTTAAAAAAAATCCGGTGAAACCAATTTCAATAAGATGATTGAATGTCTATTTCAGCTATCACTTATCAAGATTCAAGAATGGTAAAAAATGAATTTAAAAGTAAAATCTCTTTTAATTTTTATTGAACACTAATTAGACAAAAAAATATCGAGATTCAAGAAACTTTAATACTTTATTTCTTTAGTGACATATATATATAGTGTGATGGACCCCGCCCACAAGTTTTTTTTCCATGGAAAGTGGCACCCGATCATGGTTGTTCTTAGATAAGAAAGCTTCAATATAATAAGATTTTATATGAATTTTGTCAGTCATACAATGTTAAAAATGAGGAACATGTTGCTTTGTTGCCATGCTTCTTCGATTCTTTCTTTAACTAATAATCATTGACCAAAAAAAAAAAAAAAAAAAAAGGGTGGACAAAAGGAAAAGAAGATGATATTCCTTCCATTTTTTTTTTCTCTCTTTTATGAACCAACAGTTCTAGTGAAAAACCAAAAGACAGTAGAGGAATTAGCAAAAATGACCTGTCCCAACATTCACTTTCTAGGAAATAGCCCTTTGGATAAAAAATTGCATTCCTAGAAAGTAAATATCAGGATAGGCTAGATATGCACTTTTTTTCCCAACAAACTATTTCCTCAAAGTGAATGTTGGGATAGGCTAAATTTGCAAAGCTCCCAAGAAAGTAATATCACTATATTTGTGCTTTTCTGGCAAATCTTCAAGCCAGAAACCAAAAGAAAGTAAACCGAAAATTCTGACTCCTTTCCTGGCAAATCTTCAAGCCAGTGAATCACTGCCTTTTAGTTTTTAATGGTTCTCCAAAGATCAAATCAGAATATTGTACAATATTTTTGCTTTCAAGGCACCACCCATGCACTGATGCAAATGTTTTTTACTGGCCTTTTATTAAAAAAAAAAAAAAAAAACACTTTGTTCAAATTAAAGGACAAGAAAGATTCACGCTTTTTTTTTTTGGATTACATTACATAGCACTATATATAGTAGAATAGAAAATATGAAAATAACAACTTGAATGTTGCTTGACTCTCACACTCATCCACATTATTCAAATCATAGTAGTATTAATTGGTTGATCAGCACCATAGTCTTGATCATATTCAAATAATCAGCACCACAATGTTGGAAGATGGAATGCTAATTAACTTATTAGATTAAGCAAAAAAGATAGAATAAGAGTCAACCCTTTACTTAACAGGCGGCCGCAGCAGACGATCATCCTTCTGGTAAATATGTGCCCTGGGAACAGGGGGTTTATCATCCTTCAGTGACTTGAGAGAGTGAGGCATTTCCATCAAACGAGTAAGGGTCTGATATTCTTCAATGTGTCTCTTTTCATCTGCATCAATTATTGGTGATTGCACAAAATCATCAGCCATATATATAAAAACAGTTAATGTTGCATTCTAAATATATAGTACTATACTGGAATTGTATCATTCAATAGTGTGTGCAATTGCCTTGAAAATTGTCATCATGGCAGCAGCTGAAAGTTGTGAACTTCTCCATAACGCGTTGGCATTCCGGGCACTTCATGCTCTCTGGAATCCTTCCGCCGTGAGTCGAGAACTCGAACCGGCAACAGGGGTGAGCAATGCTGTAAAGCTTGTCATGGTGGTCCTTCAATGATTTATCAAACCCCTTAGTAAGGACATGGTCCTTCCACATATCATACTCCAACAATGCAGGCAACACAGTGGTTCCATGTCCATTGACCACAATTTGAGAGCCTTTGCTCAGCAATGCCCACCCGCCGTCCCTGTCGTAGCTGATGAGTTTCTTGATTTCTTGCATCATTGGGTCCATGTCATCGGCTCTGCCCAGTTGAATCTTGGAGAACAACATGCTCTCGAGACGGGTCCAGAAGAACCACACCATGGTCAGGTCTTCCCAGTAGTAGCTAAGCTTCTCAACCATAATGGCTGCAAGGACTCTCCGGACTTGCTCTCTTTTGCTGCTCTTACCAACATAGACCATCTCCAGAGGAATGCGTGCAGAATTCGACACTGTACGAGCCACCGTTGTGAATTTGCGCACCCATTCAACATTGTCCCCTCCATACAAGAAAATGTATTTTCCTTCCCTAATCTGCAGAGACGAAGCCAGAATTTCAAATTTAAACAAATATAGGAAATTTTCCAAAAGGCTGGAGCGGCCATGGCCCCTCCAGACCCCTTCATAGCCAGAACAACATATATTTATAGATGTTATATTAGAATTTGTTGTGAGTTTGATTTGTATTGGATTGAAATTTACCCATTTGAGAAGCTCAGGGTCAATGCCATCAATGAGAAGCTCGAGCCTCCAGGTTTCTTCTTTCCAGAGAGCTTCTTCTCTCAAGCTAGTGAAAGGGAAGGCATTGCTTCCCCAAATCCACATCATGTGGATTGCATTGGGGCTGACCACCTTGCCTTGTGGATCTAGAACTACAAGGACTGGCTTGTTCCTGAAGTGCCACACTTCCTTGGTGAACCTGATCACTGCCTTTTCAATCAGAGTTGGATGGTGCACTGTGTACCATGGCATTTGAGACTGTATGTACTCAAACCTATTCTGCATTGTTTCATCCCAGGGGATCGAACGGTTCACAACTGGGATCCAAACCACCTCATATTGGTTCACTAGCCTGGTTGCATGCTGCCTTGATTCGGTATAAATCTGTTCAAGGATCGAAAGCTCATCGTGGGAGATGTTCAGGTCCGAAATGAGCAACAACACATTTTTCCTCCTGAGCACATCAATGTTAACCTGTAAAAGAATCAAAAATTATTTCATCAGTCATGTTGTCTAGAATTAAATAATTTTTGCTAGTAGTAGAGATATTGGTGTGTATTGAATTAATAGCATACCCTTTTCTTAGTAGAACCATCAACAAGTGGCTGCAAGTCGTCCTTGGCACAAATCAAGGCCTTGAGAATCTTCATGTTATCAATGTGGACCATTTCTAAAAGATTCAGAAGCATCTGATAGGCTTCAAGACTCTTCCTTTCGTCTGCAAGAACAATTAATCATCAATCATCATTAACTAAGCATATATATATATATATGTACAATTGATCTTTTTTGTCTATGCAATATATATGTATCACAAAAAAAATAAAAAATTGGCAATTAAGTGGCCTACCTATGTGCTGGTAGCATACAGCCATTTGCTTCCTGAGATGTTCATATATGGTCTTGAGTTTGTGAGCCAAGGTGGATAGTTCCCATCCTTCCGAGGCTGATAAGGCGAACCTGAATACAATGCAACAGATGACATTAGAATAACAAGATCATTTTATCAAAAATGAAACAAATTTGATGTTTTTTATTTCATAAAACGTACTCATGGCCCATGCTAGTGAGAGTAGTGATCTGAGTGGCACAAGCGACAACACTCCTTATGGTCCAGTAGACAGCAGTTGGGATAAGGGAAATGGCAGTGGTAAATGCAGGAACATCTTGTGTAATATACAGGGAAGGTAGATCCTTGAACTCAATAATGCACCGGGTCACATCCATCATAACCTTGATCAAACTGTTAAGTGCATCAAACCGGGATTTCAGATTATCCACGTGCTCCAATATGGAAGGTACTTGCTTCAGGATTGCCATTGATTTGGCAAGTGGGTTTGTGGAGTAAATCTGGGCAAGCAGCCAGAATTCTCCATAATTTATAGCAAAAGCCGCTAAGGTCAGCACCAGCTTAGCATCCCATGAATAGGCTGCCAGCATGTTGAATAGAGACACTGTCGTTTGATGCGCATCAGAGCCACTCAATGCCTTGTATGCTATCTGAAAATATTCATACATTTGTTTTTGATCACTTTCAGTAACTTAATTTACAAGAAACTGCATGATTTATTATGTACATACATACCTCGCATGAAATTCTGTCAATAGCAAATGATATTGCCTCAATCATGGCAATGAAACTGGCTTGCTGAGCCTTGTCTTCAATTTCCATTTGAGCCTGGACAGCCTGCAATAAATCACAATTGATCATTAGGCATTAGCTAAGAAAATTTAAAAATATGTACATACTATATATATATAGCTGACTACGTACGTTGTCGCCTGAGGAAACTTGGAGGGTGGCACGGTTGAGGATGTCCTCGATGAGTTGGAAAACAGGCTTGACCTCAACTTCGCGTCCATCAGGAGTGTGGGTTGCGAGAATCTGCTTCATCATCATGTTGTCATCATACATGCCCATCGTGCTTCGGTGATCGCTCTTGATGAGTTGCTGCTGGCCAGCACCAGGGGCTGACCAGAGAGCCATATATGTTGCAAAGCACAAGTGAAATGGTGAAAACTTTGGGAGTTAAAGAGAGTCGGAGAAGATGAAGATTGAAGAGAATGTGTAGGTTGTGTGTGTCTGTGTTGCAGCATTTCTTGTGCTATATATAGCCATCTGCAATGGAATATTTTCCCTTGTTGAATCAACTTCCTTGCTTCTAGTCCCATTAAAATGTCGGGTCGTTAAGATGAAGACTTGCCTCCTTATCTCTCTCACTTTACTACAAGGGCCACATTGAAAAAAGTGATCAATGAACAGCTTTCATATGAGTTACCTTCAAGCTAGCATGATTAAAATAAGACTGTATATGATTAAGTAATTAATTTTAAAAATATAGTAAGGTCAATATATATCTCATATGGGTAGCAAAAGTTGCAAGTAATATACGTTCAAATCATGTTGCATTTAAAGTAGTGTTGCATGTTATCATTGTCGCGCAAGATCACATAATACATTATTTTGTTATAATCACACAGTTTTTGCATTGGAACAAAAAAGGGAGCATTTGATGCAAGTAAAGAATTGGGTTCAAATTGCCCAGGATGAGGGAATATACAGTATCATGCATGCATGCATGCACATACATGATTGATGAATTAAAGTGCTTTGGTTCCTTGCTTGATTCCCCTTTTACTTGTGTACATAATTTAGAATTTCTTCCTCTCTTTTTTCAGTGTAAAAGCAATCAAAGAGTAGTGAATGGGAAAAAAGAAAGATTTGATTCCTTGCTTTTGTTTGGGTAAATATAGACAATCATTTATAAGCTTGGACATAGGAAGCAAATCTGGCAAGGAACAAACTTGACTACTTGAGTTGTATGTTTTTTACAATTGGTCTCCTTACACCATTATTCACAATCCAAAAAAGATAATTGTGTTGTACTTCCACTTTCACCTTAGCTTATCTAACAAGTCATTAGTAGAATTAATATATACTTTAATTTAATTAATTATTCTAATTATTTCAGTCTTAAAGTTAATTAGCTGAATAGATAAGAACAATAAGGCCAATTTCAATAAGATGTGTGTGAATGTCTATTTCAGTTATCAGTAGTTATCACTTGTGAAGAAAAAGTAAAGCATGAATTTAGAAGTAAAAATTAAATCTCTTATATTTTTTTAGGGATTATTGAACACTAGTTAGACTAAAATATATGAGATTCAACAAATTAACTAATATAATACCTTAATATTTCTTTTTTAAAGAAAAATCGAAGACAAATATTTCTTAAATTAAGTATCATAAAGTTTGATTAAACTAAGTGAGGTATAATGCATCTACCTCACTCATATCATGTCACGTGACATATAGTGTGATACAATTAGGCCACTGAGTTCTTTTCGGAATGAAAATGACACCCATTGGTTGTTTCTCAGATAAGAAATCTTCAATATAATAAGATTTTATATGAATTTTAACAGTTATACAATGTAAATAAAAAAAAGATGAGGGACACATGTTGAATGCCAGTGCTATGCTTTGTTTTTTGCTTTGCTTCTTCGATTCTTTCTAATCATTGACAACAAAAAAAAAAAAAAAAAGGAAATGAAGATGATATTCCTTCTATTTTTCTCTCTTTTATGAACTGAATAGTTATACAAATTAATCAACTCAGCAAACCAAAAAGAAAGTAATTATATCACTATATATATACTTGTTCTTTTGGGAAATCAGACTTGAGGACTAGTTAGAAATGACATCGGCTCTTTAGTCTTTGCATTTGGGATGAAGATTCAGACTCCTTTTTTTGGAGTCCTGCCTTCTCTTTTAATGGCAAATTAATCATCAAAAACCAGTGAATCCTGATTAACTTTGTTGTATCACTCCCTTTTTAATGGTTATCCGAAGATCAAATCAGAATATTGTACAATATTTTCGCTTTCTAAGCACAACCCACATTTTCAATCTTAGGCTCATTTGCCACCTACTACTTTTTTTTTTGAAGGCAATGTTTATAAAGGCCAATCCTGCTCTTTTAGAATCAACACTATATATATATAAGCAATACTGTTCTCATAAATAATTGATTCCTTGATTGCTCTAATCAAATTGTTGAATCGGGTTCGTTTAAATTACAGCTTATGATCAACATATGTTCTTTATAATCTTCTACAATCTAAATTCTTCTTATATATCAAATGCTGCATAAATTAAATACACCACAGAAGCATACACAGTTTTTTATTTTTTTAAAAAAAAACCTTTATTCAAATTTAAGGACAAGAAAGATACACACATTTTTTTTCAGATTACATAGCACAATAGTAGTATAGAATTAAAATATGAAAATAGCAACTTGAATGTTGCTGGACTCTCACACTCACTCACATTATTCCAATCATAGTAGTATTAATTGGTCCATGGATAGTTGTAATAGATTATGTAGTGGCTGCTGCTGGTGCTGGTGCTGTTCATTCGTCGCAGCACTGATACATGATGTACCTCTGCATAGATTTGCCACATTCTGAGCAAACCACATTTTCCGGTATGCTCCCAGCAGTCCCAGGGAGCACAAACCGGTTGCAATGATGTGGTGTGTGAAGCTGGTTAAGATGATCTTGCAATGCTGGTATAACGCCCTTTTGGCGCGCAGGTTCCCTCCAGTGCTTCTCATAATCTTGTAAGCAAGTCAAGAACAAGCCTCCCTTTGCTCTGACCAATTCAGAATTGCCTCTAGCAAGCACAGCCCATCCACCTTCACTGCCATCGAAGCTGAGCATTGTCATGATCTCGTTCATTACATGGTCATTCTCGACAGTCTTGCCCAGCTGATTCTTCGAGTGCCACATGCTCGCTATCCTAACCCAGAAGTACCAAATTGATGTCAGGTCTTGCCAGCAGTGGCTGAGATTTTCCTCAGTTATCGTTGCATTGTTCCTCCGGACACGCTCCTTCGGGTTGCTCTTCCCCACATAAACCATCCCCAGTGATATACCTGCAGCTTGTGCAACAGCATTTGCAGTGGTTGTGAATTTTCTGATCCAGTCCATGTCCTCCCCTCCATACAAGCATATGTATCTTCCTTCATTCATCTGATGATCAATCAACAAAGTTCAAATTTTAATTTATTCTATTGCTAACTATGGTTAAGATGTAGAAATTATAATAAACAAAATTATGATCCTGCTCGAAAAAACATGCTGGATTATGCACTTGAAACATACCCAGTTCATAACGACTGGATCAATGCCGTCAACCAACAATTCGAGTCTCCAAGTCTCCTCCCTCCAAAGAGCCTCCTCTTTTGCAGTGGTGAAAGGAAAGGCCAGGCTTCCCCAAATCCACATCATGTGGAGAGCATTGGGGCATACGACACGTCCATGTGGGTCTAGAACCACAAGGATTGGTTTCTTCTGGAAATTCCAAACTTCCTTGGTGAATTTGATGACCGCTCGGTCAATCAATGAAGGATGGTGAACTGTGTACCATGGCATAGTACTCTTCAGATCCTCAAATCGTTCTTGCTTGGTTTCTGTCCATGGGATGGTTGGGTCCAGAATTGGGAGCCACACAACCTCGTACAGACTATCGTGCCTTGTATGTTGCCTTGCCTCGCTATAAATCTGTTCAAGAATGACAATTTCCTCTTGCGAGATGTCAAGGTCTGATATCAGCAGCAGCACATTTTTCCGCCTCAGGACTTCAATGTTCACCTGAAATAATCACCACCACGATATCGGAAGAATATGGAATATTAACTTAGATTAAACCCAAAATAAAAAAAATATATAGAATAAGAGCCACCAACCCTATTCTTAGTAGCTCCATCAACAAGCGGCAGCAGATCATCCTTCTGGTAAATCAGTGCCCTGAGAATCTTCATGTTATCAATGTGAGCCATATCGAACAAATGACGAAGATTCTGATATCCTTCAATGTGTTTCTTTTCCTCTGCATCAATTATTGGTGATTTCACAAAATCATCAGCCATATATATAAACACAGTTAATGTTGCATTACTAATTGTCAAATATATATACTCATTATTACTCACCTATGAGCTTATAGCAAATCGCCAGTTGAGTTTTAAGGTGAGTGTGCATGTTGGAGAGCTTGTGAGCCAAGCTCGATAGCTCCCAAGCTTCTGTAGTTGATACCATGTGCCTGCGCAAAATAAATTTAATTAAATTTCGACTGTTATTTGTATCTGATATCTTAAAAGAATAAAAACGAATAGATTGATTACTTACTCGCGTCCCAAGAGAGTAAGTCCGGTAATTTGTGATGAGCAAGCCAAAATGCTTCTGATGGTCCAGTAGACAGCAACAGGTACATGTGACCTGGCCGTGGTCAGTGCTTCAACATCTGATGAAATGTAGTGAGTTGGTAGCTCCCTGAACTCCCCAATGCACTTGCTAATGTCCACCATCGCTTTGATGAGGTTCTTAATCGCATCGAACTGGGGTTTTAACATGCTTGAGTTTTCTAAGATCTCAGGCAATTGCTTGAGGATTGCCACTGCTTTTGAGAGTTGGTTGGTGGTGTAACTCTGTGCAACAAGCCAGAACTCCCCGTAGTTCACCGCGAAAGCCGATAGGGCTATCGCCAATTTGGCATCCCATGAATAGCTGGTTAGCATGTTCAGTATTGCTATCGTGGTCGCATGTGCGTCCCCTCCACCAGAGCACTTGCATGATATCTGTCAATAATTAATGTAATGTAGCTTCTTGATTAATTAGTCACAGAAAAAATATACATGAATTGAGCTGTTGGATGACAATGTATATATAGTACCTCGCAGGAAATTCGATCAATGACATAAGCCATGGCCTCAAGCATTCCCATGAAGTTGCTTTGGTATGTCGACTCCTCTATAGCTTCTGTGGATGCTTGCCCATCCTGCAAATTAAAGATGAATTAGCGCACGTATGATATATAGTTATTGTATTTTGTGGGTTCAAATACTATATAGGATCTATATAGTTGTTGGGTTAGTTTCTAAATCTGTATTTTGTAAGTGAGCATTAGAGTTGTGTATTACCAAGCCAGAAATGGCAAGGACACTTGGGACGGCACGTTTGAAGATGTCCTCAACAATAAAAAGAAGTGGTTTGACATCGATTTCGCGTCCATCTGGAACGTGTGTGGCCTGGATTTGCTTGGACATCACAGTATCATCAGATGATGAGAACATGAGTCGGTCACTTCTCATCATCGGATTATGCAGAGCTTGATTGGTGGCCAACATTTGTTGTGGCTGCATATCATTGACAGTGGGTACTATTTGCTTTTGAACTGCAGTAGTATGTTGCGGCTGATGTGCCACATTGGTCGGTGTTTGCATAAGGCCCAACTGTGGCTGCTGCCTGTTTCGGTTGATCACCATATGTGGCTGCGCATGTGCAGGTATTTGATGGCTGCCAAATTGTTGCTGCAAATGATCAGTGGGTGCGTGCTGACCACCGGTCAAGAGCGGCTGCTGTACGGTCCCTGGTGTGTGCTGCAGATTGACCGGTGTTTGGTTGCCGTAGATTTGATGCATGGCTTCTGATGCTGCTGCCTGTGCTGGGGTGGTCAACATTTGTTGCTGCATGGTGGGTGCTGCTGCTGCTGCCTGTGCTTGGTTGCTCAAAAATTGTTGCCTGGCAGCTGGCTGTGCTGGGTTGGTCAACATGTGTTGCAAGGCTGCTGATGCTGGTGTTGGGTTGCCCATCAGAGGCTGGGGGTTGGCTGGTGTTGGATTTCCCATCAAAGGCGCCTGGAGGTTGCCTGTTGTTGGGTTCGCAATCAGATTGGCTGGTGTTTGCTTGGTTGTGGCCATGTTTGAGAGACACTTGAAATATGTTGAAAGAAATCAATTAGAAATCAATGGATCTTTGTGTTTTCACTTAGCCAGAAGAATTGGGCTTTATATAAGTAAGAGAAATGGAATAAAGGTAAGTTGAATCAACTTCCTTGCTTGGAGTAGGGTTTTATCATTGAAATTTGAAACTATGCATGACTTGACTGATTAAAACAATATATATATATAAATCATGCACTTTACCTCTTTTTCTTGGTGACCCACAAATCCTAATCAGTAATTTTACAATATTCTATGTCGTTAATCATGCTACACCGTTTATAAGCTATACTTGTGATATTTGCACAGCTAAATTTGGTGTGATCCCCTTGTTTTAATTATATGCTTTAATATGGCCTCCAGAGACGTAGCTCAGCTGATAGATAGACGAGTTTAGGGTTTGGGTTAAGTGTTCGAATCTTACCAATAGTAAAAATCTTTTATAAAATAAATATATGGTCTAAATAGGTGGATAGATAGATATTGTCAAATATATATATATATATATATATATATATATATATATATATATATGCTTTAATATGTTAGACAAGTATGATGATGAGAATAAAACAAAGCAAAAAAAAAAAAAGGTAGCTGTGTAAAAAAAAATATTGTATTTGGTTCTTTGCTTCTTTTGTAGCTGTGTAAAGGAAGATAGGATTCCCCATATATACCTTGCTAATTTCATTAATTTACTGCGTCCAAGAAGCCATCCAAAAGTAGTGTTGGGCCCATCCATAGTCCAAAAAAGAAACCTATCATTTAAGTAACATCAATGCACTTTCAATTTTTATTTATTTGTTAAATATTTCGATAAAACTGTCAAAGAAAACCCATTGACACTAACGTGGAAAGGAGGTGAGGTGAGGTGAGGTGATGTGCATATATTGAAGAATGCCCATTGCCATCTATCTATTCAAGAAATAAAAAATTAGGTATTTAATCTTTATTTTCTTGATTTTATATATATTTAAAAAAAAAAAAAAAAAAGTGATGTAGTTTTGAAATTTTGATAAGAACATCAATTCTGATGCCAAAACATTTGTCATGTGATTGATTTTTTTCTTTTTGAATTTTGACCATTGTCAAATAACATGGAATTTTAAAACAAGGGAAGAAAGAAGGGGGTGATGGAGACTGTACTAATACTAACTAATATATTCATTTATCAAAAAGATTTAAAGCTATAAAGATTGCATGTACTTTTAATGAGTTAATTAAAATTTTATTTAAATTTTACCATAATAGGAAGATTAAATCAATAAGATGTGGCCAGTGTGCAAGTGCTATCTTTTGTTGTTTGTGAGCTCATGCACTATACCATCTAAAATAAATAAATAAATAAATAACTAAAATTACCGAGTTATTTTGAATATTTGTGTGCTTCATATATTTAAGAAATTCGTAGAAAGTTTTTTTTTTTTTTTTTTAAATACCACATACTAGGCGACGATTCAAACCGGACATTGATGTTATCTTCTATTACCTCTGAACCGTATTAGGTGACAGTTATAGTCTTGTAAAAACATTTTTTTAAACTCTTAATATTATTCTAAAATATTTAAAGTATATGGTTATTGACGAGATGAGGTTGGTTCGGTGGTAAACTCCTCGTACCTGCACCGCGAGGTTGTGGGTTCGAGTCATTCCTCTCTTCTAAGAAACCTCAAATTTATATAAAAGTGTAATAATTCGGAAAAAATAAAAATAAAGTACATGGTTGTTGAAAGAAAAAAAAAACAGAGTATTCAGTATTGAGTTGATAGCAGAAAGAGAGAGAGAGAGAGAGAGATGTAGAAATAGGGAGAAGAAGGAGAACGAAAATAGAGGTGGAGTTGAGAAAAGGAGATTGAACAACTGTTAGAGAAAAAAAAAATGAAGAAAGAGAAAGTATTTAGAGAAGGAAGAAGAAGAAAATTGAGCAGAATAAAAGAAGAGTAGTAGATGGCAAGAGAAGAGAGAGAGACAATATGAGATTTGAAACAAGAAAATTCAGCTGTAGAAATATGTACAATGTTGTACATTATATATAGACGAGTAAATAATAATTTGTTTTAATATTAAAAACCTCCCCGACTCTTTCAACTATTATTAAATGTGTAGATAAAAATTGGTTTTTTTCAGAAACCTCCCATGAACCCTAACAGTCTTAATGGTTTCGTTAGCTTGACTTGTGCCCTTGCTGGCTTAAGAAAAAGTCTTATTTTGAATAAGCTACAGATAAAATAATAAAAGAAATTAAATTAAAATATGTTGGATCAATTATTTAATGTTATTATCATAAATAATTTATAAAAATAATTAAATTTTCAAAACAAAGGCACTGATAACAAATTAAGAAAAACAAAAATAAGGAAACAACAAATAAAAAAATTTGAGAAAAATAAAAACAAATATTCGAAAGAAAAAAAACCTAGAGTTCTGTACTGAGTCTGTAACAACACCACCCATCATCAACAAACAATCCAGATTTATCAATGCAAATACACAAACACAAAACCTAGATTTATCAAACACCAAACAAAACTCAGATTCGTCAAATACAACCCCAAATTAATAAATTAATGCATCGGCATAAAACTCATCTGTATCATCACCATCACCAAACCAACTATCATCAAAACAAAATCCACCACGTCAACAAACAATCCACCCATAACAAGACAAATCGAGATCCCAAATTTATCAACACAAAAGCTTGGCGGCCACATCCATTTCCTCCATGCTCGCTGCTGAATTTATATCCGGTTAATATCTATATCCGGTCAATAGATATTAGGGCTCATTCTTTTATTTTAAATTATTTTTTGTCAAAGTGATTGTTGGGTTAGTACTTTGTACAGATTCTTTTAGTATTTTGAGATAATTGATATAACATAATTTAAAATATAGTATTAAGCCTCTTTGAGGTTTATATTATACTTCTGACTTCTGAGGCACTGTCGATTTCGTTATTTCTTTTATCAAGTCGTGAATATAATACAAATTGAATTGCAAGTTTCTTCGATTTTTCTTAATTTGTCAGCTTCACTTGATTATTTCCTTTTTCTTTTTTTTCTCAAGTCGTCAAGTCACGAATGTAATTCAATTTGAATGGTAAGTTTTTTAGGTTTTTCTCAATTTATCAATTTCACTTGATTTTTTTTTTTTTTTTTTCTGCTTTGGATGAAATTTCACTTGGTTTTTCTCATTCAATTTACTACACTTGTAGGATAAAAAGTAAATCTTCATACCAATTATTGAAATCAAAATGAATATTGAAATTTTGGTCATTCAACCTTTGAACTTTTAATTTGACCATTTGTTTCGGCCTTCAAGTTAGTGTCAAAATAAAATCTCGTCCACAATTCGATCAAAATCAAATGAGATTAGTGTTAAACTATACAGTAATTTAAAAGAATTTTTTTTTTTTTTTTTTTAAATCTTTTTCTAAAACTAACTAGGTAGTAACCCGATGATGTGAAGATACCATTTTATTTTGGGTCACGAAGAATCAATGGCACATTAAGATATATGTAGAGGCAATGGCATCATGCCATTAAAATGAAAAAAGAAATATACTTAACTTATGATTCTAACATGGATCGTTGTTGCCCGTCTAATATGCTTAGGTGGTCAAGATCGTTCATTCCGTCTAAAAATAAAGATTTTTATTGTCATGAACTTCTAATTGAATTTGAATTAAGCAAGTTATAAACTTTTCTTTCACCTCTTATTATTATTATCATTTTTTTATTTTTTTTAAGTTGTGAATACTAAAATTATAATATATTTCCAAGTAATTTTTTTTTTTATATATAATACAATTATATAAATGTCTTACTATTAATTAATATTTTTTTTTTCAAACAGATTAATAAGGCGCCAAATGGATAATTTTCCATGATAAAAAAATCGAAATAATAATAATAAAATAAAAAATGTTATAAAATAAAGCCTAAAACATAAAATATACTGTAATGCTAACTAAAAGAGAGAAATAAAGAAGGAAATCAATTCTATTAATTTAAATCATAATCATACTATCCCCGAATGCTTATATACAATATATAGGCAAAATGAATTATCAATGCAATTAATATTTCTCTTAAAATAAAATCAAAATAGTTATTTCTTCTCTCTTGTGGAATGATCCTCCTTCGACTATTGGAAAGGAGCTATTTTTTATTTTAATTTATTGTTGAAAGAGAACGGAGATATTTTTTAACTTATCAAATGTGCCGCACTTTCAATTCATGAATTAATTTATATTTGTTTGTCTAGGGATATTTTGTTTATATTCCTTTTCATTAATTAAAATAAGTCTTTAAGATTTAAAAGTGAATTTATTAATAGTAATAAAATGAAATGGGGAATTGTACGTAAAGGGAACGATGTAATGGAAGTTAAAATTCCTTACATGCACAGTTACTAATCGAAAATGAAAGGGAATCCGTTGCTTTATAAAGGAATCAAGAACTTAATGTCTTAAGAGCATGTTTACTAATCGATACTATGAAAATGAATGGTGATCAAGTTCTATTAGAAAGAAAATCAGGAAATGGAACTTAGGGTCGGTTTGGTGTTTATTTCATAACTAAAATTAACTTATGTGAGATGAGGAATTAAGTTTCATTTATGACCTAAAGTTAATTCCTGTGTGGGGTTCACGTAATTTGTTTTCTAATTCCTTTTAGTAGGAGTAAAGATAAACATTTTACATTTTATATTTCACTTGCATTCAAATAATGATGTGACAATTGATAAATTGATATACATTAATGATGATTTATCTTAGTTGTTAGTTGTCAAATGTCGCGTGAGTCCAATAAGCATATCATTGATAGGAATGCAAGCGAGATGTTAGCATTATTATTTTAGTAAACACTATAATCACGAATCGTGAATTAAGTTCTCTTACCCTTGTTAGAATTTTCGATCAGTAAATGTGTCTTATTTTAATTTCTAATTTGTGTGCATGGTCCAAGTAACTTGGTTCCCAATAGTTTTGGTGGACACTATGCTCAAAGAATTAAGTTCAATTTCCATCCTTATGATCAAGTTCAATTTCCATCTGTAAATGCCTCCTAAAAAGATTTATTTTTTTAAAAGGCAAAATTACAGTTTGGTCCTTTCTTTTTAAGGAAATATTGTTATTGACCCAACTTGGGTGTATTAGGGTTTCAGGTCCTCACCATTTTGGAAATACATCAAAATGGTCCCTTGACCAAAAAGTTCACAGTCAACCTTAACAGAAAAGTCAAAAAGACGGATTTATCCTTAAAAATTAATTTGAAAAACTAAAAAACTAAAAAAAAAAAAAAAGAAAATTCTAATGGATCTCCATTATCTATCACAAATATGGATGATGGAGATTAATTTTTTTTAAAGAGAATTGAAAACTGAAATCCTCAAATTAAAAAAAAAAAATTGAAAAAAAATAAAAAAATTTCACCAACCATCATTGTGATGGATGGTTGGTGATTAATTAAAAAATCAAAACAAATAAAAAACCGAAAATTTAAAGAAAATTTTAAATCTCCTACCGTCCATCACGATGATGGTGTGATGGACAATTGGTGATTTTTTTTCTTTTCATAAATTAATAATTTGTGGAGATCTAATCTCCCCATATTGGATCTCCACCAAATTCATGGAGATCTCTATGGATCTCTAACCTACCCGCCATGAAGTGGGGAGGTGTAGCGGGGAAGATCTCCATCCTCCCTTGTCGCAAAGCGGGAAGGCTCTGTCCTCCTTTAGTGGTAAACAGGGGAGGCAAGATCTCCTATGCTCACGAAATCGCGATTTTGCAAACAGGGAGGTCTCACCTCCCCAGTTTGGGGCTGAGTGAGGTCGAAGCTTCCACACCGCGAATAGAGGGAGGCTAGATCTCCTCCACCGTACCTCCCCCATTCGCGGTGGGGGAGGTGGAGATCTAATCTCTTGTTTTTTTTGTTTTTTGTTTTTTTTTTGTTTTAATTCTTTAATTAAAGCTTTTCAAAAAATAAAAATAATAATTCTTTAATTAATCACCATCCATCCATCATTGTGATGGACGGTTGGAGATTTAAAATTTTGTTTTTTATTTGATCACCACCATCCATCTCAAATTGAATGGATGGTGGAGATGTATTTAAAAAAAAAAGATTTTATTTACAAAACTAATATTATATAAAAAAATACTATATGTTATCAAACATTAAAAGTTAAAACATGACTAAAAGTACCGTTTTACGAGCTTGTTTGGTTAGGCTTTTAAAAAATATTTATTAGTAAAAGATCTACTTGCAGTAGATCTATTAAAAATATAGTTTTTGAAAAAATATATATAATTGTTTAGTTGGTAGACTTTTTTTTTTTAAAATGTTTATTTGGAGAAGCACCTCCCATGAGTTTTTGCCTAATAGAGGTTTAAACTCTACTAGCATCTATTCAATTTAAAATAGACAATCTCAAAAGTTCAACCAAACAACTCTAAAAAACTCAAATAGATATTGGTAGACCTTTTGAGGAAGTAGAAAGCTTAACCAAACAAGCACTACCTCTAGGTCAGTTAACTTTGACTTATGGAGGAACCAACTTGATGTATTTCCAAAAAGACGAGGACCTGAATCATTGTTTCCTTAAAGTTAAGACCAAACGGTAATTTCCTTTAAAAAAAAAAAAAAAAAATTAGTGATTTACCGCCTTTAATCGTCCTCTTGCTCGTCGTTCTGCCGCTGCGTTAGGTTTTTTTTTTTTTTTTTTTTTATAAATAAAAATAAAAAAAAAATAAAAACTTTTTGATTTTTGAAAACGGTTAAAATGGGATTTTTGATAGATTTGGGTGTTGGCCAAAATTCAAACGAAAACAGAACGTATCCGTACAGTGCACACGAAACCAAAATTCAGGTGGAAACGGAAATTGCTTGATTTGGAGACACACACACACATACACAGAGATTGTTTTTAAGTGTTTCTTATTACCAACTGGTCCCTATTGCTCCACAATCAACCACCGACTCGTCTTTCGAAACTTTCCATAAAATCTCTGACTCTATAAAGACACCGAAAAAACCCTTCTTCCTTCTTCTCGGCATTTTATCGGCACCGAATCGCGTCGCTCGCTGTACGACGACTTACGGTTACCTCTCCGATCACGTAATTCCTTCCCTTTTCTTTTCTCTTATATTGTTGTTGTTAATTTGTTGTGATTTTTTTTTTCTTCGTTATGTTTGGGAGCGGAAAAGCTGTGAAAATGGAGAGAGCGGATTTTTTTTAATGTTGTGTTTCGAACGGAGAACATTCAAAATCTCACTTGAGTTCATTCTAATTTTGTTTGCATTTTTTGTTTTCTCGGGAATCAAATTGAGAGCAAGTGTTTGTGTGTATTGAAATTTAATGCTATAATTTTCTCTGTTGGAATACTAGACTTTATAGAGAATATTGAGGGTTATTTTTTCTTTGGTTCATTTTAAGAGACCCAAGTTTTTATTTGCAATTTTTGATAATTGTTAGTAAGAAAGTGTGGTATCGAATGCATACGTAGAAAGAAAACTACAGACAAAGCTAATTGTCTTTGTGACTTTAGAATGGCTGTATATGCCATACATCCAGCGCTTAGATTTCAAATGAGAAGTCTACCTCTCTGGGAAGGCTAAATTGTACTTTTTCGAATAAGTTTAGGATTCCCTTTATCTATTGGAATGTTTAGGATTGAGAAATGAAGAAACGTAGTTTGAAGAGCGCATGTTATGAGGGTCTTATTGAGTGGGATTTCTGGATGGGGTGATTAAATTAGGAGCACTGTGTTGGGGTTGAAATTTATTAGGGAAAACTTGAGAAAATAGCCACCTTCCATTTAGCTACCTTTAAAAAAATTGCATTTGTATCCAAACACAGTTTTCAAAAATCATTTATAGCCAAGACAGGTCTTAAACGCCCCTAAACAGAGGTGCGCAATCTCTCATATTCCCAAAAAATACATGCGTGATCCATTCGTGACTCACATGCATGTTTTGTGATCCATCCGTGTCTTCCCATGTATTTTCCTTGATCCATTCATGCACTCCATGCATCTTACATGATTCGAAAAAAAGCTCGTGATCCATGTTATTTTGTTAAGATGTGTTTTTATTGGTCATAAACTAGTCAAAAACAATCTTTTTTAAATTGCTGGCTATGTCTGATTTTTGTAAATTATATTTGGTTAAAAATAGATTCAGCCCAATTTATTATAGCTAAGGTTTGAGTTGTTGTCAATTTTATTCTTTCAACTAGACAATGTTCTTATATCACACCAGTTTCTAGTGTAATTATTCTTTTACATAGACGTTAGACTGATGCCATGCGCAAGACACTTAAACTTGTTTTTTTTTTTTTTATCCTGGCCTTTGGAGAGTCTTGCAGCCTTTTGTAGACATTTCATTATTTCAAGACTCAGATTTTCTGTGGTATCTATTCTTCTGCTATGTGATATTGTTTACATTTAACATTTATTTAAATAATCATGTTATTGTATGTACAGTTATAAAGAAAGTAAGAAATCAGCAATTATGCATAAGTTATGAAAAGTAGTGTTGTTTGGTTTTGGTGATTATTAATTGTATCGACTTTTTGGGGGAGGAAACAATTTACTGGATGGATATATAAGATGTTCTTCACCATTGGTTTGGCTGACTCTCTGTCAATTAAAAAGATAGTCTGAAGTAGGAGAGCCCAAGTGACTTATCCCATAATGCATTTTTCCCTCTTTTTGATTTTTATATTTCAGCCAGTGTTCCTTTGCTTTAAGATGGATTTGAGGTTTCCTTTGTGTCCTTTCAGTTACTAATAACCATTTAGTTCTATTGCATTCATATAACATTAAATGCCTGTGGATATATGTTTGCTGTGTGCAGTGCTTTGCCTTTTTGTTATGTCGAAAGCTTCAAAAAGTGTGCTTGGCTCCACATCTCCTGGTGAAGTAGGACCCGACTACTTTGGATATTACGCATGTGAAATAGCAGAGCTATTATCACAAGACGAGGATTCCGTGCCATTTACTTCCCAAACCTCTGAGTTGTATAGAAGAAAACGTGGCAAGGGTAATGGTGATTCTTTGTTTAATAACAGTATAGGAACTGGGCTTTCAGATTCCAAACTAGAAAGGTTGAAGTCATTACTAAGGCAGGGCGTGTTTGATCTTACTCCAGAAGTTGATGAGGTATACTAAGATTTTTACACCCTTTTATGCACACATGGAAATGTGCTTTTACACTCTTCAAATTTAAATTATTATGAATGAATTTGGTTTTTTCACATCTGTTTTTAGCTTAGCTAGTGTATTATATGGTCTATACACATAAGTTGCAATGTTTTATTTTATCATAATGCACTTGAAATAGAAATATAACTGAAACTTGTGGTGATTAGAGCCAACATGTTATGTGTTTGACCAAGGATTATCAATCGACTTATTTAGAATCAATTTTTTGATCTGATGTCATTTTGAATCCCGAATTATTTTAATAATACTTTTTAACTTGGTATGTTTTAGGCTTAGACGTTTAGTCTAGTCTGTAAACTATGGAGAAATATTTCTGAATTTGGAGAGCTACTAATGTATGAATTTGTAAGGATTATTCTTTTGCATTTGGATAATGAGATCTCTAGGAGGCAGTTTTTTGCAATGCTCCAGCCTCCAGCATTATAGGAAGCCTGTCAACTGAATATTTCTTTATTTCTTTCATAATCTAAAGGTTGCCGTAAGTGTATAACCTGTTTAATGCAGATGCTGGATCCTGTTGTTGCTACGTGTCAGTTGCAAACTCAGCTCAGAAATAAAAAGTGTTTTTCAAGTGATGCTGGCGCAGTTGAAGTTGATGCAGCGGTTCCTCGTAAAAAAGTCAAGACATCCTCGTCTTCTTCCTCTACCAACATTGATCCAGATGCCGGCCCTCTCAAAAGTGGATCTTGTAGAGAGGTATGTTTTGCTTTGTTTGCTTTATCAATGTTATCGGTATCTTATTACCTCTTACAATATTATTATTTCATAGAAATCTTAAAATGATGTACTGGAAGTTAAAATATTAGTTGGTTTTGTTCGTTGTGTGCGGATACTCTTGAGCTGTTGATGGGGATCATAAGTATGAAGAATTAAATTATTTGAATTATGTTGCTTCAGTTTTCATCAAGATAGAAACTATCTTGGAAGTTTCTTTTAAGTTATTTGAAATCACTTATATCTTGGTTTGACGGAATTTATGGTTTTGCTTATTTGTTCATACAATTGTTCCAGCATCATCTTGTGGTTGAGTATAGGTTAAATGGCCATGGAAGTATACTCATATTCGGAGATTTTAATGATATATTAGGAGTATTGAATGTAATGCGTTCTAGGTCTTAACTAGGTTTAGATGGGAGTTTTTAAATTGTATTTAAAATTCCTTTTCTTTTTCTTTTTTCTCTCCATGAAAACAAGTTTCTAGTTGAGTTTCTTTTTGTCTTGGAGGAACAGCCCAAGCTTGACATGATCCAATATACTGAGAATTTAATTGTTGTATTTCTTCTGTGATACAGGGTTTGGTATCTATTCGCATTGATTCCGAATCTGTGGATGCGAATGTGTTAGGGAAGGAAATATCTAACGGTAAAAACAACTGTGTCCAGTGCCACACTAAGGAAACATCTCTGTTGAAATGTGGCTCAGTGGAGCCTAAGGTAACTAGTATGCTCCATTTTAAGCTGTTTAACTTCTATGGATTTGTCCAATGCTTGTACACTTTAATACATACTAATTCTTGTCATCTTTTTCCAGGATCTATGCGATGCTTGCAGAATTGCTATTAGGAAAGAGACGGATTTTCATTCGGGGTCAAACATAAATGCTGATAAAGAAAATGGGGAGGTTAGGATCATTTTCTCAGATTTTTGGTTAAAGATTAAGTTGCTGTTTCAGAATTTCATATTGTTTTATTGTGATATATGTATTTGTGATGATTTCTGCTTCTAGAATTTTAGGGTGTGTTCGGTAATGTTTCTCAACGCAGATTCTCATTGTTCAATATAGAAATCTAGATATTGTGTGAGAAAAATGAACATGAGATGTGGCATACACAACACAAAACACCCACAAGAAAGAAAATTTCTAAGATAACAATGCTCCAAGGTCTGATTGTTTCACAAATATCGTTAATAATCTCAATTGATGAATTGCCCTTCATGGCTATGGTTTGAAAATAAAGTGTTTTATGGCTTTTGCTTGAGTTGATAACTCAGGCTTTAGAATGAGTCAATGAACCGTTATCATATTATTTCGTCAAAAAATAATGTATGAATGTTGAGAGATTAGGAACAAAGAAGAGAGAAGAAGAGGAAACTTTCTACATTTATGTAGAATGTTCTAATTTATATTTTGTTCTTTTCTAGGTAAAAAGGACACCCAATTTTTTCCAACCCCAATCAATGGAGTTTTATTTTATTATTTTGAAATATAAATTCTATTTAATTCGATAAAATAATCTTTAATAAAGGAAAAACTTTTGTACCAGACCGTTTTTAATGTTTTCCTTTTTAGAATGCTATTTGCTACTGGACACGGTTTTTAACCCATAAATATAAAATCAAAATTGATAAAACAGAAAAGGAATGCATAAGTCATTACCGAGCTCGGCCTTATATGAATATTCTTCTTTGTTACCGAGTATGATTGGGTCTTATAGTAAATAGTTAAATTTTTTTTTTCTTAGTCTTTTGTCATTCAATTACAGATAAAGTTCATTAAGGAATTAGATTAGGGCCTAATTTGGTATTGTTAGTAGCTTCTAAGATTATAATTTTTGGTATTGTTGAGTGTTTTGTGAACTAATTCGTAAAATTGCTTTGATTTTCAAGTTAATGTTTATTTATTTGGCAATTTTCATATATAAAATCCACATAGAAGATTGGCCTCGTTTTTATAATAAATTTACTTTTTACTCTTTTTTTTAATTCTAAAATTTTCTATTTCTTTTAAAAAATTAAAGACGATATAATTGTCTATTTTTTAAACAGTTAGAATATTGTAGGCATTTGAAATTTAATTCAATGAGCTGTTTAATAATTAGTTCTCAAGAATAACTCTCGACTCTCCATCAACATCTTAAAAGATAATGTTGGGAGAAGCAATGGAATTATCGATTTCTAAGATAATTATCAAATACTTTTTGTTAGAAATTATGGAAAAAGTGTTTAAATCAGTATCCACGCCTCCACGGCAATTCTAAAATCCCTCAAACGAGTTAATTGTTAATAATTAATTTAACTTATTTCTATTTGGCTTGTTCTGAAGCTTGCAAAGATGTTTCAACGTGTGCTTTTTGATTTATGCATTATCTAATTTATTTAACTTATTTCTAATTGGCTTGATATCAAGCTTGCAAAGATGTTTCAACATGTGCTTTTTGATTTATGCATTATCTAATTGATGTACGTGGCTTCCATTCTTTTCCCCTTCTTTCTAGGTGGATGAAGATTTGCAATTCCTTCTAGAAAACGATAGCTCGCTGGTTGAGGAGACAATGAAGAAATATTCTGATGAACTATCAGCAAGGGTAATTTTCTGATTTGATATTTTTCTATATTACAAAGCATTTTTATAATCATCAATGTCATCTATGGCCGAATATTAGGATTATGTTGCGAACTTTACAGGTGCTTGAAGTATTATCAATGAGTCATTTATAGTTGAGTTGAGGTTGAATTTTTGTTTTCCAGTTGGGGCATATGGAGCTGCAACTTGAAAAACTTCTTGATGATGTGGTGTCAAAGTGCAGGTATGTTTTGTTTGCATGGGAGATAGATATTGTCTAAATGTAAATTAAATATTCTTTGAAATGTTTGGGTCCTATGTTTTTTAAGATCACAGTAACATAAAAAATGCAACTATGGGGCGTGTTTACTTTTACAATAATTAGAGGTGTAAATCAGATGTTGGGCTAACAGATGTTGTGCAGTGTCATGCCATGTCGTTAGGACCTAACCCGGCCCAACTATGTTTGCCAAATTGTACCGTAATTATTATTTTTATTACAATATTTATTTAAAATTGCTATTTTATCTCTATAAAGTAATTTTTATATAAATATAATATGGATAAAATAGAGAATTTAAATATTAAAGTTAAAAAGATTTTAAAAAATTATTATTGTGTCTTGTCTAGCATCTTTAGCCCAACTCATATGTTGTGTTGTGCTTGTATGCAATGAAGTATGGCTGTTTTGTACTTTGTGTTAGCTTTACCTAATTTACACCTCTAGTGAACTCTGAGGTTTGTGTTATCTTAAGCTTGTTGTTTCTAACTCAAGTAATTGCAATCATGTCCACTAGCGTTTGAAAACAGAAGTAGTTTGATTTCGTGTTTAAAATTGGAAAACAGTAAAAATCTAAATATTTGTTTATGTTTTATAGCATAATGGCTGTATATTAACATCAGCATATCAGGAAAATACATTGATGGGCATAGGTGGATATGTAGCAAATTTAGTCGTATAATTGGTATTATTATGGATGGTATAAAGTGGCATATTCTAACACCTCTTTTACTTGTCTCAACCCAAACTACAGGCCTATGACACGTACTGAGAAACGGGAGCTTCGCCATCTGATTCAGAAATTGCCTCCAAATAATCTTGGCCGTGTTGTTGAAATTCTCCAACATAATAATATGGCAGAAACTCGATCCTCCAGTGAACTTTTGGTTGATTTAGAGAAAGAGGTAAAGAAACAACAGCTTGACTGACATTTGTTATGAGTTTAATGTGGATTTTAATCCTTTGTAAAATATTGTCTTTCAGGATAATGTAACACTCTGGAGATTGTATTACTATGTTAAGGCAGTTGAGAAAGCTAGGGAGCTTTTAGTGTAGCTCACTCTCAACATTGTAATGTCATACTCTTAACAAGAGTTTTGACAGTCGTCCCCAACCACTGTTGAGTTGATCAGGACAATTAGATCAGCTACAAAGTTATCGTAGCTGTTTGGGCTTTACCAGCCATTGTAGTTTACCAGAATTCTTCCGGTGGTTAGTAAATATGCAAAATTGCACCTCACCGGTAATTGTAACATTTTGTAGTACACCCTGAATTCAGGAGAAAACGAAAAAAGAAAGAAGAGTTAAGATCCATGATTCTTTGATTGACAAGGACAAAATGCTATCGGTTCAAATGGTAAGTATTTTGTACATCCCTTGGTATGATAAGGGATTGATTTTTTTTGGGTAAAAAGTTTATACTGGTTTTTAGCTTAAAGCTGTTAACTGTACATGTTTAGAGCTGCATTTTTACCTTTAAGGCTTTAAGATTCTGCTCCCAAGTTGTATAACCATTAACATATTCGGAAATGTGAAAATCGCTTGGCTAGAATTATTGTTTCGTCTGTCTTTGGGTAGTATGTTGATAATTTGTTTCTCGATTGGTTCATTAAATGTAACTTGAGCGTTTTATATGTTCAATTAGTTTATTGTCTCTGACACGAAACTTATTGAAAGTCTATACGGATTCGTGATGAATTAGGTAGTTAATGAATGGTTGAGAGTTGAGACTATACGAGAAATACAGTCTTTTAATGAAAAACTAAAAATTGGTCTGCACTAGAACAGAGCAAGATTGATTTCACATTTATTCATATAAAGGTTTGAAATTCTTGTAAGCTATGATTGCATAGAAAGGGTCTGACCCAGACAACAATCCCAGCAACTTCATAATCCAAGTGAATGGTGATTTCTGCTCTTCAACAGCACCGGCACCAGGTAACTTGCGAACTATTTCCGGTTGTGTGAATCCTTCCACAGACTGGAAGTACTGCACCACCAGTTGCACCCTACTATATGCAGTTCCATCTCTCCATGCACTGATAGCTTTCTCATAGAACATTCTATTGCTGAAGCTCACAATGAACACCCCTCCTGGTTTTAGCACCCGACACACTTCTGCAAATACCTGTAAAAATCATTGCAAACACTTCAAGAATTCTTCTTCTTTTTTTTTTCCCTTTTTGTTGAAGGAAATATTAATATCTTATAATGTTACCTTCTCAGGATATTGAAGATACTGTACACTCACAGTACACAACACTGCATCAAAGCTGCCATCTTCAAATTCAAGCCTCTGATCCTGATTGAGATCCTTGACAAAAAAGTAGTCTAGCCGAGGATTTTTAGCCAGCTCTTGTGCATTAAGTCCATGCCCTACTACTCTTTTGTACTTGGCTTCTTTAGGTAGATGGCTAACCCATGAGCTCATCAAGTCAAGAATCTCCGAGCCAGGTCTGAACCGCTGTCTATAGATATCGGTCAATGTGGAAATGAAACCATCATCTACGTGTGTCACTAACCGAGGATAGCCATAGAATTCCCTGTCCGGATAGCTATTGAGTTTTGTTCTTCCTTCTTTGGTCAAGACGTCCCTTTTGATCCTCCCAGCCGATGATTCTCTCGTTTCATTGTTATCGTTCAAAGTGTTTGAAATCTTGGTGGGTTGCAAATTTCTGGGCATGTATAGAATAGAAGACCGGGTAGGTAAGGTGATTGGTGAAGGTGGGTGCCATGACTTGGGGTTTTGGGGAACACTGAGCATAGAGTTTCAGATTAGAGAAAGATTATCACTTGTTAGTGGCTGCAGCTGCAAGCAATTGTCTGTTGTAGATTGTTTGGGTGTAAATGGGCCCAAGTTTAATTGGGCTTGGATTATAATGGTGAATCAGGCCCAATGTTATCCTCATTAATTAGAATAATCAAACGGGCTGGGCCGTATTTAATAGGCCCAATTAGGTTAAAGGCCCGTAAATGGGCTGGCCCTTCAATGCTTTTGTTAAGCCTTTCTGCCCATAAGCCTGTCCGGAGCGGGCGGCTCCCCGACCTTTAAGCTTGTTTTTTCTTTCTTTGAGTCCGGTCTTCCAAGCTCACGGCTGTCAATAGTTAAGCACCCGTTCATAGGGTTTCGATGCTAGCCGGAGCTGTCAGGTCAAGTCGACTGTCCCATTTGACTGTTGAATTAGAATCCTTTCCTAGTCTTATTTTTTCTTGGTTTTTTTTTCAAGTGAAACACCTACTTGCATGTTGCATGGGAGAGGAAAGAGTGAATAAATCTTTAATTTTCTTTTATGTATAGGTGTCACTAATTTATGAAAAGTTTAGACACAAAAAAAATATATATAAAAAAAAAACAAGGCAAGAAGAGAATCCTGGTCTATATCTTTAATCGGTTGGAATCCATTAGTGATTAGTCTACGAAATCCTGCTGGAGAAAACAGCATCAATTCATGTCTGATCACTTTTATTGTAAAGTTGTTTTAATGATATCTTATTTTAATCATAATATAGATGAGACTTGAACTTGAGAGATGTAAGTCAGCTTAAAAGAAAAAGAGAGAAAGATAATCAATGATAATTGTCTGCCCAAACGTGCAATTAAAACTATCAATTACATAGATTAATCTTTTAAAAAGACTGTCTTAAATGATTATATGTCCTCCACGGCCCACCCGTCTCCGGAGGGATCGGGCTCTCCTCTTCTTTTCTTAGAAATAATTATTAGATAAATATCATGGTTGATCACAACTTGTATCAATATATTGTAATTCAATTTTAAAGCCTAAAAATGAGAATATCTAATTTATTAATTAATTAAGGTCTCTAATTGTTGTTCAAGAGATCTTGTATTCAAATCTTAATATAGTATGTAGTTGAATTAGTAAGGTCTCTAGTCATTATCAAATAAATTTTGTATTAAAATCCTCATATAATTAGTAAATGAGAAATTTCACTACTAAATCTTATTTAACTAGTAAGATCTCCGGTTGTTATGCAAAAGATCTTGTATTCAATTCTTGATATAATATCTAGTTGAATTTGTAAGGTCGGTAATCATTTAAAAAATAAATCTTGTATTAAAATCCTCATATAATTAATAAAGAGTAATGCAATTTTTTACAAATTTGGAGTCCAAATGATGTGGTATCTATAAAATCCAATTATTTCAATCATACAATTTTAAATTTCTAATATAAAGAAATCAAAGATCCACCTCATTTGGATACCAAATTTGGACAAAGTAAAATTATTGATTAATAAATTATAAATTCTCATTTATCGGTATCTTATTTAATTAGTAAGTCTCGGTTGCTGTACTGCAATAAATATTGTATTCAAATCTCGATATAGTATCTAGTTGAATTAGTAAGTTCTCGAGTCATTGTGAAAGAAATCTTGTAATAAAATCTGTGACAATTGCCAAAAGTGATCACATATAACATGGGAAATTCGTTTTTGACCATATATGAAAGTTCAATTGTTAATAACCACATTTAAAATAAAAAAAATTAGAAGAAAAACTTATCCGATTTGCTCTAAGAAATTATTGAAGTCATTGTTATTGAAGAAAAACTTACCACATTTCAAGTCATTGTGTTAAAGATTTGAAGAAGTTATTGAAGAAAAACTTATCTGATTTGCTCTAAATCAGTTCAAGATGTGTAAATCTCTTTAATCTATTCATTATTTTAGTTGCAAACGGTTACTTTAACATGGTTTTAGCGTTATTGCATCACTTTTGTGTGTGTTTTGTAAACAATCGAATTAAATTAGGTTTCAAGTTTCACTGGTACAAAAACTTGAAATCTTTTGTATAAAAACTTGAAATGTTGACAAAACTTGAAATCTTTTGTAAATGTGGGTATTAAGGTAATTTATCAAACATGTAGTTATTAACAATTAAACTTTCATATGTGGTTAAAAATGAAAGTCTAATGTTTTGGACGGTTACTTTTGATTTTCTCTTAAAATCCTCATATAATCAATAAATTAGAAATTCTAGTTTACTAGTATCTTATTTAACTAGTAAGTTCTCTCCTATAGTTTTTTTTTTCGACAATATCTATTAATCCGGAACCATGTATTTTTTTTTAAAGCTTTCGTTATTGGTAGAATTCGAGCAGTTGACCTGGGAGTTATTTACCCAAGTCCCAAACTCGTCCATCTACCAATTGAGTTACACCCCTGTTGGCTCATGTACTCTTTCTCCTATCATACAAAAACTCCTTCATGTGAATGCAAATAGTGAAGTACTACTCACTCACAGAGTCACAGACTACATGATATGTACACACATAACAAGAGTTGAAAAGAACAAAATTAGAAATGATTTAGGAGGCATGATTGAAAAATGAATGAGATCCAGCTAGCTAGCTAAGTTAAAATGCTAAATTAGATATGATTTTCCAGATGCAACACCAACAACCATTTGATGATGGGTTTAGTGGGTCCAAAATCTATTACACGTGCATCATGTCATGCACCATCTATAAGATCGAGGACAGACAAAAGACAAATTCCTTTTTTTCTCTATAATGTTGTTTTGATAATGCAATGCTCTACTGATTGGTCACAAAATATTTGTCGGATTTCTACTATAAAACATCCACATCAAACCCACGTACAACTCTAGCAAACAAACTTAATCAAAGTTATTGAATTTTTTTCACCAATTGTGTTGTCTCTATGCTCTCCTTTTAGGGTACCCCATGCCCATTTTTTATATATATGGGTTCAATTTTTTTGATTGCTATTTGGGCTTTTAGTGTTTGTGAGGACATATTTTGAGACATGGAGGACCACACCATTGGCATGAAGAACGTTTGACATTTATGCCCAATTAATGATACTTTTTTTTCTTTTGGGTTAGGTGAATGATCCTCCCTTTGAGCCCTTTTATTTGAATTGATTATTCTCTTATATTGTAAGACTTGATTTGAATCCATTTATGGGAGATAGTGTAAAAACAAAAAAGCAAAGATATGCAATTTTAGAAGTTATGGATATCGACCATCCATCGGCAAATGTGATTTGGTTAGAAGACCGTATTTCATTCGGTTTAACAATATTTTATATTCGAGTTAAAGATTTTAAAATAGTCACAACTTATTTATTATAGGAGGAATTGCACAAACCTTCCCTGAGTGGCTGAGTTTAAGCCTAATTGCAGCTAAATGGACAATTTGCTTAAAATTACACAAAACTTCCCTAGTATTGGTTAACTTCCGTTAAAATGAACTTTGACCAAACTTTTAGGATAAAATGACTTTAATACCCCTATTTGTATTATTTTATAACATAAAATAAATAATTAAATAAATATTATATAATACAAATTTAAAATTTTATTAAAAATAATAAGGATAATGCTGTTATTTTTTTAGATATTCATCACCGTTTTCGGAGATATATTATATAATTTATAATAAAAATGTTGAGGATAATGTTGTTATTATTTTTTTCGGGTTAATTGAACATTATCCTCAACATTTTTATTATATATTATATATTATATCTCTAAAAATGGGTGATGAATTTCTTAAAAAAATAATAATAACACTATATTCATTATTTTTATTAAAATTGATTTCATTATATAATATTTATTTGATTATTTATTTTAGGTTTTAAAAGAATACAAATAGGGGCATTAAAATCATTTTATTCCAAAAGTTTGGTCAACCAATGCTGGGGGAGGTCTGTGTAATTTTGAGCAAAAGGTCCATTTAGCTGCAATTAGGTTTAAAATCAAGGGAGGTTTGTGCAATTATGCCTTTATTATATTATCTCGATTGATTTTTGAGATGATTTATTGGATTGTATAAATAAAAGTATTATTGTACTTTATTTTTGTTAGCCACGAGCTATTAATTCAAATGGGTTGTTAATCACCCTATGTCACTTGGGCAATTTTGGTCAGTATTACGTCTCATTTGGCAACCCATCTCATTTAATTAAGTACTCAAATCAAATAGTGTCTCAATTTGTATATAACCAATCAAATTGGGATATGTGTCTATGGACAGCTGATTTGAGTCCTTTAATTAAATGTACAAAAGTTGTCAAAGCTAGTTACAATAGTGGTTTAATCCAAATGCTATTAACATAGGCACTTATGATCATTAGTCTCTCTACATTTAATTTAGGGATAATTACCCCGGTGACCATCGAATTGATGACACATTATCAAAATGGCCACTAGATTGGAAAGTTGTTCCAAAATGGTCATTTTTGACGAGCTTTGTGACACTAATTACCATTTCATCAAACTCCGTTATAACATCGTTAACTTCTTGTTCACTTAGTATCAAAATGGTCATTCCCATATTTAAACTATAATCCCAAGTTTTTCATCCTAATTAATAATCAATATAAGAGATTTTCACTCATTTCACTCATATTCTTTTTTAATTAATTTGATATTATTTTAATTACCACAACCAAGCTGATCACCACATATTCTTTTTTTAATTAATTTTATATTAAATTAATCACCACGACCAAGCTAAAACTTGGAGTTTGTCAAAAAAAAATAAAAAAAAATGAGGCTTTGAGAGATGGAAAAAGTCACAATATCAGTTTAATGGGAAGATGAAAACCAGCGTTTACAGTGTTGTATTATATTTTATATTTTAATTTTGTAATTATAGATAAAGTTACTAAAATGCTCATCTATTTAACAGTAAAGTTAATGGAAATTGATGGAATGGCCATTAGTGTCACAAAGTTCGCTAAAAATGGCCATTTTGGAACAACTTTTCAATCTAGTGATCATTTTGATAATGTGTCATCAATTCGATGACTACCAAGGTAATTATCCCTTTAATTTATTCTCTAATCCTACAATTATCTATGCATATATAATGTTGGCCTTCCCCAAGACGTACAATAATTATGGTAAAATTAATCAAGTTATGGTAAGTATCCCAATTTGAATCTGAATTTATATTTTAATTTACAATAATGCTAAACATCCCACCTAAAATCCCACCTTTTTCATCCCACTACATGTGGCATGTGATGTGTCAAATTGTGAGTAGATACACATTAATGACACCTACCCCATGTATCCACTCACAATTTGACACATCACATGCCACATGTAGTGGGATGTGTAGCATTACTGTTTAATTTATGATGTCTTTTAATAATTCCTGAGTCTTTTATCTATATATTTTAATTTGCACCAACAAATATATATATATCACCCACGGTATCGTGACTCAAACCTAGATGTTGCCATGTTGAATGGGCAGTGATATATTACAAAAGACATTTTTTCTAAGAGTGGTGCTATTGGCAACTCACTAATGATCTAATAATGCGCCCGTTTTTAAAATTCAAAAAATTCTTTGATATATTTCCAAAACTACCCTTTTTTATTTATCTTCTAAACTTAACCCACCCCATAAACGCTCTCTATATATTTTCCATAAATGCTCTATATATTTTCAACATATAAAAACCTCCTCTCTCTCTCTCTCTCTCTCTCTCTCTCTCTCTCTCTCTCTCTCTCTCTATATATATATATAGTAATTCTACTTTGTCCAAATTTGGTATCAAAATAACGTGGCAATACTCTAATTCATTTATTTAAATCATGCAAATATAATACAATTTAAATGAATGAATTAGAGTGTTGCCACATTATTTGGGCATCAAATTTGGACAAAGTAGCATTATATATATTAAGTTCTGTACCTTTTTTCCTCCATTTCTTTTACTCTCATCAAGCACCCCTTCATTGTATTTTCTTTTCATTCATGTTGTTTATCATATAAGGAAGATAAAAATAAAAAAATAAAAAATTATTTGATCATATTGTGTTCATTAGAGAGCAAAAAAAGAAAATAAAAACTTAGTGACAATGAAAAGAAAAAAATAATAATACAAGTAACTTTAAATTTACTTTTAAATAATGATTACTTTGAAATGCATGATGTTATCGGTTTCTTCAATAATATAAGTCGTATGCAATAAAATAAGCAAATAAAATTAAGGTTTAAAGTATTAAAAAAAAAAAACTTTTTATTTTCCAAATAAACACATTATTCATGGATGTGGGGTTTTATTAGAATTTAATTTAATCATATTGTAATAAACTAAATGAAGGGAAAAAAATTTGCAATAGAGGGGTGCTGGATGTGTACGTGAGAGAGAGAGAGAGAGAGAGAGAGAGAGAGAGAGAGAGCAGTTTTTTTTTTTTTTTTTTTTTTTTAATTATAGAGAGAGCAATTTATGGAGTGAGTTAAGTTTGGAAGATAATTAAAAATGACAATTTAGGAAATAAATCAAGTTTTTGAATTTTAAAAACCGGGTCATTATTAGACCATTAGTGTGTTAACAATAGCACCACTCTTTTTCTAATGAGTAATGCTAAATGTCCCAATTTTTTTTTCCCAAATTCTGTCATAAATGATGTGGCACGTGAGGTATCAGTATCTTATAAATCATGAAATTATGTGGTGATTGATGTGATGTTGACACCTCACGTGCCACATTATTTGGGAAAAAAAATTAGGAGGTCTAGCATTACTCCTTTCTAATTAGTAAATATCTTATCTTAGATCTGGATCCTCTCCTCAACTTAATTGTCATCACCTTATCCTAACCCCCATAATCTATTGCAATGTGTCTAATATAACAAATGCATTATTTCTATTAATTTTTTTGTATTTACTCTACCAAATGTATAATTAATCAAGACCATTTATTTAAGGACAAAATGAGGTGAGTAAGGAATCCAAATCCATAAGATCTTATAATTATGTTTAACAATCTGGTGTCAAAATGACGTGACATCATTATAATCCATTCATTTAAATTGTATTAGATTTGCATAATTTAAATGAATGGATTAAGTGATGACACATCATTTGGACACCAGATATGGGAACCAGATTTAGTGGATAAAGTAGTATTACTCATCTACAATTTCACCTCTTTAAAACCAACATAATAATAAAATAGAATCTCAATAGTTAAAAAAAGAAAAAAAAACAAACAAATAAAATTGAATCTCAAAAATAAAAACACAATTTAATTTGGCCCGAGCATATAAATTGAAACACAAGGGTGAAGGGACAAACAAAAGAACTAGGCTGCCAAATACTATTAGAGTTAAAACACAAAAAATTAAGCTTCCAAAGCCTTTCTAGTCTGTAGTAATCAATCTTCTTTGAGCATCATCAATGGAAGCTCAACTCTTGTCCATTGTATTAGCTCTCTCTTTTGCAATTCCAACTCTGTATTTTCTTGTCCTCCATAACTTGCTGTCAAAGCAACAACCCAGAAACCTGCCTCATGGCACCATGGGATGGCCCATCTGCGGCGAGACTCTAACCCTCCTCAAACCTCATAGATCAAATTCCATGGGGACCTTCCTACAACAACATTGCTCTAGGTATTTATTATTATTTTTTTCTACTAGTCATTTCTTGTCAATTTTGATCTAATTAATGACGAGTAAATAATGGTACATTGTTATATATATGTGTGTGTGCGCGTGCGTTCAGGTATGGAAAAGTTTTCAAATCGCATCTGTTTGGTTCACCAGCAATAGTTTCGTGTGACAATGAGCTGAACATGTTTATACTTCAAAACGAAGGGAAGCTGTTTCAGGCTAGCTACCCCAAGGCCATGCATGGAATTCTTGGAAATTTTTCTTTACTGGTCGTCTCCAGAGACCTTCACAAGAAGCTAAGAAATGTTGTTGTCAGCTTCACTGGTTCCTCCAAGTCCACTCCAGCTTTCCTTGCACTTGTCGAAAACCTGTCCATTTCGAAGATAGATTCATGGGCAGGTTGTAAAGAAATCCCCTTCTGCAAAGAAGTTAGAGAGGTATATATATAAATATATAGAGCAACCCAATTTCAATATCTTTTAATAACACGTTACATGTCTTTGGTTTTGTGATTCAACAACACGTACAGTTTGCACTCAATCTCATAGTGAAGCAACTTCTGAGTATTGAGCCTGGAGAACCACAAGCCTTCAAGATTCTTGAAGATTTCAGAACTTACATGAAAGGCTTTATCTCTCTTCCTGTATACATCCCTGGAACGCCTTATGCTAATGCTGTCAAGGTAATCAAAAACTATAAATACTGCTATGCTATGTCACATTAATTGTTACACATAATTCAATGGATATTCTTCATTAATTATCTATGATCAGGCTAGAGCAAGACTGTCCTCAACTGTTAGAGAGATTATAAAAGAAAGGGAAAAAGGGAGTGTTGATGAGGTCTTGATAAGAGAAGGAGATTTCTTGGATGTGATTCTGTCAAAAGGAGGCCTAATGGATGAAGAGATAGTGAGCATAGTTTTGGACATCTTGCTTGGAGGCTATGAGACAACTGCTACACTTATTTCCTTGATTGTTTACTTTCTTGGCCATTCACCAATTGCTTTTCAAACATTAAAGGTCAGCTAATTACTCCTTGTTCATGAATTCAAGCAAGAATAAATGATAATGGAAGTAACGATTTTGCGCTCTTTAATTTGTGCAGGAAGAACACCAAGCAATAAGGAAAATCAAAAAGGATGGAGAACCCTTGAACTGGGAAGATTACCAGAAAATGGACTTCACCAGCAATGTAATCATCATCAACCACATATTTTTATTTTCTTACAAACTTCCATTTATATGTGTGGAACTAATGACAAAGCTAAGCATGGATTTAATCAGGTGATATATGAAGCTATGAGATGTGGAAATGTAGTCAAATTTGTGCACCGCAAAGCTCTTAAAGATGTCAAATTCAAAGGTTTCTGATATGATATATGTTTTTGTACTAGTTTTCATTTAATTTATTTCTTCTGGAAAAATTCTCTTGACATTGTGGAGATGGTTTGAAATGATTGCAGAGTATTGGATACCATCAGGATGGAAGGTTCTTCCAATGTTTACAGGGGCACATATGGACCCTTCCCTCCATGACAATCCTTCAGAGTTTAATCCTTGGAGATGGACTGTATGTTCTAATTTCCTACTCATTTTTCAAATTCAAATATAGTATTGAAACATTTAAGTAGTGCTGGTTGTCGGTATCTATCAATATTAAGATAAAGTCTAATCCAATACTAAAACAAAAACTTTGTAAATTGAAGTCTGTTCATCGGTATTTCCATAATTAAAATGAATAAATATCAATTGGTCTCTGAGAAATGAAGAAGTTTTCATTATGAGATATCCATAAGCAATGCAAACATGACATGAAAATATCCAAAGATTGAAAACGCATTGTCATTACATAATTAAACATATATATGGGTTTGTTTTTCAAAATCCAAAAATGAAAGTTGATAATCTTGTGCTATGGACATTTTTTACTTGAAATTCTGTGCCTTGAGGTTCTGAATTTTTCTATCTCTTCTTGTAATAATTCTCAATGATAGTAGATTGCACTTAAACAGTAAATTAGTCATTTATTATTTATTTATTTATATAAGAAAAATAAAACAAACAATCATGTTGATTGTCACTTTGTCGGTATCTATCGATATTAAGATAAATTCTGATTTAATATTAAAATTTACTCGAAACCTCTTATATAACTACAATGGATCGTACCAGTTAAACAATCTTATATAGAAACCTTTTCATCTAGTTTGGAATTTATTATTTGTTTTTCCCTAAAGTGTAATAATAGTTTTTTTTTTTTTTTTTTTTTTTTTTTAATTGTGTTAGGATAAAGCAATGAGCAAAAAAGTGATGCCATTTGGAGGTGGACCAAGACTCTGTCCAGGGGCAGAACTAGCTAAAGTTGAAATTTCTTTCTTCCTTCATCATCTTGTCCTGAATTATAGGTAGTTTTTTTCAGTATAAGATTGTTAACAGTCTCAATTAAATTATTTCATGGCATGGGTTAGAAATTAATTACAGAGATTTATAATCCTGTAACCCAACTGCATCCCACTTAGGAACCCTACTTGATTGCTTCTTCTTGTAATCACTATTTACTTTTTAAAATTCATAAATTAGTAGTACCGGACAAGATAAGGTTGGTCCGGACCGTTTGATGGTAAACCATTCACACTTGTACCACGAGGTTGCAGGTTTGAGTTTATAAATAATATATACTTGATCTATTTCATATATTGTTCTATGTTCTTGAATCAGGTGGAAAACAAAAGCAGATGACTTCCCAGTTGCATATCCTTATGTGGAATTCACAAGAGGCTTGCTTTTGGAGATTGAGAGGAATACAGATGATACTTGGAAATAAATAGAGATTGGTTTTTATGCTCTTCGTTTTTATTTTTATTTAAATCCCTTTTTATGGAGATGATTTGTGGGTTAATCTTGTCAATATGTAAGTCATGTATGTTATCATCTAGACTGTAATATTATGTTATGATGGTTGAAGACAAACTGACATAAATTAATAATTAAATAAAAGTTCTTGTTGCATCATGTTTTTTTTTTTTTAATGACATGAAGAGAGGTTGGTTCGGTAGTAAACATCTCACATTGATTTAATAATGCATATAATAACAGTGATTTATGAAGTCAAAAATTGCATAACAAGTGTAATGTCAAAAAATGCAGCAGGTTTATAAAACATCTAAAATGTAAAAAGCAGTGAGCGAGAAAAATGTGTATAATGAGAAAATTTATATATTTAAATTTACCTATTGTATTTAAAGGATTTTTTTTTTTAATATTTTGAAAGGTATAGAAAATAAAAAATAATAATAATAACTTTAACTTTTTAATATGGGTGTAGAAAATAAATTAGTGTAGTAAGAATTTTTTAGGTGGCAATAAAGCGACCTTAAATAAATAGTCATGGTAGGGGCACTGATTTAATTAAAATTCAGAACACATGATCAAAATAAGGTGCAGTAATTTATGATTACCGACTAGATAAGCTAATAAGCTAACTAATAAGTAATAACTAACAAGCCTCTAGGGGGCGTAGCTCTTCTGGTAGATAGACGAGTTTAGGGTTTAGGTAAATGACTTCCAAGTCAGCTCTGCTGGTAGATTGATGGGCTTGGGGCTTGGGGCTTGGGGCTTGGGGTAAATGACTCCCAAGTCAGTGGCTTGAATCCTACCGATAGCAAAAAAACTTTTTAAAAAATATCTTGTATAAATAGGTGGATAGAAAGATATTTAAAAAAAAAAAAAAAAAAAAGTAATAACTAACAACAAAATACCAAAAATCTCAATGAGGTTTATCTTTGACACAAGGAAATAAATTTATCCTAAAACTGCCATTCTGTGCTTTCTTGCTGGACTGAGCCGCCCAAGCTGAGTCCATCTTGGGCCCATAATTGGCCCAATGAGCTGTACGGATCAGTTCAGCAGCACCATAATAGCAAATACTTTATTTTCGAGAACCCATTTTGCAAGACAATTCTTTTAATTAATGTATCAAGGAATTGTGATACGAATGAGAATACCCACCCAAGTACCCCAACTCCTTAGAGGCTGCCCCCAGAGGCGATGTCACAGACCGCAAAATCCAAGTTTTGGATTCCAGCCAAGGTGCCCAAAAAGCCCAACACAAGGCAAAGCTGCTGGAAAACTCTAGAGATTTCCACACACTTCAAGCATGGTTTGCTAATGGAAGTCTCTAGTTGATGGAAGATTCTAGAGATCTCTGGATAGTTTTAGCCATGGTTGCTTTCGGAAGTCTCTAGCCACATAAAGCATTCTAGATCATTCTTGCACATACTTGTAGGAAGGATCTAGACACATGTACATATATAGATACATGTAGGAATGTTCTAGATTAGTGTAGATACTTGTATATAATTCTAGAGGCATGTAAATACATGAAGAGAATTCTAGAATCCTGTAGATATTTTTGGAGGCAAAACCTCCACCGTTGGATTAAAATGATCTTAGCCATTCATTGAGGAGGTGGCTCACTATAAATATGGTAGCACCTCTCATTTGTAAGGCATCCAAGCCTATCCAAGCAATTTGTAATCAAAGCCTTGGAAAGCTCTCTTGTTAGCAATACAAGCTTTCCTTTACATTTCCTACAAGCTCTTTCAACCCTTTTCTCTAGTCTCTCCTTTGAGTTTGAGAGTGACAAGCCAAACATTTAAGGCTTACTTAGCAACCTTCACACAGAAGTTGCCTAAGTGCCGCACGGGATCTGCTGCGTAAATCTAAGCCCGTGACACGTAGCTTACTTTGTTGATGGACGAGTTTGAGGCTTGGACAAATGACTTCCAAGTCAGTGATTCGAATTTTATCAATAACAAAAGTTTCAAAAATATATATATATAATTTAGATAGATAGATAGATAGATACCGTAAAAAAAATAAAAAAAACTCCTCAAAGGCTCAAAGTTTTTTTTTTGTTAGACCACGAGGTATCCCTCACTCCGATCGGCAACCGATCGTTAACAAGTGGGACTAATCCCCGCTTCGGCCGGGAGGTTAGTAAAACCTGGCCACGAGGTGCTTCCGGTGGCAACAACAATTTATCATGCAAGGCATGTCACTTCATCTTTCATATAATACATAATAAGGTATCAACATGACAGCATTTTTAAATATATGATATTTGTTCATCAACTTGTAAAAAGCATTATCATTACTTGGCTTGGCCACAACATGATCTCAGACTCTATATATTTATCATTACATGCAACATTTCCCTTCATCAAACTGTTTTTGGGATCTTAATTATTTTTTATGTGATGCATAAAATTTGGATTTATTATGTAATTCAATCTGAATTTCAATACTAATTAGGTGTTATATTGCAGAAACTTTTAAATTAACTACAGATTCATTGTTTTAAAAAAATTGTAATAATTTTACTCATTAAACTCTATTTGGAAACAGTGATGAAGAATTGTTAAAAAATAAGTAATGTTATTTTGCCTAAATTTGGTGTCCAAATATGATGCTCAAATGATGTGGTAACACTCTAATCCATTCATTTAAATCATGCAAATTTAATACAATTTAAATGAATTGATTAAAGTGTTGCCACATCATTTGGGTAAAGTAGCATTACTACTAAAAAATTTAGTCAAGTTTTTTGTTTCGCACGAGGTATACCCCCTGTAAACTTGTGATGTTTCATTTTCGATTAAATACACATTAAATAGTTCAAAAAAAAAATTACCATTTTTATTATTATTTAATGATGTCCCTCCTAAATGAAATTCCTGACTCTATCCCTGGATCTAGATAGGTAAATAGAAAGATATTGTCAAAAAATAATAATATGTTGTAAAATAATTGAAGAAATAGATGAAGAATATGTGAATATCAATTGAAGAACATATAATAGAGTGAATAAAAGAAAATAAATGAAAAGAGAGATGAGAGATGAGAGAGGCGAGAGAGTGAGAGAAAAGATAAACAAATAGAAGAGAGTAGAGAATTACTTTTTAGATTGGAAAAAATGATCTCATCAGTTGGTTTACAAAAGAGATAAACACATATATATAGGCAAGGCAAACAACTGATCACGTGGGCCACGTGGCTACATGGAGGATTAGCTTAGTGAATAAGAAAGCATATTAAGTGGGTCAACTAAGTGGTCAACTAAATGGAAAAGCCATATATATTATAATACTCCCCCTTGGATTTTCCATTACTTGAAATTGTAATTTTTTTTTTTTTTTTTTTAGGAAAAACCCAATGGGATAAAACCGAGTTAAAATACATACAATGACCTTCTGGATCTAGTGGGGGGTTGGACATTAAAAACTATCTCATTAAAAACCTTGTCAGGAAAACCCAATGGGAAAAAACCTGATCGAAGGGAAAAAGAGTATAGTGTATATATGTCCATTCAAAACTTTGCTCCCCCTGATTGAACGCTCCCCCTCATAAAACTTCAGTATTTAATCTTGTAATTTCGAAAGTCGACGCATGCCTATTCCATATACTAGCTTCTCAAAAGTTGATGTAGGCAATGATTTGGTAAACAGATCTGCAAAGTTATTTGTAGACCGTATTTGCTTAACATCAATTTGTCGGCTCTGTTGAAGCTCATGAGTATAGAAGAATTTATGAGAAATATGTTTGGTTCTATCTCCTTTGATATATCCCCCTCTAATTTGAGCAATGCAAGCCGCATTATCTTCAAATATCTGTGTTGGCATTTCTGTAGATAATGACAATCCACAAGTATTTTGAATATGATGAATAACTGACCTTAGCCAAACGCATTCCCGACTTGCTTCGTGAAGTGCGATGATTTCAGAATGATTAGATGATGTAGCAACCAAATTCTGTTTCGTGGAGCGCCATGATATTGATGTGCCATTATATGTAAAAACATATCCCGTTTGTGAACGAGCTTTGTGGGGATCAGACAGATACCCGGCATCAGCATATCCAAGTAAACCTGAAAAATTGTTAGGCTTTGTATAAAATAATCCTAAATCTTTCGTTCCACTGAGGTAACGAAAAAGATGTTTGATTCCATTCCAATGCCTTCGAGTTGGTGCTGAGCTAAATCTAGCCAGTACATTCACAGAGAATGCAATATCTGGTCTAGTACACTGAGCCAAATATAATAAAGCACCAATCGCATTAAGATATGGTACATCAGGACCAAGTATCTTTTCATCATTTTCTTTTGGACGGAATGGATCTTTTTTAGGATCAAGAGTCCTAACAACCATAGGAGTACTTAATGGATGAGCTTTATCCATATAGAATCTTTTTAAAATCTTTTCAGTATATGCTGATTGATGGACAAATACTCCATTTGATCTATGCTCGATCTCAAGGCCAAGACAATATTTTGTTTTTTCCAAATCTTTCATTTCGAATTCCTTTTTCAAGTATTCAGCAGTTTTCTAAAGTTCTCCAGAGGTTCCAATTAAATTCATATCATCAACATAAACTGCTACGATAGCAAATTCAGATTCTGATTTCTTAATGAAAACACATGGACATATAGGATTATTAATATATCCTTCCTTTATCAGATATTCACTTAGACGGTTGTACCACATCCGTCCAGATTGTTTTAATCCATATAAGGACCTTTGTAATTTTATTGAATACAAATTACGAGGTCTTGAGTTACATGATTCTGGCATTTTAAACCCTTCAGGGATTTTCATGTAAATATCTGAATCCAGTGAACCATATAGATAAGCAGTCACTACGTCCATTAGACGCATTTCCAGTCTTTCCAAGACAGCCATGCTTATTAGAAATCGAAACGTAATTGTATCCATCACTGGTGAGTATGTTTTATCAAAATCAATGCCAGGTCTCTGTGAGAAACCCTGTGCTACGAGTCGTGCCTTATATCTCACGACCTCATTTTTCTCATTACGTTTTCGTACAAAAACCCATTTGTACCCAACAGGTTTGACGTTTTCAGGCGTCTGGATTATTGACCCAAATACTTCACGTTTGGCCATTGAAGTCAACTCTGTTTGAATTGCTTCTTTCCATTTAGGCCAATCAGACCTTTGTCTACAATCATCGAGATTATGAGGTTCATAATCATCATTTATAATTTCAGTTGCGACTGTATATGAAAATATATCATCGATGATTGTTTCTTCACGATTCCACAATTCTCTTGTATAATTTATAGAAATTTCCTCATTTCTACATTCTTGTATCTCTTCAGAGATTCTTTCCTCCACAGGGGATTTTGACACTTTAGTAGCTTGTGTCCCTTCAGGGACATTTAACAATTCTGGAGTTAACTTAGAAAAAGTGGATTTATTTATTTTCCTTTTTCGAGGAACAATATCTTTTGAGCCAATCGGTCTACCACGCTTTTGGCGTGGATTAGATGATTCTTTTGCTATAATTTGTTTAGATTGTTTCTCTGGAATAATCACCCGTGCTGGTACATTAACAGCTGGTATGTATGATTTTGTTACCTTAGTAGCATCTGTAAATGCATCTGGTAACTGATTTGCTATTGTTTGAAGATGTATTATCTTACGTACTTCATTCTCACATTGAGATGTGTATGGGTCTAAATGAATTAGACTAGGGACTTTCCACGAAAGTTCATGCTTCTCTTCAGAAGAAATTTTTCTTTCCCCTAATGATGGGAAATTTGTTTCATCAAAATGACAATCTGCAAACCGTGCTGTAAAAAGATCACCAGTCAAGGGTTCCAGATATCTAATAATTGATGGTGAATCAAGACCAACATATATTCCCAAACGCCTTTGGGGTCCCATTTTAGTTCTTTTTGTTGGTACAATTGGGACATATACCGCACACCCAAATGTACGTAAATGAGATATGTCTGGTTGATGACCAAGTACAGGTTGTACTGGTGAATACTGATGATAAGCAGTGGGCTGAAGCCGAATTAATGCAGCGGCATGTAAAACAGCATGCCCCCATACGGAAATCGGTAATTGTGTTCGCAATAGTAAAGTCCTTGCAATTATCTGGACACGTTTAATGAGTGATTCTGCTAATCCATTCCATTCTGAGTATGAACATGTGGAACTGGATGTTCAACATCAATCCCAGCCACTTTGCAATATTCATCAAATGCCTTGGAAGTAAACTCACCAGCATTATCAAGGCGTATGGATTTAATTGAATAATCGGGAAAATGAGCCCGAAGCCTGATAATCTGTGCAAGTAATCTTGCAAAAGCAACATTACGTGTTGATAATAGGCATACATGTGACCATCTGACAGATGCGTCAACTAGAACCATAAAATAACGAAATGGTCCACATAGTGGATGAATAGGTCCACATATATCCCCTTGAATTCTTTGTAAAAATGATGGGGATTCAAAACCAATTTTAGAAAAAGATGGTTTTATTGTTAATTTCCCTTGGGAACATGCAATACATAAATTCTCATGGGACAAAGGAATCTTTTGGTTCTTTAATGGATGCCCTTGAGAATTCTCAATGATTCTACGCATCATTGTAGATCCTGGGTGACCGAGACGGTCATGCCAAAGTACAAATATTTTTGGATCTGAGAATTTCTGATTCACAACTGCATAAACTTCTACACCTTTGATAATAGTGTAATATAGTCCAGAAGATAAAGCACGCAGCTTTTCTATGATGAGTTTTTGGAGTGAATCATGAGAGGTAATGCATAGATATTCAATATTATCTTTATTCATAGTTTCAATATGATATCCATTCCTCCGTATATCTTTGAAACTAAGCAGATTCCTTCTGGATCTACTTGAATATAATGCATCATCGATACATATTTTAGTATTGTTTGGTAATAATATCATGGCTCTTCCAGAGCCTTCTACCGGATCTGCTGGACCTGATACTGTATTAACATTTGCTCTGAGTAAATTTAAATTTATAAAATATTTTTGGCTCCGCAGAATTGTATGAGTTGTTGCACTATCAACTAAACATATATCTTCTGCTTCTAGCTTTTCAATAACTCCCAATTTATCGTTTGGATTCATTTTGTATGCTTCATAAAGAAAAATAAAATGCATATTAGACAAATTGATTCAAAAGTATATATATTGCACTGGAAATATTTTACATAAACAAAATAACAAAATACTACTATGGTAAGTAGTATTTAATTGGTATGGACATTCCCATCACCAATTAAAGCAACTGGCATGTCTTTCGGGTCTGGAAAGAAATCTGTAACATTGAGATGCGTAATATCTCTAGGATATGAATCTTCAATGAAATGAGCTTCAGTTTTCTTTCCTTTTCCACTGATTGATGCTTGATACAAATCCACCAGGTGTTTAGGTGTTTTACATTCATTTGACCAATGATTATAACACCCACACCTAAAACAAACACTGTCATTCGCATTAGGCCTATTTTGAGCATTTTTTCCATTATACTGTCTGGCTTCATAAACATTCCACTTCTGCTGAGAGTTTTGATTATAGCCACTTGATCCAGGATTACCACGCCCTCTTTTAAAACTACGACCATGGCCCCGGCCAAGATTACGACCGCGATTAGGATTATAACTATTACCACGGCCATGATCAGAATTACGATTATACCCACGGCCTCGACCACGTCCACGACCACGATATCCGACAGTATTAGCATTCGCTTCTGGGAATGCTGTGGAACCAGTCGGGTGTGATCCGTGATTTTTTATCAGTAGCTCATTATTTTTTTCTGCTACTAAAAGGTATGAGATCAGTTCTGAATATTTTGAGAATCTGCATTCTCGATATTGCTGTTGCAATATTATGTTTGAGGCATGGAAAGTTGTGAGAGTTTTTTCCAACATGTCATTTTCAGATACATCTTGACCACATAATTTCAATCTTGTGGTGATTCTAAACAGAGCAGAATTATATTCAGAAACTGATTTATAGTCCTGAAATCGTAAATGATGCCATTCATATCTAACATTTGGTAACATTACATCATGCTGATGATCATAACGATCTTTTAGCTCTTGCCATAAATCTTCAGGTTCTGTGACAGTAAGATACTGAGCTTTTAAATTTTCATGTAAGTGATGACGAAGTATCACCATCGCTGTGGATTTGTCCTGTTCATTAGCCTCACTACCATCATCAATGGTATAATACAGGCCTTGGGATTTTAAGTATAACCCCGCATCAATAACCCAAGACATATAATTATCTCCCGAAACTTGGAGTGCATCAAACTTCAGATTTGCAAGTTTAGCCATGCTTACAACTTCCTTTTTCTGTAAATTAAATTGTAAATTTAATTTAGTGCGAATATAAATAAAGAGCATAATGAATTAAAACAATTTATCCTGAGACACAGCATAAGCCAGTCCCGAGACACAGCAAAAGCCAGTCTCATATATTGCATAAAAATAAATACTGAATATTAAAACAGTTTATCTGGAGACACAGCATAAGCCAGTCCTAGGACACAGCATGAGCCAGTCCCGAGACACAGCATGAGCCAGTCTCATATATTGCATAAAAATAAATACTGAATATTAAAACAGTTTATCTGGAGACACAGCATAAGCCAGTCCTAGGACACAGCATAAGCCAGTCCCGAGACACAGCATAAGCCAGTCTCATATATTGCATAAAAATAAATACAAATATTTAAACAATATAAATAAATTCAGAGCTATATATAGAGGATCCGTTGACGGCATAGTCATCTTGTATACGGAACTATAAATAGATTCAGAATATTGAGATGTAAGTAAATCACCCATCAGGGGATCCTTTCTACTTACATGCAATCGTGTTGATAACGTGTTGTAAAATAATTGAAGAAATAGATGAAGAATATGTGAATATCAATTGAAGAACATATAATAGAGTGAATAAAAGAAAATAAATGAAAAGAGAGATGAGAGATGAGAGAGGCGAGAGAGTGAGAGAAAAGATAAACAAATAGAAGAGAGTAGAGAATTACTTTTTAGATTGGAAAAAATGATCTCATCAGTTGGTTTACAAAAGAGATAAACACATATATATATAGGCAAGGCAAACAACTGATCACGTGGGCCACGTGGCTACATGGAGGATTAGCTTAGTGAATAAGAAAGCATATTAAGTGGGTCAACTAAGTGGTCAACTAAATGGAAAAGCCATATATATTATAATATAATAATAATAATAATAACTAACAACAAAATACCAAAATCTCTATGAGGTTTATCTTTGACACAAGGAAACAAATTTATCCTAAAACTGCCATTCTGTGCTTTCTTGCTGGACTGAGCAGCCCAAGCTGAGTCCATCTTGGGCCCATAGTTGGCCCAATGAGCTGTACGGATCAGTTCAGCAGCACCATAATAGCAAATACTTTATTTTCGAGAACCCATTTTGCAAGACAATTCTTTTAATTTATATATATATATATTATTATTTTTTTGAAAACAAATTATTTTAATTAATGTATCAAGGAATTGTGATACGAATGAGAATACCCACCCAAGTACCCCAACTCCTCAGAGGCTGCCCCCAGAGGCATATCTTACTTAGTTGATGGACGAGTTTGATGCTTGGACAAATGACTTCCAAATTAGTGGTTCGAATTTTATCAATGACAAAAGTTTCAAAAAAAATATCTGATTTAGATAAACGGATAGATAGATACCGTAAATAAATAATAATAAAAAATAAAATAAAATAACTCCTCAAGGCTCAAAGTTTCTTTTCATATTCTAGCAATGTGCAACAACAATTTATCATGCATGGCATGTCACTTCAACTTTCAAATAATATATAAAAAGGTATCAACATGACAGCATTTTTAAGTATATGATATTTGTTCATCAACTTGTAAAAAGCATTATCATTACTTGGCTTGGCTTGGCCACAACATAATCTCAGACTCTATATATTTATCATCAATAATGCTAAACATCCCATCTAAAATCTCATATTTATCATTCCACTACATGCAGGGACGTAACCAGGATTAAACACTAGGGTGGGCTAGAATATTTTTTTTCTAAATCATTAACAATACAAGAAAATTGTATTAATTAAAAATAAAGATACAACTAGTTAAGAAGACATAGTGAGGATTACTTGTAAATGTAATATCTAAATAAATACGTTAACAAATTTTTTTTAAAAATAAAGTCAAAACAAATTGTAAAATAAACATGAAATGCAAATACAATCAAATAATAATTAAGCTATAACCTACGGTTTTTCAAAAGATCAAACTTATCAATTATGAAATTAGATCAATAGCACCGGCAATTTCTCTTTCAATGTAGACAACCATAGAGTTTGTTAAAAATTCATTTTCATCTTATTGCGAAGTGATGTCTTGATAAGCTTCATTGCTGATGGAATATATTTCTTTTTTGCATTACGATCTATATAAATAACAAAAAGACAGAGAAAAAAATCATTTAAAAAGACACAGAATAAATTATTTACATATACAAATATACAATGTTCTGAATTTATATTCTTATTTACCAAAAAGATTGTCAGTGAGACAAGCAACTCTTTTAAGTCTTCATTTTGGTAGTTTGTAACAAATTTGGGGAAAGATGATGGAGATAATAATTGTTAAAGAAAAAGGAAAAAAAGAAACAAAAATTGATATATGATGCCTCTTGCATGTAGGTGCCGGGTAGTAAAAGTGTGAAAGTGTGATATAAAAGTAGACAAATTATATAAAATATAATTGTTGCCTTGCCTAGATCATAGATTCCTGAGTCCTAATATTATTAATTAATTAATATATATATATTTTTATATTTTCAATTTTTTTTTTTAAAGTCTAGGGTGGGCTTGAGCCCACCCTGCCCACCCCCTAGTTCCGTCTCTGACTACATATGGTATGTGAGGTGTTAAATTGTTAGTGGATACACATTAATGATGATTTATTTCACTTACCCCATATATACACTCACAATTTGATATCTCGCATACCATATTTAGTGGGATGTGTAACATTACTGATTTATCATTGCACGCAACATTTCCCTTCGTCAAACTGTTTTTGGGATCTTTAAATTGACCAACAATTAGCACATAGAAAACGCAGAAGTCGTAGAAACTTTAATTTAAGTTAATTTAATGTTTTGTTCTCACTAAACTTAAACATCGTACTAGCTCAGTCACATCATTTAATAATAATAAATAATTAAATGATGGGTCTGAGCTTCTTGCTGGACTGAGCCGCCCAAGCTGAGTCTATGTTGGACCCATAATTGGCCCAATAAGCTATATAGCCCATACTCTATAGGGACCGGTTCAGTAAATAAGTTTCCACTCAGCACCATAATGACAAATAAATTCTTTTTGAGGACCCATTGTGCAAACTAATTCTTTTCTTGTCGAAGGAGACCGATCTTTTGATTTGCAGTTCAATTCAAGTCGCTTGCTTCGGTTTTGTGTTATTTCACTTCTCACTCTCTCTCTCAAGCAACTCTCTCCGGCGAGTCCACTCTCAGGTATCTGTCTCATACTCAATAATATTATCAAAACCTTTTATTGTTTTGTTCGATTTCACTGTTACTGTTAATATATGTAGAGAGATTTATAGGTTACGAATTTGTAGTAAGATCGACCCTTTATTGTGCTTGTTCGAGTCTACCTACAATCAGTTTAGAATTTGGAGTTGGAATGAGAAAAGGGTATTGTTTTACTGGAAGTACTTTTCTTGCTTTTGGTAGCAAAATTTGTTTTCAGGAGTGAATAGGTATTTTCATGATTTTGATTCAACTTTTTTGTTAATAGAATAAGAAAGTATTGAAATTGTTATGAAATGTATAATTGTGAATCTAGTTAGCAGGGTTATGTATCGAAAGCCAATGTTTCATCCATTCTCAGACTAAAACCCGGTTAGTAGGGTTCCTCGTCTTTCCTTTGGATGGAAACCCGCTTTTAATTTTCTATACTTTTAAAAGGAATAGAAATTCTATGTTAACGAGTGCTGTACTAATGCTTTGATGTCTTATAATGTGTTTTATTTGCTGCGAACTATTTTTAAATTACTTGGTTAATGGATTTGATATAGTCTTTCATTTCTTATGACAAATGCTTGGTTTGATATAGTTTAATTTCAATGCTTGGAGTCCCCTTGGCTCTTTTAGCAACTTTGTTCTTCTGTCTTTGGTTACTTGTATGTTCATTTGGATTTTGTGGTTGATCACTTGGAAATTCTGTGTTGTGAGATACTATTTTTCTTGCTGATGAAGGTGCAACTAGTTTAAAATGTCAAAGTCGGCAATAGATGTTCCGTCCCAGGGTGGGTTTAGTTTTGATCTCTGCAGAAGAAATGATATGCTTGCAAAAAAGGGTGTCGGTCTTCCATCTTTCCTAAAGACAGGAACAACCATTGTTGGGTTAATTTTCCAGGTGAGTCCCTTTCTTCTAACTAGCGACTCTATAACTAAGCTATTTTATAATGTACGGTTTTTACTATCCGAGTTAAAATAATATTATGAATATTTTTATATATGAGTTGCGTGATACTTAACTTGACACTGGGTGTACTACTGTACTGTCTTATTTATCAAATTGATGGCTATCCTTGTATTGTATGTATAGATTAGGAGAAGGTAATCTATTATGAGCTTTATCATTTGGGGATTCTCCATTACTTAGAAATGAGTCGTATCATGCATTCTACCTTTATACTTTTTGTCTGGCCTTATCTCTTTAAAGTTTAGAAATTAAAATTATAAGCATATATGTATACTTGTATATACACATACATGTGTATGTATGTGTGTAATATGGGAGGTGAAATTTTTTGGTTTAATTTGCGACACAGTAGGGTAGCCGGGTAGGATTGTCTAAGACTCTAAGTTAGGAGCAATAACCATTCCAGGCAATAATTCATTCCAATTCTCTTTTCACAGATATCACTCTGATAGCTTAAAACAAGAATCTTGGTGGTTTAGTAATAATTATTAATTAGGAACCAATGAGATTGGGGTAGACCAGTAGTCTTGTTTCTTTTTGAGCCTCGCTGGACTTTCCTGAAATCCTTTGGTTGATCTTCTCCTTTATTGTCAAGTTGTATGCAGCTTCTCTCTTTCTCATTGCTTTGTCTATTTTTTGAGCCATATCACTGTAAAAGTTCTCACAATTGGGTATATACAATACAAGAAATGGTATTTACTATCTCATTTAGTATAATACCTCAGCCTAATACTAATTTATATATTATGAAGGAATTACTGCGAACTGCTAGAGGAAAGAAATCGCAACACAGAAAAATATGAAAGCATGATATATATGTTTTTTTTGGTACCCAGATATATCCTATAATTTCTCTGTTCACCAGGCTCAAAATTGGGGAGGTAATCAGGAAACTCGTGGGACTTAGAATATCCGTGTTGGTGGTCCTGAGGATTTACCACTCAACCCATCCATTGTGGTTTTAAATCATGATGGATGTACTTTATATTGTTGACATGTGTATGCATTTTGGTGTCCAAAAGAGGGTTGCCAATGCGAATATGGATGTGTGCGGATCGCACATTGAAATTTGAGCATTGCTGAATTGGATGGTCTGTGTTGTAACTCTTGATATTTTTGTCTGGCTAAACTTATAGGATATTACAGCTTATTTCTCCTGTTGTTTGATATAGCTACCTTTCCTTTCAAGACAGTTGTGGAATGATTTGTGCAATCTTATTCTTCACTTTTCAATTTTTCCATAGGATGGTGTCATTCTTGGAGCAGATACCAGAGCAACCGAGGGACCCATAGTGGCTGATAAGAATTGTGAAAAAATTCATTACATGGCACCAAACATATATTGTTGTGGAGCAGGAACTGCTGCAGATACAGAGGCGGTAACTGGTACTTACTATGATTAATCGTTAATGTTGATTTAATTCAGTGTGTTGTATTGTTTTGTCACCACATGTTAAACACAAAAGTAATTACTCATTTTCATGTTACTTCTGTTGTTAACTTGTTATTAATTAATAAAAGTTTTCCATCTCTGTAGATATGGTAAGCTCACAGCTGCAATTACATCGTTATCATACTGGTCGAGAGTCGAGGGTTGTTACAGCTTTGACCCTTCTAAAGAAGCATCTTTTCAGGTTTAACTAATTTTTTTTTTTCCCAATTTTATGTTATGAACATCATATTTATCCTATCATAATAGCAACATGTCTCTAGATAGATGAGTGCGTGATTCTGACTGCTAATTTCTTGTCCAGCTACCAAGGTCATGTTTCTGCTGCTTTGGTGCTTGGTGGAGTTGATATCACTGGACCTCATTTGCATACAGTTAGTGTTTTTCTTTCAGGATTTTTTGAGGCTATGATTGTCTTCACCTGTTTACATATTTGATTATTCAGTGACCAATTCGCTGATTTTGCAGATATATCCACATGGATCAACTGACACATTGCCATTTGCTACTATGGGTTCTGGTTCTCTTGCTGCAATGGCTATGTTTGAATCAAATTACAAAGAAGGCCTGACTGTAAGCTTGCCAGTTTTATTTGGAACATTGTATTGTTTGGTGTTGTGATGATGCTGATGTGAACAATTAGAAAAATTAATTCATTTTACACTCAATTATCTGTAGAGATCATCTGTACTTGTGGTTTTATGTAGAAGTTTTAAGCATGGACTTAATTAGTGGAAGCAAGTGATCTGGGTGACGTGTATGGTTGATATAACAACTAGCTAGTACTCTTATGAATTTGGGACTTCATTTCTTTGGCATGTGATTACTTAAAGGTGTAACATATAACAGTCCCTTTGAATCTAATTTTCTAATCTTCCTTTGCAGAGAGATGAGGGAATAAAGCTGGTAGTTGATGCTATATGTTCTGGTATATTCAATGACTTGGGAAGTGGAAGCAATGTTGATGTTTGTGTGATAACTAAGGTTTGTTTGTCACTTTCCAGTTATATATTCTTAAAGCAGCATAATGTTTTAAGCTCATTACAACTCAAGTTCCTTCATTGGACGAATTATTGCACAGGGACACAAGGAGTACTTGAGGAACCACCTTTTGCCAAATCCTCGCACCTTTGTCAGTTCAAAAGGCTATACTTTTACAAAGAAGACTGGTCAGTAATGGTCCTCTCAGTTATTGTGTGAAACATTTCTTTTTAATAAATGACCACAAACATCCTATTCTATTTATCTGCTGTATTTGTTGTTTGTTTCCGTGATACTATCACTTCTCAAAGATCTAGGAATGGAATGGTTGAGCATGCATGGTTTTATTTGGTTTTTGATATATAAGATAACTGTTGTGTTCAGATTTAGTGCCCGTCCCTGTGCAGACATGATATGATATAGAAAAATATATAATTGATGTAATTTTTCAATGTTTTGGACAGCGTTAGCATAGAGTGAAACCGACTCTTTTACCTGTTTGCACATTTTACATTGATCAGTAATTCAGCAAATAGTTTGTTTGATACTGTTTTAATTTTTCGTTTTCACAGAGGTCCTCTCTACGAAGATTATCCCATTGAAGGAAAGAGTGGAAGTGACTGAAGGAGGAGATGCAATGGAAGAATGAAAATGATCTCCCGGAAAGATCAAGAACTGATGAAATTATTATGGTTTACAGTTTCCCATTTAGAAGCTCAATGATCTTTTTAAGTTGCATGTTTCTGGATTGGCTTCTCAGCTCAACTCGTGGATTAGCCATAGAAGCTTTAAGTTTATCTGTGTGTTGGAATTCTCTTCTTTTTCATTAAGAACTTGGTCACTACTTGTGTTTTTCTTCATTCAACGTTTCATTTTAATATTATATTAACTTTAACTTCGAAATTTAAGGTATTTTACTATTTTTACAATAATCTGAATTTGTGAGGCTTGAAAATGGCAAGATGTCACCTTCTTTCTTCCTTTTAGCGAGGGAGGATTGAATTCATCTTACGCTTAAGGATACACCCATCCTATTATGAGAGTAATTAATTATTCGGGTCATGTATATTTATATTTGTAGAGTTACAGAAAATGAGGAAAAAAAAAACTTGAAGGGCAAGTTGGAATATAGCAGTGTGAGTAGAGTAGGCATCTGTTTTTTGAAAAATTTGGTTGGCGTGGTATGAAAGCAAGTATAGGCTTTTGTTTGGTTTGCCTTACCACCTAAGAAATCATGTCATTAAATGTTAATGACATGTCAAAATTTCTTCTTTATCTTTTCATTTCATTTCGGTTAACCCCCCCCCCCCTCTTGAAGGGGGTGAGCATTACCTCTCTCCCCAACATTTGACATGTGTCAAGGGAGAGGTATTTTTATCCAAAAACTATCATGTGTTTAGATAAAAATACCTCCTCCCTGGACACATGTCATGTGTTGGGAAGGGTAATTCTTACCTCCCTTGAAGAGGGGTGAGCAAAAATGGAGTCCATAATTTGCTTGTAATTTGGTTACTTCTCAACCCATAAGTGAGAATTAGGTTCCAAGCCTGCCTACACATAGTGGATTTATTCATATAATTTAATAGATAAATCAAGCAATTTAATTTTATTATACTTTAGAAAAAAATTGTAATAACATTAAATCATTAATAGTATATGATACAACTTTTTTAGTTTTAAAAAGAAAATTATAAATAGAAGCATAGGATAGAGCTAAAAGAATTAATTTATATTTTATAATGAAAAACAGTTAAAAAGCAAACCCATTGTGACAGGAATCCTAGATAAACAAAAAAACATAAACATAAGTAAACAAATATGGATATGATTTAATTAATTAATAAGATTAGGCTCATGAGTCATGAGTTATGATCTTTGCGGCTTCGTATCCGTGAAGAAGTCTGTGTATGTTTAGCGTGTCGGTGAAATGAAACGTCACCGTGTCATCCATTACTTTAGACTGTTAAAGTGAGAAGATCACAAATTCAGAAATTCTCCAACCAAACCCCAGACCCAGAAATCCAGAATCTCTACAATCTCTCATACAGCCTTGCAAAGGACCGGAGTTTGTTCTGAAACAACGCTGTCGTATTACACACATCATCATGTCGTATGATTATCTCTTCAAGTACATCATCATCGGAGACACTGGTAACTCACTTTTTTTGTTTGTGTGAAACCCTAGTTGTTGTTGTTGTTGTTTATATTATTTGTAATTGAAATTTGCAGGAGTTGGGAAATCATGCCTGCTATTGCAATTCACGGACAAGAGGTTCCAGCCAGTTCATGATCTCACAATTGGTGTTGAATTCGGTGCTCGCATGGTCACCATTGATGGCCGCCCCCTCAAGCTCCAGATTTGGGATACTGTACCCTTCTTCTTCCTCTACAAAATTAACAAATTATTCAATTTATTTTACTATTCATGTGTGTTATCAATTTCTTTTTCTTTTTCTGGTCTTAGAAATTAGAAGTTTTGCATGGTGGTCTACTTGCTCTGAAACAGAATATGTTTTTGCTCTGTCAATTTCAATAATTTTGGGTCTATCTGGGTTTTATGTTTGGGTAAATACGTCCTTTGTTGTTTATGTAGGATGTATATATGATTTTGTATTTCGTTGATTCCTTTCGTGTGCTGTATTCATGAATGAAGTTTACCTCTTGTATCGACTTCACTTTTAAAACTTCAAGCGGTATCATAGCTTTATTTTTCAGTGAATTTTGACTGTTGAACTCTCAGTTCTTTATCTTAAGTGTATATATTTTTTAAAACAATTTAAATCAATATATTCTAATGCCAACAACCTTAATTCTAATTCAGGCCGGTCAAGAATCTTTCAGATCCATCACAAGATCTTATTATAGAGGAGCCGCTGGAGCACTTCTGGTTTATGATATAACCAGGTTAGTGTGTATGTGCATGCATTCTTGTGTATATGTGCATGTGCATATGTGTGCGTGCATTCTTGTGTATATGTGCATGCGTGTGTGTGCGCTCGTGAGATAGAGAATGGTCAGCCTCATCTCTCCTTCCCTGTCTACCATATCTCTCAGCACAAATTTTGAATCATAGCATCTGCATAGTAGCCTTAAGTATAGCCCCGGTTAGTGATGGCCAGCTTCAATATGATTTATCGGTAGTCGGTTGATGAGTTATACATTGCTACAGTTATGGAGAATATATGTGTTTTTTTTCAGATAAGTGAAGTACTTAAATTAATCAAGTTGCGTATGATATATGATTATACCGTGCTTGCAAGTGTTCAAACTTTGTTGATTATATTCTATTCCCTCATTATGCTTTAGTCAGTCAACAGCGTTTTTAACTCCTGTATTGTGGTTCTTCCACTGGTTCATTCTGATACAATTTTGAATTTCTGCAACTGAAAGCTAAAGTTTGTTTTATTGTACAGGAGAGAGACTTTTAATCATCTAGCAAGCTGGCTAGAGGATGCCCGACAGCATGCAAATCCCAACATGACAATCATGCTCGTAGGGAACAAGTCTGATCTTGCTCATCGGAGGGCCGTTAGCAAGGAGGAAGGTGAACAATTTGCCAAGGAAAATGGGCTTTTATTTCTGGAAGCATCTGCAAGAACAGCTCAGAATGTTGAGGAGGTGATGTAACTTAATTAAACAGGATCTTTCACATTTTGTTGTGTTGATTGGAAACTGCTTACTTCTAATGTCAATATTTGAAATGGAAAATTTTCCCTTTTGCTTAACCGAATACGGTAATTCATTACAGGCCTTCATAAAGACTGCTGCGAAGATCCTTCAAAATATACAGGAGGGAGTGTTTGATGTATCCAATGAGGTATGTTTGATGTATCAAATGATATGTTAAGCATTGTGATATCTTTAAGTTAAAATATCTGGAAATGTATCTTACATAAAGCCATCTTAAATTATTGCAGCAATCCGGAATCAAGGTTGGGTATGGACGGCCTCAAGGTCCCTCAGGCGGCAGAGATGGAACAGTTGCCCAGACTGGTGGATGTTGCAGTTAATAATAGAAATCGGTCAGTTTCTGTAATTTGATCCTTTTCTGCAGAATTTATTTACTGCCATTTGATGATATATACACTTGAATACTTGTGGAAGACATTCATTGTATAGATCTTCTCTCACACCTGTCCCCAAGCTTACTCAATTTTACTGTTAGGGATTCAATATCAAATGGCAATTGATGCAATGAAATCTTTTCTCAGTAGACATTTTGTTGAATCTAGTGTATCTAACTGCATGGATGTGCCCCAAATTGACTCAGGTGTGTTCAAGTGGTAAAAGAGTGCACTGATAAATGAGTTAATTTAAATGGATCCTGAAGAAGAGCAATTCTGAAAACTCTTGTTTCAATGTTTAACTAAACAGAACGTTGGATCTAACCGAACTGAAAAAGGGTGTTTGGTTTGATTCATATAACCAATTCGGTTCAAACTGGTTTCAGTTTTGAAAATTTGATTGATTTCGGTTCAATTTCAGTTTTAGATTTATAAAACCGAACCGAAATGAACCGTACTATAAATGAAAAAAAAAAATACCCTAACCTTAGAATTCATTCAACACTAGTAACTGGTTATGCTTTTTTTAAAAGTAGATTTTCTAAATTTCTAATACAGATAAAAAGATCTTTCAAATAAAAAAAAAATACAGATAAAAATATATTATAGAATTTATAATGAAAGAATATACTACCCAAGTTCACTGTGTTTTTTTTTTTTTTTGGGAAGTCCAAGTGCACTGTTTTTACGTATTAGAATATGTCCTCCAAAGTTCACTATTTTTTAATTTACCTTTCTTTTTTTTTTTAAATAAATCTATTTGTATCTTTTACCCCTCAAATCCCAATTGATCCAAAGGGCCCAAAGTTGAAATGAACCGAATCAAACTGAGATAAAGGTGTTCGGTTCAATTTGGTTTTAAAGTCCAAAACGGTTCAAACTAGGGGTGGGCACAATTTTACTATTTGTGGTTAACCGAACGGAAAATACATATTCGAGTCGAGTCACCTTATTCAGACGAGTAAATCTGATTAAAAAATAAATAAAAACCGAGTTTAAGTGAGTCATGAATGGTTTAAATATATATTATAAAACTAAATATAAACAAATATAAGGTTTATTTTAAGTAATTATATATATATAAATTATTTTCTTACTATTAGATTTATATTGATTCAAGTTAATGAATATTGTTTTATTAATAATATATATATACAGTCTTTCTATTATCAGTTCGAACTGACAAAAGTTATATCAGTTCCTTGTGTGTGGGCCACTGGATTTAAATACTTTGACTGACAAGTGCATACAGTCAAGTCAAAGTATTTAAATCCAGTGGCCCACATGCAAGGAACTGATATAACTTTTGTCAGTTCGAACTGATAATAGAATTTCTGTATATATATAAAGTATTAACTAAAATATAAATTCATTCAAAAAAAAAAAAAAAAACTAAAATATAAATAGAATAATACACCAAACCTTTCAATCTAACACCTAACATTTCTTGCACACACCCACGCCGCTCAAGTCTCACCTCACCACAAACTATAGAATCACAGATCCTAGAATCATCACAGGCTCACCGCTCACAACTCTCTCTCGCGTCCCGTTATTTTTCACGGCTCTCCATATATTATTATGGACTATTTTCTAATACACCAAACCTTACAATTTATTATTATGGACTATATTTTGAATTATGATGGAATGTAATATGTATCATTTGAACTTATGTTTATATTATAAAGTTAGATCTTTTAATACTTGGGGTTGTTGAATTATAGTCCAAAAGCCGATATAGTTAAACATGTAGGTAAAATTTTCATTAGGCCCAAAAGGCCCATCAAGCCCAAAACTATATTAAACCGATCCGACTCAAACAGGAAAAAGAAGGTTCAAGTCAATTAAAGTCACCCTATTGAGACAAGTCAATCCGATAAATAAAAATGAAAACCAAATATAAGTGAGTCATGGACAGTTTCGACCCGAAAACCGACTCACACCCACCTCTAGTTCAAATCGATTCATGTTTTCAAAAACTGAAGATATGTCGGTTCAATACGGTTTTGGCCAAAACCGAACTGCGCCCACCCCTACTATGGTCCCTAAATTTTGATATAAATGCAGCTAGAGAGCACATATGAATTATTTACTTTTTAGACATCTCATGCTCTTTAAATCGAGAAAAAAAAATACTAAATTTGTTATTAAAATTTTAAAAGGAAGGTAATCTTTTTATATATAAAAAAAAATAAAAGCAAGCAAAAATAATTTAAAATTTAGAAACATTTTTTTTTTATATATTTTTTTAATTCCAAAACAGTAAAAAAATTAATATAAAAATAAAGACAATTCTATTTAAATAATATTTTATTTACTTTAAAAATAGAAAAATAAAAATAAAAATTTCAAGACGAAGATAGTTTAAAATTTTATAAACAATTTTAATTATTTTTTAATTTATATTCTGTTAAAATGATTATCTTCAATTAATTTACTTTAATTATTTTTTATAAAAAAATTATCTTTATTTTAAAATTTTAATAACTGTGAGCAATTTGGTCTTTTTATTAGTTTCATTTTAAGAGCATGGAAGGTATGGGTAGATAAATCATAAATGCATATTTGCTCTCAATTTGCACTTATGTCTAACTTTAGGTGATCTCATTGTATTTATCTCTAATATTTAATATTTTACGTATGAGTAATGCTACTTTGCCTAAATTTGATGTCCAAATCTAGTGCCCAAATGATGTGGCAATACTCTAATCCATTCATTTAAATCATGCAAATCTAATATAATTTAAATAAATTGATTAGAGTGTTGCCACATTATTTAAGCACCAGATTTGGACAAAATAGAATTTTTGTTTACATATAATCCAAACACTCTCAATATTAAGAAAATATATTTAACTTAATAATATAAACGGAAATACATATAATCTAACAAATACATGATTCAAACTCAAACAAAATATATAAATAGTTGAATGTAATCTTAATAGTCCATAACTTAACATTGAAAGTTCAAACAGTCTACTGTAGTCTGTACATTTTATCATAATTCAAAATATAGTTTATAATACTGTACATATAATTATAACAAAAGTTCATCCAATTAATGTTAATAACAAGCATAGTCTATAAATATATATAAAACGTTACTAATGAATAATGATTGTGTATATTTTTGTTAATATTTATAATATTTATTCAGTTCGATTCTGTGTTTGACGAGTTAAAATCATATTTGATTTGTATAAATTTAGTCTTTTTTTTAATCAAACAGAAATTTAGGGGCGAACCCAGTGCTGGTCCTGATTATTCCGAGGCCCTTGGGCGAAATCAAAAAAATGGGCCCCATACAAATAAAACAGTAATGCTATACATCCCACCTAAAATCCCACTTTTTTCATCCCACTACATGTGGCATGTGAGGTGTTAAATTGTGAGTGGATACATGGGGTATGTGTCATTAATGTGTATCCACTCACAATTTGACACCTCACATGCCACATGTAGGTGGGATGTTTAGCATTATTGCAAATAAAATCATCCCCATGCACTTCATCCCAAAATAAACAGTAATGCTGCACATCCCACATATAATCCCACCATTTTCATCCCAACACACGTGGCAGTTGAGGTGTCACTTAGTGAGTGGACAAATATTAATTGGTGAGTGAATATATGGGTAAGAGAGATAAGTATCAATTAATGTTTGTCCATTAACCAAGTGACACATCAGCTACCACATGTGTTGAGATGGAAATTGTAGGTGGGATGTTTAGCATTATTGCAAAATAAAAATCAAAATTAAAAAATCCATGATTTTTATGTCTCCAGTTGCACATTTGGTGGTAAATAAAGAGATTTAACAGTAACACAAAATTGTAAAGGAAAAAAATTGACATTCACAATCAGATCTAAAATTGGAAAACTGGTCTTATGCTTTAATTGAAAAAACCTGACACCCAATAATCTAAGGGGTCGTTTGTTTTTTCCACTTAAGACTTAATGGGTCTGAATTGAATTCATTAAGTTGTTTTTTTTTTATTTTTTTAAGTGGTTAAACGACTTAAAAATATCAAAAACAACTTTTAAAAAAAAGTAAGAAATCTTGACTTTTAATTTAATTCCAAATCACTGAATTATAATTAAAATATTTTCTTCCAAGTCTATTCTCCAAAAAAAGATATATTTCTAAATTTATCCTAATTTGATATGGTGTAGAATTATTTCTTTTAACGTATTTCTTATTTTAAAAGGCTTTTAGAAAGAAAAAAAAAGAAAAAAAAAAAACCCTAATCACTTCTCATATTGAAATCTTCCTGGGATTAAACAATTGAATTTCTCTTCTGCCAAATCCTAGTAAAAACTCTTTAATTTTTTATTATTTTTTTTATCTACGTGTAGTAGCAGTTATAGAACTCTTTAAACATAATCTAAAATGATAATCTATTATGATTGTCATAGTTGCAGTTATATAATTTATCAAATATTATTTTTGTTGTTGCATTTGATATTGAGTAAATTTCGTGGCTTGAAGAAGTTATAGAATAATTGTTTATATATATATATGTACCGGTGTATATAATTTAGGGACCTATTTAAAAAAAAAAAAAAGGTATCTAGGAACCTTAAAAAAAAAAAAAAAAAAAAAAAAAATAGGTTTCTTGTTGCATATGATCTAGGAAACAAAACAAAAAACAAAAAACAAAAAAAAACAAAAAAAAAACAAAAATGGTTTCTAGAATTATATATTGGATATTTTGACAATATGTAAATTTGAATTTGAACTCTTTTTTTTTTTTTTAATAATAAATTGAACTTGAACTTTGTTTGCAGAATAACATGCAAAATTATATTCCTACATGAATTTTTTGTTTTGTTAAATTAAACTTTGTTTGCGGAAGAACATGCAAAATCTTATAAAAAGTGTTGCATGTTAAATTACTTCTTTTAATTAGTATGGGTATAGATGTAAAATTACTTCTTTTCAGACAATTTTATTTTTAAAAAACAAACATGTTGACAGTACATTCAGACGTGAGAAAAAAAAAAAAAAACATGTCATTCAGATTCAGGTTTCAATCACTATTCAGTCTTCAGTAAAATTCAGGACTATTCAGTCTTCAGACAAAAAAACAAACGACCCCTAACTCTAGTATTCTAGTAACAAATATATCAATTCTTAAACTTACTACGGCCATATTTTCAGGCGTAAATATAAGAAACCAATAAACTAATCAAATAAAAATAGAAAAATAACAGCTTATTCCAATTATCAATAAACCCTAGTAAAAAAACAAGCGATATCAACTCTCACTATTATCGAATCGGAACCAACACTATTTTTTTTAATAAAAAAACACCTATATGGACTAGAAATACCAACAAAAGAAAAATTGTCAATAATACATACCAAAGTTGAATAATAATCCAACCAAAGCAAACTCAGATTATGAATAACAATGTTATGAATCAAGAAAATAAGATTATGAATTAATTTTTAAAATATTATGAATAAAACGAACCCTAAATCGGCCTTAAAGCGAAAGAACAATGAGGAGAAGAAGAAGAAAAGCATACAGCCTACCTTTGAAACAGAGAGAGAGAGAGAGAGAGTTTTGAAGGATTGAAGCAGCTGTGGTGGTGAAAAGGTAAAATTTAGGTTTAGGGTTTTGATTTTCTCATTATATAGTATAGGAAAAATTCACCGAAATATCCCTTAACAATAAATTTACATATTTGTGTTTTGTACTGAATAAAACGAATTGGGTCTAGTGTTAATTTTTTTGTAGGTAATGTTTGAGTTTTTTTTTTATTTAAAATAAATAATGGGGCCATTTTATATTTTGGGATTTTTTTTTTACGATTTAACCCATAATAACTTAATGGCGTGTTTATTAATCAGGAATTCTATTTGGGAAAGGGAATTAAGTTCCTGATTTTTAAATTCATGTGTTTACTAAATTTGTGGAGAATTAAGTTCCATGGACCCCACACACATATTAGGAATTAAGTTCCTGAATGAAAGGGAACTTGATTCCCCCCACTCACCCTAGAAATCAAGTTCCCTTTCCTGATTGAAAGGGGAATTCATACATTTTTACAAAAATATCCCCACTTAAAAAAAAAAAAAAAAAAAAAAAAAACTATGCATATAAAACTAAAAATGAATTGTGAACTATACAAAAAAAAAAAAAAAAAAAAAAAAAGTGAACAGTTGCCTTGATTATATGTGTGTGTGAACTGTCAATTATAAAAAAGTTAGATAAAAAAAACAATATATTGTAGGAAAGTACAAAAATTGTGAACCGTCAAAAAATCAGTTGCTTTGTTGTGTGTGTGTGTGTGAACTGTCAATTATAAAAAAGTTTGATAAAAAAAAAACAATATTTCGTAGGAAAATACAAAAATTGTGAACCGTCAAAAAATCAGTTGCTTTGTTGTGTGTGTGAACTGTCAATTCTAAAAAAGTTTGATAAAAAAAAACAATATATTGCAGGAAAATAAAAAATTTATGAACCGTCAAAAAATCAGTTGCTTTGTTTTGAATTTCTATTTTTCTTTAAAAAAAAAAAAAAAAAACTTTATTTATTTATTTATTAGCTACACTCATACATCTCTTATATGTATAAATACGGCTATTTTTTGTATACAAAGATATTTTTGTGATCAACTTTGTATAAATTTGATTCCATTTCTAATTCTTAAAAGTTAGTAAACACAGTAATGAAATTTAATAACTTAATTTTAATTCTCTTCCATTCCCTTTCCAATGGAACTTGATTTCGATTCCTCGCATTCCCGATTAGTAAACGTGTCATAAGTACTTAACCAAAAAATTATGGGCCTTGGGTGGGCGCCCCCCCTTGCCCTACCCCAGGGCCGCCCCTACAGATACACATGGAGACCAGGTGGGGCCTATGCCCCATCTCAGATTTTGAAAAACAAAATTGATTTCTGTTTATGAGTATATATATATCACATAATATTCCATGAGACATACATTACTCATCACAGTTGGTAGAGTTTTTTCGTTTCAGTCAAGGTTCAATTCTCACTACAATCAAAACAAATGATCTTTTTAATAAAAAAATTTTTTTAGACTCTTTTCCAATTATTTTCTTAAATTTCCTTCTTCTTCTACAACAAAATAATTCACTTTCTTTTTCCATCATTGTCAAATTCTTAACTACCTTTAATTTGTGGTTTACTTAATTCAATTTTATTATATAGTAAATTATCTATTATTATTTAAAATTTTATTATTTCTAATATTTTTAGTTTGACTTACCTAACACATCCAATCAATAAACCCTAAAATCTCACATTTTAATTTTTTTATATTAAAATAGTTCATATATTATTATGATTCATTTTATTTTATCCTTTATTTTTTCTTTATTTTATTATTTTAATTTATTTAGAATCAATAATTATAATAATAAAAATTTTAAAAATATGTTTAGTAATATTTATTAATCAATTATTTTTATATAAATTTAAAGTGAATTCATTATAAATACAAAACAACATTTTTTATTATAAAATTATATATATATTTTTTTAAGAATAAATATTATAATTTTTCATTATTCATATTGTTTTTCTTGTTATTGTTTATTTTTTAATATTCTGTTTTTTGTTTTTTATTTTTTTAATGTAAAATTATTTAGTTTATCTCAGGTAAATGCTCTATATTTTTTTATTATCTAAAATTCATTATACTATCAATTTTTTTATATAAAAAAACTTATTTTATTATCATTTAAAATTTTTATTTTATTTTTAATATAATTATTATTTTATTCGACTGTCCCAGCTCGTTAAAATTGCTGGTCCGCCACTTTACAGAATGCGTGTATTTTAGATTTAATCCTGTAAGGTATACGTCGAATCATAAAACCCAATTTTCGTAAGGTAGCTTTGTGAAACAGAAGCATTAAGGTGTCCCATGCAGTGTCCCCATGTGATAGTTAGACATGCAGTGTCCCTGTGATAGTTAGACACGTAAATTGTAAGTGAGGTGCTGCATTAATAGTTCCTGCAATGTTTGTAGGGTAGGGCCTGCATGTACCATTTTACCCTGACAGAAATGTTTGTTGTAGGGGCCTGCAGGCGGCCCGCAAGTCCCATCCCCAAAACCTTCCCTTCAATGGCTATTTGACAGCGCAACCATCTTTATACTTTGTCTTCTTCCACCCTACCATTTTAGCTTCTTATTATATCTCATTATCTCGCTTCTACTGATCTACTTTCTGCTTGTACCATGGCTTCTCTTCTCTCTTTGGCTTGTTTAAAATAATAAGAAAAAATTGTATTTTAGTCCCTATAGTTTACCTTAATCTACATTTAGTCCATGATTTTTTGGTATTGTAACTTTCAGTCCATCATTATTCTGACAATATTGACAATATGAATTCCAGTCCCTACCGTCCAATTCTGTTAGGGTTCCGTCAAGTCAACGAGGGTCAATGAGGGTAAAAAGGTAAAATAACATCATATATTCTAGAAGCTTATATAACCAAAGGGTAGAATAGTAATTTATAAATTAATTTAAAAAAAACAAATAAATATTATTAAATTAAATAATTATTATTATTTAAATAACTAATTAATATATATATATATATATATAACCAATTAAAAAATGAAAAAATAAATAAAACTAATTAAATTTATAATAAATTAAATTTAAAATTAAAAACAAACCAAGATCTCATCTTCATTCTATCGAAACCCCAACCCACATTCAATCAAACACCACACCAGATTCAACATACCAGATTCAATTAAAGTTTTAAAAAAACTCATTATACCAGTTACAACTCAACCCAGATTTCACCACCATTCCACCAGTGATCATAAACCGATCTAACCACCTGCTGCAAATCCAACCATCACCAAACCGATCTAACCACCCCTTCTCTTCTCTCTCAAACAAACAGCAATCAACCTCTCAAACACCACCACCATCTGTCTCTCTAATCTCTCGATCTCCCTCTATCTCATCTCATTCTCTCGATCTCTCTCTCTGTCTCATCTCAGTCTCTCTTGCCGCTGTGCTCCGTCAATCTCTCTCTCCCGCCGCCGCGCTCCGTCGATCTCTCCCTTGCTGCGACGCTTGCTGTTGCTGGTGTTCAACTTTCACTCTTGCTCACCGATCGCCGCCGTCACCAGATCTTCTTCTTGGCCTCACTGCCGTCACCGGATATTTGTCTTCGCCGTCACACACAAACAAGCAGAGAATAACCAGATCATTTTGGAGGGTTTTGATCGATCTTGATTTTGGTTTAAGGTGATTTTAATTTGATTTTGGTTGTTGGGTTTTAATTTGATCAATCTTGGGTTTCGATCGATCTTGATTTTGGTTTAATGTTGATTTGATTTTAATTTGATTTTGGTTGTTGGAAGGAGGAAGAAGGAAGAAGGAAGAAGGAAGAAGATATTGCGTTAATCTGGGTTTGGTGGATCAGTATAATTTTTTAATTTTTTTCTTATGGTGGATCTAATGAAGAGGAGGTTGGGTGATGATTGTTGTGCTTGTATTGTGTTTTGGATTTAGCTGTGAATGAAAATAGATGGGGATATGAATTTTTTTGTGTGGAATTGATGAAGAAGATGAAGACGATGATCTTAGGTTCTGGGTTTGCAGATTTGAAGATGATGGCGGTGGTGGTGTAGATATGGAAGAGATGATGTTTGTAGATTTGAAGATGGTGGTGGGATTTTGATCATGTTGCAGATTTGCAGATGATGTTTTGAATATTTTATTAAATTAAATTTATTAATTTAAATGCATTTAATATATATATTATTATATTTTAATGTATTTATTAGTTAGGGTAAAATTGTAAATTTCTATTATATAAATTTTGTCCTTAAGGGTATTATAGTCTTTTCAGAGGGAGCAGCATTCACCAGGGGTATTATAGTCATTTAGGCCGACTGACATGGCAGAATCTGTCTTTTGACGGATTCTGTCACAGAAGAACTAAAAGTTATAATAAAAAAAAAACCGTGGACTAAACCCAGAATAAGGCAAACTACGGGGACTAAAATGCAATTCTCCCAAATAATAATAATATTCATATTCGTTTAACAAGTTTTTTTTTTTTAGTGTTTATGTGCATGTGCCCAGAACAAGGTTTGGAAAAGTTAAGAATTAATTAGCAGTAATTCTTGTAATTTTGCATGCATTCTCGTTAATAATTATGCAACCTTATATATGAACAAAACACGTCAAAATAAATAAATTCTTATATATATGTTTTGAAGGGTTGTTTACTTGTTTTGCTATCCGCCTTGGTCAGGTATTTGCTTTTGAGGCCGAGCTTCTTGCAACTTCTATGGCCATTAATTTTGCTTGGAAGTATAGGTTACATCGAATTTAGCTAGAGAATGATTGTTCATATGTGGTTCAGCTGCTCTCTTCCCGTTCCGAGCATGTTCCTTGGCAGACGTGGCAAATATATATCTTCCAAATCTCTCGAATGGAGTTTCAGGTGTCCCATATTTTTAGGGGAGACAATCAGGTTGCAAATGCTCTTTCCAAGCATGCTTTGGGGTTGGAGGTTGATTCTTGGTGAATTTTTACTCATTCCTTCTGTACTTCACTGGTGGACAATTACAGCATGGGTCGGGAATCTTTACGTTTTTCTTGATGTTTTTGTTTTCTTGTGTGGCCTGCACACCACTTTTCTAATTGGGGATTTGCTCCCTGTGTTTTTAGGGCTGATTTGGCTAGTGCTACACTTTGTTCCCTTCTTTTATTATTTATATGGTTATGGATACTGCCTAGGGGTTTTTCAACGTATGATTTTTTGTGATGTTTTTTCTCCTTAGATCAGTTCAATATATATATATATATTTATATACTTATACAATTTTTTATTTATGAAATATTATAATAATTCAGGGTTTTAGAGGAAAGGATAGATTCAAATCGACAACCTCATGGTGTAGGTGTAAGGGACATACACCGGACCAACCTTATATTGTCACTAATACAATTCAAATATAAATCAAATCTTTGCAGATTTAATTTCGTATAAGAGGCATTTGATCACCAGACCAATATATCTTACAGGAACTATAAGAAATTATATCAACTAAGCAAAATTATACCCATTAATCGATGTCTCCGAATATTAATTTTGTGATAATTACATTCTAAAATTCATTACATAACTATTGTCATGATCAATGGATGTCTTTTTCAGCATCTTGATTTTTGTTCAATCAGTTAGCGTTCCATAGTTAATTCGATCTAATCTGTAGAACAACATGAGTTGTCACATAGCTTTTTGATAATGAAAGAGATAGATAGGTATATACCTCCAACTCTCGATTGCATTAAAGGCGCGTTTACTAATCAAGAATTAGCAGAATCGGAATCAAGTTCCATTGGAAAGGGAATGGAAGGGAATTGAAATTAAGTTATTAAATTTCATTATTGTGTTTACTAACTTTTAAGAATTAGAAATGGAATCAAATTTATACAAAATTGATTACAAAAATATCTTTGTATACAAAAAATAGCCGTATTTATACATATAAGAGATGTATGAGTGTAGCTAATAAATAAATAAATAAAGTTTTTTTTTTTTTTTTTTAAATATAAATTCAAAACAAAGCAACTAATTTTTTGACGGTTCATAAATTTTTTATTTTCCTGCAATATATTGTTTTTTTATCAAACTTTTTTATAATTGATAGTTCACACACACACAACAAAGCAACTGATTTTTTGACGGTTCACAATTTTTGTATTTTCCTACAATATATTGTTTTTTTTATCAAACTTTTTTATAATTGACAGTTTTCACACACATATAATCAAGACAACTGGTCACTTTTTATTTTATTTTATTTATTTATTATTTTTTTTTTATAGTTCACAATTCATTTTTAGTTTTATATGCATAGCATTTTTTTTTTTTTTTTTTTTTTTGGTTTTGTTTTTGTTTTTGTTTTTTTTTAAGTGGGGATATTTTGTAAAAATGTATGAATTCCCCTTTCAATCAGGAAAGAGAACTTGATTCCTAGGGTGAGTGGAGGGAATCAAGTTCCCTTTCATTCAGGAATTTAATTCCTGATATGTGTGGGGTCCATAGAACTTAATTCCCCACAAATTTAGTAAACACATGAATTTTAAAATTAGGAACTTAATTCCCTTTCCCAAATAGAATTCCTGATTAATAAACACGCCATAAATAATATCAATTAAGTTCATATATCATCACCTTTTAGATTTTGTTGTTTTTGTTTTGGATATATGCTTACAAAAACAACATATCTTTGCAAGATCTCTTTCAAGACAATATATATAGTCCATCACTCCATCATTTCATTTCTCTTATCCCAATCCCTAATTATATATATAGTAGTTTAAACCGGTATTTATTTGTTTATCCTCTTTTGATATAATCAGTGGGATTAATTAATTAATTAATTATATATATATCCTCTTTGGCTTAGCTGTATGCACTTGTCAGTCAAAGTATTTAAATCCAGTGGCCCACATACAAGGAACTGATATAACTTTTGTCAGTTCGAACTGATAATAGAAAGACTGATGTATATACAGAAATTCTATTATCAGTTCGAACTGACAAAAGTTATATCAGTTCCTTGCATATGGGCCATTGGATTTAAATACTTTGGCTTAGCTGTATGCACTTGTCAGTTAAAGTATTTAAATCCAGTGGCCCACATACAAGGAACTGATATAACTTTTGTCAGTTCGAACTGATAATAGAAATACTGTATATATATATATTTGCTCTTTGCCACGCTGCTTTTCAGCTTTCTTGTTTGGTTTTTGTGTTGCTTTGGCTGGGTGCAGCCTTTTGTAGGCTTCTTAGTTTCCTTGGCTGCTGTTCTTCTTTTGTTTGCCTTTGGGCTTTTATAAAATCTTCGCCGTTTCAAAAAAAATAATTATATATATATATACCCAGGTGATATATCAACAAAACATATAAGATTAATCGATTCTGATGATATAATAATGTCTAGGGATGGCACCCGATCCCTTGCCATCCCACTGATTATAATTAATTAATCACACATTTTATATGGCCATATGGGGTATTATAATTATAATTATTTATTTATTTATTTATTATTATATTTTATAATTATTATTATTGTTATATTTTTATTATTTATATTTATATTTTGTTTGACATTAGTCAACTGGTAAAAGAGTGTGCGGTGTTATTATTATATTTTCAGTTTTAATGCAATTAAACATATAATCAGGGTATGTAAGTGCAATTTGCCCTAGACGTCCTTCTCCCCTTCCGTCACTTGTTGTAAATTTCAGAGAGTTCAAGGGGTTTAGTGACCATTTTAAGATTTCAGGGGGCACATTAGCAATTCGCAAATAATTCAGGGGGCAACAATACCATTTACTCTAATAAATATGACGAGACTCTACCGCCCCATTATGTGCAACCAGGTAATAAGAGCGCTAATCAGTTTGACAATGTTATAAATTCGAGTCGCCGCCACTGCATGTGGTATATAATATATATATATATATATATATATATATACACATGATGAGATGGTTAATATATATGATTGATCATTAATGTTGTGTTTGGTATGAGGGAAATATGGAGGGAGGGAGGGAGGGAGGGAGGGAGAGGGTTGGAGGGACAGGAGAAGGGAGGGAGAGTAAATCCATTGTTTGGTTGGAGGGAGAAGTGAAGGGAGAGGAGGAGAGGAGGGAGAGTTTCTCCCTCTGGGCCCACAAAAACCAATCCTCCCAATTTGGGCGGATCACAATGGAGGGAGAGAAGATTGGAGGGGTAAAGACAAAAATGCCCTCTATTTTTATACTACCCTCCATTTTTTTAAAGGGCAATATAGTAATTTTATAAATTATATACCAATCCATCCATCCAACCCTCTTTCCAATACCAAACAATATGGAGGATTGATGTTATCCTCTCCATCCCTCCTACTCTCTCTCCCTCATACTCTCCCTCCCTCCTACCAAACATAGCCTAAGGATTTGTTCATAATTGAAGTTGGATTGCTTATCACCTCATAGCACATGTGGTAGTGTTCCTCTCTTCCACATTGGTGGTTAGGGGTTCGAGTCCCACCATACGTATTTTATAAACATGTGTGAGGAGTTTTCTCCCAGATATGGGAGTCGATATCCGAGATATACATGCATTATCCAATCTTGACAGGTCCCAACAACCCTATTTATAATAGTTGTATGATAAGGTTTTAATTTGCTGAGTTAAAACCTTATCAAGTGGTGCGTGAGTTAAAAGAACAGGAAACAATGCAAGCGGTGCGTGAAGCACTTTGCGAATAACTGACAAGTAACTCATTCCACTAACCAACATGCATATTTCAAATAATAATAATAATAACTGAAGTTGGATTTTCATGATATATATTAGGGTTAATTGCACAAACATACCCTCTATTTATCTAATAAAGAAAATTTTCAAATAAATGTTCTATTCAAGCACAAACATCCCAATTGGAATGTGCTTGGGGTATGGAAAGTCAATAGTGCCCTTAGGTAAAAGGGAGAGGTTATTTTGATGGGTAAATTTCATAAACAACCCTGAATTTAGATTTAATTGTATAAATATTCATTTCTTTTCTAATAATTACATAAATATACCATATCGTCAGTTGACTTTTGTTAACTTTAATCTTTAACCACATTGTATCCCGAAATGACTAAACCACCATTGAAAACTTATTTATCTTTTCTTTTATTATTTAAATATATTAAAAAATATTTACTTAAAATATTGAAAAAAATCGGTACAATTTCTTTGTTGCTTTCTTTTTATCATTTTTTTTAACACAATCAAAACCCACAAAACTGGAAAAATGGCTGTGTTTAGTGGGTTTTGATTGTGTTTAGTGGGTTTTGTGGGTTTTGATTCTATTTATTAAATGTAATTGTTGGTGGATTTTGATTGTGTTGATGAAATGAAATTGTTTGTAGGTTGATGAGTATGAAATTGAATGTTTCGGTGATAAAATTGGTTTTTGAAATTTGAAAATTTGGTGTTTGGGGACATGGAAAATGTAAAAAATATATATATATATGATAGAAAGAAAAAGAAAATAAAAGCAAAAAAAAAAATTTGTACTTATTTTAAAAAAAATTTAAGTAAATATTTTTTAATATTTTTAAATAATAAAAGAAAAGATAAATAAGTTTTCAAGGGTAGTTTAGTCATTTCGGGATACAAATGTGGTTAAAGGTTAAAGTTAACAAAAGTCATGACGGTAGGGTATATTGATGTAATTATTAGGAAAAAAAATGAATATTTATACAATTACACCTAAATTCAGGGTTGTTATTGAAATTTATCCACCAAAATAACCTCTCCCTTTTACCCAAAGGCACTATTGACTTTCCATACCCCAAGCACATTCCAATTGGGATGTTTGTGCTTGAATAGGACATTTATTTGAAAATTTGCTTTATTAGATAAATAGAAGGTATGTTTGTGCAATTAACCCTATATATATTAAAACTTAAAAGACAGGCAATGTACGTATCATCTAAGACAGGCCACACGTTCAATACAACACCATTCAATCTTTGATAAATATCATCTTGAAAGTACAGTTACTTGTTGTTCGCATCTTAGAATTATTTGTCCTATTCAATTCCACAAAAGAACGAAAGAAATGCCAATGCAAAGAAAGGAAAATTTTCTTTTCTTTTTCTGGATTGAATTCTACACTTTTGACACAATTATTGTCCTATCTTTTACACTATAATTAGTTTATTTCTAACTTACACTAAGCCAAATTAGTATTATATTAATTCGACTTATGAAATGGCTATTATATATCATGATAAAAACTTTATGGACAATCTAATCTAATCAAATCAAAACAGAACAGTGATATGTATCAAGTGAGCACATCACCTCTTAGCAGAGATGGTAGTGCACCTCACTTCCACATCTAGTGGTTCTGCATTTTACAAACATGTGTGGGGAGTTTTCTTCTGACTGGTGGGAATAGTTATTCGAACCGTACATGTATTGTCCGATCTTGACAGCCTTATTGTAATAATTGTAAATGTAATACTTAAAAAAGCAATAATAATAATAGATATGCATCAAGTGTATGTGATGATCAACAAAGACTGTAGTTTTTCTTTATTGATTTTGACAGGGGGCAGGAGACATATATGCATCATCTCATCAATCAATGTGGAGCATTTTAGTTTCAATAATAGAAAACAACATGGAATACTGCAAAACATTAACTATTATAATGAAGCAATAAGGCAATATTGTTGGGCCATGTTTATTTTAGCTAGCTTAGCTTATAGCTTATATAAATGGTGTTTGCACAACTGATATGTAATAGAAAATGGTCTTGTCACACACACCAAGCGTGAAACTTTAATTAATTAGCTACACTTTCTGACTTTGTTTTAGTTTTTTTAAAGGGCAAAAAAGCACCCAAAACTTTATTAAGTGCAATCATCCAAAACAACACGATGAACAAAGGCATGACACAGATCAATCCAAACCTCATCCGAATGTAAAGAAATAGCAAATTTGGCAAGGCCATGAGCCACCCTATTTCCTATTCGATGAACAATTTGGCAAAGAAACATTGCCCAATTCAACAAAAAGATGAACAATATCTCTAAGCTAATCGAAGGACCCGGCCTCCACAGCAAAAGAATGCTTAGACGTACAGCCAACAAAGGGGTAATCCATATTGTTTCACAAGAAAAACACTCTCCCGGATAGCCATCAATTCGATTTTGAAAAAAATGGGTGTGTGTAAGTTGTAACCCTAAAGCTATAGGGCCAACAGTAGTCTGGTACACCTTAATATGTCCAATTGAAAATCATAACCCCCCCATGAGATATTTTCAGTTTGCATAAAGATAAAAAAGCAAAGATGGAGTACTTTATTTCCCATCATAATTATAGCTTTTAGATGCTGGAAATTATATACATAATACGTATATATATATACTTGAATAAGAAGCTATAGCTAGAACTTATCCATAACAGATTTACAAGAGAAGAAATATATATATATATATAATTATATATACATAGTTGATCAAGTACTAACGCAAGATTTCCAGATTTAGGCATAAAAGAGAAACATTATTGTCCTTGAAAGCAGTGGCCTAAAATCTTGCTTTGTATGGAAAATGGTTCATCCCCTAGAGGACTGAATCCAAATTGAGTGAGTGTGTGGAAATTAAAGCTGAAGGGGCAACAGTAGTAGTAGTACTACTAAAATCATTTTAAAATTTCAACCACAAAAGTGGGGTTTTGTGCACCAACCAAATGAAAGCACTTAAGTATTATAAGCATGAGCTTTTTTCTAGGGTTTTATGGTCTCATTATCACCCACTTCATCATCATCATGAACTCACTCACCATATTCTTTTGTGATAGTTATCCCCTTGTTGAAAGCAACCTTATAGTGGCCCTAGCTTCTTATATTAATTAAGTCAGTTCAAAGAAGACAGACTCAGACACACACACACACACAAACACACAGAGGGAGGGAGGGAGGGAGGGAGGGAGAAGGGGGTGGGTGGGGCGTGGCATGTATAAATGGAAATAAGAAAAAGAAAAAGAAAAATAGTAGTCGTTGGGAAAGAAGGCTTTCAAGAGTGAATAGCAAACCGGTGGAGGCCCTGTTGTTGGCTCTGTTTTGTGTTCTGCAGTTGTTTCCTTGTTTGTTTTGAGGTCTCCACGGTTTGCCTTTGGGCTTCTATAAAGTTTAACCTTTATCAAAAAAAAAAAAAGAGTGGATAGGACTATTGCCATTTTCGAATTAATAAGATGATGAATTGGGTGTTTGGGGAGGTTGTCTTGTAGATAACAATGGCTTCTACTAGCACATGCAAGCAACCCCAATTGTTCGTACTAGCACAATTAGCAACCCTTTCTCGACTATGTTTGAGTCATTGAGTGTGTTTAATTATGTAAGAGAGATACCTCCAACGAAAAAGCTAAACCGATAAGCACGCTAGGAGGAAACCAACCAAACCAAACAACCTTCTCATCTCACATATAGACTTGATAGCTAGAGAGAGAGAGACATGGATTTCTCTTTTTATTGGTTGAAAACGACTAGCCCAATTCAAAGTCACTCAGTCAATGCTGGAGCAATGCCCTCTATAATTATGCTTTTGATTCTAGGGTTAGACACAGACACTTACACACTGAAACATTGTCCTGTCCTATGACCAAAGCAACCCTAACCCACTAATACTAGTACTATAACCCACTTCCTCTTGTATCTCTCTTTGAAAAATAATGTAGATTTCATGTAACTTCTTCTTGGTTTTTGATTGAGCTAGCTAGAGAGTTTTGAGGGGAGGGTTCTCTCTCTCTCTCTCTCTGCCTGCTACCACGTGAAGTCTATCCACTTACTTCCCACAACATCGCTGTTTCTCCTGCTTTCGCTTTCATGGCCCAATTAAGCAAAACAGCCAACTTTTCCATCTCTACACAAAATTAAAAATATTTAGAAAAAGATGGCTCTTGTCTCCAATAAATCCCCCCTCTTCCCTTCTTTACCTTCTCGCCATCTTTTACTTACATTTCAATTCAATTCTCTCTCTCTCTCAAACACGTTCACACATTCGCAAACCCCTTCGATCGATCGGACTTACAATACTCGTGCCTGCCTTGCTGTCTTTCTCATGCTCATGCTCGAGGGAGGTAATTTGGACACACATACACACACACACACTCACTCTCTGTTTCTCCCTCTACACATAAACACAACACAAGCACATATACGTACACCTACAAATACATACACAAAACAGTGTATTAATTTGGCAGCTGGAAAAAAAAAAAAACTGTTTATACATGACTTGTCTTTCTCTTTGAACAATGTTTTCTTTCTTTTTTCAGAGAAAATGAATTGAAAAGGATGGAATTGATGATGGATCTATTTCCTCTGCAAGAAGCACGGTACCCTAGCTGATGATCAAATAATATAATGGTGCATGTTTCATTCTCAAGCTAGCTAGCTCACGTAGGAGGGTTGTCCAGTGCAATTCCAAAGCTGAAATGTTTCAATCAAACAACAACAATGGCTCTAACAATGACCAAGTCTGTGACCAATCTATTTTGCATTGGCCATTTCTGAATGACATCATCACTACCAATTCCAATCAAGACCATCAAGACCCTCTATCTTCTAATTTTTTCCAGTTCTCATCTCCCTTCCTCCACTATGAATCGGCATTAGAAGATGATCGCAACGTTTTCCTCCAACAACACCATGATCTTCTACTTAACCACAACCAACAACAACCTTTACGGGCTGATCATGATCATCATGATACTGATTTATCTGAGATTTTTGTTAACATGACTGATTCAAGCCAAAACGACATTAACGTGTCAACAAAAGATCACAACGTTGGTGTCCAGCAGATCCCGATCAGGAAGAGAGCTTCAAAGAGAGATCGGCACAGCAAGATCAACACCGCAAAAGGGCTGAGGGACCGGAGAATGAGATTGTCCCTTGATGTTGCCCGGAACTTTTTTGACCTGCAAGACATGTTAGGCTATGATAAAGCTAGCAAGACAGTTGAATGGTTATTAATACAAGCAAAACAGGAGATTAAAAAGGTAGAAAAAGGTCTTCCCCAGATGAATTACAGCTGCTGTGCGAGTGTTGGTGCAAAGACTGCTTCTTCTACTTCTGAGTGTACGTCTGAAGTAGTGGCATCTGGAATCGTAGTCGAGCCTGCTGCTATTAGAGAAAGCAATATTTCTAAGGCAGCAAAGCCCTCAATTAAAAAGATTAGTCGACGGTCATCATCAACGCGTAAGATTAGTACTCTTCCAACTCTTTCAAGGGATTTGAGGGTGATGGCAAGAGCAAGAGCAAGGGAGAGGACTAGAGAGAAAATGAGGACTCGAAAAGATAATGATCTGAATCAACTAGCAGGTTCTTGGAGTTCATCCTTTGAAACTGGGGAAGAATCCGGTATCCATAGCCGCGACATGAACCAATCCTTGCAGCTGCCGCTGGCGCCTGAGCATTTAGAGAATCAAGAAACAATGGTTGATGATTCTAATTTGGTCAATATGGGAAAGTACAGGAGTCCAAATCCTCAACTTGTAGGCTCATGTGGCTCGCTATTTTCTTCCCATTTCAATTGTCTACACAATATTAATGAAACCCCCCAGGAGGTAACTTCCAGCTAGCAACAAAAATTCCTGATTAACCAAATAATTATACTGCTATAAATGAAAGATGAATATATACCTTAATTGGAATTCTAACGTGCTCTTGTCAATTTTGCAGCATCAGCTCACAGACTTTCAATTCTTCAGCAAGACATAGGAAGCCTGCAACAATCAAAATCAGTGTCTGCTTAAGTGGATTATTTCTTCTTTCATATGTAGGTAAATATGATTAGAAGATCGTTATGTAATGCATGCCTTTCTAGCTATCTGTTAATTAGTTTGGAATTACATATGCAAAGTATGTATGTTTTATTGTGTAATTTAGTGTGAACTATAATTAAGTGAATGACAATGATATGTTAAAGCTTAATTCTCACTCTATTAGAAGTCAAATACTATTGTCAGTCCTGCAAACTTAAGTTTTTGGGTCAAGCGTGTATATATTAACTCAAATTCTTGCACTTGTATGTTAGTATTTGTTCCTAATTCTCCGTTTACTAGACTAAGATTCACATAGTTTGTGATTATAATTCTACTTAACCAACTCGTGATTCTCGCCTCTTAGTTTTTTTTATGAAAAAACTATATCCTTATAAGTGTCTAATTATGATTGAAGTTTAATTCAGCTAAAATCTTGTAACCTGATCAAATAGGCATATATAATCTAGTACTTTTTTTTTCCATCCTTTCAAAGTCCAATGACACCTCGGAGAGAAATTTCAATATATTGATAATATAATAGTACTTTATGGAAGGGGTGTGAGGAAAGCATACATTTAGAAATATCGAATCATTGGGTTGACATAAAAGATACTATTTTTTTTTCCGATATAGGAAAATTGGAATTTCCAAATATGAATCCATTCTAGTCCTTAAAAAAAAATATATGTATGATCCAATTTTCCAAACTAACAGCCTTTTTTATAGTAAATAATAAAACACCCATGAACTTATCTATAGAGTTTCTTCGTATTTCTGTTTACATATATCACATAGATCATATGGAGACTACTTATATACATATAAAATGTGTATTGTTAAGCACTGATGCCTTGAAGCCAACCTTTACATTTTCCTGCATGAACATAAAGAGAGTTTCTCCGTATTTTACATACATCACATGGATCATATGGAGACTATTTATATACATATAAAATGTGTATTGTTTAGCACTGATGCCTTGAAGCCAACCTTTACATTTTCCTGCATGAACATAAAGATTCTAGACTTCTTTTTTTTCGGACTTCATTAATTAGAAAATCATTTAAGCTATAAAAGAACTTCCATAGAATAAAAGCTCTCTTAGCACTGGTGGTAAATAATTACGATCTTTTTTGCTTCTGGTTTGTTTTCTTTTCGTTGCTGCGGTGCCAGCTTTTGGTCCTTGTGGTTGTGGTTTTTGGCCTTTAGGCTTTCTGAATAAAATTACAGTTAAAAAAAAAAAAAAAGAACTCCCATAGAATTTCCAATAGATATCTTGTTTGCTACCAATGATAGACTATATATATTTCACCTTTCATGATCTGCATCATATATACACATTCAGGAATCAGGCATGCATGCATGCATAAGATTTGAGTTTCAAGCAAATTAATTGGTTTCTTGTGTAAATTAGTGGGTTTCTGATGAGCATTTAATTAATGATGAAACTGCTCAACTAATAACTGATTAAATTTATTAATTTGTCAATTGTTGGCAAGTGTTGCAGTTAATATCAAGATATATCACATTCTTACAACATCTATCACTGCAACAAATTTGACCTCTAATGGCATGCGACGAATGTTATAAGACAACTTAAATATTGTGTTAAAACTTGTTGAATTCAACAATAAAACTACTTAAGTTCTCTTCGTTTATATATATACTAATGTTTATTATAGTCTATTCACTAAGTTTATAGTTAAACCATATGAAAATTGAGAAGAATATTGCATATCTTGGTTCAATAATAGGTCATTACTATTCTACATATTATTCAAATATATTGGCAGCTGCTATTAATGTTAATTAATGTTTAAATTGGCTGACACTAATAGGAGTATTAACGTAGTCCCTCTTGTAAGGAGAGTATAAGAGACCAGAAGAATAGCAAATAAAAGCTTTGTTTATGCTTCTCTAAAACATATTTAATTTCTACCACCACCAAATGTGGTATAGTGGTAAAAACCGCATATTCAACATGACAATATCTCAGATTCGAGTCGTTATACCACAGGTGGTATATAAAAAAAACATATTTCATTTCTAGCTAGCAAATCCTATAGCTAAGGAACAATTTCGTTCTTTTAATACGTGACCAAATTAAACATATTGGAATGAGGTTTGGTTTGAGCATGGGATAGTTTAGCTACAAATTATTTTATAAATTTTACTTTACAGGTTTAATTTACATCTTTAGGGTTTGGGTAGACTATAAAATAAAATAGAAATGAAATATAGAATGAGGTTCAATCAATTCTTTCACTCAATTCCTGGTATAGATTCTACATATGAATTTTTTTATTTTGTATATTTTTTAATGTAAATGTTACATTATAATTATTAGCACCCAGTTCAGAGGGATGATTCCTTGTGTTGGCATTACTCTGTTGATGGGAATTATTTGATGAAGAGTGGGTATATATACGGTGGGGATGTAGTTGGAGGTATCAACTTCGACATCGGGTCAGTCGCAAGTGGCAGGTTTCAGTTGGAAACAAATTTGGGCCTTGCATGTTCCTATGAAAATTAAAATTTTCCTCTAGAAGGCTAGTCATGATCAATGGCTGCCAACGTTGGTTCATCTTGTTAGGAGGAAAATTCAGGTGAATGGCTTGTGTCCTGTGTGCTCCAGTTCTTACGAGACAATGGTTCATGTTCTTCGGGGTTGCTCAGGTCTAAAAGGTGTGCAATCTAGGTATGGTTTGTTAAAGGCTTTACATTTTACTATTTTAGTATTTCATTTTTGTTCAAGGATTTCTTCTACTGATGTGCAAACATTTTGGATATAATTGGGCGGGAGGTTTTGTGCAGTATTTTGTGGAGAGTGTACGTGGTATCTGAGGAATAGGCTGGTGCATATATGGTGGTGGGTGCCAGGAGTTGGGAGATGTGGTTTCTTGGGCCATATAAGTATATGGCTGATTTTTCAGAGGCTAATTTAAGTGCGGAGGTTCATGATGGGCATGGAGGGAGAGAGTTGGTTAGATGGTTGCCCTCAGTTGAGGGGCTTTATAAACTTAATACCGATATAGCTCTGGACGTTGGAGTTATTTTAAAGGGAAATCGCAAATCAACCAAGATTTAGGAAGAGTTTTTTGAAATTCCGAGTTTATGGTTAAATTTCTCCTTAGAAATTCAAGATTTGTAAATCTTTAATTTCAATAGCATTATTATGTTTGTTAGATGATATTCTTAATAGGTATTTGTTATTTTGAAGAAATGTTGAAGTTTTTTTTAGTGAAAATGGAAGAAACATTGATTTCAATTGATTTTTTTTTTTATACGCAGTGTGTCACAATAAACGTGACATAAATGGGTTATTTCATGTTTAACGTGACACATCACCTGATATTGTGAAATCATGCATTTTTTTATATGCATTGGATATTTCATATCCAACATGACATGCACAGGATATTTCATGGCCAACATGAAATACTAACATATAAGGGATATTTCATTCCCAACATAACATACAAGGGAGGTAGGATAACCATCCTCAACACCAGCACCCTGCTCAACCCCGACAAGAATTGCAATACCAACCTTAGTTCATAATTATTTTTTTTTTGCAAGAAATACAGTATTTCACATTTTCCAAGGATATATCATGTTAAAGGTGACATATCCCATGTATGTCATGTTGGGCATGAAATATCCCCTATGTGCAGTATTTCATGTAAGATATAAAATATCACATGTATTTTATATTGAGCATGAAATATCTCATGTATACAGTATTTCATGTAAGACATGGAATATTCTATGTATATCATATTGTGCATGAAATATCTCATGTATATCATGCACTGTGTATGAAATATCCTATGTATGTCATGTTGGGTATGAAATATTCCATATATGCAGTATTTCATGTAAAATATGAAATATCTCATGCATGTCATGTTGGACATGAAATATCTCATGTATATCATGTTGGGTATAAAACATCTCATCATATTGGGTATGAAATATTCTACGTATGTCATGTTGAGTATGAAATATCCTATGTACTTAAAAAAAAACATGATTTCATAATATCAGACGATGTGTCACGTTAAACATGAAATGACTCACTTATGTCACGTTTAACGTGACACATGCACTGCGTTAAATAAAATTTCCAACCCCAATCGATGCTTCTTCCATTTTTAACAAAATTAAACATATTGGAATGAGGTTTGGTTTGAGCATTGAATAGTTTAGCTACAAATTCTCTTATAACTTTACTTTACATGTAGGGATGGCAATGGATTGGATCGGGGATGGATACACCAAAATCCATCCTCGTATCCGTCTGAGATATGTTTCTTCATTTCCACATCCATACTCATTTCTAAGTGAGCGGTGCGGATTCAAATAATCCCTGAATTGAGGTAGAGATATTCATCTCCGCTCCGTCTATATCCATATCCGATAAAAAAATAAATAAATTATTATAGTTTACAATAGAAAGTTGTAACTAACATGTGTAATACTACATTTTATCCTATTTAAAAGGAGAAACAAATACATCTAATAAAGTGCAAATAAAAACAAAATTATTATAACTTATATAATTATAATTAATAATTACATAATATTTTTTTTATATTTTTAAATTATTAAAATCTATAATGGATCCAAATGGGGATGGATATCCATAGACGATATCCATCCCCATTCCCGAAAATAAAATGAAAATTATGATGATATTCATTACCGTTCCATCTCCGAAATAATAATATCCATCCCCATTTTAAATGGAGCGGTTCTTTCGGATATTCGTATCCGTGGATAATTTTGTCATCCCTATTTACAGGTTTAATTTACATCTTTAGGGTTTGGGTAGAGTATAAAATAAAATAGAAATAAAATATAGAATGAGGTTCAATCGATTCTTTCATTCAATTCCTGGTATAGATTCTACATATGAATTTTTGTTTTTTTTTTTTTTTTTGTTTTTTTTTGTTTGTTTATTTTTAACATGCGACTTGTGAGAGTAAAAGCAATATATATATATATATATAGTGTGTGTGTAATAAATTAAAAAATAAAAGAGAATATATTTTTATTATATTTTTAATTAATAAAATCAATTTAAATTGGTTGTTGAAATTTTCCTTTTTATTTTTTTTTTATTGAATAACCGGATCGAATCCGACTTCATGTCACCCGCCCTGAACACCACTATAGCTAGAAAGACAGGTCATGGTGAATCAATATACAGAACCTGTTCACCGTTCTGGTTGTACGAGTGCTTTTATTTGATCTTCTTTCTTTCCAAATAATAGGTCTTGTTATTATTTTTTCTTCTTGTATGTCTTACTAATGCAAATTAGAATCTCCATCCATTAGGTTTCTAGGTTACAACTTTAGTTCCTATATATTTACCCCGTTTGTTGTACAAAGAAATTGTAACCTATTTTTGAGTTTTGTTTAGCAGATCGAGGAACTGGATAAAATAACTGGGTTCATAAGGGCAAATGCATATAATGGCATATTAATTCACTGACATAAGACTGAGACAAATAAAACAAAAAAGAACATGTGAGAGAAGATAATCTGTAGAATAGTACAGGTTTTTAGAGCTAGAGCTAGCTAGGATTTCACCAACATGATCTCTTCCATTGGAACATGTGCAAAATGTAACACAAATACAAATACCATACACAGAACAATACAAATACAATCGTGTGAGAAGAATATAGCTCATCCTTCCGGTTTTTTTAATCTTCATCCTTTTGGTTTTTCACTTTTTATACTATGAACATCTCAAAGGTTGTCTTCAAGAAAGATATAGTACAATATTTTAGACTATAAGAACTCGTCAATTTGCCAGCTATTAGGGTTAGGTCTTAGTAAGATCTATAAACTCAAAACAACATCTTGTGCCTACTTCCCTACTCGATCAAGTGGTTATATATATATATTTTTTGTGTTCTAGTTAGGTCTTACTAGAACTTAACCCTAATTGAAAAATCAAAGTAATAGCTGACAAATTAATGAGTTCCGATCCGTACTGTCTAAAAATGATCTCATCTTGGATCTGGGTTTCACCATGTTAATTCTAAAGGCCGCGGGAGAAGAAGAAAATCTGAAAAGGCATTTGCTGGTACGTAATTCTAGGTGAAAACCATGTTATGCTAAAATGAGTTCAGATCTAGTTTTTACAACAAATGGTTGAGCAAGTAGTTCAACACACTACCATTTCGGATCTAAACAAACTGCAGAAACAACAAGCCATTTTGGGATCTACATGCCCAGATCAAAACTCTTTGATGAATTATTTATGGCAATTAGTAATCCCAGAAGAAAAAAAAAAAGACCTTAGACGAAATTTATATAATAAAAAAAAAAACAAGAATGATAGATAGTTCAACAGATTGAAAGTTGAGAATTTCCTCAACATTCTAATGTAAAGCTAGCTAGATCAGGATTCAGGAGTGAACCCTAGAGAGAAGGAATCAAAGACAGAAATGTTATTTTTATTTTTATTTTAAATTCTAAGCTAGCTACTTCCTGGGAAACCCTAATTTGTTTAGAAGTGGGGTGGACCCATTTGCAAAAGTGGGGGTGGGGATGGCTGACTGGTCAGAGCAATTAAATATTAAAGTACAACCATCTACCATGCTTGCAGAAGATAAGAAAAGACATTGCACGTTAGCTTATAGCTAGGGTTCGATGCATGTAACCAACAAAGCAAATTATTGCAAGCACTGATTTTTTCTTCAAACTAATTGTCCAACACATCCTTTTCTCGCACTGCTTCTTACTCTTTTTCAGACATGTGCTTTTAAAGAGAACCACAAAAAATGATATATCTATAGTCACGACTCACGGGTATAACCTTTAACACCATCATCGTTGCGAAAATTGTTAAATTGAATCATTATACTAACATAATCATAAACATAGCCACTAGTAATATCGATTTTTCTCTCATAACTAAGCACACATTATAGGTATATCTATAACATATTAATATACACATTGTAGGTATACTTGTTAATTTTATAATGGAATTTAGATTTTATTTCTGCATTCCATTAGATTCTTATGAATCTTTGTGATATATGAACAATATTAATACTTTATATTGCCTGATTAGTATTTTTATATTATTAGTAATATGTGCTCACCTAAAAGTACAAGTCAAATCTCCATTTGTCATAAAGATAGGTTTGAAAAATATTACATAAACCATCCCCTGTCATTAGTTAGGATCCATTATCTCATAATAGTTCATGATAAAAGGTGAAAATAAAAAAGTCTAAAATATCCTTATTTTTATTTTTTTAAATGAAAAAAAATATGAGATAAATAAATAAAAATAAAATATTAACTAGTTATGTTGTTTATGGTTGAAGATCAACGTTCATGTTTTTAAAAATATTTATTAATATTTATTTATCTCATATTTTAAAATTAAAAAAAAAAAAATAAGGATGTTTTAGACTTTTTTCACCTTTTACCATCGGCTATTATGAGTTAATGGATCCCAACTAAACCGCATGGGATATCTATACAACATTTTTCGAACATTAGGGGAATTAAGTTTGTGTGTATATGTCCAAAACTGTCATATCCGTATTATTTTATTAAACTTCGGTGGCTGTTTATGCGATTAGCACTAAATAAAATAAAATAAATAAATAAAGACAGTAGCACTTTGAGAATATCCAGTATTGTATATATCATGTTCATCTTAAAACAAAAATAGATGCACAGAAAACATATTCAATGAGATCAACTTCAAGCATCATCAAAACGATAAAGAAAATACAAACTACATATATAGAGATAGAGTTGACAAAGTTACCTTGTATAGATATCAATGTGACCATGTTGATCTACCAATTCCAAATTCCAATTGCATGTCGCTTTTAACATTCTGAAAAAAAATAATAATAATAATGGTTTTACAACTTATATAACATGCAAGGTTGTGGCAGAAAGCAGCAGTAGATCATATATACTTGGAAGAAGAAACTGAAATTACACTCGAAATTATATTCTTGTAAAAACCAACACTACCTTATTGGAAGAAGAAGAAGAAGAAGAAGAAGACACACACACACACATATATATATGTATAGGATGATTAGTTCTCACACCCAGCAGCTAAAAGATGTATTATATTATTTTGATGATCAAGCTCTACTCATTAATATAGAAGAAAAGTAGGCCATGAAAAATGAAAAAGAAAAGATACCGTTTTAAACAAACCTGATCAGAGAAAATCTGATAAAACTTAGCTCGGGAAAGAAGAAAATTACAGTTTGGTCATGGTTTGGTGTACAAAAATATTTAAGCAGTCTTGCAGGATTGGTGATAAATTGTGGCAGTCAAGTTTGAAACCAGTACTGAAAAAGAAGGTGAAAAGGACAAAATTAACGAGACTGTACAAGACAAATCTGAAAAGATAAAAAAAAGGATGAAGAGGGCAATTAATGAGTTGGTTCCTTCTTGCAACACAATAGCTATTAAGCTATAGGGTTTTCAATTTAACAAGGCCTCTAATCATCAATATTGTTAGGGGTCGTTTGTTTTTTTATCTAAAGTCTTATAAGACTTTAATTTATTAGACATATAGATAAGTCTTATAAATTAAAATATTATGATATGTTTGTTTTTTTCATTTTGAATAACTTATTACAAATATAAAATTGATTAGGTTGTGTTAGGGTTTTTTCAAAATTAAGAATTTTTGAAAAATTAATTTTTAGAATTTTATTATGTGCAGATAAAATTATAAATGTATAAATTGTTATAGGACATTTGTGGAAATTTACTAAAAAACTCTACTGTATCACTTTTTGAATAAGATAAAAGTTAAAAAAATTCACTTTTTCTAAAAGACATATATATCTTAAAATAAAATATAAGTTGGAAAAACAAATAAACTGGTTTATCTTAATTTAAGATATAAGAGGCAATAAGTCTTATATTGAAAAAAACAAAGAGCCCTTTAGTCTCCGAGAGAAGTGATTGATATATCTAATAAATTATGTTTTTTTTTTTCAATATTAATATATTATTAGTATATTGACTTCCACTTTTGATAATGTTTATAAGCTTAATTATATATTAATTATATGACAATATGAAATTGTTCTGGTGGTAAACCCCTTACACATGCATTATCAGGTTATTGGTTCGAGTCATCTCTTTGTCAAAATAACCCTTTTTTATGCAGTAGTGTAATACTTTAGACAAAAAATTATATATTATATATAAAAAAGAGCTTAATTATATATATGTAAAGGAAAACCATATCGACAGATTTGCATCAACCCTAGGATGATCTACTGATTGTAAATAGAATTTAAAAATGTAATGTTTTTTTTTTTTTTTTTTTTGAAAACCGACACTACTGTGGTTTAAGGGTTTGTCGGGATTGGTGAGATTGAGCTCTACAAAGAGAGTCCATAATGTAACTTACACTATAAGGGAGTTAGGGAGGTGTCTCCTCACACTTTATGATTTAATGGATAAAAATGTAAAATTATATTTACAAAAACCGATAAGGAGAGCTTCATTTCGAAGTTTTCAACTAACCCCCTTTGATTTCAATGAAATACTTTTAAGAATGGAAAATTGGGTTCAAAATAGTTACCACGTACCATAGACGAACGGTGTGATAGAAATGGCAAATTTACCCCTTACTTTTAAAACCAGAGGGATACATGCATGGCAGTAGAAGAAGACAAGAGTGGTAAAATAGAATTAAAAATGTCAAAAAGGTAGGAGGAGTAGGAGCATGAGAACATCCGTACAAGGTGTAATCAGAGAGATAGGTCGACACATATACAAACTAGTAGAGAGATAGAAGCAGTCATGAGTCACGAGAAATGAAGTAGGTCGGTGGTTTCTTGTTTACGTGATCCACTCATCCACTAGCTCACTTTTAGGTTTCATTTTTCTGTCTCTTCTCCTGGTCCTTTCCACTAAAACGTGGGGCATCTTCGGGGCCGTAAAACATCCTTTAATGTTAATAGCCAAAACCTAAACCATGTTGTGGCCGAACAATATCATATACTTAGAATCAAAATTTTCATGTATTGTACCTATATTATATGGAAGATCAAATGCCATCTCATGCATAAAATGTTCATGGCAAGAATATGAGAAGAAACTTAGAGAGTTTGTGTATTCAATACATCGATGCATCCTTACGTAACGGCAATCCTATCCAACTTTCAGGCATTAAGATACGTTTAAGCCATGGATGATTCCCGTTAATTAAAATTGAGTTAATGTTTAATAGCTATTTTGCTTCTATCTACCACATACAAAACCAAAATTGAAGATTTCAAGAGAGAGTTTGAAAAATCTCATGTGCATAAAAAATCCGCAGATTTAATATCTAACTTTAAGCTCTTCGTCTCAAGACTGGATAACTTGAAACCTTTGATAATTAAGAACCACCGAATACCTGCAATTACAGGTAAGCTTGCTTCAGTGAACAGATGGTGATTAAGAGTATATATTAAGATGTTGCATATCAAGTGAAAGATACTCACCCCAGCCAGGATATCTTTGGAGAGTCGAGGTTTGCTTTGGACTGTATTCTTATCTGTAACGGGTTGTTTCTGTGGGAACTGACGAAACACCTTCTTCGTCTGCTGGTTAACAGGGAGCTCAGAACTGGTTTCAGACTCTTGTTGCACTTTTTGCTTCTGGGAGAAAAGAACAGAACATATTGCGTTTGGTCAGAAATGTTGTTTCCTCTGATAAAGCAGAGACATTCCACTACTCTTAAAAGTTGTTTTAAGAGTTATCATACTATCCACACAATTTATTTTAGGTATGCCAATCAAGATACATAAGCATGGAAAAAAAAAAGTATGCACGTTGTTTACCTTATTTATTCTTTCTTCGATAGAGCTCAAAGCACGGGACTGATCAACTTTAGCAAGATAGAAATCCCGCTCCCTCTTTGCAGCAGAAATTTCTAAAGTTAGTTTCTGCTCTCGAATAGCATTCTTGTAAGCTGCAATAGAAACATCTCAACTTAGACAGGTATGAACTGCAGGATCACTAGAGCACGCAATACAATTCAACAAATTCTATACCAATTTCTTCTGTAAGATCGTCCCACTTGAATTTACTCAGATACTTGATATTCCAAAGATCATAATAAAATGAAGACCTTTTCCTTCCACCTAAATCAATTCCAAATATATGCATAGAATTAGAACTAAACCATATACTGCAACTACTGCAATTACAAAAGTAAAAAAAAAAATACCATGTAAAATGTACACCAACTAAAACAAAAGAACCCACCAAAAGTTTAAATTATAAAGCAAGAATTAGGGCTTTAGGGTAGGCAGTTATTGATGATACCACGACGAACATAGACAGTTTGAATAAAAACTTAAACAAATAAAGATTTCCTGGTTTCTCAACTTAAATAGCTATCTTTTAGCAATAGTTTCAAACATAAAATGAAACTGTAAGAATTATTCCAATATCCATACCAAATTGTTCACCATTTAACATATTAGCAACCCTCTTTGCAACACTTTTCTTAGTGAACTCAACCCACCTGCAGAGAATAGAGAACAGTCATAAAATTAGAGGCTCAGCAACAAAAACATATGCACCTTTACAAAGCCAACAAAATAAATTGAAGATGTAATTCAACAACAAACACTAGATTTTTGTAGCAAAAAGAACACTGATATATTACAGAAAATGAGAATACACTCATACAGCTATCAATTCTATATTACTATGCTGCAGCTGATTCACATATTGCTTTTACGAAAATTTATTCAATCACACATACCCTTCTGAAAATGCTTGCTCTTGAAACCCACCATCTCGCTTATTTGATCGTTTACGAGGAGCTCGGGCCGAAGGATCTGTAGGGAAAAATCAATCACCTTCAATTGATCAACCAGAGGCAAGACATAGTAACACACTCAACTTAAATAACAAATGCAATTTGCAAATCACAAAGAAACAATTACCATGTGGTGAAAGATAAATCCTCTGTATTTCTCCATACTGAGCGAGAATCTGACGAAGCTTCACATGATCCATGTGTGGAGGAATCCGACTCAAGTAGCAAACCCCACGTTGGTCAGCCTTCGCAGCCTCCTCCATTAATATTCGCTTCTTCTTTTTGCTTTTACTACTCTGTGGCTTTTCCTCCTCTTCTGCTCCACTGTTATCGGTTTCCTTTAACAGGAAATCATCTGTTTCATTCATATCGTTATCTGCTCTTCCATGTCTGGATTTTGGATTCAACTCAGAGAAACTCTCTTCTCCATTAAGCTCTTGTTCTTCTGCAGCCTTATCGGACTCCTTTAGCAATCCTCTATTTCTTTTGTTTTTAGGTCGTTTTGACCTTTCGCCATCCAACATCGATAATGCTTGCGGCGAAACAGTTAGTTGGTGGATACTCGCTGGACGGCTCCGACGATTGGGTCAGGTTTTTAGGGAGGTTTTAGGTTTGGGGATTTGATGATTTCGATTCGGGGTATATTTTTAATATTTTGTATGACACACAGTATAAGAAGGGTATTTTAGGTACAGTGAGTCAGTTTTGCAAACTTTTTTGTCATTAGGCTATATTTACGATTTTGATTCAAAATCGTAAATATACCGAAATATAATTCATATGGCAATATTTCATATCCAAAAACCCGAGCCCTAATATAATTCTGCAAACAAAAAATTGAACAAGCATAAACTGGAATTACCAAAAAAAAATCAACAAAAGTGAAAGTTCAAGAACTCAAATTCACAAATTGCCAACCAAACCATACAAACAATCAATTACATACCCACATGCAAAGACAAAAAGATCTCTCACAGGAAGTGTGTAAAATTGTAATAAATAAATAAAATAAAAAAACCCAATAGTTGACACTTGACAGAGATCTGATAAACGAACCTTGAACTGTGACTGGTCTGCGTATGTGAAGAAGGTTTGGTGGTTTGGTGGTTTGGTTGTGATTCCTGGGAGATTAAAAGAGTATTTAAGTTAAATACTCAAAATGGTATTCGCAAAACCACCGTTTGTGAGCTGTAGAGTGTATAAAAAGCCAAATATATTAAATAACCAGATGAGATATTTGAGTGTAAAGACTAAAGAGAGATTGTGGAACTACCTGGAATCAAGACATCAAGTCCTGGGTGTTGAAGCTGAAATCAAAATAATGAGAGAGGAGGCAACTGAAATAAAGTCCTGAGTGTGTGGTCAACGACGGAGTAAGGAGGATGCCCGGCGGGAAGTCGACTTTGGGGCGGCGGAGGTTGTGGGTTCTGGTCGGAGGAGAGAGATAATGAGAGATGAGGCAGTGGAGAGAGAGATGAGGTTGTGCGTTTTTTTTTTTAGGGGGAATTTCACAAACATCCCTCGATGTTTGATGAAATTGCACAAATATGGTAGTTTTGGCCATATATACACAAACTTCCCTCAATATTTGAAAATTGTTACACAAACATCCCCCGCCTTTAGATGAATCCGTTAGTCAATGGTTACAAGTGAAAAAAGTCTAAAATACCCTTTATTTTTATTTTAAATAAACCAAAAAATTAAAAAATAAGATAAAATATATATTTTAGATAACATGAATGTATCTAAAATTTGAAACATATAAAAAAAAATTCATTTTTACAAATAAAAAAAAATAGTTTTTTAAACAATTTAACAATAAATAAATTTTAAATTTTAAATTTATTTAAAATCAAGGGGGAATTGCACAAACTAATTTTTTAATTTTTTTTTAATTTTTGAAGGTGGATTTTTTTTTTCCAGCTTTCTGATTTAAGATACATTCATATTTTTTTAAAGATTTTTTAATATTTTTTATCTTATTTTTGAATTTTGAATTTTGTTTAAAATAAAAATATAGGGTATTTTGAACTTTTTACACGTTTGACCATTGACTAACGGATCTATCTAACGGTAGGGGATTTTTGTACAACAATTTTCAAATGTTGAGGGAAGTTTATGCATATATGATCAAAACTGTCATATTCGTGCAATTTTATCAAACCTCGAGAGATGTTTGTGCAATTCCCCCTTTTTTAAAAAAAAAAAAGTCAATGTCTTTTTCGTAAAAGTCTAAAACTAGCCAACTAGGTTTTAGAACCGGTTTTTTACGGGTCTGATCTGGACCAACATCCTTACCCTTAACCTACCCATACATAATGTGGGTCTTGAAATTAGGATAAAATATGGGTTTAGTCGTTTAGAGAATTGCAGCTCGGGTATAGAACCGAACCATATTGGTGCGGGTATTGGTCGGGTCCAGTGGACCCAGCCCATTTTGCCATCCCTAATTTTGATTTGCTTCAAGGGCAATTTTATAACAATCCCTTGAAATAACAGAATGATGTATGATTTTGTTTAGTATACAAAATCAGTATAGTTGTTGGGTCAATTTGTAGTTTTTAGATTTCAATCCAATGGTTTATAAAAAAATTAAGGACTTGAAAATTAAAAAAAATTAAAGTAAATATAAACTAACTCCCTCACATGACATAATTTCTCGGTGAAATATGAGAATCCAACGTAAAACTTTATAGAATACAAAATTAAAATTAAAGATGAGATATTGTCAACAAAAATATATTAAAAATGAGATCACAGTCAATATTATATGTAAAATTTTAGAAATGTATTATGTTATTTAATTTATCTTCTTAATTCAAAGGGGACCGACAAAATTTATTATATTATAGAAATTATTCATTCGTCTAGTATTAAATTAAGTATCTGGATCCTCTGCTATACTGATCAATAAGACATTTAAAAATAATGGAAGTGAAATAAATAAAATAAATAAATTACAGTCATTGATTACACATATCGGCAGAACTATATAGATTAGAATAAGGATCAGCATAGAAGATGATCCAAATTCTTAAATTAAAGAGGTTATATTGTACTTTATTTTACCTGTCCAAAGCTGTTCAACACCAAATTCAATCAAACGGAATCCAGAATAAGAAAAATATTTGCAAATAATTCAAGAATAGATGAAAATGTTCACTCTACACTCTACAGTTCAAGGACTGTATGATAGATAGTGCTTGAACCATAAAAGATAATAAATTAAGTTTGGGGAGTGTCTCAGTAACAGAGGTCTTCAAGTAATTAGGTAATGAAAAAGGCTTATTAATATGCAATATTTCTCTTAGTCTATTCATGATACACTGGCATACCTTTCTAAATATAAATAATAATAATAATAATAATCAGACCTAAATAGCCGAGAAAAAAAAATTGATTTAACAATATCAGATCATTTGCAGTTTGTCACGTTGTTCCTGCACTCCAATTTGTTAAAACATCTTGGTGTCCCCTTTCTGCTTCAAAATAACAGCATTCTCAGTAGCTTTCCTCATCTTCCAACTAAGGTCGATCAGGTCGTATTCGAGGGATCTTTCACATCTTCATCTTTCGCATCTTCCGCAACTATACGTCCTGGTCCTGGTCTTGGTCCTGGTCCTCCTCCTCCTCCACCAGGTCTTATACGGAAGTTGTCATAAGTACGAGAGACCACTAACAACCTCGGATCATCTTCAGGTATCTCTCTTTCCTGCATTTCCACCCCGAGTAGAAAACAAATATGTAATATGCACAAAATTTGAAAATCAATGGTCACCATAAGTTCCAATTGAACCAGTGTTGGTGATTGCAATTTGAACCACAAGATGAAAAAAATATAGAAACGGCCTGAAATTTGATACATCAAAATTGCCAAGACCAAAAGATAAAATTTAACTACTATCTTCGTTTCACCTTCACATTACATGAAACAGCTGCATTATTCAATATGATCGAAAGACACATTAATGGGCCTTAAATTTCAAATAACCTGAAAAATGTATGTTGCTTACACCTGAACACTCATCTCCTGTTTTTTTAGTCTTTGACAAGTAGTATCGTATTTCTTGATAAATTTGGAACTCATCAAGTGTCATTGAGATGTAGATACACTTAAGTACATAAAAGTAACATCTAATTCGGGTCACCCTGCACAATCTAGCACCAAATCATGCATACATTTAAAATTGTTTCGTACTTGACTATTTAGCCCTCTTAATCAAATAATTTTAGAATCCTTTTCTGTCAATATTTAACGGTTATACCATGTAAAAAACTAAAAATATTACGCAATTTACGTATTAACATGTTTAACTTGAACTCTTAAAGATGTTATAGCCTCACGGTGAATAATTAGGGTGAATTGATTAAAACAATGACTTACTTTTAAACCATAATAATAAGCTTCCACGGCAGGAAGAGACACGTTAATTTTGCGAGCTTGCATGAGGTCCCATATATAATTGGCGGTGGTATATCCACCGGTCTGCATAAAAAGATACAAAAACTTTATTGAAATGGCGGAAAAGACAATGTAGACAATTGTCACTATACAACTAGCCACAAGCACCCCAATTTGTAATCAAAATATTTGCTGACCTTTTCACCAGCGGCTATAAGGAGGAGATCATTTCCCAATTTAGGACTCAGGAAAAAGTTCCTAGAGTTCATGTTTACCTGCATCAGCAAGGGAAACCATATGATAAGTAAGGGACCAAGACACAGATCATAAAATCAGGAAAAACCAAAAACAGCTATAACCTAACCATACCAGTGTGTCTTGGGCAAGTTGTATTCCTCTGGGAGTGTATCCAATCATGGCTCCCTCTACAAGTGTCTGCAGCCACACAAGTTAACGGTAGATTAATGTCTGGATTACCATAATCATCTAAAATTGTATGAAAAATATAAGATCAAATCTGGACTTTTAATAGCCAGAAGTGCCTAAACCGGCTGGTAAAAATTTAAAGTTGATTTTCTAAATCTTTTAATGAATTTTAAATTTTGGATCTACATAGAAGCACGATTTAATCAAACTAAATTAGTAAAGATGGAACAAGAGTCAGCAGGTCAACCACGTAAAACAAACCACCAATTCCAGATTCATTGTGGGTTCCCAAACAGTACTCCTCCAACCAAAGGACATTATGAATAAGGAAATGTTCCAGGAACTTCTTTTCTATCTGTGGTGCTTGCCATCATATATAATCAAACAGGCGGTTTTCACACAAACCACAACTAATATGAAGATTCAACCAAAGTGATATTCATCAGGTTCTTTAGTGCTGCCACAACACTAATCCTGAAATTTGTCTAACATTTAAAAGAAAATATAAAGAAAGAAAGATATATGCATTTAGATTCAGTGAGAACATATTGAACTTCTGAAGCACATTGCAGAATTGTGTTTGTTACCAAACTCACCACATATAGTTCTATCATAGGAGGCTTCCCTGAATTCATGTAGTCCTCAAAAATTTTTTGACCACGATCAATGTCTCCCGAAAGCAAATAGCACCTAAAATTGGATTCCAATACAAAATGAAAAATGGTACAGTTGAAAAGCAAAATTAAGGACCAGACAGACACAACACCAGTCCGTAAAGTATACTGTTTGGGCATGGCTTTTGTACTATGATCATCAGGTACTCCACCTAAATGCTTAAGAATAGCATGAATCCAGCAGAACATTTCCCCTCAGTGACAACTGACAACATTAAAAAAAAAAAAAAAAAAAAAAAACAATTAACAATTATATACCTCATCATTTGTAGCAAGATAAAGACATCAGGGGTTTTTTCATCCTTCTTAAGCATCTCCACAAGCGTTTCCATCGCCTGCCGCATTAGAAGAAAATAATTAATTAAAACTTAATAGAGATACATTGGAAGTCACTTCTGCAGCATACAAAAAAGGGACCAAAAACGACACAATTTCGAACAACTTCATAGCTCAGTAAATTAAGGCTAAACCCAGAAACAGCAGACGATACTTTAAGGGTGGCTAAGCAAGAAAGTCTCTCTTCCTTTACTATGAAAATTCTAAAATGACTCCTATTATGTAATTTATGTATACAACTATGCTATGATATGATGCACAACAAATCTAGAGAAATCTTTACAACCCTAAAGTTCGAGGTTCAAGCCCAGCTTGTACACAGGAAAAGGAACCTGAACAAGCTCATTTACAAACAGGTCTATGCTTGCCAGCTGTGTTGCACGGACAAAGAAACGGACACGGCGACATGACACGGTACGATACGGGGATAAGGAAAATCTCCAAAAACTAGGATACGGATACGGCTAGATACGGCAATTAAAATAATATATTTTTATATTTAAAAAGATAATTCAATAAAACAAAAGCAACAAGTTTCTAGAATTCAATAACATTAAAAACAAATATAAACATTGTCACATATAACATATTCCAAAATCCAAATAAAACATAAAAATAAAAAATAAATAAATAACTCATAACCTATAATGTTTGAATAATTTGATTTCGACCCCTATATTTTTTTAATTAATATTTTGACCCCATTTTTTTTTAAATAATTGCAAAACTGCCCCACCGTGTCCTCCGCATGTCCCATCCGTATCCTTCGCGTGTCCCCACCATGTCCTCCCCGTGTCCCCTCCGTTGACTTTCAAAAAAGTCAACGGACAGGTTTTTTGACGTGCCGGACATGTATCCAGCCGTGTCCGACACGGGGATACATGCCTCTGGAGGAATGTCCGTGCTACACAGCTTGCCAGTGGAAAGCTAAAATCTGTTGGCAACCTTGATGAAGAACCTCACATAATGATGGTAAGGATATCTCTTAGAATGTTTTGGTGTCAATATAGGCACATAACATAAATTATTATAATAATATCTCATATACGACAGAACTAGTGGATCCCGAATATTATACCAGCCATTAAAACTTAATGGCTGCCCAAGTAAGTTAGCATATTTCTCATAAAGTTTAGTCTAATCAGAAAACAAACATGGCACAAGTACATATTGCTATCACAACCATTAGCGAAAAAGAGAGAAGGGAAAGACGGAGGGAGAAGCATTTATAAATGGGCACATGCGATACAACATCATCCACTGTGTCAAATACGGATATCATATTGTCAATATCATGGGGAAAAGGAAAGAAACAATAAAAAATATATTATAACACTCCTTGTACAAATGCGACAGCACGAGCACAAAGAAGCAGATAACACATGTGCACTCAAAGAAAGCAAGAGAGAATCTAGTAAAAATTGCATCATATAGAGTTGGTAAATCAAGCATAATGTGAATATACTAACCTCTACATTCCTCAGCTCAGCACAGGCGTGAAATGCAACATGATATACAGTTAGTTGCCTCATCAAAAATCCTCCACGCCTATGAATATATTCAGCAGTGGGTAAATTGTATAACTCTTCTTCAGAAATACCCATCATCACATTTTCGGCATTGTCACTTGATGTCTCAACTGATGACCAACCCTTTGACCGTTCAACGAACTCAATAATCTTTCAACAAAAGACAGATATTAGAAAACCTGCAAAAGCAACAGATTAATACCTTTTCAAAGCAAAGAGAATTCATAAATTACTTTGGAGGCTGTATCATCTGCAACTGGCAACTTGTTCATATGTGCAATTATAAGTCCAGCATAGCAGAACTTGTTTAAACCAGCACCAGCTGCAGTCATATCTCGAACAATAGCATACCTGTAACATGTTTGTTTATAACAGGATGCAGTTAGCCAGGCTGTAAAGAAAATTATAACAGAACAGAGCTCAGGTCTTATAATGTAAACAGTCAGGTGATTGAAAAATTCATCACCATTAAATGGCAATCATTCACAATTCTCCAATACAAAAAATTTTCTTTCAACTGATTTTAGTATTCCAAATGACATCACTTCAATTGATTCATGAGCTATTGGTTTATATACAAAATCAAATAAATCTTTCAAGTTATTCAACCTTTACCATTTAAAAGACCTCTACATCATCTGCAATTACATTATCTATAAGAGCAGCCGAAAATTGTTCATTAGGATAATGCAAAGATGTTTATGGCAACTCAAAACAAAGAGCCGAAATTTTTTAAAAATTCAAAAAGAATGTGCTTAATCAACCAATACATTAGGCAGATGACTAAACTTATCACTGAACTAACTACAGAAAGTAAAATTGTAAGTTCACTAAAAAAGCATTAAAAGTTTCTTTAAATGATAATAAAAATGTCCCATCAACCTATGTATTGCATGGGAGCCGAAATTCCAACTAGTGAAGGAGCCCCGGGTTAAGGTATTTGAACATAGTCATTGAACAAAAAGAAAGAAGTGTTTGATCATAAACAGAAGAAACATACACTCGATCTAACTGGCCAGCTGCTGCGCATGCATTAAGTAAACCGACATAGGTTTGTCCATTTGGCTTCACTTCATACTTCTTCATTTCCTCAAATATCTTCAATTGAAATAGAAAATAAATACTAAGAATATACAAAATTAATAAAAGTTAGTTCTACTGAAAATAAATGCACAACATACCCGAACTGCCAGATCAGAATTCTTGCATTTCCCACAGGTTGAGATCAAAAAATTGTACAAGAAAGCCTATAACACAAAGAAAGCATGCACATCCATGATCCATGTCAACAAACAAATAGGAATTATAATCGAATTCCACTCACTTATGAAAAAGCAATTTCACTATATTCGAACCCAATTCGAATAAATACACACACCATTCAATCATTCATTCGAAAATCAGAGATAAACAGAAGAAAAAAAAAAAAAAAAAACGCATACATCAGGTAGCAAGCCGGTGGCTTTCATTTCATCTCTGAAGAAAATAGCGTCCTGCAAGCGGCTGCCTTTCATAGTCCCGATGATCAACGAATGAAACAAATCTCTCGTCGGCTGCACTCCATCCAGCACCAAATCATCGTACACGTCTCTCAACAGGAAATGCCTGTCACTCACAGACAACGCACACGCGAATCACGTGCCCGAACAGGTAATATATCAATAATCACATATATGCAGATAGTGAGAGAGAGAGAGAGAGAGAGAGAGAGCGCAGGAAAAGCAAAGCAGACTTTCTCTGAGAAGTGAGAGACGATACAACAGTGTTGTACTCGGACGCGTTGTTGGCGTAGTTTCTCTTGGCGTATTGTTCCGTTGAAGCAGCGAAGAAGCGGCGGCCTATAGCTCGGCCCACCGATTTGTGGTGACCTGTTAAACAGATAGAAAAATGAAAATGAATTGATTTGAAGTTTAAACGGATTTATGAAAATGAAGAAGTTTTTTCAATGGAAGAGGCCGTTTACCGGAGATAGATTGGAGGAGTTTCATGATGCTTCACTGTGGGAGAGACTGAGGTTTAGCAGAGACTTTGATAAAGAAGAAGGGAATCCCTTTTTTATTTTGTACGGACGAAACCGTTCGTTTAGAGTCTGAAACTGACTCTAAACGCTACCGTTTTGTCTTCCGCGGGTTTTTGCCTTTTTGGGCCTAGTTGTGTTTCGTTTTCACGTTGTAGGCTTGTAGGGGAGAATTGCACAAACATTCCCTGAGTTTAATTAGGACTAATTACACAAATGTTCCCTGATTTTAGGCATAATTGCATGCATACGGAACTTTACCCATAATTGCACAAACGTCCCCTGCCGTTAGTTGACTTCCATTAACTATAACCATTGACCACAATTTTAACCTGTAGGGAAAAATACGGTCACGCAACGAAAGCGAGACTAAAATCGAGTTTAATATAGTTTAAATTTTTTCCATAATTTAAACCTTAACCCTCTAATTAATTAACATATAATACTAAAGATATCATACATTTGTCGCGTGATCCGATTGACATTGTGTCGATGGTAATCCGTAAGATCTTCCAATCCAATCACGAACGTGAATCACCTAGGAGCGTGGTCTCCTTTCTCTTTGAATTGTGTACCTGAGGATGGATTAACAAAACTTTTTCTTTTTCGTTAGTCACAACAAATTCCAAGAGACAACAAAGAATGTTCCGGTCACTTTTGAATTCACAATCTTTAGATTGAAACTCGCGTGAACCTTATTCGAAATTGTACACAAAACCTTTTGATGTAAAAGTAACTAGTGCACTATCGAAATAAGAACAAATTTTTCTCTCTATTCCTCTTGGCCGAAAATCACACTAATCTAAGAGTTGGATTATATTTTTCTCTAGCAAAAGAAAAAACACTCAAGTCCAAGACCTTAGGGTTTGCCGAATTCTATTCACCTAATATATATATTGGTCGCAGTTCTTGATTGCCCAATATAAATATATATGCAAAAGAAAAAACACTCAAGTCCAAGACCTTAGGGTTTGCCGAATTCTATTCACCTAATATATATATTGGTCGCAGTTCTTGATTGCCCAATATATATATATATATAGCACCGAATTCTCTTTTAATTATATAATCTATATATTTGCATGACTTTAACATGCATATATAATATATAATCTGCATTCATTCAACTTTTCATATGTATATCATATATATGTCTGCATGCCTTTTAACATGCATATATATAATATATTTTTGCATGAATTCTTGCCTTAGTCTAATTAGGGTGGCTGAAATCTCTTTACCAAAATAGGTTTTATGCCTTTTGACCTAAAACCTAACTCTAGGTAGATTTCCTTAGAATTCCAAACCCTAATCCAACTCCTTAGTGTATTTGTGACTATATAAAAGACTTCCTTATTTGACTAGATAAATAAATCCCTTATTTATCTATTTACCAAATAAAGTCTTTTATTTTAATTATACTACCACAATAGTATACTACTAAGAAACATATTTCCTAGTCAGAAAAAGATTTTGATTCTTAATTAAATAATTAATCAATCAATTAATTAATTCTCATTTAATTAAATAATAAAATAAAATAATATTTTAGACTAATAATTTAGCCTTGCCGCCCATATACACATACATGGGCCAAATATTATTTTTCCATTTTATTTAATCCATTGGACCTTAATTAAAAGGCCCACATGTGAACTAGACACATTCTTACTAAAAGAAACAAGCCCACATGCCTTAATACAATTCTAGATGGACCCTCAAATTAGTCCGGTAGAATATATCAAGTGATCCATGCAAGTCCGTGTGGATTGGGGATCTTGGCGGGCTATCTAAATTTAAGATTCAATAAACATAACCTAATCACAATCAACAAATGATTCACTTAGGTCCGATCTATTAATTTTAACTCATTTCACTAAATAGTTAAAATTGAACTCTTAAATAAAGATAGAATAAGTAAATATTTCTCATTCGTACCCTAGACAATCTTATTGGAGATGGTGTATCCTCGTGAAGAATATTCTCACTCGTGAAGAATATCAGTAATCGCCAAGAGCTCATAGACCGCCTATAGCTCTTCAAGTTATTATATTTACTCATATGACCACATTTTGAACTTGAATATTTTGACTTGTCCAGAAGCCATGTTTCAATAGACTCTATCGAAAACTTAACGTTAAGATTCAATATCCAATACCCAATACCTCAAAACATCCATATGATGATATTCTACTCTCATTTAATAAATGGAGCCACGATGTCCATATCTATAAATGAAGTCCTCTATCGATTAACAAATGAATACCACCAAACTATTGAGGATAGACTATGCTATATAATCGTACTCATTGATAACTCAAATGATAACACTTGCAACCATAAGTCCATCATTTATCTCAGGATTAAAATAGACTCTCCGATTGTCCTGATAATGAAAAGACTATTATCTATTGACGGTTCTAGATAAAGTATTTCATTGTGATCCAGTTCAATGCACCTAGTGCGCTAGATTATTTTACTCGAAGACCCTCCGATGATTTTAAACTCATCATAACACATTTGATCCCACTCATATGCTAGTAAAAGAATTCTACAACTTTAACAAGATAAAGGTGCCTAACATTTAACTTAAGTTGTGAACATTATTCAAGACTAACTAAAGAATTATGTCTACCTCATACATATCCAGATGTACGAACAATTCTTCTTTTCTCATAGTCTTTTGACCTTATGATTATTTACTTTTGACAATTATAATATTCAATCTATAAATGCTATAAGATTTGTTTAAATCAGAAATCACTTCATTAATATGAAAAGATTGTCAAAAACAATATTATACTCTTGCTATTGAGCATAATCCTAACATAACCCACAATGACTAAAGTGCCCCTAGTTACCTATTTTATTATTTAAATTAATAATTAAAAAATAAAACAGAAAAGACAAAGAAAACAAAAAAAATAAATTCAATCATTTTTTTGTTCTCTTTCATTTTCTCAACCCGCAAACACAATCCAAAAAAAAAAAACTTAATAAATAAAAACCAAAACTCAATCCCACAAATCAAAACCAAAACTCAAACCTCAAACAACAACCAAAAATCAAATTCACAAATAAAAACCCAAACCCATCAATGCCACAACCAGTTAACCACATCCATTTAGAACTTCAACGGTGGGTTTTTAACTTTTTAGGTTGAAGTTCTAATTTTATTTTATTTTATTTTTTAATGGATGTGGTTAACTGGTTGTGGTATTGATGGATTTGGATTTTTATTTGTGGATTTGATTTTTGGTATTACTTTTACATAGTTAGTGAAACTTTGAAAGTATGTGTAATCCTTTTTGTTGTCCTTTGAAATTACGATCATTGGGAACAATGAAAGTTTTGTGTGTGCATTCGGACAGGATGAGACGTTGCCTGTTGAGATGGTCTCTTGGTGGAATTAACTTTGGTGTAGAGGGATGCACACGCATCTCTCATTGTGATATCGCCATGGTGAAATTTATCACGTATCAGAATCACAATTGGAAATACATGATGTGTTTCCTATGGTGATATTTTTTTTCTCATTTTCTTTCTTACTAGTTCCCATGAAGATCATAATATAGCCAGTGTTCGAAAATACAGAAAAATCATCCGCCTAGGCGCCGCTTATACGCTAAGCGGACGCCGGCCATCCCAATTCGGTCAAATCAGTTATATTATACAGCTGAAAGAAAATCAACCGATTAGACCGATTTTTGGGCCAAGTTGACTGATTTTTCGGGCTAGGCGGGGTCAAAATTGTTGACCCGCCTAGCCGATTTTTTTTTTTTTTAATTGTTTTAAGAGTGATGATATTTACACCCCATAAAAAACTGTATGTACACCTCTAAATTAGTATATTTTTAAATTTTCAATATTTAACTTAATTATCATTATTAAAATAATTATAAATACTCTTCATATATTATATTAATACAATTTATAATATTCTGAGTATTTTAACGAACATGTATAATATTTTTTTTATCAAAATATTAACTATTTATTAATTAAAAACTTAAAAAGTAATTATTAAAAATATAAAATAACTGTTTTAATAATTAAAGGAATTGAAAAAAATCAGCGTATCTAATTAAAAATCCAATCTAAAATAAAAATTAAATTAAATTAAATTAAACAAAATGAGTTTTGGTTGAAAATCTGGACGGTGCTACGCCCTCTACCCAGATTTTATATTTGTTTTTATTTCAATAATTTTATCGAAGTTAATTATTTAAAGATTATTTGAGCTAAAATAAAAATTAAATTAAATTAAAAAAATAAGGTTATGTTGGAAATCTGAAAGAAGCTACGTCTCTTCCCAGATTTTTTTATTTGTTTTTATTTCAATAATTTTATTTTATTTTTTGAAATTTTTATTTCAATTATTTTAGAATTTGTTAATGTGTAGTATTTAATAATAAGGAAAAAAAAAACTAAATAAAAGGATATATTGGTAATATGTGGGGTGTGCTTACAAGTTATAACAATGTTTTTTTAAATTATCGATCGTATAAATACAAAAATGGGTGCACATACGATTTTTGAAGGGTGCAAATATCGATACTCTTATTTTAAATTGTTGGGTTTTAAATCGTTTTGGAAGCTCATTTTGACCCAATTTGGGTTTTAAATTGTTTTGAAGCCCACAATTTAAAGCCCAAATAGTTTTGAATTTGAAATTTTCCCTGGGAGCAATCCTCGAGTGTATCAACATAGCGCAACTAAACTAATACAATCTTCACAAAATCACAACCCAATATGAAGATGTATTGACAACGTTATGATGTTGGATTTGTTTGAGTTGGAATAACTATAGCCTAAAAACTAATTTGAACATCTTGGTTGTTAGTATGATTATTGCATGTTAATTATTTTATGAATTATACCGTATTATTAATTGTCCAAGGTGAGCCAACATGTGTTTTCTATTGAAATTGACAATTGATGATTGGTTTTTCATTGGTGTATGTGGATTTAGACTAGATGTTGATGATTTTGGTCATAATATGAATTTTATTATTGGTTCTATAGGTAGGAAAAAAATAATTCTGACTCCCTAACGTTTACTGTAACACTGAAATATGGCACACAACCATTAAATTAAATGGACGTGGACTATGTGTTGGTGCAAAGACAATTCAATATGTGGCTGACCACCGTTTTTGTTGAGAACGTTTCCCTTACCTTTTGTGTTTTTTTACTTTTCATTTTATTCTTTTTATTATTATATGGATGGATTATGGATATTGTCTAGAGCTTTTTCCCGACAGTCTAATTTTTAAAAAATAATAATAAAAAATAAAAAACACACGGAGTCACGGCTTTAGTAAAAGCAAATCCGACAACTGAATAATTACTTTCATCCATCCACCAACTACTCACATAATTATATTCATTTATTTAGTTGGATCTAATAATGCCTTTGTCTCATTAATGAGTTAGTTCCCAGGTCGCGTTTCATAGAATGATATAATTAATATGCAGAGTTAACTTACAATTTTTACTTAAATTTGTACTTAAAAGTGATACCATGAATCCCAATTTCTCCGGTTAATTGGGATTCATGGTATCACTGTTAAGTTTGTTTTTAGGTCCGCTAATATGGTGGCTCATAGTTTAGCCAAGCTTTCATTGTCTTCTACGGAAGATCTTTTTTTACTTGAATCATGCCCTCCGTCTGTGGAGAGGTTGGTTCTGGCCGACTGGCCGGGTTAGTTTGTTTTCTGTTTATGGTTCCTTTTATTATAAAATTAAAAAAAAAAAAAAAAAAAAGTGAGAGCATCTCCAACAGATCCTTTAATTAATCCTCTTAGCTTAAGTAAGGGAGGAGTTGCAATTTTTAAAGCTCCAAGAGGTCCTTAATGACTCCCTTAATTAGAATCTAGTGGAGCTCACTCCGTTAAATAAGGGTTGATTTCAATCTCCTTTAATTATGTGGGCTCCAAATATAAAGAAGAAATATAGTTCATAAGTATATAAAAAAAATAATGAAAAATAAGTGGATTTCACATAAAATAATAATAATAAATTATAACCAATAACATCGACCCTTACGCTATGTTTGGTAAGAGGGAATGAGAGTATTATGGATGAATGAATTAAGAGGAAGAGAGAGTAGGAGGGAGAGAGAGGATAACACCAATCCTCTATGTTGTTTGGTATTGAAATGAGGGTTGGATGGATTGATTGATATTTAATTTATAAAATTACTTTATTACTCTTAAAAAAATTGGAAGGTAGTATAAAAAGGGAGGGCATTTTGATCTTTGCTCCCCCAATCACTCTCCCTCCATTGATCCACCCATCATTGGGAGGATCCAATTTTGTGGGCCCAAATGGATTTCTTCTCCCTCCTCTCATCCTCTCCCTTCACTTCTCCCTCCAACCAAACAAGTGATTTCCTCTCTCTACCTTCTCCTCTCCCTCCAACCCTCTCCCTCCCTCCATTCTTCCCTCATACCAAACAGAGGCTTAAATAAGGGGGTTATAAATGGAGACTTTTAGAGATGCTCTGAAGACTATGGTATTATTATTATTATTGTTTATGATGATGATCTGCTTCTGACAAAATTTCTCTAGCAAGAAGAAATGTAAATATGAAAAGCTATGAGATTTGAAATATTTATATCAACACTATAACACAATATTTAAGTGCCAGAATCAAGAAAGTATATATTCATATTTCACCTGCAGCCTCAAATACTTGCAATTCTAATTAACTTTCATACATTTAATTCTTTTTTTTTTTTTTCTTTTTTTTTGAAAATTCATACATTTAATTCTAAGACTCTATTGAACAACAAATCTTGTTATTAGATTAACCAAACAAGTCTTTAGAGAGAGAGAGAGAAGGGAAATACAACCTTGATTAGTTAGAAATCAAGCCAAGTTACCCTACCAAATATTCTGAAAATAATAATAAAAAAAAAATACAACATGCTTTGATGAAGACAATAATATCCAGAGAATATAGATTTAAGATTTTGCTTAAACAACCCTTGGAAGAGAGTAATTTGAAGGCAAGGATTGAAGATTCTCAATGCATTTCAATGAGTTTGGATTGACTTGCAAGAAGAGATAATTCCCAGCAAAGAGGTCACCAAAATGAGCCTGACTTTCCTTCAATCTCTTCAAAACTTTTGCACATGAGAGTCTAACAGCAGAGACCAATCTCACTTTCCTCAAAATAGGAAGCTTGAGCCTAAATCTCCTCCTTATGTGCACCCTCCTGAATCTGAACCACTTTCTTGATTTCATAACCACTCTCTGATCCCTTCCATCATCATCACCATCACCATCACCACCACCACCTTCATGTCTCAATCTCTGGTAACCAAACTTGGAGGCTGAGGAGGACATCATCTCAAGAAAACCCAGATGGGTTCTTGTAACAAATGAGTTGTTAGTTGTTGTTGTTGGTTCCCTTATGATCTCACTGTCATGTATAAACGAGAGAGAAGTAGCTGAAGCTGGTTGGTTTACACAAGTAGTTGAGTGAATTTAATGCAAGATTGGAAGCTGGTGAATGAGTTCATCATTATCTTAACTGTGATCATGTATCTCTTTTTATTTTTTTTTCATTTTTTTTTCATTTTTTTCAATATAGTTTATGCTTATATATAAATTATAATCTTTGGATATTATCAAATATCAAACAAAGACAAGACATGTGACTATTGTTTTTTTTTTTTTTTTTTTTGAAAACTTTCACTATTGGTATGATTCTGACATAGGAGTCATTTACCCAAACCTCAAACTCTTTCATCTACCAGTTCAACTATGGCCGACTATTTGAGTGTTTTAAGGTCAAAAAGATGGACAAGTTAATTTGGTCACTATCATATCACTACTGGGTCATTATCAGAAGAAAGCCGGTTCAAAACTTTTCTTCCATCTATAAAACTAGGAAAGTATGGACCATCTAAAATGGGGTCACAACTTGAAAACATGTAACACGCATTGTTTTCATACTGTACAATTAATTCGATTCGCTCGAGTAATGTTTTACACTGTCCAAAAGAACCGTTAGATCCAACCAACCTGACCTTTTTCGCACCCGTAAAAGCCACAATATTATCTGTACAATCAGCCATTTTAGTTGATATATAAAATTCCCATTCATCGGCAGTATTCGAGCTGTATTTTGTACACAGATTTTACAACGGCCAACAGCATCCATAAAAGAGTAACCACACCGGATAATTTTATCCGGAAAAAAAAAAAAAAAAAAAAGTAAAAATAAAATGGGACAAGCAATATACAATAGCTGAATTCATCACGCCTATCTATTTTCATATTTTTGAGTAAAATGAATTTCAAAGAATTTGGCTAATAGTAATAAAATATTATGGAGATGCAGGATGCGGCTTAGTAAAGCTTAATTCTGGTCTGGATTGGGCTTCGGCACATCGGACATAATTGAAGGTCCTGTCCACATTCGCAACATGTCTGTAAAACAAAATGCATAGAAAAAAAAAAGTACAATGTCAATATGCTTCACCTTCGACATGTATCGTTTAAAAAGTGTGACAGAATATTGGATATACGAAGGTAATAATATACCTGATGCCCACAACCAAAGGCCATATTCTTCTGATTAGTAAGGCAAATGGCGCAAACCTGTTCAAAATACAAAAAAGGTTAGTATAAAACTCATAACCAACCCAGAACCGATCACCATGATCGGTACAAAATTTAAAAAATAAATTTGTTAAACTATCAGAATTGAAAATCAAGAAAGTATCAAATATAAGTATGGCCAAGTTGGAATTTGCCATAAACTTTCTTCCTTCTCCCCTATGACTACTGACCCGTTTTTGCTGTGATGGCAATGGGGAACAAGGAACTCTACGGTAAAGCAAATTATAATTTATAAGGATGGGCTAAAAACTGATAAACTATTTTTCAAGAACCAAGACAGAATTCTTGTAACTAAAAAAAAAAAAAAACAGTTACGCAACAAGAAAAAAGGCAGCAAGCATTCTCTGTTTATATTGGAGCTAAGGAATGCATTAAACCTCTAATTTCTCCCAATCCTATTCAATGTTTACAATGCAAGCATTAAAGGAGAAAATAAAGAAAAAAGCTCTCCCACAATTCTGCCAAAAGCCTAAATACCTGGTTATCGTAAGTAGAACTTGTAACAGGAGGGGCTGAGCTAACAGGCCGACTCTCTCCTTGATAAGAAGGTTCTCCTTGATAGGGAGGTGCGTTTGTACTAAAGCTGGTCGAATGGAAAGGTTTGGAGATGCTGGAAGATGGTGCATCATAAAAAGGAGGAGGAAGGGCAATCCTCTCAGAAACATTTCCCTGCTTACGACTGCTCAAGGAATAAGATGTCAGTAACAGAGAAACTAATATCAATAAAAGAACCAACAGCTTCGAAAATAACCAACTGCTAGAATGCTTTATTACCCTAGTATATTGAGCTCGATAGTTGCCTTATACTGAGACGGAATTTCCATCAAAGCAGAGAGTGCAAACTCTGTCTCCTTTCGAGATTGTTGATGATTTTTTGACATGATTTCCGTGAAATTCACAAACTATAGACAGCGCACACATACACAGACATAGAAGACAAAATAAAAATAACATTATTAACAAAGAATTTGACACGTTCTGTTTGTTCTTAAAGAAGAAATGAATTTTGCAAGCAAGTAGGTAACCAAAAAAAAAAGTATCATCATTGCCTAAATTCCTACCTGGAAATTATCAAAAGCTCGAGATGGGATGTTATCATCAAATTCCTTCATCATGTCCCATGGCCCATCTCCTACTCCAACTAGTATAATTGACAGGGGAAGTTTGCTGTAATGAAACAAAAATATAAGAATGGAAATTGCCAGAGAAACAAACCAACAGAAGCAAAAACTAGTTAACCCAAATTACCTGGCTGATACAATTGCATCAACTGTCCTCTGCTCCTGAGGACTAAGATGGCCACCTTCAGTATCAACACTTCTAGTTACCTAAGACAACCATCAATTTGGGTGGGGTGAAGTCTGTGGAGGAACATATAATTACAAAAAAAAGAACCCCCAACATTCATCTGACAAACCACGTATTAATGCATAGCTAGAATGATACATATGGCAGGATCATATAAGTCTCATACAATTTTTTATTTATTTTTTCTATTTTTCTTTTTTCACTATTAAATTAGAGCTAGTTATGCAACAATTTGAATTTCTACCCTCTAATTGCTGATTGTACTAAAAGAGAATACGAGGCAAAATACCTGTCCATCGGCAATTATCAATAATACATGGTACTGACCACCACTCTGCTCAACAATAGTCATCGCCATTTCAATAACGGGAGCAAATGATGTAGGTCCTGTCATGAAATAACAAGAAGCGTAAGCGATAGGATTCAAACAAAACTTAAACAGGTACTCCAAAATTTGAAACATGACACGAGAACAATATAATTCAACCTGCAAGTCGTAGATGAGGCACAATTTCCCTGTACCGACTTAGCACCTCCTCAAATCCATTACAAAACCTTTCATCTGGATAAAAACTGAAGACATCTACATCATGTGTCGACGCTGCCAATACGTGGATGCAAAGTTTATCAACTAAACATATGGAATAGATAAACTATCATTAACAAAATAAACTAAAACTTACCATCTCCAAATCCAAAACAGGGAATCAAGTTATCCTCGTCAAAGGCAACTAAGGTTTTCCCAATGATAGATATAGCTTCTTGATAGGGATTTAAACCATCACTAATGTGATGCAAGCTTCTTCTGTTAAATGACCTTGAACCTAATTAACAAAGCATGTTCAGCATTTTCCACCTATGGCTCAAATTATACAATTTAAGGTTGAAGAAATAAATTAACCTGTCCACTCATTGCTCTTTGTGAAATCAATACCAACAATGAGATTGGAGGATTCAAGGCCAGCACGAGCAAGAGCCTCAGTCACCTGTACAGAGGGTTATTATTTATTATACCTTAAAAAATAGCAATAAACAGAATGCTAAGAGTTGATATTTTGGAACAAACATCAATATAGGTAAGAAATTCACAACTTCAACAATCAAATGCAACTAACATAATACGATATTTGTGCCATGTCAAAGAACTGGCCATGAATAAGAAAATACATCCCAAAAAGATGAAAAGGTGCATCAGAGTCTCAAAGTCTTCATAAGTTATAGCACCAACTACGAATTATATGAGTGTACAGCACCAGATAGATTAACACTCAAAATAATTTGCATAGCTCCAATCCCACAGGAAAAAGAACACCCAGGTTGTCCAAAAGCCTCGTTCTTTAAACAAAAATTATTACCTTCTCTAGCTTCATGAAATGAGTTAATTGTTGACCAACAAGAAAAAATGGTTATAGCGGCAAATAAAAAGCATGGACATATTGTAGAAAGATTTCCTGTCAGATATTACAGCTCAACTGTGACACCATAGCACTAAAAAGCTACTTAAAGATAACTGAATATAGTCATCATTTAAATCAGTTATGGGAATTCCTTAACTCAAATTAAATATGTATATGCACAATTGCTACAAGGACTAATCTTGTTGACCAAGCAACGAATTGCAGAATCCTTGCAAGAGGCGACCACATCTCACCAGTATAGCATCATAAGACAGACTCCAGATTTTCACAAAATAACATACATTTAAAGAAGCAAAGAAATCAAAGTCAAAGTCTAAACCATACGTGCAGAATGTACAATTTTTTATTTTCATTTTTTTTTTTTTGAAAAGAGTAAAGAACTTTCAAGATCTCAATATCTTCATACAATGCACAACCAAATGCATAACTGATTGAAACTTGGCTGAATGCCTACAATTAAATAAAACCAATATGCATTTGTAGATCATGCTACTTGATTAACCGATCTAATAACCATTGTACAAAAAAAAAAAAAAAAAAACACAAGAAAATTGAACATTTGAATGGTCTTTGCAAGATGCAAGTAAGGAAGTAAGATCGACATAAAATAGCCTCGTTCATCCACGTAATCACGTTTATGCTTCTTGCATGGAATTTTACCTGGTCTAAGGAATTGTAATCATCAGCAATTCTTGAATACCTCCGATCAAGCTTCCTTGTATTTACGACGCCATGTTCTTCAGGAGGAGGATAATACGGCTGTGATGAGTAAGTTTGTTGGGGCACATAACTCTGACTTTCTTGGGGCGCATAACTCTGACTTTCTTGACCATATTGTGGCTGGGTATATCCAGGATAAGAACTCAAGCCAGACGAAGTAGAGCGCAACTGCGAATCCTGCCTCCAACTTACCTCTTTTGAGCTTCTACCTCCCATTAACTCAATTATCTACAGAAAAATTCACCAATTCCTAACAATACCCACCTCTATCCTTCACAATACAAAACACAAATCAATTAAACCAATCCAAAGCAAAATACCTAACTATCACAAGGACCTCAAAAAAGAAAACAACCGATTAACAAGAAACCAATACTGGCAAGCATTTAAATGGAAGTTTGGCGGTGAAATACAACCTTCCAAGAAAATTCCTAATTTCCTATCCAATCTTTATATCTTAAAAAAGATCCAAATCAAGCAAATTAAACCAAATAAAATTACTAAAAAAGGAAAAACAATATATATATATATATATACCTTCAAAGGTAAGTCTGGTGTACGTGCAATTAATTAAAAAGAGCAAGAGTTTTCAAAGGAAATTCATAATTTGCTTCCTCATCCTTATCAAAAACCAAGCAAGAGAACAAAACATAAACGGGACTTCGTCACGTAACCGCTGGTCACCGCTTTATAAAAGTAAAAGGCTTATCGATGAAGCAGCTGTTTTGTATACAACTTAATGACCAAGTCGCATAACTTACACGCCGGCGTATTTATAATTTATCTACTTATTTACCAAAAATAAACCTAATTATCCTTCAACAATAAACAAAAAAAAAAAAAAAAAAACGAATCACACATCTACAACATTCCAATTCAAATGATTTTTCAATAACTAACAACATTATTCAAGATCTGGAACCCTAATTATTCGATTAACGGCTACATTTCAATTTTTTTTTTTAAATAAAATAAAAATAAAAGAGAATAGAAGAGTACCGTGATGCGAAGAAGAAGAAGAGGAGGAGGAGGAGGAGGCACAAACGGCCAGAGAGCAAGAGTGAGTGAATGAGATTCCTCCCCAGAATTAAAAAAAAAAAAAAAAAACAGAGTGGATCAACTTTTGAATTGATTTTTATGATTTGGTTTTGTATTTAAAATTTAAAATAATAGATATATCAACAATGATGGTGATCATAGCCTCACAGGCGCAAATGATCGTTATTCACGTGATTATTTTTTTATTTTTTTATTTTTTTTATTTTGGTTAGTGCACTGCTGATTCGTTGGATATGCTTGAAGAGGACATAATTGTCAAAACGGATAGTGATGAGAATAAAAACTTAAGATATACTTTTACTACGTCAGGCTGCGATGGTGACTCACAGTCTCAAGGGCCTATCCTATATCGTTTTACAGGGGCTGTTTTTGTTTTTGTTTTCCAAATCCAATTTCGAATACGCGTTCGTTATCGTTTTCCATTTTGTTTTTCATTTTATTTGCAAAACAAAAACAAAAACAACATCAGTGTTAAAAGTGAAAAATTTTCAAAACAACTTTTTGATGTTTTTTATTTTGTTTTTCATTTTGTTTTTCATTTTATTTTTTAATCTAAATAAAAAACTATTATTTTTTTTTCATTTTTTCTTCTTCTTTTCCCTTGCCCGACAGCCATCGGTTCTCTTCCTTTGCTTCTGTTCTTCTTCTTCTTCTTCTTCCCATGCTTCTCTCTCCTTCGCCGATCTCTCTTCTTCTTCTTCCGATCTTCCTTCTTCTTCTTCCGATCGCCGTCGATCTCTTCTCCTTCGCCGCCGATCTCCCGTCTTGTTCTTCCGATCGCCATCGATCACTTCTCCTTGGTCGCCGATCTCTTCTTCTTCTTCTTCTTCCCTCCTTCTTCTTCTTCCCTTCTTCTTCTTTCCGATCTACTTAAGAGAGGAAATTTTGAAATTTTTTGAAAAATTTTCAGATTTCCAGAATTTTTAATTAATAAAATATGGTATTTTGTTTGATTTGAATGGGTTTTTTGTGTTATGGATTTTGATTTCAGATGTTGGTGTTGTTGGTATTGTTGGTATTTTGATTTGGATTTTGATTTCAAATGTTGGTATTTTGATTTGGATTTTGATTTCAAATGTTGGTGTTGATTTTGTTGGTATGTTGATTTCAGATGTTGCCCAGAATTTTTTTGTTTGTTTTTTTTTTTTTTTTAAATGCCCATAAATTATTCGGAATACAAGTTTTAGGATTTGCTACCAGACGCGTTTTTTACGTTTTCATATTTGGATTACAGGTTCCAGAATATGCTACCAGACGCGTTTTTGGATTTCGAAACTGAAACCAAAAACACTGTTTTCATTTTTATTTTTATTTTTATTTTCAAAAAACAAAAAACAAAAAACAAAAACAAAAACAAAAACAGCTTTGAAAAACGTTACAGGACGCACCCTAACTCTCTAGAGAAACTTGGGTGCGGTAGATACATTATGCATCTCCCGCTATAATCCTGACATGTAACGAAATTTATCATGTCGTAGGATTGCAATTCGAGATGCATTTCCTCGATCATAGGACTATACGGACCTTGTTTTAGAACAATCCCAATACGATGCTATTTTAGTGTGTCAATGCTATAATTTAGCACAAAGTACAAAAAATATACTCCAATACAATGCCAAATGTGTATGTCAAATTTGGCATAAAGGCATATGTCAAATTTGACACAACAATAAATGCTACTTTTTTAATTAAAAAAATACCATTTTATAATTGTATTGAATGCATTAATTATTAACTTTTATAATTTTAAATAATAAAAAATATTATATTAATTGAATACATTAATCATATTTGTTGACTTTTATAATTTTAAATAATAAAAAAATAAAAATAGCATTTCAAATATAATTATACATTATAGTACAATGCTAAAATGATATTCTAAAATGATATGCCAAATATAACATTTTACTATTTTTTGTGTCAAATTTAGCATTGACATTGGCATATACATTGGAGATGGTCTTTTATAGTTCAATTTTTTTTAAAAAAATACTATTATAATTCGAGATTTGGGAAAGGAGGAAATCTCAAACTCACAACCTTATGGTGCAGATGTGACGGGCAAACCGTTAGACCAACCCCATATTGTCTATATAGTTCAATTTCAAGTCCTATTTCAAGTCCTATTTTAATCAACAATACATGCATATTGTTGGAGATTATTAACCGATAAACGTGGAAACGTCGTGCCTAATACTCACCCACAATTTATAGCAATTAATAACGTCAACATAGCAGAAACATAGATGAGAGAAAATAAAACAATCACAACACAATATATACGTGGAAAACCTAAATCAGGTAAAAAAACCACGGGCCGTTAAGACGATAGAGAAAATTTCACTATATGATAAATTGTTACAACCATATACTCTATGATTCTATCTCTCACCTCAACCCCAAACCACCTCAAGATTCTCACCAAGTACCCCCACAATATCCCTTAGGTCTCCCATGAATATCACCCACGGATCTCTAACTTGATTCACCGATATTCTCTTGGATCCCTCCCCGGATATTCCCTAGGGTCTCCCTCGGATCTCACCACACTCTCCCTGATGTTACATGGTGTTCTTTTCTCCACACACTAATAACCTAATTACAATGTTCTATTTATACTAGTTACAAGGAGTTCAAGTCTTACAAGGAAATACTAATCTTCTACATATAAGACTTCTTGTTTCAGGACAAAGTCCTTTTCCTCCACGCACAAAAACTTCCTATTCCATGTAAGGTTTCTTTCCTTAATCACAAGGACTTCCCAGAAGACGAGCTTTTTCCTTTTCCATCGAAGACTTCCTGATCCGCGTAAATTTCCGTCAAACCGCCATTTACAACAGTGTTTCCCACAGCGGAAACCTACGGATGTCGACCTCTGTCATTGCCGATGTGCAATCCACAGCGCAAGGCACATCGGTCCTTCAATGCTTTGCGAACTCTGCCTCTACCTCTCCCTAGACCGTTGACAAACCAACAACGCTAAGCACAACGGTTTTCTTCTTCTTCTGCTTTCATCTTCAGGTCTTCCCTCAAACACTTAATCCAACTTCCAAACGTATCCCACGTCTCCAGGAAGCTTTACATCAAGTGAATCTTGTTTGGTTAACATTCGGTTCATTCAAGAATATGAGTCAAAACCTAACACATATCACTTATCATGTCATTGTAGGCATAATTGACATCCAGTTATTTGTCACGCCGTTTAGATTGATTTTTTAACTAATGCCCTTGCACTGTGTAACATTACTGATCAATCGCATCAAACCAGATTTTTGAATTATTTGATGCTATTTTGTATGATTGGAATGCTTTACAACCATTTATCACTTTTCATCCATGACTTCTAAATGGTTATTACTTACAAGTCAAAGGATTCTTTATTCTTTACGGCACCAATTTCTTCTGTTTTGTTCTGTTTTGTTCTTTTTCTATTATTATTAATTTTGTAAAACAACTTTTGAGTAAGATTTGATATATTCACTAAGGCTGCATTTGGTTCGTGATATTGGATTGGATAAGATTATAATATTTTTATGGGATTGTATTGGAGTAATGGACTAAACTAAATTAGTACTATAATATGTTTGATACAGTACGGATTGGACTAAAATAATACCATTTCTTGTTTGGTATAAAATAGGATTTGATAAAAAATATTTGAAAATAATTATCTTTTATGAGAGGTTAGTATCAAATTATATAAAATTAACTTTTGATTAAAAAATTATTTATTTATTTTAAATTTCAGTTTCCTTAATTCATCAATTGATTTCTTCTTCATTTGTTTTCATTTCATATAAAACAATATCAGTTTCACTTGTATGAAACTAGTGTATTTATAAAATAATACCAGTTTCACGTGTATGAAACTATTACATTTGTATGAATATAACAATAAATATGACAAAAAATTATATTAAGTTAATTTTTAAATCAATTCAATTCAAAGAAAAATAAAATTATTTTAAATTAAATTTGGCTAAAAAAGTTATTTAAATCATTTTTTAAAAATTATTTAAAATTAATTTGAAATAATAACATTAATTTTTTAATTATTTAAAATTAATTTGAACAACTTCATAATTTTAGGGATAAACAATGGAATTACGTCTTTAAAAAAACTATTACAATAAATATGGGATTTGGGAGGGAGATATGAATCGAACTTACAACTCCAATAAGATGGGTGTGAGGGACATACATACCACTAAATCAACCATATATTGTTCAATTAATTATTACCTTTTTTTCTTTTCTTTTGAAAACCACTAGAACGTGGGACATTGTCAGATACAAGTGCCCTTTCGCCAAAATGATAAAATATAAAAACTAAGGCCAAAGCGATTAATTTTAGGAAAACGGTTGTGCATCACAAAAGTGTCCTTAATGAAAATAGTAGTATTGTTCGTTGTGACGATTCCAACGATATATTATGCGCTCAAATATGATATTGTTTATCCATTATTTTGACTTTCAAAATTTAAATTTGAGATTTTACCTTCTTTTTTTTTTAAGAAAAAGAAAAGAAAAGAATTGGACACTTTTAGCTCAAGGAGTAGAGAATTCCATAGAATTTATATCATTTTGCGGTGGTTAGGTTTTTATAATACGAGGAAATTAGCCCCTAGGAGCGTAGTTCAGCTGGTAGATAGACGGGATTGGGGTTTGGGCAATGAATCCCCAGATCAGCAGCTCGAATCCTACTAACGGCAAAAAGTTTCAAAAAAAATACATTGTCTAAATAGGTAAATAGATAAATACCATCAAAATAATAATAATAATAATAATAATAATAATAATAATAATAATAATAATATGAGGAAATTATATATGTAGTAGAAGCTCCATAAATTAATACTCGATAAATTAATAATCTTTATAATATAATAAAATTTTACTGTCCCAACTTGGGTCAATGGGATAAATTAATAATTTTGATAAATTGATAAGATAAGAGCATCTCCAATGCAAGCGTGGCTTGTGAAAAAAAAAATATCATGCAGGATAAATAAACGTTATGTTAATAATTGTGTCTCCAATGTAGCTGTGCATATTCAACCTTAAACTGACGTGGCAAAAAATATATTAGACATTGTCAACATGACCGTCTACTTTCAAACGGTCTATTGTACAACTATTTTTTAGGTTGATTCAGCAAATATTTAAAACTGACATTAATTTTTCATATATTTTTGGTAAGGAAATAAAATAAAACATAAAACAGAAAAAAAAAAAGATGGACACATCATTAAAAAATTGTGTTTTAGACAGAAGCATTGGAGACTAAATTTTGAATTGATTGTCTATCAAGTCTATTTTTATGTCACATAGGAAGCAAGTCTCTTGACATTATTGCCATATTAACAATTATTGGTATGCAAGCCACTTTTGCATTGGAGATACTCTAATACTTCTCAAAAAACCCATGTATCTATGGTCCCATTTATATCATAAATTAATAATTTAGTGAAATTACAAATATAATTTACTATCATATTTTTATTGAAATATGACTTTTTTTTTTCTTGAAATTCAAATCTAGTTGAATCTTATTTCTAATTTTTCGTAGTGCACCTAAAAGTTATGGAGTTGAATTCTCAGACTACAACAAAAAAATTATGAAGTGTCTTCAATGCTTTAAGTGCATAATGGAATTAGTGTTTATTATTTTTTTATTGACTTAATGTATTATTTGTTGATTGATAACATTTAATTAATTAGATTAGTTGAAATAATTATATATATCGAATCATAAATGCACTATATAAAGTAATAAACTATTAATTTATCGATCAATTAGTAAATCTATTAATTGATAAATTTTGAACGGTCCAACGTTATTAATATATATAGAGAAACACTTTGTACAACCGCTGCGGTCCCGTAGTGCAAAAAAGAAAAAAAAAACACATGGGTCCCATGTATTTATTACACAGGTCCTACATGTTTTTTCATTTTTTTTACACTACGGGACCACGGCGATGCCGCGACCTCGGTTGTATGTAGCAGTATATATATATATATATATATATATATATATATATATATACACACACACGTGTGTGTAGACACGCATACCATATTTCTCCTAATAGTTCGGCATAATATTATTAAAAGTTAGGACAAGTCATCATAACCTTTGGATTCATGAGAAAGATAATATTTAATAATGGATAATACTTGCATACCGACTAATAGTTCGGCATAATATTATTAAAAGTTAGGACAAGTCATCATAACCTTTGGATTCATGAGAGAGATAAAATTTAATAATGGATAATACTTGGGTGCTGACCAAAATACTGACATAGTGATATGATCCAATTGAAGTGTAACACATGTCTTTTTTTCTTTCACTCATTCCAAGACTTCTTGTACTCCAAAACTTTTAATGCATGAGAACATAAAATCCCAGTAAAACTGAACTTCATACAACTACAAAGTCTTGGAATGGGTGAAAAAAAAAAGGACATGTTAAAGTTCAATTGGGCCACATCACTGGGTCAGTATTTTGGGTGATGACTGGTTAGCATCCAAGTATTATCCTTTAATAATTATCATGTGTGGGATTTCTGTATGTTTTTTTCATGCGGGATCGACTTTGTAACATTACAGAGTGACTTGCACACTCTTTCAAAAGTGACCATGTTACTATATAACGTTACAAAGTGAGCTCTATAATATTATATAGTTGATATTACATGAAAAAACGTATGAAAATTCTTTACTTGAAACCAACTATATATATATATATATATATATATATATATATATATATATATATATATACACATATTTGAAATATGACATCGATTGAATTAGTGGTTTGTCAAGAGCTAGGGAGATCAACTGCTATAAGTATGACCTAAATATAATTCCTACTAAAAGAGAGGAGTCTTCTCATACTTTACGATTTAATGAGTAAAAGTAGAACTTAAACACTAGTCACATATGTGAAAGAGTACACGAAGACGAAACACATTAATCTTGTAACTGTGAAACCATTCATATTTGATTAGCATAAAGTGCGTCACAATAATTAGTGTATCTTATTATCCAACCTAACGATATTGACGTCTAAAGAACTAAAGAGTAAATAAGAAGTCACCCAAGCAAGACCAAGCAAGACCAAGAGTGAGAGAAGGGCCAAGACCTCATTAGACTTATATTTGAAGAAAAAGTATATATCAAGATTCGTATTTGCGAACATCCAGAAACGATTGGTCGTGACTCTCCTCGTTAACTCAAACCGGGCGTCAAGTTGGCGTAAAATCCGATTGTCAAAGCACAAAATTCAATTCCCAAAAAACTTTTGGTACAAAGGCGCATCAATATTAGCGTGTTACTGTTCACACACATAAATTAAAAAAAAAAAAATCACATCAATCTAATCAAACTCTTTTTTAAAAAGTAAATTCCTAATTTAAAAAAAATTCATAATTTAATCATTTTATAATTAATTAAAATAATATATATTTATAAAAAATACATCGTACGAGATCTTTAAAATGATAAAAATATTGATAAATAAATATATATATATTTTCTATTATCAGTTCGTTATGACAATAAATATATCAAGACGAAAAACGTGAACCACTAGATTTACATACTTTGAATCAAAACTTCTTCATAATTTATAGTCCACATTCTTTGTCTTGATATATTTTTTGTCAGGACGAACTGACAATAGAATGAATGATAAATATATTTATTTTATTTTATTTACATATCAATTAATATTAAACTTTTATAATAAATATTAAAAGAATATTCTTTAAAGATAATTTTTTTTATAAAATTTGATATGAAATGTTAGAGTGAAAAAAAATTCAGTATAAAAATATGGATAATGTTACACATCCAATATTTTTGTTCAACCTTTTGTCCAACCCCTGATGTGTCAGTTGGTGAGTGGATACACATTAATAATGATTTATCCATATATCCACTCACCAACTGATACATCAGGGGTTGGACAAAAATGGTTGGATGTCTACCATTGTCCTAAAATTATTCCCACTTGATATAAAGTTTGATATTAAACATTAGAAATGGTTTGAAGAAATGAAAATTCAATATAAGAATATTCTCCGATTGTCATAAATGCTTAAAATGAGCTGCACATTGATTGATGGATCATAGATTCATAGATGCCTATAACCCTTTGTGAAGACGTGCACGTTTTATCAGTGTGTCAATCGGTCAATTGTAGGCACGTCCACTACTTGATTCTTAGGGAATTTATATTTTATAAATATTAATTTTTTAATCGTATAGTTTATTTTGGTTCCTAACTTTTCAGCAACACAGTTAAAAAACTAATATTTTAAAAAATAAATAAATAAATTAGGGACTAACTTGTAAATCCCCTAATTTTTATTATATGATTTTCAAAAAGAGATTTTTCTTATAATCCACAAATTATCTATTTACATTCATTTTTTATTTATTTATTAATAACAGTTTTAACCTGAATTAAAATTACTAAATAAGACAAAAAAAAAAAAAAAAAAAGATTAAAGACACTCCAAACTAATTAAATTATTAAAAAAAGAAATTCTCTTTTCTAAATCATTAGATTAAATATTACATATTAAACTTTTTTTCCTAAATCTGTTATTACTATATTAAACACAGTTACTCTCTCCTAATTACTCTCTCTCTATTTTTTTTTTAAAAAAAAAATATTATTTCCATACTTTCTCGATCAATTTCGGATTAATAGTTAAAAAAAAAACAAAAACTTATGAATATTTTGGATTTTTATTAACAGTAATATATATATATATTTATATTAAAAAGTCAATACAAATACCCTATTTTTTTTATATAAAAAAAATAGAAATATAAAAACTTGATTTGTTACAACTAGAATCAATTAAACTCAGAATTTCTAAGACAAATGAAAGAATTAAAGTTCTTTAGGCAATCACATACCTACAAAAGTAACAAAAAAAAAACATTTTCATACCGATTTATATGTTTCATTTAGATGATATGAGTAAAAATCTGAATTTTAATCCAAAAGTCCGTAAAAATCAAAAGTTTTAAAAAAATAAAAATAAATAATTACAAGAGAGCTTTTCCTTATAATCCACAAATTATCTATTCACACTCCAATTTAAATTTTTTTATTAATAACAATTTTAACCTAAATTAAAATTACTAAACAAGACAAAAAAAAAAAAAAAAAAAATTTATAGACACTCCAAACTAATTAATTTTTTTTTTTTTTAAAAATCTCTCTCCTAAATCAGTAAATTAAATATTAGGTATTAAACTCTCTCCTAAATCTGTTATTACCATATTAAACACTCTCCTAAATCTGTTATTACCATATTAAACACTCTCTTCTAATTAATCTTTCTATTTTTCAAAATTTTTTTTTTTCATATTTTCATACTTTATCGATCAATCTGATTAATAGTTAAAGAAAAAAACCCTATGAATATTTTAGTTTTTTACTAATAGTCATATATATATATTAAAAAGTCAAAAAACAAATTAAAAAAAAAAAAGATATATGAAAACTTGAATTGTTTCAACTAGATTCGATTAAACTCAGAATTTCTAAGACTAATGAAAGAATTAAAGTTCTCTAGGCAATCACATACCTATAAGAGTAACCAAATGCATTTTCATATTTCTATTTTTTTTTTAATTTTTTTTTTTACATACATATGGTTTCTAAAAATCAAGTTTATTAGTAAGTTTTCTTTTTCTTATCTATTAGTCTTACTTAAAAAATAATGAAGATAGAAAATTAGAGATATATATTGGAGAAGAGAGAGTTTAATATGGTAATTAAAAATTTAGAAGAAAGTATTTAATATGTAATAATTAATCTAATAATTTATGAGAGATAGTTTCTTTTTTTAATAATTTAATTCAAAAAGGATAAAAAGGATAATCTTGTAATAAAATGAAGTGTTTTTAGAATTTTTTAAAATTTAAATTTTGAGAATAAAGTATTTTTAGAAAAGAATTGTAAAACGAAAAAATTGAATTGTCAAAAGAAGCTCTTTAATTATAAACTAAAGAAAATATCATTTGCAAGCATAACTACTCGTTAACAATACCATACCCGTCCTTGTCCAAAGCTATACATAAAGTATTTCATAATGCAGTTGCACTGTGAAGTCATCAAAACTAAAATTCAAATCAAATTTTGCTAGCCGTTAACACCCGACAAAGTTTTTAACCACCCATAATAATCCGTTTTTACCTACCTATCCATTAAAATCCAGAAAGAAAAAAAACACTGCAAAACAAGAAATAGACCAAATCAAACGGATTTCATGCGCTGCCAAACTTCAGAAAGAGCAACAATCTTCTCCCAAATGTCTGCACTCTTCAAAGTATACCTTATTATGTTACTTCTTCCTTCTTTAAACACAACCTTAACCGCATCCATACAACGATGCCAACATGAGATGGGAAGAGATTTGCAACAACTAGCGGTTTCCCCTTCATAAATTAGTGGCTTCTTATATGTGAACCGAAATACAATAATCGTGTAGTAAGCAACATCCAACAACGTAAAAGCAATTTTCTTATACAACATTCCTTAAATTTCTCAAAACAGTATTTCACTGTTCGTCGTAATATTATTTATAAAGTTTACTTATTAACCTTTTGAGTTTTGATGATAAACTATCCCAGAAACCTCCTTTGACAAGAAAGGAATAGATAGTAAAAAGAATGATTAATAAATTAAGTCTCTAAAGTACTAAGATGTATCATCATAATATTGATCAAGTTTCAAAATGCTAAGAAATGATATATAGAGATTACCTCAAAGGAGAACTCGTTGACATTGCCATATTTTTTATTGATAATGTCTTTGTATCATGAGGTGGAAACCAAAGCAAGTCATCCATAACTTTTGCAATTGTAAAGATAGTTGGACTTTCACCACAGCTTAGGTTCCAAAGCTTGAGATTGGATAGTGGAGAAGATATTGTTTCCCTCAATTCTCTAGGAACCATCACATTCTTGACAAAAAAAAAAAAAAAAAATGTTACAAATTCATGATGTATAATAATATCAACCCAATTAAAAGAAATTGCAAGCTCAAACATACTTCACTCATGGCAATTTCCAAGTCCAACACTTCTGAAAAATGATGGAAGTTTGCAAGGAATTCAATATATCTCCGAGTTTCAACATTCTCGACATAATGCCACCGAAATTTGAGACAAATTTTTTATAGAGCCAAAGCATTTGAAGATAGGAATATCATATTACTCCCCATAGTATAGAGAATTTAGAATAGGAGTGTCAATATTGAGTTCAACCAAATTCATACAACCTAAAATGTGCAATTCCTTAAGGAAAGGATTTGAAATCTTAACACTCTTTAACTTACTACCAAAAGCAATACTCAAGAACTCGAGGACCGAAAGTTTCGAAATTTGGTTGTAGAACTACTCATCATCCTTTATGGAAGCACCGAACACCGTAAGGCTTGTAAGATTCTTACAAAAGGCTAAATTGATCTTACATGATGCAGCTAGCCTATAAATGTCTAATTAACGGACATTCAAGACATTGATGTCTAGCCATTCAACTTTATCAATATGTATTAGCTTGATTTCATTGAGTCTAGTAAGGCCAAACAATTCCAAACTTTTAAACCTATACACATTAAAAAATGTAGATATTCAATCAAAGGACAACCACCAACTAGATTGTTAATCATGTGATCATCCATATAAACTTTTGTTAGAAACAATTTTCTTAAAGAAGATAACTTCACATAATTTCTTGGTAACTCCAACTTACACATTTTAAACTCCAAATCCTCAATTGAATTTGCACATAAAAGAATTCGAGGCAGATTGTACCATCTATCAAGCCTAGTTGTAAATATAAGTTTAAGCTCTTTGACATTACAACCAATCGCATGGCAGATGCATTGGTCTACAAATGATGCAAATTCTCAGTCATTAGAAATAATCAAGTCCAGTATGAACTTCTTTAAACTAGTCATGTCCCTGCAATGACGGTTTCGCATAGTTTCTGCCAAACAATTGAACAACTCATTTCTTCTCCGTGTAAGCCCGCCAAGCTCTTTCCCATTTTTTAGACAAAACACTGGTTCGTGCAACTGTTTGAATGAGAGAAACAAAAGAATGTGATGCAATATCGGTTTAGACAATTCAGATATCCTATCAACCTTCTTAATCCTTTTCTTCGTCATAATATCAAAGCTACCCTGAAACAACCATGAATCACTGCTAAGTATGCTAATCAAGAATATACTTAAAAAAAAAGAAGTAATACATTCATATAAAAATCAAAGGAAAATAACAATAATAAATTGCTGTATTCTTTAGATATGCAGTGATACTCTGATAGTGATAGATAAAAAAAAAAAAAAAAAAAGAGTGATGGGGTTGAGAAATACCTTTTGAATTTTGACCCCGACAAACTATGGACGTTAATACTATGTTTGGTTTGAAGGAATTGGAGAGAAAGGAAAGAATTTGGGAGGATTTCTAATTTCTTGTTTGGATGGTTAAATGAGAGGGAAAGGAAAGGAAAGGAAATTGAGGGAAATGGAAGAAAATGAGTGGAACAATTTCTTTCTATTTTAAACACTTTGGTTTCCATCCAAATTTGGAAGAAAGGGAGGGAAAGGAAAGGAGTCCACCATTAATAATTTTTTCAAAATCCCAAAAATAACCCTATATATTGTTTGTATTCATATTGTTAAAAGAAGGGTATTTCTATAAATAAAATAAAACCACTATCATTTCCTTTCCTTTCCACCCATAACCATCCAAACAACAATCATTAAAACCACTATCCTCTCCTTTCCTTTCATTTCCTTTCCTCTCCTCACTATTATTTCATTTTCTTTCCATCAAACCAAACATAGTTAAAAGCAGCAAAAGCTCACCTTTCTTACAATTCCACAAGAAATTAGAGCAATAATCTAGAGAGAGAACAAGCGTAGTTCGTCATCAGCTAAACAATTTTGGAAATTGGGGTTTAGTTACAGTAAATGAGTATTGAATTTGAACACCTCCCTCCTTAATACAGTATATCGATAGAGTGGCGATATTGGCACTCTTCAAAAACTGTATGTACACCCCTTTCGTAAGCATACCTCTAAAATATTTTTAAATAAATCCCACTTAATACCAAAAATACATTTTCTTTAATTTTATTGTATTATATTTTTGTTAGCACACCCCACTATTTTGTTATCTAATTAGATTTATTTAAAAAATTATTATTATAAATCTTTTTATTCAAATAAATAATTTCTCTTTAAAAAAAATAATTTCTAACTCCTACAAAAATATTTGATGTCACTAAAAAATTGTATGAAAAAAAAATCTTTTCATTGCATTAATTTTTTTTTTTTTTAATCCTTTATGTAAAAAGAGGCTTTCAGCACACAACAATGTATCTCAATTCCTTTGTTCCTAAGAAAGTTTAAAAAAAAAAAAAAAACAATTGCTTATAATATAGTTTATTGTTGGTATTGATTTTCGTTTCACTCAATTATAGCAGTAAATTGTTTGTCAATTCAATCAATTTGTATTCCATAAAAGAAATTGAAATCAGTATTTAAAATAGAAGTTAGGGTTTGATAAAATAGAAAAGTTTTTATTATTATATCAAACAATTAATAAGAAACTTTTTTTAATTTTTTAATTTTTTTTTACAAAGGATTGATATAAAACCAATTAATAATTATTGGTATGTACTTACAAACTATTTAGTCCTTTAAGTAATTTTACTCAAGGTTAATATTGGATTTTTAAAAATATACTACATACAATTTTTTAGGGAGAGCTTCTCCTTACAATCCACAAATTATATATTCACACTCAAATTTAATTAATTTTTTTATTAATAACAATTTTAACCTAAATTAAAATTACTAAACAAGACAAAATAAAATAAAATTAAAGACACTCCAAACTATTTAAATTATTAAAAAAAAAAAAATCTCTCACCTAAATCTGTTATTACCATATTTAAACACTCTCTCCTAATTAATCTCTCTCCATTTAAATATATATATATATATATATATATATATATATATATATATAATAATCATATTTCCATACTTTCTGATCAATCTATGATTAATAGTTAAAGAAAAAAAAAACTTATGGATATTTTAGTTTTTTCTAACAGTAATATATATTAAAAAGTCAATTTAAAAATATATATATATATGAAAGTTTGAATTGTTTCAACTATATTCGATTAAACTTAGAATTTCTAAGACTAATGAAAGAATTAAAGTTTTCTAAATAATCACATACCTACAAGAGTAACAAAAAACATTTTCATATTTCGAATTAAAAAAAAAAAAAAAAAAAACAAGGTACTTGATTTTGAGGTTTTTATTTTTTTAGTATATACATACATATGATTCATACAAAGCAAGCTTATTAGCAAATTTTTTTTTCTTTAACGGTCAGTCTTTCTTGAAAAAGAAAGGAGATAGGCAATTAAAGATATGTATTGAAGGAGATAGAGTTTAATATGGTAATTAAAAATTTAGGAGAGAGTATTTAATATGTAATAATTAATATAATGATTTAGGAGAGATAATTTTTTTTTTTAATAATTTAATTCAAAAAAAGATAAAAAGGATAATCTTGTAAAAAAATGAAGTCTCTTTTTTAGAATTTTTTAAAATTTAAATTAAAAGAAGTGTAAAAAGAAAAAATTTGATTATTAAAATAAGCTCCCTTCTTTAGGGGTGTAAATATCATCACTCATATCGATAACACATCAAATCCAATCAGCCCAAAAAAGGCCCACAAGTACAGCCCATAACGCATCAAATCAAATCAGCCCATCAGCTTCAATACACATTTTGCACTTACCGTTTTGTCCTTTTCAGTGTCAAAGAGTCAAAACACGAGTGGTTGGATGAATTAACATGTATAAAGCTCACATGAGGAACCCGACCGCATATGATAATTTCACAAACATAAAGCAAAAAAATAAATAAAAAATCAGTGTACGTTGTGTGTTCTAACACAGTAACACCATTCCTCTAGAGTCTTGAGTCTGAGATTTTTCTCTTCTTCTTCTCTCCGTGTCCCGCGAAAACAAGCCGAGCTAAATCTGGATACTCGAGCTGCTTGGAATCGATTCGGATCGGGTTTTTTAAAATTCGGTTAAAGAAATGAAGCAAAAGAGGGAGAAAATTCGCATTTCGAAGCTCCTAAAATTCGTTCTAATGGGATTCGTTGCGGTTCTCGGCTTGGTTTGTTTGTACTACCGGTCCACTTCGGCTCCGGGACTTCGGAGATCCGACGAAGAATCTTCAGTTTCCGATGGATCCGACCCGGTTCTCGGCGGGTTTGCACGGCGCCGCGATTTCGATGACTTGTTTGAAGATCAAGAGCTCAACCCTGAAGTACCCAAAAGCATACCTGTACGTAATGTTTAACATTTTCTTGATAATTTAATTTGATTATTTCGTGTTTAAATAGTTTTTTTTTATTTGTGTTGATTGTTTAGTGTTTGTGTATGTGCTTGAATGTGTTAATTGAACTCGTTTTATGTACATAATTGTGAATTAAATCTTTTATTAACTTTCTCTTTGTTCTTTTTTTTTTTGGCAAATGTTTTAGTTGACTGAATAGCAATTTAGTGCGAGCTAAAATGATGGATTTTTTTTTTCTGCAGATTTGTGATATGAAATATTCGGAGTTGATACCTTGTTTAGATAGGAACCTTATTTACCAATTAAAGCTAAAGCCTAATTTGACATTAATGGAACATTATGAGCGGCATTGTCCACCTCCGGAGCGACGTTACAACTGTCTGGTTCCACCCCCAAAAGGTTACAAGGTTAGTGGTTTCTGTCACTTATGTCAGTGTTAGGTCCGGTTTGGTTTGAAGTTATTTTTGATTCCGACGAAATTATGTATTAGAGTTTCAGATCCCTATAAGGTGGCCAGCAAGTAGAGATGAAGTGTGGAAAGCAAATATACCCCATACACATCTTGCAGAAGAGAAGTCGGATCAGCACTGGATGGTTGTGAATGGGGAGAAGATAAATTTCCCTGGTGGGGGAACCCATTTCCATGATGGAGCGGATAAGTACATTGTTGCTCTTTCTAGGGTCTGTACTAATACAATCCCTTAAATTTTCATTATCTTATAATTTCTCTGTTCATCCTCTCTTAAATTTTCATTATGCTATAAATTGTCTTCTCATTTTACTAGTTAAGCTAATTGTTAGATCGGTATATTGGTATAGATGCTTAAATTTCCTAGTGATAAGCTCCACAACGGCGGAAATATCAGGAATGTTCTTGATGTGGGTTGCGGGGTTGCAAGTTTTGGGGCCTATCTTCTTTCCCATGATGTTATAGCTATGTCTTTAGCGCCTAATGATGTACACGAGAACCAGATACAGTTTGCACTAGAGAGGGGGATTCCGTCAACTCTTGGTGTCTTGGGAACTAAAAGGCTTCCTTATCCAAGCAGATCATTTGAACTGGCACATTGTTCCCGATGTCGAATTGATTGGCTTCAGAGAGATGGAATTCTCTTATTAGAACTTGACAGATTGCTAAGACCAGGAGGGTACTTTGTGTACTCATCTCCCGAAGCCTATGCACATGATGCAGAAAATCGAAGAATCTGGAATGCCATGTATGATCTTTTGAGAAGAATGTGCTGGAGAGTTGTGTCAAAGAAAGACCAGACTGTTATATGGGCAAAGCCACTGAGCAATAGCTGCTATTTGAAGAGAAGTCCTGGGACCCGACCTCCTCTGTGCAGTTCTGATGATGACCCAGATCTTACTTGGAGTGTTCCCATGAAAGCATGCATCTCTCCTTACTCAGCAAGTAAGTAGCACTGGTTTTTGTACATAATTAAGGATGCAAGTCATGAATGATTTTCTGAACTCTGATCACTATGTTGGTTGGTAAAATTATTGTCATTTTCATCACATGTTACCATATTTTATGTGGATTGAATGTGTTGCGTTTGTCTATCTGATGAGAGTATTTCACTGTCCTCAAAAATTAGAAACTTAGGGCATGAAATACTTCTCTGACCTTTGTCTCTCATACAAAGAGGCTAGGAGAATGTGTCTTCTGCTCAGCTTATCTCCTGCAACCTGAATCTGGATAATTCTGAATCCCCATTCAATGTCTGCATAGGAAAACTTATTGCCAATTTCTACTGATGTCACTGCTATGCCCAGATGACCCTTGATAATAAATATAAGCTCACTGAAGCTGTGTGCTTCTGTTATATACCAAAAAGGCTGGCTCTTAGATTATGATGAATTTTTTCTTATTAAAAATAATAATTTCAGTGAGATGAAACAGAAAGCATCAATCGCAGCCCTTTTTTTTCTTTGTTTCATGGGAATTAAATAAACAATGGCTGTGCAATCCTTGTTGATGTACAAGATTTAGAAAATGTAAGTACTTGTATCTCTTAACAGCTTTATACAATTATTTTGTCTTGTCTAGTCTGGATTGATAGTGTAACATGGAAAAGGAATGACGAATTTAGTTTCTTTTAAGAATGCAAGCTTTCAGAGGCTGGTAATGTTGAAAGGTTCCTGCAAAGTTTAGTATACATTCTTTAATGACACACCAGTACACCACTTATCATTCTCTACGGAAACACTCACTATTCATTCTGTTTAGCTTCATCAAATCATATACTTCTTTCTTTTCTCTGTTTACTGGCCTTTAAATTTTGAGAAAAAGAAGACTTCCATTAATTCTGACGATCTTGCAGAATAGACTTAAATGTCAATTTTAATCTGGTTATTATCCCATTAAAATAGATAATGACCAGATTAACTTCACTGGACTCTGTTACTGGATTTACTGCTGGTTAACTTTACAAAAAACATCACCGATTGTTCTTCACTTAATATGCTTTATCTTTGTTTTTTCGAAGTAGTAATTTTTATTTATTTATTTTTAACAGGGATGCACCAGGAAAAAGGAAGTGGACTAGTTCCTTGGCCAAAGAGGCTTACTGCAGGTTCCCCACGACTAGAAGATATTGGTGTCAGTCCTGAGGAATTCCATCAAGACACTGTAAGTTCCTAAATTTGCAAGATAATACTACTTGGTGTAGCTATTTCCTGGTTTTGTTTAGGTCTCTCTCTTCTGTTTATTTCTCTTATTACTTTTAGTCATAAAGTAATTCTATGATGTAGAGCATATGGCAAGCTAGAGTGAATGACTACTGGAAGCAGATGAAATCTGTTATACAAAAGAACTCCTTCAGAAATGTGATGGACATGAACTCAAATCTTGGGGGATTTGCCGCTGCCCTCAAAGATAAAGACGTGTGGGTGATGAATGTTGCTCCTGTTCACATGTCTGCCAGATTGAAGATAATTTACGATCGAGGTTTAATTGGAACTGTTCATGATTGGTATGCATTTCAATCTGATTCATTCACCTCTATACTCTTATCACCACTATTCCTTACTGTAATACTGTTATTTCCATACTTTTGTTAATTATTTTCATCCTTGCCTCTATTTCTGTTGATTTAAATCTAATATAGTACCATTATGCATTATAATAAGTTAATTTGCCACTGGCTTGCCATTTTATTTGTTAAAGTTGCCCATGAATTAAATACTTAAAACATTTCATTATTGAGCTGGCTTTGTACTTCTTTCTTCAAGCTGCTAAATGTTTTCCTGCTTGTTTGCCATTACATTGTTCTTAATTTCAAGTCTCTTCTAAGCTCACTTAATTACTGCTACTTGATCAGTTTATAAACTTTAATTATGAGTTTCACCTGGTTTATCCCATAGGTGTGAAGCATTCTCTACATATCCACGCACATATGATCTTCTTCATGCCTGGAAAGTGTTTTCTGAGATTGAGGAGCAAGGGTGTGGTGTAGAGGATTTACTGATTGAAATGGATCGGATGCTACGACCCGATGGATTTGTGATAATAAGAGACAAATCCTCTGTAATAAACCATGTTCGAAAATTTGTGACTGCCTTAAGGTGGGATGGTTGGTTATCAGAAGTTGAACCGAGCTTTGACGGTCTCTCTGCTCGTGAAGAACGAGTTTTGATTGCAAGAAAGAAATTGTGGGATGAGGAGATTATTGCAATTTGATCTGCTTTTGACAGTCAGGTAAGTTGTGACCTTAAGTTTATCTATTAGGTTATGAGTTATGACAAGTCTGTAAGACCATGGTCTCTGCAGTCACATGTTCATATTTTAATCTTCCTGTTAGCTTTACATCCCAATTCCTTTTTGCTGATATAGAGTGTTGTACTCTGGCTCGTTGGGTTGGGCCAGAAAATTCTGAACAATGTTGCAGTTCTAACGGTGTCGTTCTTTATTTCTTTCTCTTGAACAGTAAAATTGAAATTAGGAGAAAGATTGTGGTTGCTGGCTAGTTTAGTTGGTAAGAGGTCTTGTGTTCAAATAATCAAATCTTGCCCTCGCTTGAGTGAGAAGGGGTTTAGTTTATTTATTATAATAAAAAAGTTTTTTTTTTTTAAATAAAAATAAAATTAGGTTAAAAATTCATTTAATTTGAAGAGGGGACTGGGGAGTGCTGTGAAACAATTTCTTTGTTCATCGTTTTGTATTTTAGTTTAGTGAAAAACTAGGGAAGATGTCTCTGTGCTTAGAGCCTTAGATGAATTAATACTTTTGACTTTGAGGAGTCTTGTTCTATATAATGAATAGATACACATTGTTTTTGTTCTCCGAAGGCATGCGGGGTGTACTTGAAGTGTTTTCACCATTCATCGGAGACAAATGGGCGGAGCCAGGGACCTGTTTGCAGTTGGAAATTGACATTGATTTCTTCTTGCTCGCAAGACAGAAGATTATACAGCAGCACATAACAGAGAGAATTACAAATAACATTTACAGAGATGCAAACAGTGAAGAACAGTGAAGAAAAACAGAGGCTGACATCCAATACTCAGGAAATATATTGTACGATTCAGGTGTATTTCAAATAAAGTAACGCTATTTGAAATTAATCAGGGAATTTTAATCATAAATGTTGTTGTATTGTTTTTGATTTAATTGGTTGTTTACCTTTGTAACAATCCTAATTAGTGATCCTTTAAGAATTGGATCCCGTATTAGAAAGTTACTCTTAAATTAAAATGTCACTAATCCAATCATTTTTTTTTTTCCAATTGTTATTCCTAATCCCATCACTTAAATAATTATATAAAAATGTGTTTTTAAATCAACTTAAACGCTCAACGCTTAGAGAAACATATTAGGTTAACGATAATGTTACTTTGTTCAGATTTGATATCCAAATAATGTCGATTATTGATTGTTTTATATTAAAATTGCATGATTAAAATGATTGGATTTTAGGGATACCATATCATTTGAATCTCAAATTTGGATAAAATATCATTACTTTTAGGTTACATACAAATCGGGTATTACCTCCTTAAAATACATCATGAGATTATAACAACACCCAAAGATTTATACATACAAGTTGAATTATATTTCAAAATAATTGAGATTTTGTTAAATATTAAAACTAAAGTTACATAAAATAGTAAATTCATAAGTTTTATAAAATTGAGTTGTTTAATCAAGGGGGAAGCTACATTGAAACCAGCCTGGGCTGCCCAGGCTGTTTTTTTTTTTTTTTTTTTTTCATATATATATTTTGAAAATTAAAAACAATTTACAATTATAATACTATTGATGTTTGCTTAAAAAAAAATTATATTTAATTTAGTCCACCCAAACATTATGTCTTGGCTTCGTCTCATTATATATATAACTTCGTAAGGATATTGAATGTGAGCCACTCGTTTTACATACTTTGACTCAAGTGTGTATGCACTTGTCAAAACTAGTGGTTCATATTCAATATCCTGATAAAGTTATATCAGGATGTACTGACCAGATCGGGACTGTATATATATATATATTTTCGGTTTGTTGAAGAAGAAAATTGATGAGGAAGAGAAGTAGTATGGTAAATGGTTGGTGAGTGAGTGATCGATTAAGATTCTTGTTAACAATACCATTTACGAAAGACGAATCTTGTTAACCGAAATTGTCATTTGTATGATGACAATAACTTATTAATTGTTGGTAGTGAAGTTAATTTATTAATTTTTATTTTTATTTATTTTGAAATTCAATTATTATAAATTATTTTTGTAGCTGAAGAAAAAAAAAATAGATTTTTTTTTTTTTTTGAGAATACAACTTGTAAATTAAAAGATAAAGACGGTAGATGAAAAGATAAATATAGAAATTAAAGGGTTTATTTAATACAATAAATATTAATATTCTCACAATTTTTTATAATAACCAAATATAACTATTGGATTCATCTCATATTTGGATGTCTAATGTTTTCCTTATATCTGTGCCAAAGGAAATATATATATTTCTTTAAATCCAGTGGCCCACATACAAGGAACTGATATAACTTTTGTCAGTTCGAACTGATAATAGAAAGACTATATATATATATATATATATATATTGCTAATGCAACTTATTTCGATGAACATAGATTCTACCGACAAGGATCATTTCCTAATCTAAACTCATCCCATGTCCTCACTGCATATACGTCTTTGAAATCCACTACAAGGCTTATTTACTTACTATTAATGAGATCTTGATCATGGAAAGCTCTTCAAAATGAATCAATTTTTATCACCTTACCTACTTTCGCTCTCTTTTTTGCCGCGGCAACGATCTATGTTTTCACAACCTCTTTGGTAGTTATTAGAAGGAGGTCCCTCCTTACAATTGTCCCTATTATTAGGGTCACATGGAAGACCATCGCGTCCAATGGCTCCATTGCTGATATCTCTTGCCTCTGTGTCTATTACGAATAGTGTGCATACCATGATCAGGTAAAAGCCAAAAACGATTATTTTCTTCGACATAATTGTTGATATTATCAAATGAGCTAGCTAGTAAACACACAGTTAATTTCTGATTTTGTTACCGTTTATTTGATTATGTGTTCTGTTAATATGGGTTAATGAGAAAATTTATAGAGAGAAAAGCTACCTAACTAAGGCAATTATAAGTTAATTTATTGCCTTAAGTTGAAAGAGAAACTAGTGTAGGGTTGTTATTGAGTTTTTCACTACATTCATGCTATCCGTAAATTATATTGAAATAGAGATATAGGATATTGGGGGAAATAACACCAAATGAGTTTGGTTTTGTGGGAATATCACCAAGTTATTAATTCAATGTTTTTTAGCACCAAAATATGTGATTAGACTAAAATACCCTCACTTATTCTTTTACTTTTTAAATCTCTCTCTCTCTCTCTCTCTCTCTCTCTCTCTCTCAAAGAACTCCATTGATCCATCAATGGATGTGGAAATGACCTCGACCTCCATTGATGGTCGATGAAGAAAAAGATTAAAAAAAAAATCTGGAAATAAGTCTCGGGTAGGTCACCCGAGACTTCAGCTACCCGAGACTTATTTCCAGCTACCCGAGACTTATTACCAACTACTCGAGACTTATTACCAGCTACCCAAAACTTATTTCCAGCTACCCGAGATTTATTGCCAGCTACCCGAGACTTATTTCCAAAAAAAAAAAAAAAAATTAACGGAGGTCGTTTCGATGACCTCTAATGGAGTCGACCATTTCGACAACCTCCATTGAAAGTTGTTTTGACCTCCATTGGAGGTTTGTTCGACCTCCATTGATGGATCAATGGAGGTCTTTGAAAAAAAAAAAAAAAAAACAAACAAACAAACAAAGGAGAGAGGAAGAAAGAGAGAGTGAGAGAGAGATTAGGGGTAATTTTGGCAAATTCCATTAATTGGTGCTATTTCTATAAAACTTATTAACTAGATGACTTTTTTATAAATGGTTTTGGAAAGAGTGCCATAAAAAAAATAAAAATAAAAACCCAATAGAGATATGCCGAGGGTGGCTTTATTGCCACCCATAAAATGTCTCGACTTACCCATTTTTTTATTAAATTATGAGTTTTTCTTGTTGTAATCCAATTTTTTTCTTTTGACACTCCTTTTCTAAACCTACTTCGCCCTAAAAACTAAAATTTAAAAAATATATATATATAAAGACACTTTATGTTGTTACAAAATTATCTTTTTTTATGAAATTATCTTTATTTATATAGGTCATAATTCAAAAAATATATATATTCCATCATTTCAATAAAAAGGATGATCGTTTTCATTTTAGTTAATCTATCTATTTAAAAATATGCATTTGTTCTTCGATTAATAAAATTTGATCCTATGTCAAGGTTTAAAGAAATATATTCTAGCCCACCTAGCATTAAATCTTGATTATGTCCTTGTTCACAATTAGCAACGAAGCTATGAAAGGGTATGGAGGGGCCATGACCCCTCTAGTAGGGGTGTGCAATAGATCAAATCTATTGGATTTTCTATGATCCAATATCCATTTCGATCTGATTGGATGAAAGAAATTACTATCCGATCCAATCTGATCTTAGAATGAAATCCAATCAAATCCGATCCAATTGTAAAATACTTAAATCTAATCCGATCCTATCCAATTGATAAAATACTTATGAAATAATTCTTAATATATGAAAGTTAAAACATTCCTAAAATTAACAAAATCAATAATTATTCATACGGTAATTCAAATAAAATTAACAAACTAGTAATTAAAATAAAAGCAATACATAATTGTACAGTTTAAAGTTCAAAAAATCTAACCAATTATAAAATTTAAACATAAGTTCTATACACAAACCTAAATAAAATCACCCAAAAGTTTAAAATATAACCGTTTATCATAACAAAATACAATAACACCCAAAATTTACTCAATGTTCATATATATAAGATAAAATAAATTGGCCAAATATAAATTAAGCCTTATATTTTGGGCCTGGCAAATCCGACCAACTTGGTAAATTTTCATATAAAAATCCTAAATCCGATATGATCCTATGGATTTTAAAATTTAAGATCCAATCCGATCCAATCATGCCTTCAAATTCAATCCAATCCAATGGATTTGATCAGGTTCAATGGATCCGATTAGATTGGATTGGATCGGATCCTGCACACCCCTACGACCTCCTACCCTTTAGCCTCTTACAAAATTTCTTTTTAGTTTTCATATTTAGTTTTTTTTTTTTTTTATATTTGCTTTCTATAAAATAAATTTTTTACTGGTTAACCCTCAACCTTGATTAAATTCGAAATTCTGACTTTGCCTACACAATGTTCCGGTTCGAGTAGCAAAAAGGAAAAAAGAGTTTGGAAAATGATGAAAGACTTGTACAAATAGCAGCAGCAGCCAGCAAGTGGACTATAAAAACGCGCCAGATGGCAAGTTGGTTTATTCCCGCTTATTTCGGTTACCTCACATCTCACCTCTCAAAAGCAAATCATACACAAACATAACCTCAAAACCCTCCATTTAATTTCTCTAAAAAAAACAAAAACAAAAACAAAAAATACAAATTTCATAGACGATGGATTCTCTACCTGAATTGGACTTGTCTCTCCAATCTAATGGCGGCCCTCATTCATCCACACTGCCTCATAAGCAACCCTTTGTTATTGGTATCAATCACTCCACTCTTTTTTCTCTTTTTTTTTTAAAGAAATTTTGTGGGGTTTTGATTGATTTTTCAAGTTCATGTTTTGATATATGTATTGATCTGTTTTTGTGTTTTCCAGGTGTTGCTGGTGGAACTGCATCTGGGAAAACAACCGTTTGCAATATGATTATCTCCCAGCTCCATGATCAACGTGTTGTTCTTGTTAATCAAGTAATTTTAAATTGCTTTTAATTTATTCTTTTTAAAAACATTTTCAAGCAATGTGTTTTTGTTCAGTGTCCCAGTAGGTATTGATGGATTTGGATTCATCAATTAGTTAATAAGAAAAGAAAAAAGAAATGGTTTGGATTATGAAGACGATGACATTATCAAAGTTCTTCTAAATTATTGAACAAAATTGCATTTTTATTGAACATGAATTTTTCGCAGGACTCATTTTATCATCCGCCTAGTGTTGAGAAATTGAAAAAAATTCATGAATACAACTTTGATCATCCCGGTAAGTATCGCATTTCTAAAAATTGGATTTAAGAATAACTCGGATTAGATTCCAATTAGTTTTCACGGCTGCTTATAATATTCATGCTAGTTTTTATGCTATGATTTTGTTTTCAGATGCCTTTGATACAGAGCTTCTACTTTCATGCATGGAGAAACTGAAAAATGGTGAAGCAGTCAGCATCCCAAATTATGATTTCAAGGGTCATAAGCGCTCTGAACAAGCACGCCAGGTACTTGATCCTTATTAGAGGATCAACATCCTTCGATATTATCAAGATATTCATATTTCCAAAATGATTATTGTTGAAGCTTAATGTGTATTCACTTGAAAAAGAATCAAAATTGTATATTCTTTTGGTTCGGAACAAATTACATTTCACTTGAACTTTCAACTGTGCTCCGCTATAGTTACAAAATGGTTAATTTTGCTAGATTCGTAGATATATATATGTAACCATGACTTGCTCATTAGATATCTAACAAAACTTTAAACGAGAGCATCTATGAAACCAATACTGTATCTTTACTTTTTGGTATTGCATCATTTATTCATTTGATGACTTGTATATGATCGAAACAGTTATTTCAGATTTATTTAGCGAAATAAATGGTTTGTTCTTAATGCTGTTTGTTTTCTTCTATTGTAGATTAACCCCTCAGATGTGTTCATTTTAGAAGGAATACTTATTCTTCATGATCCTCGAGTACGTGGTCTCATGAACATGAAGATCTTTGTTGACTCAGGTAATTTTTCCCTATATCTTTTATCCAGTCAATTTATCCTGTTACTTGGTTCTGTAAGTCAAGCAGTATGGTGAAGAAGAAATCAAAGTATTTTTTTCCTGTAGGGAAGGTTTTTAAAGATCCTTCCTTTTGTGCTGGAATGCTGTTTGAATTGATTTTGACGTCTTAGTAGAGTTGCATAACAATGGGGTTTCCGATAGATACATAGGTTCAGCTGGGTAAGCTGGTGAAAAATTGTGATCGAAACTGAAAGTAAGATGAGAACTTTCCATCCATGTTTCAGAAGTCACTTCTGCCACAAGTTTGGAAAACATACTGTAATCTAGTAGTATTAATAGCTAGTTTCAGTCCTGCTGTTGACATGACTTCTTGCTTACTCCTGCTTTTTCCATTCAATCTTGTACTGAATTTTTATTTTATAAAATGGGAGCTTAGAGCGTTCTTTTGTATGCATTTTCCCAATTATGAAACCACTAACCATGATGATAGTTTCACCAGTGCAGATTCAGATGTAAGGCTTTCACGGAGAATTCAACGTGATACTGTCGAAAGAGGAAGAAATATTGAAAATGTCCTTGACCAAGTTAGTTGATGGCCATTTTCCTCCCTCTTTTATTTAACGTACTTTTGATACGCTGTGATCCACACAATGAAGTACTGTTTTACGAGAAATTAATTGAGATAATCAAGTTTCTTCTTCTAATTCAGTAGAAATGATTTAATCATGTTACTGCTTTGAGCTTCAATATTCTCTACTGATCCTCTTCTCCAAATTTGCAGTATGCTAGATCTGTAAAGCCAAGCTTTGAAGAATTTATACTGCCAACAAAGAAGTATGCCGACATCATCATCCCTAGGGGCGCAGATAATGATGTAGCGATTGACTTGATAGTTCAACATATTTGCACAAAGCTTGGCCAGCATGACCTATGTAAAATATATTCAAATGTTTTCGTCATTTTCTCAACATTTCAGGTATTGCATTTGCAGTTTACTTATAGCTGTTATTTTCTATATGCTCAACGAACTTTCTTTTGCCGTGGCTACACAAATTTGCAAGGATATTTTAAAGGAATAAAAGGTTAATAGTGTTTCTGAATTTGATCCAGATTCAGGGAATGCACACTCTCATACGTGATGTCAAGACAACAAAACATGACTTTGTCTTCTACTCAGACCGACTGATTCGCTTGGTAAAAAAAGACCTTCATATAAACAAATGTGCTACAGACCTATAACTAAGTATTGGCAAGATTGGCATTACATGGTTTTGAATCATTCTTTCAGGTTGTGGAGAACGGTCTAGGTCACCTTCCTTTCACTGAAAAACAGATCATCACTCCAACTGGTAACTAACTATGCTAGAATTATTTTTTTCCATGGCATATTTTATGAAGATATTTCCTGTTAACGATTGACCTATGGAATTGACACCTCTTTGCCATCTCTCCTGTCCTTGTGGCAAAACCGATGTGCATGTCATCTACAATGTACACAACACTTCTCCATGATCCCATTAATATAAACATTTTATTTTTCCTTGTGATGCCATAATATACAGATTTCGGTTTAGTTTGTCAATAATCGATCAAATCCCTCTTTAATTTTTTGTTTCTTTTGTTTTCTCTTTTTGCAGGATCTGTATACACTGGAGTTGTTTTCTGTAAAAGGTTGTGTGGTGTCTCAATCATTAGAAGGTATCCGTTATTAATTTCCAGTCAATTGTTACAATTTAGAAGTCATTAGGACTAGCAACACTGAATCATAATCTATGAGGTTGCATATTGTCTTACACTAAAAGCTTCAAAGCTAAACTCTCTAGAGTCATAATTCATCAGATTTGTTATATCTTTCGAAAGGTAAAACATGTTCCGACAATCATAATCCATTCTTTGAAAAAAAAATCTGCGTTAAAAATAAGATACACAACAGCATATTAAGCAAAATTATATCATAATCGTATTTTGTTGACAGTACAAATGCAAGTTGTTGGCTCCAATGGAGAAGTAAATTCCTTTGGTCTGCTTAGACTGTCATAATAGATAACATATTTGTTATTTCTGCTGTGACTCTATGTTATTGCTTTTATAGAATAATACTTGATAACTGTTCACTGTAATTTCTTATTATCAGTGGGGAAAGCATGGAGAACGCGTTAAGAGCATGTTGTAAGGGAATAAAGATCGGTAAAATCCTCATCCATGGAGAGGGTAGCAATGGCCGCCAGGTTCATGGAGGAAACTGTGTCTCTTTCTCTGTATCTATCTCTATCTATTACCCTCAAAAGTTCTCATTGGCTTCAATGTTGCTGCAGCTAATCTATGAGAAGCTACCTAAAGACATCTCAAGCCGCCATGTTTTATTGCTCGACCCCATTCTGGCTTCAGGTTCGGGATCATAAACTTATCTTAAGGTGCCTCTGGGAGTGTTTTTGTTTGCTTTGGAGTGAAAATGTTTTACTGTGAAATCAACTCTCAAAGCACTTTCTGAAAAAACACTTATCAAGTTTTATGTTTTTTCAAAAGTATTCAAGTGTTTTCAAAGTACCAATTAAACAACAGACCCGAAAACACTTTCGATTAGCAAAGACACTCCCAAAAATTAATTCTTCTATAGTATAAAGTTTTATCTGAAAAAAAATGTGTTGCATGATCAGGAAATTCTGCTGTGAAAGCTATCTCTCTACTTATCAGTAAGGGTGTTCCAGAATCAAACATCATATTTCTCAACCTCATAGCCGTAAGTGTCTCTGATGTTTTTCCATTTGATTTCTAAGTGCTTGTTCATATTATTCAATTTCAATTCTAAAATTAGTATGTCATATAATGCAGGCACCTCAAGGAGTTCATGCCGTCTGCAAGAAATTTCCAATGCTAAAAATTGTAACATCAGAGATTGATGCATCACTAGATGATCATTTACGTGTGATTCCAGGCATGGGGGAGTTTGGGGATCGTTATTTTTGCACCGATAATGGCCTTACAACTCCAAATTTCCATCCTACCTCGCCATTTTTAGGGACACCCAAGTGATAATCTTTTCTTTTTGGTCTCTCTGTTATATGTGATGGGTAATGTTTCATTTTTGTTGAGAGGAAGCCCCGTTCAAATTCAATCCAACGACTCATTGCATACATGAAGTTTACAGCATTGTTCAGTTGATCAATACAGTGATGAATTTGTTTGTGAATATTCGTTGAGCAATTCTGAATAATATGTTTAAATTAATAAATTGTGACAGTGGTCTTGTAGTGCTTGATGATGCCACAAGTTGTAGCTGGTTCCCGCCGCTTGATAAATATGAATAATAATGTAGTTTCAGAGGAGTTCAGTTTACATATCGGATTTCATTCAAGTGTCAAGCAGGCGAAAAATCTATAGTCTGAAATGTAAAACGAGCACAAGCGTGCAAACTGCAAGCTCACAATTATGCACTAAAAGCTAATGGAATAATTCTCAGTGCAAAACATAAAGAAAAAAACAAAAAAAAACAAAATTTCACATTTCATTTTCTTGTGATCGGAAATATTTTGTTTTACAGTAACACAAATTTCCCCTCCTTTTTGGTACTGGAAACAATTCTTGCAATAAAACAACTTGATTAAATACTCTGTTTATATAAGCAAAAATTAAGCTTCGATGTTCTTCCTACTCTTCTTCTTTCTCGAGGCAAAGCTGCTTGGTCCAATTTCTATGGACACTCTCTTTGTTCTGCAAAAGCAAAACAGGATTCAGAAGCAGTCCCCTCAGCAAAGCACAGTGTTAATGTGAAAAGAGAAAAGTGTCACAAGAAATTCGATGATGAAAACTTAAAAACCAAAACATTATGGGGTAACATACCGTGCAGAAAGCTCTTCTGACTCCTTGCCACTATCTTCAACTGCACCCTCTGATGAAGAAAAATACAGTCAAATTACTAAAGTTAGAGGATGCAAACCCAACAGCTCGTGTAATTTTCCAAAATTAAACCAGTTCGAGAAGAGACAGATGGATATTCCAACAATCAACAAAACATAAGTTATAGAAGATAATAGAATTTGATCCTGTTAAACTAAAGTGGAACAAAATTAGCTTCAAAATCATGCCAATAACAATTTACCAAGCTAAATTCAGCTCAGCCGTCATGAACTCTCTCGGGGGATCACTATAATAAAGGTTTGCACTTTGCACAGAAAACTTGCTGATCAAACATTTATTTCTCATAATGTAAGATATTCTCATGATCATTCACAAACGTAGAAGACACGAAGGAGGGTTTGATCATAATAAACTATCAGAACTTGCAACCGAGATGTTAGAACCTACAAATGGGAACCAATTAAGAAGAATCTAGGTTCATTTTCAAAATTCAAACATACAATTAAACTTATCTATTAATCTCTGTCACTAAACTTCTTTTTTGTTTTAATAATTTCTGGTAATTATAATTTATTAAGTCATAATATATTCATCTTCTTGAACTGTTATACCATCTCTTCCTCATCAGCCAAAGACATAAGCAAAAAAGTAGAACATGATGGAATTTGATTCCTCATGCAAACTAAAATGGCAAACCTATAAAGAGGTGAAACTGACCTGTTCCATTTTCTCCATCACTTTCCTCTCCTGACTCAGAATCCGAACCCCATCGATCTCCACCATCATCAAAGTCCCAACGTTCTCCCACTGGAGGAATCCAAAAGTCAACTTCTTCCAAATCAGTTTCTTTTTCAGCTTCTTCCAAATCAATTTCTTTTTCAGCTTCTTCCAAATCACTCTCCTTGTCAGCAGACTCCCTTACTTCAGAGATAATTTCTTCAACCTCTTTTGCCTTCTTCTTTTTCTTCTTCTTACTTGAACCATCAGAATTTCGCTTTGATTCCTTGTCTACCTTCCCTCCATTTGATACTAGTTTTCCTGTTTCCTTTTGCTCTGTTCACAGTCGTTTATATTTTTAATACTCAAATCAATATTCAGGCACCCTTCAAATACAATAACTCATGATCGAAAGACTACGATATTCGAAATTGGACATCAACATATATCTATCTTAGAATCAAGAACTAAAGAAGTAAAAAGAAACACTCACCTAGCTTGTTCAGGAACCGTTTACCATTCATATGCTTCCATATATGTTCTTCAGTCTTATTGACCTTATCACCAGTTAGCTTACATATCAATTTTGAACTGATAAATAAACAAGTCCAACCATATCAGCATAGATTACATAAAATAAAACAACAAATTGCAGAGAAAAAAAAAAGAGTAACAGAACCTTCCACTCAACAAAATCAGGCATAAATTTAACAGATTTTTTTTTTCTTCCTCTCTCTAACACATTACTTAGAAAAATTAATAAAATTTTGATGATTCCCCAACTGGGCCCTCAAAAACTACCTCCGTTTCAGAAAACCTCAAAAAACGCAAACAGAGACATATATCAAACATGGGCTATATAAAATACGATTATAAACCAAACCCTAAACCCTAATTTTTTTATAGGAAGAAAAAAAGAAGAAGTGATTTTTGATTACCGGGAGGCAGGGTCTTGTTTAAACATATTGAGAGGGGGGTTGTTGTGGGAGAGAGCGAAGTCGATGAGACCCAAACGGCAGCGTTTAGAGTGAGAATAGGAGTCCTTGTCTTTGTCAAGCAACTCGTGGCCAGTCTCAACGCATTTGAACCTGCCGTTTTCGAGCTCCGTGAAAGTCGGCGGACCCATCAAGTTTTCGCCTTCTTTGCTCGAACTCATGGCTGCTGCTGCCTCCTGCTCTCCTGCAACCTCCATCTACTTCCTACACCGAAAGAGTGGCACTACAGGGTTTTTCAGTCTCTTGGGTGTCGTTTTCGGCATATCAAATTAAACGATGTCGTTTTGGAATATCACATTAAACGACATCGAGCTTGAACCTTATGGAATAAAACGTTTATAGGAACGTTTTCTTGAAACGTATTTCATTAGGAAACGTTTCTTGAAATCGTTTTATTTTACGAAACGTTTTTAACCAAAAAATGAAAAAAGGAAACGTTTTTTAATCTTAAATATCCATAAACTTTTAATTTATCAAAGATTTTTTTTGTATGGATTTAGATCCTCAACTGATATGATTTTTTTTTCTGACATTTTTAAAGCATGTGATTGGTTGTTAATGAAGTAGTTGTAAAAACCAATCACATTTTAACCACTCATTCATTGCAATACTTACGTATCATGAGATTATATAAGGTCAGGAAAAAGAGCAGATCAACTGAGGATCCAAATTCTTTATGTATATCTTGAATGGAGGACATGAATGGGCACTAGACAAGTTATAATCCCAAGTTAATTTCAGAGATTTACATACTGTTTTCATTTACTGTTTTATTTTTAAATGAAAATGAAAACAGTGATTTTGTTTTCTAATAATTCAACATTATAGAGTATGCTGATACGATCTATGTGTTAAGGTTGGGTCATTCTATGGGCTTGAATGCTGACTGTTACTAATGCTGAGTGTAGGTATAAAAGGTGAGGACAGTTCAATAACATATGCCCAACTTTTCACCGCTGATTGTGGGGATACGGACAACTTTAGTTCCCACGTTGATCTTTGTAATCTACTAATCTTTGTATTCATCCTCCCAACTCCCAACTCCCAATGCAGAGACACATCACATGTATGGACTTCACTTTCAAGTATACTTCCATTACAGCCACACGATTCATCATCAAAGCCCCAAGCCACCACAAGTGATGACCAATGCATTTACACCACACTCCATCATTGCACTGTCTTAACCACTGTGACTGTGTTACTGTGTTACTCATCAACATATCACAAACAAAAAAGCTAATTTTATTTGAGATTTTATCGTAATTTTATCTGCATTTTTGGACAGTGAGAGTGGATAACAGTGAAGACAGACAAACAAACAAACAAACAAAAAGCTATAAATGGAGAGTCGTACATGGTTTAAAAAGCTACATTGAAGAAAATGAGTTTTTGCAGAGCGTTGCTTGCTGGGTTTTTAATCTTATGGTGCTTGAGTGTCAGTGGTGATGCTTTACCACCACCATGTGGGTTTCCTGCAATTTACAACTTTGGTGACTCCAATTCGGATACTGGAGGCATATCGGCTGCATTTGATCCCATTCTACCTCCCTATGGAGAGGGTTTCTTCCACAAACCAGCTGGTAGAGATAGCGATGGCCGCCTCATCATAGACTTTATTGGTAACACTTACTTTCTTTTTTCTTTTTTTGTTTGCAAGATTGACAACCCAATTGAGAATTCTATTCATTTGATACAAAAAGTTTGTTTTTTGATGCAGCTGAGCGTCTGAAATTGCCATACTTGAGTGCTTATTTGAATTCTCTGGGAGTAAATTTTCGACACGGTGCCAATTTTGCTACTGGAGGATCAACCATCAGAAGGCAAAATGAAACCATATTCGAGTATGGAATAAGTCCATTCTCTCTTGATATGCAGATTAAGCAATTTGATCAATTCAAAGCACGCACCAAAGATCTCTATAATCAAGGTTGATTTTGCAATTGAAATTGATTATATGATAGATTGCCTATCTGGGTTTATTCACTTCTTTACTTGAAATTTTTTTTTTAACATGTTTGTGATGATCAGTTAATAATGAATCATCTGATAGAGACAAGCTACCAAAGCAGGAGGAATTTGCAAAGGCTCTTTATACGTTTGATATTGGACAAAATGATCTCTCTGTTGGTTTTCGAAAGATGAATTTCGATCAACTTCGTGCAGCTATGCCTGACATTGTTAACCAGTTAGCTTCAGCTGTTCAAGTAAGTTGCATTGCAGGCCTTTTTTATATCAATTGCATAGGATTAACAATAATTGTGACTTGATCGAATTCGTCTTAGATTTATCGATGAAATCCAGTGTTTGATATCCTTGTTGCGATGCCAATCTATGTACTTGTGTATGTGCTTGATTCACATGTGACAAGCAGAGTGTATTAGAGCTTAAATACTATTGATCGACCTATATGATTTGCGAGTTTAGTTACAATTCGTTACGAAGAACGACTATATAATGATGATTAATGAACAATGTGTGTCTCACTTTCAGAATATATATCAACAAGGAGGAAGGACATTTTGGATACACAATACAGGACCTATTGGTTGTTTGCCGGTGAATCGATTTTACAATCTTAATCCAGCGCCAGGTTATGTCGACCAGTATGGCTGTGTCAATGATCAAAATACCATGGCTGTAGAGTTCAACAGGCAGCTTAAAGAAAGAGTAATCAAACTAAGGGCAGAGCTCCCGGAAGCTGCAATTACATATGTGGATGTATATTCTGCAAAGTATGGATTGATCAGCAGAACTAAGAATTTAGGTAAATCTTTCTCATTATTACACATATGAGAGTGCTTGTAATTTTCGTATAGAAACTGTTTTCGTCATATGTCCTTAGCGATAACTTGCTTGTGCTGATAGACTGCATTCGCGTTTTACCAGTTACTAGGTCGACTGTCGTTAGCCTTATTTTTTGTTGATTTACATCATGATACAGGGTATGCTGATCCTTTGAAGGTCTGCTGCGGGTATCACGAGAAGTATGACCATGTTTGGTGCGGAACCAAGGCAACGATCAATAAGACAGAAGTGTATGGTGGTTCTTGTAAAGACCCTTCAAAGTATGTTAGCTGGGATGGTGTACATTATACTCAGGCTGCCAATCTATGGGTTGCTGACCAAACACACAACGGCACGCTGACAGACCCACCGATTCCAATCACTCATGCATGTCATAGGCAGTGAGAGCGCGTGATCACTGTAATTCATTAGAGATACTCAAAATTTGGAAATGAGAAGTTGAAGAATTAGTACTAAGAGCACCAAAACAGTGCATCAAGGAGAATATAATGCACAATTTCGGTTTTATGCTTGATCTAGAGGTTGATAATTATATTATCAAACTCGGAGAGAATCGTACACCATTGGTTTGCATGGTGAAGAAAAAGGTAATTTGTTTTTCCAGATAAATAAGTACTATATTTGTCACACAATACAAGCAGTCTGGTGCCCAAGTCCTGCATTACAAAATATAAAAGTCTATTTGAAGGGTTAACTTTTAACTAATCTACACAAACTATAAAGTTTATTCACAATTATAAGCATCGATATATCACTGGCGATGTCCTTCTGGCAATGTAACTACCCTGTAGAAGGGCACATGCCTCTGAGGCAGGGCTCCATCTTCTTCATCGTCATCAAATTCCAGCACATACCTGCCCAGTCAAAACATGATTATTAATATTAATTACACTATGATAAGTATATGATTGCAATGGGATCTTATCTACGCGATTTCCTATTGAATACCTAAATATGCAACCTATTTTGTATGTTTCCAATCTTAAAATAATTTCTATCATTAATCAATTAGCAAGCTAATCCGTAAAGTTTTGGCCCAAAAGAGGAAAAGACGAAAGGAATCTTGAATAATTTCATTTGCATCTGGTTTTCAAGCATCAAACTTTACAAAATCAGAAACATCCAGGGTGAAACAAAAGGGGCGGTATCACTTACTCATCTGACTTCCTCTGCAAACATCCATAACGGTTGATGGAACCCGGCAGCATATCACAACACAATAGTAGTCAGTTCCGTGTCAAAAGCGCCAAAACATTCTCAAAGGTTATTAAAGTGGGTGGATAGAATTGTCACCTTACGAGGTGTACTAATAACAGTTGCCTTGTACAATGCGGTTGTTCCTGGATAAACGGCCAACACATGTCTTCCAGGAGGGAATTCTGGGACGCTAGAAAGATCGTTTCGCTTGGGGAAGGGTATAATAAATGACATATGCAGCTTGTATTTTCTGAAAGAAGTAAGGACATAAATGAATGCCATTCAACTCTAAAGTAGTTTTCCATAATTGATTAAGATGACAGAAAAGAACCGTAGCACAAAGCATTCATGTTTTCCAGCCAAACATTTACTAAGAACCATTTAAGTTTTTACCCAAAGCTTCGGAAATATACAGGTTCATTATTCATAAATAATATTTGAAAAGTTTTACCCAGAGACTGTTAATTGCAAGAAAAGTAATTCATTAAAACTGTCTAATGAAATCAAACATTTAGGGAAAAAGGAAAGTGATATTATTGGAAAAACCTTAGAGCCACCTTTAATAGCCGTATGGCGCACAAGTTGACCAGATAATCTATTAATCCCAACACTTTTTTAAGCTACTAGTATCTGAAAGTTTATCAACATCTTTATTCCCTAAGAACAGCAAGGCATAGTCAAAATTCTGGATGTGAGTTTTAAGTATCAGCTTGCATGTATAAGCATGTACCATAATAAGTGTAAAGAGAGATGATATGACAGAAAAATAAGAACCAAGTAAAAAAATGCTAATTTTTTTAGCAATAAATAGGGCATCAGTGCAGAAAGCTACCTTTGCCCGCCACCCTCTTCATCATCACCTGGCTCCTCATCCAGTACTTCAAATCTGCACAAAGAGTGACTTCAAAACAAGGAAAAAGAAAGAATCCAGCTGAAGTGAAGAACCTGTTGAAGTAATATTAATCCTACCATATTCATAAACAACATTCGTTGACCAAAGCATAAATGTATCCTAACTTAATCCAGGGGTGTAAAAATAATCATCTGCTTACGGGCAGATTATACAGCCCCAATCTGATATACTTGCACAAGGTTACCTTTTCACTAAATCAATATTTATATTGTAAAACAGAATAGATGTATTCAAAAGGCACAATTCAATTTGAAATAATTATTAAATTGACATCCAACTTGTGCTAGAGTTTAGCAATTTTCATCAAGCAGTAGATTAGGCATAGTCAATTTTCATCAACCTATGTCAAGCTTTTATTATGAGAACCCAAAAAAACATGTTACTTTTGTCTAATCCTGACATCTCCTTTCAACCTCATCTATACTCTTGGAAAGCTTTGTTACAATCTTATAATAATATGCTGAACTCAAACAGCCCTATATTTGGATCAAGCCGCTTCAGAAAAGCTTGCCTGAAAGAATTATACAGCAATCAATTCATTGATGGTCCACGGTTGATGAAATAACCATATTAAGATGGACAAACTTCACTTTTTAAGAAAACACAATTAAGGAAACCACAGCAATAATTCTTATGTTTCAAGTTAAATACGATTTATTAAGAATGAAATTAAATGAAGTTTCAAGTTAAATACAATTTATTAAGAAGGAAATTAAATGCAACGAAAAGATGGTAAGGATGACCTGAAGACAGATAAGGATAATGGAAAGGATAAACTACACAATGAAACACAAGGAACATCACCAGCCAAACTCATCCAACTAATATACGTCTGTTTTGTTTTAGTTGAAGCATGCAAAATCATATTTCAGATGCTTAATGAGCTGTTTTAGTTTCAAATTACAATAGTACACGGATGCTTTTCTAAAATTTACCAGCAAAACATAATTATTCAATTACATTCCACACCTACAAAATTTCCTTGATTCTATTTGAAGCTATCCCATGTATCCAAATTCAAATCCAATAATACATGCCAGAATCTAAATCTGAATCCAAAGCCATTGGATCCAAAAATCAGGATTCCAAACAAATCACAATCCATATACTAAAAAGAGTACTTAAAATCTTTTTTAGAAAAGGATAATCGACCATATCCTCATGAACAAAAACATTCTCATAATTTAAATTTAGTTGAATTGTGATATATCACTAAATTCAAATTTGCCTGCCTTTTATTTATGAGATCTAATCATGATTAACCTAGAAAAACGATTCGCACTAGTATCATTAGATCTTAATCTTTAGGGATGGAATATGATTAAATAACTCCTCTCAAGATCAAAAGTGTTAGTTCCAAAGCACCATACACATAGTTTTGGATAATTAATCAAATAGGCTCAATCTAGACCCATTGGAGTAATAGTTTGCCACATTCAGCTTGTGGCATAAACTATTTAAGGAAGCAAGTACATTTTGGTTTTTACCGGGTTTTCTTTCTTTATTAGTGAGTATTGTGCATTTGGGAGAGGCCTAAAGACTTTTGAGGAAGGTCATGGAGATGAGAGACTCTTCTAAGGGATAAAGTTCACTGCTTAGCTTCTTTTATAGACTTTGTATGCTAAGAGTTTCAAGATGCATCTTTCAAGATACATCTTTTTTCTTCACACAAATCAGGAGGCTGTTTAATAATACATTTTGGTGCAAGAGAGATGTTTTGCTCTTGATTAGTACTGTATTGAGGTGAATTGCCAGTTCTTCATTACACAGACACAGTTGACAGTTGCAATATCGTCAATTATATTTGTTTGTAATTCTTACAGGAAAATACTTGCACCAACTTATATAACTGAAGGTAATAACCATTTCTCCATAAAAACATATTATTTTAGAGCAGTTTTACTAAGAAAATCTGAAAATGTCAAAACTGACTGAAGCATTGTATGATCAAAATTTCCCATAATAAGAACTGTCAGTGCTCTAATCGAGCAGAAAGGCTTATTTATATTTTGTTATGTAAGGGAACTAAACTTACTCTTTCGTTTCCCTATCAAAATGAATTACTTTCACAACAAACCACTCGTCCTTCTCAGCATTCTCTGCTGTGACCCTAGCTGCTACCTGAACATAACAGGAGATATCTCATTAATTTGGAAAATAAAATGGAATTGCTCAATTATCGTTAACGGCAGAACTGAAATTCGTTAGGTTCAATCTAAAACTGTAATCAAATGATTGACAAAAGAGATATCTCGTTATTTTAAAAAATGAAATGGAGTTGCAAATTATCACTAAAGGTGGAAATGGAAAGGTTCATTAGGTTCCATCTGAAATAGCAATCGAATGATTGACTATCATAGAGTTTCATGCATACCTGTTCACCCTTCAGACTAGCACAAGTGTCAAGTTGATTTCGCAGGGATGGAGAAAGTCTTGGGATATCCGAATCATTCTTCATTCGTTTCCTTTTCTGTTCGTTACCTTCTGAAACTAATACAACATTAGCTACATGAAACATCAATAGGGTTTCAAAAAGATAAAATTTCACACCTCATCAAAATCTATAATGAATTATTACATTTTTGGTACACGGCATGCATTCAACATTTCCGATCCAAGTTTACAAAACTTAGATGCTATGCTAATCTGCATTAGTTGTCTAAGGCTGCTTTTTAATCTTATAATTGAAAACTATGAACATGTCAAATATCATGGGTTGACTAAGGCCTAAGCAATACACATCCCATCGAATCTATATTTAGCAGAACACAGTCTTCAATTAGAAACAAAATACAAAATTATGATAGTTAAAGTTATTCTCTACTTCTGTCGATGAACCACCACATATACATATCATATCATAGCACTCCAAGAGTTAAATTTCAATTCCATAGAACAAGTATGGCCATTTGTTTTCCATTTTGTTAGGGTGGGAGTGGAGTGTAGGCCTTATGGACATAATATGAAGTACATCTAAAATCACTTATCCTGCTTTCAAGTGAACAGAACTTCAATATGTATACAGCCATCACAAAGGTAACTAGAGATACTTAGCAGCTGTGAATACTTGATAATAGTTTTGACATATCAAACTCATTGAAAAATAGTCATAAAATGCATACTCCAGATGATTATTGTCAGTAGAAACAAACAGGATTGATAAAATTTAAATATATATATGTGTGTGTGTGTGTGTGTGTGTATAAATAACATTCCTGAAAAAATTGTCAGGGAAAAAAAAATTACATGTAACTGCTTGATTAAAAGGTTTTTGCAAACACAATTATTTTATATGAAAACGACATTTCTTATTGATACAGCACATACCTATCCTTCTTCGTTGCTGTCCTGGAGGTCCAGACGGCAAAAGAGCATCCAGTTGAGTAAGCAGTTCTTGGGAAACTCTGCATCAAACACAAAAACAATGGGATGTAATAAGATCATCAAAACGGAATATTGAGAACAATACAAGATCCCAAAAGTAGACTATTACACACATTTTGAAAAAAGTGATCACACTGGGCCAAGCCCCAGTCTCAAAATAATTTTTATTATAATCATTAACATATGAATGAAACAAAGAAAACGATTCGAAAAGGAATGCAACAAAATTAAATTCATCAACTTAATAAATGATATTAATGACCATACTTTACTTCATTTTCTGAAAGGTCTTTTGCCTGAATGTATAAATTTTTTAGCTTTGCTAAAGAATTATCACCAGCCTTCTCAACCACCTCGGGAGCTGCATTGACATGCAAAAGTTAGGTCCAATACAGACTAAATTTAATTGTTATTATATGCAAATAAATCAACTCAATAAAGCATAGAATTATGCTGTTTTTGTTCAAACAGATAAAGAACTTTAAAAGACAATGGAAATTGTGGAAGATTAGTGAGCAATGGTAATTAGGCCAACAAAACCCTATCCTACAAGTGATGCTAAACACTTTAAATATGGAACTGAGGAATATACAGTACAACTGACAAAGCCATTCATTTTTCTTTTGAGCAAGAGTAAACTTATAGATTTTAACAACAATAAATCTTCTTATCGATAACTCTTTAAGCTAATAGCATAGAACATTATGATAAGAAAGCATAAATTCGACATTCAATTTAAAGTCAACTATATTGGATGTCTCAAAATGTGCAAATTGTATCAATTGTCCACACACCAAAACAAATATAACCTTGGACTATCAACTTTAGAGAGTCAACATAAAATTAGCTCTTGTAAGTTCTGTTTAGCTAAATTAAGCTTTGCCAGTATATGTAAACGTTTCCCCAGAGCAACAAATATCACAAAATTTATTATTATCAATTGTCCACTTACAAAATCCAAGCTTCAAACTTCCTCTCTTTGTTATTCAATAACTAATAACTCTAAAGCCCACACAATTCGATCCTTAAACTACAATACCCAATCCAAATTTTTCCATAGTGAAGAATGAGCGAGTAAATCTAAATATCTGAAATTAGGCCAGATGAACAGAACACTATCCTACAAGCGATGCTAAACACTTTAAATATGGAACTAAGGCATATACAGTACAATTGGCATGAAAGAATGAAGAAGGAAAGCCCTTCATTTTTCTTTTAAGCAAGAGTAAACTTATAGATTTTAACAACAATAAATCTTCTTATCGATAACTCTATAAGCTAAAAGCGTAGGACATTATGATAAGAAAGCATAAATTCGACATTCAATTTAAATTCAATTATATTGGATGTCTCAAAATGTGCAAATTGTATCCAACTGTCTACACACCAAAACAAATACAATCTTGGAATACCAACTTTAGAGAGTCAACATAAAATGAGCTCTTGTAAGTTCTGCGTAACTAAATTAAGCTTCGCCAGTATATGTAAACGTTTCCTCAGAGCAACAAATGTCCCAAAATCTATTATTACCAAGAGTCCACTTACAAAATCCAAGCTTCAAAGTTTTTTCTCTTCGTTATTCAATAACTTATAACTCCAAAGTCCACACAATTTGATCCTTGAACTACAATACCCAATCTAAACCTTACCATAGTGAAGAACAAGCAAGTAAATGTAAATCTAAATATCTAAACCAGAAAAAACCCATTAAGGATACTTCATTTAGAGCTAATTCTAATATATTCTACTAAAAATACTATAACATGTACTCCCAAACACAATAATCCCATTAGTAACACAACCAATGTACCAGCAGGAAAAAAAAAATCAATTAATTTAACACAAACTCGTCAAGTAAACCCGTCAATTTTAAGTAAATTCTCACCAAAATCACCTCAAACAAATAATAAATAAATAAAGCAAAATACTGTTATCCAACTTAATCAAACATTAAACAAAAAACAAAAAACAAAAAAAGTACCTAACAACAACACCTGCATTAATACTAATCAAACACAGACCCATAAATCTGGGAGTAATTAAACCTCAATATAATCAGATAATCACACGCCGACAAAATACACAAAATTGAAGCGACTTACTAGCTTGTAGCCTCTTGTGCAGTTTGTTGATTTCAAGAAGCACTTCCTCCTGCTCTTTCCTCAACCGATCGAGCTCTCTCGATTTTTCCAATATCTCAGCCACGTCCGTCGACATCGTTTTCTCTGTCTAAACAATTAAACAAACACAAACGTCGATTCTTCGATCAACTTTCACGTTCTCAGCTAGATTTTTGCTTCGGTTTCAGCTTCGATCATCTCTTAGGTTGTCGTAACTTTTGTTCTTCTTTCAAAATTTGGTTTGATTCAGCAGAGAAAAGAAAAATAAAGTAACAGTAATCCAGTGATTTGAATCAGGACAAGACTTGTAAAAGAAAATTTGTCGAAATTTGGGAAACGAGTAAAACGATGGCGTTTTAGGTAATTTTAGGATAAGAAAGTAGTGATTTGGATCAATGAATAATCATGACGTTGCTTTTCTTAAAACACTGCGATCTTGTTTGTCTAGTTTTTGCCAAGTGTCAGTCGGTTAAGCAGGGATCAAGTCTCCAACTGTTTCTGTCGCTGCCACGTGTCTTTGTGTGGGCCCTGACTTGTGTTTTGGACGTGGGCCTATTATACCAACCCAAAAAAAAGCCTTCGGACCCGAAAACATGGGGCGTTCACTGTTCAGTGTTGGCATTATTATTTAATAAGGGTATGGCTACATTGTTGGGAGATTAAATCCCAATAACGTTATTGGAATTTTATTACAAGATTCTTCCAACACTTTGTTGATATATGGCAACCAAGCATTTAAAAAAATATGAGTAACTGGTTATAACCAGTTAACCTGTTACTTTCAAATTATTTTATTATAAAAATATAATAATCTAATTTAATTTAATTTAAATAATTGTGTTAAATAATTTTAAATAATAATTAGATAAGGATTATACATACCCTCACAATAATCTTCTGTGATTTAAATAAATATATGATATTTTTTATTATTTGAATTTGTATTTAATTTTATTAAACATTTATAATATAACAAATTTAAAAATAGTAAAAATTAATTTTTTTTTTATTTTAAACTATTATTATTTTTAGAAAATTAAAAAAAAAATTGTTTAATTTTTAATTTTTTTTTTTATGTATTATATTTTAAAATTAATATTTATTTGGTTTAATTATATAAAATATTTGTAACATAATAATTTTTGAATTAAAATTTCATTTTAAATATTTATAATTATTTTTCTTATTTTTTATATGATAAATTACATGTAACATAATTTTTGTACAATCTAACAAATTTTGGATAAAAAGTTGTAATTTAGATGTGTGTGGTAACAATTTTTTTTTTTTTTTCCAATTTTGTAACAAATTTTAAGTGATATGTAACAATAAATTCGTAACTCTTAGCAACTTTACCATATCATGTAACAACTCGGTTTATATGAGTAACAAAATATATGTGTTTTGTAACAAGTTTCACGTAGAAAGTTGTTGTTAAAATGTTTGTGGTAACAATTTCTCGTTGGTTTGATGTGTAACGAAAAAGTTGTAAATTGTAACAACGTTGTCGTATCATGTAACAACTCATTTTATATGGGTAACAAAATATCTGTACTTTGTAACAAGTTTTACATAAAAATTTTAAGTAAGATGTATGTGGTAACGATTTAAAGTTATAACAAATTTGACATAATGTGTAACAATAAAGTTATAAGTCATAACAACTTTGATGTAGTATGTAACAACTCAATTTATATGGGTAACAAAATATATGTGTTTTGTAACAAGTTTCACGTAGAAAGTTGTAGTTAAAATGTTTTTGGTAACAATTTCACGTTGGTTTGATGTGTAACGAAAAAGTTGTAAGTTGTAAGTTGTAAGTTGTAACAACGTTATCATATCATGTAACAACTCATTTTATATGGGTAACAAAATATCTATACTATGTAACAAGTTTCACATAAAATAATTTAAGTAAGATGTATGTGGTAACGATTTAACGTTGTAACAAATCTGACATGATGTGTAACAATAAAGTTGTAAGTTGTAACAACTTTGACGTAGTATGTAACAACTTGATTTATATGAGTAACAAAATATATGTGTTTTGTAACAAGTTTCACATAGAAAGTTGTAGTTAAAATATTTATGGTAACAATTTTACGTTAGTTAGACGTGTAACGAAAAAGTTGTAAGTTGTAACAACGTTGTCGTATCATGTAACAATTCATTTTATATGGGTAACAAAATATTCGTACTATGTAACAAGTTTTACATAAATTTTTTTTAATTAAGATGTATGTGGTAACGATTTAATGTTCTAACAAATCTAACATGATATGTAACAATAAAGTTGTAAGTTGTAACAACTTTGACGTAGCATGTAACAACTCTATTTATATGGGTAACAAAATATATGTGCTTTGTAATAAGTTTCACATAGAAAGTTGTAATTAAAAACTATCACATGATTTCCATTATCAAATAAAAAAATAAAAAAAATAAAAATCCATTATAAATTTAGAACTCATATATTTTGAAACGGAGATGGACAAAGTATCTTTTTTTTTTGAAGCCATATATAGTGAGAGAAAAATAATGAATATTCTCTAATAAAGTTATGAGCAAACACAACCTTCATAACTCTTTTTAGGATACTAAACGATGGTGAAGATGCAAATTTGGCTTGGGTTCCTTTAGAATAATAATAAATAAATAAAAGATGAAGATGAAAGAATTGAGAAGACAATTAGGTTTAGGATTCCATTAATTTGGCGGTTTTTTTTATTATCTTTTTTCATAATGTTAAAATCGGATATATACATATTTTTTTTATAAAAAAAAATTAAATCCTTTTTTAAAAAAAAAGTAATTTAAATCTTTTTTCAAAAAAAATAAAATAAAAAATTAATCTTTTATCACCTGATATACTTTCTTATCTCCTACTATTATTAATTATTTGAAAAATAAAAGAAAAGAAACTGGTTGAAAAGGTTTCAAGTTTTTACTGTAATAAAAGACATTTTTTCAAATTTTAATAACATCCATTGGATTTGCTTTTATCCAATCCAATGGTAGTTATTAAGTCCAATAACGTTATTGGACCAGTAAGGTAGTATGACCCTATTTAATAAATTAATTATACCAGATTTTGCTACAAATCTGATCTGTTTATTATTGAATTAACCTAATTTGATTAATGTGCCATCTTAAGTAGATTATGTGAAATATGATACAAATTATTTAACCCGATTAATAAATGAATCGTCCCCTCTTATGATACAAATTTTTATTTTTATAGAAAAAACTGTTTATTTTCTATCCAGATATTATAAAAAGCTAGCGAGTAGTAAAACTAACCGGTTTACACTAACTTTTGCATTATGTATTCAAAACAAAAATTCGGACAAAATCGTTCGTCGTTCGTGAAAATTGTCAAAAAAGACCACATATATTATGGGGAATTTGTTTTTAACCACAAACGAAGTTTTAATTGTTAATAACCATGTTTTTGAGAAATTACTGGAAAGCCCTCATATAAAAACCCCCCTCAAAACACTCTCTCTCTTTTCTCTCTCCTCTCCTCTCTCTCCCCGATCTCTCTCTCTCTCCCTCAAAGCCACCGCCGGCGTGCCTATGCGGCATCACCGATCGCCGACGAAGGCGTCGCAGAGCGCCGGTGATCTTCTGGGCTACTCGAAAGCGCCGTCATCGTGCAGCTGGGCTGTCGTCACTGCTACTGCTGCTGCTGCCGTCCTTCTGCATGCCGCTGCTGCTGTCGTTCGCCTGGGATTACGGCCGTCGGAGACCCTCTTGGCTGACCATGGATTGCAAAAAAAAAAAAAAAAAAAAAAAAAAAAAAAAAACCTAATTGTGAATTTTGGTAATTTGGGGAAGAAAGGAAATCAAGTTTCACATATTTCATTTTAGGCATGATTTCAAGTTTCAAATATTTCATTTTAGGCATGATTTCAAGTTTCAAGTTTCATTTTAGTCATAATTTCAAGATTCAACATTCAAGTTTTTAGCCATGATTTCAAGTTTGAGGTGTTTTTAAAAAAAAAAACTGATTTCAGGGGTATTCTAGTAAATTATGGACATATAGTGAATTTTTTTTAAAAAAATGGCTATTAACAATTAACTTTTCAAAAATGGTTACTAACAAAAGTTTAATAAATCCAATGGTTATTTATGGTTTTCGCTCAAAATATTCTCCCATTTCACCCAAGAAAAATAACTTATCTTCAACCTCCACCATTTGAATTTCAAACAGAAAATCGTCGATGTAAAACACTTATAAAGCTCAATTCAACCACATATATGTGCTTCTACACAACTTTCCCTTCAAAAATCTTAAAATGCTTTCTATCTATCAACATTCTTATTTGGGCTCACTAAAGGTGTTTTATAGAGTTCCAACTTCATTTGATTAGGAAATTATGAGAAAATGTTAGTGTTCGAGTTAATCTATTTATTTTTCAATTTTCTTGTTCATTCAACTAATTTTGGTGTCAAAAAATCTGATTAGAGTTGAAAATGTGTATATTATGCATTTCTAAGTTTGTCACCGAATCAAGCCAACCCGATGGTAAAGCCATCAGGTTTTCCAGATCGAAAGTGTTTCTTTTGTTTTCTATTCTTTTGTGAGAATATATCTATCAAATAGTTGATAGCATCGATCAATATAAACATTATTTAAACTATTATAAACTATATATAAAGTTATTCTCTACTTTAACCTTAAAATTATGAGAATATTAACTTTTTGCTAGTCTCAATATGTTAATTAAACATGTTAACTTTTGTTGTTGAGTTGACAAAAATGTTCTTATAAATTATGTTTGTTGACTTAACTACCCATAAGCTTTAATCACATTCTATTTCCCTCTAGGTCATCTTTTTATGATTTTTAAAAACTTGAATCGAGTCTTTATTGAGGCTTTGGCCCTCTTCAGATTTTTTATTTTTATTTTATTTTATTATTATTTATTTTTTTATAAACTATTTTTTTCCTCTCTCCATTAGGTTTATCTCTTTTTTATCATTATCAATCTTGTATCATTCATTCATTCGTGTTTATCTTTATAAAATTTTATCTCTCTAAAACTCTATCATTCTCTCTCTTTTATCTAAAACTTAATTCTCTTACAATATATAATGGGCGAAAATTCGTTTGCTCCCTCAAAAGCCCTTTCAAATCTTCATGTTCAGACACAAAAATTACAACATATTTAAAGGGGTCGAAGTTTAAAATGTCTAAAATATGGGAAGAATTTACGGTTGTTTTTAAATGACTTTCAAAGTTTTTGTTAGGGAAGGGGGGACCATGGTCCCTGTCATCCCCCCTCTCCCTCCACCCCTCATACATGCTAAAATTTCAACATTTTTACACATTAAAATTCTAAAATGGTTACACGTTAAAAATTAAACATACTAACATGCTGAAATTTCAATAAGTTGAAATTAAAAAATGCTACATGTTGATATTTCAACATATTTACGCGTTGAAATGTAAAATTCATAGTGCAAAATTGCTAGAAATCGAAATTGTTCGGATTTCATTAATCACCGATGACTTTATCTCTTTTCCAATTTTCTTAGTTATTGGCTCTCTCTAACTTGCAATTTTATCATTCTAACTTCCAACATTCTCTATTCCAATCTTCTCTTTAACTTCTAACTTTCTCTCTTAATTCATCTCTGTAACTTTCTCTCTCTATCTCAAAATTTACATTCTCTCCCTCCTTTTTTGGTAGTTTTCAATTTTACATGATAAAACTCATTCAAATGCATTTTCTTCACAAACCAAAATATAGACAAAAAGAATAAAATTATTAGGAGCATATATATTTCATCTTTCCAATAATTTAATGGTTATTTATGAAAAGAAGCCTAAACTATAATATAAAAACTAAAACTAAAATAGAATAAGAAAGAAAAAACATAAGAATTATTCAATAAAAATTATCATAGAGTAATTGTGACCCGATGATTTACTTTTCATCGTGTTATGACAACCCAATGAAGCTTCTTTTCGGACTAGATTGTCTCGATGATTAGTGGTCTGTTTAAGGTATGCCCTTCATCATCCTTTTCAACAAGTCATCGAGCCACAACAACCCAATAATGCTAATATCAGGTCTACACATCCCGATGGATTTGATGCCACTATTTTCCCCCAAATTCACCTTTAATCCACCAAATCAATGTATCCGTAACAAAATCACAACAAAAACTTATTTAATTTGAATGATTAATAAAAAAAAAAAATCAATTTAAACCATAATCCTTTAAAGTTTCGGGTCACATGCTTATTGGGTAAGATCATGAAATCATTATCACTAATCCTTACGAGTGAAATAAATTAATGCTTCTAAATCAATTCATCATCAAGTAAAATATGGCATCCAATTGAGAATCTAACCTTATTTTCCGAAAAAAAAAATTTACTTGAGAATGCAAAAACGAAAACAAACCAAGATGATAGGTTGAGTCCTACATGTCGATGAAGTTGTGATTCTGTTTAGATGCTTAAAGGTTGACCGAATCAGAGTTGTCCTACACGGGATGAAGTGTTTTTCTTTGTCAAGACAAGTTTTGGGTAGTGAATGCAAAAATTAGCAAGGAATAGAATCATAAATCAAATAAAAGGAAGCTAAACTATATATAACTAGGAAACTAAACTAATTATCAATAGGAAAATAAGGTTTCTTTAAAAAAAAAAAAAAAAGATCGGAAAAAGAAGGAGTTGAGCTATTGACGCAATGACACTTCTTTAATGATCTAATAATGTCTTACTTTAAAAGAATTTTAAATTTTATAAATTCTATTTCATTTATTTTCAAGATTACTTTTTTTTTCCCCCAAATATCCAATGAAATTGTATTATTTTAAAATTTTAAAATAATTTTTTATATTTTTAATATAAATTCTATAAGTTTATTGGATGGTCTCACCACATAATAACTGTGAGACCGTCTCACACAAGTTTTTCTCCGCCGCATGTCTTTTGTTTTCTTAAAGTTTTGTACACTAGTTACTTTTTCTTTTGTTTATTTTTTCTTTAATTTCTTTTACTCACATCCACATCCAAATCCAAATCCGTGACCCACCGCGTATCTTTTGTTTTCTTAAAGTTTTGTACATTAGTAACTTTTTATATAAAAAAACAAATTATCTTTAATTTATTTTACTCACATCCACCGATCCACGTCCACATCCGCACACAGATCACACCACTTCATAGCCTTTTTCTTTAAACGAATTTTTTTTTCTCCATATAGGGGCCACTTTAAAATAAAGTAGGAAAGGTTCTTATCAAATTGATATGTTTTTTATATCCTAGTGTTTTTTTAGTTATTATCACAAGTCACAACCGATCAATCATTCATACCAAATTGATATGTTTTTTATATCCTAATATTTTTTTAGTTATTATCACAAGTCACAACCGATCGATCATTCATACCAAATTGATATGTTTTTTATATCCTAATATTTTTTTAGTTACTTTGATATATATATATATATATATATAAACTCTGTTTGTAATTTTATTTTTTTAGTGAAGATAGTAGAAAATGGCCATATGCTCTTATCAAAACTTCTCCATAATCTGTGGTCCACATTCTTCGTCCTAATATATTTATTATCATGACGAACTGATAATAGAAATATATATATATATATATATATATATATATATATATATATATATATATATATATATTAACTCCGTTCCGTTTTTAAATATATTTTTTTTAGTGAAGATCGTAGAAAATGGCCGTATATTATATGAAATTTATTTACTCATATACGATATGTAAAATTTATTTTCAGTCCGTAACACAATTACAAAAATATCCCATCAACATTTTTTCTACTTTCTCATCTTTTTTCGAAAAATAAATTAATTAAAATCTTTAAAAAAAAAAGTAATACCTTGGAACTTTGGTATAGGCCATATTGTTAAAGACAAATGTCTAATGTTTTTAGAGATTACTTATGACATTTTCTTTTTTAAAGAAAAAAATGATATTATTAATTTTAGAATTTAGCCATCGGCTTATTTACAAGAGTGATCTATTTTCTTTTAATTTTTAATTTTGAAACTTTTAATTCTATACTATCCACACCACAAGACACATGATATAACATGGATATATATTTTTTTATATAAATAAAAAAAATCGTTAGAATAAAATACTGTTCTTTGCTATAATAAACTAATAAAAAAACAAATATATATGCTACTATTATTTAGGGAAAATTGCATAAACATCCTATGAGTTTAATCAATATTGCACTCAACTGCAGTTGTTGTCAAAATTGTACATACTTCCCCTATTTTTCATTGACTAAGTGTTAATTGACAGTTTGACTAACCATAAAATTTAAAATATTTAAATTACCCCTACATTAATTATCTTATTATAATAATTATTATTTTGAGATTTTATTATAATAAAATTAATTAACTAAAAAAATTATTGAAAAAAAAACATTTTTTTAAAGAAAAATAAAACTGTTTTCCATGGGAGGACCGTACAAACTAGAGACAAATTAATGGAAATTTGAAATGAAGTGTGTACAAGTCTTTTAATTTTTTTTAAAGAAATAAATGATTAAAAACAATAACTGTCAATTAACTAAAAAAATTATTAGTTAATTAATTTTATTATAATAAAATAATTAATTCAGGGGTAATTTAGATAGTCAAACTGTCAATTAACACTTAGTCAACGAAAAACAGGGGAAGTATATGCAATTTTGGAAAAGGTTGCAGCTGAGTGCAATTGATTAAACTCATGCGTGTATGTGTAATTTTCCCTATTTTTTATTAGCATGCAAACAGCCAAAGAAATTTATATAATTTAATTGGAAATATGCTGGAACGCACATGATTCATGGAATTCATCTTCTCCATCGTGCAAAGGAATAAATGATTGATCATCCGACAAAACTTGATTAGATTTGATCTACGGTCCAATCCAATACTGTATAGGTACAATTATAGTACATTAGTATGTAAAACGGTTCCATTAAAGATTTAAAATGTTTGTAGATTTTTTTTTCTCTTTCTGGTATCGAGGATCCGGATTTTGTCTAAGCACCCACCAGCCTATCATCCCCAACTGCGTGACTCGCTGTGGTCTGAATATTGGATCGTGGAGTAATACAAATAAAAAATCTCGGGCCACACCCCTGCCCAACAAGGATGCAAGCGAGTAAATCAATAGAACATATTGGGGATAATCCTTTACTACCGATGAACATAGAAACGCCATGCCTAATATATGCCTATAACTCATAGCAAATAATAACGTCAATAAACAGAAAAATAGATGAGAGAGAATAAAACAATCACAACACAAGATATACGTGGAAAACCCAAAACGGGTAAAAAACCACGGGCCGTTAGGACGACAGAGAAAGTTCCACTATATGATAAATTGTTACAACCATATACTCAAGGATTCTCTCTCACACCTAACCCCAAACCCCACTCACAAGATCCTCACTGAGTACCCCACAATATCCCTTAGGTCTCCCCTAAATATCACCTATGGATCTCTAACTTGATCCACCACCGATATTTCCTTGGATCCCTCCTCGGATATTCCCTTTGGGTCTTCCCGGATCTCACTCACATTCTCTAATATTTACATGGTGTTCTTTTTGCTCCACAGCCTTAAAACTAATAACATAAATATTAGGACTATTTATACTGGTTACAGGGAGTTTAAGATAAAAGGAAATCATACTCCTAAACGTACAAGACTTACTTGTTTCACATAAATACTATTTCCTTTTATGACAAGTTTTCTTGTAAGGAGTAAATCATTTTCCTTTGAGTACAAGAACTTCCAGAAGAATACATTTTCCTATTCCGCACAACATTCTCGATCTCAGCAATATATCGTCTCTACCATATTGGTCACTGTGTGCACCTCGCTCCCAACACGTCGAAACACATCAGCTCCTGACCGCTCTTGTCGCCGCTGTCCAGCCACGACCGCTGCTGCCACCTCTGTGGCTTTCACAGCGCCACTTGCAGCGTTCTTCATTGGACTTCGAAACGGTGCCTGACCACTCCCACAACCACTGCAAAAGCCGCAGCGGTAGGGAGAGCGGTCATCTCCTTGCTTCCGTTCTTCTAGTCTTCAACTTCCCTCAAACACCACCATTCAACTTCCAAATGTATCCCACGTCTTCAGGAAGCACCACATCAGTTGAGTCTTGTTTGGTTCACATTTGTTTGCTTAGGAATCCAAGGGCTTGGGTATTTAATCCCAAGCCTTCCAAGCAACCACCTTGCGGTTAATGTTTGGAAATTTTATTTGTATCTAAAATAGTATCCTCAATTTACGTTTAAAAAAACATAGAAGCGGACGTCGTCAGTTCCATTGCAAAATCCAGAGCATTGAATTGTTCATTCGTTTTGAAAGCACATTTGTTCGGTTACAGATAACAGGGATTCGTAGGAGAATCTGAAACGGAAACCACCTCGGACCAGCTAGACAAGACAACTCTACGGTTTCGTTTTTGTAAGAAACTATTTCAACATTTTACGCGATCTCTCTCTCCATCAACGTTTTTTGTTTCTGAGGTAAAAATTCGCTCTCTCTATTCCACGCACGATTGTTTCCATTGTTTCCATTTTTGTAGTTTGTTTTTTTTTATTTTTTTTTAATTTATGTTTGTTTTTTTTCATTGAGATAATTTGATTGATTTTTTTTTTTTAATTCGTAATTATTATTATTTTTGCATCTCTGATTTATTATAATTTTATTGGATTGATGGTACTGAGAGTTCTTGTTCTCTTGATTACTCAACTTGATTCAGTTAACCAACCTGGAGTTTGTAAATAGTTGTTTAATCTTGGTTATTTTGTTGCTTTTGTTATTGTTTTTTGTTACAAGAAAGAATTAGCTGTTGGTGAGAGATTGGTTGAAGACAATTTTAGGTTGGTGTTATGTCAATAACTGAAATTATTGGTGACTGATTCATCTTTTAAGCTATTTGCTTGTGAATTTTCAGGCGAGTGTTGTTAGAGGAGGCACGAAGTTTGTTTGTTTGTTTGGTTTGAATTAGGAAGTAGGGCAAATGGTTATGCTTTCATAGCTCAAATATAATATTTTCGGTGAAAATAAAAAAAAAGTGAGAGCGTAGATCAAATGCGTCAAGAAGATTTCTACTGAAATTACTATCTGCAGGTTCTCTATGTTTGTTCTATACCCTTGTATGTATTTTCAAACTCATGTGGCATTATGCACAATGTTATATATTGGTAACTATTAATGATATAATCTGAGGCTGTGAGGCAGTTGTCCTTAGTATCCAAGGGTTAGCAATTAACTACACGTTGGTTAGCAGATAACTAATAAACTACACGTTTCAATTCTTGCGATTTAGTTTATATGTTTCTCGTAGATAGAATGGATCAAGTTCGCACATTAGGAATGCCAGGCTAGATGAGGCTGCGGTATCCTGTTGTATGCCTTTTTATCTGATTTAAAAGTTCGTTCCACAAACGATATATAATAGGTATAGTGAAATCAATCTCTTCCAGGAATCACAGGTTGTGAAGATTGATATAGCAGATGCTTGTCAGCTCCTTTAACATCCTTTAAAAAAATTTCAGGAATGGTTGTCTCGACACAAGGTTGTTGATTTCATTTTGAAGAACTGATTGTGAACTCGAGGAGTACATCTAGCAGCTCTTACTTGCTAGGTTTCAAATTGTACTTACGTGAGTGTAAACAGTAAAGAAGATTTTGACCATCATGGGAGCACCCATTCGAAGGTATTGAAACTATCTACTTGTCTATCAGAAAAGAAATTTCTCCCTTCTTATCATGTTTCTCCATTTTTCTGACTTTTAAAACCTAGTAATATTTTAATGACATTAAAATTGTTATCACTTGAAATGCAGTGGAAACATAGGAAGACCTACTGAGACCATGAGGCTTATTATATCAACTTTTGTCGGAGTAGTTGTTGGATTCTTTTTAGGCATTTCCTTTCCAACAATCACACTAACTAAGGTAGATTTTTCTATTAATCTATGATGCAAACATTTTAATGCAATTTAATATGGCTGTGTTTCCAATTATACCATTTCCATGTATACTTGAACTTATTCCGTTTTGTTTAAATCTTGTAGATTAATCTACCATCTAGCATTTTTCCTTCTATTGATCTTACATACATTGAGGACAAGTATTCTGGTCTTTCAACCCAAGCACTCTTGAATGCTTGGACTACTTTAAAAAGTGGCAGTTACAATGATACAAAGGTATATCCTCTTCTTCTTCTTCTTTTTTCCCTTTTCATTGTGCATCCTCATTATTTGAATTACAATGTGCAGTTCAATATGATATCTACCCCTTTAAGCTATCCTTAAAATTGCAAAAAAAAGAAAAAAAAAAAGAAAAAAAAAATGTTTTTCATTCCTAGACCTAACATGCTATGGCTGAAGGCATGAAGGAAACACTGGTAATTTAATTTCTAACGGCATGAAACTTTTCAAGTTAAACTAAGTATTTAATCTCCAAGACTTATAAAAACTGTAATATAATGGACACTATATACAAATTTTGATTATATACATAGATATAATGTGTAGAAAAGCACAAGTCAAACTCGTTGCTGTTGCTAAATGAACCCAGATTTTGGTTGTGAGAGTGATCCTCAGAGAAAAGTAGTCCTAAACTTGTAAAATGAACTAAATTAGATTTATCAGTTATGCTTTCTGATTCATTTAACCTGTATAAGTCATTGAATCTAGTAACAGATTGTGATAGGGTGACAATATTCCTTTTACATTAATTGTGTGGAGCATAATCAATCATGTATCAATCTGTTTACTGAACTTTTGTTTCTTGATAATGAAAATGTAACAGTATTAAACTTAAAATTCATGTGTATCTAATTTGATGGCCCTTCAAGAAAAATCAGCTTCTTGTCCCTTCCTGAATTTCTTTTTCACTGTGAATTCTTACCCTTGCGTTATGCAGATCTGGATTCCAACAAATCCTCGAGGTGCTGAAAGGCTTCCCCCTGATATAATTGAATCACAATCAGATTTTTATCTCCGCCGATTATGGGGCATTCCTAGTGAGGTGTGCATCTTCTGCCATGATTTTTTTGTACATGCAGGAAAATTTGGACCTGTGAATTCTAATTTTGAAATAAATGACCTCAGTGCATGCACACTGGTTAATTACTTAATTGGTTATACAAAATTAACAAAATACACATAAAAAAGGAAGTCATTCACAGGTAGAGCTTATATAGTTGAGGGTGAAAAATCTTGTTAAGTGTTTGAGGGGAGAGAAAAGAATCAACAAAGAATACATCATTTGGAATGTTAGGTAGATAGGCATTTACATGTGATCGATAATTGCAAAAGATTGAAGAAGAAAAAGACTCTTGTTAGGAGGAATTGTAGAAAATTACCAAAAGGCTAGAAGCAGAATTTTATGTACGTGAAGTAGAAAATAATTATGTAATATACTAAATTTTTTTGATAATAGATTATATAACACTGATATTATGATGATCATGTTCACATGTGTTGTTAGAAACATCTCAACAGCAATGCCTTGAAAATAGAACACTGTACGTTCTTTTAGTTAGTTCTGTCTCCCCACCTTAATACTGCTAGATGTCAACTAAATTTTAGCGTCTTTGTTCTCTAATCTGTATCTTTGGTTGATGGAGGTTGCACTTGCAGGACTTAACCATCAAACCAAAATATCTTGTAACATTTACTGTTGGTATTAATCAGAAAAAGAATATTGATAAAGCAGTTAGAAAGGTAATTCTCTCTCTCTCATATACACACACACACACAAACTGACACACAATTATGTCCTTTTTCTTTCACTAATTTTTCTCTTACAGTTCTCAGAGAACTTCACCATTTTGTTGTTTCACTATGATGGTCGAACAAGTGAATGGGAGGAGTTTGAGTGGTCAAAGCGAGCTATCCACATGAGTGCACGAAAGCAAACAAAATGGTCAGCAGTATGCTCCTTTATATATTTTTTATGCCAGTTCTTATTAGGTTGCAGTTAATTTTATCAAGGCATAATTTCGTTGTAATTTGAAATGTGATCAAGGTGGTATGCCAAACGTTTTCTGCATCCTGACATTGTTGCAGCATATGACTATATTTTCATCTGGGATGAGGATCTTGGGTTGGATAATTTTAATGCTGAGAAGTAAGTATTGTAAATTAATTTTCATGCTTCGAGTAAAAGTATTGGTTTAATTAGAATCTTTGATTAAATTCATTACTCTCTATTCCAGATACATTAAATTGGCTAGGAAACATGGTTTAGAGATATCTCAGCCTGGTTTACAACAAAACTCTGAGTTAACATGGGAGATGACAAAGAAGAGAGATGATAGTGAAGTTCACAAGTAAGAACAACTGAATCTTTAGTCTTTTTCATTTCTCGCTTAAGTTTTAAGGCTGAATTGTCTTGACCTCATAATAATAATAATAATAATAATAATAATAATCATTATCATCATCATCTTGGCTTGATCATATTTTATTTATTACTTCTGTAGCTTTATCATCTCATACTTTTCTGTTCCTGCAGGAAGACTAAGGAGAGAAATGGATGGTGTGGTGATCCGCATTTACCACCATGTGCTGCGTATGTAAAATTATCAATTCTATGTAATTTAATTATGAACTTACATTGCTTTCACCATCCCTACTGGAATTATTGGATCGGGTTTAATGTTTTACTTTAAATACTTAAATGCAGGTTTGTGGAGATTATGGCCCCAGTGTTTTCTCGGGATGCATGGCGTTGTGTTTGGTATATGATTCAGGTATGTAGTAGTATACTGCCTGCCTGTTCTCGTTGTAGCCACTAGTCACTTCTCAGCTTTTTCATATCTAGAAATCTAAAATCCTTGTCCTGCAAGTGCAGAATGACTTGGTTCATGGATGGGGTCTAGATTTTGCTCTAAGAAAATGTGTTGAGGTTAGTGAACATTTTTTTCTTCTGCTTAATCAAGTTGCCCCTGCTTCTGATTATGAGCAGAGCTTTGTAACCGTGTAACTTTGAAACAGCCTGCTCACGAGAAAATAGGAGTTATAGACGGGCAGTGGATTGTTCATCAAGGCGTTCCCACACTTGGCAGCCAGGTATACCCAAGACGTGGACCACTTTGCTCAAGTTTTTAGACGTAGAAAACAATTTCATCAGTATACATAATAAGCTCTTATGCAAAATATAATTTATTCAATGCTTTCGTCATTCAACAGGGGAAGGCAGATGCTGGGAGATCACCGTGGCAAGGGGTACCCCTCTATCTTTCTCTTCCTTGTAAATGCTTAGACTAGTTTGCAGACACGTGACGAACAAAACAACTTTGGATTCATGTCACTTAACGTTTGAAAAAAGCATTGAAATTCCGATTTTCATCATTGCAGGTGAGAGAGAGGTGTAATAGAGAATGGGCAATATTTCAAGATCGACTTAAGAATGCAGAGAAAACCTACCTAGAGGCAGCGGGGATTGACGCTTCCAGTCTCGAATCAGACAATCAAAAAAGAATCAGGGAATGAAAGTCCCGACTTTTCTCAACAAAGGTTTTGGTGATATCACATTTGTTTTCTTCATCCTGATAAGTTTCATTTTATCGCTTAATCCTAGTTTAAATTGGTTAGTAGTACCAAACATCTCCTCTACCAAAAATCAAAGACGTTAGTTTTACATGTTCAGATAGGATAATAGATAGCGAAAGACCATGGAAATATAACCGCCATCTGTAGTTGAATCAACAAAATACCGCTTAGCATCCGAGTATATTGTTTATGGAATCGAATCGTTCTCTATGGATCACAACTACATTGCGCAATCTCAATTTGGCGGAGGAAACAACTGGATTCAGGAAACATGATTTCAAGGTTGATTTCATGATGTCTGGCCTGTTTGATAGCAAAAAAGAAATTCAACTTTGATAATTGTCATACAAAATGATCCTGATTTTCCATTTTGAAAGAAAGATACAAGCTATGCCCTTTTTCCAGGGCAGTTTTTGCATCATTTTCATCGTCTCCAATGTCTAGAATAGCAAACAGAATTCCGTTTCTCCATCCTACAAGTCTTAATATCCAGAGAACGGGCGGAAGAGGAAAATTATATTATTTTTGAATATTCAGAACTCGAATATAAACACTTGCAAAATTAACTGTTACATAATTTATGGAAAATGAATATGAGAATCCTAATACAAATTTAATTTAACAAAGAATTAAATGTATTTAGAATTATAACTATAAATTCCTCTTTGATATTTGCTGTGGCTCTAAAATCTTTTGAAGGTAGTATGTTACATAGTCAGCAATTAGAAGTAACTTTTAGTGATAGCTTCTTCCAGCTCTTTGAAGTCCCATGCATCATCAGCTGAATATTCCCCTGTAAGACGAAAATATACAGTTTAACATTCTCTCCATTTTAGGTCATTTTCCAAGCTTCCTAAGTGCTTTTCGAAAGCTTGATTTAGTCGTAAAAATGTACACAGTATCCAGTGATGATGTAAATTACTATTATTCTATTAAACATCGAAAGTCCTCAGAATTATGGAAAAGTTTTGTCTAATTTTAAAGAACAAGGGAAGGGCCCTTACCAATTGAATCCCTACGAAGAGCGGTTAAGTGAGCACAACTGTAAATGAAAAAAGTTTGTTAGAAGTATTCCGACTTAAACAGTGAATAAGATAAACTCATACAAGCTTCAAGCTAGAGATAAACATCTCTGGAAAGGCAGCCACAGACAGAACCAATAATTACTGGTTTACTGGTCTTAGGATAGAATGATGAAGAACCAGAAGAGAAATAGTGATCATCACCTCCCAAGAGCCTTCCCCAAGTCTGCACATAGGGATCGAATGTATGTTCCTTTAGAGCATGTGACCCGGAAAATTAAATTTTGTCTGCAAATATAGCACAAAATTTTATCAAATAGGAGTTCTGAGTCAATTCTTGGAACGCCCCGTGCTTTTTTGAGAGCAGAGGACTATATTAATCTACAGTAAACTAGACGGACACATAGTCACCGAAAACAACAATGCATTTCAAGCGTATGGTATGCCTTCTCTGTGGAAAAACTTAAAGAAAAAAAAAAGTAAAGGAAAAGGATTTTAAAATTATAAGATAGATTGCATAGGCATCAACTAATGTGTTTGGTTGTACTATATCATAAAGAAGATTATGAGAAAGAAAAAACCTGTCTTCTAAGCTACGCTCAATGTCAAACTTGAAAATGGAAATTCGCCTTGGTGAAAGCTCAATACTCTCTCCTCTTCTTGCTTTGTCGTACATCCTTTCACCCCCAACCTATCACCGTCCATTGAAACTTGTAAGCAATTAAATCATAATCCGTGAGGCTGCTATAAAATGCCTTTAAACAAAAATCTCCAATGCCTTATAGAATTTCAAAATATCCAAGAGTTGATGGGAATATTAACTCAAATCTCATTATAATTGTGTCGGGCAGAGTCACAATATTAAGACTGAATAAACGAAAGATTTTAAGGTAACATTGTCGATTTATATGTGTGGGACTTTTATCTCAAGTGATCATTTTAGGCACCCCTGATAAGTTGCAGTATTATTATTACTTCAACTTTAATGGAGCTTTTTGTATAATTGAACAGGAAATACAGGAAAATTAGCAATGAACCAAGAGCTAGGTGGAAAAATGAACAAAAGATTTAAAGTGTCAACTCTTTTCCCATTGAAGTCTCTCTTCTCTTGAGTACATATGGAGCATATATGAAATGAGTACTAGGCACATAAGCATTCAATCACCAAAAAAAGAAGAAATAAAAATAGAGATGATAGATATGACAAAACTGTAAGTAATTCAACCTCATATATATTTATTTATTAAATTACTATTACCCTTTAGTCACATTCAGCAGCATGATAGTTTAAAATTTCAAGTTTCTGGAAAAATTGCGTTATTCTAAGATAAAAAACGATACACATATTCATAGCTATGCTACTTCTTCAGTATAGACTCATCAGTTAATATAGAATAAATTCTTACTTTGATGGCAGAAAACATGGGAGGAACTTGCCATATCTCCCCCAAGAAGGATGTAACAGCTTTCTTTATGTCGTCATCTTTGATGTGCTCCCAAGGCTCACGCTGAATAACCTACACATATGAGGGAATGTTTGAATATGTTATGAAAATTAAACAATAGCAGCTCTATTATACAAAAGAATCTATGAGCAGGTCATCTCACTGGATTGATTACGAAGCAAGAGTAGGAATGAAATTATGCACATAATGGCAATGGAGACTATCGTCTTCAAATTATTATTGGATTATCTTCTTCTGTGTATCGAGACTTCCCTCTCCTAACATGCATGCAACTAATACCATTTTTCATTTATATTTGTGATATGTAGTGCAGAAATTCCTAATTTTGATTATGCCATGTAGAAAGATATATCAAGCACTGAAATCCATTCACAGTTCCCTATGTTTTCTTCTTTCATTTATACCACACTGAAAGTAATTAAATACTCGAGGTGTGTTTATCAATATAAAGCTAGAGGGGGGGTGAATAGATTTTATCTAATTATTACCCAATTTTCGCATGCATGTCAATTTTACGAAAATACCCCTACTAGTCAAAAATACATAAAGTGTAATATAGTGCGGAAATAATAAATGACACTTGATGTATACGTGGAAAACCCAACCACTGGGAAAAACCACGGGCTGTATAGTGCGCCACACTCGGAACTCGAAATCACTAATTGAAATGAAGTTTACAACCTATGTAGACCTCGTCTAACACTCCGGTCTGTAACCCCTCACTTCTACCCAGCGGGCCTTTATTAACAACCCTATTCCAATTTGCTTGATCCTCGAAGTCACTACTTGTAATGATGTTTACAGCCAATCCCGGTCTGTAACCCACCACTACTACCCAGCGGGCCTGTAATAGCAACCCTAGACCAAGACTTCAATCTCTCAAAAGAGATGCACAACCCTATGTGAATATGTATGAATATTCAATTAATGCAATAAGAGCTAGGGTACTCTAAATGCTTATCTAGGATGATGATATATTCAATTTAAATCAACCCTAGATATCAATTGCTAAATGACATGTCAAATAGCATAGATAATCATAGATTATAAAAACCTAGATATCTATCAAAAAACAACACTCAATTAATTCATCACAAATAATCTCTTTTCTTGTATTTAACATATGATCTAAAACATACAAGTAATTTAAAAGAGATGGCTTGGTATTTAAAATACTACAATAAGATGAAATTAATCAAAATCTTACCAAGCAAGTTGTGATGATGCAAACCCATACATGGATGCACTCTATATAGACATAGGAGATGCAATATGAAATTTGATGCAAAAGGGGTTTGATTTGAGTGGTTAAAGATGAGTTCTTGATTTGATTTTCTCTCAAAATCTATCTTTGAAGATTAGGGTTCTTAAGAGTCAAAGAACTGATTCAGATAATGAGAAAGTGTGATATTTATAGACATCAAGAACAGGGCAAGTGAAAAGACAATTTTGCCCCTGAAACGCACCGTTCGGCGGTTTCAATCGGCGGCCAGGCCGCCGATGACGACCGCCGAATTGAGCTCGTGAAGAACAGAGCATTAACGGCGGTTTCATTCGACGGTTTCGTGACCGCTGATGCAACCGCCGATTCAAACCCGAGGGATTAAAATCGATCAGGTATGAACGGCGGTCGTGACCGCCGATCTTGACCGCATAATTGCTTCAGACCAATCTGGACTGAAACGGCGGTTTCATTCGGCGGCCAGGCCGCCGATCATAACCGCCGATCACCAACAATGGTGAAAACCAAGGAGAAGCCAAGGGCATTCTCCATAGGCGGTCTTCGCACGAAACCAAGCACTCATTAGTGCAAGCGCGGACGTTTCCGAACAATGTCGGGAAACGAATTATAAGGCACATATACACACAACAAGATATATCAACCAAAGTGCTAGTGTGTAAAGTGACATGTGAAGAGATGCACATAAAAAATAAGCAAGTATGCAATCATAGCAAGAATGCTAAGTGTGTGTGTGCTACTAAATCTCTTCAAAGAAAAACAAGCACAAGAGATTATACATTTGGCGTGCTTGTATCTTGAGGTCATGGAAGGGCCTTTGATCTTCAACACTAATCACTTAGACTACCCTTACATTCAAAACCCCAACATGTGGTTTGACCACGAAATAAGCCAATCAACAAAACGGGAATCCTTACAACCCTCCTTTTCCATGAAACTCAGAGACACCAATTGGTAGTTTATCACTTTCTCAGTGAGAGAATCATCTCAATCATATTAAATTCCAGAAGCAAAATAGTAGTCAGCCATCACCTCTTATGATTCCTCCAATGCATTTCCATGGTATTTAAATGACAATACAAATTAACTTGAAAATAAGGTATACAAAATCTTATTTATAATCAATGAACATACTGGTGAATCAGCATCCCATGTTGAAGTAGCCTCCCCTAAGCGGAAAACTCCACTATAACCTTTAATCATGCCTTGATAGCTGCAACAGCAATATCTTAAGCACTCAGAAAAAAGTTATATTTGTGCTTCTTCAGCGAAGAAAAATTTCAAATCTAAACTGCTGGGCTAAAGAAGAGGGTAGAGAGCACTGGCTAGAAAGAAAGAAAAGCGAATGGCTTGTCTATAAAATCCCATACCGAAAAAAAGCAGTGTAATTGTAATAAATCAAATCATATTGAAAACTTACCTTTCTACCAACTTAGTGGCTTTACCAACACAAACAATCAATAAACCAGTTGCCATGGGATCAAGGGTTCCAGCATGTCCTACCTATAAACAAGCGTAAAAGAGATGTTAGCAGCATTTACTTGGAAACTAGAACCTTCAATGCATATGGAATAGCAAAAAAGCACCTTTTTCACTTTAACCAGGCGACGAAGCTTTCCACAAACTGTAAATGACGTCCATCCTAACTTGAAATATGACAGTGTCATCTTTAGATAGATGTAAAAAATTCAAGATCTTCACATTTAACTTTGAACAAGTATTTCTTGACAAGGATATTAAATATCTTAGACATACAGTCCTCTCAATGTCCACAACCAAGTTACCAAATGATAGACCACACAATGGAGTAAAAATTAGACAACTAAAGCACAACAGTCTTTGTAATAAAAAGCAGATAACCAACTCAAATACCGATTATGAGATTATATTTTTCTTGGCCTTCACATACCCAAGTTTTTCTAGATAGTCAAGGGTCTGTAGGCTGATTTTGTTAGAATGAAACAAAAAAGACCCTATCTGAAGGAAGACAGCCTAACAAGCAAAAATCCTCACTATGCTATAGACACATTTCAATTTTTGGACAAATTATGTTTTTAGACCTTCAAAATTGTATTTTTGCTATTTCGAGGAAATAGTTGTATCAGCAAGAATTTTTCTTAGGAGTCAAAATTGCTTCCTTAAATTCTCCTAGTTCATTACTTTTCCCATTTTGATATAAAAAGGAGAAATAGTCATTGCAAAATAATATTAGGTAATGATATTCGGACATTGTTTTCTTGAGAGAACTTTCTACCAATGCGAAATTATGATTATTCTCTCTATATAATTCCTTCACGTGATTTCTACTGACTTAAAAAGAAACACCAAATTACAAGTGGAATCCTTAAAAAAAAAAAAGATGCCCGATTGAAGGATATATATACTTTAGTAGTGACTGACGTTTGCTATCATTTATAAAAGCACGAAAATTTGAAAGAACAAATTGCCATCGAGATAGAGAAACCATTGCATACACACTGCCACCAAATTGTTCCCTTTTACTTTCTCATAGAAAGTGACTTGCATTTTAACCCTTCCTTACTATCAGTATATTTTAATCTAACACTCAAACAAAAACTTGCAGCCTTACCAATGAATTAGATTCTTCTCTTCTATGCATGTATATATTATGGTTACATATATTAACATGTAGTTCTCACTTGCTCTACCGTGTTCTATTCAAATAAACTAAATTTACTAAGTTTAGTTCCAAGCTTTTGTTAATGGCCACAGAAGTACTACTCAAAATTGCTAACGACATAACAATCATTTTCAACATTAAAATTTATCAGTTCAACTGATTTACTTAAAGACTAAAAATAAGTACCTTATAGTTTCTAACTTCTAATACTATGAAATTGCTTTGAAATCGTGTAGAATTAACTCCAACTGGAAAATAAATACTAAATAAATTGCAGCATCTGTAATAAGCAGACAACATAGCTATTGACTCACCTTTTGGTTTGTTCACCAAAACCACAGTTCCGAAAGGACCGTCCCATCTTGGAGGAAGCTCAGTACTTCTACTCACAAGATAAGGCTCCCCACTGCCAACTTCAGCATCCTTATTGGGAACTTTCTTCAAGCACTTAAAGAAGTCCTCCACTTTCTTCTCAGTGACCTCTCTCTTCACATCTCCATCCACATTTTTCGCCTCAATGGTGTCTCTCTCGCTCTTCCTTTCCTCTTCAAAAAACACCAACCTCTTATCATCCTCAGCTTTATCAACCTTATCAGTCTTCTCCACCCCCTTGACACCCAATCTCTTCTTTGTATTCTTCACATTTTGATCCACATTCGAGTCAAGAAACGCCTTATCGAGACATTGATCAGGAAAATACTTCTTCTCTAACTGATACACCATCCTGTAATGCTTATCTTTTTCCCATGGATAAGCAAACGTATCATAAAAATACAACTCCTCTTCTCTTTTATGCAATCTATGGAACTCCACAACTTCAGGCTTCAACTCCACAAAACCGTCATCGTTTTTACCGTACTCATCATCAGAATCCGACCCGTACATTCTCTTCCTTCTCTTGTTATAATATTTCCTCATAGACTTAGTCATCTCTGCATTACCTGAAGTGGGTTGTTGGCTTGTTCTGGTTTCTTGCTCTGAAGACAGTTTTCTATCGACCCAGTCATCAAAACCCGGTTCGGATTCTGGGTCTGGATCCTCTGGCAAATTGGATGCATTTGGTCGAACAGGTGGTCGTCGACGAGTTTGATTATGCGGGGACTGGGCTGGACGGCTAATGATCAAGTCGTATTGAAGTGGGTATGGAGTGGAATTGATCGAAAAGGGTCTTGTTGAAGTTGGAAAGACGGTTTTTTGAAGGATTTTGTACTTGAATGGTGATGGTAGCAAGAAAGAAAGTGTTTTTGAACCGTACATTATGATTTTTGGGCACAAAAAGAGAGAAGACATGTTGGTTGGATTGGATTGGATTAGATAAAGCAGCGAAGTGAGTTTTGATTAAGAGGAAGAAGTTGTCTGTTTAACTTGGAGAATAGAGATTGTAGGTGTTTGTTGGGGAACCATGGTTGGCTGTCTCTGATTTTCTCTTCTGGGAGATGATGATATGCATTTACAAATTACAACCTTTAATTTACAATTCTAATTTTCATTTCTTCAGGGGAATTGTGTAAAATTGGAAATTCATTAACAAATTATACTTTTTTTTTTCTCAATTTTGTTTTTTCCCGACAATATCTATTAATTTAGGACTATGTATAGAGTCATTTACCCAAGCCTAAGCTCGTCCATCTACTAGTTGAGTTACGTTTCCGTTGGCCTCAAAAAAAATATTATTTTTATCCAAGACTATAAAAATTATAGGGGTAATTACTTTAGTGGCCACTCGTTTGGTTGTACGTTGTCAAAATGATCATTAGATAAAGATTTCGGTTTAAAATGACCATTATATGTGAAAAATGTGACAAAATAGCTATCCGTAAGGAAATTTATCATAGTGGGCACCTATTTGTTTAGATGCTACCCTAATGGGCACCAAATTTGAATTAATTTAAAAAAAAAAAAAATTATTGGAATATATCTATAACCGTCCATTCGATTATTTTTTATGTAAAATAGAATCTTTTTTTTTTTTTTGAAAAGTAAATAAAATAAAAACAAAACTAAGTAAAAAAAAAAGAGCATATTTATCTCCAACGGTTGGAGATCAGATTTTTTTAGAATATATATATATATGTATATAACAAAAAAAAAAAAAATTTAGAAACTTATTGGAATTAAATTTTTTAGAAACTTATTGGAATTAAACTTATTAAACTTAATAATTTAATAATTTAAACTTATTGGAATTAAACTTATTAAACTTATTAAACTTAATAATTTAGAAACTTATTGGAATTAAACTTATTGAATAAAGATTTCGGTTTAAAATGACCATTATAGGAGAAAAATGTGACAAAAATAGCTATCCGTAAGGAAATTTATCATAGTGGGCACCTATTTGTTTAGATGCTACCCTAATGGCCACCAAATTTGAATTTTTTTTTTTTTTTAAATAATTATTGGAATATATCTATAACCATCCATTCGATTATTTTTTATGTAAAATAGAATCTTTTTTTTTTAAAAGTAAATTTTTTTTAAAATAAAATAAAAACAAAACTTAGTAAAAAAAAGAGTAAATTTATCTCCAACAGTTGGAGATCAGATTTTTTTAGAATATATATATGTATATAACAAAAAAAAAAAAAAAATTTAGTTTTAATTCACAATTGGGTGGTCATTGGTGTAACGTCTCACCAAATGGATGGCCAATAGTGTAACACCTAGACCTTACCACGGTTCAGTTCAGGTTCGGTTTAACCGGTTCCGACCCTTTTTAAAAAACAAAATTATAAATTATAAAAAATTATTAGAAAAATTAAAAGACATGTTAAATCAGTTTATTGGGTAACCAAAAATTAAATTAAAATAAATATATGTAAAATTAAAATAAATATTGAAATAAAACAAAAAAATTTAAATTGGGTTTGTCTTTCATTTAATTTTTACCACAATTGCCTACATATCCTTTTGGGGTTTAGAGAAATCAAAGGCAATGTAGTTCCATTACCTTTGCTGGAGGGCGTTGAACCTTCTCCACTTGCCATTAAAAAAAATGAATTGAAAATTTTGTTGAAAATAAATGTAAAATAAATTATGGAAAAAAATTTGAAAAAATTTGTTCAAAATAAATTTGAAAAAATTGTTAAAAATGAATTTGAATTGTAAAAAAACTAAATGTAATTGCAATTTAATTGCAATAAAAAAAAATATTGAATAATTGAGGGAGAATTGAGTAATTGAGAGAGAATTAAAGTGAGGAGAAATGAAATGGGAGGGGGTTATTTGTAGGAAATTAGGAAAAGGGTGGATAATTACTTGGACAAGGGTTATAGGTCATGACCCAATACTCTACAATGTTTTTTCTTTTTAAAGCATTATATTTTTATAAATAAAGTATTAATTTTTTTATTAATTAAAAAAAAAAGGAATTAGGAAGGGTTTAAAATAATAATAATAATAATAATAAATTTAAAAGAAAAAAAAATTGATTGTTGGGCCCAACAGTTTTTTTTTTTTTTTTTAAGAGGGACCGATTTGAACCGTTGGTTCCAAACCGATTCTGCAAAATTAAGAACCGGGACCGGAACTTCCAGTCCGGTTTTCTTTGACACAATTTCGGTTCGAACCGAACCTTGGTCATCTCTAGTAACGCCTCACCAAATGAGTGACCAATATGGTAAATTTTCCTACGGATGGCCATTTATATCAGACTATTCGTCTATAATAGTCATTTTGATAAAGCCCAACCAAATTGGTGGCCATTAAGGCAATCATCTTAAAATTATATTTTTCATTTTTTTTTTAAATGTGCATACTCCTTTAAAAAAATATGTATATATATTACAATATTATGGGATTGGAGATTTGGAGAGGGGCATGACTCAACCCATAACCTCTTGAATGTATGTAAGTGTGAGGGGTTTATCCTCTTATTTGATATCCAGGATTACTCAATAAACACATGACATAACAATATAAATATTTTTTAATTATAATTTTCTTAAAAATCTTTTTACTTGAATGGAAATTTTTCGTACGTAATCACTAATTATCACAAGTGATAATTTGTATAAATTTTTTTACATTAATTATCATATGTGATAATTATGATCCCACACGATTTGTATGGGATTCCACACCTAATAACGGCTATATATATATATATATATATATATATAAAACATGTGATGACGGAGACTCGAACCAAAACATTATTAAGGTGGACGAATACACTTTGCCACCAAACCACATTTGACGGTCTCTCTAAGGCATATTGTTACCGCCAAGTTATCATGGTGATCAATTTTAAACTATGTCTAAATATGTCGAATTCTTATTACCGCCAAGTTATCATGGTGATCAATTTAAAACTAATGTCTAAATATGTCGAATTCTTATTATAACTTATGAATTACACTAGATATACAAATTTTAAACCTTCAATTACCGCGGCTCAACATGGCACAACAGTAAAAACACTTATTCAACTTGGTAATATTTGGTTTCTAATTGCCGCCACCGTCACCATAAGTGATATATATTAATCGGTTTCTAGTTGCCGCCAAATATATATTAAAAAAATTAAAATAAAAATTAAAAATAACTTTATTATGTCTTTGTTGTTTTGAAATTAGAAAATGTTTATGTAAATAATAATAAAAAAAAAAAAAATAGAAAATGTCGAGAGTCCAAGACTGAAGATAGTTAAATAGAGGAAAGCGTACTCACGCGGCACACTTTGCTCTTTGAAATATTTTGGTTCAGTTTCTGGCTCACAGAGAGTGGCCACACTCGTACGTACACATATGGACACAACAACCGACGAGTGGGAGCTCTGCAACGACGACGGCTTCGTCTACAAGCGAAAGAAGCGGCGGCTCGACGACCCACCACCACCCCCTCAACTCCCCGATCCTGAGGCCGAAGAGAGGGAGCGGAGACAACGCAAGAGAAAGGCCTTGTTGAACCTCAAAACGCACTACCAGAAAGAGATCGACCACTGGGACGTTTTGTCAAACACCTTGCGAGACTTGCAAGAGAAGACACAACAGAGACGCCACCAAGGCATCCGGGAAATGGACTCGTTTCTGGGTTCCGCTTCGAAGTTGGTTCAGGAGACTCAAGTGGGTCATGAGTCACTTGTTGATGAGCTCCTCTTGAAGGTGATTTGGGTCCTTTGATTTTTTCTAAATAATAATTAATTTCTAGTTAAATGTTGTTTATGTGATGATTTGGGTTGGTTAAGATTCGATTTTGAGGTCTAATTTTTGATTTATTAGGAACCAGATATCATAAAAACTTAAGCATTGAAAATTTCTAGGGTTTTAGTTTATTTTCTAGTACTTAAATTTGATAGCTTCTGTGCATGCTTTTTATGGTTTAGATAAAAACTTGTGCTTGTTTTTGCAATTCTTTACAAGCAATTTCTTCATGCCACTGAAGAATTTAATCGTTAACTGCATTGACCCTCCATTTCGATACTGATTGAAACTATAGAGTATAGAACAAAAATGGCTTTGTACTAATTTAAATAAACAAATTGAGGTAAGGACTTAATCTCAGAAAACATATCAAACATTTCTGAAGCCAAAGAACTAAGAAAGGTGATTTCTGGATTTTTTTTTTATTAAAAAAAAAAAAAAAAAACAAAGAAAAGAGTTGAACAACAGTTAGAGTTAGTTTTTGGAATTTAATTGTAACTGGGAGTCATTTGTTTTTACTCATGATGTTTCTCTCATTAGTCTACATTTGAAGACATATGCGAACTGTAAGAACTCCCACTGAAAAGGGATTTTCGTTAACCTTTGATATTGAGTTTTGTTCATATTGTTGAATTGTAGACAGAAGCCCAGGAAGCGATCATCCGGGATGTTTCAAATTTGTGTGATGTAGCAGAAACAATGTGCAACGCACAAGAAGAATGGGTTATGCAATCACTTGTGGATCTTCCTGTCTGGTCTTCGCCTCGTGAGCTTATGGCTTCGCTCTGTGATGAGTAGGTAGGTTACTTGTGTCTTCTGTAGTGTGTTATTATCTTAGTATTTGAAGGCAGGTTTGAGGGCTGGACTTTCTCTGTAATGAATATGTTACGAAATAACCTGAATGATAGTATTAGATTTTCTTGCATTTTTTTTTTTTTTTTTTTTTTTTTTTTTTTTTTGTAATTTGTATTTTCTTTTGATGATCGTGTTATTTTTGGGAGGAGTTAATATGTGAGAGTAATGAAGGAGAGATGAGGGTGAGAGAATTGTATATTGAAGCAGCTCTTCAAGATATGTTGTATGTAAATCTGCTGGTATAGAATCTGTTGAGTTCTTATGATCTTGATTCTTGATTCTTGATTAATGACTACTTATTTGTACTTTGTTAATTATTATGAAACCGGCAGATTTATCTTCCTATTTTCTCAAAAGTAACTTTTGATTATCTGAATGAAACTGGTGCTTTTATTCGAACGATGATGAAAAACTTTATGGTAAAAAGGAAGTTTTTGGAATCATTTTAGTTGTGTACATCCCATTTACTTTTGTGATTGGGATTTGAATCCCACCTTAGCCTATTAAATTGTAAAATACAGATAGATCCCTCTTAATAATGAGAGTTATATTTCCGACTGTTATTTATAATGATTAATCTCGTCAAGTTCTGACACCAAAATCGATTGGTGTCAGATTTCAAAAAAAGTTTTGGATGGAATCTTGATTGGAGGCCTTTGAGCCTGAACTTATTACATTTGCTTTTTAATTTATGGGTTCTCAAACAAAAAATTTGGATGAGCAAAAACAAGAATCCTTGTCTTCCCTAACATAGTACAAAAGCAAACTCTTATCATTGCCACTGACCTAAAAATTCATCCAATACAAAAAAGGATGGACACCCTGCCTCACCAGTAGGCACATTTCAAAGAGGAGACTTCTGTTTTCATCTTTTCCCCTTCTTTTTTTGATCCCTCAGCTTTATTTCTTAATCGAACGGGTATCAATGTCATCTAGACAAGAAGGAATGATTTTGATAGGCTTAATAGAAAATCCAGCTTTGCGACATGCATCCTCCAGAAGCTGCACTTGTGATTGCCCATCGGGGCAGAATGCAACGACAGCTCCTCCGCTGCCTGTGAATTTTGAAGCAGCCCCAACCCTACGTGCAACCTCCACCATTTCTATGTTTAGAGCGCCGAGTGCTTCATCCCCAAACATGCTCCTATAACATAGTTCGGCGTTTAATACAGATTAAAATTTTCGCAATATCTGCCAAGAATAAACAAGAAGCTATAGTGTTTATACTCTCTAGTAATAAATTCGCTGAGACATGCAGCATTTGTTCTTTTCTTAACAATTCTTTTTTCCCTTATTTTTAGGACTGCAAGATAATAATGATTACACACAGCTTTAAATTGCAGTTTCGGAATCACAAATTCACAATCAATGAGCCATCGATCCTAATTATGTCATTTTAGAGCAGAGCATATGAGATTTCCGAAGTATGATTTTCATAACAGCATATTCTACTCCCAGAACTGAATCTAGTTACCAAGTACAAATTAATTTTACCGTTTTAAGATAGAAATGACTAGCTTAAGTTTTTTACTGTGTTGAAATAAAAACAAATATCTTCATCAGAACAGATCCTGATTGTCTCAAAGCCAGAGCTAAACCACAATCAATGTTTCATCGTATGTAATGTAATATTGTCAGGTGCAAAGATCTCTTACCTTCTAAGATCAAAATTACGATTCATGAGCTCTACAAGCTTTGAATAGTTCCTTTCAAGTATTACTGCCTGTCCTTCGGCTGCAATATTTGCAACTTCCTTCATAGATGATACAATAAACTCATCACCATCGAGCCACCTTTGACGAACTGTACTATGCACCTGAATTTTTGACCAAAGAGTTAGTTGTACTCACTCACATACTGGAAGAAGGTCATCTTCTCAAAAGTAAATAATAGATGACTATACAGTCTATAATCCCATGGATTTTCAGACAGGACTTTCAGATTCTAGTGTCACGATTCCTTAAATTTCAAAATGGAATAAGATGGTAATATCACCAACCCAACTTAATTAAAAAACAACATTAAATGGTTTCTTACATGCATATCCTATCTGTTGCCAATGAAATGTAAAAACAGACAAAAAGACTAGAAAAAGAGCAAGATAAAGCTACCGTATGATGCTAACCTTCCCAGAATCACTTGGATTTTCGGCATAGATGAGATGGAGAGGTGGAAGAAGATTGATATCCATTGGAGTATAAATGCCATGCCCCATCTTATCCATGTGTTCCTTACTAAAATCCTACAGATGCATAGTTGTTAATATCAATAGTAAAAATTTATAACCATTTCAACAACATATCTACACCAACATTACATACCATGGAAACAAGGCCCCCATACACTTGTGCCACCCGATCTTGAAGACCGGCAACAATTCCAAGTTCTTTCTCTGCCCTAAGGACAAGATTTGGCCTGATCTCTACTTTAACCAAAGGCCTGACTTTGTAATAGTCAAGAAGGCAGTTTAGTGCGGCACAGACAATAGCACTAGAACCTGAAAGTCCTGTCTGAAAGGTCAAAATTATAACTTGAGCCATACATTGCTATAAAAATACCCGTAACATGATTTATCAATGGTCATTTTGTAATTGGAGGTATACCTGGCGAGGGATGTTGGTGTCATAGGAGAGAGTGAAGTTGCGGTTGTGAAGAAGAATGTTGTTATCGCTGCAATAGTTATTGAAAACTTTACAGATAGCCATGAGCAATCTTACACCTCCATAATAACCTTCATTTTGCAATCGATTGACCTGCAATTCAAAACCCCATTATACAATATAAATATATACTGTTCAATCCAGAGTGAGAGAGAGAGAGAGAGCGAGAGAAACAAACCAAGTGATCTAGGGATTGGAAGATGACGAGATCGTGAAAAGGGTGGGGCTTGATGACGAGATCATCAGAGGGCTGTAATCGGACGGTGGTCCAGAAGTTGCCGAGAGTGAAGGAGATGGTACGGCCGAAGTAGACGTCACTTGGGTTACCCAGCAACCCGACTCTCGCGTACACTTTGTGCTCTATAATCTCCGATAACCCACCACCTGCTTCCTCATCCATTTTTTTTTTTTTTTTTGCAATGCTGGAAGCTCTCCGAGTCTTAGCGTTTTCAAGTATTTAAAACAGGAACTTTGAAGTTGAAGGTGCCACGACGTAGCGTGGATTGGGATCCAGGTCAGCGGTGGATCAGAATCCAGAAGCTAACAATCATTGGGATGGGCCGATGGGGGGTGTGTTTCATCATCTTATCCTGACGTTGACGTTATTCCAACTTTATCTATTACTTTTTTTTGTTTAATTAGCAAATGCACTTTGTATATACATTAATGCTGGTTTTCCACATTTTTAAGTCTATATTCAATTCATGTTAAATGGTGTGCATCCATAGATCAGAATAAGCGCCGAGTATGGGCCCGTCCTGCAAGCCGTTTTTTGTTTTTGTTTTTCGAAAAGAAAAATGAAAATGAAAATGAAAATGAAAACAGTGTTTTTGGTTTCATTTTTGAATTCCGAATACGCGTCTGGTAGCATTTACTGGAATCCGTATTTTGAAAATAAAAACGGAAAAAACGCGTCTGGTAGGAAAATCGAAAACTTTCAAAAATTGAAATATCAATTTTTAATTTTTGTTTAATATTATAACAATTATAAATAAATGATTAAATAATTAATAAAAAAACATTTTATAATTTAATTTTAGGGTTTAACAAATTTAAGAATTGAAGAGGAAGAGGAAGAAGAAGACCAGATCGGCGGCGGGGCGCCGCCGATCGGCGGCAGGAGGAAGAGGAAGAAGAAGAAGAAGAAGAAGAAGAAGAAGAGGAAGAGGAAGAGGAAGAGGAAGTCGATCACAGATCGACGGAGAAGACGTTGCAGATCGACGGAGAAGAAGTCGATCGGAGAACGGCGGAAAAGACGTCGTAGATCGGTGGAGAAGATGGAGCAGATCGGCGGAGAAGAAGGTGATCGGAGGAGAAGAAGAAGTTGATCGGAGGAGGAGAAGAAGAAGTCGATTGGAGGAGAAGAAGAAGTCGATCGGAGGAGGAAGGAAGAAGAAGTTGATTGGAGGAGAAGAAGAAGTCGATCGGAGGAGGAAGAAAGAAGTGGTTGATCGGAGGAGAAGAAGAAGAATCTGATTGGAGGAAGGAAGAAGAAGGAAGAAGAATTCTATGAAAAAAAAAAGTTTTATTAAAATAAAAAATATATTAATGATATGGGACCCACTTCAAATGAAAAACAAAACCAAATTCATGAAAAACAGTTTTTTTTTGTATTTTAAAATTTCCACTTTTAACACTTGGCTTTGTTTTTATTTTTGTTTTTGATTTCTAAAAATAAAATGAAAAACGGTTACAGGACAAGAATTCGAAATCATTTTTAGAAAACAAAAACAAAAACAGGCTGAAAACAGCCTGCAGGACGTGTATTTAAGTTGTCTTTTTCAATTGAGATATGAATCTTTCAACCTATATCATCGTATGTATGCTGTAAATTGTACAACTTTTATAAATAAATAAATAAATAAAAAATAGTAAACATTTTACTATAAAATAAAGTCACCAGTTTCACGAGATCAGTTGCTGGGTTTTCTCTTTAACTCTCAACTCTCAAGTCTAACCATAAATAATTAAAATAACAATAAAATTTAGGGTAATTAGCATAAATAACCCCTGAACTCTATGTTCGTTGTTAATTTACCCCCTATACTTTTTTTTTAGGCAGTAAACCCCCGGAACTCACATAAATTGGCAATCATCGACGGAATGGGGACGGAACCCTTATTCCGTCTTCTGACCTAAACACGTGCACCTCACGTGTCAAATGGCTAAGGGCAATTTAGTCATTTAAAGCTAAAAATCTATTTATAAATAAGAAAAAAATTCCATAGAAAAAAAATTAAAAAATTTAAGTTTTGTAATAAATAGAAAAAAAAAATTAAAAAGTTTCGGTGGATCTACATTCTACACCATCCATCATGGTTGAAAATATAATGATTAAAAAAACAAAAACCTTGACCAACAAATAATTAACTTTAAAAAAAGTCCAATTGCTTTTTTCAAGGAAAAAAAAATAATGTTACCAGATAGAGATCTGGTACATCAGAGCTCTCATAGTTCTCCCATGGAGATTTCAACCTAACACCAAAAAAATTCCAATGCCCAACAAAGAAAAAATTAAACAAAAAATCTCCAACCAACCCAAAAAATCAACATCAACCCTCACCACCACCGCTCATCCATCTCCGATCTTCTCCTTCCACACGCCTCCACCAACGAAGACGTCGTCCTCTCCACTCTCTTCGTGAACCCCTCCGTCGATCCCCTCCATCGCCGATCTCCGATCCATATTCTCTCTTCCTTCTTTCTCTTCTATTTCGTCGATTTCGTGTTTGGGTTTTGGTTGTGGTTGATTGGTGTGATTTCTGGGTTATGGTGTTGTGTTCTTGGTGGGTGTTCTTGGCGTTATGGGTGGTGGTTTGAAGACATAAAGACAGGCAGCATATGATTGGTATGCTTGGTGTGTTTGGGCATGGTGGTTTGTTGTGTTCTTGATGGGTGTGGAAAAAAAAAATCCAAAACAGATTTTGAAGGGAATTTTTTTTTTTCAGAAACTATGTTTTGATTGTCATGAATATAAAAGAAAATCAAATATGCTTGGTGTGTTTGGGTATGGTGGTTTGTTGTGTTCTTGATGGGTATGGAAAAAAAAAAAGAATCGAAACTGATTTTGAAGGAATTTTTTTTTTTTTTTCAGAAACTGGGTTTGTTGTGTTCTTGATGGGTATGGAAAAAAAATTCGAAACAGCTTTTGAAGGGAGTTTTTTTTTTTTTCAGAAACTGGGTTTTGATTGTAATGAGTAGAAAAGAAAATCAAAACTGATTTTGATTTATATTTCTTTTTAATTCTGGAAAGTTTTGATTTTGATTTTGATTTTGATTTCTTTTTAATTATGGAAAGTTTTGATTTTGGTTGGTTTTTTATTTGAATTTTTTTTTTTCATTTGCAACATACCCCCGAAAGATAACCTTTAAATGACTAAACTGCCCTTAGTTGTTTGACACGTGAGGCGCACGTTTTTAGGTCAGATGACGGAATAAGGGTTTCGTCCCTATTCTGTCGATGATTGCCAATTTATGTAAGTTCAGGGGGTTTACTGCCTAAAAAAAAAGTATAGGGGGTAAATTAACAACGAACATAGAGTTCAGGGGATATTAGTGCTAATTACCCTAAAATTTATATACTTTTAAAATATTAAAATCTTAAAAAACTTATTTAGATTTTATTATTATTATGATTCCATCAAAATTAGCTTTTACATTCTAATATATATGTCTGTTTGAATACTGTTTGTTAAGGGTTCAAATAGAAAGATAGGACATAACCATTGCATCAATTGTTAATTCATTAACTCTTGTTAAAACTTAAAAGATACTGAAAACTGCAAAAAAGAACAAAAAATAAAGGGAGAACTTGACAGACAATAGAATCAAAGTTTGTAATTTTACTTTCCAATTTTCCAACAGCTAGACTAGATACCCAGACAATCTAAACAAATGATAACTTAAATTCAATTCAGGAAAGGTCAGTTTGATCCAAAGGGTCAATATCACGGACAATCAAACTACTGTACAATTCGCTCAGAAATGTACAAGGTGAGAGAGTCGAGGGCAACCGACCAATACCATACCATACCTGGGGATATGGGTGTAAGAAGACAGTCAAATACCAACACACTATCAATCTTCCTCCTCTTCATCATCTTCAGGCAGCCCTATATCATCACCAACACCTTCAAGCAGCTTGTCAACATCCTCTCCCAACTCCAACAGTCTCGAACTCAGCTTATCCACCTTACTCTGCTCTTGCCCAAGGCACACTAGCAAATCATTCAGTTCTACCTCGCTCTCCTTCTGGGCCTCTTCCCTAGCTTCTGCCTTTATTGCTTCAATATCAGGAGACACTGAGCTCCCTCCGCTCTTCAAAGCTTTCACCTCCTTCTCAAGATGGAAGTTGGTCTGTTCAAGGTTATTGTAGGCATCAGATAGGCTCTTTAGATCGGATTCCATCTTTGCAGCTAAATTCTGATACATGGATGACTCAGATTCAATCTTGGCGTTCTCTGCCTTCAGCATCTCCAACCGTTGAGATGCTTCTTGAAGATCTCTTCGGAGTGTCTCTGCCTGGACTCTCTCTGAAGCCCCACTTGCCCTATGCTCAGCTTGGATAGAGCCACTCCCACCTGTCTTTGCCAGGTCCTCGGCCAAAGTTGCATTTCGACCAATAATTTTCTAAGACAGAAGAAAGCAAAACACTACATCATTCCACATCAAGGTATATAACATGTTACGTGAGCTATAAGAATTGTACTTAACCTGCCTTTCTGCATACTGGGATCTTAGAATGACAGTATACAATGGAAGACTAAAAATCCTAATGAAAATCTTGAAAAAAAGGACTGAACATAATGACAATCTGCAACATCACAAGTGACCAGCTATAGGCTATAGCAGCCCAACTGAGGATATAATATTATCATCTTTGCAGATCATGATCATAAGGGCTCTATAAACTAATTTGAGATTGCCTGCTTTGGCCCTTTCTTCATTCCTCTTAAGTTAATCTAGCTCCAGTAATCTAATGATATATTATTTTACAGAGCGTTTTGCTACCATTGTCAGTCTAAAAATGAATCAAGTTGAGCAGATCAGGCATGACCATATTCATGCAATGTAACAGACTAAATACTATCACTGAAGGTTTCTTAGGGTCCATACAGATCCCTCACCATGAATGATTATAGGTATTTCCTACTCAAAAGATATCACACACAAATAGAGCAGTACAAACAGCAGTACCTGTATCTCAGAGCACTGCTTCTCCACAAATGCTTTCAGCCGCTTGACATACTCCTTGTCGCCTTCTCCACTCTTCTGTTCCAGGTCTGCAGGCACCACTGCCACCTCACTCTTCGGACGACTGTAAACATCCACGATGTTTTCTCGGATATCTGCCTCTAAACTCTTAACGAAACTCACGAAATGTGCATCAAACATTGATGACAGAATCGGATGATCCTCATTCTTCTGATCAGACAAATCATTCTCATCAACATCTTCAATCTCAGCCATACTAGCGGCATTTGATCTTGTCAACGGTTTATGGGACTGGGTTGACTTCACAGAAGAGAAAAGGAAGCTTTTCTGCATCTCATCAAACTTTAAAAAATATGATGTAAGCCCAACTTTCTGGCTTAGTGAATCAACTATGGTAAAAGCATCTTTTCCACTATCACTGGACTTGTTATAAAGAACACACTCCCCCAAGAGAACTGCTGCCAACCCCCTTGTGCACACAGTAGCAGATGGATTTGACACTAACTCAAGCAGATATGTGAGGTGAGGACGTGAATCTAAGAAGCAGTGCACTGCAGTTGGACAATCTGCTAGCCAGGTGACCAGCAATTTCAATATAACCAGTTGAACAAACCCTGATGTACCTGACTTTCCATCTTTGTTTTTCATGGAAGAGGCAAGAGCCAAGTATCTCACCATACGGTGCAATAGCGGCTCTGCAACTCCCAAAGATTGCATGGGTGCCTCAAGCTCAATTCTTACAGCCTGCAAATTCTCTCCAAAAATTAGATGATACTGAGAAGATAAGGGAAGCAAGGGAAGGCGCCACATGTTTCTAACAGAAAATTAGACATAAAGGAAGCAAGGACATGATTGTTTCCCGGTTCCTAACTGCAAAGTTTTTTTCTGTTTTCTTGACTAGAAAACTAATAAGGGCTAGTTGTCTCCAAAAACAGTTTCGAGGAAACTACTCTCAAGACGACCTTGTTTACAAAAATATGTATATGTTTTTGGTGTTTTCAGAAACTAATTTGAAGTGATCATATAAAAAAATATTTTTCCCGTGTTTTCTGATATTCAAAAAAAAAAATCCAAATTTCCAGGAATCAGATGCAAAAAACCCTAATTTCAGTATTCAAAAATTATTTTACAGTTAAAACTATTCAAACATATACCAGCTCTGGAGACAAGAGAAGACTCTTTTGTGCTTTCATTCCTTAATACATTTTTTGAGAACAGAAAACACCACCAAACAGGCTCCTCTCTCTTCCGTTTGTTCACAAAGGGAAACAAAGTCCTTCAACCTCATTTTGTCCTCTCTTTTTTGGTATTAAAACTTTCCATCAAACCCAAAGAAAACAATTAAAACAGTATGCTGTAAAAGGTAAGAGTGCAGAAAAGGTTTAACCCACACCTGAGACAAAGGTTTAAACCCACACCCGAGACATTGATGTTACAGTGCTACCAAATCGATATATGAATACAGATGAAAGTAAACATATGCAGTAAAATAGAATGTACAGCTAATTTTATCAGCTATTAAACATGAATGAATGACGTAATTTACAATAAAGGACACATTTGGAGCCTGATTCACCAGCTAACCTAGAAAACTGTCCATAATTCAAAGTAATATTTCCCTCCATATCTTGAACTTCACTGGAGAACTTGAAGCAGGTAAAAGATTAAAACAAGATATAAATGAATGCATACCCTTTCCTTGCAATGCATATTGTCCTTCAGTATGTGAGAAAGAACACTAGCAGCCCTGCAACAAGCCTGCACTTGACAATATTAGCTGGATTATTCTCACGCAGCAAGGACCAAGATTTATATCTTCTGCTCAATGTGGTGTAAATCAATATCTATTAGTTATTGCACATTCTATGAGTTGATCAAACAAATTTAGGCAGTTAGCTCTTTTCCAAAATTTGTTATGAAATAAAATTTTATGTTACCTCAAGGTCACCATCACTTTCACCCATCGTAAGAACACGTAACAGCATGCTGCCATGTAAGTAATGCTCATGAGATAAATTTAAACATGTAAGAAAATGTAAAATCTAAATATAATCAAGGTAATAAAGTAATTCTTGTAAGAAAATGTAAAATCTATATATCATCAAAGTAAAGTTAAAAATTGAATAACAGATAAAGGTACAATAATAAACAATAAATAAATAAAAAGCAGCAAGAATGCATGCACAATGAACAAACCTTCCAAATGACATGTTCACATCCTCCTCAAGGGGATCATGACTCATTGACTGTGGTTGAGGAATTAATGTGGATGCTAGCATGGTTTGGCCATCTAGATTTTTCTGAATAAACAATACAAAGGATTACAATTAGATCATACATCATCACGAAAAAAAGGTGTATGTGGGTGCAAGACTCTAATCTGGTAATGAAAATTAAATATATTTACAAGAATCAGCAACAAAGAAACAATGAAAAGTACAAAACAAATACACAGTAGCAACCTCACAAAAGCTCTTAAAAACATGGTCAGCCGCAATAAACTCTTGCATACTAGATGTCCGCAAAATGATTCGAAGAATAGAATTCAGAGCAGGTTCTACTTGTGGCTCCTCACCAAGAACTTTACTGGAAATGGCATCAAGATTCTTGGGATGTGAAGCAATCAGATCACCAATGCACCGTAATGCCTGACGTATTGAATAAATGAAAGAGAACCCTCATCAGTCATAAGCTTATTACATCCAATTGAAGCTATCATTGCACTAAGATTTTGGGAGGAAACAAGAAATATGCACAAATATGAGGGACTTGTAAGATCAAACTGATTAATTTAAGGCTATATTTGGTTTAGCTTTTCAGGTAAAGCTTCTATAGAATAGACCGTTTGACAAAAAGCTCTTTGTTGTTTAGTTGTCAATTATAAAAGTGCTTTGAAGTAATAAATCATTTGTAAATGTAAATGTAAATGTGTTTTCGGTGCAATAAATTATGAAAAAGCATACAAGAAATTTACTTTATCCATGAGTATATGCCAACAGAACTATTATTTTATTCAAATAATTCTTGATACTAGTATTTGTTTTGATTTTGATTTTATTTTATTTTTATATATTTTTGATACAAAATGATAAATAATTAAAAAAAAAAATACAAAATTAAACATTTAATAATTCAATGAATAAAATAAAACTATATTACGAGAAGGGTACGGTGGAATTTGAAATATAATTTAAGGGTATTTTAGAATTGTTGATTTTTATAAAATCTAAAGATATTATGGAAGAATTTAAAATTTTGGAATTCTCCCATTAGATTTATAAGAGCTTTTTGAGAGAAAAAAAAAAACTCTTTTCCCATTGCCACCAAACAACCAAAAATTCTTCAGTATCTGTCACTAATCAATTCCTCCCTCTATTCCTTCATAACAGAATTAGATAAATAATGAACAAAAGGAGGGGGGGAAAGTTAACAGAGAGAGAAGACAAATAAGAAAAGGCTCAGCTGTCTTACCGCACAACGTACAGCTACAGGAGCCCACTGGCTCTCAACGCCCAATGTTAACAGATAATCCAACACCTTTTTCTACAATCATCCACAATACAATACAATGTAAAATATCGTCATGGAATATGAACATATACATGAGCACATAACAAACCTGAACTAAAACTGTCTTATTGGTAAGCTTATTTGCATCTCTTCCAGGATCAGCCTCTGAACCTCCCCTCATCAGCAAATTGATGGTTTCTAACACACTGAGTACATTGATTGTCTACTGGCATGATGTTTGTTCAGAAACAAAATAAAACTCACCGGTAAGTTTTGTGATGGCAAGTCCAAAAATATTCAGCATGTAAAAATAGTAGCAACCACGTCAAATTACAAATATTTGAGTATCTAACCTTTTGTTGGGTGAAACTGTATGCACTTCCTCGCAGCTTCAGAATTGATATTAAGGGGTCAAAGCCCATAGTCTCCCTCAGTAGTATCTAAATCAGACACATTTCAAATTAGAAGCAGGAAAAAACTTCATACACAAACAGCACCAGAATCAGAGAGTTATGTACCTGATTAGATGAATTACTACGGAGAAGATTGTTCAACAATTCAAGACAGTCCTGAGCAGTGATATTGTATTAGTATCCTTAATATACATTGATACAGCAGGTTCACAGAACATAATTTTAGGAAAAGACTGCAAATTACCTGCACAACCACGCCACCTTCTGAACCTCCTTCCTCTTTAATAATACTAAAAATTTTCTCAAATGCACCTTCAAAGACCACAATTTTTTGTATCTCCTATAACCATAGAACTTCAGGAGTTAATAAGAAACTAAATTCATTGTCTGTACAGGAACATCAGGATCCCATCTGATCTCTGTCAACACATAATAATAAAATCCTTTTCTTGAATAAATGCAAGGACATGATGATTATGGGAAGGAAACTCTCACCTCAGCTTCACGAGTCAAGTAAGTCAGTAGTAGTAAGGCCTCGTTCCGTATCACCTATGAGGTAAACCACAATCATAATCCAAGAATAGAGAAGCAATGGTACAAAAAGAAGAAACGGTATAAACCTATAAAAGATATTTTGATATTTCCTTATAAAGTTTCACTAGGTTTATAAAAATAAATCTTCACAAATGAAGGTGAAAGACTATCAAAAGGAAAAAACAAACAGAAATTTTAAACACAAAATTAACATTAAAGGACCTTGAAAGGTTATACTGTCAGAAGCAAGCCTATAATACAAGCTCTGTACCTCACGGTCCATAAGCATATCCATCAGCCGAGTTATACCACGAGGAATGGTCAGAATGGCTTCCTGTAACCTGAAGAGGAACTCAGCAAGAGTCTCTCGAGCATTGCTCAAAAAATATCATAATCTAGGTAAAAAAGAAAAGTATCGCTATAACAATCATACCTATTTGGAGAATTTGTGAGAAGGGCTGTCAAAATTTGAAGAGTGTAATATCTTACATAAAAATCATCCTCTGACTGCAAAAGTAATAAGGAAAGGACAATTCAACCAGCTATACGAATAAAGCATTGAATTAACAGAATAATAAAACACTCCAAACCTATATAGCAAAACTCACCAACAAACTTAGAAGAAGAGAAATGCTTTCTGCTTCTCGGGAAAGCAAATCGGTGTTCATTAAAGCTGGCTGAACCTCATTCTTTGGCCCTTTCACATGATCAAGAGAAGTCAAAGCACTAACTAGAGTTTCTAGGGCACCTCGAACCTGCAGATACAGAATGGAGGAATTCAATGTCAGAGTCGTACATAATGAAGGGGCTAACCAGATCATCAGATTAATTGAAAAAGCAAAAAGGGTAACATTCATATCCAGCCCACGCATGGAATTCCGATTTGGTCCTCATTTTTTCTTCAAAGGAAAGCTTTCTATATACATTATTCAGGGAGAGTGTAAAACTAAAAGAAAAAAAGGACGAAAATGGAAAGAATATCTAATAGGGAAGAGAAGATCCAACACCATTTCAACATCATCCCGTTCTTCCTTTAAGACACCCATAATTACAGGAAAGCCTGCAACAAAAGTAAATCAATCATGTAAATGGAAACAATAAACCAGAAACTGATATACTCCTATGCAATGAGAAAGCACTCACCCATTGCTCCAAATGCTAGCTGGGCAGCATTACTTTCTGCTACAACAGCCTGGAGCTCAGTCATAGCAGACCTTCTGTCCTCTGCCAGAACACCATTGCTAATACGGTCGAGCAGGCGTTCAACATAGCTATTGATAAAAGCCATACATAGTATAAGTCACACAAGCACCATGAACCACAAATTTGACCAGAAAAATAAATTATAGAAAGTAAATATGCCTGCAGCTACACGGAAACAATGGCATAAGCCTCAAATACTCCTCATCAAAGATTCTTATAACTCGAAAATTATATTAACAGCCTATCTGTCCCCAGCTAAAACCTTGACTCATTGTAACAAAGAAAAACTCCCTTTCGGTCGTTATTAAAGAACAAAGTGTTAGTTAAATAGAATAAGGGTAAGCACACAAAATTCTCTAATTTCAAATTAACCACATTGCACCAAAATATGTTACATATTTTTTATCTCAAAATTGTGCAGTGAACGTAGAGTAGAATTTACCTATCTTCACTTGAAGCAGAATTTTCATTGCCAAAAACAAGCCCAACAACACCCTGCACAAGAAAAATAAAGCAATGTAATACAGCACTAAAACAGATTACATCTTTACACTTATAAGTTGGCTCGTAAAATAAGATCATTCATAAACAATATAATTATGCACATTCAGCACTAACAACACTATTACAACATTATACTCAATGGTTATAAATGAAAACTAAAAACACATAATCTGATCACCAATTCAATTGCATCAATCAACAGTGAAAAATAGTAAAAAAAAAAAATTGACCTTGTAACCAGAAACTAAATCCATCTTCTTCATCTGAACACCTGAAAACGACAACGACAAGATTCATCAACACTAGAAACCAATTCAGATACCGATAATCACATCTTCTCAAATAAAACACTTATAGACCGTAAAATACTGTTATTTATAAGGAAATAAAAAAAAATGAAATTAAATACAATACCGATCTATAATGGATCTGCGCTTGACTTTGATTCTGATGGCACGATTAAACCTTAAAAAATTTAATTAGTTCTTCAAGATTTTTGAGGATGTTGAGAGGTGTTTGACCGATTCGCAGATTGATCAAAAACGGAGTAGAGAGAGTTCACGAGTTCACGTTTGAGTGAGTACTGAGTAGCGACTAGCGAGCGAGGTGTTGTTCCGGCTTACGTAACCGAGCTGTGTCATTGCCAGGTAGCCAAAATTGGCACAGATAGAGTCCATTGGGCTTTTATTGGGCTTGAGAGACTGGGGAGGGTTTTGATTTAATAGGGATAAATATGTAATTTTACTATTAAGAGTATTTATGTAATTTTACATAATATACTATAAATAGAAACCCATTCAATATTTACAGCATCAGCCACACTCAGAGTCACACCTCCTCTCACACTGTCACACAACTCTTCTCTTGCAGCCGTCGTTCCTCTCCCTCACCCTTTGTTCGCTGCGGCATTGGTAAGTACCTCCCTTTGTTTTGTTGTTTTACCTGGAAACCTATATTGAAAACCCTAATTTGATTTCGCCTATCTACTTTTTTTGTTGTTGTTGTTCGATTCATGTTTTATTTTACATTTTTGTATACTTAGAAATGATATGCCCATGCCTATGACGGTGTTAAACATACCATTTCCATGAGAGTAATTTCATATGATATTTTAGATTCCTATGAGAGTAATTTCCATGAAAAAGAATTTAATCTGAGGCTAAGTTGTAGTTTTGGGGTTTTGTTGTTTTAGTTGTCATTATAGATATTTTAGTTTTAGAAATTGTTTCACAAGTTTTTAGTTGCTAGAATTTATAATGAAATAACTTTCAATTTTATTGTAATATCAAATTGTTCTCTGCATAACTATCTTGTGATTTTGACCTGTTTTTAGATTTAATTTTATTGATTTCAATTATATAAGTGTGTTGAATAGGATAATTTTATGTTGGATCCCACTTTTGACAAGAGGTCAAGAAAAAAAAAAAAATCTTGCATTAGAATGAATATTCTGGTGCAACATCTGAGCTATTCTGGATCCATTATACTGTATTTTGGCTATCAGTCCTCCTTTTTGGGCATCTCTTTGGTGCCGTGTTTATTAAATGTTTATCTTCAATAGTTGTGGAGTTGTGTACTGGATTTGTTTGAATGAACTTAATTATAGCGTGGATGAAAGTATTTACATTTTAATTTGGCTAATTCTTTGTATAGTTATTTAATTTTAGTATTGTATTGTATGTTTCATAATTAAAAATTTTGATCTTAAATTTAGAAATATGTTTGTTTTTATGATAAATGTATTAAACAGGCCAAATAGGTCATTTAAACGGGTTAAACATGTCAATTAAACATGTTTTTTAAATGGGTCACTTGACACAACACGATATGACCCATATAATATGTTAGGAGTGTCGTGTTTGTATTGACCCAAATTTAGTCGTGTCATGTTCTTTTTTAGGGGATTTGATCCGTTTAATGATCATGTTGTGTTTTGTGTGATGTTCGGGTTGACCCTGACATGACCCGCCAACCAGTTTTGCCACCCCTATTTTGGGTGGTTATTCTTTAATTGCCTTGAAAACATGGATTACATGCTAGAGTAGAATTGAAATTACATGACATTGTTATTCTTCTAAGGTTTTTGCGGCTGTATAATGTTTTAATTGGAATTCTTGATTTAATTGCATGCTTCTAATTTTTAGTGCTGATACTTCACAATATATGTGTGGTTTATGAGTAAATGAAAGAAATAAAATGAGAGGAGGAAAAAAAAGAAGTAAAATTTGGTAGTGTTTTTTTCTTTTTTGTACCGTAACCAAATAATTTGGTTTAAATTGAATCAAACTTGTGTGGAGCTGAGCCTTTTACAAGCTTTAAAAAATGAGCCCTGGCTGAGCTCAAGCTGATATGGAAACTGATATGACATCCTTGAACTGTCGTTCTAGCAACTACTTTGTTTTGTTTCTTTCTTGTTAGATTCGCCAAGCATTCATGCTTCTTATCCTAATGATGGGAATTTCACTTTGTCTTACCTTTTGAGCATGGGTTTGAGACTATAATGTGGAATTAATCCACTTGTGACTATAATTTTTATTTTTTATTTTTTTTTCTTTTTGTTGTTTTAGGGATAGGTGGGTGTAAATTCTACTGTGTTCATTACAGATGGCTAGATGGGATGAGATATTGTCTCTTCCTGTGCAGAATCCCCCAACATTAGAGTTTTCTTCTGGTGAAATTGTTTGGTCGAAGGTGGAAGGTTGGCGTGACAAATTAGATAGAATTGCTTTAATCCCATTTGCTAGAGTGGATGATTTTGTGAGGGGTGAATCTGCAAACAAAGCCTGTCCATCAAGATTTCATGTTGAAGCACGGCGGCGGCGATCTTCAAGTGCATCTTACAAGCCAAAGGTTGATGGTATTCTTGAATATATTCTGTAAGTACCAGAAATTTCTTCTATTAGTTAGTAGTTACTACATTTTTTCCCTGTATCTTGTGAATTTGATCTGTCCACTGTTGTAATATGTAGGTATTGGTGTTCATTTGGTCCCGATGACCATAGGAAGGGTGGCATTGTACGCCCCAGTAGGAATACATATGTACCCAAGAAAAAAAATGCTGGTCGTCCTAATACTAAGAGAGGGTGTACTTGCCACTTTATTGTGAAAAGATTGATTGCTGAACCATCAGTAGCACTTATCATATACAATGATGATAAGCATGTAGATAAGAATGGATCGCCATGCCATGGTCCACAGGACAAGAAGGCTGCTGGGACACATGCTATGTTTGCCCCATACATCTCAGAGGATCTCCGTCTCCGTGTGTTATCTTTACTACATGTTGGGGTCTCCGTGGAAACAATAATGCAGAGGCATAATGAGTCAGTTGAGAGACAGGGTGGTCCTTGTAACCGCGATGACCTTTTAACCCACAGGTATGTTCGAAGACAGGAGAGGAGTATCCGACGTTCTACATATGAACTGGATCCAGATGATGCGATCAGCATCAACATGTGGGTTGAAAGCCACCAGAGTCTCGTTTTCTTCTATGAGGATTTTTCTGATCATGACCCATTCACTTTAGGCATTCAAACGGAGTGGCAGTTGCAACAGATGATTCGATTTGGCAACCGTAGCATTGTGGCTTCTGATTCAAGATTTGGAACAAACAAATTGAAGGTGTGTCCTTTTTTTATTAGATGATTACTTGTTCTTATAATTGTTATTTCCGGTTCATGAAAACCTTTAAATGCTTTTAAAGCTAATTATGTTCTTTTCTGCAATTTTATTGTGTAGTATCCTTTGCACAGTCTCATTGTGTTCAACTCAGACAACAAGGCTATCCCAGTAGCCTGGGTAATAACTCCAAGTTTTGCTAGTGCTGACGCTCATAGATGGATGAGAGCTCTTTATAATAGAATTCGCACAAAAGATCCTACTTGGAAGTTGGCTGGTTTTATAGTTGATGATCCATCAGCTGATGTGCTTACAATCAGGTAATCTTTCATCTTAACTGAATTAAGATAGACATATGCTTTAACTTATTTCTGTATTTTTGTGGAAAATTTGTCATGGACCATGTCTAGTAGGGTTCCAAAGGGCATCGGCCACTTGATTAATTGGCTTCCCACTAGTAAGGCATGGAATCACTTACTTACCTGCTACAACATGAGGCTCTATGTCTATTCATTCATATTTTCTTTCCGATGCGCAACTTCTTTTGTACCTTGAGTTCTAAATTTGCTTTAATAATATGGTTTTAGAACCTTGTGAAGACTCCAATTTGTAGGATTGCTTACACCAAAGGTTAAGTAAGATTAAATTCAATGGGGTGGCTTGTTGATCCTTATATGTTTCTTATTGTTTGGTTCAGTGAGCATGTGGATGGCATGTTACAGTGGTGCAGGCTGTAAAATAATGACAATAAACAATTTCATCCTCTGTTCTCTTAATAAATAGGTCTTGCTTGAACAGAAGTTTTCATCCTTTTTTGTTGCATTTTTATCAGGGATGTGTTTCAGTGCTCTGTATTGGTATCATTTTGGCGGGTCCGCCATGCATGGCATAAGAACATACTAAAAAAATGTTCAGAAACAGAGATGCGAGCTGAGATGTTGAGTCGGATTGGACAGGCAGTAGATGATATCTGCAAGGGACATGGAACTGTGGATTTGTTTGAGGATTATATGGAAGATTTCGTTGATGGTTCAGAATTTATGGATTACTTCAAGGCAGTCTGGTATCCTAGAATAGGTAGGTCACAATTTTCAAATGTCCTCTTAATTTTGGTAGGTATGAAATCGTGAGATATAATTCTTCAGGCAGGTAGTCTCAGGGGGATTTGTACTCCTGACCGGCTGATCCCTTGGTTAGAAACCGAAGGTCTTACCACCCGAACCATTTCTCAACTTTAAACATCTACTGCCAAATCCTTGGTTAAGATCATGAAAGTGGTTAGTTGTGTCTTGGTTAGATATAGCTTCCAAAATACAATTATGTGCTTTCAGTATGTTTAAAATATAAACACACATGTTTGCATTTCTTTTGTTCAAGGTGGAAAATATCATCGGTTCCTGGGAGTTGTCTCCTAGGTAACTTAGCAATATTAATTGGAAAGAAAATGAAATTTGATCATACAATTTAAGGAATATGAAAGACTCACTCTGTTGATCTTTTCTATGTTAAAGCGTCTTCTATTTTCAAAAGAAGATTTAAAATAAATGTTGTATTGCCTCAGGGACTTGGACCACTGCACTAAAAACTCTTCCGCTTGCCAGCCAGGAAACTAGTGCAGCAATGGAATTTTACCACATTCAGTTGAAGCGAAGGTTGTTGAACGAGAAGAATCCTGATGTTTATCAACGTGCTGATTGGTTGGTAGATAAGTTGGGTACTAAAGTGAATGCCTACTTCTGGCTTGATGAATACTCGGATAAGGTTGATTTTGCACGATATTGGAAAGATGAGTGGGTGAGTGGTTTAACATCTTGGCGCAAAGCGTTGAAGATTCCAGATTCTAATGTTGTCATAGAAGGTAAAAGTGCGAAAGTTACTGACCAACATGATGGCGATAAAACTTATATTGTTTGGAACCCTGGTTCACAGTTTGGTACTTGCAATTGTTGTTGGGCTGAAATGGGCTACCTGTGCGAGCATATGTTGAAGGTTATTAAAGTCTGTCGTAAGAAAGGGTATATTACACCTTCTATCAGCTTACTTCAGTATAACCAGGCCCTGATGGACATGTTACACTGTTCACCCTATGATTCTTTGATTCGTGATCACGCTATTTCTTTAGCAGTCTTTGTACAGAAGCAGTTAGATGCACTAATAGATTTGGAAAGCAGCCGGACTTCTGAGGATCCTACTGAGAAACAAACTGAAAATATCATTGAGCAACAAACTGTAGGTGATGATCAAGATAGAGAATTAGCCAGTGGGACTCATAGTATGAGCATGGATATATCATTTCCAAATGAAGATGCTTGTCTGGATGGACAAGATGCTCCTGACGGTGTTGCAAATGATTTGGGTTGTGGTCTCATTAATGAAGTTGTTTCTGGGAAATCCACACAGTTGGAGTCACCTGGAAATCAGCCATCAATTCCAAATGACAGTGACGATAAGCAACCTGTTGAAGTTGCAGCTCAAGAAACTGATTCTTGTAAGGCGCAAGTGTTGAATGATGAATCTTCTTTAACTAGATATCGACTTAAAAGGAATGCTGAAGATGGAAATTGTGAGGACGAGCTTCCCTGTACCAAAAAAGGCAAGAAAGATGAGACGGATCCTAGCACTGTATCTGGCGATGGCTAATTTATAGCTTCGTAAATACCAGGTTTTCATCTTTCTTCACCATGTACATGCTCTTCATTATATTCATTTGCTTTTACTTGAAGAAAATCCACATGTTCCCTAAATTACTTGAAAGAAAGTATTTTTGGTTAACTAAATGGTTTGCCAAGTTTATTCTACCTACTGTGGCTTGGATTAGACTAGTTGTACATTACTGTTTCCTGTTAAGAGTAAAATCCAGACCCTTAAATTATGCAAGTAAATATCTATATTTTGAATGCTGTTCTTATATTTATAATATCCTATAAAGAGTAGATTCTAATTAATTGATAACTAAGAAAAGAATGAATTGTTGTTAGTTTTGTGTTAAAAGATAATTCTGGATGTGAGGCAGGTAAACTGGGTTGTAAAATGAAGAAAATTTGGGCCATGAGGGGCCCCACTTAAATGTGATGGAAGTGAAAGTGAAAAGAAGTAGAAGAGGACAAATGAACTCATCCGATTTGGTGGGTGACTAACAAAGCCCAACTCTAGACCATCGATTTGTCACATGGGTTGGATTTTGACAAATCAGATCAACTACATTATTTCATCACTTACTCACGCACGCTAAGCTTACATATCGATGAAAACCTAAGGGCGTGTTTACTATTCATAAATTTTAATTTTAACGAGAAGAAGAAAACTTAACCCTGTTATTTATGATTACAATGCATGCTAAAAGCTATTGAGTAGGTCTTAGGAGTCAAGTTTTTTTTTTTTTGGTTAGAAATGGAACTAAATTACCTTCCGATTAGTAATTGCGCTTTAAAGGTTGTAATAATGTTGATGGCATGTTAATGGTTTCCTACCTTCTTATCCTTTTTTTTATCGGTGGAACAAAAATTGATAATTAGTTGAGTGGGAACTGGGAAGATTGACAACTTTGTTTACTTTTTACATTATTAAAGTAGTAGAGATAATTGAGCTCTTTTACTAGAAAGTTAAGTGTATATTCTCTCTTATTCGAGTCATCGACTCGTCGTTATCACGTTATATATCAATAATATGAGAAGAAAAAAAAACAACTTCCAATTATTTTAAAAGTTTGTTTGGACTACTTGAAGCCTTGAAGACTAGTTAATATCTTCTTTAAACTTTTTTATATTTTATTATTTTTGGCTATATAAATACAGTAATTATAGTATATCATTAGGAATTTCAACTACATTTCTTGATTCTTTAAATCGGAAATTATTTTTTAGTAAATATTGTAATCAAAATTCATGAACTAAGTTCATTTTTCATCATTATGAATCGAGAAATAGTTCATTTTTCATCATTATGATTCTCGATTTCTCAATTAGTAAATGCTTCTTATTAGCGATAAGTTTATCTATTTATCTTTCATATGAAGAGAAAATTGTAGACAATGCCAAATATATATGTTATTATGTGGTTTAAATGTAGTCAAGCACGTGGTTTTTATTAATCGGTTAACCTATACGATAAAAAAAGTCTCTTGTTTTTTAATAGTAGTTTATCATGATATAAACATGTGATCATACTATCATAGAGGTCTCACGTTGAGACTGAATCTTCTGCTTACCTCATTCTTACCTCACTTAATCTCATAACACATAAGCCACTATAAATATTCTTTAAAGATAATTAAAAAATAATTTCACGAGTAACTATGATATGCTCTATCTCAATCTATGGACGCAGATTTAGACTTGAATTTTAAACTAAACCACGTAAATTTTCTATGTCATGAGTGCATTACATATTTTTGTCTTAACCATTATGATATAGTGAGTACATGCAAGGAACACATCTTATTTATATATATATATATGTAGCAAATAAAACCAAACTTCTCTACGGTTAGTTAATTGATGTTAACCTTCCTCGTTGTTAGTCAAACTTAACTGATAAAAAGGTATTTTCCTCGTCTAAGCCCATTTTAAGGATAATTTAGAAAATGATTTCATGAGTGACTATGATATGATGCTCTATCTCAAGCTGTGAACTCGAATTTTAAGTAGAACCACATAAATTTCCAAAAGAGAGTGTAGCAAAAGAGAGTACTACACGTAATGGATACATACTTTTCATACCCAAAAAAAAAAAGGCAGCAAAGAAGGATGAGAGAATATGCTTTTAAGTGAATGGTTCCAATAATAGAAAGCTTGTTGATGTATTACTATTTACTATATTGTTTGCCCTAAAACGAGTCAAAAAAATTTGTACATTTTCCATTAGAAACTTCAACGAAGTTGCACTGAGACCCCTTGCATGTCTTCCTTAGATTTTCTTCTGTCTTATCTATTTGGTTTTGCTTTTATATATATATTTTCTTGGCTTTCACCTCCACTCTTCTTTTATTTCTTTTCATGTCCACAGACCACAGTCCACACACATGTATTCAAAATAATAATAATAATAAATAATATTTTTTATGAGATTTTTTATTTATTTATTTATTTTTTTATGTATCCCGGTTTCAAATGCTAAAAGCCTAAAACAGTAAAATAATAAGGGGTCGTTTGTTTTTTTTTACTTAAAACTTAATGGGTCTGAATATAAATTATTAAGTTGTTTTGTTTGTTTTTTTGTAAGTGGTCAAACAACTTAAAGATACTAAAAACAACTTAAAATAAATTATAAGTAATAAATCATATGCATTTAATATATTTTCTTCCAAGATTAATCCTATCAAATATAACATATTTCCAATTTTTTCATAATTTCAACACCATTGTTGAACTTTCAATTCCAATTTTTTTTTAATCAAATCATTTCTAAATTATTATTTATCTTATTTGTTTTTTTAAAATAATTATCTATCATATCTCAGTCATGAATAATATATTGTAATTATTACATAAAACTGGTTTAAGATTTGTTAAATTATTTTTATTTAGTTCTTTGTATCATATAAAATGAAAATAGTTAATAATTAATAATTAATAATAATAATGGTACAAATGTCAAATTACTTATGGTATCCTCAAAAGTAGGAGAATAATCAAATTTTGATTATTTATCTAAAAAAACGCTGTCCAACAGAGTCATTAAAATTTAACAATAACAGTTATCCATAATCAAATTGCCCTTTTCAATAATCAAATTTGAAGATTGACTTTCAATCATCAAATACAAACTTAACCCAAAATAACTGTTGTAATTTTATTTTTTCTCTCTCTTTTGTGGCTTTTTTTTCTCTTTTTTTTCTCTGATCACCTATGTATTACATCATTGTTTCGACCCCAAAAATTTCAATAAGGTAAAATTCATCTCTTCATTACGAATAGATCAATATCCATATTATATACCTTTTCTTGTCTTTTATAATTTATTTATTTTTATTTTTTAGCACAAAAAAAAATGTACCATTATAAGTGTACCATTGTGAACTATACAATAATCAAATTCAGCAATCCTTGAAAACAATCCTCAAATGCTGAAGTGGCAACTTTTGAGGATCCAAATTTGCTTATACCATTGGAAATGCTCTTAAACCATTCTATGTTTAAAAAAACAAGCAAGTTGACATTCTATTCAGAGGTGATAAAAATAAAAAAAACAAACAAGTCATTCAGTTTCAGGTTTCATTCACAGTTTTCAGTAAAATTCAGTATTATTCAGTCTTCAGACAAAAATCAAACGATCCCTAACAAAACAAAAGGATTTAAAAACATATAGAGTTTTTTTTTCTTACATCAATAAGAACTGGGACCCATTTTAGTTATAAGGTCAAAAATTAATCAACTATAGCACATTGGCCCTATCACAAGAAATGATTCAGTCGTGCGCCATGCTTTTTATTAATAAAAATAAATAATTACCCTAATGGCTATCGGATCACCATTATCAAAATGGTCATTAGATGGAAAATTGGTTTTAAAATGACCATTTTTTGTGAACACTGTTACGTTATTCCGTTATAACACCGTTCACTTTTACTAAGAACTACTCCAGTGGCCATCAATTTTTCACTTAGTATCAAAATGATCATTATAACCTTTTTTTATTTTTATTTATTTTTTTATTTTTTTTCAGAATTACTCTGGTGGCCACTTATCCACATATTTGTATATATTTGTAAATCTCAAACCTAAAAGCTCACATTTTAAGTATATATTTGTAAACAAAAGTATTTGCATTTCCATTCCCCTTTTTAGAGGAGGAGGAAAAAAAAAAACAAAAAAACTGTAGAAGGCTTTTACAAATTTTTGACAATAATCCCACTTTAAAGGGTTTTGGGGTTATATGAAATTATGAATTATTACATTGAAAAAAAAATCTCTATACAACGGTCAACACCTACTTATCATTTTTGAATATAGTAGAACATTTGTTTTTTTAGATATAAAATATAGTAGAACATTAAAAAATAGAACAAAAACACATTTGATATTTTCGACATAAGCTTCTGATAATATTTAGAGTATTCCCAAAATCCCATATATTAAAAATATATATTATTGAGTTATCATTTTTGTAATTTTAGATAAAGTTATCAAAATGCCTACATATTTAACGGTAAAATTAATAGAGTTTAACGGAATGATCATTAGTGTAACAATGTTCGTAAAAAATGACCATTTTGGAACCAATTCTTCATCTAATGGTCATTTAAATAGCGGTGATCTAAATTGATGACCACCGGGTAATTATCCATTTAAAAAATAACTATGCAGGTCGAGTTTCAAGTCTTACCATACATATTTTAAAATTAGATTTTTTTAATTATCCAAAAGCTCTACTAAGGTTTGAGTGTCAACTAAACGATATATATATATATTTTTATTTTTTTTATTTTTTTATGAAAAGAGCAAAAAGAAAAATATATATAAAAGCTCTTTTTTTTTTTTGGTAAACATATAAAAGCTCTTTTCGCTAGTAAGAAGTTCTTCGAATGGAGTCTTGTATATATGACTGGAAATCCCAAGTCCCAAATCAAACACATGCACAAGAATCTCACGTGACACACGAATATCTGTCTTTCATCTTCAATTCTAATAATAGAATATGAAGCTCAAATCTCAAAACTAATTCTATTCTATAAAATAAATTAATAATTATAGATTGAAATTATATAAAAAAAAAATTCCAACATAATGAATTTATTAATTAAAGTACTAATTTGTGTAAAATATAAAACTTTATCGCAGCTCAGTCCAGGTGAGTGATTTGCAATAGTTTTTTTATTTACAAATGAGACCCATATTTATATATGCTAAAGATTTACTTAAAATTATATTATCTATAAATGATTTGGCTACATTATTTTATTTTTCAGAAAATGACCGGAATGATTCTAAAATTCACAAAAAGAGATTATTCCAAGAACGAGGTTAGGGGGCCAATTGAAACTTGCTGTGATTAAACATTGTATGCGCGATCAAATATCTACCCCCATAAACGAGACTGCGACAGATATCTACTTTCATAACAACAGAGATAATATTTTACACATACTTATAAAATGCTTATAGAGAGTCAAACCTCCCAACACTAATTAGAATGAGTGATGATAGCTTTCGTGACCATTATATAAACAATGTGTTATTGTTATCTTCGTTACAATCACACCGAGAAAAACTTAAAAACACTCATGATTTTCTCCATTTATGTATAAGTACACCGTACACAGCTACACACGTAATATATATGACATCACCTTACCACAATTTGAATTAAATTGACATCTATATTCAAAATTCATGAATCCTTGCATTACTTTTAATAAATTTATAAGTATCTCATTAGAGAACCCAAAAAAAAAAAAAAAACATGTAGAGTAGGGTCACATGAGTTTTTAAAAACAAAACAAAACAAAAAAAAAAAAAAAAAAAGTAGTAACCCAATAAACTAATCTTATTAGTTTATTTAAACATGGAATTAACAAATGATTTAGTGTAAGTCCAAAAATGTTATTGGTCACGAAGAGTAGTTATAGACAAGTGAGGATTGTTGGCACATGTTATGACTTATGAATTGTCTTCAATCACTTTATAATATCAACCGATTGGAGATGACACTTGTCATTAGCATATTAGATTATATATAGGAGAAATGGAGAATATTTATGTGTCCTTCTTAGTTGTTCTAAAATGTGAATCTTAGAATAATATTGCCTACTATCTCCTCTTTGTAACATCTCTTTCTTATATAAATTAAATAACTCTTGTGACTTTTGTTTTATATCATGAAAGCAATTGATGAGGTTTTTTTTTATTTTTATTATTTTTTATTTATTATTTTTTTATTTATGAAAGGGATGTATACAACCACATGTGTTAAGAGGTGACGTGCTACTTTATTTACGAGCTTTTAATATTAGAATCCTAAATCTTTTGATTAGGGATATTAACTTCCTATAACTCTACACATGCTATGATATTTTTGTATTGTATTGTATTGTATTGCAGTATTAACTACCCAGTAACTATATTATCTATACGGTTATTGTAAAATAGTAAAATCCTTATTTACTTTATACGCATGATAAAAATTGAGAAACAATTGTATTATCCTATACATTATTAATCATATCATCGACAAGTCACCCTATTCAATGATACTGACGATGACTAAGGAAATAAATATTAGATTTGATGAAAATATCTTAGGTCAAAATTTTTGAAAATTTATATGGAAAATTTTCCAATATTCTAAAAATACCGAGGATATTTAATTATATATTTTTTACATCGGATTTTCCAAAATATCTATGGCTCTTTCTAAACGCAAATAAGTAAATTAAAATTCAACCAAATTTTTTTTGTTACTATTTCAGAAAGATTGAAATTCCATTCATTATATAATTTTTGTGAATGTAGAAGGGAGTTGTATTATATTTAGAATTATATATATATATATAAAGAAATGTTCAAGTCAGTATGCATTAATGTGCGTTGGATGTAGACCATTAGATAGTTACATCAGTGCATACAATTATGTGAACGGGACTGTATATTATATATATATAATCAATTAAAAAAAATTAAAATTGATTTCTGTTAAGAAAATAATTAAAAATAATTTGCTTTTTCTAGTTGGACAGTAACCGGAAAAAGCAGTTCCTAGTTTCTTACCTATTTCAAACCGTTTCAACAAAAAAAGGGTTTTCTGGTTAAACCAAAATACTTTATCTAAACGGCATAATCTTCCGTCAAAATTAGTCTCTAATCTTTTACAGAGACTATAACATTTATATAATTAAAAATAAAAAATAAAAAATCCAGTTGTGAAAAGACGAATACACCCTCGTATAACGTGTTTAAACACTAAACGGCTCCTTTGTACGTAACATGTTTCAGCAACTGACAGGTCAGCATTTCGATTCCTTAGTATCCCACGTTTCACCAACATCATCCGTCAGATCAATCTACGGCAGACATAAAAACGAGTACATTAATCTGTACGCGAGTGTTTCAAAATTTTTTTTTTTTTTTTTTTTTTCCTGAAAAGGGGATTTTTCAGGGGATTAAATGGACACTTTATTTTTTCTTTTTTAATAATAAAAAAAAGAGCTGTAAAATAGATATATAAAAAAAATGAGTTATGGTCTGTTCTCTCTTTATATCTCATAGATTTTTTATTTTTCCTTATTTTTGTTCGAGAGAGTTTATCTGGACCTGGTGAAAGAGCGAAAAACCACCAAACGGCTATAATTGACATTACAAGTGTTTTCCTTTGAGAGGGAGGGAGAGAGAGAGAGAGAGAGGTCGCCATTTAAGATCGCTGCTTTCGCGTCGGATTTTCTTTGCCAGATTTTCTCTTCGAAAATTTGGTCTTTTAAAAGAAAGAAAAAAAACCCACAAAAAAAGGAGAAACTTTTCCGGGTTTTGTGTGTGTTTGTGTGCGTCGGGGGTTTTGATCTGCGGCCGAACGATCTCTGTTGTTCTGCAGAGATTGATTGGAAACAAAGAGAAGATTTTGAAAACGTTTTGGCGTTAAAACATGACTGATGGGTACTACAATTCGAAGAAAACTGATGATATTTGTGAAGATGTTTGCGGCCAGGTACTTGTTTTTTTTTTGTTTTTTTTTTTATGATGATTTCAAAATTTTATGGAGAACATTCTTCATTCCTTCTTATGAGTAGTGGGGTGTGTTTAGATTTTGGAAAAAAAATTGTTTATTTATTTATTTTTCCGTCAAAAGTGTTGTGTTGCTCTATTTTGTGTTTTATTGATATAGAGATGGATTGTTTTCATGCTCATATAAGCCCTAGAAAGAAAAAAAAAAAATTGGATTGTTGAGAAAATAATTTATTTTGAGTGTATGCGTGGGGGGTTTTGTTTATATTTTATAACAGGTAAATAGCCTTTGGGGTTCTACTTTGGGTTGCAAATTTTGTGTACTCATAGTTGATACATTGAGTTTGTTCTCTCTCTCTCTCTCTCTCTCTCTTTAAATTTCAATTGACAATATGAATGAAGATTGAAGAAATCAATGGTTGAGGCAAGTTTATGGCTGTAGCTTTAGAACATAACATTCAATTTATGTGGTTTTGTTTTTTGTTTTTTTTTTTTTTAAATTCAATCAATTAGTTTCTGGTATTGATTTTTGTGATTCTCATATGTACCATATAGTTACCAAATTAATTTTGTCATCTTATTTTGGTTAGTGGGTTGATTTTACTAGGTGAACCTGCTTTGGTGCCTTTAGACATTTAAATTGCTTTCTTGAATCTAGACTTGATTGGCTTTGGTCTTTTGCTGTAGTAGATGATGTTCTACAGTATGCATAATTGTTGTTTTGATAGCTTTTATTGAAAGTGATGTTTTTTTGGCATAATATATGCATACATGTTATCAGGTATCTTAGAAAATTCTTATTTTTTATGTGCAGCAGACATCTCGCGCAGCATTGACATTTTCAAGGCTCCGGTGTATGTTGAGAGGGTGTGATATTAGGACATGTATGTTCTTGATCGTGGTTGTCCCGGTATTTGTCTTTGGTATGTATTTGCATGGTCAGAAACTTAGCTATTTTCTAAGACCACTATGGGAATCTCCGCCGAAGCCCTTCGTCACAATCCCTCACTATTATCATGAGAACGTGTCAATGGAGTCTCTTTGCAAGCTTCATGGGTGGGGAGTTCGTGAATCCCCAAGGCGAGTCTTTGATGCTGTCTTGTTCAGTAACGAAGTAGATATTCTGACACTTCGTTGGAATGAATTGTATCCTTACATAACACAGTTTGTAGTTCTTGAGTCAAACTCCACATTTACCGGCATATCCAAACCGTTGATTTTTGCAAGCAATCGGGACAAATTCAAATTTGTGGAGCCTCGGCTGACTTATGGGACGATCGGAGGAAGATTCAAAAGAGGTGAAAATCCATTTGTTGAAGAGGCGTATCAAAGAGTTGCACTGGACCAGCTTCTTAGAATAGCAGGTATAGAAGATGATGACTTGTTGATAATGTCTGACGTAGATGAGATACCCAGTGCCCACACAGTTAACCTGTTGAGGTGGTGTGAAGACATTCCGCCTATCCTCCATCTTCAGCTGAGAAACTACTTGTACTCTTTTGAGTATTATGTAGATAGCAAGAGCTGGAGAGCTTCAGTTCACCAGTACAAGAAGGGAAAGACAAGATATGCACACTTTCGTCAAACTGATATCATCTTGTCAGATGCGGGGTGGCATTGTAGCTTTTGTTTCCGCCGTATTTATGAGTTCATATTCAAGATGAAAGCTTATAGCCACTATGATCGGGTCAGGTTCGCTCATTACTTGAACCCCAATAGGATTCAGGATGTAATATGTAGAGGGAATGATTTATTTGACATGCTTCCTGAGGAATACACATTTAGAGAGATTATTGGGAAGATGGGTCCTGTACCCCATTCTTTTTCAGCTGTTCATCTTCCTGCATATTTGTTGAACAATGCTGAGGAGTACAAATATCTATTGCCTGGAAATTGTAAAAGAGAAGGTGGCTAAGTTAATACAGAAATGTGATGTCATTGTAAAGGTTTAAGTTGAGATGGTTAATTGTGCTTTGCACCAGAATGGGCTCTATTGAACAATTGATGGCGATGGTGTGACTTTTGATACAGGTATACCTTATATCCAGCTAAAGCTAGGTCATTTTTATAGACACATATTGATGGGATTTTGGATTTTGAGGGGAAATTCTGTGTGTTTCCTTCACTTGGGAGGCATATCCAATTTTCCAATGGGAGAGTTTTGTTTTGTCAGGAGAATAGCTTCGTGACTTTGTCAAGCTTACATACCGCCATGGCATATTCCATAAATTGCTAGATTAGAATGACATTTCCCAGCTTTTTCTGTGATGGGAGTTTTTTTTTCTTAAACTAATTTAATCATATATTCTTCTTACGACTTGTGTTCCTCATTAACTCCTCTGTACATTCAATTTCCGTGGAGTCGTCTATGGACTTGATGCCTATTTATTCTTTCTCCTTCGTTTTGGATAGTGAAAATGTTTTTATCTTTTTTATTAGACTACTTTGTTTGCACCTCATGATCTCTTTGTTATACTTGAACCTCTAAATTCTCTATTTTAGGGAATGATTTGTTTGAAGTTAAGGAGAAAAAGATGAGTTTAGTTGGATTGCATGTATAGTATATAAAAGTTGTTTTAGAAGTTCTTCTCTTTTTCCTATTTTCTTCTTCCTTGGTCTACTTTCCTTTATAAATGAGGGTGGTGATTACTGTTCTTCAATAAGAATGGTGGATATTTTACAGGTCCATGGCTTGTTTGAGGAGTCAATGACAGTTCTTTGTGTGCAACTTCAATGTTGTGTCTGTGTGTCCCACCATCCACCTCAAGAATTAAAGAATCTTGAATGGAAAATTTTGATTGGTTCATCCATCGACTCTTTTTTTTCTTTTTTTCTTTTTTTTAATCATTTGCTTTCATTATCCTTTCTTTGACTCAATTGTTTTTGATTTTTAAGTTTGGGGCTGCTCTTCATGGGGAAGTCCATTTTACAAATTTCTTACACCACAAATTGACTTGGTGAACATGTTGACAATTATCCTTTTCTATAGTCTATTGAATTCTTCTGTGATTGTAGAAAATACAAACTGTTGTTGTTCTGAAATGGGACTTTTTGGAAGCATATTCAGGAATCATGGCTTATTAGAAGTGAAGTTACAAAGAAAATGAATCAAATACAGACCTCAAAACATGCCTGGATAGAGTGTGAGATAAATCTTGCCATTCAATTGACAGATGTGATGTTACAATTCTGGAATAATCTACAGAGAAGTGTCCAGGAAATGCTAACTTCATGGAGCTGGCAATCTGGCATACCAAAAAAATCATTTTCTTGAGATGCTTTTTCTAGAAACTTTTTAAGGCCTAGCTTCATCCCCAAAATACCCAACAAAAAAATACCCTTCCTTTTAGGTGAAGCAATTCAATGAAAATACCTTTGGGGCCCTTAAAATTGCACAAAGGTCAATCCATTTGAGAACCTGAAAGCATCTCTCACATAAATTCTATCTCTATCTCTATCTCTAAAATAGAGTTTCAAAAGGGAATGTTCTTACTAGATTCTATCTCTAAATTTTTTTCACTCCCATCGCACTCTCTATCTTTATCTCGGTCTCTATCCCTATTTCTATTTATATCTTTACAAATAATTTATATATTCATTATTATTTTTTACTTTCTTTACTAAATTATTGTTCAACTAAATTTTAACAAATATTATTTATAATAACATTTGTAATTTTTTTTTTACTTTAAAAAAATATATATATATAATGTTTTATTAGTGTATGAATTTTTAATAACTAATTTTTAGATTCTAACATTTTTCAACTAATTTTCTCAATCTACTTATTTCTTATCTAACATTTTTCAACTAATTTTCCAAAACTAAATATTTCTTTTCTAACTTTTTCAATCAAATTTTTTTAGTCTTTTCACCAAAATACAATAGTACCCAGCTATGGACAACTTGTGTCTTTTGTATAAATCGTATGATAAAGAGATGTTAATAATATATATGGAGGAAAAGGTTACTATTATGAATTTTCACATTAATTTAGTATAAACAAAGATTTCAATCGGTTGTTGTCTTAAGTAATTAAATTTATTTTGATAAAGAGATGTTAATAATATTGTTGCAAGTCTTTTTTTTTTTTTTTTTAATTCTTTTGATATTTTCATGTTATTGTAACTTTTAATATTAATATTTTTTATTTTAATACTATGTTTCGGTTTTTTTATTTATTTATTACTAACTTATAATTATTAATATTTAATAAGAAATTTTTTTTTTATAACATAATAATTTTTTTTGAGAAAATTATAACAAAATAATAAAGTGGAAATGAGGAAAGCATAATAAAAAATTATTAATTAATATTCAATATTGGATTCATTTTAAAGATCTAGATGAGACATTTCTAATGGTATAATTTTTATGTTAATAAAATTTATAAATTAAAATTTATTATACATTAATTGAATTTAATGAAAAAGGAAAAAAGATATAAATGGAATAAAAAATGTTGAAAAGTGAATTTAGAGTATGAGATTTGGTACTCTAAATTTAGAGTATAAACTCTAAATAAATTTCCTGGAGACATAATTTTGGTATATGGTGGGAGCAACTCATACTCTAAAACTTCTTGGAAACATGAATTTAGAGGATGGTGGGAGATGCTCCGAAAGAACATATCTTATTATTTTAATCGGAATCAAGTAATCAACCCATTTGAGTACCTTAAAGAACAAAGAAAAGAAGAGTAGTTCCTGGAACATGCCTGCTTGGGATATTATCAAACAATTGACTTTACTCTTTTAATATATATATATACAAATTCTATTATCAGTTCGAACTGACAAAAGTTATATCAGTTCCTTGTGTATGCACTTGTCAAAACTAGTGGCTCACATTCAATATCCTGATAAAGTTATATCATGATGTATTGACCAGATCGAAACTGTATATATATATATAAAATAGAGATGATCAAGTGTGAGATCCAAAAGGTTTTTTCATGCAAGAATCAATTCCACGATATTGTATAATATGTTTCATAACATTGTGGAATCGAATCCTACTCGTTCGATAGTTTTCATTTATATAATCAGTAATGCTACACATCCCACCTAAAATCCCACATTTTTCATCCCACTACATGTGGTATGTGAGGTGTCAAATTGTGAGTGGATACATGAGTCCACTCACAATTTGACACCTCACATACCACATGTAGTGGGATGAAAAAGGTGGGATGTTTAGCATTATTGTTATATAATATATCCTTTTGGGTATGGATAATTTGATACAATAACAGTGTCCTACAGGTATCAATTCCCAACAACTGTGTTGGAAACCACTACCGGCCAAATGCTAAGATCCATTAATGTTTGAAGTAGGCATTTTTAGTAGTTGAACTGTTGAACACAAAAGATGATCTTTTGGTCATCTTCTTCACCACCCAAGAAAAAAAAAAAATAGAACATCTGCTTCTGCTACAGCTTTCATCTTTTCCAACCAAAGTACCAAAAAGAGAAACAAGATATGCTTAAAAAATGAATCAAAAAGGCTATTTTTGGTGGAAGAGTCACTCAAAAGTAATGTTTTTTTTTTTTTTTTTTGAAAGAAACTCAAAAGTAATGTTTTGAATGCATGAAAAGAGCTGCTTATGAACCCATCAAAATCAAAACAACAAATCGATTTATTTGCACACGGCATGAACATGAACATGAGCATGCTGATAAATTAACATTCCAAATGGTTGACTACTACCTGGCCAAGTCCACCGTCCAAAATTTGACAACATACTTGGTATTGATATTAAGGTTCTGTTTGACATTGCTTCCTGAGGTGTTTATTGGAGAAGCTATAATCTCATTTTGGCTGTTGGGAGAAGCCAAAAATGACCAAAAGCACTTCCCTGAGATTTTACCAAACACCCTAGTCAATTTTGGTCATTTTTAGCGTCTCCCCAAAACCAAAATGAGTAGCTTCTTCGAAAAGCACCTTAGGAAGCAATGTCAAACTGAGCCTAAGATTGAGTCAAGAACAATGGTACCATTAACTTGAGAAATTAATATTATTACCCCAACAACAACAACAACAATGACGAGGAGGAGGAGGAGGTGGTGCTTAGGAAGCAATGCCAAACTGAGCCTAAGATTGAGTCAAGAACAATGGTATCATTAACTTGAGAAATTATTATTATTACCCCAACGACGACGATGAAAAGGAGGAGGAGGAGGAGGAGGAGGAGCCAATATAAATCCGTTTTACTCCATTTATTTCAAGGGAGGAGGAGTCCGTTTTACTCCATTTATTTCAAGGGAGGAGTCCCTCCTCCTCCTCCTCCCTTGAAATAAATGGAGTAAAACGGATTTATATTGGTGCGATCTAGACCATTATCAGAGATCAATCCTGGGCTTGACGGAGCATTCCTTTTTCTGATATATGAAATATGGGATTGCTCTAAGTCGATTCTTAGGAAATCTCGAATCATACCATTTGTACTTACTTCAACAAAGGAAGCACAGATCTCTTCGGCGGAAGAACTTTTTTTGTCTTGGTTCCAATTCAAGACTAAACAAGTTCGAACTAATTGAATACTTGTGTCAAAAATACTCCGAAAGGGTTTGCCCTTTCCATAAAGGATATAATTGACAACTCGAAGGTGCATATTATCCTTTTCCCATAGCAGATCTTGGGGGAAGAGTGTTGCTAAATTGATACCGTTCACTATTTCATATGTGACTACGGGTCGAACCAAAACAAAATGCTTTTTCTTGGTAGGTATGATCCGTTGGACATAGATCCATTTTTTCAATTTTTTTGATTCCCGGGTGGATTCCTTAAGTTCTTTTTTTCCCGTTTTCGGCAGTATCAAGATACCACTGTGTCAGGATATCTTATCCGCTTCTCCAGGAAAATGGATATCCCCAGGAAAAAACTTTAGTTCAATTTTTTTTTCTCCACTCAGACCAATCCGCCCACTTGGCTTCTTCTATTTAAAGCGATTCGGGTATCTACTCCAATGATACTATTATTCCGTACCATTACGTAAAAAGATTCGGGTAAAATATGCACTTCCTCGGGAATGAAAAAAAAGCGATCAATTTTCATTTGAAATTTTGGCTTAATTTTTTCGATTCCTCGATACTCAATCAAGTCCTCTTTTTTGACGATTGAATGCGCCCCTATAATCCCATATTTAGTAATTCCTGAATTCTTTCTTCTGTATCGAGGATCATCAAAATAAGCAAGAATACTATTTTTACGGAAAATACCCTTTATGGGTATTTAGGAGGAGGAAGGAGGAGGAGGAGGAGGAGGAATTAATATTATTATTACAACAATAACAACAACAAGAAGAAGGAGGAATGCGTGGACCCTTTATTGATGCTGATAATGACACCATTAAAGTTCGAGAAATGAAGAAGAAGAAGAAGAAGGCCTTCTCTGCTACTATGCGTGGACCCTTTATTGATGCTGATAATGACACCATTAAAGTTCAAGAATTTCTCGGAGTCTACTCATCCATTTTTATACAGATAGATGCGTGGACCCTTTATTGATGCTGATAATGACACCATTAAAGTTCAAGAATTTCTCGGAGTCTACTCATCCATTTTTATACAGATAGACTAATGATTTTGATGGGCAAGGCAAGCAAGTTCCTTTCCACAAATTTAATAGTGGTTGAGTCACCAAATTTACTTGGAACAAATGCTGTCTTTGCCAACTGAATTTGACAATCCTCTAAAGAAAGTAAATCCCCTAATCAAACCTTTATCCATACAACAAAATAAAAAACACTTGATGCACTATGAAGAAAGTATACTCATTTTAAATGACATGCAGAGGATAGCAATGAACATCTTCGACTTCGTTTCGTTCGTTTATTAAAAAGAATATTTTTGTTTTCATTTAGCATTCAAAAGCAATCTCATTTTACATTGTGCTGAACTTTTTTACATGTTCATGTTCAAGAATGAGCAAAGGGTATATAATTCCACCAAGTGAATAAATCTTAATTCAGACATGACACAACTTTCATTATACCTGTTTTCAATCATAAAAAATTGTGTTCTCAAATGGTCAGCTTGCCTGATACAATCTGAAGGGAACACGGATATGCAAATCTTGAGCTAATCACTGTCCCAAGTCTCGTCTACCTCTTTCCGTGTCTTCTTCGTTGTTCTCTGATTCACTTCATTCTTGTCATATTTCTCTGGGTGATTAGATTCTTCATCACTGCTGATATAATTATATCCCAGCGATCCAGAATCTTTTTCTTCGTCTGATTCGTACATTGTAACTTCAGAGTCACTAAACAGATCTTCCGACCTAGAATCTTTCTCAGCCATCTTTCCCCTGAAGTTAGCATTTGCATTTCTCCTGAAATTAGCATCAATATTGTTCTGCCTAGTATTCGGCTTCTCATTTTGTCTTCTATGTATATCATCATCAGCTTCATCGGAATCATCAGCATTGCTCCCAAAATCATTCACCCCATTCTTACAATTTCTCTTCCTGTGATCATGACTTGCCACTGCTCTTGAATCAGGTTCTTCCTCTGAGTCAGATTGCCACATCGCATTTTCAAGATCACTAAAATTGTTTTCTGGCTCAGAATCTTCTATAGCCATCTTTCTATTAATATTAGCTTCCGCATTTCTCTGAAAACCTTTATTATTAATGTTAGCCCTGCCAATGTTATTCTGCTTCCCTCTTTCTACTTTAAATCTGTTGAACTCGTCATGAGCTTCATCAGAATCATCAGCATCACTCTCAAGATTGCTTGCATTTGCAGCATGACTAGACTCCCATTCATCATCAACCTCGTCACCATTATCAGCACTTCTCTTCTGGCTATGCTTATCCTTCCAACCTCTTGCTCTAATGTTGTCATCTTGGTCATCGTCACTATAGTTTCCAGATCTTCTGAACCTTCCCCCAGACTCTTCTCTGTTCCGATACCTAATTCTTATGAACTCTTCTTTCTCTGCGGCTTCTTCTGCTTCCCATTCTTTGTCAGCTGCATCCTCTATTTCAGCAATAAAATTGTCTAGTTCCTCCTGGTCACTATCATCAGGAGGTTCAGATTGTTCTATACTTCTATTAGGTTCAAATATTGACTCTTTATCTCCCCGGAAGACATAAGGGCTTCCTTCCTTCTGGTCAATTGCATTGAAAAACGTTGAAGCAACTCTTTGGATGCTAGCCATGGCAACTGGATCCTCAGGGTTTACACCCGTTCGCCGGAGCTGCTGCTCTATCTTCTTTATGTTTAATTTCTGAGATTCAAGAGCTTGTTCAAATCTGGCCTTGAACAATGCCTACATATAAAGATGGAAAAATAGAAAATCAATTCTTAAACCTTGGCTCACACAAAGAATGCCCAAAGCAGAAATCATAATATGTTTCGAGATATAATTGTAAACAGTTCACAAAGTGGTTAAAAACATGTCTGCATCTCTTTATTATGTATGTCTACTTCTGCATGCGCTTTGTCATTGATGAATTGTTTATAGCATCCAATCGGCGGAAGAGCAAATGACTGAAATTTTGAGAATGCATAGTGCACATATATTCAGCAGGTAAACTTACTCGGTAGGTTAAATAATTTATTTCTTTTGTTTAATTTTGTTGTTTGCCATTTACTGAGAGCAGCAAAGACAGGGATGTGACAGTACATCTATTCCAGTTATGCTGTGAAAAAAAAAAAAACCATTGCAAATCTTGTCTTAACTTTTAAGGTCTACCAAGTTTGTTCTAAAAGATATTATGAAGTACCATACGTTCAGACAGATCCATGCAAGTAGGAAATAATGGGAATGAAAAAAGAAACAAGAATAGAATGCAATCAACTATGACAGAAATAATAAGGTATACCTACCTTCCTTTTCGTAAGGGTATTGAAAGGTATCAAGTTTTTTGGCTGGCGATAGTTTCTTCCACGGAACATGATAATTGTTTTTACATTATGTACGTTAATTGCAATGCCACCACTCAGCCTTGAGAGCATGGTTGCCATTTCCTTAATCTTTTCTTTGGGGAAGTTATCACAACAAACCTGGACGGTCTCATGAAACTTCCAATGGAGATGCATATTTTGGACTACTCCTCCAAAGACTCCACGAACACCAACAGGAACATAATTTTTATTTCTAAAGCCAATCTTCTTATATGCTTGAAGCTGCTCAGGTGTAAATAGCTCAGGATCATGCACTGGGGGTGGTAAATCTGGTAGCTCATATTTCTTGAGCTTTTGTAGCAGCAAAGCCACTTTCTTCTTGGCCTGCATCAATTACAAAGAACATATATCTGGTTGCTAGGATGATTGTGCAAAAAGAATATGATCTTATAAATAGAGAAATTAAGAGCCAATTATCGAAATATTGCAGTACAATTAAACAGAACCTTAGAGTCATTGAAAAAAAGATCACCACAAACGTAAATACAGGGATACTTAACAACTTCTCTTAAGAAATTAAAGACCGTAAAAAAGTCCTCAAGCTGATACAAACAGATAAACAGGAAAAGTAGTTGAATATTATAGCAGTACCAGTACAATACAGAACCTTAGTGCGAAGAAAAACTTTTTCCTTCTCTTTTATTTATAAGAATCCATGCAAAACATAACTACAAAGGTAAAAAATAAAAATTAAAAAAAAAAAAAAAAAAAAGAGATGCTTTAAAAAATTCTCTAAAATCAGTAACAATGACAATAATTTATCATGAAAGAGAATCATCTAAAGTAGTTACCTCTTATGGATGCAATAAGTCCTCAAAAAAAGAAAAGAAAAATAATCAGCTGAGAGTTTCTAGCTAATTCTTTATTACGAAAAGCCATGAGGTTCATAGCAGATCATTCATGTAGGTATGTATGCATGCATGTATGTATATAAAACTCTGTGTATGCATCCGAAACTCTGAATTTTATTACAGATCTTATAAATCATTCATTCATTTATGTATAAAAGTATGTATGAACTATGAGTTTCAATACAAATCATTAAGAGATGAATGCATGTAAATTTATTTATAATAGGCATGTGTAAGTAATTATGATGATAACATATAATTTTCAGCTGTAATATAACCTTCCATGCTAACATCCATAAGATGTATAGAGATGAAAAAAGAAGATATATTCCTATTATAATTATATGATATTAAAATTAGTAGCAACTATTTTTCTGAGCACAGTATCATTACTTCTCTCTTTTTTCTTTTTTTCTTTTTTTGTTGTAGTTCTTGTTGCCCTTGTGATTATTATAAAGCAAACTTCTCTGTTTGAAAGAATTCCGAACAACATGAACACAAACAGAAAAAGGAAAAATTAATCCAACTTTCCAACTTATAAATACAATGAGTTATCTTTTATTGTTCATAAAAGAAAAACTTGGACCAAAAAGAACCTTCAAGAACTAAATAGTGTTTCATGGTATTATGGTAAAATAGTTTACTATGGGTTTCAAAAAAAAAAAAAAAAAAGTCTAGTATGACTTCTCATTTCTGAAGTCTGAACAGTCCAATTCTGTTTCTGGGATGTTCAAGCTTTGCTTAATTTGATACTCCTATTATGTGCTCTTATAGAACATTTTTATCAAAAGCTAAGGTGACAATAAAGAGACATGAATTTTCTATGGCACTCCATTTTAGCTAATAATTATAAGGCAACAATCAGATTTAGTTAGATATAGCTATATCTTCCTAAACCAAATTCTAAGGTCTCAAATCACAATGAAACAATTAGCAATTAAGGCCTAACTGTTTATGTATTGTTCAAATTCAACCAATATAACCTACAATATGATTTAATCATCAAATATTTCCAGTAAGAATTGTAAGTTAATCAATAATTGTAATTCTGTTGAGTATCTTAAATTCTTAAAAGCTGCAATTCCTGCAAATTAGTCTGCTCCAGTATAAATGAGCTTTTAGTCTGACAGTTTGTAGGTTAACTGCATAGTCCTTTTTCCTTGGTTTAAATTTATTCTCATTGTACAATTAATCTGATTTTTTTGGAATAAAATCACCCATTCCTTTAAAAAATGAAATGAAAGATGAATGATTCAAAATCGTCCAATGCTTTTATGATGAGTCCAAGCATGCAATCTAGTCCAGACAGCAGGACATGGTAAATATTGATTGAAGACATAAGCAGCCTTCGCCGTTAGTTTACCATGGAAAATTAAACCTGCCACCTCTACTGAATTATTGTTGAACAGTCTTGAATTCCTTTAAACAATTCCAAAGCAATTTAGAGAGAAGTCAGGTTATCAAGGGGGTTTAGAGTTCTACCATACGTTAGGAATACAAAACCAACAAGTTTATAGAAATTTCTTCCACATTCGTATACTAGCAATTCTCCCATATGCATATACCCAAATTGTACCTAACTGCACTTCCGATTAATTTTTTATTTATTTAGAAAAAAGGCCAATTCTTGCTAATGAAATTTAAAATTTATAATCAATCATACACCATGACTATACACCAAACGTAGTGACAAGATAACGTACCCTTTTGAGGTTGTAAATAAGCCTTTCCTCATCAGTCATAAGCTTTTTCTTTATTTTTTTGGCTCTGCGGATCTCTCTAAGGGTTTTACCCGACTCTTTTTGCATTCGTCTCTCCACCTTGCTTCGCATGCTCCTTCCTCTTGAAGTTGACATTGAGCGAGACCACCCACTGAAGGGATGATCCAATGGCTCAAAAGAGGAACGACTATCGTCACAGAAAGGAGTACCTTTTTGAATCACATAAGTGGATACCAGTTTCGGCAAGCCATCCTTTAATAATGTAATATTCCTGTAATTCAGTGAACACAATAAGGAAACACCCAATGAATTGAAAATTGGAAAAATTGCAAGGCTCTGTGTCTCTGTTTCATTACTGAGCACTGGCAAGCGCGCCAGCGCGAACACACAGTATAGGCATACACAAATGTATAAGACAACACATACTCCGATAAACACAAATCAACGTAACTGTATACGCATCAAACGAAATAAACCCAGATGCTGAATTTGAGCAAAGATGTGTTTTTTTTTTTATATCAAATTGAAGAATAAAGTCAAATGCAATAGCGATAGTGAAGAACTTGTACTTGAAACAAACAAAAAAGTACAACCCAGAAGGTGATTATTAGTGTTTTGTTGTTGAGGAGAGTTAAATAGTGAAAACATTACTTGGAGTGGAGGAGGAGAGAAGACAAGGTCTTGAAGGACTTGGTGTGGATGCTCCTCGTAGCAAACATTTGGTCTTGTCTTAATGTTTACTTGGATTCATTTCATGCTTTGTTTCTCTGTTGAATGTACAAAGAGGAGTTAGAGAGGGTTTTCACTTTTCAGGGTTTTAGTTTTAGGTTTTTGGAGATGGTTCCTGTTTCTCCACTCCCTTCGCTTTTGTTATTTTACGAAATTACCATATTACCCTTCATTATGTTATTTCACTAGGTAGCAATTGGACCTGAAAACAATACTACTTTAACCAGTATTTCTATTATCAGTTCCTTACATATGAACCATTGGATTTAAAAGATGTTTTGACAAATGCATGCAGCTAAGTCAAAGTATTTAAATCTAATGGCCCACATGCAAGGAACTGATATATCTTTTGTCAGTTCGAACTGACAATAGAAAAATTTCTACTTTAACTATTTTTTTTATTTTTATTTTTTAAAGTATTACACTATTATATAAATTCGGGATTTTGTTTTGAGAATTAGAGGAGAACTCGAACCCGTAACCTCGTGATATAAGTGTCTGCAACCTTGTGGTGCAAATATGAGGAGTTTATCACCAGATTAACCTCATCTTGTCAATACTGCTTTAACTATTAGTTTATTTCGACGCGATCTTCGTTTCCCTATAATCTCGAATTTATATAATACTTCATTTAAAAAAAAAAAAAAAAACGTAATATCTTAAGGGATACTTTTCAAACCCATTCATATTTAAGACCAAAAAACAAACACCCTACTAACCTAATTAATAATAATAATAATAATGGCATGTAACATTGTAACACATTTACATGAGATAAATTGCATTTAGATAATAAATAATATTTTAATAAAATTTGGTATAAATTTGAAATAAAATGGAAATGAGGAGTTGTTAAGAATTAGATATTTGCTATCACAAATATTCCATGAAAAAAGAAAAAGCAATAGAGAGATATAAAGAGCTTCAAGCCTTCAATCATTGCAATAAGAAAGAAGCAACTGTTTTGTGTTTCTTGTATGTACTGCAGTTACATTTCCAGGAAGTGTTGAAACTTCCAGAGCTTTCATAACTTCAGAGAGATGATATGAAAAGCCATGGAAGCCAACAAGCAGAAGCTCAACATTTGCTATTATAATATACTACTAGAAGACCTTATCAACATACATAACTACTAAACACAGAAATTGACTACCAAATCTGAGCACCTAAATGGTGCATTAGCATGCAACACGTATGCTGCAATTGCTGCTATAAAACACACACAAAAACAGATGGCAGCATTTCTGCTTTTTCAAACAAAACTCCAGCAATGACAACGATCTCTGGCTTCAGAAAGCTGATCAGTGACTACTTCACAGCCTCGTATGCCTATGGAGTCGGAAAAACTCACGAACTGGAAAGAATAAGTCCCTACTTCCCTTAGAGCAATCGGGTTGACTCTTTGCTTGCTGCTGAAGAAAATGTTTGGAGAGGAGAACTTCAGTCAGACCGTGGGATGGAACAAAACTTTGGGAAATTTATTGTCCGCCGAAGGTTTTTGTCATCAAAAACGGTCTAACCAATCAAGAATGCCTTCCTGAGAACCAAACGGATAATCCTGCATGACAAGGATAAGAATTTTAGATGAAGATTATTCGTGTGGAAAATCCGGTAAGCTATACACATTGATGAATGGAGGAGAGTAGTAAGCTTACAGAAAGATGAAAATCTGGTGGGGTATCAAATTCTAGGTTCTCCAGGTCAGAGATTCCACAGGGTGCACTGTTATTCTCTCTCGTGTTATTGATTCCGGAATTGTTAAATGCAGCAGAAGAATTGATTTCTTCCTTGCATAACAAAGAATCTTCAATGCTGTCCAAATCAGAGTTTTCAATGGCCTGAGATTCCCCTGCAAACCATGTTGAGTAATCCAGATTATCATCAAACTGAACACCGGGTGCAGGTACAAGAAATGATTCTGCAATGTCCACCGGTTCCTAATCAACAAAATTAAACTTCAATAAGGACCATAACGAATAATGTGTTTCACACAACAACATCTGAATTCCTGTATCTGAGCTGTTCTAGTTGTTCACACAACAACACATAACAAAAAGACTACCAACCTGGACAGATGACTCGAGAGTATTATCATCAGCAACACCATCTTGCTTTACAGACTTCCCTGGCCGAGGAGGATTAGGAGGATTTGTGTTGGGCGTCCTTGGACTAGTTCTAGGTGTCAAGTTATTAGGATTCTCAATGATCGGAGGACAATTGTCACTTTTTTCAGGTTGCTTTTCTTGTTGATAGAAAATTTTAGAAACCACATATTCACCTTCCTTTTCATCTTCTTCGGTCCCCAGATGGTATTGATGCATAACCCATTTGGATTTATTAGATTTATCCGGTTTGGAACCCTTCATTGAGCTTTTGTAAAGGACCATAATTTTCTTACACCCCTTCTGAACTCCATTTTCTTTCACATGTTTGGTCTTACCAGTTTTATGCCAGCGGACATGTTCCTCATTTAAACTTTGTTGACACTGGATCTTGCGGCGCTTCCTTTGACCTGTAGCATAGGCATTACTTGTTTTGTGAAAGAAATGGACACTACTTCCATCTTTCTTAGCACCTGCAATCAATGAGTTCAGATATGATGGTCTAAACAATAATTCTGGTTGTCTTATAATTTCATAAGCATCCACAGAGCTAAATTTTGTCAAATCCAATATAAAGCAGGCTAAGTTTGTTAGGTTCGAACTAAAATACATATTTAACAAGGAATTGAGAATAACCAAAAAAGTAACGAGGCATCCGATAACTCAGTCAGGACACGGACATGGAAATATAAGATGAAAAGATTTCTTACCAGGAAGATTTTTTGGATGGGAATAACAAATTCCTTGCTCCACCTCAAGTGTTGGAATAAACTCATCGATGAACATATGTGGTTTTGAGTTCCCAACACAGCTTTTTGCTGCTAAATGTTCTAAGAGCTCTACATCAGATGGATCAAACTTTACACCAGCAGGCAAGCCTGGCCATTCGTTAGAAACCTGTAACAGAGAAGCTAGATAAGAGACCTTACTAAGAGCAGTGACAAATGCAAAAGCTATTTATAATCTGCCAGTCAATCAGATGCTAAATTTCCATTAATAGATTGCAAAAGTGAATCCAGATAGAGCTAAGGTACAAGGGACAATCCCATTTAGGCTATTAAAATGAGGAGGAAAGAGCAAATCAATATATCCAAGTTTGGAGTATACACAACTTATATGGTAATATGAACAAATCTGCATAAACATTCGTATTCTATGCAAATTTAGAGAAGAATTTTAGTAAGGTAATTGTGTTAATATTAGCTAAAGCTCCAACTTACATCACTGTTATCAATGTGATGATGGCAATTTGGGCATTCCCGATTTGCCCCACAGTCTTTGATTTGTTGATCAGAAGATTGACCGGCATTTCTCACTTTCTTTGCTATTGCTCTACAATTGACAAGCCAAGTCCTACAACAATGACATGCCATAAGTTCAAGGTTCAATCATAAATCATGTCAGCCAACAAAAAGACACAAGTATAAACAGAATAGCAAATGAAACAAGAACAGGTAAAGCAGAATTAAAATCGCTAAAAAGGCATTAAACATCACCAAATTGTATGAATAAGATGCCGCACTAAGCAGAAACATGCCATGGACATGAATGAACTTACATGGTGGAATGTTCCAATAAAACTTGAAGTAAATTTAGGCTAACTATGTGTACGAAACCTTTTCAGCTTAAACCAAGTATTATAATTTATAAACTCTATGTTGTGAACATCTTAGTTAGTTCGACAAAAGATTACCTAAATTTCTCCTCTTCCACATATAGAAAACCAATTTTTTTTCTTCAATACAACAAGCATATGGACACGACAAAACCCAAGCTTGAGATTTATTTACTTCAACTATTAATTTCAACTAGAAAGATTAAAAATCCAAACTCAGATCCTTTAAAGACCAACTAACGACCTAATCAACAGAAAAGCTCTAGCTGTTCTAATCATTAGCTTAACTAATCATGTTGTAGAACTCCCAAAAGTTTTTTTCTGACAATATGATTATTCATTATTCATCTATAACCTATAGCGGTTCCCATTTTTCACTGTAATGCCAATCATAAAGTTGAACAAACCCTATCACATAAACCCTTCAAAAATAAATCCCAAACAAACCCATCTCCTTAAAACCCCATACAAACTTCATTCAAAAGCATTAAAAAGAAATGGGTGTTCAATCATCCAAAATCTACGTACATGAAAACAATAACCCAACAACAAAAAACAAAACTTTCTTTTTTAATCCAAGGAAAGCTAAAATCTTTGAATAGATTAATAAAAACCTAAAAAGGGTTTCATCATCATCATCGTCGCCATCATCAACTTGAATCTCACCTGGACATTTCTATGAAGAGAGCTAGAGATAGAGGGAGAGCAATCGCTTTGTGTTCATTAAATATTCTAATTCAATTTCTCTGAGGCTTCCCTTTTCTCCACTCGGCTAAGTTAAGTACTTAAGTGTGAACTCTCTCTCTCTCTCTCTCGATAACTATGTAGATGAGCGGGAAAAAAAAACTTTGCTTTGGGTTGGAGCCGTTAACAAAGGCTTCGGATTCCGAACCTGAGGTTCGGCAAAGCATATAAGATTAATCAGACCAACGAGGCAAAACAAACAGGGACATTTGTGGGGCCCGGACGTTGACTGAAGCTAAGTCCGAGGCTGTGTGTTCTTACTTCTTACCCGAACCTAGGTCCTGTCGCCCTGTCGGATGAACGAGGAGCACTTGGCAACTTCGAAAAACGAGTTTCAGGGGCATTTTGGTAAACTCATTGCATAAGGAAGAGTGTAGGGACACTACTTTCGTGCCCTCCAAGCTTATAAATGGAACAAATGACTCTTCAAATCGTCCCTTTTTGTCCACCCACAATTTAAATATTGACGACTGTGTACAATTCATCAATACGACACTTTGTTTTGTCGTTTTCTTGATTAATTGATGAAGAAAATTACTGTTGGCTTACGCGGTTAAGGGACTTTGAAAGCCAACAAAAAAAAAAACTATAATCATCATGAGGACATGAACTTGTGTTGGACAAGCTTCCATTACTTTTTTACGCTAACTTATCCTCATTTTAAGTGAAATTGTATGCATGTGGAATTTTTTCTTTTATTACACCACTTATCCGTTGATTCACGATTGGTTGATCATCTTAGACATTTAACGAAGAGAGGAGAAAATACTCCCTCTTTGATTGAGAAAAAAAATTAAAGCAAAAAAAATTTAAGTTATAAAGACATTTCATGTCACATCACTCATCACTCGATACCTTAATTTTCTACACTAAGTTGAAGATGGTTTCATAAACATTATTAATCTTAAAGCAACGGCTCTATTTCATTCTACAATGAAGAACCTCTCCACGTCACAGTCGAATTCACTCAAATCGAATATATATATATAAATATATATTGAATCCCTTTCAATGCAAAAGTTGCATATGTATGCTATGTATGCAATTTTATCTAAAGTTAGGGTATGGTAATGCAATTTTCCCACTTTTCAATTTTCATTGCAATTATATATATATATATATTTTTTAAGAATTCAGAATTGTTACTGAAGAAATAGTATAGAATTCCAACACTGATGTATATATTTACATTAATTAACAATTTAATAAAATATAAATTCACAATTCAAGTTTTTGTAATTAATTTATTATAAGCTACAAAATTTTTAACTAGTAGTTTTGTAAAAAAAAATTGGAATGATCTCAAAATATGTTACACTTTTCGGTTCTAGAATTGGTTAAAAGTTTTCTTGCAAAAATTTATTGGAATTCAAAACCTCCTTTACATGAGAAGTCATCCCATCAACTTGAAAAGGAAAAAAGTACTTTAATTTAATAGTAAATCTTCAAATTCAGACAACATTGTAGAGTAATCTTTGAAATTAACACTAAAGTACTTTAATTTAATAGTAAATCTTAAAATCTTTTTGGTGTCTGTCTAAATTAGTCACACTGACAAAATAAAATAAAATAAAATAAAATAAAATACTGAAGTGAGAGTTGTTAATTTACATCCAAATTGGGTCATCCATATGCTCTGCAATCTGCATGACATTAATAAGATGTTTCTATCGATCATCAAGTCATTACGTAATTCAGCCGGATGAGTTGAGGTTGTATATTCAAGCCATGTCCCCATCATAAAACTCCGAAAATTATGGTAAAATTTTCATTAAAAAAAGTATCGCAAAAATTAGAATGCAGCAGGGATGCACATGAATACCCTGTCGTTGTGATCTTGTCGCGTGACAAATTTCACCGGCAACAGGGATGCTACATCTTTTTGGAGCAAAGTATCCTATACAATGTGTTTTGTATTCAAAAATCAAAATACCATTACAGAGATAGACAATGTTGTAACAAAGTATAAACCCTTCAAAGCTCAAACCATTTGGTACAAACAAATTAAAGATAATGAGAATGGTTTTTTTTTTCTCACTTTCCCAGTTCAGTGGCAGGAGTAAACGGCTTTTGGACGACTCTATATTACAATGACAACACATCACAGCAACCTCCACTCCAAAATCCTAACGATGAATCTGGGTTGGAGCATGATTCTAATATTCATGAAAGGAAAAAAAAAATGTGAATATGCAAAATTAGAAAAAGACATGACTACTACACTGCGTCCTACTACGGAATAGATTGACATTTTCTTATAAGCAGAGATGTATTGTGTAATCTTTGAGGCTATTGTTTATTGATGTTCTTATTCCTACAGTAATATGGAGATATCTCCAAATACCAGATTGTGTCATTGGAGGTATCAGTAACATTGGTTAAAGCAGAAGAAGAAACTTCTCGGCTTTTCTGCCACTGTTGTGTTTGGGGCTACTCCCGTGTCATCTCTTGCGAACATTAAAGAGCTTGTGCCCGGAGATTCTGGTGGATATACAACATTCTCTGAAGAAAATGTCCGAGCAGGGACAACAGGCTCCGGTGGTGAAATCATAGAGAGGTAGTGCAGGAGCATCTGGATAATTTGGCTGAAGTTAGGTCTTGCATTTGGATCCTCCTTCCAACATGAAGTAACAATCAAAGCTAAATCTTCTGGGAGATCCTCAGCGCTGGGCCTGACATTCTGCAAATATAGAAAATTTCACATCATGATTTCAAAAAGAAGCTATGACTGAGCAAGAAAGAACCATGGAAAGATAAGAAATTATCAATTGCTTAATGCCATGTTGAGGCCTAAACTACGGGATGGGAGATTGCTACAAATGTCGTAAGATCTAAAAACTTAAGCTAATACGAAAGGACCCAACAATAGTATTTAAGCACTCTACCAAATCCAACCAACCAACCTAGATAACTGTTAGATGAGAGTCATTCACTCAACCAATCCTACAAAGTGTCCAATACATGCATGGGGCGCCTTTAAATGAATACCAAACATGTTACAATGCTAACAAGTGTTAGGAAAAATGATTTCAGGTTTCATCTACTACAAAGGAACTCTCAACGGAAGAATCCAGGCTAGAGGAGAAGTTTGACTTTCGAGAGCTGATTGGACCTGCTAGTTATCAGAGGAGGTCAGGATTAAATCTACTAGGACTTGCTAGTTGCCTCACGGTTCAATTGTTTTCTTAAAATCTGTCCACCATCTAAGTTTATGTTAACAACTTCCAGCGCATCAACTTGTGATGTCTCGTTGGTAGGGTCTTGGTGTTTGTATGTGTAAAATCATATACCTCATGAAATAGAAGGGAAGGGGCTGTCTGCAGGTGTTGTAAAATTAAGCAACTATCCGGGACATGTGCAAAATAGTGCCTTTTTCAAGGCATGCAGAGAAATACATTATTGATTTCATCTTAAATATACAAAACATCTGTTTACCTTAAAAGCTGCTGCATATGCTGCTTGTAAATTCGACATGCCTTCAAACGGCAACTTGTTATGGATAAGCTCCCACAACACAATCCCAAAACTGTAAGCGTCAACCTTGTGATTGTAATGCTTTTTCTCTCCGCGCCTTAATGTGACTGTGCTGTAAAGCTGTCACCAAGGGTGAATAATCAGTATTCTAATATGGAACATCCACCTCAGTTAAATCATATTAGAAAAGAAAAAACAAAATCTTAAGATATCTGAATAATGTAGCAAAAAACCTCTGGAGCCATCCAACGATATGTCCCTGTTTCAGCAGTCATCATCTCTGTTACTGATTCTTCTCTTGCTAAACCGAAATCTGCAAGTTTGACTGTTTTGTGGTCTGCAGTCAAGATCAAGTTCTCTGACAAGAAGAAGCAAATAAAGTGATAAGAATTATGCTTTATAACATATTCTAAAAAGAGGCAGCACTCCTGCTTTGTGTAAATAATCACTTCAACACTTCAACTATGATGATGCTTTAAACTATTGTCAGATAAAATAAAATTACAATCATAGATAGCATTTCTTGTCTAGAAGTAATAAGAAATAAAAAAATAAAAAAATAAAAAACTATCATACATTAGAAGGGAAGGTATGGCTTTCTCTTAATTCATTTTGATCATATGCATCAGAAGGCTCAATTTGACATGAAAAAGATTTAGGACGCGAGAAAATATCAAAAAATACAAGAATTGATCTACAAATTTTGGAAGATTATCAGAACTAGATTTTAGAATAGCATGTTGAAACAAATCATAAGTGACATCCTTTACATGGCAGTTTATTTTTCACTGAAGTAATACATTCATTATGGCAAGAAACTTTTGTTAAACACCTGCCAGGAAAGACAAAAGATGATGGTCCGAACCAGCCTTGAAAGCAAAGTCCAAGAGAAACCAAACTTATCCCTCTGATGATCCCAATTCCAACCTACCATATGACTATTGAAACCTACCATTATGTTTAATACAATATTTTTAGACTACCTTATGAGGCTAATTAGATATTCCACTTTCGTATGTCATAAGAATGCTTACAGTTTACAATTTATAGATATTCTCAACCAGCTCCCTAAAATACCAGATCTCTATTCCTCAGGGCCAATTTTTTGATTCAATGTGTGAGGTAGACAATAAAGATAGCTAATGAGCAGGCAAGCAACAAAATAAATATAGAACATGGATATCATTAGTGCACATAATGAATGATGTCATACTAGTAATCTATTCTCCCGGCTTAATTTGGAAGCAGAAGGACAGAGTGTCCAAATGCACACACCCTTGCACATAATTTTGTCACTGGTAATAAATTATCTATCCTGTGTATTTACCTTACAACATGAAAGCAAGAGATCATGCAAAAAACAAGTTGGGCATGAGCTCAAAATTTACAGTGTTACGCCAATGTTACAATAATTAAGATCCTTCCAATTCAAAATGTATGTGTATTATGATGCCAATCTTAGAATTCAAGTTGAATGGAAGTATAAGGTAACCGCAGAAACACAATAAATTGAGAATACAACCCCTAAAATAATGTTTAGGAATTAGGAGGTATTCTACAGTGGGATTTCTATAAAGATGCAGCCCGGCCAGCCCCTACACAAATCTACACGGCTGCACCACATCTAACAAGAGAAGGATGCACAAATCAAGCATGTCAATAATTTGAGAAATCATTTGAACCATAATGTCAGGGGCAACATACACTAGCTAAAGTTGTAAGAGCGTCCAAGGACTCAGAGGTTTCAGTAGACAGAATGCCCTCAGCAGGCTGCTAGAATTTCTAAATGTTCCGATATTCAATAAATCATTACTTTTGTTGTTAGGGGGTTTTCTCCCGCATCGGTTGAAGTCAAGACTAGCCTGTGTATAAATAAGCAAAGACTAGCCCGAACCCCACACCTTTTAAGGACAAAACCATGAGGCCCAATGGGCCAAAGCAAACGATAACTCGTGGGTGGCAGCCTCGTGCGTACAAAATGCTAAATTTCAGTTGACTTTAGAAAGAGGGCCCCCAAGAAAACACACAGACTATCCTTGACTGAGGGATTGGGGCTTTTGTTAGGGGGGGTTTTATTGCAAATCACTTATTAGATTGGCCAATGCCACCCTTGGGATGATAGAAATATAAGGTTTTTATTGCAAGTCACTCATTAGATTGACCAATGCCACCCTTGGGATGATAGAAATATAAAAAATGACAGAATGCGCACGGTGACATGCTACTGGTGATCAAACATTACATTTTTTCTCATAGTTCAAAAGTCAGATTTAGATACAAACTAAACATACAAATATTGAAACTCCAAAATTCACAAACATAGCAGGAGTCCGGCCAACTACACTGGACTGAGGAACTTAGCCATTCAACGTTAAAAGATTAATAATCCAATGAACAAAAGTGGTAACAAAATCATACCAGGTTTCAGGTCACGGTGAATGATCCCATGAGAGTGTAAACATTCCATTGCACGAGCGATATCAAGGGCAAAACCAATTGCCACACGACTTTCCAAGGACCTTGGCCGTGTGTTCAATAAGTATTTACGCAAGGTCCCACCCAATAGAAGCTCAGTTACTATTACCATGACAGGCTCATTGCAAGCACCAATAAACTGGCAATAAACATAGACCACTTATTAGATATGCATTGTGCATATACTTTCAATAACTTTTGGCTTTTGCAAGATATTTAGTCAGAAACAACCTTTGATGTCAGATACAAATAACAAAAAAGTCATATTATAAATTTCAGCTATTATATATGCTAAGCAAACAACCTTCACAAGATTTTTGTGTTGTACTCTAGACAGCATAGAAACCTCTCTTGCAAACCGAGCTTCTCTCTTGGCAATTTCCTCTGGAATCTCTCCTCTATGAACAATTTTAATTGCAACATTTTGGTTTTTATATCTGAAAACACACAAGAGAATTCATAAGCCAAAGAATGAGATGATGACACCATAACAAAATCCCATCAATCTGCAGATAATCTCCTCAGATAAATACCAAGTAAAAAAAATGTATATTTTAGGTCAAATAGTACATACACACAGTGACAAAATATAGTTTTGTTTCTAGAATGATAATATAAAAGATAGAAGCCATAAAAATAAAAAATTCAACAACCCCAGAAATTTAAATTTACTAAAAATCAGAGAAGCTAGTTTTCTGTAGAGAATAAGACAATTGAAGAACTACAATCTATAGAAAAGAAACCAAGAACACAACAAATTGACATACTTTCCCTCATATACTTTAGCATGAGCTCCCTCCCCAATTTTTGGGCCAACAAAAAGTTGCTTAGCATCAACCAGCCATTTGGGGTCTAAATTGAACTCTGTTGATGTTAAAAAATCATTTGCAGATCCCATTTTTTTTCTTCAAAAGAAAAACTGAACTAACACATCTATTGACCAACAAAATCAAATCAAGCTCCTTTGTGTGTACCACTTCCTCCAAGTAAACTGAAAGTGATAACTATAAATAGACCCGAGACATCTCCATTAAGTGACAGATCCAAAGTCATCAAAATACGACCTTTAATTCTGGAGACAAAGATCAACAAAACCCCACATGTTTTTTCTTTTTCTTTTTTCTTTTTCGGTGTCCGCAGACACCTAGCTACCAACAACTGGAGAAATTTTAAATGGGGAATTAGAAAACAGAGCAAGCAAAGACCTCAACAAAGCTCTGTCTTGAAGCAGAGTTGTATGATAGAAAAGCTTTAATGGAGGATTGAAGTTGTTAGTGGTGGTAGTGAAAACTCAACGACCCAGATTGGAAAACTTGAAGAAGGTGGTGGTGGGTTTGAGAGAATGAGTAGGATTTGTTATTCAGAGGACGCGTATGAGAGGTGTGTGTTGATGTGGTTGATTGATCTGTGAATTATTATAAAGCCGCGGCAGGAATTGAGTCTTTGTCTGAAAAAGAAAACAGTTGCCTTTTTTGGTTTTACAATAAACAAATTATTTGGACCCAAATCCATATTAATGTTTTTAGTTACCGCAGTAATTCAATTAATTTGGTTTTAATTTATTTATTTTTCATTTAAATGATTCAATTTTTATCTTATTGTATATTTGTACAAACACTTTTAAACAATTAAAGGATATCTCCTATTTTTGAATAAAAACATTATTTGAGATACTATCATCACTTCAAAATAAAAAAAAATAAAAAAAAAAGATACTATCATCACAGCTAAAAAACAAATATAGATTTTTTTTTTAATTGATTGAAAACATTTTATATAAAAAAACTTTCAAATAAACCTGTAACTTTTGTTTCATTTACATTACCAATTAGTCAATTACCAACCCAATGAAATGAAATAATAATAGTTTACCATGGGTTGACATTTATTTAAAAATCAATAAATTTATTAGAATTTTTTGTTTCATGTATATTTTCTTTATTTTGTTTTATCTATTGTAAATATATATATATTTAATATGAATTTTAATATGAATTTTTTTGTGGATGATAAGTTCAATGAAATCTACCGATCAATAAAATTTAAGAATTTTTCAAACACTACAACTATTTATCTCGATTTTGTTAAATAATAAGGCATCGAAAAATCGGCGAAATATAAGAAAATTCAAGAAAAATAGTTGTAGTACTTGAAACAATCTCATATTTTATTATTAGTAGATTTCAATGAACTTATCATCCACACAAAAATTTAGATCAAAATTCATTCAAATCGATGTGATTTTATGGTGGTCCTTACTGAAATTAAAATAAATGATCCCTTATGAGAGATTCACTCATATATATATATATATATATATATTATCAAGTTTATAAATTTCCTACATGCTTTGGTGTGAAATTTCAATTGACACCCCAATTAAAGTAAAAAAAAAATTATATATTTTACACTAGTGTCAATTGGGATTCCTCACGAAAAAATCGTATGGGATTCCACACCAGATCATCTCTATTTATATTGGTTTTCTCCTATGGATTCCTTACATTTAATATTCATAAGAAACTTAATGAAAATCAATAAATTTTAACATGATTGAGAAAAAAAAATTTGAAAAAATTTCAAACAATAAAACCATTTTTTTTTTAATATAAAACATAAAAAAGAAAAAGAAAAAAGGGAAACATAAGAAATATATATATATATATAATTCTAATGTTTGATTTTTTTAAAAAATACAAATTTAAATAATCTTCTTAACAAAATAATTTTTAAATATTTAAAAAAAAAAAAAAAAAACTAAGGTCAAGCATGTTTAATTGTTTTATACTTTTATTGCTTAACCACGTTTATTGGGCTTATGTCATAGAGTTGACTTTTTAAATCAAGCATTCAAGCGTATTTATGAAGTTTGACCTCTGGCTACACCGACACGTTTGACTTTCACCAATCTATCTATTTTTATTACCATTTATTGGATTTTAATTCTTCCTTACAAAACAAAATTATCAAATTCTAATTTCTCTGTTTCAAATATGAATTTCATTGTTATATATATATATCGGTTTCGATGAAATTTTTGATACCTACTTTTTTAGAAATTTCGATTGAAATTAATATCGAAAATAACGTTAATTTTTTTAAAATATAGAGGAAATTTTAGGATATTATTTATATCGATATTCTTAAAATATGAAAAATATAAAAAATATATCAGAAATGTTATTAATATTTACATCTTGGCATGTTTTAATTTATCGAAAATAACGATAATCAAATTTATTTATGGTTTTATTATAATTAAAAAAAAAGAAGCCTTGTTTATATCTAATATTGACTCAAATTTGAATTGATTTTATGTTTGTTTTAATTATGATGTATTATATTTAAAAGTCAGGGTACTGGTGGGCTTTGGAGTGTTAAGAATTTGAGTGGTTTATCTAGAACTAGAAGTTAATTTTGTAAGAAAAGAATGTACAATAAGTTTTCCATTTATTTGTCATAACTATTAATTATTTAGGCAGATTGACTTCACATTAATCATTTAGGCAGATTTTGACACATCTCCAATTTATTATAAAATAAATAATAATAATTATTATTATTAAATGTTACTGTGTTTTTTTCTCATAAATGTCACATTATTTGAATAAAATAAGGAATAGCATGTGTTGTTGTAAATTAAATATAATTTTCTTTTGGGTTGAAATATTAAACTTTAAAACCAGAGCGTATGGTTTATGCAGTTTTTCTCTCATAGGCATACATTATAGGTATATTCATAGCATACTGATACATATCACCACACTTTTGCCATATAAGCAATATAACTTCAATCATAATAAAACACATGGAAAAAATTTAGTGATTTGTATTAGTATGTTATGAATAGAGTTTTTCTCTGGTAGACATATAACTGTGAGTATAATTATACTTATAGCAAATTTATCCATTTCATTACTTTTTACCATGTAAGCATTATTGGACTCAATTGCATTGTTTTTTCGGGCAAAGAGTGATGAGATAGATAAGTTTGCTCACAGTTATATGCCTACCAAAGAAAAACTCGTTATAGATATACCTATAATATGTGTCTATGAGATAAAAATTCCTAGTTTATGCCCCACTTTTTAAATTATGTAGTATTCTTTTTTTCTCCTTTTATCAAAATTACATAAAGAGATATACAATTTAAGGAAAAAATATATTTTACAAAGTAAATCTATTAAAACCCCATATTCCTTTTCCGAAAAAAAAAACCCACATAAAAAATATTATGGAAGAGTCTAAAAAAGATATCAAACATCTGGAAGAATTGTCTGAGAATGATATAAAGCATTTGCAAGAATTATATGAGAATGATATAAAGCATTTGTAAAAATTGTATGAGAATGATATCAAGCATCTAGAAATAATTACTTCTCTAAAAGTAAGTTTGAAGTTTACTTTTCTTTAGAATGATATCAAGCTGTCGTTGTGTTGAAGCAGCCATGTTAATTTTTTTTTTCTTTTCCACAATGAAATAAGAAAAAGAAGAAAAAATAAAAAATAAACCGTTCAATAGAGTTGAGAGAGAGAGATGTATACAGAGATTAGAGTTAGAGAAATCAGAGATCGGGTGTATTAGGTTTGAAAAATAAGTAAAAATGGTTGTATTAGAAATAAATTAAAAAAATTAATAAAAACATTTTATTTAATTTAATTAAATCAAAATTTTAAAAAGTAGGACATAAATAGAACGGTAGGAGTGTTCAAATAGCACCACTCTTAAAATTGTTTGTACACCTAATGGCCATCATAAAAATTAAAAAAGCAATCAATGAATTACCGGAAATAACCCTATGACATTTTTTTTTTTTTGTTGAAACTTTTATAATATTTCAAGATTGGGGGCAGAAGATATGACTTGAACCCATAACTTTTTGAACGTAAGTGTGAGTGGTTTACCACTAAACCCCATGACATGTTATCTATCTGTTTATTAGAATAATGCTAGATGTTTCAAATTATATCCAAACTTGTATTCCAATTTGTGAGGTGTCAATTGACAAGTTGATACAAATTAATAAAAAAGGTAGTCAATTTTTTAAGTATGAGATTCTGTATGTTTTTTCGTATGGAATTCTTGCTCAATAACATTATAGATTTACAACATTACAGAGGTGGGATCCCGTAAGAAATGCACCTGATAATTTTGCATTTAAAAGGAAGTCAAATCATGAAACCATGTCAAATTTTTTTTTTTTTTTTTTTTTCATAAAACCATGTCGGTGTGTGAGTGCAAGTAGTAGTGGGCCCGAATCAATTTTGTAGAAACAAATATCAAACGGGCCGTGACTTTAGAGGCCTTTTTTTTGTACTTTGCGATACAAGGGCAGCGCAGCCAATCACAACAACTCACAAGAACATGCAAAAATTAATCAAAGTCGTTGTTAAAATAACATATAAAGTCTTTTTTTATTTGATTTGATTTAGATTTTGTTTTGATTCTGCCGATGGAAGTTTGTGAACATAGTGGGTGAGTATTGCCTTTTTTTTTTTTATAATTTTTTAAAATGCATTCAAAAGTGTTGACTACATTTTTAATTGCATCCATTAGATTGTTGATCAAACGGCCGATAATCCATCATCAAATAATCATTTTGATTGATTCAAAAAATCCACCAAAAATGTTATATTTCCATCCATGGGACAAAGAAATTTTAATATCTACATATTCCCCCCCACCCCCCACCCCCCATTTTTTATTACTATTTAAAAATAAAAAAATGTATTTTTTGGAAAGCTTTCGCCATTGATAGAATTTGAACCGCAAACCTAGGAGTCATTTACCCAAGCCCTCACCAAGTCCACTTACTAGCTGAGCTACGCCCATATTAGCAACAAAATCCTACTATTAGCAAGTTGGAACCCTACATAAAACTCATATGGAGTGATATAAAATGTTATTTTTGGCCGATGATGGAATAACAATCTGAGCATATTCACTCTTCATGAGAAAGTAAAATAGCATAAGATGTTTGATTGAGCTAGTCAATTTAGGTCACAGATGAATCTATCATAAAAGTTATTGGTCAATTTAGGTCACATATGCTTTTGAGGAAGTTAACATTTAACAACGGTTGATATAGAGAGAGCTCATATAAATAGAAGAGTCACAAAGTAAATGAAGTAAGTCGCTCGAGACATTCTCCATTCAAATTAACGCACAAACATTCTTTTTCGTTTTAAACAAAATTACTAATTTGAGCATCATAGAGGTCATGCCGACAAATAGGGGTGGGTATTCAAACCGCTAAACCGATCAATTTGTCCAAACCGATCAATTTGTCCAAACCAAATCAATTTATGTGGGTTAATTTGGTTTTGTTAAAGAAAAAAAAAACGATTGAGTTATTTTTCAGTAACCCAATTGGTTTGTGTTGGTTTGTGAGTTATGTTTTATCAACCCGCATAACCCAACCTAAACCATTACCTCTTATATATATATATATCTGAATATTAGACTCCAAATTATTTTTTTGAGCAGTAATTCAAAAAATCAAACCTACCATACATCTCGGTCTTAATGACAGTGACATGAAGACTCTCACCAAACCTCACAGCAACAAATCTCAAATGAATCTACAGTGTTTGATAAAACCTTCATCACATCTATCAACTTTATCTCATAAGGTTTAATATCTTAATTGAATTATATATAATGATCAATAAATGAAGTTTAATTCTAAATCTATTTGTGTCAAAATCTTTAAAAAAAAAAAAAATTAATTTATTTCATAGAGATTTGGCCGGGAATTGACAAACAAACAATATTAGTGTTTATTAGTATCAAATAGAAATTAAAATGGGGCGTGGCAAAGAGGTAAGGCAGCGGGTTTTGGTCCCACTATTCGGAGGTTCGAATCCTTCCATCCTAGAGCAACCTTATATATATATATCCGAATATCAGACTTCAAATTACTTTTTTGAGCAACCTCTCTTTCAGAGTATAATTTTTTAAGAGTCTAATTTTTGATAAAATGTACTTATTGTTTCGAATTTTTAAAACTCTTTTTTGAACAAGATGTTTTTTAATAAATTAAATCGAGTTCAAATAATACGAAAAGAAAACATAATCCATTTGTGATCCAAGTAAGATGGTAAATTGGCAACATAGATCACAAGAGTTTGAATTCAAAAAAAGTTGAATGGGTCCTCTGATATGGTTACAGGTAGGACATGCATGAGTGAAAACGAGATACTCTCATTGTAAGACTTGGTCCATGGAACAGTTGTTATTAAGTGTAATAAAGTAATGGTAGAATGTTATCTGGGTACTTGGGCAGTGCCAACAATTGTGTTGAAACGTACAACATAGGGTGCAGGGTTGGTGCCACTCTTCCTTATTTCCTGCTTAACTATTATTTGAATTCTAGATAGGAAATGATGTGTAATTCTGCTTTATTGATTGGTCTATATAAAGGTCTCAACTGAATTTAATAGTTAACGAGAATTATACTACCCAAACTCTTATCTCTTTTAATTCTTCCTCCCTTCTCCAAGTATTTTCCTGCTTGAATCATATCACCCTCCCCCTCTATTGCCATAGAGTTAACATCTGTTTGAGTAGTAGTATCCTATCAAAAAAATTTGTACATTTTAACCTTCAAGTAGTATCCTATCAAAAAAAGTCGGATGGGCCCTCCCCCTCCCTTCAAAAAGTGAAAAATTCAAGAATATTATTGCAACATATAATGTTGAGATGATTGAAGAAAAGAGAATGGAGAGATCATGTGGCTTGTACCTTGACCAACTATCACAAAAATATGTAAAGTAAATAAAAGAAGGCAGTGGATGGCTTTGTCTTTCCTTTGAAACTTTTCAACTTCTCATTGTACTTGAAGTCTTCTTCAACCAATGGGAGATGCCGAGATGGTCAAGACTCACGAGTTAAAAAAGTTAAATGGAGTACTTTGAGCAAACTTTGAGGGAAGATAAATAAGAGTTTAATTTTTCTTTTGCGTGACTCTAGATTCTCTCCTAGTTCGGTTTTTTGCTGATATAGTTTTTAAGAGTACTTGAGTTTAAATGAAACTATTTGTACAATAAAAAAAAAAAATTATGTCTGCATTAATGAGAAAAAAGTGAACAAATTTTTGATCATGTAAAGTCTGTTATGTTAAAGTGTCATTAGATTATGAAAATGGTTGAAAAAAACCGGAATAGAAGAGAACCCGAACTCAATTTCAAATATGATTGATTGATACCTCAAATCAGTAGAAACCAGTAGAGAGTTAGGCCAAAAGCCATAGAAACTAAATCGGGTTAAAGTTTAAAACACTAGTCACTAATGGGTTAAAGTATAAGGGTCAGAGTTGGATTCATCCCTCTCATACTCTACAGAGGAAAAAAAAAAAAGGCCTTTACCAAGTAACAAATACAACCACATGGCACGATCATATGGCATCAAAGGGTGCTCGATTTGGCGTTTCATAGTTTGCATCTATGGAATGAGAGGGTTAGGCAAAACCACTATTGCTAGAAAACTTTACCACCTTATTGATGTCAAGAGGGAATTCGAGAATCGTGCTTGGGTTGTTGTGTCTCAAGATTACATAATTCAAGATCTTCTTACAAGAATTTTTAACTCATTTGGAGATGCCGAGATGGTCAAGACTCACGAGTTAAGAAAGTTAAATGGAGTACTTTGAACAAACTTTGAGGGGAGATAAATAAGAGTTTAATTTTTCTTTTGCGTGAGTCTGGATTCTCTCCTGGTCCGGTTTTTGGCTGATATAGTTTTTAAGAGTACTTGAGTTTGAATGAAACTATGGTCTACATCTGTACCAAAAAAAAACTATAGTCTGCATTAATGTGGAAAAAGTGAACAAATTTTTAATCATGTAAAGTCTTTTATGTTAAAGTGTCACTAGATTATGAAAATGGTTGAAAAAAACCAGAACAGAAGATAGCCCTAACTCAATTTCAAATATGATTGATTGATACTTCAAACTAGTAGAAACTAGTAGAGAGTTAGGCCAAGAGCCACAGAAACCAAATCGGGTTAAAGTTTAAAACATTAGTCACTAGTGGATTAAAGTATAAGGGTTGAAGTTGGATTCATCTCCCTCATACTCTACAGAGAAAAAAAAAAGCCTTTACCAAGTAACCAATACAACCACATGGTACGATCATATGGCATCAAAGGGTGCTCGATTTGGCGTTTCATAGTTTCCATCTATGGAATGAGAGGGTTAGGCAAAACCACTATTGCTAGAAAACTTTACCACCTCATTGATGTCAAGAGGGAATTCGAGAATCGTGCTTGGGTTGTTATGTCTCAAGATTACATAACTCGAGATCTTCTTACAAGAATTTTTAACTGATTTGGATTTAGAGTTGAAAATAATGAGGATCTAAAGAAAATGAACGAAGTAGATTTAGGGCGACGTCTTCATAAATCATTGCAAGGGCATTCTTATTTGTTGGTGATCGATGGTGTATGGGATAAAGAAGCTTGGAGGATCTTGAAAGCAGTATTTCTAGACAATAAGAATGGAAGTCGAGTTATTATCACAACTCGCAATGAAGAAGTTGCCAAGAGTTCTGATGAGAGAACTCATTCCCATGGTCTTCGACATTTAAGGGAAGAAAAGAGTTGGCAACTATTTTGCAAAAAAACCTTTCGAAATTTCAAGGCGGATGAAGAATTAAAGAAGCTTTGTAAAGAAATGGTACAAAAGTGAAATGGACTACCACTTGCCATCATTATACTGGGTGGGCTCTTGTCTAACAAAAAGCCACAAAAATGGCATGGGGTGCGCGATCACCTTTGGAGATATTTAAAAGTTGCAAATTAATTCCTTAATTCTTTATCCCATCAATTGAAGCCATCATTTCTCTATCTAGGTCTTTTTCTAGAGGAATCTGAGATAATAATTGAGAAGCTAATCTATCTTTGGGTGGTAGAGGGTTTCATATCAAAAGGTGAAGATTATATTATGGAAGAGGTGGCCAAAGATTGCATAAATGTGTTGATCAACATAAGCTTGATTCAAGTAGAAATAATATATTGGGGGAGGACTAAAACCTGTCGAGTCCACGATCTTTTACGTGATCTTGCAATTGATATGGCAAAAAAGTTCAACTTTCTTTATACAGTATTTATGATGAAATCAATAATTCAAATATATCTTCAGTCATACCACCATATCCAAGACAAGCTATTTATTATCTGACATAAAGGTTTATATCGCTTCAAAGTAATCCATGCTTGCGTTCTCCTTTCTTGTTTGGCTTTAGAGATGTAGAGTTTGCGACAAGAGGACAATAGTTGGCAACCATGTGCAGTACATTCAGCTATCTAAGGGTGCTCGATTTGACATGAAGACTCTCACCAAACCTCACAGCAAGAATCTCAAACGAATCTACCGTGTTTGATAAAACCTTCATCATATCTATCAACCTTATCTCATAAGGTTTAATATCTTAATTGAATTCTATATAATGATCAATAAATTGAGTTTAATTTTATATCTATTTGTGTCAAAATCTTAAAAAAAAAATCTAATTTATTCCATCGAGAGTTGGCCGGGAATTGACGAACAACCAATATTAGTGTTTATTAGTATCGAATAGAAATTAAAATGGGGTGTGACCAAGTAGTAAGGCAACAGGTTTTGGTCCCGCTATTCAGAGGTTTGAATCCTTCTGTCCCAGAGCAACCTCTTATATATATCCGAATATCAGACTCCAAATTACTTTTTTGAGCAACCTCTCATTCTAAGTATAATTTTTTTAAGAGTCTAATTTTTGATAAAATGTTCTTCTTGTTTCGAATTTTCAAAATTCTTCTCTACATAATATATTTTTTCATAAATTGAATTGAGTTCAAATAAGATGGCAACATAGATCACAAGAGTTTGAATTCAAAAAAAGTCGGATGGGCCCTCCCCCTTCCTTGCCATAGAGTTAACAACTGCTTGAGTAGTAGTATCCTATCAAAATTTTTGTATATTTTAACCTTTTAGACAGTACCTTTAATTCATCTGAATCTAACTCTCTCTTCTCACAAAATAATCTTCATCTATCATACAACCCAGATTTACCACCCGTCCTATAATAACACGTTGAAGAAACAAAAAAAGAAGAAGGGAAAATATTGTTTTTCCCCCTTGACGTTTTCCCTATTAGAAAGGTGAGGACATGGTTTATCCATATTGGCCGTTAATTCCCCCGAAATCGAATAATGTTCAAAGAACCCCTTCTGTTAGCAATTCTGTCCAAAAGCAGCATTAACCGTTAATGAAGGGGAGGCAAATTCATAAACTCATCAATGCGGACAGAAAGGGTAATTTGAACCGAAGGTTATAAAGGTAATTTGATATATACAATTAATAAAAAAAAACAAATGAGTGGAGGAGATCATGTTAGGTCACTCCTCCACCCATCAGGAATCTAAACACAAACAAATCCCAGATCTTCTTCTCTCTCCCCAAACTCTAAATCATCATCTTCTCCCAAACCCTAAATCATCATCCTTTCAACAAAACCAAGATTCAATCCATTCACCACTTCATTCCTTAAAAAAAAAAAAAAAACATCACCAACATCAAAACCAAACCCATCGAACCTCACAAAATCAAACCCATCACCACAAATCCTACCAAATCAGAATCAAAAACCCACAAACACAAACCACCCAAAAAACAACCACAAACCGATGAGGAGAGAAACAGAGAAGAAAGAAAATCTCGGGTCCGATGTTAGTCACTATTCAACGTCAGGGCGTCTTTGTCATTGTCGTTTCGTTGCATTGCTACTACTTCATTAATGATTTCAGCGGTGGCATTTGCTTTGGAGCTGACAACATGATCAAGTTAGGAGAGCGATGAGGTTGAGATTCGGTGATGAGAGGTTTGAATGAGTGAGAGAGACAGAAAGATACATGATGTTTGATGGCTGGGTTTTGATGTTTGAAGAAGATGATTTTGGAGATTGATTTATGAGTTGGTGTTTGATTGTAAGGGTTTGGTGTTGAGAAGAAGATATTCGGGGAGAGAGAAGAGAAGTGGATATGTGATGTATTGTGTTCTGGATATGTGTTTGATGTTGGTGATGATGATGAGGGTTTGGTGGAGATCCAAAATTGATGTTGATGATTTTAGTGGAGATCCAAGATAGTCAAAAATTGATGTTCAAAAATGATTTTGGAATATGTGTTTGGTGTTGTGTTTTTTATTTTTAATATTCTAATTTTAATGATTCTGGAATTGAATGAGTGATCCAAGATTTTGGTGTTGATGATTTGAAAACAAAATTGATGTTGATGATTTTGGTGGAGATCCAAGATCTACAATTCTTTTAAAAAAAAATGTTTTTAAAATTAAATACAAAATAATAAAAGATATCTCCACCATCCATCTCAAAGATGGACTGTAGAGATCCATCTTTTTTTTTTTCAATTATGATTTTTATTTTCTTTTTAATTTTTTTTTTCTTAATTTTTATTTATTTAATAAATATCTTAAGGGTTAAATGGTCATTTTTTGAATGGCATTAAGGGCAAAATCATCTTTTAATCCATTGTACACCATCAGAGTTAGCTTTTCCGTTGAAAAAGCTAACATAAGGGGTTCTTTGAATATTATTTCAATTTAAGGGGGGAGATTGGCCAATATGGGCAAACCATGTCCTCATCTTTTTAATAGGGTAAATGTCAGGGGGCAAAACGATATTTTCCCAAAAAACGTAAAACGTTTAAAACATATGTGGTTACCATAGTGGGTTGATAGCTTTGTTCTATGGTGATTTTTTTTTTAAAGCTTGCTTAGCCTATACACTACCACACAAAGTATGTGTAAATAAAAATTAAGGCTTGCTTAGCCAATCTATTAACACACAAGGCAGGAAGATATTGATTAATAGTAACAATATTTTTCCTTTCCATACTCTTGATAATTGCACATGCTTTCTCTACATTGTATATCCCCTACACATCTTAATAATATAATTGAAAAAGTCAAAACTACCACACATCTCGGTCTTAACGATAGTGGCATGAAAACTCTCACCAAACCTCAAAGCAACAATCTCAAATGAATCAATAATGTTTGATAAAACCTTTATCACATCTATCAACCTTATCTCACATGGTTTCCATTGCCATATAGTTAACATCTATTTGAGTAGTAGTATCCTATAAAAAACTTTGTGTATTTTTAACCTTTTAGACATTACCTTCAATTCATTTGAATCTAACTCCTTTTTCTCACAAAATAATCTTCATCTATCATACAACCCAGATTTACCACATGTCCTACAATAACACGTTGAAGAATGAAAAAAAGTAAAATGTTAATAGCATAATCATTAATCAACGAGGAAATCAACAATGACACAAAGAAACATCATAACACCAACCTTTTGATCGGATGAAGTGAATCCGAAAATCTCGGTAAAATAAAATGTTTTTTGCTATTGAAGAAATGGTTTTTGAACAATAACATCCTTACAGCCATAGTGTTAGCAAGCAACTAAGAACTTGTTAAATCAAAACTGTATTCAAACAATTCCTGCCTATTTAGCATACATTAAAACACTACTCAAATAAAAACCAATGAAGATATATACTTATAAAAACAGACTACTCAAATGGAAAACTAGTGAAAAGTGAAAATATTCCAATTTCACATGTGAATATTAACAAAAGAAAATAATAGTACACATTTTATATTCATTGCTTCCATATTAACATTGCATCAATACCTAGCAGAGCAATTGAAGAAAAATTTACATGAAATAGAGTAATAAAAAATGGAATAGTGACCCATCAAACCCAAGCCATGCAAAAATAAAATAAAATAATAAATATCACACAACCATTAACAATTGAAATCCATTAAAAACCCTAAATTCAATGAAATAATAAAAAATCATGTCAAATTTAACATTTCCTTTTACAACAGTGTTTGCATGAATTAACTTTTGGTTGTCGTATGATGTGTGGAACTAATTTAAGACTTGAACAAATTTATAGGATATATCATGCATTACTAATAATTAGCTATAGAAACACAAGTCCATTTACCGATTACAAGCAACAGCGCAAAATCTAACTTTTTCATCAACCTCTTTTGCTATATTAAAATTTTGATTTTAAATGTAATAATTTATTAAAAACTATAATAATGTTTTATTTTTTTTACATTTACTGTGACAACTATTCGAACCGAAACATTGTGACGTGATAATGTTTAATTATTAAGAACATTTTCTTAAAAAAAAAAAAAAAGGGGGCAATACTTATTTATCATATTCAATTATCTAAGAGAATGTACATTAATCAGATCTAATATTTTCTATTTGAAGGGAAAAAAAATGTACATTATCTTAGGGGGGTGTATTCAATTAGGATTCTTGAGGACATTTAAAGACATTATAAATCCTGATGTATTCAATTTGGACATTTAAAGACTTTAAAAGAGTCCATATGAATCCAGTGGTATTCAATTAGGATTTATATGGACTTTTAAAGAATCCTTCCAAATCCAGGTGTATTGAATTGGGACTTTAAAAATGTCTACAAGAATCAAGGTGTATTCAATTAGGACTGGATTTTAAAGGATTTTCTTAAGTCATGGATTTTGATGGACTTGATGGTGAAAGATATAAATATCAAATGTCATAACATGTCCAGCCTTCTCCCCAAAGATTTTGGTGGATTTTGCTTTCCCTCTCTCTCTCAAATCAGAAACGAAAAGCACTAATATGTAAAAATTAAAAAAACCGATGCATGTGAGAATAATAAGCTTCCATCCCCAGTATGTCCTGTGAATTAAAAAAAAAAAAAAAAAAACTGCACATAATTATATACAGTATAACAAGTACAAAACTCACTACGTGCCAGAATTGCACAAAACAATACCAAATTAATCTGTAGAGCCTTCAATCAAACACCAAAATGTGAGCTCTTTATTAGTTTTTTTTTTTTTTTTTTTTTTTTTTTTTTTTTTTTTTTGTGAAAAACTCTTTATTAGCATTTTATTTTAAAGAAAAATAATTCATCTATACTTCATGCAAGCAGTGCCTTTACGCAGATAAGCCTTAGCCAATTTTGGGTTTAATTCAATCGCTTTGTTTACATCAGCAACAACCTCAGACTATATATATACACAAATATAGATTGACTGGTGTATCAAATTTTGCTCATTCTAACTTCAAAGGTTTTTTTTTATAATTAGCTATAATTAGCTATAATTAGCTATAATTAGCTTACTATTGATAAGTCAGAGATAACAAATTCATGAAAGCCTTGGCCAATTTTGGATTCAATTCAATCGCTTTGTTTTCATCAGCAACAACCTCAAAATATATATATACGCAAATATAGATTGACTGGTGTATCAAATTTTGTTTATTCCAACTTCAAAGGTTTTTTTTGATAATTAGCTATAATTAGCTTACTATTGATATATAAGTTAGAGATAACAAATCCATGAAAATCCTTGGATGTCTAAACAAATCCATAAAAGTCTGAGATAGATGTCTAAACAAATCCATAAAAGTCTGAGATGGATGTCTAAACAAATCAATGAAAGTCCATGTGGATTTATAAAAGTCTGTAGAAATCCATGAAAATCTGTCACTTAAAAAATGTCTTTAAATGTCTTCAAGAATCCTAATTAATCCTAATTGAATACACCCCCCTTAGATAGGTGGCCCTGTTTGCGGCGGCTTTGAACTCTCCATTTTGTGCCGATTGCTGTGAACGGGGAGCTCCGGAAGAGAGATGGGTCTAAGAGAGAGTTTGGTGGTGGTGTTGTTGATGATGAAGCAATAGAGCGCCTGTAACTCGATTTTGAGGATTTTTTTTTTTTTTTTTCTTTTTGATTTTTAATAATTTTTTTCTTCTAATTATAGTATTGTATTAACTTTTTTGGAAATTATTCATTTTTTAAATTTTAATATTTTATTAAATTAATTTTAATTTACCTTTTTACCATATTACCCTTCGATGTTAACGGTCAATGAGAGGTTTTAACGGAAATTCAAACGGCAGAACGTAAAACGTCTAATATTTTGGTTTCCAAAGGGAAGAGCGGCCAATAATAATAAAACAATCCCTTCAAATTGTTGGACAATGATTTCTGGTCAAAAACCTTAAACTCGTATCCAAACACACACACACGTGTCGTGGTTTGGTTTCTAATCCGGCGTCGAAAAAAAATGGCTTCACCTAAGCGTCCCCCGGCGCGTACGCGCTTGCTACACCAACCGGAGACAGAGGTTGGAGGTCTTGAAGGTTCTCTTCTCCAACTCCTCCAAAACCACCAACACTCCGCCCTCAGACTCCGCGAACAAACTGGTCAGTCTCTTTTAACTTTCAAATTTTGCGATATTTTTTATGCGATTTTATTGTTATTGGTTTTTTTCAAAACAGAGAGGGCAAAAAAAGAATCGATCAGTAATGCGAAGAGGGTGTCGGATTTGTTGGTGGATGCATTGAATGGTGGGGTTCAAGATTGTTATGCGGTCGAGAAAAGTATCGAAATTGAAATTCGAACATTAGCTGCAACAATTGCTAAGTTTATGAAACAGACTGATCAGTGGCTTGCTACTACTAATGCTATGAATTCAGCTATGAAGGTTCAATCTTTTTATCTTTAAGTTGTTGGTTATGCCTTTTTTGTGCAAGTTTTTAGTATTTTTGTTGATGTTTTTAGTATTTTTGTGCTTGTGTTTTGAAAATGTAGTCAATCGGTTAAGGTTAGGAAGGTTGTTTTTTCCATAAATTTTATGAAAATAGGGTTCTATTGACGGGTAAGAGTCATTTTGTTTTGTTTATCATTGTTATACATAAAATTTATAAATTTGGTTAAATATATGAACTTTAACATTTAAGGATGTTATGATCGAATTAGTCTGTAATAGGTCTTTTCTTCACCTTTTAATCACAATCTATCAGCCAAATTGATTGCAGAAAGGATTAATATTCCCTTTCTTTTCCACTTTAGTCATTGCCTTCCTTCCTTCATTCCGCTCTACCAAACATAGTTTACTTTTCCTTTTTCCTGGTCAAAATACAGAGAAAAATAACCAGAAATACTAAATCAAGAAGAATTAGAGCGGAAAGTATATCGTGATACGATAAGCTGAGATATGCAAACATATAAGAACTTAATAGCGAGGACCTTGGTATACTCTCTTTGTTCAGGGATGAAAACACCATTGTATATGAGCACGTCCTCTTTCTTGGTTTTTTGGATACATAATTGGCTAATTTATTTGCAATTCTAAATCACAGTTTTGGGACAGTTCCTTTATATCATCAATGGTTGGACTATTTCACACGGTAGACTTCATCTGTGATAACCCGTCAAGTCTCTTTTGAGTAAAGGTTAAGGAGTGAGGACGGAAGTTAAACCCTAACAAGCTCATTCTTGTGCAGGACATATTTTGTTTGGTGGAGATATGATTTCAAGGGTGATAAGTTCCCCAAGCAATAGGAACCCAAAAAAATTCATTTATGTCCTAAAGCTTTTGTTTGCAATGAGAGATGTATTGTAGCCACTTAGACATGGCTTGATGAGCCTTTTTGTCCAAAAAACTTCGTTGGGTAACTTTTGATTCAAATGAACAGCAGCCTATATTTAATGTCCTATCCAGAATTAACGATCAGGTATTTGATGTTAAATTGAACTTAAACTAGGCCATTGTGTTTTACATCAGACTTTTGAGAAAAGACTTATATTTGGGAGAGAGGGAGAAACGTATTCGTGTTTTAGATAGCCTAGACAAGTTTTTGTTTCCTCTAAATGAGATATTCTCTATTTAGTCTGCTGGTTTTAATGCTGTGTTAGTTTACCGACAATGGTGATGTCTTCAAGTATTATCTAGAAGCAATTGCTGTGATCTATCAGTGATAGAATTGAGCATGAAGTTCTTACTTCTTATAATAAAAGAGAATTCGACAAATATATCTGTTTCCACATCATACCATACTAATTATGTTTTTGAAGTCTGGAAATGATGATGCCTTGGCTTGAAGATATTTTCTCTTCAAGATTTGTTCCTTGATGTGATAACTGCTTACGGTAACCTACTAACCTCTGTGTGGGTTTGTGTCAATAGGAAATTGGGGACTTTGAGAACTGGATGAAGACCATGGATTTTGACTGCAAGAGCATTAACGCAGCTATCCGCAACATTTACGAGTAGTGATCTTCCTTTGCCATCTCTTAAATCCTCATCCCGTGTTTTGCTTTTCACACAGAAGGACATCTCTTACTGAGAGCATTTTCGTACAAGAATGATCCCTTGATACAAGTCATCACACCAATTCTTTAGTGATTTGTGAATTCTCATCACACCAGTGCATATAGTGATATGTTTGTATTTTCATGAACGGGCAACCATTCATGTAAGATGTAGCATAGGATATTTTTGTATTTAATGCTTGGAATTTATAGTATCATATTGGGAATTTTGTTTCATTCTCCGTTCATTGTCAACTTGTTTATTATAAGAATCCTTAGATCACAACTTTATATATGGATCATATGACTGTATGTCATGGCTGAAGTGTTTCAGAGAAAACCTGTACCAGACTTGCTAAAGTTTCGTAGCTGTATGTTGAATGACTTGGTCGAACAAACATGACCTCTTTCTATACATAAAACAACGTTTCAGGGTTTTGTAAGAATGGTGAGGTTTTTGAATATTGAGCGAGTTTCGTGTTTATAGAAAAGGGAACCATCATAGGTGGCTAGGTTAAGGTATGCATTGAGAGCTTAGTTTCGTGCCAAGCAGGAAATGTCCTACCGGACTTGGATATAGTTCGAAAAATTTTCTCTATTCACAAACCTGGCTTTACGGGATATCAATATCTCACAATCTCATCCATAATAACTAAAAAAAAATTCCTTGTATTGCTGATGAAATTTGTTAACACTTAACAAAAATTCTGTTCTTCATATTTCCTTCCTAAGCAGACATAAATTATGATGACTGTCAAAAAGTTGTACAAAATCACATTTACATAACCAAGTAGTAAAACCACTTTGTCATGAAAAAAACATAAGGGGCATTTTGCTTCTAATTTCAGCGACGCTTGTACAAACAAGGTTTCAACTCGGGCCATTCAATCTCCTTGTGCTTTGAGTTTTGCTTCTCCTACAGACAAAATGATATCAAATTATATGCAACTTCTGATCAGATAATTTAGATAAGTTATGAACTCCGGAACAGCTTTTCAGACAATGGCTACTAACCTTTTTCTTGAAGTACAACAAAATAAACATCTTATTTGAAAAATCCTGGACATAATATGTATGAAGTCAGTATATGGCAAAATGATTAATTATATAGGCAATAAAAGGATAATAAACTGACATTTGACTCTGAAGCAAACCCAAGATCACAAACTGCCTTTGAAAACTTGTTTGGGTCAGCTCCTCCGGTGTTTGGATCAAATCTGCTCTTCACCTCTGCTATCAAAAGCCAGCCACTATGAAAACCCATCATCAGTGAGTTAATACTTGAAAAAGCTTAAAAACACAAGGTGACCAAACACTTGAATGAAAATTTTGAGCATGGTACCTTGGTTTAAGGACTCTATGCGCTTCCTGAAGGTAACTGGGAAAGTCTGTCCCCATTTATGAAAGGCAGAAGATAGCGACATCTACAGATGATGATTCAAGGGGTGTCTGCCAGTAAGCAAACAATTAATCACTAGTGAGGGCCTCTTATAAATCACAAATGAGGGCATCTTGAAAGCTAATAAACACAACAAAGAAAGGGAGAAAAAAAAATCTAGCATATTTTTCATTCTCAACTTCACCATTTCCTTAATACCGCGTGAAAAGCTTCATATTCATATTGCAGTTTAGCAGTTGGTACTACTTTTCACATTTATACAGGTCCAGGGTCACCAAAATCATGGTTATAATTAATAGAGTATATGTGAAACCGTGATTCACTATTTATTGTTGTAGGCATAGTAGTATTCTATGGATGAATCTAGTTTCAAATTTCCAGCTTCCACAGGTTTGATAACAATAGTTAAATGTGACAATTAGCAATTATTTCTTGAAGGTACATAGCATCAACCCTCAAGTTTAGCAACCAGACATGAACACTGCATGCAACAGTAAAATTTATCCTACCCTCAACAATAGCAAAAGGACGAAATCTTCAGCTATTTTATCCCTTATATGGGATGGAGATAAATTTACTTAATTTTTACTGGTGTAAGACCCTTATGCAAAGTATTATTGCTATTACAAAAGCTTTAAAGAGGAAAAAGAAAGAAAGACGTACATTTGACATATCACAAGCAATTACTGAAGGATCATTTGAGACAAGATCAAAAGAAAAAACTTTATTTTTCACATTTTTTGCAAGGCGTGCATCACCTGAAACATAACACAGCAGCATGATTTTGATAGTGCAACAAAAAAAAATGTAATTAGTGACTATAAGAGATTTAATCACAATTAACAGTAGTAATTGTCCATTTCAATCTAGCAACGTTTTATAGAGTTCAAAAAAACCTTACCACAGCCAAAATCTGCAACAACTAAAGAAGGGCTGCGACCCTTCAGCCATTTTGTAATAATATTAACTGGCAGCTCAGGCCAATGAGACATTTGCTCTTGATATCCGGCATGATACTGGAAAATGAATAATATATATATATATATATAAGTTAACTATTCCTCCAAATATAACTACGTCAGTCAAAGGCTAGTATTATAAAATGTTGTTTGAAGCCATTTCTTTTGGAACAAAAGGAAACTAAGAAGTAAGAAATTTATATATGGGAAATTCAAAAGGTAAGTATAACTGCATAGCGGATAAGCAACACGATTCAGTAGTACAGATTCATGACATAGTAAAGCAGGGGATTTTGGTAAATTGAATGAACATTTAGGTCTGAATTAGAGCTCTGAACTTTTAACTCAAACACTTCTGAGCCTATGTTGATTAGCTTGCACAATCAAGAAATTTATGTGGAATTAACCCAACAGAATCAAGATAGAACCACTGCCATTCTATTGCCTTGAGGCCAGTCAAGGGATGTCTAAAGTTTTTAGAATTGAAGATATGAATAACTAAGCAAAAACATACAAAAGAAATGGATCCTTTGAGCTATTAGGATCAAAATTGAGTGGCTTACAATATTACTACTCATTTAACTTAAATGTCCTTCTCACCATACCATTACTATATACACTGTTGGTGAGTGATTAACAAAAGAATATACAAATTCGATACGGAAAAATTATTCTTTTAAAGAAAATCTTACCGTATCAAACAATGCCGGATCTTCACCGAAATAGTTCAATGCTTCTTTCCCACTAACAGATAAACAAAAAGAGTCAAATTTGTTTTCCACAATCAAAATTCATCAGTCCACAGATTTAGACAATAAAAAAGAGAAAGCATGAAAGAGAGAGAGAGAGGGACCCTTCAAAGAAATTAAAAGGCAAAAAATATATATTACGTGCAAGTGTAAAGCTTCTCGTTGAGCATCCTGAAATGGCCCCCAGATAGCCTGGCTCGCATCTGCAAATTCACAACTCCATCATTCAAATTTCCCAGAAAATAATAATAATAATAATGTAAGGAGAGTGACAGAGAGTGAAAAAGACCTTATCGAGGAAGCTGGTGGAGGGCTTTGGTCGTTTTGTTGCAGAAGAAGAAGTTTGATGCTCATCTTTGTTGAGCTCTGTTGTTGATGATGATGTTTTGTGTTTAGATTGCAAAGATTGTTGATTTAGAGGTTGAGGGTGTCTCGCTCTTTTTCGTTTTCTGCTTCGTCCCTCTTTCATGGTTTCCAGTTCCAACCAAAACCCCTACTCTTGACTCTTGACTCTTGACTCGTACCTCAAACACAATGTTTTTTAACTGAAAAAGAGTAAGATGGACAGCCCATTAGCCCATCTCATAAATAATAGTTGGCCGGCCCTGTTTTGCCTCCTTACGAAGCCCAATTTTATATAAGTACTGACACCGACCTGTCTGGTTAGGACAATACGTGGAAAAATGCATATACTTGCAAAATGCACTTGAACCCCCACCAAGTAAAAGGCCGGGGAGGTGCACTACGACCTATTGTAAGAGACCAGGGCCGTCCTGAGTTTTTGGAGGCCTGAGGTGAAAAAAATTAAAATAGATCCCTTTATTTGATTCCGCATGAATATATATAATATGTTTTTTTTTTGTAGTATATAGTTTATACGGTACCAATATCGAAGATTGTTTTATGTTTTGTTACTTTGATTATATACTTAAACCGTTTTAGATCGGGTTTTATACCATCAAAATACAAAATTCATAATACTCATCAAAGTAGTATATTCCACATGGTTGACCTTGTTTTTTCCCATTGCATTCATCCTCCTTAAAGTCCACTTTGCAAATTCAATTAGATTCAAGAATATCTATATCAGTGCTTTATGAAAATGAATTTGATTACGTGCATATGTTTGGATATATTTTTTTTTACAATTATTTGGACTTTTTAAAGTTCAATGAACTCTTAATATTTACACTGAATTTGATCATGTGTATATATTTGGAATTTTTATTTTTTTTGACAAATGTTTGGATTTTTTTTAAGTTACAAATTTATTGTTGTCAATCAACTCTTAATATTAAGAGTAGTTTGTTCATCAAAAGACAAAAACCTATAATTGAATCAAACTAAGATTTATACTCTAGATCATTACTCAATATTGCAAGTTCGCAACAAGCGTTGAATTTATGATAATGATGAGATGTTTATTTTCATTGTATAAGAGGGACATGGATCAATAGTAAAAAAAAAAAGGACATAGATCCACATGTTTATGGTTTGATTGTAATTTTAGATTGTAATTTTAATGATGTATTTTGGGATGCTTATTTTTATTGTATAAGAGGGATATGAATCGGTAGTAAAAAGAAGAAGAAGGGAATAAGTGAATAAGTGATGAAACCCTATAAAAAAAAAATGAGAGAGAAAGAGATGCATTTGCCTGGTAATCTAGTCTCTTTGTCTAAAGAAAAAAAAAAAAAAAAAAAAAACTACATGGGCATTACATAAATACTTGAGGTTCCTTTAATTTTGTTTTTGCGTAATTGTTGGGCTTTAGTTAAAACAAATACTTGACCCTTTTTTTTATCCGAAGCAAAATGTATTTATCGGGTCATTTTAATTTCAACAAATATATAGATAAAAGCTCATGACAAATGAAGCAATTGACTCGTCAATGTTGACATATCACGATTTTTTCAAATGCAAGTCACATTACCATTGGAAATGCTCTAATAGATCTACTACAAGTAGATCTTTTACGAATAAAGGTTTTTCAAACGCCAAACCAAACAAGCTATGAATAGTCTGATGATCAGGATTCGGGTAGACTTGTGAGATCTATAATTTGATTGCAAGGTGTAGGAAGCAAGCACTGGTATGGCTTTTGAAAATCTATTCAATTTAATTTCCAGGTTAGGGGACTTGTAATGTAATTAATTTACAAGAATGTCTTCACATATTTTACACAAAATTATATGATTGCAGTTCTTCTGCTGGATGTATTACATTTGTTTCTCCAGTCCCGTGATAGATTTTCTTGGAGAGGTACTCTTTCATGAACTCAGATCTTGTTCGAATAAGGTCTCTGAAATTACAATTCTTCATGACATGCCAATTTTTGTAAAGCCAACAACTGTAGAGAATGGCAAGAGCAAGAGTTGAAGAGACTCCTGTAATCAGGAATAGACCGCGAAAGCTGTCGAGGGTCAGAGGGTTCACATAATTATTGTTTGAAGGGTCCTGAAAATCAGATGTCGTAAACGTTGATTGACTTCGTTTAAACCATGCATTTTCCATCATATTAAGCCTTCCATCTTCTCTCAGTTTTGCAATTGCCCTTGACAAATCTGGAACCAATGGACAACCTTTACGAAAAACCTGAAAAAGTCAATCAAATGTAAGCTCATGATTTGATAAAACTGATTTTTGATATCCTCAAGGTGTGTTAAGGTTAAACACACCCCGAGCGTGCCAAACTGACGGGCTTGACATGTGGACCAAACCCAGATACATATGTAAGCTTAAGTTGATAGAAAATGACCTAACAATAGTATTTAAGAAAGTGACGATACTCACGAAGGCGAAGCCGTTGGTGCTGGGGATGAATTTTACCATGGAATAATCAGCTGAATATTTGGAAAGGAAGATCTTGATGTAAGGAATCTCATCGATGATGGCCGAGACACCGCCGTTCTTGATTCCTCTCGATAAAGCATTAGCATAATCATCTATAGAGATGAAAGTCTTAAGATTTGTATTCTTGAAATTGAGGTTGTTAATGACTCCCAGTCCCATGGCGTGGGAATTATCACTTTGATATCCTATGTAGTTTTCTTTTGAATTTAATTCAATGTGTTGCACTGTGATCATTGAAGTTAAAGTTGCAGTGTAACTCGAAGTCAATATGAGCACAACGAACATCCACACAATCACCACGAATCTTGACAAATTGCTTCGCAACTTTTCTTCTACAACGCAAAAGTTTAAGTTGAAATTGATCAGTATGCAAGGTCATATATATATATAGAGAGAGAGAGAGAGAGAGAGATCGAGGGCGTAATTTTGAAGGCGAATATTGTTAATACTACGATCATAGAATGAGAAAACAGTTCTTACTATGAGCAAAAACAAGGGTTGAGAAGGAAAACCAAAATATGATTCCAATTTGCTGAGACATGGAACCTTGGAATTCATCGTTAATAGGACGTTCAATAAGCCAAATGACAAAGCCAGTCAAGACAAAAAAGGCAGCACTTGACAACCAGAGATCAGTAGTGAGGGGCTTCAAGAAAATCCACATGTTGTAATTGCTGCCTTTGGGAGCTATCATGCCAACTCCTAAGTCAGTGTAAGGCAACGTAAAATCAACATACAATGACCTGTTCGCGGTGATCGTTACATCTCCAACAGCACCATCATACTTCTGTTTAAACACGAGAGATTTCATATCAATTATATCAAAGACTCTATCAACTCATGAAGCGCATGTATATATGTATGCATGCATACCTGAAAAAAGATTTGGTCAATAAGTTCACCGTAAGTCCCATTAGGCTGTCCGGTGGCGTTCACAAATGGTATCAACTCATAATCTACTGGATAATCCAACTCTTTAATGGCAGCCTTGAATACATCTATACAAAAGCCACTAATGGTTGTTTTATTAGTTCGAAGATCGCGATTTATGCTCACTAACTCAGAAAACCTGCCGGACTTTTGTGGGACTGCAAGTCTGAGCTTTTTATTAGGCCAGCTACTATCTCCATGGGACGCAAATGATGGAGCAAAAAAGCTTAAAAATACAACAACAAAATAAAGCAAAGCAGCTTGCTTCTTCTTGATCCTCTTAATCTCCATATGCATATACATTTAAAAAACACTAAAGAGAGAAAAAAAATAAATCAATAATGACCCGACTCCATTATAAGTTTATAGCAACCATATATTCTTAAAGTTTCTATTAAACACATGATATCAATTGATTTATATTACAGTAGTCCGCGCAGACTTTGACCGGACTATTGCAAATCCATCTAGAAGTAAGTTTGCAAATTGCAATAGACCGTGTAGAAGGCTCAACTTCCGGTCTACTTAGCTCTGATCAACAGACAAGACTTTTTTACTTTAAAAATTATTTAATAATTTAAATTTAGAGTGATGCTAGGCTTTCAAAAAAAAAAAGGGATAAATGCAATAAGAATGATTATATACAGAAAATAATATGGTGTAAACGGGGATCAAGTACAAGTATATAACCATATAAAAGTGAGATAATTAATATGGTGTACACCAAATTTAAAAATTATATACAGAAATAATAATTTGTATAGATTTGAGGACTGGCTTTATATATTTATATATATATATATGCAATAAGAATGATTCCCTCCACCTAACACGGTGGTAGATGCCACTGCACGCCGTTTTCTATAGACTAAACAAATGAAGAAAGAACAAGGTTCAAATGCTTGGAAAATTAGAAAGACCAAATTGATGGATTTACTATCAAGGCTTAAAATCTATTGAAAATTGCATATTCAGCAATGACTTCACAATTCACACGATAGCAAAACTAATATGATCTTGATCAAGAATGAGGAGGCTACATATTTGAATCTCTTAACATTTATTGACAAGGAATAGCATTGGGCGATTACCGAATAGGTTCTGGACTTTTTAAAAAATTTCAAGTAGTTTGCGAGTTTTACAAAACTGATCAAATTAGTCCCTAACGTTTTTACAAGTACCAAATCGGTCCATCCGTTAACTTTCAGTTAGTCAAATATAGCGGTGAAAGGGTTTTTTAGTCTTTTTAACTTGTGTAAATAAAATCAAAATTAATACTAACACAATTTTATATAGTAAAAAACTAATTATAAAAATCTAATAATGATAATAATAATATTAAAGAATATAAAAATTCCACCTCCAGTCCATAGGTGGATTCCGGCAATGAAAAACCCAGACCTTGGTTCCCATTGAAACCAAAAAATTGCTGGGTTTATTCGCCATCTCGGGAAAGTAAACCCAACAAAACTAGAAAAGTCTTCGTGATTAAGAAATGGGAACTAATCTCCATTAATAGAGAGAGAAGCACATGTTGATAAAATCGGTGAAAGAAGATGCTTTGAATAAAGAAATGTGAACAGAGAATTCGATACACATGTACTCAGTATCAAGGGCGGAACCAGGGGTGAAGTTAGGATTTTAGCTTTGGAGGGGTCGAGACAAAAAAAAAATCAAGTTTTTGCGAGACAAATATATTGATATTTAAAAACTAAATTATTAAAAAACCAAATGTAATATCGTTTAGTCTCATAAATTAATTAATAAAATAAAACACAAGTTTTATGAATCAAAATGAAACTTGCCGGTTTTGAAAATCTAAAAAATCATCTATAATTGAATCTATACATCTATACTCATATTTAATTATTGTAATTGAGAACCAATTGTAACATAAATATATCTACCAAGTAATACTGTTCAATTATTCTTTTATTTTCTTATTGATGGTGAGTTCGACTTTATATTGTAATGTAACAATAATTCATATTTCGAACATCTATGGTGTATGTCTCACAAAATTAACTTATTTTAGTAAATAATATATTACATCCAGTATCTCTTATTTGTTAAATGTCTTGAAATTTTTGTTGTAAAACTTGACATGGTAAATTACTGATTATGGTTAGTAATCTTTGTGATATCTATTCATTAGATACATTAATAAATGAGACCATATGAATAATTTCTTTTTATAACGATTATGGTTACAGGCTCATAGCTAACGGTGTTGCTTCACATCAAACTTTCTTAGATATATTGGTTGGACCAAACTTTAAAAGGTAATAATTATGTTTATAATTTAAATAATAATAACATATTATGACAATTTTATTCATGAAAAATTTGTTGAAAATATTTTGGTTGGGTGCCTATCTCCTCCCCTGGGCGGAACCCCTCAGACCACTAAAATATATATATAGTTAAAAAATTATAATTTTTTTTTTTAAAAAAAATATAAATTTTACATTTTAGTACCATAATTTTTAAGTTTTTATCATATGTATATAATCAGGGAGAAGGAAAGTAACTCCAATGGTTTTCCTAGTTCCTATCTGATTTAGTGGACGGTGATATGACACATCATATTAGGAAGACGTGTCGATCCCCTTCCAATGTTTGATTGTCTCCATGGTGCCGACTTCAGGTTTCTCATTATATGGAACTACTGGAATATGGGTGGTCTAAACCCAGATTCTCTAGTTACTCTTTCTTAAAAAAAAAAAAAAAAAAAAAAAAGGGCGCTGTTAACTTAATTTTTTTTATTAATTTATAAATTTTAAACAGGAGTATCAAAATAATTTCACAATTTCAGTTAAAGTTAAATATCTAACTTAACGGTCAATAAGGATCAATTTGGTATTGTTAAAAAGTAGGGGACTAATTTAACACTTAGAAAAAATATAAGGACCAATTTGATCATTTTTGTAAAAATCGTAAACTATTTGAAATTTTAAAAAAAGTCCAGAACCTATTTGGTAATTGCCCGAATAACATTTTAAAAGTCAAGAATGTTGGAGAAAATTCAGAATTATATGTACCCCTAAAATTTCAGTTTCAACCAAAAAATTTGAAGTTTTTTTTTTTTTTTTTCTCTTTGTAAAATATTCCTCTGGAACTATTGGAAGACCGGAAGTCTACAAGTCTACAACTATAGTTGCAACTTTGAAACAATGAAAAAAATGTATAAATTATTATTTTAATTTAACAATTAATAAAGTCAAACAATATGGCCCACATATAATTGTTTTTTCAAATAATAAACCCATACAATTAAATAACCTAGAAAATAACACTATCTCAAATCTCAACTCCTCTACAGATAGGGATGGCAATGGATCGGATTAGGTATGGATACCCAAATATCCATCCTTGTATCCGTTTGAGATATATATCTCCTTCCCGGCATCCATCCCCATTTCTAAATGAGCATGACGGATTCGGATAATCCGCTAATTAAGATAAAGATATCTATCCCCACTCCGTTTTTATCCATATCCGATGAAAAAACTTTAAATTTTTATAGTTTACAAGAGAAAAATGTAATTAACATATGCAACCGTACATTTTTTCCTATTTAAAGAGAAACAAATACATCCAATAAAGTTTAAATATAAAAATTAATAACAACTAATATAATTAGAATTAATAATTACATAATAAAATTTTATATTTTTAAAATATTAAAATCTATAATGGATCCGGATGGGGATGGGTATTGTGGATATTGTGGATATTCATCCCCATCCCCAAAATAATAGAATCCATCCCCATTTTAAATGGACCGGATTCTCATGGATATCCGTATCCGTGGATAATTTTACCATCCCTATCTGCAGACCGAATTCAAGCAAAAAAAAAAATTGTGCTTTTATTTAAAAATCCTGTTTTATATATTCTCATGAGTCTCGACAAATAAATCTGTAAATGATAATCCTCTGATCCTAATTATTTTTTTCTTTTTCATTATTTATTTCTCTTTTATTTTCTATTGTGTAATTGAATAAAATACCATAAAAAATATATATATAAAAAAACCTCATGTGTAACATATGTTTAATCTATTGGCATTTGACAAATTATATAATAGGAATGTTTGTTATTAGGAGGTTGTGGGCCATAAAAGCTTGAGAATGTGATATGTAAAAATTTAAAGTGAAGAGCAGAAAAATGTAATCTTTACTTTTATTAAGCCACTAATCATGTATTATCACATAATTGTTTGAAACCGTGATGACTTTTAATGAATTATTTTTTATGTGATGTATAAAAGTTGGATTTATTATGTAATTCAATCTGAATTTCAATACTGATCAGGTGTTATATTGTATAAACTTTTAAATTAATTACAGATTCATTGTTTAACAAAATTGTAATAATTTACTCATTAAACTCTATTTGGAAACAGTGATAGAGTCAAGTTTTTTGTTTAGCCTGGTATGCCCCTTGTAAACTTATGATGTTTCATTTTCGATTAAATGCACTTTAAATAGTTAAAAAAAAATTACCATTTTTATTATTATTTAATGATGCCCCCCTAAATGAAATTCCTGGCTCCGTCCCTGGTCCTAATATTGCATGTGTTTGCAATGTGAGATGTGTTGTAGCCACTTAGACATGGCTTGATGAGCCTTTTTGTCCAAAAAAACTTCGTTAGGTAACTTTTGATTCAAATGAACAGCAGCCTATATTTAATGTCCTATCAAGAATTAATGATCAGGTATTTGATGTTAAAATGAACTTAAACAGTTAAACTAGGCCATTGTGTTTTACATCAGACTTTTGAGAAAAGACTTATATTTGGGAGAGAGGGAGAAACGTATTCGTGTTTTAGATAGCCTAGACAAGTTTTTGTTTCCTCTAAATGAGATATTCTCTATTTAGTCTGCTGGTTTTAATGCTGTGTTAGTTTACCGACAATGGTGATGTCTTCAAGTATTATCTAGAAGCAATTGCTGTGATCTATCAGTGATAGAATTGAGCATGAAGTTCTTACTTCTTATAATAAAAGAGAATTCGACAAATATATCTGTTTCCACATCATACCATACTAATTATGTTTTTGAAGTCTGGAAATGATGATGCCATGGCTTGAAGATATTTTCTCTTCAAGATTTTTTTCCTTGATGTGACAACTGCTTACAGTAACCTCTGTGTGGGTTTGTGTCAATAGGAAATTGGGGACTTTGAGAACTGGATGAAGACCATGGATTTTGACTGCAAGAGCATTAACGCAGCTATCCGCAACATTTACGAATAGTGATCTTCCTTTGCCATCTCGTAAATCCTCTTCCTGTGGTTTGCTTTTCACACAGAAGGACATCTCTTACTGAGAGCATTTTCGTACAAGAATGATCCCTTGATACAAGTCATCACACCAATTCTTTAGTGATTTGTGAATTCTCATCACACCAGTGCATATAGTGATATGTTTGTATTTTCATGAACGGGCAACCATTCATGTAAGATGTAGCATAGGATATATTTGTATTTAATGCTTGGAATTTATAGTATCATATTGGGAATTTTGCTTCATTCTCCGTTCATTGTCAACTTGTTTATTACAAGAATCCTTAGATCATAACTTTATATATGGATCATATGACTGTATGTTCAGAGAAAACCTGTACCAGACTTGCTAAAGTTTCGAAGCTATATGTTGAATGATTTGGTCGCTCTTTTTGGGTGTCCTCGCACACAGATGGGTAATGAACAAACATGACCTCTTTCTATGCATGAAACAACGTTTCAGGGTTTTGTAAGAATGGTGAGGTTTTCGAATATTGAGCAAGTTTCGTGATTATAGAAAAGGGAACCATCGTAGGTGGCTAGGTTGAGGTATGCATTGAGAGCTTAGTTTCGCGACAAGCAGGAAATGCCCTACCGGACTTGAATATAGTTCAAAGATTATCTCTATTCACAAACCTGGCTTTACGGGATATCAATATTGGTGTTGATATCTCACAATCTCATCCATAATAACTAAAAAAAATTCCTTGTATTGCTAATGAAATTTGTTAACACTTACAAAAATTATGTTCTTCATATTTCCTAAGTAGAAATAAATTATGATGACTGTCTGTCTCAAAAAGTTGTACAAAATCACATTTACATAACCAAGTAGTAAACCACTTTGTCATGAACAAAACATAAGATGGAGCATTTTGCTTCTAATTTCAGCGACGCTTGTACAAACAAGGTTTCAACTCGGGCCATTCGATCTCCTTGTGCTTTGAGTTTTGCTTCTCCTACAGACAAAATGATACCAAATTATATGCCACTTCTGATCAGATAATTTAGATAAGTTATGAACTCCAGAACGGCTTTTCTGACAATGGCTACTAACCTTTTTCTTGAAGTACAACAAAATAAACATCTTATTTGAAAAATCCTGGACATAATATGTATGAAGTCAGTATATGGAAAAATGATTAATTATATAGACAATAAAAGGATAATAAACTGACATTTGACTCTGAAGCAAACCCAAGATCACAAACTGCCTTTGAAAACTTGTTTGGGTCAGCTCCTCCGGTGTTTGGATCAAATCTGCTCTTCACCTCTGCTATCAAAAGCCAGCCACTATGAAAACCCATCATCAGTGAGTTAATACTTGAAAAGGCTTAAAAACACAAGGTGACCAAACAATTGAATGAAAATTTTGAGCATGGTACCTTGGTTTAAGGACTCTATGCGCTTCCTGAAGGTAACTGGGAAAGTCTGTCCCCATTAATGAAAGGCAGAAGATAGCAACATCTACAGATGATGATTCAAGGGGTGTCTGCCAGTGAGCAAACAATTAATCACTAGTGAGGGCCTCTTATAAATCACAAATGAGGGCATCTTGAAAGCTAATAAACACAATAAAGACAGGGAGAAAAAAAAATCTAGCATATTTTTCATTCTCAACTTCACCATTTCCTTGATACTGCGTGAAAAGCTTCAGATTCATATTGCAGTTTAGCAGTTGGTACTACTTTTCACATTTATACAGGTCCAGGGTCACCAAAATCATGGTTATAATTAATAGAGTATATGTGAAACTGTGATTCACTCTTTATTGTTATAGGCATAGTAGTATTCTATGGATGAATCTAGTTTCAAATTTCAAGCTTCCACAGGTTTGATAAAAATAGTTAAATGTGACAATTAGCAATTATTTCTTGAAGTTACATAGCATCAACCCTCAAGTTTAGCAGCCAGACATGAACACTGCATGCAACAGTAAAATTTATCCTACCCTCAACAATAGCAAAAGGACGAAACCTTTAGCTATTTTATCCCTTATATGGGATGGAGATAAATTTACTTAATTTTTATTGGTGAAAGACCCTTATGCAAAGTATTATTGCTATTACAAAAGCTTTAAAGAGGAAAAAGAAAGAAAGACGTACATTTGACATATCACAAGCAATTACTGAAGGATCATTTGAGACAAGATCAAAAGAAAAAACTTTATTTTTCACATTTTTTGCAAGGCGTGCATCACCTGAAACACAACACAGCAGCATGATTTTGATAGTGCAACAAAAAAACAATGTAATTAGTGACTATAAGAGATTTAATCACAAATAGCAGTAGTAATTGTCCATTTCAATCTAGCAACGTTTTATAGAGTTCGAAAAAACCTTACCACAGCCAAAATCTGCAACAACTAAAGAAGGGCTGCGACCCTTCAGCCATTTTGTAATAATATTAACTGGCAGCTCAGGCCAATGAGACATTTGCTCTTGATATCCGGCATGATACTGGAAAATGAATAATATATATATATAAGTTAACTATTCCTCCAAATATAATTATGTTAGTCAAAGGCTAGTATTATAAAATGTTGTTCGAAGCCATTTCTTTTGGACCAAAAGGAAACTAAGAAGTAAGAAATTTATATATGGGAAATTCAAAAGGTAAGTATAACTGCATAGTGGATAAGCAACACGATTCAGTAATACAGATTCATGACATAGTAAAGCAGGGGATTTTGGTAAATTGAATGAACATTTAGGTCTGAATTAGAGCTCTGAACTTTGAAGTCAAAACACTTCTGTGCCTATGTTGATTAGCTTGCATAATCAAGAAATTTATGTGGAATTACCCCAACAGAATCAAGATAGAACCACTACCATTCTATTGCCTTGAGGCCAGTCAAAGGATGTCTATAGTTTTTAGAATTGAAGATATGAATTACTAAGCAAAAACATACAAAAGGACTGGATCCTTTGAGCTATTAGGATCGAAATTGAGTGGCTTACAATATTACTACTCATTTAACTTAAATGCCCTTCTCACCATACCATTGCTATATACACTGTTGGTGAGAGATTAACAAAAGAATATATAAATTCGATACGGAAAAATTATTCTTTTAAAGAAAATCTTACCGTATCAAACAATGCCGGATCTTCATCGAAATAGTTCAATGCTTCTTTCCCACTAAGAGATAAACAAAAAGAATCAAATTTGTTTTCCACAATCAAAATTCATCGGTCCACAGATTTAGACAATGAAAAAGAGCAAGCATGAAAGAGAGAGAGACCCTTCAAAGAAATTAAAAGGAAAAAATATATATATTACGTGCAAGTGTAAAGCTTCTCGTTGAGCATCCTGAAATGGCCCCCAGATAGCCTGGCTCGCATCTGCAAATTCACAACTCCATCATTCAAATTTCCCAGAAAATAATAATAATAATAATGATGTAAGGAGAGTGACAGAGAGTGAAAAAGACCTTATCGAGGAAGCTGGTGGAGGGCTTTGGTCGTTTTGCAGAAGAAGAAGTTTGATGCTCATCTTTGTTGAGCTCTGTTGTTGATGATGATGTTTTGTGTTTAGATTGCAAAGATTGTTGATTTAGAGGTTGAGGGTGTCTCGCTCTTTTTCGTTTTCTGCTTCGTCCCTCTTTCATGGTTTCCAGTTCCAACCAAAATCCCTACTCTTGACTCTTGACTCTTGACTCTTGACTCTTACCTCAAACACACTGATTTTTTAACAGAAAAAGAGTAAGATGGACACCCCATTAGCCCATCTCATAAATAATAGTTGGCCCTCTATGTTTTGCTTCCTTACGAAGCCCAATTTTATATAAGTATTACAATGACTTCTGGCACTGAATGGTCTGATTAGGGAGAAACACTTGGGTGCATCCGATGCACCACACTGGAATCTGATGGTGGTGCATCGGATCCACTCATTGAATAACACGTGTCACTTTATTTATTTTTTTCCTCCACCTCATTTCCTCTCTCTCCTTCTTCACTGTCCATATCAGACTCTTCCATTTTTTCTCACGCTTAGTTTCAATCGGCGATCCTTCTCCGGCGTCGTTTGACTCCGGCGATAGTCGGATCTGGAAGATCGGACGATGCTGAGTTCATTGGCGCGATCGGTTTCGACGAATTCACGACGGATCGCCACAGATCTGATGACGACGGTTCGGGTTTTGATTCGTTTCTCTCTCCACACAGCCCGAATCCAAAAACGGGCACTTGGGTTACGACGGCAGGAACCCGGTGAACGTTTCCCCGGTGGTTTTGTCGGTCAAATCACCGGTGATGATGTCGGCGGCGGTTGTTTTGTCGAACTTCGAACAACGGTTTGAACCCCAAGACGATTTCGTTTGGCGACGACCCTTTTGAGAGATCGGAAGATCGTCACAATTCGCACCTTCCGGTATGGGAGGTGTCGACTCACTTGCTCCGGCGGTCGGAGATCGGTGATCGGCGGCGGTCTGAAAATGAAAGGGAGTGGTGCCTGATAGATGGAGAAGGAGAGAAAAAATGAGTTGGAAAAAATAAAATTTGGAGCGACACGTGTCACTCATTGAATGGATCCGATGCACCACCATCAGATTCCAATGTGGTGCATCGGATGCACTCAAGTTTTTCTCTTGATTAGGACACTATGTGGAAAAATGCATATACTTATAAAATGCACTTGAACCCCCACCACGTAAAAAGGGAGGTGCACTACGACCTATTGTAAGAGATCAGGGCCGTCCTGAGTTTTTGGAGGCCTAGGGCGAAAAATTTAAAATGGGTTCCTTCGTTCAAGTCCGCATGAATATATATAATATGTTTTTTTGTAATATATAGTTTATGCAGTACCAATATCGAAGATTGCTTTATGTTTTGTTACTTTGATTATATACTTAAACCGTTTTAAATCGGGTTTTACACCATCAAAATACAAAATTCATAATACTCATCAAAATAGTATATTTCAAATGGTTGACATTGTTTTTTCTCATTGCATTCATCCTCCTTAAAGTCTATTTTGCAACTTCAATTAGATTTAAGAATCTCCATATTAGTGCTTTATGAAATTGAATTTGATTACAAGCATATGTTTGGAATTTTTTTTAATTTTTTTTATTTTTACAAATGTTTGGACTTTTTTAAGTTCAATGAACTCTTAATATTTACATTGAATTTGATCGTGTGTATATATTTGGATTTTTTTTTTTTTGACAAATGTTTGGATTTTTTTTTTTAAAGTTACAAATTTATTGTTTTCAATCAACTCTTAATATTAAGAGTAGTTTGTTCATCAAAAGATAAAAAACCTATAATTGAATCAGATTTGGATTTATACTCTAGATCATTATTCAATATTGCAAGTTCACAACACTACAACAAATTAGGTCTACCGCAACACGCAATGTGTGTTGCGAAAACTTTTCGCAACATGCCTTGCCTGTTGTTGATACGCTTGTTGCCAAAAGATGATATGTATTTTACAACTTACACCGCGTGTTGTCGTAGATATAATAACAACATGAAGCGCACGTTGTTATAACTAATGACAATGTCTATGTATGTTGTCGTAGATATTTATAACAACGCACCACGTTCGTTTTCAAAAATATTTATGGCTACACGCAATGTACATAAACGTCTACAACAACACGCGTTGTGTGTTGCTGTAGATAAGTAAACTGTCATGATATGTTAAACCATCTGACCAGCGCCGGTGTCCGGCAACCACCGTCGCCTCCGGCCACGCCCACTTCTGATAATAATGACAATTAATTATTGTCATTATTAGGAACTGAACTTGAGATCTTAAGTCAAATGTTGTAAGTCTTTAACACTTGACTACAAGATTTGATGTGTTAACAATTGAACAATATTTATATATAACCTATAGGAGTTGTTCAAAAAAAAAAAAAAAAAAAAAAACCTTGTTAGATAAATTTAAATTTATTCAACTAATCAAAATTCTAATTTCTACGACAGACATATATTAAAAAATATTTATTGAAGCTTTTAATAAAATTATATTTTATAAAACATATATAGTCGAGTTATTGGTCAATACTCTATGGTCACGTTTGGTTACTTGATGGAATGGTAATCGGAATGAGAATGAGAATGGAAAGGAAAGGAAAACTGCGCGTTTGGTATCGTTTTTAAAATGGTGTTTTTGAAAACTTTTTTTAAAAATGAAAATCATGTTTTAAAAATGATGTTTTTAAAAATGTAATGTGTTTGGTAGTGTTTTTTTTAAGTAGTTTTTTGAAACGGAAAACGATGTAAAAGTGTTTCGTTGTTGTTTTTAAAATGGGTAAAGTAGTTGTTTGGAGGGAAAAGTTATAAAAAGTTGTGGTTTGTTTTTAAAATCTGTTTTGAAAACGGTGAAAAACAATAAAAAGTTGTTTTTAACTTTTTAGTTATAACTTTTAAAAAGTTGTTTTTTGTTTTCAAAAACAGTTTTACAAAACAATTAACCAAACAACTTTAAAGTTGTTTTTTGTTCTTAAAAACAAAAAACTGTTTTTAAAAATGGAACCAAACACCACCTGTCCTGTAACGTTTTTCAAAGTTGTTTTTGTTTTTGTTTTTCGAAAATAAAAATAAAAATAAAAATGAAAACATTGTTTTTGGTTTAAGTTTCAGTTTCGAAATCCAAAAACGTGTCTGATAGCATATTCTGGAACCTGTATTCCGAATATGGAAACGTAAAAAACGCGTTTGGTAGAATATCCTGGAACTTGTATTCCGAATAATTTATGGGCATAAAAAAAGAAAAAAACAAACAAACAAAAAAATTCTAGGCATAAACAAAAAGCATCCAATTTTGGGCAATAATTCATCACCAATCATCCATCCAATTATGGGCAATTCATCACCAGTATCATTACCATATTTATCAACATAATACCAATTACACCAAAATACTAGATTTATCAAAATCCAAATCAAAATCTGAAATCAACATACCAACAAAATCAACACCAACATTTGAAATCAAAATCCAAATCAAAATACCAACAACACCAACATCTGAAATCAAAATCCATAACACCAAAAACCCATTCAAATCAAACAAAATACCAGATTTTATTAATTAAAAATTCTGGAAATCAGGGAAATTTTCAAAAAATTTCCAAATTTCCTCTCTTAAGCGATCGGCGGCCAAGGAGAAGAAGAAGAAGAAGAAGAATAAGAGATCGGCGGCGATCGGAAGAACAAGAAGGGAGATCGGCGGCGAAGGAGAAGAGATCGACAGCGATCGGAAGAAGAAGAAAGAAGATTGGAAGAAGAAGAAGAGAGATCGGTGAAGGAGAGAGAAGCATGGGAAGAAGAAGAAGAAAAAGAGAGAAGCATGGGAAGAAGATTCCGGCGATCAGAAAATAAGAAGAAGAAGAAGAGAGAAGCAAAGGAAGAGAACTCTGATGGCTGTCGAGCAAGAAGAAAAGAAGAAGAAAAAATGAAAAAAAAAATTAGTTTTTTATTTAGATTAAAAAACAAAATGAAAAACATCAAAAAATTGTTTTGGAAATTTTTCACTTTTAACACCGTTGTTGTTTTTGTTTTTGTTTTAAAAATAAAATGAAAAACAAAATGGAAAACGTAAATGAACGCGTATTCAAAATTGGATTTGGAAAACAAAAACAAAAATACCCTTGTAAAAGGGTACCGGACAGCCTCTAAACTAAGTTTTTGTTTGGTTGGAACTTTAGAATTAGTCTCTGAATCAGTATTATTTTATTTGGTTAACAACGGAATGGAATGAAGTTAACTGTATATATATATAATATAATATAATATAATATATAATAGATTTTTATCGATGAATTGAATAAAAATAAATAACTAAATATTTAAATAATAAATTTTAGTCAAAATTTTAAATTTTTTAATGTAGCGTAACCACTCTAATAATTATGTTATTGCTATATATCTGTCTATATTGCTACAGTAAACATCCTTTAATAATATAAATAAAATGATCAAATAGTAAAATTTTATTTTTATCTATTTAGATTAAATTAATTTGTATAAAAAAATAATGAGCATTAAAAACACAATATTTTGAAAATGAATATTTAGTTATTTTTAACAACATGCATAATGTAGTTGTAAAAACTCCGAGTTTTGACAACATTAAAACAAAATATGTTGTTAAAGATAAGTCCATGACAACAATAAGATTGGTGTGTTGCAGAATATGTTACTTTTAACAAAATAAGTAAGTGCGTGTTGCGAAAGACACATTTTTAACAACAAGCAAAGTCGCGCATTGCGGAAGATAAACCATTTTAACAACGTGCAGATTGCGTGTTGTGAAATGTAGGAAATTTAGCAACATACAGGTCTACGTGTTGCGAAACTCAAGACATTTAACAACATGCGGGTTTGTGTGTTGCGAAATGCAAGAAATTTAACAGCATAAAAATTTGCGTGTTCTGAAAAACTAATAGTTTAATAACATGCGAACTTGTGTGTTGCGAAAGACAAATCGTTTAACAGCTTGCGTAAAATGTGTGTTGTCATATATTGTGATTTTTTAACAACTCGCATTGTGTGTTATAATACGTAACTTTTCGCAACATTCATCAGTTATATGTTTCAATATGTCTCCCATTATTGACTATTTACGCATGTGTGTTGTTGTAAATCACTTCCACAACATGCATTTTTCGCGCGTTGTGATATGTGACTTTTAGCAACATTTACCTGATGTATGTTTCTAATTGAATGTTGTCTTAGACTATTTTTATTGTAGTGCAACAAGTGTTGAATTTATGATAATGATGGGATGTTTATTTTCATTGTAAAATAGGGACATGGATCAATAGTAAAAAAAAAAAAGGACATAGATCGACATGTTTATGGTTTGATTGTAATTTTAATGATGTATTTTGGGATACTTATTTTTATCGTATAAGAGGGATATGAATCGGTGGTAAAAAAAAGAAGGGAATAAGTGAATAAGTGATCAGACCCTATAAAAAGTGAGAGAGAAAGAGATGCATCTTTCTAGTACTCTGGTCTAATTGTCTTAAAAAAAAATTAAAAAAAAAAAAGGCATTAGAGAAATACTTGAGCTTCCTTTTATTTTGTTTTTGTTTATGTAATTGTTGAGCTTTGTTTAAAATAAATAGTTAAATACTTGAGCCTTTTTTTTATCCGAATCAAAATGTATTTTTTTGGTCATTTTAATTTCAACCCGCATATATACACATAAATTTTCAAATCAGTGCATCCTGATATAACTTCGTGAGGATATTGAACGTGAGTCACTCGTTTTACATACTTTGATTCAAGTGTATATGCACTTGTCAAAACTAGTGGCTCACATTCAATATCCTGATAAAGTTATATCAGAATGCACTGATTAAATCGGGACTGTATATATATATATAACTCAATAATAACTCATTATAAGTAAATATAGGCCTCTTTAAATGATGGATCATGGGTGGGCGTCCTTGAAAACCAAGCCCAGGGCCGGCCCTGTAAGAGATGATATGTGCCCAAAATTATAGTTAAAAAATAAAAAAAGATTTGAAATATGAAATAAAATTTTGAAAATTTTCAAGCTCTTGAACTATTTTTTTTTTTTTCCTGATTTTATTGAATATGAAGTATTAGGAAAAATCTTGCAAAATCCTCCCCTCAACATCTATCTCCTGTGCAACACTTTTGATGTTTTTTTTTTTTTTTTTTTTCAGCAAACGGTTATATTTAATTTAATTGATCAATATTCCATCTAAAAGATAAAGTTGTTGAGGTTGATTTCTTATATAAATAAATAGATTGAGTGCTTGTTTGGTTGGGTTTTCTATTGTCTCAAAATCTTTATTTATTTATTTATTGAAATAACATAAGGATTACAACAACTGGAATACAGATCCAGGTAATGATTACAACAACTAAGACCCAGACTGAAGCTCCCACGGACAGGGAGAGAGAACTCACACGAAGGAGGGACAACCACCCACACAACGTGGGACAACACTCATGTTTTTAATTGGGCCAAGGAAAATTTGCATAATTCTATGCACACACTAGGTCTTGAACCTTGGTGGTAGGGGGTTCCCAAAGGAAGGCCCACCACTATGGCAAGGGACCATGTGTGTCTCAAAAGCTCTAGTAGTGCTATACAAACATCTATTTGAGTTTTTTTTAAGTTGTTTAGTTGGGCTTTTGAGATTATCTATTTTAAATTCAGTAGAGACCAGTAGGTTTAAACCTCATAGATAAAAGCTCATGGGGAGTAGTTTCTTCAAATAGACATTTAAAAAAAAAAAAAAAAATCTACCTAACCAAACAACTACTATTTTTTTTTTTTTTTTTTTTCAAAAACTCTATTTTTAAGAGTATCTCCAATGGTAATATGGGTTGTAAAAAAATTAGATGCCACGTAGGATGAACAACCACTTTATTAAAATATTCATCTCCAATACAACCTCTCTATAATTTCAAGCTGATGTGGCAATTTTTTTTTAAAGACTGTCAACATGACTCTCTGATTTTAAAGGGTCTATTGGACAGTTATCTTGTTGGCCCAGTCAGCAACCACGTACTCTTGTCTTCTACTTTATTTTATTCAATAATTCTAAAGTATATTTAAGGAGACCAATGATATTGACATGTTATTAAAAATATGTATTTTACAAATGAAACATTAGAGACAACTTTTTCATTTGGATGTCTATCAAATTTAGTTACATGTCACATATGAAGCAATTCGCTTGACAATATTGACATATCACCATTTTTTCAAATGCAAGCCATATTACCATTGGAGATGCTCTAATAGATCTACTACAAGTAGATCTTTTACGAATAAAGGTTTTTCAAACACCCAACCAAACAAGTTCTAAACAGTTTGATGATCAAGATTCGGGTAGACTTGTGAGATACTATAATTTGACTGCAAGGTGTAAGAAGCACGCACTGCTATGACTTTTGAAAATCTATTCAATTTAATTTCCAGGTTAGGGGACTTGTAATGAAATTAATTTACAAGAATGTCTTCACATATTTTACACAAAATAATATGATTGCAGTTATTCTGCTGGATGTATTACATTTGTTTCTCCAGTCCTGTGATAGATTTTCTTGGAGAGGTACTCCTTCATGAACTCAAATCTTGTTCGAATAAGGTCTCTGAAATTACAATTCTTCATGACATGCCAATTTTTGTAAAGCCAACAACTGTAGAGAATGGCAAGAGCAAGGGTTGAAGAGACTCCTGTAATGAGGAATAGACCGCGAAAGCTGTCGAGGGTCAGAGGGTTCACATAATTATTGTTTGAAGGGTCCTCAGAATCAGATGATGTAAACGTTGATTGTCTACTTTTAAACCATGCATTTTCCATCATATCAAGCTTTCCATCTTCTCTTAGTTTTGCAATTGCCCTTGACAAATCTGGAACCAACGGACAACCTTTACGAAAAACCTGAAAAAGTCAATCAAATGTAAGCTCATGACTCGATAAAACTGAATTTTGACATCCTACTGAAGAAAAACATCTGTACTTTATGACTGAATATTGTTAATAATCATTGGAACTAAAAGGTTAAGCTAACAGGAAAGGGTCCAACAATAAATATTGTCGGTAACCATTGGAACTAAATGGTTAAGTTGATAGGAAAGGGTTCAACAATAATATTTAAGTATTCTAACGCTCTCCGAGTGTGCCAAACCGACAGGTTTAACACGTGGACCAAGCCCAGATACATAGGCAGATTGCAGAACTAAAAGGTTGAACCGATAGAAAATGATCAAACAATAAAATTTAAGCACAAATATATATGAAGAAGTGATGATCATACTCACGAAGGCGAAGCCGTTGGTGTTGGGGATGGTTTTAAACATGGAATAATCGGCTGAATATTTGGAAAGGAAGACCTTGATGTATGGAATCTCATCAATGATGGCCGAGACACCGCCGTTCTTGATTCCTCTTGACAAAGCATTAGCATAATCATCTGTAGAGGTGAAACTCTTAAGATTTGTATTCTTGAAATTGAGGTTGCTAATGACTCCCTTGGTGTTGGTGATCGGGGAATTATCACTTCGATATCCTATGTAGTTTTCCTTTGAATTCAATTGAATGTGTTGCACTGTGATCATTGAAGTTAAAGTTGCAGTGTAACTCGAAGTCAATATGAGCACAACGAACACCCACACAATCACCACGAATCTTGACAAATTGCTTCGCAGCTTTTCTTCTGCAAAACACAGCAGTTAAAGTTGATCATTTTCCAGGTTTCTTCAATGTGCAAGGTCATATATATATGTTTGGTGTACAAGATTAGAGTACTTGATTAGTTCTTACTATGAGCGAAAACAAGGGTCGAGAAGGAAAACCAAAATATGATTCCAATTTGCTGAGACATGGAACCTTGGAATTCATCGTTAATAGGACGTTCAATAAGCCAAATGACAAAGCCAGTCAAGACAAAAAAGGCAGCACTTGACAACCAGAGATCAGTAGTGAGGGGCTTCAAGAAAATCCACATGTTGTAATTGCTGCCTTTGGGAGCTATCATGCCAACTCCTAAGTCAGTGTAAGGCAACGTAAAATCAACATACAATGACCTGTTCGCGGTGATCGTTACATCTCCAACAGCACCATCATACTTCTGTTTAAACACGAGAGATTTCATATCAATTATATCAAAGACTCTATCAACTCATGAAGCGCATGTATATATGTATGCATGCATACCTGAAAAAAGATTTGGTCAATAAGTTCACCGTAAGTCCCATTAGGCTGTCCGGTGGCGTTCACAAATGGTATCGACTCATAATCTACTGGATAATCCAACTCTTTAATGGCAGCCTTGAATACATCTATACAAAAGCCACTAATGGTTGTTGTATTAGTTCGAAGATCGCGATTTATGCTCACTAACTCAGGAAACCTGCCGGACTTTTGTGGGACAGCAAGTCTGAGCTTTTTATTAGGCCAGCTACTATCTCCATGGGACGCAAATGATGGAGCAAAAAAGCTTAAAAATACAACAACAAAATAAAGCAAAGCAGCTTGTTGCTTCTTGATCCTCTTAATCTCCATATGCAACATTAAAAAACACTGAAGAGAAAAAATAAAAAATAAAAATCAATAATGACTTGACTCCATTATAAGTCAACAACCATATATTCTTAAAATTTCTGTTAAACACATATGATATCAATTGATTAATGAGAATAGTATAGAGGGAAACTGCTAGAAGTAATAAGCACTATCACTGTCAGCGTGTTTGGCACGCATGAGTGGATGTGATTTTGGGGCCAAAGCAACTTGCTTCTTCTTGATCCTCTTAATCTCCATATGCAACATTTAAAAAAGGGCAATTACCAATTTGGTTCTGTACTTTTTTTAAAATTCCAAGTTGTTTGTGACTTTTACAAAAGTGACCAAATTGGTCCTCACATTTTTCTCAAATGCCAAATTAGTCCCTCTCTTTTTAGAAGTGATCAAATTGGTCAATCTAATGGTTTAATGGTGTTAAACATAACAGTTGACTTTAACAATTTTAGTTAAAGTACATTAATACCCTTTATTTATCATATTAAAGAAAAGTTGTTTTATCTTTTGTACATTAATTTTACCATTATAATTACAATAAAATCCAAAAATATTATTAATGAAACACCATTTGTACATTTTTTAATTAAAAGTTTCTAAAAAAATCTAAAAAGATTTTAAGAAGACAATGTCAATTATACCCTTAGTTACCATTTATTTCCAGTTTAGTCTTTTACCATTTTTATATAATTATTTTTTTTTTTTTGTCAAAATTATTCAAAAATCAAAACCGACAAATAAATTAAACAAAAATATACATGTGTTAAAATAAAAAAATAAAAAATAAAAAATAAAAAACAACTATGCATATGTCATTATTATATTGTTTAGGAGTAAAGTTCAATTTTAACCCTACACAGTTAAAGTTGACTGACAGAATTTAGTTAGAGAGATTAATTTGACACTTGGAAAAAATTTAAGGACCAATTTGATCACTTTTGTAAAAGTCGCAAACAACTTGAAATTTAACAAATAGTCTAGGACATAATTGGTAATTACCCTTAAAAAAATCCTTAAAAAATCAATAATGACTTGACTCCATTATAACAACCATATATATATATATTCATATTCAATTGTTTTACTCAATAAGTACTATCACTGTTAGGAGAAAATCTTGGCTGGGACGGTCCCATACACGTGGCCATGGGACCGTCCAATGAGAGTGTGCCACAAGTGCGCCACATACTCTCAAAATGTATATGTGGCACGCTCTCATTGGACGGTCCCATGGCCACGTGTATGGGACCGTCCCAGCCAAGATTTTCTCCACCGTTAGAGCGATGTCAGGGAGTGTTTGGCACGCTGGACGGCTGGAGTAGATGTGATTGGATTTATTGTTTCTTGTGACAGGCGTAGACCGACGTTGACTATTGTCCATACTATAAGACTATTAGTGCTTTTTTTAATATTTATTTTTTAATGTATTTAAATTAAATTGTTTTTTTTTTTTACTTTTTTATTAATAAATAAATTTTAAAATATAATTTTATCTTAAAATATTTTTAAATTTTATTAATTTAACAATATATAAATTAAAACATTCATTTCAAAAAAAAATTATTTAATTTAGAAGTTAAGATATTATTATATTTAGTCCAATATCATGTATTACCAAACAAAACATAATATTACTTTAGTTCAGTCCTATGTTTCACCGGATGTAGCATAATAATAATTTAGTTCAACCCGGTCTAATCTAATCCTATCTAATACCAATACTAATCCCATCTTAATTCAATCCAATCTCACATACCAAATGCACCCTCAAAGTTTAATACACAGAGGACTTCCTAGAAGCAACACTACCGAACCAAACATGTCTGGGAAAGTCAAACTAGATATGGTGTAGTGACTTGAATTTGAGATATTGTCAGACTAAATGAACACCCTTACCATCAAGCTACATTGGGTGGTAATAAGTCAAAGCAGGTCGTTATCATGCATAAAGCAAGATGATTAGTATATAACCATATAAAGTGGGATAATATGCATGGTGTACACCAAATTTAAAAATTATATACAGAAATAATAATTTGTATAGATTTGAGGACTGGCTTCATATTGAGTACGTTTCATTTATAAGCAATAAGAATGATTCCCTCCACCTAACAAAGTGGTAGATGCCATTGAATCAAAATAATTATTAACAAGCTATGACATTGATATGTATGGAATTTAATTATAACTTATAAGCCACGCCGTTTTCACAGACTAAACAAATGAAGAATACGGAGAGAACTGAAGTTGAGGAGATCCCTGTAATGGGAAATAAACCACAGAAACTCTTGAGGCTTAGACTGCTGGGATTTGAACGTTCGCGCTTATATTTTTACGAATTTAGGTCCGGTTATTCTCAATTGTACGTACATATTGGTCCGCGACTGATAAGCTTTTAGATATCATTTGGTGATGATTGTTTGATGAACGATGATCACTAATTTATATACTACGAATCTCTATTTGCTTTTCTAATTTCTCCTCATCTAATGGTGTGCATGTTTGACAATATATAAGAAAGAACAAGGTTCAAATGCTTGGAAAATTAGAAAGACCAAATTGATGGATTTACTATCAGAGCTAAAAATCTATTGAAAATTGCATATTCAGCAATGACTTCACGATTCACATGCGAATCACGGACCTCGAACCTTCGGTTGAATAACTCGTGTGTGGGTGCGTGTACACAAATGTCGCACCGATCGGACCGTGAGTGCACAACCGACCCTTTGCTACTATTTTAAACTTCGGGTTCAAAAATTAAATAGCACTATTTGGGACACCTTTTGTAAAAAAGTCACCAGATTACTAATGTAAGTTTAAAAGGCACCTATTTAGGTGATCAGACAAAAATACCCTCATTTTTGTCAGTTTGTGTGTTTTCAAACGTGGAGAGAAAAAACTTGAGAGAGAGAGAACAGTTGAGAGAGAACTCATCGGCATAAGAAATCCGGGCATAAAATCGACGGCGACCTCACCCGCGGTGGTGCTACAGTACTCCTCTCGACGAGAAGCGTGTATTGACAATGGTGAGTTGAACTTTCTCACGCGTTTTGTTCTTGTTAATTTTATGTGTGTTTGATGTTTGGTGTTTGGTTAGACATATAGATTAGGTTTGATTTGATTTGTGCTATTCATTAGGTTTGTTTGATTAGGTTAGGTTAAGGTTTAAAGTTCTGAAAATTTTTTGTTGAAGACGATGAATATCACATTCTTCGAGCCTTTTAAACCTTCATTCAAGCCTTTTAAGGAATGTGATTAGGGTTTCTGCAATTTTTCATCTCCAAGCCTTTTACCACTTTATCCGAGCCTTTTAAACCTTCATCCAAGCTTTTTAAACCTTCATCCGAGCCTTTTAAGGAATATGAATAGGTTTCTGTAATTTGAATCTCCGAGCCTTTTAAACCTTCATCCGAGCTTTTTACATCATTTTCCAAGCCTTTTTATTAAGTCTCCGAGACTTTTGAACATTACTCCGAGCTTTTTTTTAAACTTATGTGTTTGTGAATTTTAGTCTCCGAGCCTTTTCATAAGGTTCTCGAGAGTTTTGAACAGTAATTCGATGTTTTTATTTTTAAAGTAATCCGAGCCTTTTCATATAGTCTCCGTGACTTTTAATATTCTGTCCGAGACATTTATTTCAGTGAACGCGGGACCACTTGTGTGAACCGGCATCAATGGCATAATCGTATACACCCTTGTGCAGCTTACGTAACTCCTCCATGTGGCGATCATACTGGATTTCACTGTACAACCTAGCAGCGTTATCCATTATGTCGGCAACATCCTTTCTGTGGAATCGCTTCTTCATATTTTCACCAAAATACCAACAACATATGGTATGAGTTGCATAAGGGAAGACTTTTAAAATCCCTGCTTCAATGCTTGCATGACGATCGAAAATGAAAACCAGATCATCTATATGACCAAGGGCACCCCTCAAGTATTCCAAAAACCATTCCCATGAATGGTTGTTTTCTGAGTCACCGTACCCAAAAGCAATTGGATACACTTGTTCGTTTCCATCTTGTGCAGTTGCAACAAACATTGTACCCTCGAATCTTCCCTTCAAATGGGTACCATCAACTGCAATCACAGGACGCATACACCTCCGAAAACCTCTAATTGAGGACCATAACGACATGAAAAAGTAGAGGAATTTACCATCGTCTGCGCACTGTAAGTTCGTGATTGTGCCAAGATTTTACTGTTCCATAACGTATGCAAAAGATGGCAGCAGTTGGAAAGTTTCTTCATGCGTTCCATAGCTTAATGACAATGCATATTGCAGGGCATCATGTGCCCTACTGTACATGATTTGGATGCCATATATTATTTTCATATCGGCAATTATGTCCTTGGGACGCATGAGACGACCATCATGTTGTTGAAGTCTAGGTGCAACGACTTCTCCGATTGTGACTGCACTAGCTTGTGAAGTCCCAACCATATCTGGTGCAGTGTAACTAACTCCTTGTACACGTCTACCATGTCTTTGAATTTGTTCAGCCTTTTCATCCACATTTTACAGATCATCAACCTATTCATTATTTGCATCATTATCCATGTCATGGTTCAGGTAATTGTTCTGCTCATTGTATTGCTCATTGTAATGCCCATCATAATGCTCATTGTACTGGTCATTGTACTGCTCAATTCGACAACCAAACACATCAACAATTTGAGGTTCAACTACATCTGCATGGTCGACCGTTACCGGTGGGACACCACACATGTTTCCCCCACCTTCAGTGGCACTCATTTGGGTGAACCCTTGGTTGCTACCGCTAAAAGATCCAAACTGTTGGGTATTTTCAGGAGGAGGAATATCATTCCCTATCATATCTCCAGCTGTCCTCTCAGTTACATTGACACATACTTGAGGGATCACCCGATCTTCCCCCAGCATAAACTGGACATCATCGTCATTTCTTATTAATGTGTGACATGTACTGCCAGGAACGATTGATATTGATGACAGATCAACAGTGAATTTGTTTTCATCATGTTTCACAATGGTATGCACGATCGCCAACAATTCTTCGTAAGTCATATTCTTTGACACATACATTCCCCGGTTATCGGATCCAATAAACCTCTGACTTCCGTCGGGAAACTGCTCTCATCGACCGTTATAAGATATTACAATCCTAACCCGATTCATGACGCTGTCAAATTATTCATCACAAACCATTAATAAAAACACAGGACTAAAAAATATTTTCACATCTTACATTTACAAAGGCTCGGGTGAGGATATTGAAAAGGCTCGGAGAAGACTTCAAAAGTCTCGAAAAGTCTTCAAAAGGCTCGATACTTATTCATTTCAAAGGCAAGGAAAAGTCTCGGTGAAGGCAATAAAAGGCTCGGAAAAGTCTCAATCAAGGCAATAAAAGTCTCGAAAATTTCTCTAAAAGGCTCGATACTTATTCATTTCAAAGGCAAGGAAAAGTCTAGGTGAAGGCAAGAAAAGGCTTGGAAAAGTCTCGGTCAAGGCAACAAAAGTCTCGAAAAAATTTATGGAAGGCTCGATACTTATTCATTTCAAAGGCAAGGAAAAGTCTCGGTGAATGCAAGAAAAGGCTCGGTCAAGGCAACAAAAGTCTCAAAAATTTTTCTAAAATGCTCGATACTTATTCATTTCAAATGCAACGAAAAGTCTCGGTGAAGGCAAGAAAAGGCTCAGAAAAGTCTCGGTCAAGGCAACAAAAGTTTCGGAGATCCAACAAAAGATATAACAATTTTCTTTATAAACAAATGAAAATGTGAACAAATTAACAGAAGTATTTGCTAGAAATATTACCTTGTTGTACTGAAGCACGTCCAAACGTTTTATAAGTTGAAGAAGAAAGGCGATCCAACCTTGAACTTTTATTTCTTAATTGTGGAGAGAGAAAGTCTCGTTTTTTTTTGGAAGTGTGGAGAGAGAAAAGTATAAACAGAATAACATAAATGAAGAACTAAGGGCAATTTTGGTAGTTCACCATAATTGGTGCCTTTTAAACTTAACTTATTAAAGTACTGACAAAGTCACCAAATCAGTTATAAAGGGTAACATTTCCCACCATTTCCACTTTAAACTTCCTTGATCAGTAAGAAAACAAAATCAGATTTCCATATCAATTTGTTTTCGGTTTTATAATACCCTAGTCTACTCTTCAAAGACTTAGACTCCTGATATAACGAAATATAGAAAAAAGATATTCTCTTAGCAGTTCTTTTCTTTCTAAGTTCTTAGTAAGTTTAAACTTGATTTGAGTTCGTTAAAAGTGGATTGTGCTTTGCATGGCCACTGTTAAAATCGTTGTATCCTTGGAGACAATCACCATACACATATGGTGTTACCCAGTAAAATTGTCTTAAGGACACCGTGTGAATCACGAGCCTCGATTTCTCTAGTCTGTTATTTGACGTGGTGTTTATTGGTTTATTACTTTATGTTCCTTCTAGATTCGAACTAGAATTGCTTTTTGATTTACGAACAACACAATTAACATCGATCACGTACTGCTTATTTCGATCGTGACGTCATAGAAAAAAAGATTGAACAGTTCAATGTATCATGGTTCAATAATGCAATGGAAATCAATTGAAAACCAAAGAAAGCATTGGAGTTGTTCAAGGGTCAATAGCACCGATAAGGGGTGTGAGGCTGTGAGATCTTTATATATGTAGTAAAGAATTGACTAAGCAACCAGTAACGATTAATTGACAAGGAATAACATTTAGAAAATCAAGAATGTTGAAGAAAATTCAGAATCAAGTTATTGAATCGAACCGAAAAGTGGTTGCAAAAATAGAAATTGTGTGCACGTCATTAATGACGCTTTCTTTATCTCTAGTGTTCATATTCGTTAACGCGTGGAATGGTCTTATATCACTACTCGTGATAAGTTGAGATGTTCAGAATTGAAACTAGAGAAGATGGGGATGAAAACATCATTGTATATGAACATGTCCTCTTTCTTGGCTTTTCGCCTTTTTGGATACTCAATAGGCTAATTCATTTGCAATTCTAAATCGAAGTTATGGGACAGTTCCTTTAGGGTGCGCTTGGTACGGGGACAGGATAGGACAGGGCGGGACGGGACATGACAGAACAGGACAGTTGTTTCGTATTATGCTTGGAATGTCTGAAATAAAATTGTTAATTGTACTGTTATGTGTTTGGTATGGCTAAGACAAGATATGACAATAGGTTCAATGTTTTGGGTTATTTCCCATGGTGGACTTCATCTGAGATAATTACCCTGTAAAGTCTCTTTTGAGTAAAGGTTACCAATGGATATAAAGGGAGTTCATTTTTGCTCACCCCCTTCAAGGGGGGTGAGTATTACCCCCCTCCCCAACACATGACATGTGTCCAGGAGAGGGTATTTTTGTCTAAACACATGACAGTTTTTGGACAAAAATACATCCCCCTTAACACATGTCAATTGTTGGGGAGGGAGGTAATGCTCACCCCCCTTCAAGGGGGTAAGCAAAAGTAATCTCGTGAGGAAAAGTAATCTCATATAAAGGGCGTTTTTGGCACGCATGAGTGGATGTGATTGGATCTGCTGTTTGACTGAGTTTTCAATCCTCCATAGTCCGGTCAACACTAGACTTTGACCGGACTATTGCAAACCCATTTGGATAGGTAAGTTTGCAAATTGCAGTACAACGGTGTTGACAAGATTATTATTATTATTTTAATTTTTTTTATTAATAATTAAACTTGCATAATTATTTAAAGTATTTTTATTTTTACTTTTTTTATTAATAATTAATTATTAAAAATTATTTAATATATTTAAATTTAGAGTAATGCTAACTTCCTAAATTTTTTCCCAAAAAGACTTTCCAAATTATGTTAGCATATAAGTTATCAACATCACATCTCTCACAACATAAACTTATGATTTACAAAATGTTGACAACTCATATGCCAACATGATTTAGAAAGTTTTTTGAGAAAAAATTTGGATAACCTATCATTACTCTTAAATTTAACTGATTTTTATTTTTACTTTATTATTAATAAATAAATTTTAAATTTATTTAAATTTAATTAAAAATAATATAAAAATGTAATTTTATCTTAAAATATTTTTTAATTTTATTAATTTAACAATATATAAATTAAAATGTTTATTTCAAAAAAATTTCTTTAATTTAAAAGTTAAAAACCATACACATAACACATGGCAACAAGCTATATCATTGAAATATCAGAATTCAAGCTATATTTAGTCGATATTTTTCACAAAATTGGATGTTGCTATATCCAAGGAAGAAAATATCGATATCGGTATTGTGCTTCCAAATTTAGGGATATTTCAGAGATAATATTGATATTGGTGGATATTCTGTCAAAAATTAAGAAAAAAAAAAGATAGATATTTACATCTAACATTATAAATTTTTTGTAAAATTTTAGGACAATCTTCTTTTTGCATAAACAAAAGATAGCTTGGAATGGTTTTAACCATGGAATAATCGGCTGAATATTTGGAAAGGAAGATCTTGATGTATGGAATCTCATCAATGATGGCAGAGACACCGCTGTTCTTGATTCCTCTTGATAAAGCATTAGCATAATCATCTGTAGAGATGAAACTCTTAAGATTTGTATTCTTGAAATTGAGGTTGCTAATGACTCCCTTGGTGTTGGTGATCAGGGAGTTATCAGTTCGATATCCTATGTAGTTTTCCTTTGAATTCAATTGAATGTGTTGCACTGTGATCATTGAAGTTAAAGTTGCAGTGTAACTCGAAGTCAATATGAGCACAACGAACATCCACACAATTACCACAAATCTTGACAAATTGCTTTGCAACTTTTCTTCTGCAAAACACAGCAGTTAAAGTTGATCATTTTCCAGGTTTCATCAATGTGCAAGGTCATATATATATGTGTTAAAGTTGATCATTTTCCAGGTTTCTTCAATGTGCAAGGTCATATATATATGTTTGGTGTACAAGATTAGAGTACTAGATTAGTTCTTACTATGAGCAAAAACAAGGGTTGAGAAGGAAAACCAAAATATGATTCCAATTTGCTGAGACATGGAACCTTGGAATTCATCGTTAATAGGACGTTCAATAAGCCAAATGACAAAGCCAGTCAAGACAAAAAGGCAGCACTTGATAACCAGAGATCAGTAGTCAGGGGCTTCAGGAAAATCCACAGGCTGTTGCTGACAAAAAAAGGTAGCACTTGATAACCAGAGATCATGCCAACTCCTACCTCAGTGTAAGGCAGTGTAAAATCAACATGCAATGACCTGTTCGCCGTGATCGTTACATCTCCAACAGCACCATCATAGTTCTGTTTTGTTGTTGATGATCAAAAGGGATTTTTTAGAAAGAAAAAAAAAAAAAAAAAAACACAACAGATTTCATCAATTATATCAAAGACTCAATCAACTCAGGCGCGAGCGTGCATACCTGAAAAAAGTTTTGGTCAATAAGTTCAGTGTAAGTCCCATTACACTGTCCGGTGGCGTTCACAAATGGTGTCAACTCATAATCTACTTGATAATCTAACTCTTCAATGGCAGCCCTGAATACATCTATACAAAGCCACTTATGATTGTTGCATTAGTTTGAAGATTGCGATTTATGTTCAACAACTCAGAAAATCAGCCAGACTTTTGTGGGACAGCAAGTCTGAGCTTTTTATTACCATTCAGCTGTTGTCTTGGAATAATGTTAACAGATTTTCCAGGCCAGCTACTACGTCCCATGGACGCAAATGATGGAGCAAAAAAGCTTAAAAATACAACAACAAAATAAAGCAAAGCAGTTTGCTTCTTCTTGATCCTCTTAATCTCCATATGCAACATTTTACAAACTAAAGAAAAAAAAATTAAAACCAATAATGACTCCATTGTAAGTTTGTAACCACCATATATTCTTAAAGTTTCTGTTAAAACCATATGATATCCAATTGATTAATGAGATTAGATTTTTTAACGGAGGGGAACTGCTAAGAAGCAACAAGCACTATCACTGTCAAAGTTCGATACATATATATAGTTAAAGAGAACTTCCTAGAAGCAACACTATCAAACCAAACATGTCTGAGAGAGTCAAACTTAAGATATTATCAGGTTGATTGAACGCCCTTTACCACCAAGCCACATTGGGCTCAGGTAGTGGTTGATAGTGATGTGGGGATGACAGTGAGGATGGTTATTCTATTCCCTGGTCTCAATATGAACATGGTAAGAAAGAATTTTTATGAAGTTCTTGGAGCATCCATTAAAAAACTAACTGGTGAGAAGAAGAATGAGGAGATCACAAACAAGTAAATTTTATAGCCCTTTCCTTGCCACTACAATTTTTGCATATTTTTACTTAAGCTATGAGACATTACCTGAAAAACTTGATGCGCCTGTGCTGATGACAGGGCCATGGGTCAGGCATCCGACAACATCAAGCTACCATCGGGTTCTGTAATTGAGATTTCTCGACTTCCAGGATACATTTTCAAACCAAAGGTGAGATACAAAGAAGAAAAGACTACGTTTTTAACTATTATGTAAGCATGATCTGGATACAGAATTTAACCGAATTCAGTTTGATGGACACAGTGATGGGTGAGGTGGTGAGGAAGGTCGAGAGTGAACTTCTTTGCAGGGCCTACATCTATATGTATCTGGGAGATGATGTGTTTGACAAAGATGCAAAAGAAAAATTCGGGATGTTCTTGCTTTCTCTCTTCTAATGCCACTCTGAAAACAGTTCCTAGGATTTTAAGAGAATAAGGTCCAAGTCTATTTTGTAGTGTGACTAAACAATTGATCAATAAGATAGATAGCAATGAACATGTGAGTGTGACTGCTTTTTGTTATAAGATTTAAGTGCCATAAATTCCCACCTTTTGTTTTCTGTGTGTGAGTGTAGAACTGAACAATTGCATTCAACCTATAAGATATAAAGCATGTAATTCAAGACTTGAAATATTTATTAATACTCATTCATTCAACAATATTGTGATACAGAATAATGAGTTCCTCATCATCACAACGAGGCAACATTGGTAAATATGTATGTTACCCAACCCTGTGACATTTTGAATGATGTTGGTAGCTACCGAATACATCTTTTCTTTAAATACGATATCAAAGATGATAAACAGACAAGCAAATGCATGAATATTGTACATTAAATAGGCAACTTATATCGATTACACAAAAACCTCCATTAAGTTGATGGGTGAGATCAACGAAAACCATAAAGAACCTGTCGAGGATCCAACTGCCCACTGCAATAACTCGATGACACTGTAGAGAGCTCTTGACGGCCCTTCCACTCTTCAAAAGGTTTCAAGATGATTGGAGTTTCAATTGCAGCAGAATCCACACATAACATGGTTTTGTAATCCTCATCCCCCAAATCTGGCATAGCTTTGGCCTTCTTGTCCCAAGGATTCCATACAACTGTATTTTGACAGAGTTCCAAAATTTATAAGAGAGAAATATGACTTGGAAAAGACTTTTATTGTATTGAATAACTAATCGCGCAGAGCAATATAAATGAATATTCAAGTACCCGAATCTGGCATGCCATCCTTCCGGAGTTCAAAAGTTCTTTTTTTCTCATGGTCTATAATCGCAATCTTTGTTGGGGTGCTCAAATACACTCTGTCCATCTGATAAAGGGAAATTAAACAGATGCTCAGAAATTTATTTTTGAAACTTGAAAGCCAAACCAAAAAAGAATTACTCTAATCAATGTGAAATTAACTAGAAAGAAAAAATCAGAAACCTGAAATTCACAGAAAAAAAGAAAATCAAAGTATTACCTCGCCATCAAAGGTAATTGCATCTGCTTGCTCGGTGAACCTCTCTTTCCGCATTAGATTATCCAAGTAATCCAGTGTCTCCAAGCCCTCAACACGCACTTCACTGCAAATTAAACAGCATCATGCAACCCCTCTGAAAAGGAGAAGAATGAAATATTCTCCAATCTCAGTTATAATAAGGAATATGTAATTCCAAACTTAGCATAACATCACCAAAATGTAGATATGCAAACTTCACACAGGTTTGGATCTTTGACATCAGAAAAGGCAAAAAGAAGATACTGTAGTAACAAACTTCCAGCTATCATATTGAAAACAAAATTAAAAGCTTTAAAATTTACAAGGAAAACCTGATATCTGATACAGATAAGTAATTACGAAGCGCAAAAGTGAAAGAGAAGGTCTTGCTGTCCACATTTCTCACACGAGGGATCAGAGTGAGCTTGCCAGCACTGAGACAAATACGAAGACGCAACTCAAAGCTGAAAAATCATGAGGAAGAGATTCCATGGTTAAGAAGCCGTGATATCCTTTCATCTTTATTCTTTTGTGATAGAGATTACAAATTCATGATCGTACCCACGGGGCCAGGTCTTTAGATCCTCTTCTGTGGACTTCAATACCAGATCAACTGATGACTGGTTGTTAGCTGGAGGTAAAGGAGAAGGGTCATTATCCAATGACCACATTCTGTTCCTTGCAAATCCATGTTGCTCCAGTGAACCGAGATTCCCAAACTGTACAGACAGTATTACATTAGAAAGCTGAGTTTCAACAAGCCTTGTGGGTTATAATTTCTCTGTTAGGTTCACTAGTATGCAACCTGTGGAAAGCAGACGGGGATACCTCCCCTGATGGCTTTGGGTGGTTTCCAGAAGGCCTGCAGAATGGAAAAAACCAAGTGTTTAATTGAAGTGTAAAAGGAATTTATGCTAGGAACAATTGCTTTAGTAACCATAAAAATCACAAAAAAGGGAAACTTTGAGGACTACTTGAGGCAAGTAAAAATTATATAGGTAAAAGAAGAGTGTCGTATCAACTATCAAGTAATGAGTAAGAAAAGTCTAAAGTTCCTATTCAGTGAGTCTTATAATAGATGAAAGTTTAAGAGCTGTTCACATTAACATAGGTTGAGTTATCCACAAAGAAAGGTCCACAAAAGACAACTCAAAAATGACAATTCTGAATTTTATAATGAAGCTTCACAGGAGCCTTAAATAGCACCACCGTTAATTTAACTGATCACACATCTGAACTCCGCAAACATACATAACAAGATAAAATTTCACCTTGCTGCTCATAAAAAGCAATTCTTCCCTTCGTTCATTTTTCCAGGAAATGACCTGTCCGCCATATAGAAGTACCTGCAATCATTCATGTCAAACAATCAGTTAGCAAATCTAATACATTTCAATAATCGATTCAGGGTCTGTTCTGAATTGTCCCATATTCTATTTTAGAATTGGAAAACAGGTTGATACACATTCTCGTATTGTATTCATAAAGCAATATTTGAGAATTCCAAAACCAGCCTCCAATTTCTAATGCAAATTTAAGAATTGTCTTTAAGATGGTTTTAGCATTTTTCAGCAACAATACTCCAAAAACACCTCTAAAAAATCACTCTTTTTTGCCATTTGCAATAGTACCATCATTTACATTTTCACTATTTTTAACCTTTAAAGGCTATTTTAGATGCTACCAAACAATTTCTTGGATCATACAAATTCAAATTTCAATTTCTCGTTTTTATTATACAAAATAATAATAATTTAGAAAAGATTTACAAAATATTACCGATCAATAATTGTATTAGCAACCCAATCACACAAAACCTCATCACTTGACCTTATAGAGCATTGAATGGAGGTCTGACAGCAATACTTGATAAAGTAATCATATTCAAATATCAAACAAAAAAAGATTATAATAGAAATGCCCTCTTTCATCATCTTCAAGTCCCCAATTATTTTGCCAACATATTCAGCATTCCATCTTCAAATTCTTTAGTTCCATTGATAGAACCACAAGATGACTTTTTTACCTCTTCTAAATTCAATCGGCTTTTTTTTTTATAACTTATTAATTAATCATTTCACCATCTATTCAATTCCAATCACAAATCTTTCCTCCAAGAATTAGATATCAAAGTTAAGAACCAAATAATCAAGTTCCAAACATATCATCAGACAACCCCAACAAATAAGTACCAATCAACCACAAACTAAAATAATAATAATATGTACATATATATATATATATATATCAGGTGAAATAGACAGACCTCAGCAGATGACCCAGTTGGCTCAGTCAATATAATTTTGGGCAGTCCATCTTTGTCATGAATTATATTCAATGACATGGCTTTTGTTCTTAACTTTGCTCTTATGCTGCTCATAAATGGGTTCGCTTTCCCTTTTCTCCACTCCAGCTGCACACACCCACAAAACACACAACTATTACAACAACAACAACAACAAAAACAAACAATCAAACGTCTCAAAAACACATACATAATCACAAATACACACAATAACATACAGATTATTAAAAAAATCAAAACCCAAGAAGAAAAAAAAAAATCACATCAAAAAGGATCTCTGATCATATAATGAATTAAGAACCCCCTCCTCCAATGGAACAGATAATTGTAATAATATATAAGCAAATGAAGGAAACAAAAAAGATGGGTTAGCTTACGTTTATTGATAACACTGAAAACAATTATAATAATAAAGAAATAGGAACCTTTGTTATCGGTTTCGAGTTTGAAGAGAGAAAAAAAAAAGGAAGAAGGCACCAACTCAAACTTTAAAATCGTGAAAAGTCTATATATGTAACATTAGATATATAGAGGAATGAGAGATGGGACCTTTGAGAAGAGAATGGTGATGATATCCAATCAAAACCATCAACTATTTTTCATGCACTTCATTGGATGCTCTGCTCTGGTGGTCCTACTCGTCTCTTTCACTCTCACTGTGTTATGGGCCCTTGGTTTTTAGATACCTATTCCATATTGTATGCATGTTAAATCATAAATCATGAATCATCACCCTTGATTTTATAGATTTGACACCTATGAAATTCATTTCTCCATTGTATTTGCAGAAATAAAAATATCGGTTTCGATAAAAATATCAATTCAAATTTTTTAAAATTTTGATAAGAATATCGAAAATATAGACAATTATAATAGATATTTTATTGATATTCTCAAAATATCGAGATATTATAGGATTTCTTTTATAATAGTTGACGGGAAAATATCAAGAATATTTCAATCAAAGTATCAATATTTATAGCATTGCACCTCTCTTTCTCTAAATTGGAAATGTAATAGTTTCAATGAGACAAGATGAGGTTGGTCCAGTTGTAAACCCCTCACACTTACACCACGATATTGCGGGTTCGAGTCCTCCCTCAAACACTTTCCTCGAAAGTATTAAGGATTCAAAATTTTTAAAAATTTATGTAAATATCGAAAATATCATAAATATCCTCAAATTATCCTGATATTAGAGGATATTTTTTTTCTCTAAAAATATGGAAAAAAATGGAATATATATTTAATTCCTTAATTTAGAATGTATCGTTATCAAGCTATGCCCTTTCTATAAATTGGAAATGTACTAGTGTAATAAAAATGGAAAATATGATAAGATTTGTCCTTGACTTTATATGTTATACACGTGGCAAAAGATGGAGAGCTTCTTTAAATTGCTGTGGTGAAAGTGAGTACACTTGATTATGACCTCCCTAGTTGACGCATCAAAAATTAATTCATTTTTTAAGGAACACTTTTAATTAGCGGTCCTCATTTATTGAACATTTTGCTTTTGTTTATTTATTTATTTAAAAAATTGAAAAAAAAAATCGTAATTGAGAAGAACTTGTGTATTAGTGCTCAGACACTGTAAAAATCCAAGTATGTTTTATGACCATCTTTTGTTCAATAGCATTCCTTATATATGAATTATTTGCCCAAATGGTTATATATTACAAGAAATTATGTATTTTATAAATTTTTAAAAATAAATATAAATTAAAATTTTAAAAATATATATATATAACTATTGAAGTGAGTTTATATATTTTGTACATGTCCAAAATTTTAAATATATTTATAAAACATTTTTTAATATATATTTATAAAGCATCTATTGATTAAGCAATATTGGCTTATCTTTTTTGCATATCTCTATGAGGCTAAGAGGGTGTGTTCCTCCTTTTCCAATTTTAGTGGACCATGCATATTTTACAATTATATTATAAGAATAGATATTCGGATCGTGTATATAGTGTTTAATTTTAGCAGGTTCCGACAGACTTCTGATATATTCATAATAATAAGAGCTTGTCTTTATCAATTTATTGTAATATTGAGATTAAAATGATACGGATTAACAAATAATGTGGAAAGTAGTCCATTCACTAGTGTACTTAGCAATTATCCACAACTATTTCATGAAATATTTGTATACATTAATTTAAGATAATTCAAATTCATTAATTAAAATCAGTAATCGGTTTTAACATCATTTATACCAAAATGGTGTTGATAAGTAGATGAAAATGACAAATCCGAGCTCGATATGGTGGCTTATTAAACCTGACAATATTTCAAATTCGAGTCGAATAGCACGTGTTATAAAAGAAAAATGAAAATGACAAATTTCCCTTGTAAAAAAGATATGCATGCATGTATAAATCAATCAATTATTTATATACATGCAAAGAGAAGAAGATGGTAGAGTAATTATATAAATAAAGTATATAGGGTAGGCAAAAAAGTAAAGTAGAAGTGGCTTTTTGTCTACGCAATGTTGAAGAAGAAGAAAAAAATGAAAACAAAACAAAATAAGAGAGGTGCCTACCCTTATCCATTCATTTATAATTTTGTAATATTGTACCTTTTTTTTTTTTTTTTTTTTTTCCTTCTTATAACTTATTGTGTTGCTTAATAAGTGGACACGAATCAATTAACCATATTCATTTTTGCATTAGGGTTCTATTTTTTCAGCCTAATTCTACTATTTGTTCCGATAAGAAAATGGTGGTGACCGGTTGGTGTGACAAGAGGAAAATGTTTCGATATGTTACGAGATGTTTCGATTCATTCAAAAATATTTACACTCAATCCACTTGTAACTTTGTAATTTGTATCCATATATATAACAACGATGCCTGAGCGACTTTTGTCATGTGGCATTGATCGACCCGTGGACTTTTTTTGTTATCTATTAACCTATATGCCTAACCCATCAATATATATTATGGTATGTGATAGCAATGTGTAATTTCTATTTCACGTAAAATAATTTCAATGATTTAATGTAATTTTTATATGAACCCCATAATACATGGACAACAAGTCCATGTACATGAAATATTATTATTATTTGGTTTAATTTTTTACTTATATATATATATATAGATAGCTTTAAATGTTTACTGATTGGAAGATTTTCCAATAAGCATTTGAAATTACAGCAGTATTATGCTGTCAATATCATTGGAAGTTGGAACCAGCTAGTTAATTAGATTAAAAATCATCACCAGCTCATCCATGTTAATGTTATTTACTTATTTTTAGTTAAAATAATATAAAATTAAAAATGCATGCTAGATGCTTAGATATGTGAAAATGTTTTTTTAATAGAGAAAGTATATAGTAAGTGCCAGTTGGAATGCAATAAGAAAATATTATAAGAAATATGAAAGTGAACTTTAAAGGGTTGGAGATGCTAAAACTTTATGTTGCTGTCTATCTCTAATAGCCGAAAGATATTCCCAAATATTATATTAAATAAATTTAATTGATAAAAATGCTTAAATAAACTAAAATCAATATTCCATTTAAATATTTTTATAATATAAAACTTGTTCAGTATTATAAATAAATAAATAAATAAAAACTAGTTATCAAAGTCACACGGGTCATTTTTTTTTTTTTTTTTTAAGACTGAACCATCATAAATTTGACTGAAAACTAAATAGTGACTGAAACCTGAATCTAAATGACATATTTGTTTTTTGTTTTTATCGCCTCGGAATAGAATGTTAACTTGCTTGTTTTTTAAATATAAAAAGGTTTAAAAATAAATAATTTGACATTTATACCCTTGTTATTATTAATTGTAATGTATTTTTATTTTATATGATACAAACAACTAAATAAAAATAATTGAACAAATTTTAAGCTATTTTTATGTTATAATTACAATATATTAGTCACGATTAAGATATGATAAATAATTGTTTTCTTAAATAAATAGGATAAATAATGATTTAGAAATGGTTTTGATTAAAAAAAAAAACAATAGAATTGAAGGTTCAACGATGGTGTTGAAAGTTACAATATGATTTTTTTTTTTTTTCTGAGATGTTTATCATAATTAATAGCTTAAAAGAAATAAATCTGTATAATATAAAATTATGATAAAATTGGAAATAAGTTATCTTGGATAATCTTGGAATAAAATATATTAAATACAATCCAATAATTTGGAATTAAGTTAAAAGTCGTGATTTCTTAGGGCCGGTTTAGTATTGTTGTAACTTTTATTATAATCAATGTTAACTGTGCTGAAGGAATAATCAACTGTGAAGTTAATCGGTAGATGTTTGGTTAATTGTACTTTTAAAACTACTGTATAGCTCAAAAACAGTATACATATGTTTGGTAATTTAATTGCAAAAGTGTTGAGATTAATTACAATGACTAAAATAGGCATGATTTATAACCCTACTTCATTTTTGTCATTAATTATATATATTAAATTAATATTTAAGTATAATATTTAAATTTTTAAAAAATCCATAAGAACAATAAATAAAAAAATTAAAAGATTTTTTTAAAATCAAATCAATATTTAAGGAGAATATTTAATTTTATGATGAAATAAGATATATAAATGATTTTAACTTGATTTCATAGGAATAATAATGATATTTTAAAAAATTCATTAAATGCTGAAATATATTATTTCATAATCACTTTCAAAAAGTAACCTCCCACCAACTTCTCAAAATCACTGTCAAAACTTGTCAGATTTTTAATTAATCACTTTTGGAAGTGTTACCAAACATCATTTTATGTCAAACTTATAAAATAAGTTAATTTTAATTTTTCAAAAGTAATACCAAACTAGCCCTTACTTTTTATTTTAAGTTGTTTTTTTTGGTATTTTAAAGTTATTTGACCACTTAAAAAAAAAAACAAAACAACTTAATAATTTCAATTTAGACCCATTAAGTTTTAAATGTAAAAAACAAATGACAGTCTTTCAATTCCATTTTTTTTTTTTTTTTACATTTTGATATTAATGAAATATGAAAGAAGAAAAGGAAAAAGGGTTTAAAACAGTGAGGAAAGAAGGTTACCTAATATGTATGGTGAAAGGAGGGAGGAAAAAAAAAATAGATGAAAGAAAACAAATAAAAGCATCTTCAATGCATATATGTATTTTTGAATTTCTAAATAGTGTCATATCAACATTTTTATTCATTTATGGATCCACTTTTGATTTTTTTTTTTTTTTTTTTTGGTTAGAAAAATGCGTGTTCGCATTGTCAATGCAATTATCTAAAATCAAATATGCATCCATTTTATGACCAATCATAATAAAAC